>OU342511.1:9050200-11450200 GCA_910589525.2 Ennomos quercinarius
AAAAAAGAAAAAAAAACCGAAGACGATACCATTTTAACTCTAATCTCGAAATGCATCTAACAATGCATGTGGTCTCGAGGTCATGTGTACATAAATTATGTAATAATATGGTTGATTCATCTTAAAGTAATGCAAGCCCAAAAGGTTTTCGCAAAGTAAACATACCAGTTAAACATATGTATTACGGCTATCTGGTCGTTTACTTCCATCGTTAAATGTGTCCAAAGCACTGAGACGGTCGCTGCTCGTAAAAATGTGCAAGCTAACGGAAAACTGTTATGTTCGAGCCGACCCCAACGGCCCGAGTCGGCAATGTTTGCCGGCCCCCAAGTCAGCTCGATCTTGCGACGCTCAGCATTCGTTCCGTTCGTTCGTGTGGACGTTAGCACTTTTGTTTACGCAAACATTTAAGCCCTTGGCATAGTGTCAACAGTTAAAGGCCGAATGGAGCTAGTAAATTACTCTTGCGTCAATTTAATTTTATGTTATGACGATTCTTTATCATTTATCTGTTTCCTTCACAGCACCATACAAAATTACACATATTGAAACATCTATTAACACTTGGAATATCTGCATTTTCCAGAACAATACGATATCAATCATATCGCCCGATATCGTGAAGTCCAGAGGTTAAGTATAGGAATATCAAATATCTTAATATGGTTACTTTCCAGCAAGAGTTTGTGATGGCCTCTCGATTCCGTTCGCTTACCTTTTTTGGGCCAGATAAGTGTCATGGTCAAACGGAAGTCTCGCATAAAATCATCATAAAAACACGTTCGTGATTTTGGCTTAGCTTGCTCTGAATCACGTTTGCCAAGTAGCTATAAATTATCAAGTACTGAACGTGGCATGGTGTAAGAACTGTGGGTTTTTCTATCGACGACGATGACGGCGCGAGGCACGGCACTCGCGTGTGTTATAGTGCAATTTATGTATCGCTATTCAGGGTACATTCGCGAAACCATTCAACCGTCACAAAATGAAACCGAATGCCATTTCATCTCAAGATGCGTCGCCGCGAGCCGCAGATCTGTGAGGTCGGTGGGTGTGAGGCGCGGGGTGTCGGGGGGTTACAAGCCGCCCGGCAACTGCGCCATAACTCGCCGCGCACGTACAACCAGACAATCGCAATTATTATTAACAGATATACGTTTAATGATCGTGTGTGCCGCACTCAAAGGCCCGATGTAAGTTTGAACGCAGCCGGCACAAGCAACTCTGGCGTTTGGGTCTATAAAGTATTCGAGTTACATTCGCTCAGCAAGTGTTGGTGAATGTATCGTTTCGGGGGTGAGAATTAGCGAAGACGGTGCGGGGGGTGTGGGGACAGAGGAGTAGGTCTTACGAACAGAGTTAGCAGAGTCGATGATTTGTGTCGCGGTTAGCGTTCATCTAGCGACTGCAGAGCATAACTCAACTGAACAAAGACGGAAAGCAATGTGTCACAGTTTGGGTGACACGGAGCATTTAAGTATTTATAATTCGAGACGCGACGACGATGCCGAATTGCGGACGAAGCAACGGCTAAAACTAAACTGAGAGGACGGAATTCCGGAGAAAGCACGTTCCAAACTGGAATTTTTTAACAATTTACGGACCTCTCTGCCTGCCTGTAGTACCTACTCGATCCAATTTGAATAAAGCCGAATATATTAAGAAGATTAATGTTATAATACCAACATGCAGCTGAAAATTGGAATTAAAGTTAAGTCACGGTTGGCAACCACGATGAATTCGTAATTAAGGAAATCTATTTAAAAACCATAAATATTCCTTGTTTTATTTCAGAGACAGACAAACTAAATACAATGATATCAAAAAGGGGAAAAAACTAGGTTTGTTGTATTAAAACTGGAGAAGCGGATCAGGATGATTTTTGCATATATTTATTAATTAATTCGCATTCATAAATTTGTACTATGAATTTATAACTGACACCGACCGAGACCCATTGTAATGATACAGATAAGCGTAGATAAGTAGGGAGCTGAAGTGCCTATGAAGGTGGCATGATTATGTCTGATCAAACCCTCTATAATTAAATATAGATAAAAAAAATGTTACAGATACTTTTCAGGCAAACACCACAAGACGAAAATGTGTAGGTACCTCTAGTACAGAATAGATAATAGTTTGCCTTTAGTAGGTACATATTACAGTAATACAGCGTTGGTTTGGTACCTGTCGTTTGGGAAAAACCAGTAACTCAGACCAGTCTTTGAATGATAATATCTAGTATTCGTAGCCGTGATGAATAAAAAGACTGCGTGAGGAAAATGAACTTAGCCCAAGGTCTAAATTAGCAAAGCAAAACTGAATAGGTACTTGTCTTGTGCATAATAATCTGTAATTCGGCCGCCCACCCCACAAAGATGTAACCGTTACCCGCTAATGTAATTTATAAAAGAAAAAGTTTTAAAGGAAACTCACTTTTCAGTCCTTTGTTTTCTCCTCGTTATTCAAATCTGCAAATATAAAAAAAAAACAAATTATGAATCAAACTTTTTACAAATACAAACTTGTAATTGCAACATATTATTGTTTGCTGTGATGTTGTAGTATTGCAGTAATTGCAGTATACACCATTACTTAATAAATGAAATCCCCAATAAGGTTTCCCTTCCCTTTATGCGGCAGGGCTGGTTCCAATAAAGAGTACGGGGAGAAGCGTAACTATTCAACTAATAAGTTCTGTTGTAATGCTACTATAATTATTATGAATCTAAGATCCGTATTATCAATGAAATCTTGACTTGAGCACCGATTCATGACTGATTAAGCGTCGTTCTGTGATAACTCCACTAAGTATATAGGTAGGTATACTGTTCCGGTCAAGAGGTTTCTATAACCTGGATAAATCAGAGCACCATCTTTACTACCTTGAAACAAAGGCAAGGCGTAACAACCTGAATAAAGGAATCTTCTGTAAGGTAAGAACAGAATGCGAATAATATTTCTTTTGTGATGCCGGCATCAATAGAACCGTTGGAAGTGCAGGAAAGAGATTCCTCTTCTCTAACGTATACACAATGATTTTAAACAATACCATCAACTAACATCTCTGCATTCCAATAGTGCGAAAATGGCAATGCAACGGGAGGTTTCACTAAGAACCGAGTGCGAATTAGGGTAGCCTTTGTGCGGCAGCCGGCGCCAATAGAGCGGACGCTAGTAGGGTAACTGTTAAACTGGTTATCAAACTAGGACACAACAAAAACTTAACTTGAGATTACTTTTTCTTTCTCGCATAATAAAGGCAACGTATTTTTACAGACAGCTTGTGTAGGTTGCGTTATCTCTGATCTGTGAAAAAGAAAATTTGATGGTTTCTAAGGCATTGGTTATGCGTCTTTTTATGATAATCATTACCAGTCGCTCTGGGCCTTCCTCTCCTATCCAACGTCACAATGCGAACGGTTTAAACATTATTGTATTTTACGGCTTCCCGCAACGTCAGCGGTCTACGTCATGGTAGTCCTGTAGTAGGACAAATTCAACAAATTGACAACGTCAATTCAAGATTGGGAAAGATTAGTACCAGTTCCAACTACCTCTGCTCCGCTCATTCCTTTCTCTCAGGTCGTTTTAATATCAACAGTGTTCAAACTACGTCCATCTAGAACCGGAAGCCGGAGCAACCTGAGTACGTAACTCTTTTAAAGTTTTCCCTCTAAGGCCAAGGACAATATCCGACAAAGTCCCAAATCACAGCGTCCGTGGACGGGGGCGTCTGTGTCGGTAACGACTACAGCCCGGCGGAATGGACAATGCGCATATAAAAAATCAATAAAAGCCGGGGCTCGGCCTTCGTTGAGGTCGCGCCGCGCCGCCCAGCGTTCGCCGGCTCAGATATTGAGCCACTTTGCTTTTGTGAGTTTTCAAGATTTTGGAATGGAATTACTTGCGTAAAGCAATCTTATTGGCTAAAGATTTATTACTTGTTACGTAACACAACAAATGAGTAACTGAGGTTTTAAAAGATAAGGAAAACTTTATCTTCAAAAACCTCAGTTACTCACTAGGTTAGCACTAGCAGCAAAGCTAATGATTTTGTACCATTCACTTATTTCAGAAAAACAGATATCAAATTGAAGAAAACACCTAATAAAAATAAACAAGTATTTAGAATCCAAAAAGGGATAAAGTACAACCACGTAAATTCTCAAAGATTACTTGTGTAAACGATTCTACTATCAGCTATCACATCAGATATTTCTAAGCTTAGTTGGTTCGGTTTGTGTTTGTAGAGTACCTTGGACGGAATCCCGCCAGCTTCCACCTAAGATGTCATTGTCGACCTATTTACATACAGACTCTGAAGACTAGCATATTTCACAAACTATTTAGAGAAACTTTCTTCTTCGAAGCAACGTGACGTTAAGATCAATTATTATTCTCTATGTCTGCATCGCAATTTTCAATCACAAGATATTGAATTCAAATGACTACATAAACACCTGTAATTATCAGTTACGTTCGTTTAAAACTAGATTAGTACATAATGAATTGTCCGCTCACACGGAATGAGCATCGTGCGTGACGACCGTCATTAGCGGTTTTAAACATACAAAAATATCTTGTTTTGTTCATTAAACTAAAAGAATCATTTAATATTTGATTTTGGTAGCGTAGTGCAATATTGTGCAACATGCACACACGTAGGCATAAGAAAATTTGGTATGCACAAATAACAGAAAATCTAGTACAAAAATAAAGGCAAGAAAAGCGGATTAAATCTATTACTGAAAAAAAAACTGTTTATTTATTTATACAGCAAATTTTCCAGGTTACAGGAATGCCTTATGCAAACCGCGTATACCTATTAAAAGTATTTGGCCATAGTTCAAAGAGTTAACGCGCCGTTAATTCTGTGCCAAGTGCAATATTTTTAGATGGCGGGTGACAGCGCAGTTTTAAGGAGAGTTGTCACTAAATCAGTCTCTGAAACGGAATAAACAAAAACTATTAATTATTTATATCGCTCTGCGGGTAGTGGTTGCGTCAAAATGCTGGCGCGGACGGTATGCTGTGTATGATGTATTGTATTAAAGTCAATAGAATTCTAACAATGCTACCCTGGTGTAAACTGTAATATACAATTTCACAGCAACCATTACTATTTATGAGGGCCATCAAGGCGCTATCCAAGTGTGAGAAGCTGGTCCTCAAGTCCCTAGCAGTGGGAAAATAACTGGAATAGATGATAACGATGAGATATATACTGCCTGCAGGCACAGGGCGTGCTATTTATTGGAATCTATGCAATATATACACATGTAAGACAAATTATATAGGTACTTGTGCGTTACTGTATTTATTTCCATACAATCTAACGTCGCGGATAAACTATCCATCGTCTGCTTAGCGCTATAAGAGAAAAGTACTTACATTGAAATGAACGAATCGATAACGAATACTAAATTATGTTCTCAGATATTGCTGTTTCGGCTAAATTTTACCACGTCCCAAAAGGAATGTCTCCAATCAATAATACGTCACATCACGTATCTCCACTTTCCAAAGGAGGGCCCCAATTGCTGCTCAGCCACGCGCGACTTGCGAAGGTAATCCAGCGCTTGACATGTACCCATTAATCATACAGAATTCGTTTCGCATCGCAGTGTACGGTGAAACGTGTTGCCGAAAATAATACCACACTACCACTAGGTGGTGACCAAGTGGATCTTTGCAACCACACATAAAAACCGTACGGCATGTAAATAATGCAGTAGTATAGTAGAAAGCGTATTTGGAATAAATGTTGATCAACTGTGTCCAAGAGCATGAAATACTGCGTCATTTTGTTCTGTGTCTGGGTGTTATATTGTATTCTATGTATGTATTTACAAACAAAAAGTATCTAAGTATTGTATCAGTTTTCTGGTTCCCATAGTACAAGCTTTGCTTAGTTTGGGGCTAGATGGCGCTGTGTGAAGTGTCCACATATATTTATTTATTTATTTTAGTGTTTACGTTTTGGCTTGATATTGTCACTTTTGTAGTTACTGTTTACGTGTCCAAAGCTATTTTAGTGAATGTTTATTAAAATTTAATGAATGTTATCACATTCATTAAATTTTTCGATCAGAAACCAAGTTAGAATGAAAAGCAATTCCCAATAACAAAATCACCCAGTCTCAGCTCAGAGTAAATCGAAGGAAACCTACTCAGAACAGTTCTAATTAAAGCTTGAGGCAGCTACGGCTGACATGGGTAATGTACAAGGTACTGAAACATTTACCCACTCAGACAAACAAATGTCTACAACCGCAATCAAAACTGAGACTACAGCAAGGATAGTTTAACAATTAATCATTAATCGAAAGAAAACTTGTTCAAATACAAAATCGATAGTACATTAGGCTAGCAATTAGAACACATCTCTGTAAAATGAGCTGTTTTCGAACCGGCTCCACAGAATAGATAACATAACAGTAAGTACTTACGTAAAGAGTTTCATTGGTAGTGTATTGTATATCAAATTAATTAGCTATTATAATTATTATCCTATTACGCTATACGATAATCCTAAAAGCTAGAGTTACAGATACAGTACTATCACAGAATATCAGAAGGATTAAATTTTTTAAGGTAATAGAGAATCTAAATGAACGAAATTAATTTTAAGAAATAAAAATTTGTTAATTTCTTCATCCCATATGACCAAAAAATCAAAATCCTGTGAACAGGTCATGAATTAAGCACGCATAAAATTAAGCACGCTAAGCATTACGGCCTTTTTGAGAACTTTCCCGTGCCGCATTTTAATTACATATTAAAATCGGTATTTACCGAACGTTTGTGTTTTAGTATCTAAAAGTATTATAGAAGGAAGTCACACGCGACTATCCCACGAATGGTCGAAACAAGTGAGAGCGCAAATCTATAGATGTACCACGAGCACAGCAGGGAAATGTCACAAGGGCATAGGTTAGCTGAGGGTCCCGGCTGCATCAGATAATAATATACGGGCATGAATCTGTGCTCGGTTGCTATCGCCAGTAACTAATGGATAACAATCCGATATATGTTGATACTGTTGGATATATACATTACTACCAGCGCCCCGCGGTTTCACCCGCGTTCCTACAGGAACCGTTCCCGTTTTCGGAATAAAAAGTAGCCTATGTTTTAATCCAGGGCATAAGCTACCTCCATACACCTACCTACACACATACAAACTTCCGCATTTATAATATTAGTGTGATGTGATAGTATGATTTCAAGAATATGTAAAAACAACGGGGCGTTAAGAGTCGGTACTTTTTCCTTTGCAGTCAAAAAGCTTCTTAGGAAAATTATATAAAAATGAAGTTATTAGGTAGCCCATAACAATAAGCTTATAGAAACGATTGTCCTATGTATTTTTGCATACGAGCATGGTGGTTTGAATTTAAACATTAGCTTACAATGAGAGTCACATAGGATAGCCTTATATCACCTACGCATCTCTTTCAGGCCCTTAGGTGCAAGGTTTTAGTTTATGAATACTGTGACCATAAAACGATATTATTCAACTCTACAGCTGTGGTAAAGTTCCATTTCTATGTTTCAATCAGAAGAAAAGTGTCACAACCCTTTATATTTACTCTATTCGTAGCATTTAACATTCATGGCATCCGTTCCATGCCATAATACTGTTGACACAATCATGGAAACAGACAATAAGCGACGCGCGGTGAGTCAGAAAAAAGAATGAAATTTAAAAGGCGGCCACTAAACTGATTTCTGTCACGAAACCGAGCTTTTACCGAGCGCGCCATAAACATTTGCTAACTAAACCACTGCGATAGGAAAGTGAAACAGTGTTTTTTAACATTTTCTGGTTGTGCCGAGCCCGAGCCTACTCGCTCGAGTCTCGAGAACCGGTCGGGTCGGGCGACTGCATAGCATACACACGAAACGGGTCTAGAAGTAGAAACTATTCCGCTGCGTATATAGGTACTAAACTTGTGTGGTTGTCGGCTGGTGGGAGTTAAAGAAAGTTGCAGTGCCGTAGGTCGAGATAAGTGCCGGCCAGTTTTGCACAAGAATGAAACAGTTCAGTGAACGCGACGAGAATACTTGAATTCCGCAATGTGCATTGGGCTGGTGATATAATATTGCCAGTTTCTGTTTCTACTAATACTTACTTTCTCTACTACAAGACTAGCTTGTTGCGTAACTTGCTTTTTTCAGTTACAAGACTTTATTATTAGTGATCCACTTGACGCGATTAACACTTGGCGTTCATTTTCTCTTTAGAATATTCATGTGACTAGTTTAATTTACCAGTTACTGGGGGCCAATTTTAAAGGCTTTAGTTGACAGATCTAAAACTCCTAAAACTGTTACTGTTCTTGTCAAATAGACGGCAATGTAAAAGACTGTCAACTAAAGCCATCAAAATTGGGCAACTGTATTATATTAAGTTTGTTTACTAATAAACCTACTAATTTAGCAATCCTATTAAAAGTAAGGAAAATAAGTGGAAAAGAAGTGCGTGAAATTCGTCTCCTTGGGGTTGTCAGTTCTACGAGCGATGTGGCCTGCCCAATGCCCATTGCCATTTCAACTTGCTAATTCTAAGAGCTATATCGGTCACTTCAGTTCTCCTGCATATCTCCTCATTTGGGATCTTATCTCGCAGGGAAACACCGAGCATAGCTCAGGTTATTATTTATTCGGAACTTTGGAAAGCATACATATCTGATGTTATGGATTATCTTGAATTGCCAGCAGAAACCACTCGGACCCCGAGTTTGTTCTCTACCCACTATGCGTGACAATGTGCGATTTGTATAATAGAGGAAATTTAAATTTTTATGGCCACCAAGTAACACGTTTTTGTTCCACGTTCACATGGCAAGAGACACACGCGTTGTTTTCAAGGTTCCACAGTACATTATTAATTTTACAAATAAATAGTTTCATTATAACCAGTACAATGAATTTATATTTGAATGAATTCCACGAAGTGCTTGGCAGCAGGCGATATTATATCTTGTTGTCGTCCGCGACATCATGACATTTCACGATATAATAATTTAATCAAAAGAGTAGCCGACGCTTTCGAATACATTAACATAAACACAAATGTCAATAATGATAATGACATCACTAACGAAATATGCGTGTGTACATCAAAAACACGTCCGCAATGCTAATTGCAACAAGAATCACGTTTCGAAATAGTTACGTTCACATGTAGTAAGCATTATTTTTCTCGTTACGTATGCTTTTTCCGTAAGTCCCTGAGTATTAAAATATGTTTTCACGTTCGGAGAATTCGCGTTTTATGCCGAATGTGCTGTTTGTGGGACGGGAAGTTGTAATGTGAAAGTTGAGTTGTGAATGTTGTGATGTGACAGCAATAAATTATACGGCATCATCGTTTTGTCATTATGGACAGCAAACATATACCACCGACGCAGCTATTGTTTTATGGTTTAATAAAGCACGAACCGCCGTTTATCGTGTTTAATTATGCTTATGAGCCGTCAAATCAATCTCAGTACGATCGACGTATCCAATTTAATACACCACACGCACAATTTGGGAAACAAAAATAAAATATTCCAAACCAGTATAGCGTAATTTAACGTATATCCCGAGGAGTGGTGTGCGTTGGACGCGCGCTATCACAAAGAGCTGTTTCATAAATTGTCGGGCAACAGACAGCAGTTTTTATTCGGGCGGCCACCACCGATTCACGTCGGGCGAGCACCGTTCCACTCGCATTGATCACGTCACGGAAACGCCCCGAGGGGACATGGATTGCACTCGCCCTCCATTTAGGTTATTATTTATGTTGTCAATGAACGAACAAACGCGAAATTGTGTGTTGTTACTTGTTCGCTTGATCTTAAGCGACACGGTCGTCCATAACAGTTGCAGTGTCACTCGGATCTCTAAATTATAAAGTTTCTCGTGGCACTAGACTGCGGACGGCATCCTGAGACATCAGAACAGTCTAGGAATGAGATTTATAGACTGCTCAGTAGTTTCACTTCCTACAGTGCCCTTCAAACTAAAACACAGTAGTGCTTGCACCATAGAATTATATATAGCTAAAATTCTGTGGCATGCTCACTACTACTGCTTGGCGGCAAAGCGGTGGTATTTAACGGCAATATATTTATGACTTTAAACATATTCTTGGTTCGGCCAGTCTTAAAATTTACAAAAACTACTTCTCTAAATAAACTAAGGCGTACTAAAATCATGCATAACTAAATTACTAAACAATACATTTGGACTGTACCTATATTGGCTTTTATCGTAAATACCTATTACTCGAGTTGATTTGCAAACGTCAAACATACTAATATCAAGCAATGGCCCCGAAATTAATTATCACTGTAGGTGTGCACAAACTTCGCTGTACTGCTAAGTAAATAGTAGTGACAGTGATGAGTGACGCAGCGTCTGAATATAACGATATGTATAATTACAACTAACATGCCCAGTGCCAGATTTAATTTCATGAATCCGTTAGTGTATGAGTATGATGAAACTTCAAATCGAAGTTATGCAAACTAGATTGTACACTGAGTACCCCTAGTGTACGAATCAATGTTTAACTGTCAAAGTTTATATTGGTTTCGACATTGATTTGATGTCGCCAAACCGGTTGACCACACGTTAACGGTGCACGATTTAGCTTAAACTATTGATTCATGTTATTCTGAATCCAAAGTACGAGAGTGCACAGCAACACTAAAACCAACCAATAATCATAAAAGAGTCATCTAAATAATGGAGCATTGCGTAGCACAAGATCACTGAACGTTTCCACGTCCTACAAACCCCCGGGACAGCTATGCCTACACCCCATATACCGTACATTGAGAATGAGAACACGTTTATCAGAAACCATGCCATTGTTTACCGATACAGGTGAAGTTTACATCGCAAACGTACCTGATAGACCCTCCGGCCAAGTCGGGGAGAGCGAAGCGAAACAATCCGAAGTGATTCAATCCAGCATGTATGCACAACACAAACGAATCTATTCCTTGTACTTCTACAATAGCACCAATGGTAATGTCAAACTGACGGACTACGGAGTGCGGCGAGCGTAGGAACGCAAAGAGCGTTTTTCTGTCGTGACAGCGAGCGCCGTCCGTCGTCGCGTCGAATAACAATAACGAGGTGGCTAATTATTATTATTACGGCGCGGCATCGGCAGCGGGCGCACTCGCTCACTGTACGTTGGTCGATAGGTGGCGTAATCGCTGAATTCCATATAATCGTCGTGGCGCACACACACAGCGACGGTCTTCGCCGCGCCACGTGTGGTGACGTCGACGTCGGTGGCTAGGCGCAGGTAAGCGTTCTCGGACCGCGGCGCGCGTTGGCGGGAATGCGCGTGTATCGATCTCGCGATAAATTCGATACAGTGAGCGGTGAATGCACCGACCGGCTGCCAACGGCTCGGCTGCGGTTGCCTTTCACGAAGGCGAAAACGCAATTTACGATCGTGGCACGACGCTGAGACTATTAACTAGCAAAGCTAAAATGAGGCATACCTAGCCGAACTTGCCGATTGTATGTGGTGTGGAGTTAGCGCGAGCGCAATGCCACGCGGTAGCTGGCTCGAATGTTCTCGAATAGAGAGATAACACGTGTGATTTAAAAAGGCGTGAGTTGCGCAAAATACATATGTACAACGCTTTAATAGTGATAAAGAGCGTAGCGCTTCGCGCTTGGTCTCAGAGGCACCTGGGCGGAAGTGTAAGAAGCGTTTGACAGCCGTTTAGAAGCCAAAACGTTTCTCATAATCCAATTTGACGTCCACTGGTCATTTTCTAATCATCCTAATCGGAATCTCCGGGATCTCAAACGCAATGAGAACGACAAGACATTATGTTAGGTACTAAAATTAAGCAAAGTAGTTTCAAACTATTTGTGGAAACACAAATACATCAACCAGCTAGCTCACAACTCACAAGCGGAAATGTCTCACTAGAGCCCTCCTTTTAGAAACGAATTGAACGACATGTCTAAATTGGTTTAAAAGCGCCTGTCATCTTCAATAATACTAAAATGAATAAGATAACGTTCTATGATCCATTCTACACGTGTGGAATAGCATGATCTATGAACGCAAAGCAATTTCAAGTTTTAATTCAACCAACTGCGCGGCACCTACGATACGACATAAAAGGTAAAATACAAGTTTCTAATAGACTGCACATTAATTTTAATTGACGCAGTCTGTCAAATACAAAGAACAAAGCAAACACCAATGTTTAAATCTGATTGGGTCGTTTTTTCTCCGAAGGCGGTTGTAACTAGCCCGGAAATAGGAATGGCCGTTTGAAATGACAAAGCGTCTGCCCGCATCAAACCGAGAGCGGCACAAAAACGACTGCGTCGACAGTACTAACTACTAAGCAGCACAGCAGACTAGCCTAGCACTGTTTACAAAAAAAGGAATAAGAACAAACAGTTCGCGCTTCGTCACACACACCATCTCGCTATTTTAGATACGTTTTCCTCTTAGCAATATTACCTAGCTTGCTAATAATAAGACAATCGTAGTTCGTTTAAACAACAACGCACGGAATTATAATGGCTGTTTGCAAAACGACTGGCGGTATAACGAGCGCGTTGTAGGAGATAAAGTCGTGTGTACGAATTTATTGAAGGGTTCAACTCGACACGTGGTGAACTCCACGAAGCATAAGGTGAACGACTCGGCATATAAAATAAATGGCTGGGGAGAAGAGAACGCAAACAAAAACCTCGAGCGAAATATAGAAATGGATACACAAAAGACGAGGGCGTAACGCAAATTAGAGCCGCATTACTGACAACTCGTAACATTATAGGAGTTTCTGTTATTACCGCACGCGACAGTGTAAGCGTCTCGATGGACGAAGTTAGGAAGTTGGGAAAGCGTGGAAGATTACATAATACACCCGAGTTCAGTGCGCGAGTTAACACGAACTTGTGTTTTATGCGCACACATGCAACCATTCATGTAGGTAGTGTTATGAGTACTATTCTAGACTTAAGTGCAAGAGGAAGGGGTGGGTAAAGTTGGTGCGTCCACTTTCCGGGGGCAATTCACCGAGTGTGCACTAAAATATAGTTCAAAGTAAGCTAGAGCGAACGGAATCGAGATGCTGCTAGCAGCTGTGCGAAATTCGCTATTGATGTTAACTTATCAAGTTATTAATCCGAAAACTTGAGCAGACTATGTAAATTCATACGCTTATCTGACTGTGGAACTGCGCCAAGTTTAGATAACATCTCGGTAGTTTCTGAATACATAAAATACGCATACATGTGTATACATGTAACATGTACTTTGTGTGTGTACTTACAGCTAAAATCGATAAACTTAACAGCAATATGGCGTCTCGTAGTAACAATATCTTATTTAGAACAAGCCAATAAGTCTAAGATTACAGAAAAATGAGTGTTAGATAAAATTACGTTATAGGGGGAGTGGAAGGAAACGCCTGTTCGAAAATTGAATTTGGATAAATTCAAGAGCACTGCTCTATTTCTGATATCGCCCTTTTATTCTGACAAGTACCTATTCTGTTCTGGATGTAAAAAAATGATCATGAATGAGATGAAAATAAACTATGTGCGTTTATCTCTCAACACACTAGCGTAGCGAGTATTGCATATTATGCGTTGTCTGCTGAATAGCTGTGATACGGCGTACGAGCCGCGTACCGCGTCTAATTAGACTACTATCATAATATTATTATGTCGTGAGATTATCAAAAGTTAATGTCCGTTCTCTGTTTACATACTTAAAACTATTTGCTCAATATAACTTCTATCACAGTGCTGGTCCTGTAAGTAACTTTACTTCAGTCTACAAAAATCAGTCAATCAAAATGGGTAAAACTGAGAACGTTATAGAAACTTGTAGTGACAAACACACGAAAAAAAATATATTTATAGTTGTTTTTTTATGGTAATGAGTGACGTGACGAGATAATCATTCGCCTAATGTTAAGCATCATGGCCGCCCATAACAGTTGCTGTGTCACTCGCAACACTAAAATATAGATTTTACGTGACACTGCACTGTGCACTTCATTCAGAGACAATTCAGCACAGTCTAGTAATAAGATTACAACAGTATCAGGTAGCTAAACCAGAACACAGTAGTGATTGCACACTACTGCTCATAGCAGCAGAATAACGGACAAGGCGGTGGTACCTGCCCCGGCCGACCTTTGCAGTACAGTCCTACCACCTTGTGTGTATAAAATTAATGTTGTTAAATTAAGAATACGGGTGTATCATTATAATCCATTATCAGTTCTTGGTTCCAACTCTGATAACAGCTAACTAGCGTGTGTGTTCAATTTGAAATGATGTAACGTTATTACGTTACGTGTCAACTGTGAGCCAAACATATTAGCAGCCGTGGCGAAAGATGGTTTCCGGTGGGACACGTTTCGTTCATTTAAAAACTAAAAAGCGACCCATTCGTTTACTAGGGAATGGGAAACAAAACAATGAAATGAAAATACTGCACGGTGCAAATCATTATTTTCTATACCTATAAACTGTTAAAAGTGACCTCCAATTTGTTTTTGTATTTATTGATTTCTTAACTATGAATCCAAAACTGTATCTTACCCTTAACCGAACTAGATCAAAATTTATGGTTGCGTATCGGCACTTCTGACGGTTTCTTACCTGCAAAAAAGCAAAGAACATAATTAAGAAAACAAAAATACCATGTTTGCTCACAAAACGCCAAATAACACGCCAAGGGACGACGTTTGATTCCCGCCACGTATACAAAGATGTATAGTTGGTAACAGAGGAGTTGGTGTTCTCAGCAGTCAGCTCACATCTCATCCCTGCGGGGCGTGCGGAGGCACCCTACACCCAACCCCCGCGGGGGTGTGAGTTGGAGGGTGGAGGCCCAAGGTCGCCGTCCTTGTCTATGTAACCTACCAGCGACCTGGGTCTCCCTTTGGCTTGCTTTAACGATTAATCGAGTCAAGTTTTACAGGGAGTGGGAGACATCTTATGTACTTAAGTTTTTTTGTTTAAGATTCGAATTGTTGTTTTATTTATTGACATTCTTTTCCTCAGTTTTCTTGCTTTATGAAGTCAAATGAAAATCCTTTTACGGAAACATTAATGTTTATATTTATTAAACGCCTTGCTATGCTTGTTGGACACATTATGATGTCTTCACAGAGCTACAGCACGTTGGATACAATGCAAAAGGCAAAAGTGGCGTTCTATGGAGTCTACGTACCAGTAAACGTATTCCGGCTGTTGATGAAAATTATGATGATGAGTTGACCATATCCAGACAGACAATGTTGATGTTTCACAGATCAATTTATCATGTGAAGGAAAAATCACGAACCCGATTTGTACCCGCATCCATCCGACCATAAAGCCGGGACATGCTTTAAATAAATAAATAAAAAACTTACGGGGTTGGTTACTAATTATGTATAATGGAATCAATAATAAAACTAGAAGATAACATAGCCAGATTACAAGTACATGTCCACCTATATCTGTTAACAACGCAAAACAATTCACGTGTAAGTTACAATACAATCAGTTCATGTATCTGCTATCGTAAATATTTAATAATGACTCATACAGATTGCTGGCAAACTATTGCATCACGCGGATTACAAGCGATTGAAAAATGTACACGTCTACACGCCAATAGCAATGATGGAACTATCGCTATAAAGATTAAAGTAAAGTAGGTTGCACTTAGAATAATTATTTTAGAACTCGATAAGGCTTCAAGAGTTTTAAAAGCAATACTAAATAAGGTTGCTCTCTTAGAATAAGTACATATAGAACCCCAGTACATTGGCGAAATGTAAGCCGTCTAATTGGTGCCGTGTATGTGAAAAGCTCCCAGAAAATGATTTTGAATGACAATTGCGCGGTGAAATCGTACCACAAACCACAACATATCGGAAAAGCAGCATAAGAGACCTAGTGTGACTTTCCACTGCTAAGCTATTAGTTTTCTTGCTTAAATCGTCTACAATACCAAAAAAAGTAACGTGCGTTTTGAGAAGGCGTTGTTTGGAAACCTACCTTCTATACGTTATATATTCTAAGGTTTGGTCTCGTAGATTTCATTTCAGTCTCAGACTTTAGTCTTTATAAACAAGGTGAAAGTCGGCGTCGCCGTCGTCGTACTTAATTCTGAAATATTGATGATGTAGAAATTGTGATAATTCATTTTTATTTTACTTCTACAATCGTCAGTCTTTAACAACCAGAGTAAACTTTCTTGGATATAAAGTAAAAATCTTCCTAATAAGAGTATAGTAGAAGGTTTTTTCGTTAATAACTTTATAAGTACAATATGTGATAAGTGTCATGTCAGTGGAATTCTAATTACACTAGACTACAATTAACTGGTTGCGTCAAATCCTATCGTCTGGGAATGCCTAGCCGACCTTGAGAGCGAAACTCAGAATATTGAACTGCCGAGATCCGTCAAAATTACGAACAAGTGGTTATACTAGGTAGCGTGATATGAGAGATAGCATCATGTTTGACGTACATTATAGCCTCACGCTGTCTCTGGTATCAATTAAGGTAATAAATTATCTATTTTTCTATTTTCGTCTTATGTAAGTTACAATTATCGGAAATAGTAGACTATTTTGCCTCGTCTAACTATTAAAAATATAGATTAACCGATCATCCCAATTTGGCCAGTGTGGTAGAATATTATAGCCTACCAGTCTACACTCTCCGTGGGATAAGGGCTGTGCGTGTCCCAATGGGAACGTATATTATGAGCTGATGATAACTGGACCTAACGATGAACGAATGATGAACGATTTTAGATGCTTGCATTATTTTTAGTCAAGCCTTAGTGTATCTCGTGGTATTACCATCATACCACCTAAATCATCTGAGCTGACAACCGATGGGGAAGAAAGGTTCTCGAGTGGCGATCACGAACCGTAAGACGCAGCGTAGGCCCGCCCCCCCACTAGGTGGACCGACGATCTGGTGAAAGCCACGGGGAGCCGATGGATACAGGAGGCGAGCAGCCGCTCAAAATGGCGTTCTCTGGGGGAAGCCTATGTTCAGCAGTGGACGTCTTCAGGCTGTTGATGATGATGACCTAAATCATGGTCGTTTTGATCGGAGGTCTAAGCCGACAGAGGCCTTAGCATAGATTCCGTACGTGCTCGAACCTGCTGGCAGTAGCCAAATAAAACTTCGAAATGTTTCTTAAATTAGCGTGCTCTTGAACTCCCTCGAGCTACATAAATATGCGGTGTATTTATATATTATAAAACGTGCAGAATTCCGAGAGATACAGTGGATGCGTCGTCGGGCGGCCATTTTCAAACCGGTTTTCGAGATAGCCGGGCCAGGTGGCTTTTAATTGCAGTCACCGGATCTTGTCAATGTCGAATTACATAAAAAACTCAAGGCAGAGGATTAATTAAAAATGGTTAATCCAGTCATCCTGCTTTAGCTGTGCTATTTCAATTAGATAAGTTCAAGATTGTGAGTGTTCATTTATAAAAGAATTTTCAAGAAGACAATAATTACCATAGGTACAAGTTCAACGTGGCAAAGCTCTGGTGCTAGCGTCTTCCATAAAACACTTCCATTTCGGCCAAAATAAAAACAGAAACCTTCAATACAAAACTATGTGTTACGAGGGCTACCAGTAATTTTCAAAATTCATTATCATAAATGCTTTCCTCTGAACAGAAAAATAACTAAGTAACATCACACAACCTACACAACAATCAACACCTATTTATCATAAGTTGTATTGTGTTATTTTATAACGGTTAAATTGTGGGTTTTCATATAACTGAATGTATAGGATCACTGTTAAACATTTGTAATCAATATCTTCAATTCCTCCATCGCTTTGACCAGGATGTGGTTAGTTGGTTACGCTTGAAGGTTTATTTCTTTTACGAACAAGCAACTATTCTTATCGCCGAAGCATGCACGAGCACGAGACGGGACACGCACGCAGCTGATTACGTACTGCTACATAAAAAGTTGGAAAGTTACGTCTTTGTTCGCTTTAGTATGATATTTGTTAATATAGATAGCACTTTTGAAGACTCAGCCTGATTTCTTTATTCACTAAGCGCTGTAATAAGGGATATAATTAATAAGCTAGTGTCCTGCTATTTTTTTATTGCACAAATTATAAATATTCCTCAAAAAATAACAGTCGTGTGCAAACAAACATTAAATATTTCATAAAATGACAAAGTTACAGGCATTTTAAAATACAGGAATAGAAAGAGAGTTCTTGGTTCTTCATGGTACCTCATGACTAAGCTGTGGTAGTTTTACATTATTACATACAATCTCTTTAGCATGTGACGTCACTAACGTGCATTTAGGCTCAGTTTTGCGAGAAAGGGACACGCGATGCCCCCTCCAGAAACTTTAAAAGCTTATTACTCCGTGATTTAATTACCGATTTTACTATTTTTTTTTAATTACTGCTTTCTTTTTAACCTACTTTATGAAAATAATATTAACTTGTTAATTTTTAATAGCAGGACACTAGCCTATTCTTTATAAAGTTGACACGACACAAAAACAAAAGATTTTTATTACTGGCTTTATTTTCCATGTACCTATACTTCACAGTCAGCTAATACAATATTATAACGATCGAGCAACGCTTGCAGAACTCTCGATATGGCACTAAATTTCCTCTTTATCTATCGATGAAGCATAACCATTCTATGAGACTGAAGATATTGGCATTTGGCTCCATAGAGATAGCCAATTCAACATCTTTATCACACATTTGAAGCCAGTTTAGGATATTGCTGCCCGTACTAGAATGTTATTTAACATTCCCAACTAGATGAGATTCTGATACAAATAATTGATTTTCGTGGTTATTGGAATCGAACATATATTTGTAAGGAACAAATTATCGATCTTGGCAACACAATAAAACTGTAAACGGTCAGTAGTGTTCTACAGGTTACATTTCGGTGAGTGTGCTGCGGAGCTACACCATCTAATTCCACCGCCTCCATTTCACCATCGCACAACAAGACGTACAGCTACACGCCATCCATTTATGGTTGATATTTCTTCGATTCGCACAAAGCGGTTTGACTCGACATTTATAATCCGAGCAACCAAGGAATGGAACACTTTACCAGCGTCTTTGTTTCCCGATAAGTACAATCTGGAGCTCTTCAAGTCGCGAGAGAATAGGTATCTTCTAGGCAAGCATGTTCCATCGTAGGCCGCGTCGTCACTTCCCATCAGGTGAGATTGCGGTCAAACGCGGGCATATTTAGTTATAAAAAAGCGGACTATTACCTTCTTTAATCTATGGATATTATCTAAAATCTAATATATCAAAATTTAAGGTATTTCCAGCTTCTGAACGCTTATATTTGGGCGCCCGACACACAAGTTTAATTTACTACGTGTGATTCAACACATTGCCACGCCTCTTATTCCCAAAGGTCGACGGTTATTACATTCCATGTAGCCATCAGCAATCGCATTAATGTTATTCATTTAATTAAATTGAAAATTGTCTGTCCATATTAGGAACGTGCCTACATATAATTTAGATATTATTTTACAAAATATGTAAATAGATTCACAAGTAGTGTAGTAATAAGTAATAACAGAGATATTTGCCTTCGGTGAAAGCGTATATGTGTCAATTGGTCGTGCGTTAAAAGTGTAATTGTAAATGAAATAACGATTCAAACCCAAAAATCACATTACGTGTTAGACATACAGTAGTGTGTGTTTACTTTCACCAAATGACAAAACAAGTCAACACATTTATCAAACGAGAAAGTCAAAGTAAACAGTAGTTAAAAAACCATCAAGAGAACACGACAGGTTGTTACCATCAAAAGCTTGTCACAAGAGATCTATTGACAGTACATAGTGTAAATATAAATAAAATAGCCATCCACTTATGTAATAGTTTTGTTGCCCTAGAATACGTATAATTATAATAACGCAAGTAAGAATCTTCTCATAAAGTTATATGATCATAAAGCACACCTAGAATATATTAATGAAAATTTATAAACTATATATCACCCAAATTCAAGATGCAATATTTACTAACATTGCACTGACATTTGCTGATTTTTAGGGTTGTCGCCACGAAATGGTTGAGCGATATCAGGATTACGATGATTTTACCAATAAATTCTATCAGATTAGTCTCAATTTTCAATAGTTACGTCAGTGCTATGAAAAATCTAACTACTTGAATTTTGAAATCTTCAATAGGTAATCAAAAACGAACATTAAAATCACCAGAGATTTATCAGTGCCAACCATAATGGATCTCTGTTTTGACGTCCTGGGTAGGAAACAGTTGGTTACTTTTTGACTAGGAATCGTTGCCCCTAGTAACCAAGAGGTTCTCTATGAAGCTGGTATGAAAACTTTATTATGGGCGAGTACGCCACAGCCAAAAATGTTTGTAATCCCTGCTATCAGCTGATTTTACTGACAGTGCAATATTAGTAAATATTGCATCTTGAATTTGGGTGGGTAATCGGACGCTATCAGTACGGTACGAATGATTTTTACTTAGCACTACGACCAAGGCATGGTAACGCATCCATGTAGGTGCTGACATTATGTTAACTTTTTAATCCTATACACACATCATCAGCCAGAATACGTCCACTGCTGAACATAGGCCTCCCCCACATAAAACGCCACTGGACGCATATCATAGGGGGGATTTGCCATAATCACCATGCTTGCTTGCACAAAACAGACGCTTGGCAGGCGGCTTGGTGATCGCGAGGACCGTCCTGGTAGTTGAAAATGTTATTGCCGTCGCTCTGCTATACGCACGTATGATAGAGACAATAGAGCCCGTGAGTGAATTTACCTACATTTAAACGTATCGGGCGAAAACGGTTTTCACCCTCTAAGTCTTAACAAAATATTTTGAACTTGGTGTCACTTAAATATACCGAGGGAAATGCTGCCTCCCTCAGCCGGCTCTTACGGTACCTCCGGGAAGAGATGAAGGGTTCCTATTCGCAAACCGGAACCACACGGACAATAGATCTTACAAGTCATATCATTCTCAAGTAATGTCTACATTGGTCTCATATCCCAAAAATTTCTATTCCACTTGGGTCCACTTGTAAGGATAACAAAAAATGTATGCATTGAGAGTAACATTACAGTTCACCCCTATAGTATTTCTTACACAGATGATAGGTTTTTGAGATAGAAGAAAACTATTTTAGTGTCACTCATTCATTGTCATGCGTATCCGTAAGGTTGGAGTTATAAGATTACGCAGACACGCCAGCCAGATGTGGTCAAAATGTGACAGACATTGAAATTGGAAGGAGAAATTTGCAAGCCACGTAGAGCCAACAAAATAGCAAAAAAAACTGTGTACAAGTTACGCAAATATCATTAAACTAATGTATGGTGCGCTAACCAATCCTATTCGCCCCTTTTAGTAGCTGGTAAGCTGGCATATTTCAGTTTTGTGGCTATTTTATCTTTAACCGATTATCATTAGACAGAACAATGTTAAATTAAAATTAAACCGTTCAATGTAAATGCACAAACCGTGTTGCTGATTAAAGTGACGATAATAATTGTCATGTGTGGAGCTAATTGAATAATTGCGTTAGTGGCAGTGGGCAGTCCAAATCGCTCGTAGAACTGACCACCGATGGGGAAGATAGGTTCTTGAGTGGCGACCACGAAGCAAAAGACGCAGCGTAGGCCGGCTCCCCACTAGGTGGACCAGCGGCCTGGTCGGAACTGCGGGGAGCCGATTGATGTAGGAGGCAAGCAGCCGCTCAAAGTAGCGCTCTATGGGGGAGGCCTATATTCAGCAGTGGACGGTTTTAGGCTGATGACGATGATGAAAAATTACGAGTAATAATTGTTGTTCTAAACAAAATCATACGAAGTTTTATGACTACGCCTAATACGCGTTTTGCATAAGTCTTCTCACAATCAACCAACTAACTATCATCAAACAGCACAACACATTACAGGGGGCGTACCGTAAGCTCTTAGCGCGATTCGAAATAGAGCTTATACTGGCTCGCTTGTCAAAATCTCCATACAAAAAAAAAAAAAACGATCCAATATAGGCTCTGATTTTGAATCGCGCTAAGAGCGCACGGTACGCCCCCAGGTCTACCTAATTACAATTAATATTTATCACATCCCCGGCTCTAAAAGCTAATAAAATGTAGACGGTCCGCTTTGAGTCTCTTCATCTTTTATATCGGGTAGTTTGTAAGCTATGCTAATACTATAAAAGGCCAACTATCACAAAAAAAGGTGGCTACAAACTGCTCCCAAAAGCGTAGTAGCCACACGGCGACTAAGTAATTGGCTTTCATAGTTTGTCGCCGGGAACTTACCAGCTGACTCATCGGAGACTTTCTAACTTGGCATTGAATGAACAGTATTATTTTACTGTTCAGTGAAAGAAATGGGTATTTTTACGTCTCGTGTTTTTGAACAAAGTTTTCCAAGCAAGATGCGAATTTAGATTAATGATTTTCGCTCGATTTAGATTATATTATTGAAAGTACTAATCATCGATGTGAAATCAATTCACTAGGAATATATGAAGTAATATCTACACAGTTACACATTCCGTCTAACAACACCGTCTAACACTGATAATGTCACGTTCGTTCAGCGTTCCGAGTAAACAGAATACCTATTTTCCTCGCAGCCCGCAGTAGGTATCGTTTCAAAAGCCACCGCGCATAAATTGTTTACGTAGACCTTTTGAAACCAGTTCGCTTACAAGTAGTCAGTCGGTCGCGCTCGCGTCCTGCTCCAAGTGTAGCTGACACACCATTTTGTGCGAAAACAACGTACCTCCACAGTAGTATAATGGGTGGCTGAACTGAGCGGTTTGCTTCCCTCCCCCACACGTGCACCCCACTTCTCCCTCAGCAGTCAGCAGTCGCCACTTCTATGACTCAGCAGCAAGCGTCAGATCAAATTCGACGTCGCATTTCTAGTGGCTTGTTTTTCACCGTAAGTAGCCATTTTTTGCCAATAAAGCGTTCAGTAATGCCGACACTGGTACGATAAAGGTGAGCCACGACCAAGAATAACTTATAGATACTCGGCGTTAGAAAACCTGTTTTATTGTTTTAATAAAACTTTAGCAACGAATCGACGGAACGGCGAGAAAGGAAAACTTTATTGCGCCATCGGCACCGAGAACTATTCGAGAATTGTTTTGCTGAGTATCAACTCTTGATTTCGAAAGTTGGATAAGATTTTTCATCTTGTTCGGAAACAACAACAACACGTCTGACAGCGAAATCTTCGCAGCGGTAGCAGAACCAGCGATAATTTATGCATTGGAATATTGGTGTCTGACTCAGCTCTAGAGCAAAACGATACCATGGAAACAGGTTTCAAATAAACTAATGTAATTTATTAATTTATGCATGAGGAAACAAACGATACTGTGAAATCATAAAACGCGGCAGAACAAAAACGACATAGGCGTTATATTATTGTTCCAAAAAATTTCCATGACAAAGAAGTGGAAAGGTGAACGGTACACCAATTGGAAACGAACGGAGCGGCCTTTCCGATACCAAAGCCGAATCCAATTAGCCGTCCACTCGCCAGGCTTTCATTAACTGGCCAAATAAACGGCCTGACGACGGCAACGAAAAAGAGGGGGGAAAGAAATTAACAGTTTTCGCGAAGCCGAGGAAAACAGCTTACACAAGACGCCATTAAATACATTTTAATGATCACCCTGGTGCGGCATAAGCCGCGTGGTTTAATTACGTAAGTGTGCGATAAAACACGCATAAAGCAGCCCTGAAAATGGTTTTACTTGTATCCAACTGTGAGAAAAATGCGTCGGGCCATATATATACGGCAATGGCATTAACATCGGTCGAAGACAGGTATTGGTCTTTTAATAATAATTAGACGGCCTAATGACTGCGTAAAGATCGTAAGAGCATAGGTTCATGCATATTGAAGAGTTGTCAGAAGTATTTTACTTTAAGATCGATGAGGAATACTCGTGTAAGGACTCTAGAGGACGTTTACTGCATTTTCCCATTATAAAATTGTTTCATGTTTATCGTTTATCAGTCACGATACGCATTAGCGATTATTTTTATGGAGCAATAAATATAAATAAATAAATATAAATATTTGCGGACATTTCACAATAACAATCATCAAAAAATCAAAATAATCAAAAATCATCAATCATAAAATCATTATCAAATATCTTCTACGCCTCGTTTACGAGAGCAATGCACAAGTCATGTCGGTCGCCAAGTTTATACACCGTGAGCACACGAAATTGAGACATAAATTGTGAATTATGTTATGGGTCAGGCGAGCACCATGCGATAAACAATGGTATGATCGCACTGCGACCAATATAAAGTATAGTATACGCCACACGCCTGTGGAAAACCCGTATACGGGGCGCGTGTGTAGAATCTCAATTTTATTAAAGCTAGAAATATTGGGTGGACTGTCTGTAGCCTAGCCCCAGTCAGAACATACTGCAGTGTGTTTTACATTTAAACCACATGGTATTGTGGGTTGAGAGTGCTGAAACGAAATTACATCTTCTTTTCGCGTTCACACCAGAAATTGTTATAGCCATATAAGCTATACGTAATAGACCTATGATTACATACCCCATTGCATAATACATTTTAAGTGTATATGACTTTTCGTGAAAGGCACCACTAAGCGATTTCCGTCAAGCAAATCAAGGATCGCAAAGAATCAAACTATAAATATTTCTTTTAAAACAAACTGAGCAATTTCTTTTTTTTTTATGAAACATACTATTAAAAACACATTTTGGCTTTCCATTTATCTTTATCTACTACAAACGGAATGACCAGCTGCTGCTAGGAACGGTTGGCCTGTTTTTTTTTAAATTCTGGTGACTATATTTCCACCTGCCTTCTGTGTTTGAGTAATGGCAATCATGTCATTGAGGGTTGCCGTTTTAGACGGTAAGGAGATAACTTACAATTAAAAACGCGTTACCCGCTCACCGAATCGTAATGCGATTGCAGAAATCATGAGAAATAACCACCTAGTATTTTTTGAGCAGGTTTTTTTTCATACGTATTTTCATTTACTATTTATGTTTTTGAAGCATGTAGCCTGAGTATGTAGCATGGTCATTCCGTGTTTCGAACAAATAAATAATTTCATTTCATTTACGAAATTAGGAGACATTTTCGTCGGCCTATTGTACACATAAACTATCTTAGCAGTCAGTGTGTCCGTAAACTAGTATGACGCAGTCACAAACAAAACCTATGTTATGTCTACAATTTGACGCTATATGTACAATATCATCAGCGGCCTTCCAGTCTATTACAGACTATTTAAGCAGTGTGTTGGAAATTTGAAAGACACTTCTTTTGGTGGCTGTATAAGCCAATACTCGAGAGGCACATGCGTCCACACCTTACGCAGGCATGTGTTGCGACAGATGGAGTAATGTCGCTGTCATGCCGTTTTGTTCTCTTTTCAGCAAGCCTGTCGAACCAGGCTCTATCGTGCAACTTTTGGCCTTCTCTAATGCAGGTTCTCCAGCGATCCCTATCCTCCGCGAGCTTCTCCCATTCAATATGCTTGATGTTAAATGAGTTCAGATCACGCTTGATGCAGTCTTTAAAGCGAAGCAAAGGACGCCCAACACTCCTCTTTGCATCCGCTACTGCACCAAACATGACCCGCCTCGGAAGACGAGATGAGTCCATGCGATGCACATGCCCCAGCCCCCTCAAGCGTCGCTGTTTAAGCAGGGCGGTGAAACTGGGCAGCTGTGCTCTCTCAAGGACTACCTCGTTTATAATTTTGTCTTTCCATGTGATACCCAAGATGTTGCGTACGCAGCGCATATGGAAGATGTTGAGTCGACGTTCTTGTTTTGCATAAGATGTCCAGGTTTCAGCTCCGTACAAGAGTATACTGTTGATCATCACCAAAGGCAGCCTTAAGGAGCAACGAGAAAAAATATACCAAACAGGGTAGGCGCCAAGACAAACCCTGTCGTACGCCTCTGCGCATTTCGAAGGGATCAAATGTGTTACCATCATGTCCAATAACTCAATAAGTATCTAGACTTGTGGTAATGTACGCAAACATAATAACTAATGAACTAACAGATAGGCGCTAGCGAACATCGATACGCAACGTATATTTTTAGATAACCTTAAACGTTGCGCTAGAGAACGCCCACGAACCGCAAATCTTTGATTAGTGAGCGACCAAAATATAAGAGCGTTTATTTTTCTAGTACACAAATAGCTCACAATCTGCCCGTCGGTCATTCTTCACACAATTTAATATTATGTTGTTTGAATATTACAGTTTTTAGTTCTTTGTAAATATGTATCACATTTTCTGTGCGACTTGGACCCGTATCACAAAACAACGCTCAGTCATCCATCTGAGCTTAAGTCGAGATTTCATTCATAAAATGGTCAATTTGTGAATGAAATCTCGAATTGACCACAGAATCATAACTGAGTGTCATTCTGTAATACAGGTCTATGTGTAGAATACTTGTTTTTATGTGGTGTACGAACAACACCACAACTGGCAATAAACGAGATCAAAGCTCGGTAACTTTAACTGCGCAATAAGGAGGCCTCGCACAACACAAGGTCGAGTCTCGACGATGTAACGCGTAGGAATTTTTGCTCCAGCTTGGTAATAAAATCTAAAAAAATAATTAGTGATAACGATTGTATTATGTGAAAATATGAAGGCAACAAACAATACGTGCTCGTGAGAATCTAATAAACGCTTTATAAGCAAAACCAAATGGCTATCGTTTCAAAATAACATCAATCACGACGATGCGAGCCCAGTAGTTGTATAAGTGAGCTATAAAAGAAATAAGGTGACGCGTGACGAGACCTCGATCTGCAAGAATCGTGGTTACTAAGCGGCGCTAACAAGGCCGGGTGATGACGGGTCGGACATAGCTAGAGGTACTAAGTTTGCTTCCATATGTTTCTACACAACGTTTGGAAGTAAGCGAAGCAGCGATCGCTATCACCTTATTCCGTTTTGGAATCTCATTATATTTACTAAACTTGGAAATGTATTGTGCGTGTGACTTGACGCAACGACACTGGCGGGCGATGCTCTAGCTGGAATATTTCTACCCATTACAAAATTATTACTAACTAGTTGACCCGCCCCGGCTTCGCACGTGTTAGTTTTACGCCTTAACCCTGTTTATGGGTAAGAGGGAAGCGAAAGGGAAAAAGATAGGGGGAAATCTTTTTCCCTTTCCCTTCCGTCTTCCCTTCGACAGGATGAGTATTAATAAAAAAATAATACAAACAAAAAAATTCTTTTATAAAAATTACACACATTTTCTTCGTGCAACCCGTGAATGAAATGTGAAAAAATGTATCCACTTCTGTATCGATAAAGAAGTGTCAAAATTTTCAAAAAATATTCAATGTTCAGACTTAGCCCAGTTACAGTTTTGTTATTATGTATAGACAGACTATATTACCATGTCCTAAATGTTTATTGCGACTCCCTCTGTTTTTATGTATTGTAATCTATATTCTGTATTCTGCTCAGAAGGTATTGTATAGGTGTCTTACACAGCCCCTGTTAGCTCTGGGTCACATTAGCCTTTGTTCGATGACGCTTTGACTGTGCCATTATGCGAATTAAATGTATTTTGCCATTGTGCGCCCTATTCAGGGAACGTACTTACATAATAATAGGTCGTGCAAAGGTTACCGATTGTAAAGATCGTACAAGACCTGCATCAAAACAATTTTAAGTAATTTTCGTCTGTAAAACTTGTAAGGATTGCACAATACAAGCAAACTGTCCCTAAGCTTATATTAGTCATAATAATTTAATGACACTTCAACACATTCAAGGCACATAGCGAGAGAAGCAGTAACGCTCCGCTAGACATAAGCATTTCATGTGTACAATATTTAAGTCCCAACAGTGCTTGCGTATGTTTTATTAGCGCTATTCAGAACTCCTTTGTCTCCAGCCAACGAAGACAAAACTACGTCTAGGAGTCTCTTGTTTCCAGCACGATACAGCCATTTCCGTGTGCATTAAAAACTTTTTATTACATGTAATTTACAATGTTTAGTGGAACTGTGAAAGAATAAGACCCATCCGGTTAGTTTGGTTAAAAGATAAATTTGTTCCGAATTTTCTTGGCTGTAAATCTTTTGTTTGACCTAGTTCTGGCTGCTGGGATCTAATTACGAAAAAATACTGCAGTGAATTCATTAATAATTACGGGTCCTTATTCGAATAGAAACAACACAACTTATTTGGCTGTAAGTTTTATTTAGAAGATATGTTTGTTTAAATTTAAAAAAATGTGGTTTTTGTTAAATAAATAAAATAGAATACATGATTACAGTCACATGCATAATTAATTAAGTACAATGAATTAAACGAATATTAAAAATAACAGCTCGAGTAGCTAGAGAATAACCGTCGTTCTCGCAATCAATGCGACATCGTTTTGACAATAACACACAAAGCCGGGTAGTAATTGCAATTTTAATAGGTCGGTCAGCGAATAGGGGGAAGCCACCCCCGACTGCCATTTTCACGGAGTGAGGGGAGGGGGGAATCAACCACCCGGCCACAATAGAACTGTACGTAGTTAAATTATATCGTTTTAGATAATAATATCGAACGAGTGAGCCATGCCTATTGAAGCGATTAAACACAGTTTATTCGTTCGAGAGATAACTGTGTGAATCGACGGGTGTGAATTATTGGGTGCTGGAATACTGTTTTAACCAATTATAGTTATTCATTAATTGTACGTACTAGCAAAATAATCGTAGGTACTCGTAATCTAAGCAATAAAATGGGTTGGACATTTCGAAGCCTGCCTTATTAATAACGTGTTTAGCTACCAACATTTTTTTACACGAAGCTATTTCGATCGTTTTCAAACCGGATTATTTAATGACGAGCAGCCAATCGAATTATAACGAAAAGTCGAGTCATTTCGTCATACCTACCACACGTCTAACACGATATTCCTAAATCATAATCGATTGCCATTCGGCACAATAGCGTTTTATAAAACGTGCTATTTTATAAACGTTTTGTAAAATTCATTGCTTATTGCTGTATACAAGAAAGAAAATGTGTCTTATAAAGTCAATTCACCATCAGTGTTTCGACATAATGATAAAGAGCATAACGACGATAGTGTCATGGAAATCATCATATTCCGAGTTCAAGGCAGATAAACTTAACAATATGATTAGTGTCATTATTTAAACAATGACATGATCATTTTGTAAGAGCATATTCGCATAATAATACGAATATTATTACCATTGCGATGTTCGGTGATATTCATACTTTGATATGGCTTTTCTGCTCATAAAAGATTTGTAATAACGTAAACATTTCAATTTTAAATAAAATGGAACTGCGACGATTAGTTAAGTTTATCTTCAGGGAATGTCATCATCATCAGCATGAAGGCGTCCACTGCTGAACATAGGCCTCCCCAATAGAGCGGATCTCCTCATTTCGGATCTTATCTCGTAAGGAAACTCCGAGCATAGTTCTCTCCATAACTCGCCGCGTGACTTTGAGTTTACTCATAAGGAAAATTGAGGGAATGTGATAAATGTTAATTTAATTAATTATATTTATTTAAGCAAGTAATTGATACATTATTGTATTTTGAACGAGTTAACCGTTATTTGTAGGTTGCAATTAATATTAAGGGCTTGTGCAAGGCCAGCGCAAATTCACGTCAAAGCCACAGAATAGATGTATAGTACTAGGCCAAAGCGGGGATGAGCCAGGGGCCGAGCGGTAGGGGCGGTCTAAGTTAAACTGGTTCCAACGCGCAATAGTTTAGGTAATTTATTATTACACTGAATATAAAGGGTATTTTAAAAATCCACTATACATAAGCCCTCCATTATATTTAATTCAACTACTACACAAAGTTTCATGATCTTATTTAAAGTATTCATTGAATAATCGCTGTTTATTTGTACGGTTTGGAGGTAACTTTGTAATTTTTTTCTATCGAGAAAATTTTATTAATTCGTGTTTTCACTATACATTTGCAGTAGCATTAGTCCTGGACTTTACCATATTTTAATTTCAGTCATTGTTGCAATATTGTTAACAGGATACTGCTTCAAGCTAAGCCGTTTTAAGCAATTTGGCGTTGTATTAGCTCTTAATAGTAACAGTAATTTATTATCAGATCTTCGTATGACTGTACCAACGTGTTTGGTGATGAAATTAAATGAACGGTCCATTGGCCATATTCATATCTATTTTTCAGTAGTAAACTTTGGGCTCGTATAATTATGACAATAAAACGCTTATCTGAAGATCCCGTAACCTTATGACTTATGTATGACTGATTTTATATAGGTACATAGAATAATTATTGTTGCTTTTTTTTTAGCTGCATGATTATTATGTTTATAGAGGGTGTCTCAGTAAGAATGCACTTTTTCATTTCAATATAAAGCACGATTTTTGAGATCGTTGTGATATTTTTTTTTTATAGTAAAGAAGCCATGTTACGATTAAGTATGGAATAAAATATCTGTCAAATGGCCCCCACGGCTCTGATGACAGGCCATTACTCTTTTCGTGAAATTTTTCATGACTTTTTCCACAAAGATGTGGCTGTATCTCACCGATGACACGTTGGATCTCGGATCTGAGCTCAGGAATTGTTTCTGGTTTATTCGCACTTTTCTTCGGGGTTTTGTGAAATCTCGGGTGTTATCAAAGAGGTATATGTACTAGGTGTTATGCGAATCAACGAGGAAGCGTTGGACCAATGAACGATCATGTTTTCCATGTTATCATTGCCCTGCAGGGACCAACAGTTTAACCAAAAGCAAATTTTTTTTCTTTATAGAAAGCGTTCTGTTGTTCAGTTAAAAACCAAAATAGCATAGCCTTGCGTCACAACAATTATATATATATATCACAGCACATTTTTTAAATTTAGTTCTTGGATTATTTAAAACAAAGTTGGTATGATCCATCCACGCTACTCTAACTAGCCGATTCCGATTGGAAATCAGAATAATACATTTCACTTCACTGAGATGTTTATTTCGCGTTGGTCTTACTATCTTTCAATTGTGATTGCAATTTATCTAAAAATACACGACAGACAGGTCCGCGGTAGCCGGGAAAATCCCAGCGGCATTCGTCCGAGTGACAACCAATTTGAGATAAGTGTAGCGCCGCCGCCCATAGCCTTCGCGAGGTAGGTAGGTAAAAACTAAAAATATTAGGGTTTGACCTGCCAATAGCACAGAATAAAGCCTTTTTGGATCGAAAAGGAGCAATATTGATGACGGTCACAAGATAAATATTTGTAACCTTTGTCAAATAATGCACATTACTTGACAAAGGTTACAAACCTTTTTTATACAGCTTTTTTTTAAAATGTAAACCAGTTTCGTGATTATAACAAAACATCTGTGTGGTTATGCCAAATCCGGTATGCAGTGAAACGCTGTGAACATATTTTGAGGTTAATTTTGAATTAGCCTAACGGCGTAATATTTTGCCATAATGGCAACCCTAGGCCGGTTCACGCGACGCCATCTGAGTTAGTAATTATGCGCATACATTACGCGAATTACACGTCACCGCTGGATTATAATTTTTGTCGTTATCTACAGTAAAATACCTACAGCAAAGATCTAGAAATAGCGCAATTTCAAATAACATATTTATAGTCATTGTCTAAAGAAATTTTAGAAACTATTGTTAGTTTTAATTGTGTTAGGTTTCGGTGGCTTCAGTGCTTTGAAATAATCATTCCATTTTCTGTTTTGTTACCTGGTTCATTTAATCCAAGGAATGTGTGAATTGTCATTGTGATACTAACTTTTCACGACTGACTACGCTCGCTTTGTTTTTAACTACGCGCGCGAAGCTCCAGGCAGAAGGCCAGTTAATTAATATACGGCTCTTGGTAACCAGTTTTCTAACAATAGCCTGAAGCTGGGACTAAGTTCTAGTTTGACTGGATAATTTTTCTAGCATCATTACTCGCAAATCGGCAATTAAAAATTCTGGTTTACGAGTGTAACTTGGGCCCCATCAATAGTCTGCGGATGCACATAATATTTATTGATATAATATTCTAGTCTCGACAGTTATTCTGTGTTTCTTAGCTTTTTGTAACTACATCTTGAAATAAAAATATGGCGAAGTAACTTTTATACTCCTTTTTTTTGTACTTTAGCTCTTAGAATTAGCAAGTTGAAATGGCAATGGGCAGGCTACATCGCTCGTAGAACTGACAACCGATAGGGAAGAAAGGTTCTCGAGTGGCGACCACGAACCGGAAGATACAACGTAGGCCGGCCCCCTCTCGGTGGACCGACGATCTGGAGCCGATGGATGCAAGCGTTTCAGCAATGAAAACGCAACAAAAGGTTTAACACTATAACACCGTGTCGCTTAACACCAGGCGAACGACTAGCTCGTCACGTCATTCGTACACATAAAAAAAGGTTTATGACGTCATCCGCGTGATAGGTCAAGCGCTTTCTCGAAAGAAGAGAATTGTCGATTGTCATCAATCATGCTACCCGTGCTGGGTGGGATCCATAATTTTTTGTGTTGGTAAAGAGTTCGAAACAATTACTGTACATTGGTAAACCATACAATCACCAGACCCAATTTAACATTAACATCATCAGTACTGTAAGCTCTTAGCGCGATTCAAAACAGAGCCTATACTGGAACGCTTGTCAAAATCCTCATACAAAAAAACCAAGCGATCCAATATAAGCTAAGAGCTCACAGTACGCACCCAGATGCACAAATATCTATACGTTTCAAACTGATTACCTCCAGAGGTGATATTAATACGTCCTACGGCTTATTGAACAGAAACCAGATATGAAAGATCATGTGTCGACACAATAAAAAACGAAACGAGTCTCAAAGACACATTTCCACAGCCTCGTGTGGAACAAAGCTGTGTTAAAGATACATAAAGCGTACTATAAGATACATAAAGGGTAAGTCAGTGTTCTGTACGTTGATTGCATCGGCGGGTATTTAAAAGGAACGCTATCGAACGCTGATCGAAGTTTAATAAGCGTGTGCGCCGACTGTAGTGACACCACGAGATAAGATTATTGTACAAACATCTGCACGACCGGTTTTACTAAAAACTTTGTTAGCGTGGAAAAATTATATTTTTTGTCTATTAAGTAATTTATGATCAGATGCCCTGTCAGTTAGTTTCAATTTTAGAATCCTTTATATTAATTAAAATGTACACTTGTTAACTCATTTGACAATGACGTCGATAATGTCGCTTACTACGTATTGACATTTGAATAACGTTTCTTCTTCTTTAAGGAATTCGTAACTAAATTAATCATCATCGTATTTTGCAATTATTGTCTCACACATTCTTATGGTCAACCTACTCGTGTCTATGTGTGGGTGTGGCGATGCACACGTGCAAGCGCGTCGTTAACGGATGCGGTCTGTCTGTCTATTTACCAAGCGAGTATCCACTGCGGAGCGGGTGTCATTTCGACGATTTATAATAGAATTACCGGCGCATGTATGGGAAAACTTAACGTAACGGTCCAATGCGGGTAAAAACGTGTGCGTTTGAGTTTATATTGTCATTGTTGAGGCAACAAAGGGCTGGGAATCATTTGGGGAGCCGTGATTGCCACATCACGCTAAATGAGTACGAATTAATTCTAACGCTTTTGAGTAAGGTAGGCACAGGTAGAATGCATACCGGTTTTGACTGCAAAATCCCCAATAATGACGACACGCAAATAAAAAAGTCAGTCATTTAAGCATGGAAAACAAAAATTGTAAGACAATTCTGACGTGACAACCCTACGAAGCAAGTCATGCATGATGTTTTATTCTTGTTACTAGTTAGTGCACTACATAGACATCTATAGACTTCCATTATACCTATGTGTGTGTTAGCTGCATAGAGATAGGTCGAGGCAAACAAATGCGTGGTGTACAAATACACATTTAGTTTGTTTCGAGAGCAAATAAGTCTGAGAGCATGTGAGATAGACACCTACAACAATATGTGGGTACACATAGTAATAGAACACATAGATAGTGTATTTTGCCATGTATGGTGTATGAATTATGTAGAATGCTGGTGTTAACAAACAATGTCAAAGGGCAGTGGTTCTAATCCACTGACCTCTATTATACTAGTATGCTGGATATTGACCGATATTGACTGAAAGCATTTGATTTTCGCCATTTTGCCGCTGATTGCTAATCATTGAGTGACATCGTGTGCGTCCTCGGAACTAATTAAACCAACCAATCAATGCGATGGATTTTCAAATTATAGTTCTCAGGACACTTGGAGTGGCGCTTTCTAATGGGCACAAGAAATTCTCAATGTTTGTTCAATATCATCTATCCCGTGCAGTGTACTTGTATAATAGAGATGAGTGCTTTAATCTGTTATGATAGTGTATTGTATGATAACATTTTGTTTTTTTAATAATAGGAAATTAGCAATTCCTGTGGGTAATAACTAGGGCAAAAAAAAACTACATAGACTAAGCTATTTAACTAGCCTATGACCCCTGATAGAGAAACTGTTGTTATGATGACCAATAGCAATAGTTTAATAATGGCACCTGCAAACTTATGTGCAGACATTAAAAAAAATTGGTATCCATTCTATACTACATTCTTGTAGCATGTATAGACGAATCAATGAACCAAACTCTCAAACATATTCACAATAGGTATCACAAATAAGATCTGATTCCTCCATAGGGCTCCATAATTATAATAATCTATCCATATGAGACCATGTATTATGACATAGTTTAGAATGCAATATTAAATGCATTTTGTTACTGTAGATGCCACATGGTTCCTCAGACAGGCAGCAAACAACTTATAGCATACAGTTAAACAAACCATTTCTTTTTTAATTGTTGGTAGGCAAAGCATTTGACCACTGTCTCACCTGATGGAAAGTGATGATGCAGTCTACAATGGTGCATGCTTGCCTAGAAGATACCTGTTCACTCTCAACCATTGGGTGTTTAACAAAAAAGATGAAGTTTTCCTAGTTGTTTGTTTATCATTTAAACTAATTTCAAATCCATGTAATTTATTGAGTAGTAATCGGTTAAAATGCTTGAAGAGATCCTTGTAAGACTTGAAATTACTGCCTGTATGTTGCAGGGTTATCAGTACTTTATACACCTTTTATGTAATTTTCAAACTTGACTAAACAGAGGTTGTTATGAGTTTTACATGTGTACCTGTGTGTGTGTGCATCTGTCTGTGGCATCATAGCTTCGAAACGGATAAACTGATTTTGATCCATTGTTTGAAAGTTGATTTGATTGAGAGTATTCTATGATCCAAGTATTCTATGATCTATACCTGAACCACATATTACATTATATAATTTACCAATACAAATACCTCATCCCATAGAACGGAATAACTCAGGCTATTTTATGAAATATTTTATTTCAGCATAACGCATGATTAGCAAGCAACATCTATTGTGTATTGGCAAGTTATTGGGCCAAATGAATACACTGGACACTAACTAGTAACACCCACAACACAATCACTAGATTTTTTCACATTCAGTTTATTTTTCATTTGTTCTTCATGAGACTCTGTGCCTGAACTATGTGAAGAGAAAAACATACATTACAATATTAGTTAAAGGTCATTTTACCTACATCTTCTATAATAATTACAAACAATTTGTATCAAGATACATGTCTTATACCAAACCTAAAAAGTATTGGTGCTAGTACTGAGGGCGTACCGTGAGCTATTAGCGCGATTCAAAACTGAGCCTATATTGGATCGCTTTGTTTTTTTTGTATGGAGATTTTGACAAGCGATCCAGTATAGGCTCTGTTTTGAATCGCGCTAAGAACTCACGGTACGGCCCCTGGTATGAGTACTCTATCAATTAAGGTAGGACAAGTTATAATATGAACCTTTTTAATTTAAGGAATGTTGGACTTACTCCGTAGAATACAGCCTTCATTTTGTAAATTGGTTGTCTTATAAATATCAAGATTCAATTGGTTTGATGGAGCTATATTATTATAATTTTAATTAATCTACGTAACAACTTCGGCTAACACAGTACCTTGTTACAAAAAATGCTAACATTGTTTCAACTTTGAACAAATGAAAATTGTTTCAAGTTTATTCTTTTGTAAGAATAAAACTTTGATTATAACAGAAAAGAATTTGAGAAAGACCCAAAGGAATACAAATGTAAAATAGCTATGTGCAAACAATGAGAGATGGAAACTTTGAAATGAAATCTCCAAACTTATTACAGAATTCAAACTTGGACAGTTCTCAACTGGTAACTTTATTCATACAAATGTAGATATTTTTGCAATGATAGGGTCTAGGAAAGCAATCTAACAATGCATTAGAAAGTTTGGCTAAGTCACTTACTCGTATGCTAGCATATAAAAGCTTAAGACAAAGTAAATTTTTAAGTTTAGATTTTTTGAATAATAACATTTATGCATGGGAATTAGAATACTGTAAACCAAAAATTAACCAGTTTAATGCTGATGTTATGCATTTACAACTGATTAACAATAGCTGTCCTGGCATTCCTTGGAGAGAATGGTACAGTCATAATGTAAGAAAAAATGGTTGTCAGTATTGGGTATACTTACCAACCGATACTGATTAGTAGGATACTTGTAACAAATCCATGGGCTAATAATTTAGGCACAAAACAAATTCACACGTCATGGATATAAAAAAAAACACATGTCTATTGAGGTAGGAAATCTGAAAACCATGCCTCAAAAGGTTCCTTTCTAGAAACTCCCAATTCACTGGTAACACGTTTCTCACGCCACTGAGGTGACGCGTCGGCGTCGCGCGAGAATAATGTCGTCAGCACCTAGCCAAAGCCGCGCGCCGCGCCGCCACCGCCGTTCCACCCGCGCCACTGACGCTACCATTCCCGCTCTCTTTCAACTTCACCACTCACTTCCATGGATCCAAAAACATCACCAAACACTCTTTAAACACCCAAACTACAAGTTTACAACTAGAATATTAGCAAACTCACCGTAAATAAGCCGAATTCAACAACAAAGGAACTTCAGCCACGCGCTCCAATTATAGGACACTCACAATTCACGAAGCACAAGGTTTTTATGATAAATTCAATCCACAAAATGGTCAACAACGTTCACAGTCAGTTTATAAAGTTAATTTGAAGAAAGTTTTATAGTTTTCGTGGTTGTAATCACAGATCCGAGAAAGTATAACGTGAAGCACCGCCAGCCACATACAAAATGGCGGATTTGCGTAACGAAACGAAACGAAAGTGACGCGCTGCGCCTGTCGCCAGCGCTCGTGTAAAATTGTCTATGATTTTCTACATCGAAGACAACGTGGCGCTGCTGGCGCCAAAAATATTATTATATTAATTATTATTAAAACCTGTGAATAAAACACATTCAACATTAGTTTTTGATAAGATTTTCATGTCACGTGGTAATAATACTGATCGACTATGCAAAAAGTGTGGCAAAGGAACGAAAAATACAAAGTTTTTGGTTTTCATTAATCTTAGCATACAATATAGTCTATGATCTTCAGTGCTGCCAACTCTGATTCGTCAAAGAGAGCTAAAGTGCCCCAAAAAATGAGCTAAAATTATCAAAAAAAGGAGCTAAACCAAGAAAATGACAATTTTTTGTCACTATGAAAACGGTTCTGCAGCTTTGACATGCTTTTTGCACTTAATAATTCAATAAATCAGCCCTCTCGGGCTTTAACTCACAGCGATAAGAACTACAGTAGGTATGGCTTGACCGATTCATTAGTTACTACTCTCAACCAATCTTACAGAGGCGTCTATGAAAGTCATTCATTTTTTTACTAAAGCGCTATATTTTGACTAATATACCACATCTCAGATAATATTCAGAAGTTGATAAAAAATTAATTATAAACAAACGAACAAAAGAGATTGGAGTGTCGGAGTTCGGCTAAAAATGTACAATTTTAGGAAAATTTCCTTTAATATGAGTTGTCAATGTCAAAATTAAGACAATGTCAAAGACAGTGACACTTTTTTTTTAGGCCACGACACTTTCGTTTGTATATTCCAAAAGATCACCGAGTAGTGGATGATTATGGCGGTGTCTGCGATAATTTCCACATTCAGGATTTTCCACGTTCTATATTTTTCGATTTCTTAGTAATAGGTACACAATCTTGTTAGTCCATATACATAATTATCTGCATTCTTTATTTTCCTAATTAGAAATTCTACAAATTCTTAATTTTCACAGTTTCATACACAAAGCGAAATACAATAATTCAGATATGTTAATAGAACATACATTCACGAGTAAAAAATGTTTATGTAACTAATGAAAGAAGCCAAATATCCCAAAAAAAAGAGCTAAGGAGCGAATGTGAAAAATGAGATAAATTTAGCTCTAAAAGAGCTGATTTGGCAACACTGATGATCTTAACCTTGTAGAATAAAAAAAAAAGAGTTTTGGCGGGAACGCGGAAAAGTTCACGTCGGTGCATTGTATTATTTTACAAAACTTATGCTTTTTCCAGTGTTAATGTTTAAAATTGGTGGCGTTTTACGCATTAAGTGCTGAATTACGAGCATGAGTGTGGGCAAGTGATATAATGTAGTGAAACGTGGTTTTTCGTGTTGCTTCCAAAATTCCATAGAAGCCTCTAGTAAAGTTGCCATCACTTTACTAGGGCATGCCTTAGACTGGATTATGACTTAGACTAGACTATGACTACTCTGACTGTGACTATGACTTGACTTTAAGTGAAAATTTCCATAATACGATGAAAAATTACAAAACTTGACACTGGCTAAATACACTATGTGTGGAGCCAAAATATAAGAAAAAAAAAAAAATGTCTTTGATAATCAAGTTGTAACTTATATTCTACACTAACTGGAACATTCACATCGGACGAAAACGTGGTCCGAGGGAGATAGTGCCACAGGACCTTTTTGTCCTTGTCAGTAGGGTGACCATTAAAAAAAAGTTATACGAAAAATTATCAGTATTTTGTGGGTCTCGAGTTGAGAATAAGTTTAAAATGTGTTAAAAGTGCCCTTAGCCTGCTCTTATACGCGGCACCCAAAGAAAGAGATGGAGATTCTGCGCTAATAAAGTGATACCTGGCAGCTATTATTATATAAGTAGGTACCTAATAATTAAAATGACTGCGGGTAACAGATAATAAAAACAAGACTGTCAATATAGTCAACTGCAAAATAGTCAAACGCCAATGTCAACCTACCGTCAGAATATTGAATCGGCCTCCTAATTACCTAACTCGCAACAGGTTTGCGACAGGCGTAAATCTCGCGGTGATTGCTGTCATACATCATTAGTGGTGTCGAGAATGTATACTTCGCTACTGCTGTCGCATTGCTACTGCTGTCGCATTGCTGTTGCAAATTTTACGTAATTACTCCGCGGAACGTTTCTGTCAAAACCGTGAACAATTTTTGAAGTGATGTTTCGTTCACGCAAATTGAGATTTCAAAAATTATTTTCTTGAAAGTATTTATTGCCGTCATTTGCCATTTCAGATTTAGGCTTTCTATGTGTAAAAAAAATTAGCGTCCTAGCAGAATTCACAAAGTGGATAGATGTGCAAGTATGTTTCACTTACCCCACCTGACCTTAAATATAAAATGATATATTTTACTAAGTTAAATCAAGCAAATTATTAGCTAATATACCTACAAAAGGATTTTTTTCCGACTTATAAACATTTGCAAATCAACATGGTACCTAGCTTGTTTTATGGGCAATTAAAAATCATAAACTGGCAGTACCTTGACAATGAAATTTTTTGGTTAGGTATGGTTTTTTTATCCATTAATTAATCATTTAGCTGTTTTTCTGTTTAGCTGAGGACTTGTTATTACATGAAATGTAACGCTGTATTTATATTTTTCACAATAAACACTTCTAAAAAGGGAAAATGGACAAAATAATGACTACTTACTTGTGAAATGTTATTCCTTCATATTTACGCCTCAGTGCGACTTCTGTTGCTTAAAATGCTGCAATCACCCACTGCACACACATTATTTCTCAAATATTTATTGCCTAGATCACCATTTAAATAGGAATATTTCACAAAAAAACACAATTTCAAAAAATTGTTAACCTGTTTGGCTTAGATCAAACGAAGCGGTGATTGCTGTCACACATCATTAGTGGTGTCGAGCATGTATGCTACGCTACACCACTAATGATGTAAGACAGCAATCACCGCGAAATTTACGCCTGTCGCAAATTAGGTAATTAGGGGGCGGGATTCGAATGGTGCGTTCACTGCGGATGACGTCATCGGCAGAAATACAATCATTATACCTTATCAAATTTAAGAAGTCCAATATGAAGTTGACATGATTAGTGATTAACACTGTCAGATTAACTGGTCTAGAGATGTGAACTAAATAATCGATATCGGATAAACCCGATTTTAAAGAGTAAAGGATACTGATTCTACATATTTATTCAATAATCGTTTAGTTTTTTCATATGATATGATCTCAGTAAGAGAACTAATGATTGTTGCGAATAAGAGTGTTGCGAAAATAAAGGATTTCACTTTCGCGCGATAGCTTTCTGCGCCCATCGATGCTGCGATGCATCGCTGTACGCGGCCACATGAGCGTTCAACAGCGAAGATTCGCTGTTGCTCCGCATGTCTGGCCGCGCCATAACACCAAGAGGCCTTTTTGAATACAAAAGATAACACGGTCACACTATTCCTATACTTGACGTCAATGGCTTGCATTTCAGCGAGGACAGCTAGACAAAGTGACCGAGTTGTACTATTTATTTCTTACATGTTGGCATACCTACTCATAACTATTTTGTTTAATAAATGAAGGTAAAAATATCTGGGCTATTGTGGTTTTGATGAACTTTTGATGGATTATTATGATCTGGTTTATGGAATGAGATAAAATTTGTCTCATCATATCAAATTTTTGAGGGAGGTGATGACTTGCCACACTATAAATGGGGCACCCGTAGGGGCTACTGGCTACCGAGGAAGCAACATCGGTGTGGGGCGGCTTAGGGTGTGGAAAGGTGTGCTGCACTTTCATTGAACGCTACTCGCGGCGTTATGCCCTTTAACATTTCCACCCTGGAGCTTTAGGATTGTATACTATATAATTATTATAATTAAAATCACCCTTTCAAAGTAGATAATTAGCGAACTGCACAAGATTATATCACTGAATTATGCTCGCCCAAAGATTTGATTCGATTAATTACCTTATACGAAAATTTCACCGATTAATCGAATGTGTAATAGTCGCATCACTACTGTTAGAATAAAAGTGCTGCCAGTTTCTAAAGATTTTTTTCCCTAGATAACTTAAATCCCCTAAAAACCCCTAAGCTTTTTTTGTATGCCTAGCATATTCATTGTATGTTGCAGGTATATAAGTATTTGAAGCTCATAAAATAAAGCAATAATTAAACAATGTTTCTTAATAATATCTAAAACGCAATAGTCGTGACACGGCGACCTCAAATCCTTATGCTATAGGAACATTTGTAACATGAAATAAAAATGAAAGATTTTCTCTATATGGTTATAGTTTTTATATTCTTTACGTTACTTCCTCATTTATAAACTGATTTGAGAAATACATAAATTTTTAAATTAGTACCTTTATCTTTTCTTATTCTTGAATGCGTACTGCTTCATGCGTCATCATTAAAACATGTTAACACTTATAGTTATATATTCATGTAAAAAACAATTCGTTGACCACAGCATGAACAACAGATGTATTTTAGGTGATATACATCGGTTGCATCGCCTGATCGCACGGATAAATTTTAATAAATAGACTTTTTTCCTTCTCATGAGATGAATAATCTTAAAGTGCGAAGATTTCTGCAGCAAAAAAAAACGTTAAGCAATCTTGCCATCAATTTATTATTATTATTATTATTTTTAATCCCCTAAGAACCCCCATTCCTCTTTCACCTCAAAATTTAGGGAAAAAATCTCTAGCTTGGTATCCCTCGAAATGTCATACTGTACCTATTAAATTTGATAAACTGTAGTGGAGAGTTTTGGCGGGAACGCGGAAAAGTTCACGTCGGTGCATTGTATTATTTTACAAAACTTATGCTTTTTCCAGTGTTAATGTTTAAAATTGGTGGTGTTTTACGCATTAAGTGCTGAATTACGAGCATGAGTGTGGGCAAGTGATATAATGTAGTGAAACGTGGTTTTTCGTGTTGCTTCCAAAATTCCATAGAAGCCTCTAGTAAAGTTGCCACCACTTTACTAAGGCATGCTTTAGACTGGATTATGACTTAGACTAGACTATGACTACTCTGACTGTGACTATGACTTGACTTTAAGTGAAAATTTCCATAATACGATGAAAAATTACAAAACTTGACACTGGCTAAATACACTATGTGTGGAGCCAAAATATTAAAAAAAAAAAAAAAAAAAACTGTAGTGGAGTAGCGTAGCATACATGCTCGACACCACTAATGATGTATGACAGCAATCACCGCGAGATTTACGCCTGTCGCAAATTAGGTAATTAGGGGGCCGGTCTCTGGCGCAGTTATGCCGATCCAGTGGACGCTACACCATACAAATCAATACAAAGCAACAAATCCTTCCGCTCCGTACGCTCCGATTCCGAGGCAGTGGATGCACGACTTAACCATGTTACTCTTAGTATTTAGTCATATTTAATAGTTATAATGTACATTGTGTTGGTGTTCAATAAATAAATAAATAAATAGATTAAAACAAAAAAACAAGTTACTCTGTGTGTAAACTGTAAATTACATATAAAAACGTACTCCACAGACTTATACGTGATACGTAATACGTGATACGTGTTATACTCTTTGGTAAGAAGAGAACTGAGAAATTAGAAACAGAAAGGAAAAGGAAAATAAATCATCGTCGTCTCTCCGCAGTTTTAGATCACTTTTAGATTTGCAAAGGTAAAAAGATTTATTTATCTACCATCACACTCAATCAATACTAATATAATGTTCAACGTTTATTTTCGTACTCGTTCTTCAATTTCCATGACATTTGGCCTATCAGAAAATCAGCTGAGTTTTGTTTTCATTCGTAGATCTCTCCAAATCATCGTGTATAAGTTTCTGTGTTTTCGTGTTGGCGCTCTCTTACCTATATAACCAATTTGAGGCACGATGAATGAGTTAAAGTGCCTGGAACACGCTACACTGAAGGTGAGACAGCTAATATATTTTGTTCTAGACTTTATCACAAAATGTCCTTCCTGCAAGAAATAAAATGGCTGCATTCATTACAAAGTGGGTAGATTACAGGATATCATTATACTGGTTGTTGAAGGCCAACCTACTTTCGGGTTTTGCGTTTCATTTAAATCATGCTTTGTTTTGATAAGTGTTTACAAAATCACAATATGTTGCATATCTATAATTATATTCTGCACACACCTTGGAGGCTAAATGTTAAATAAATCAAAACAATAATTTAGTTGATGATGTATGTTACTTGGATATCTATGTATATATCTATACATATAATAAAACTGTAACTGGGCTAAATCTGTACATTGAAGATTTTTTGAAAATTTTGATTGCATTAGAAAGAAAGAAAGAAAATACATTTACTCAGGACACCACACAACACTACATTACAATATACCATAAAATAATACATAACACACATCACGCTGGAATTATGTTTTCTAAAACGGCCATGTGCGGGTTGCACGAAGCAATAAGGATGTTATTTGTATGCAAGAATTTTTTTTTGTATATTATCATGGAACAAGGAGGAGACGAATGCCAATACACCAAGAAAACAGCATAGATCAGAAGTATGCCAAAAACCGTTTTAAACCTAGATAGCGCTGCATAATGAGCGGTCTATAAGTTGAGCATAGAACAGAAATATGCTAAAAACCGTTTAATTTAGCCCGCCGTAGCTAGCTGAATAGCCCGCTCAGTTTGCAGCGCCATGTAGGTTTCAAACGTTTTCTTTTTGGCATATTTCTGATCTGTGCTGTTTTCGTGGTGTATTGGCATTCCTCTCTTCCTTGTTCCATGATATTATTTATTTATGCTCACCATGCTGAAGGGAAGAGGAAAGGGAAAAGGATGAATGGATGGATGGCAATAGACGGGATGCAGGCAAAGCCAGCCCATCCATTCATCCTTTTCCCCTATCTCTTTCCCTTTTGCTTCTCTCTTCTCATGAACAGTGTTAGGGCATAAAATTAATTAACCCGTGTGAAGCTGGGGCGGGACAACTAGTTTGATAATATACATGTTATAATTATTGCAAATGCATTCATAATATTATAAATAAATAAAATAATAATAATATGGTCATAACCTTATTAATAAATTATATTGGTTACTTGCTAGGTGCCATACGAGATATTCAACAAACGCTATCGTAATGCTCAGAGAGTACTTGATGTGGAGGCTCGCCATGTGGCTGGTCTGACTGCAGAGATTGATGGAGCTGCCAAGAAACCTGTCACCACAGGCGAGATTGATTCTTTGTTGGGTGGAATGGTAAGTATATAATTTTTTTTTACGTAAACAAATGACTTCACAAGCTAGTTGTTCGCCTAATACATTACGATTAAAAGTATCTCCTAGATATCATTGGTTTAGCGACAAATGGCAATAAACAGTTTTCTTCTTAGTTTTTCAGTCTATTGCCATTTGTCGCTAAACCAATGATACGTAGGTGATGCTTTTAATTGTAATTTATTGATACATTATATTTATTTGTGCAAAATTAGTTTTCATGTAATCACGTTGAGTAATTAAGCTATTATTGGCAAAAGAACGCAAGAAAATTTGAATTTGCCGAGCTAGTGTAACATTCCAACTTAATGTACAACCTCAAAGATAACCAATGGTCAAAAATTCAAACAATTTTTGACTATTGGTTACCTTAACTATGGATTAAAAAACCCACCCTAAGTTGGTTACAGGATATAACTATTTCATCTTATTATTATCAAGACATAGGAATGTCAATGACCAAGTATCTGGGTCATTTCCATATTGGTTTTATTACCGAGTTCATTGCTCTTTTAATTTTGCATACAATACAGATTTTAAACAAAGTGGGCTATGGAAGGTAGAGTCATTCATTATAGTGATATCCGTTCACTTTTTACATTTCTAATTACAAAAGGTATGTAGAATTGCAGATACACCTTAACTCAGTGTAGTATATAATTTTATTAAGTAATCGTATTATTGAACGAAATTTACCAAAGTACATATTTATACCTTCTTCTTATTCTAATTAGGATTTTTGAAAACCAATGTTTCACATAATATAATACTTACTAGGGGGTAGGACTTTTCTGAAGTTCGTCTAGGTAGGTACCACCGCTTTGCCAGTTATTCTGCCGCCAAGCAGTAGTGTGCAAGCACTACTGTGTTCCGGTTTGAAGGGCATTGTCGCTAGTGAAATTACTGGGCAAATGAGACTTTACGAACTGATCTCACAGTCTAGAAAACTTTTTTAGACTGTGTGATGTCTCTGGATGGCGTGCGCAGTGCGCAGTGTTACTCGAAACTTTAGTTTGGAGTTCCGAGTGGCACTGCAATCTGTTATGGGCGGCCGTGTCGCTTAACACCAGGCGAACGACTAGCTCGTCTCGTCATTCGTTTAAATAAAAAAAATTAAAAAAAAACTTACAAGCTGAGCCGCCCCGGCATCGCACGGGTTAATTAGTTTTACGCCTTATCTCAGTCTAAAAGAAGAGGGAAAAAGATAAAGGAAAAGGATGAATGTATGAAGGTGAAGGGAGGCAGGTGCTGTAGCCTTATCTTTTCCCTCGGACCTAGTACTTAAGGTTGGATGTCTGTAATTTTTTAAACACAAAACCGACGGCCTTGTAATATTTACGGGACAATATTTAAAGTACCCCCTTTCTAACAAAAAAAGAATAAATGAAATCAAACCACGCGTTAATGAATTACAACTAAGTGCATATTTTTACTTTTATCTCCTCTCCCGAGGGAACCGTGCTGAATCTCGGTATCAAAGTATCCTATAGCCTACCTCGTGCTATGAACTCAAATCACGCCAAGTTTAATTTGAATCCATTCAGTAGTTTCGGCGTGATGCTCAGCCAAGATACAGACAGTCAGACAAAAATGAAAAAAAGTATAGATTTGGCTTCAGCATCGATAATAGGAGAATGCTGCTGCCCATTTTCAAGTCGCATTAAATGCAATTAAATTATGTTTCAGGTAGACAAGCTGAAAGCAATGAAACGGAAAGCATCGGAAGCTATAAACGAGGAGGTGCAGGCTGCATATGTGTGCAAGAAACGACTGGAACATCTGAAAGAGCATGCCACTACAATGAAGGAGCCGCCATCGCCTCAGGTCAAGGTGGGTTTGCATTTTTTACTTTCACTGTGATTGCATTGCTTTTGACATGTCATAGTCAAAAGACGTAAAAGAAACATTGTCTATATTATCCCGAAAGGGGGTAAATGTAGTCCACATTTACCCCCTTTCGAGATAATATACCAATTCAATCTCATATTGTATAATATATATCGGGGCCTGAGTGTGCATGCTTATTAGGTCTCAATCTGAACATATCACGTAAGAACCGGCTAAAAGAATGTCCAGGAAATGAGCAGCATCATTCTCCTCGGTGTACATTACAATCGACTGCGATCACCAACGCCTGCCAAGTGTAGTGATTATGGCAATCCACCTATGTTCTATGTTCAGCAATAATCTTCAGGATGATGATGATGATGATGATGGTGATGATGATGATGATGATGATTAAAATACTTTCCTATGTGTGGTTGTACAGTCGGCGCTGGGCAACTGGCGTAAAGTTCGCCTGGACCGCATGCTGGTAGACTATTTCCTGCGCAGCGGTTACTACGAGTCCGCGGCCAGACTGGCAGATGCAGAGGACCTCAGGGACCTTACCAATGTCGGTCAGTAAATATCTACCCCCTTTAATTATAAACGTTGTATAGCGGAAGAATAGTTATTTAGTGTTTTGTCTTTCTCTGTTGTGTTTGAAATGGGCAAAGATAAAACAAGACAAAACACTGAGTAGCTATTCCACTGTTATGCTGTGTTTATTGGTAAGGGGGATACAGTTTATTTTTGGTTATCTATCTACCGTTATATATTTATCAATCTGTTTTTATTTGCTTATGATCTGTGGAACAAATATATTAAAAAGAGAGAGGACAGCCTCTGTGTTGTGGTGGATGAGCAAGTCGGGTCATTACCCGGAGCTGGCGGTGTCGAATCCCGCGACAGGATAAGTGTTTATGCACTGAAAAACACGCAAATATTTGTTTTGTGTCTGTGTGTTGTGGGAGCATGGTCCTCGTAGTTCCTGGATCCCTAGATACAGGGAATCCTAGTTAGGGTCCAGGATCTATGTATGTGATCGTTGGGCGTTTTTTGTTTATTTATTACTAAAGTCCAGTCGCAGAGCAGGAAGAATTTCGTACAATGACCTGTTATTACCTGTCTCTATCACTCCCGCGTAAATATAATGGGTCTCGCTCGCACAGATGCAACGGCCGCCGTCCTGAGGGATTGTAAACCCCTACTCCCCCCCCCCTACCTGAGACCTTTTACCTTTAAGGTTTGTTCTAATTTGCATGAGGTTTTTTGGTTGGCCTTGAGTCACGACAAAAAATCCTTGGCTTGCTTGACATAATTCATAATTGATCTGATTTTTGAATTTTCATTTTTTTATTTCTGCCGAATTAGTAATTGTAACTCGTTTTTTATAACTTACTAGCTGCGCCCCGCGGTTTCACCCGCGGATAAAAAGAAGCCTATGTGTAAACTCATCATATATACTATTTCTATTTAGATTTTCATTTTTAATCTGTTCAGCTGTTGCACCGTCAAAAAAAACGCTAACTTTTACCACAGGTCATTATAGCTACAAACTTACTCTCGCGGGCCGCTTGCGGCCCAGCGAACAGAGCAACCTCGAAAAAAAACGCCAACTTTTACCACAGGTCATTATAGCTACAAACTCACTCTCGCGGGCCGCTTGCGGCCCAGCGAACAGAGCAACCTCGAAAAAAAACGCCAACTTTTACCACAGGTCATTATAGCTACAAACTCACTCTCGCGGGCCGCTTGCGGCCCAGCGAACAGAGCAACCTCGAAAAAAAACGCCAACTTTTACCACAGGTCATTATAGCTACAAACTCACTCTCGCGGACCGCTTGCGGCCCAGCGAACAGAGCAACCTCGAAAAAAAACGCCAACTTTTACCACAGGTCATTATAGCTACAAACTCACTCTCGCGGGCCGCTTGCGGCCCAGCGAACAGAGCAACCTCGAAAAAAAACGCCAACTTTTACCACAGGTCATTATAGCTACAAACTCACTCTCGCGGGCCGCTTGCGGCCCAGCGAACAGAGCAACCTCGAAAAAAAACGCCAACTTTTACCACAGGTCATTATAGCTACAAACTCACTTTCACGGGCCGCTTGCGGCCCAGCGAACAGAGCAACCTCGAAAAAAAACGCCAACTTTTACCACAGGTCATTATAGCTACAAACTCACTCTCGCGGGCCGCTTGCGGCCCAGCGAACAGAGCAACCTCGAAAAAAAACGCCAACTTTTACCACAGGTCATTATAGCTACAAACTCACTCTCGCGGACCGCTTGCGGCCCAGCGAACAGAGCAACCTCGAAAAAAAACGCCAACTTTTACCACAGGTCATTATAGCTACAAACTCACTCTCGCGGGCCGCTTGCGGCCCAGCGAACAGAGCAACCTCGAAAAAAAACGCCAACTTTTACCACAGGTCATTATAGCTACAAACTCACTCTCGCGGGCCGCTTGCGGCCCAGCGAACAGAGCAACCTCGAAAAAAAACGCCAACTTTTACCACAGGTCATTATAGCTACAAACTCACTTTCACGGGCCGCTTGCGGCCCAGCGAACAGAGCAACCTCGAACAAAATACGCCAAGTTTTACCACAGGTCATTATCGCTACAAACTTGCTCTTGCGGGCCGCTTGCGGCCCAGCGAACAGAGCAACCTCGAAAAAAACGCCAACTTTTACCACAGGTCCTTATCGCTACAAACTCACTCTCGCGGGCCGCTTGTGGCCCAGCGAACAGAGCAACCTCGAAAAAAAACGCCAACTTTTACCAGAGGTCATTATAGCTACAAACTCACTTTTACGGGCCGCTTGCGGCCCAGCGAACAGAGCAACCTCGAACAAAATACGCCAAGTTTTACCACAGGTCATTATCGCTACAAACTTGCTCTCGCGGGCCGCTTGCGGCCCAGCGAACAGAGCAACCTAGAAAAAAACGCCAACTTTTACCACAGGTCCTTATCGCTACAAACTCACTCTCGCGGGCCGCTTGTGGCCCAGCGAACAGAGCAACCTCGAAAAATAACGCCAACTTTTACCACAGGTCATTATAGCTACAAACTCACTTTCACGGGCCGCTTGCGGCCCAGCGAACAGAGCAACCTCGAACAAAATACGCCAAGTTTTACCACAGGTCATTATCGCTACAAACTTGCTCTCGCGGACCGCTTGTGGCCCAGCGAACAGAGCAACCTCGAAAAAAAACGCCAACTTTTACCACAGGTCATTATAGCTACAAACTCACTCTCGCGGACCGCTTGTGGCCCAGCGAACAGAGCAACCTCGAAAAAAAACGCCAACTTTTACCACAGGTCATTATAGCTACAAACTCACTCTCGCGGGCCGCTTGCGGCCCAGCGAACAGAGCAACCTCGAAAAAAAACGCCAACTTTTACCACAGGTCATTATAGCTACAAACTCACTCTCGCGGACCGCTTGCGGCCCAGCGAACAGAGCAACCTCGAAAAAAAACGCCAACTTTTACCACAGGTCATTATAGCTACAAACTCACTCTCGCGGGCCGCTTGCGGCCCAGCGAACAGAGCAACCTCGAAAAAAAACGCCAACTTTTACCACAGGTCATTATAGCTACAAACTCACTCTCGCGGGCCGCTTGCGGCCCAGCGAACAGAGCAACCTCGAAAAAAAACGCCAACTTTTACCACAGGTCATTATAGCTACAAACTCACTTTCACGGGCCGCTTGCGGCCCAGCGAACAGAGCAACCTCGAAAAAAAACGCCAACTTTTACCACAGGTCATTATAGCTACAAACTCACTCTCGCGGGCCGCTTGCGGCCCAGCGAACAGAGCAACCTCGAAAAAAAACGCCAACTTTTACCACAGGTCATTATAGCTACAAACTCACTCTCGCGGACCGCTTGCGGCCCAGCGAACAGAGCAACCTCGAAAAAAAACGCCAACTTTTACCACAGGTCATTATAGCTACAAACTCACTCTCGCGGGCCGCTTGCGGCCCAGCGAACAGAGCAACCTCGAAAAAAAACGCCAACTTTTACCACAGGTCATTATAGCTACAAACTCACTCTCGCGGGCCGCTTGCGGCCCAGCGAACAGAGCAACCTCGAAAAAAAACGCCAACTTTTACCACAGGTCATTATAGCTACAAACTCACTTTCACGGGCCGCTTGCGGCCCAGCGAACAGAGCAACCTCGAACAAAATACGCCAAGTTTTACCACAGGTCCTTATCGCTACAAACTCACTCTCGCGGGCCGCTTGTGGCCCAGCGAACAGAGCAACCTCGAAAAAAAACGCCAACTTTTACCACAGGTCATTATAGCTACAAACTCACTTTCACGGGCCGCTTGCGGCCCAGCGAACAGAGCAACCTCGAACAAAATACGCCAAGTTTTACCACAGGTCATTATCGCTACAAACTTGCTCTCGCGGGCCGCTTGCGGCCCAGCGAACAGAGCAACCTAGAAAAAAACGCCAACTTTTACCACAGGTCCTTATCGCTACAAACTCACTCTCGCGGGCCGCTTGTGGCCCAGCGAACAGAGCAACCTCGAAAAAAAACGCCAACTTTTACCACAGGTCATTATAGCTACAAACTCACTTTCACGGGCCGCTTGCGGCCCAGCGAACAGAGCAACCTCGAACAAAATACGCCAAGTTTTACCACAGGTCATTATCGCTACAAACTTGCTCTCGCGGACCGCTTGTGGCCCAGCGAACAGAGCAACCTCGAAAAAAAACGCCAACTTTTACCACAGGTCATTATAGCTACAAACTCACTCTCGCGGACCGCTTGTGGCCCAGCGAACAGAGCAACCTCGAAAAAAAACGCCAACTTTTACCACAGGTCATTATAGCTACAAACTCACTCTCGCGGGCCGCTTGCGGCCCAGCGAACAGAGCAACCTCGAAAAAAAACGCCAACTTTTACCACAGGTCATTATAGCTACAAACACACTTTCACGGGCCGCTTGCGGCCCAGCGAACAGAGCAACCTCGAACAAAATACGCCAAGTTTTACCACAGGTCATTATCGCTACAAACTTGCTCTCGCGGGCCGCTTGCGGCCCAGCGAACAGAGCAACCTCGAAAAAAACGCCAACTTTTACCACAGGTCATTATAGCTACAAACTCACTTTCACGGGCCGCTTGCGGCCCAGCGAACAGAGCAACCTCGAACAAAATACGCCAAGTTTTACCACAGGTCATTATCGCTACAAACTTGCTCTCGCGGGCCGCTTGCGGCCCAGCGAACAGAGCAACCTCGAAAAAAACGCCAACTTTTACCACAGGTCCTTATCGCTACAAACTCACTCTCGCGGGCCGCTTGTGGCCCAGCGAACAGAGCAACCTCGAAAAAAAACGCCAACTTTTACCACAGGTCATTATAGCTACAAACTCACTTTCACGGGCCGCTTGCGGCCCAGCGAACAGAGCAACCTCGAACAAAATACGCCAAGTTTTACCACAGGTCATTATCGCTACAAACTCACTCTCGCGGGCCGCTTGTGGCCCAGCGAACAGAGCAACCTCGAAAAAAAACGCCAACTTTTACCACAGGTCATTATAGCTACAAACTCACTTTCACGGGCCGCTTGCGGCCCAGCGAACAGAGCAACCTCGAACAAAATACGCCAAGTTTTACCACAGGTCATTATCGCTACAAACTTGCTCTCGCGGACCGCTTGTGGCCCAGCGAACAGAGCAACCTCGAAAAAAAACGCCAACTTTTACCACAGGTCATTATAGCTACAAACTCACTCTCGCGGACCGCTTGTGGCCCAGCGAACAGAGCAACCTCGAAAAAAAACGCCAACTTTTACCACAGGTCATTATAGCTACAAACTCACTCTCGCGGGCCGCTTGCGGCCCAGCGAACAGAGCAACCTCGAAAAAAAACGCCAACTTTTACCACAGGTCATTATAGCTACAAACACACTTTCACGGGCCGCTTGCGGCCCAGCGAACAGAGCAACCTCGAACAAAATACGCCAAGTTTTACCACAGGTCCTTATCGCTACAAACTCACTCTCGCGGGCCGCTTGTGGCCCAGCGAACAGAGCAACCTCGAAAAAAAACGCCAACTTTTACCACAGGTCATTATAGCTACAAACTCACTTTCACGGGCCGCTTGCGGCCCAGCGAACAGAGCAACCTCGAACAAAATACGCCAAGTTTTACCACAGGTCATTATCGCTACAAACTTGCTCTCGCGGACCGCTTGTGGCCCAGCGAACAGAGCAACCTCGAAAAAAAACGCCAACTTTTACCACAGGTCATTATAGCTACAAACTCACTCTCGCGGACCGCTTGTGGCCCAGCGAACAGAGCAACCTCGAAAAAAAACGCCAACTTTTACCACAGGTCATTATAGCTACAAACTCACTCTCGCGGGCCGCTTGCGGCCCAGCGAACAGAGCAACCTCGAAAAAAAACGCCAACTTTTACCACAGGTCATTATAGCTACAAACACACTTTCACGGGCCGCTTGCGGCCCAGCGAACAGAGCAACCTCGAACAAAATACGCCAAGTTTTACCACAGGTCATTATCGCTACAAACTTGCTCTCGCGGGCCGCTTGCGGCCCAGCGAACAGAGCAACCTCGAAAAAAACGCCAACTTTTACCACAGGTCCTTATCGCTACAAACTCACTCTCGCGGGCCGCTTGTGGCCCAGCGAACAGAGCAACCTCGAAAAAAAACGCCAACTTTTACCACAGGTCATTATAGCTACAAACTCACTCTCGCGGGCCGCTTGCGGCCCAGCGAACAGAGCAACCTCGAAAAAAAACGCCAACTTTTACCACAGGTCATTATAGCTACAAACTCACCCTCGCGGGCCGCTTGCGGCCCAGCGAACAGAGCAACCTCGAACAAAATACGCCAAGTTTTACCACAGGTCATTATCGCTACAAACTTGCTCTCGCGGACCGCTTGCGGCCCAGCGAACAGAGCAACCTCGAAAAGAAACGCCAACTTTTACCACAGGTCATTATAGCTACAAACTCACTTTCACGGGCCGCTTGCGGCCCAGCGAACAGAGCAACCTCGAACAAAATACGCCAAGTTTTACCACAGGTCATTATCGCTACAAACTTGCTCTCGCGGACCGCTTGCGGCCCAGCGAACAGAGCAACCTCGAAAAAAAACGCCAACTTTTACCACAGGTCATTATAGCTACAAACTCACTCTCGCGGGCCGCTTGCGGCCCAGCGAACAGAGCAACCTCGAAAAAAAACGCCAACTTTTACCACAGGTCATTATAGCTACAAACTCACTTTCACGGGCCGCTTGCGGCCCAGCGAACAGAGCAACCTCGAACAAAATACGCCAAGTTTTACCACAGGTCATTATCGCTACAAACTTGCTCTCGCGGACCGCTTGCGGCCCAGCGAACAGAGCAACCTCGAAAAAAAAAACGCCAATTCTACCACAGGTCACCTTTGCTACATACTTGCGTTCGCCGGACGCTTAGTACCTAATAATGGTATCCCACAGGAAACATTTTTTTTTCGGGATAGAAAGATTTTTGTTTTTTAGTAAGTCTAGAGCGTATATTGGCTTTAACATCATCGATTGGATGTTGATGGATAATTCAGTCCTACAGGAACCATTTATTTATCCGGAATGGAAAGAATTTCATTATTAGTATGTACCCACATACTCCGGCCTCCGAATTTCCTAAATTTTGACAATTTTAGTTGCGTAATGTCGAAGCTAAGCGAGAACGTCATCCCACAGGATCTATCTATGTTTCCAGGATAATATTTTTTTGACCTTTAGTACATGCTACAGTCTAATTCATTTAAATTCATTGCCTATTTACGAAGTTGAGTTTACAAAGCATTCCTACGGGAACCAGTTGATTTTCCGGGATAAAAAGTATCCTATGTGTTAATCCAGTGCATAAACTATCTACTTTCCAAATTTCATCCAAATCCGTCTGATCGTTTGAACGTGAAGAAGTAACAAACATACACACATACACACATACAAACTTTCGCCTTTATAATATTAGTGTGATGATAATTTAAAATTTAAATAAATAATTTATTTAATAAGTTTGTAAATTTTCGTTCTCTTTCAAATATTTCATGTAAACCGCACATGATACAAAAATGTTTGTGACCACAGATAAAGAGATAAAGAGGTCATTGTTCAAAATTCTTCCTGCTCCGCGACTGGACTTTAGTTGACCCGCCCCGGCTTCGCACGGGTTAATTAGTTTTCCGTTATACCTGTTTATGGGTAAGAGGGAAGCAAAAGGGAAAAGGATGATGGATGGGAGGGCAATAGAAGGGAAGCAGGCGAAGGTAAATAATGGATATCAAATAAATATTTTATCTGGTCATTTAGAACACCAGCCTGGATATTTTTTTTAGTGTATCGTTGAAAATTTGGAGCACTACGTTGATACAGCATTTTTTTGGGGTCATTAAACGATTTTATTCTAGAAAAACTAAAATACTAATTTTTTTTGTTACCTCCTTTTTTATTTTCTATTTACACAATGTTATTGACATCATTATTATAACACATCACGTCGCATTGGGCTTACAAAAAGTTATTTGTTGATTTTATGGTCTGACCGCCTTATCCGCCGACAGATATCTACTCGGTATGCGCGGAGGTGGAGGCAGAGCTGCGCTTGCGCCGCACAGCGCGGTGCCTGCAGTGGTGCGCCGACAACAAGTCCAAGCTCAGGAAACTCAACTCCAGCATGGAGTTCAACGTTAGGATACAGGTATATCACACGATCAAAATTGACTGGCCTGTTTGCTTAGTTGGTAGTAGCTCTGCCATCTGAACTGTAGGTTGTGGGTTCGATTCCCATCCAGGACAAACATTTGTCTGATGAACATCGATGTTTGTTCTGTGTCTGGGTGTTATATCGTATTCTATGTATCATATGTATGTATTTACAAACAAAAAGTATTTAAGTCTATCAGTTATGTGGTTCCCATAGTACAAGCTTTGCTTAGTTTGGGGCTAGATGGCGCTGTGTGAAATGTCCACACATATTTGTTAATTTATTTATAAAATACTAGCTGCGCCAGCGGTTTCACCCGCGGATAAAAAGTAGCCTATGTGTTAATCCAGTACATAAGCTATCTATATTCCAAATTTCATCCAAATCCGTCCAGCCGTTTGAGCGTGCAGAAGTAACAAACATACACACAAACACACATACAAACTTTTAATACTTACTTACTTTTTTATTTACTTTTTTTTAATTATTATTTTTACATTTTAAGCTACCTATAATATTGTATCGCAGGAGTTCGTAGAGCTAGTACGTGAAGACAAGAGGTTGGAGGCGGTGCGTTACGCCAAGAAACATTTCGCGACTTACGAAGAGGGCCAACTAGAAGACATACAGCATTGCATGGGCATGCTCGCCTTTCCTAAGGATACTGGTATGGAATCTACTTGTAAATGCTGTGTCTGCCTATCACCCACCCCATACCTTCCGCTGCACCACCGCTTTGCCAATTATTCTGCAGCCAAACAGTAGTGTGCAAGCACTACTGTGTTCCATTTTGAAGGGCATTGTAGCTAGTGAAATTACTGAATTTGCCGCGCTAGTGAAACGTTCCACCTTAACTTCAAAAATTGGTTGCGCTCATAGATAATATCTTTAAGCTTAGATACTGTGTAGATAATATAAACTGTGAAATAGAAACTGTCAAAAAATAACTAAGAAAAACTTAAAAAAAATACATAGACAAAAAAAACTGTTGGTAAACCAAATAAGTAAATAGCTTTCTAAAAACTTAAATTAAAAACCTCTGACAAAAATAACCTAGACCATTCGATGAAATCAGCTTTCATTCAAAATTAAATCATAATCTGTGCATCCATTCCGAAGCTATGATGCCACTGACGCATATAAAACTACTATTTGTTAATCCATTTGAATTTTTTAATTTGAACCAATATACTTTCAGATTAGTTCTATAGAAGTTTTATCCAAATCGATTCATTAGTTTGATTGTTAATCAAAATAACTGAAAGAAATGATTCATCCAAGTATTTCTCAGTAAAGGCGTTTGAACCCCTGTTTCAAAAAGGATCTGTAATGATGATAATGTCTGTCAATGAATCGCCTTGATGACGTGTCTGTCTGATGACAACGACCCATCTTCTGATACTGCCCGGTCTCTGTAATTCCATATCCCTGATGCCTTTCGGTACAGAAGTGGAGCCCTACCGCGGGCTGCTGGCTCCGAGCCGCTGGGCCCGGCTGCGCGCGCAGTTCCGGCGCGAGCACGGCCGCCTGCTGCACCCCGCTCGGGCTGCGCCCCTGCCCGCCACCTTGCAGTTGGGGCTACATGCGCTCAATACGCCATATCCTTTGCAAATATATCACTGTTACTTAGTTACAGTGCAGCTAGTGTACTATAACGTTAATTTTAGATACAATTACCGTAATTTTAGGTACAATTACAGTAACTTAGGTATAATCACAGTAGCTTTAGGTATAATCACAGTAGCTTTAGGTATAATCACAGTAGCTTTAGGTATAATTACAGTAGCTTTAGGTATAAATTACAGTAGCTTTAGGTATAATAACAGTTCCTTAAGGTACAGTAACAGTAACTTACGGTACAATAACACTAACTTTAGGCACAATAACAGTAACTTTAGGCACAATAACAGTAACTTTAGGCACAATAACAGTAACTTTAGGCACAATAACAGTAACTTTAGGCACAATAACCGTAACTTTAGGCACAATAACCGTAACTTTAGGCACAATAACAGTAACTTTAGGCACAATAACAGTAACTTTAGGCACAATAACCGTAACTTTAGGTACAATAACAGTAGCTTTAGGCACAATAACAGTAACTTTAGGCACAATAACCGTAACTTTAGGTACAATAACAGTAACTTTAGGCACAATAACAGTAACTTTAGGCACAATAACCGTAACTTTAGGTACAATAACGGTAGCTTTAGGCACAATAACAGTAACTTTAGGCACAATAACAGTAACTTTAGGCACAATAACAGTAACTTTAGGCACAATAACAGTAGCTTTAGGCACAATAACAGTAGCTTTAGGCACAATAACAGTAGCTTTAGGCACAATAACAGTAACTTTAGGCACAATAACAGTAACTTTAGGTACAATAACAGTAACTTTAGGCACAATAACAGTAACTTTAGGCACAATAACAGTAACTTTAGGCACAATAACAGTAACTTTAGGCACAATAACAGTAACTTTAGGCACAATAACCGTAACTTTAGGTACAATAACAGTAGCTTTAGGCACAATAACAGTAACTTTAGGCACAATAACCGTAACTTTAGGTACAATAACAGTAGCTTTAGGTATAATCACAGTAGCTTTAGGTATAATTACAGTAGCTTTAGGTATAAATTACAGTAGCTTTAGGTATAATAACAGTTCCTTAAGGTACAGTAACAGTAACTTACGGTACAATAACACTAACTTTAGGCACAATAACAGTAACTTTAGGCACAATAACAGTAACTTTAGGCACAATAACAGTAACTTTAGGCACAATAACAGTAACTTTAGGCACAATAACCGTAACTTTAGGCACAATAACAGTAACTTTAGGCACAATAACAGTAACTTTAGGCACAATAACCGTAACTTTAGGTACAATAACAGTAGCTTTAGGCACAATAACAGTAACTTTAGGCACAATAACCGTAACTTTAGGTACAATAACAGTAACTTTAGGCACAATAACAGTAACTTTAGGCACAATAACAGTAACTTTAGGTACAATAACAGTAGCTTTAGGCACAATAACAGTAACTTTAGGCACAATAACCGTAACTTTAGGTACAATAACAGTAACTTTAGGCACAATAACAGTAACTTTAGGCACAATAACCGTAACTTTAGGTACAATAACAGTAGCTTTAGGCACAATAACAGTAACTTTAGGCACAATAACAGTAACTTTAGGCACAATAACAGTAACTTTAGGCACAATAACAGTAGCTTTAGGCACAATAACAGTAGCTTTAGGCACAATAACAGTAGCTTTAGGCACAATAACAGTAACTTTAGGCACAATAACAGTAACTTTAGGTACAATAACAGTAACTTTAGGCACAATAACAGTAACTTTAGGCACAATAACAGTAACTTTAGGCACAATAACAGTAACTTTAGGCACAATAACAGTAACTTTAGGCACAATAACCGTAACTTTAGGTACAATAACAGTAGCTTTAGGCACAATAACAGTAACTTTAGGCACAATAACCGTAACTTTAGGTACAATAACAGTAACTTTAGGCACAATAACAGTAACTTTAGGCACAATAACCGTAACTTTAGGCACAATAACAGTAGCTTTAGGCACAATAACAGTAACTTTAGGCACAATAACAGTAACTTTAGGTACAATAACAGTAACTTTAGGCACAATAACAGTAACTTTAGGCACAATAACAGTAACTTTAGGCACAATAACAGTAGCTTTAGGTATAATCACAGTAGCTTTAGGTATAATTACAGTAGCTTTAGGTATAAATTACAGTAGCTTTAGGTATAATAACAGTTCCTTAAGGTACAGTAACAGTAACTTACGGTACAATAACACTAACTTTAGGCACAATAACAGTAACTTTAGGCACAATAACAGTAACTTTAGGCACAATAACAGTAACTTTAGGCACAATAACAGTAACTTTAGGCACAATAACCGTAACTTTAGGCACAATAACAGTAACTTTAGGCACAATAACAGTAACTTTAGGCACAATAACCGTAACTTTAGGTACAATAACAGTAGCTTTAGGCACAATAACAGTAACTTTAGGCACAATAACCGTAACTTTAGGCACAATAACAGTAACTTTAGGCACAATAACAGTAACTTTAGGCACAATAACAGTAGCTTTAGGCACAATAACAGTAGCTTTAGGCACAATAACAGTAACTTTAGGCACAATAACCGTAACTTTAGGTACAATAACAGTAGCTTTAGGTATAATCACAGTAGCTTTAGGTATAATTACAGTAGCTTTAGGTATAAATTACAGTAGCTTTAGGTATAATAACAGTTCCTTAAGGTACAGTAACAGTAACTTACGGTACAATAACACTAACTTTAGGCACAATAACAGTAACTTTAGGCACAATAACAGTAACTTTAGGCACAATAACAGTAACTTTAGGCACAATAACAGTAACTTTAGGCACAATAACCGTAACTTTAGGCACAATAACAGTAACTTTAGGCACAATAACAGTAACTTTAGGCACAATAACCGTAACTTTAGGTACAATAACAGTAGCTTTAGGCACAATAACAGTAACTTTAGGCACAATAACCGTAACTTTAGGTACAATAACAGTAACTTTAGGCACAATAACAGTAACTTTAGGCACAATAACAGTAACTTTAGGTACAATAACAGTAGCTTTAGGTACAGTAACCTTCACTTAGGTGCAATAACCTTAAGGTACTTTAGTATTACAAGTACCTGTGACATGAGCAGTCGTATTCCTTGACGGCCGCACTCAGTGCTACGTGGAGAGCACGCGCGTGGCGGCGTGCCCCACGTGCCAGCCGCCGCTGCAGGCGCTGGCGGCCGCGCTGCCGCACGCGCACTGCTCGCACTCGCGCCTCGTGTGCCGCCTGTCGCGCCTGCCGCTCAACGAGCACAACCACCCCATGGTGCTGCCCAACGGACAGGTCTACGGCGAGAAGGTGCGCTACACACAACACACAACCCACTCGCTCGGATATACGCAGGCTCAAAGACACACATGGGTACAATACTAACTCACAAAACGCAAACACACCGGTACGATTTGACTCTTTAGTTCGACTAAAGGAAAAACAATTTAAGATTAGTCTGAAGAATATTTTAATGCAAAAAGCCTATTACAGTATTGGTGACTATCTTGCTGACAGAACTTCGTGGCAACGCATTGACTCGGATATTTAGTATCATGACTTAATTTATAGATTTGTATTTTAATTAATTAATATTGCTAAATTAATTTCGTTTTAAACTTTGTTGTTTTTTCTTAACATTTATTTTATTATGATTATTTTAATCAATGTTATTAATCTTAAATTGATATAATTATTAATGTAACTTTTTGACGGTCATAAGTGTACTTTGGTGCCAAAATGATGAATAAATGAAATGAAATGAACTCACTACTAACATAGAACTTACTAATTCAAAAATACACAGAATCAAGGACACATGGATACAACCATGGAACAAGAAGGAGAGGAATGCCAATACACCAAGAAAACAGCGTAGATCAGAAATATGCCAAAAGCCGTTACAAACCTAGATGGCGCTGCAAAATGAACGGGCTATACGGTGGGCTAGGTTTAAAACGGTTTTTAGCATATCGAGGGCGTAGAAGGGAAATTAGATAACTAAAATAACCATTACCGCGAGAAAACAACGATTTAGTGATATTTTCGACAAAATTAGCAATAAAATTTTTTGTAGGAGCAAAATTACTGTGAGCTTTTTTATATGTTATGTAATGTTTCAATATGCAACTTTTGAGTTCATCATGGATGCCGCAGCTATTTACAGTATTTTTTTTTATTTTTTTTAAATTCTGTCGCAGATTTCGTTTTACACATCCAAATTTTGCGTTGAGGTAAAACTGAATAACGAGCTTTATGCATTTTATGTGACAACAAAATGGTGATTCTGTGAAATTATACATTATTTATTTGGTCAGTTATTCACTTCTTCCTCTCAACTTTTACAGCTATTATTGAAGGTTCATTTCTGTGTTACAATAATACCTTTTTTGGAATAATTTTGGCACGGAATAATATATCCGAGCTAGGGTAAGATCAAAAGATGCGTCGTGATTTGGGCTTTATCGTCATGCCAAAAAGTCAATTTCGCAAAAAGTGTTAGTTATGTAATTTCCCCTCTACGCCCTCGATATTAGCCTGCTCATTTTGCAGCGCCATCTAGGTCTAAAACGGTTTTTGGCATATTTCTGATCTACGCTCAACTTATAGCCCGCTCATTTTGCAGCGCCATCTAGGTTTATAACGGCTTTTGGCACATTTCTGATCTACGCTGTTTTCTTGGGTTATTGGCATTCCTCTCCTTGTTCCATAGTCTAGGTAGGTACCAACGCTTTGCCAGTTATTTAGCCGCCAAGCAGTAGTGTGCAAGCACTAATGTGTTCCGGTTTGAAGGGTATTGTAGTTGGTGACATTACTGGGCCAATGGGACTGTATGATCTTATCACACAGTCTAGTAATCTTATTACTATACTGTGTAAAGTCTCAGGATGACGTGCGCAGTGCAGTGTCACGCAAAACTATATTAGAGTTCAAAGTGATACTGGAATCTGTTATGGGCAGCCGTGACGTTTAACATCAGGCGAACGACTAGCTCGTCTCATTCATTTACATAAAAAAATAAACCTCAAACTCACTACTAACACAGAACTTACAAACTTTGAAATACGCAAAATCAAGGACACATGGGTACAAACTCACAAATACGCAAACTTGTAACACAAACACACCGGACAAACTCACTCCTAACACAAAACCTATAAACTCTCAAATACGCAGTCTTGTATAAACACAAACACACCGGTACAAAATCACTACTACACTCAAACAAACACTTACAGTCACAATTTTCTGTTTTTTCATTTATTTATGTTCAGGATGATGATGGCAAGCAGATGGCAAGGCTTGTGTAGTATAGGCTCCATAATTTTTTTTACGTACTCAGCCAAATGAAAAAACAAAAAATTAATCCCACCTACCACTACTGTCTGTAGCAGCCCTATCTCACTCCGCACTGGTATAAAGCTACAAGTACATAGGACCGGCCGTCTAGACGGGTCGGTCCGTTAAGGTCAATTCAGACAGAGCAGCAAAATGCTCGAGCACTTTTTAAGTGCTATTGGAATATCAACCTTAATCCGTTTAGACAAAGCTGAAAATAGTCTAGATTAAAATAAATCTTGCCTATTTTAATGTTGCATACTATTTTCAGCTTTGTCTAAATTAAATAAGGTTGATATTCTAATAGCGCTTAAAAAGTGCTCGAGCATTTTGCTGCTCTGTCTGGATTGACCCTTACGCGGTAACGCGTCAGAAGAGCAGCGATATACCGATAGAACGAGAGGCAACTATTGGAAGGCTTGTAGCGCTGTGCAAGCTGAACTACACTCTATTGCGTTGCAGCAAGACTCGCTATTTATTTAAGTGACTTCGCGGAGTCAGCCTTCTGTACGTAGTGCTACACAGCTATTCTGTGCCTGTAGTTACTAATCATATATTCTTATTTTGCAGGCGCTCAAAGAAATGATGAAAGAACACGGCTCCATAATCTGCCCGAAGACCAACGAGGTGTTCTGCATGAAACGCGTTGAGAAGGTCTACGTTATGTAAGCCACCCTGTATATATATATAAACGAGTTGATAGCATTTAAGACCTCCATAATTCGATCGCCCCCTGACGAAAAATAAACGAATAATTATTTTCATAGATGGCGCAAGAGTTAATTGTGATCACAAATAAGCACAAATAAGGGTACTATCAGACAGAAAGCGGTCACGCGTTCGAGCGTTGTGCGTAGTTGTGTTTTATTATGTTACATAGAAACGCGCGAACGCGTGACCGCTCTCTGTCTGATAGGACCTTAAATTATTTAAAAAAATTCATCGGTCCATCGGTCAATGTTATGCAATATTGAGACCCGTCAATAAACCGATCATTATTGAATGCGTGACCGCTAAGTGGCATTTGCAGCAGCTCGTGTTACCGTAGGGGCCACCTAAGTAGACCCTGATCGGGCATGTTCCTTAAGTCAATGCGCTAAGTAGCCACCGTCTTCTAAAAACATGCTAGAGTAGAATTCACATCTTCTTATTAGATTGCTTCTTCCATAGAAGTTATCTTAACGCGATTTTAATAACATATCCCCTCCCCTTCCCTTCACTCCTACTCCCATCCACCTTCCATGCGGTGGGGGAATAGTACATTATGATATATGTGTGTAATGATCAATGCACACGCATGTCATACGACGTTTTTCATCACAGTTGCGAAGAAAAAAACGGAGTTGTACTGTTAAATGTCGTGCAGGCTTCTTATTTTCACGCGGCGTCAGAGACAAAACCGTGTTGATGGCGCGAACAAAATCGACATCGACCAAAACGAAACAAAAACTGGAACTGGAACGTGAACTGGAACGAAATGAAACGATGAAAATGTACGCATAACTTGCAGTGAGATACAACGTGCAGTGTAAAGTAAAAAGCACGCGTTGGAAATTTCTTGGATTATGACCCTAAAAGCGGTGGGAGAAGATCCACTTTACGAGCAACTGTGATGAAAAGAAGTATACAATAGCAGCGGACCCCCACACTACGCATATTCTTATCCCTCCCAAAAAAAAGTAGACCCTGGTTGTCGTAGGACAACATTCGTGTCCTGTCGGAAGCCTTCGGTCCGCCTATATGGTTTGATCAAGGGACCATTTAGCTAAATGATAAATGGCTTGATAGACATACGATTTTAAGGTCGGTATAGACCAGATAAAAAGCATTCGTCCGCTTAAAAAATAGAATGATTGAATTATAATCACAATCGCTCTTGCGTCTTCTGTTATACGATATATTAAGGTGGAACGTTTCACTAGCGCGGCAAACTCAAATTTTCTTGCATTCTTTTGCCAATAATTATAAAATTGATTTAACGTAAAGAAGTAGAATGTATTAACAAATTACGATTAAAAGTATCTCCTAGATATCATTGGTTTAGCGACAAATTGCAATAAACAATTTTCGTCTTAGTTTTTCAGTCTATTGCCATTTGTCGCTAAACCAATGATACGTAGGTGATGCTTTTAATTGTAATTTATTGATACATTCTATTTATTTACGCAAAATTAGTTTTCATGTAATCACGTCGAGTAATTAAGCTATTATTGGCAAAAGAACGCAAGAAAATTTCTACGCAAGAGAATTTGAATATTCTTGCTATAATTCCACCTGTGTTCACTTTAATTTAAAAATAACGACTAAGGGCGGGCTTTTTGCTCCGTAGTTAAGGTAACCAATGGTTAAAAACTCTAACAAAATTTGACCATTGGTTAGAATTTTTTTGCATTTTTGACCATTAGTTACTTTGACTACGGGTGAAACACCCACCCTAAATAATTATTAAACCTGTCTCTCATGCTTCAGTAAGTAACGTCCTTTGTCCCTTTTCTCAGCGGTAGAAACTCTTCTTCTTCATTTAATAGCTTTCTATCGCTTTTTAGCACCTTTTTAACGATAATTCTGCCAACGTCAAGTGAGTAAAAGTTTGTACGGTTATGTCATGTCAAAGTCCTATTTTGTTAAAGTCAAAATGCCATCAGTAAAATGGAAGATATTTTACTGAATGCATTGGAAAGCCTTGGTTTTGGAACTTGGAACTATCACTCGTGCATGTTTACAAACACTTAATGGGTAATAATCGACAATTATTACCTACACATTAAAATTAAAAAAACATAAAGGCTTTGAAAAAAAAATGGAAAATGCACAACCGCCATTTACGGATTACTTTCAATAAAATCTTCTCTAATTTCAAAAACCACAGATAGGATAAATGTATTGCCATGTGCGGAACAATTCTATAACTATGAGATTGTGATAAGGCCGATATCGACCGCCCAACGTTCACTGTATCGATGTGGCGCGTATCCCAGTTCGAACAAGCTGTTCGCTGTTTTACTTATAAATGTGATGAAAAATTATGTATTTTATTTTATAAAATATTTAAATAATTTTGCCTCACATACTTGATTACGTCCAGTACCTATTCTGTATTTTTTAATTTCGTATTTTTAGTTATTAATATTGCCATATATTTGATTAAGGGGGCAATAAGGGATTTGAAATTATATTGTATTTTTAGCTTATCAGTCCAACACCGAACATCACTGTAAGGCTCAATTCAGACAGAGCAGCAAAATGCTCGAGCAGTTTTTTAGTGCTATATGAATATCAACCTTAATCTATTTAGACAAAGCTGAAAATAGTATGCAACGTTAAAATAGGTAAGATTTTAATGTTGCATACTGTTTTCAGCTTTGTCGAAATGGAATAAGGTTTATATTCCAATAGCACTTAAAAACTGCTCGAGCATTTTGCCGCTCTATGTGAATTAACCCTAATATGTAATTTTTAAGTAATTTTATAGTTTCAATCAAAATAATATTTGAATATCGTATGGTTGTCCATTTTAAACTTCCCTTGTCTAGCTGAAGGCTAGTTTCGTCGATAAAAATATCACTTGCACAGAAATATTTTGTAGCCATCAAGATTTTTTCAACTACTTTTTGGACTGTTTTATTTTTAAGAGATTTATCTTTATGTAATAATAAAAATTGTATAAACCTGTAAGCACTCATTGTATCGTACATAATCATAATAATTGTATATAGGTACATTGAGAAATAAATATGATGTAATGAATCACAATTTGTTTTATATTACAACAGAAAATATTAGTTTTAGCAAGTCTTACTAAGTTCAATGGTATATTGTTTACACTGCTCTTGCATTTCACAGGATATCTTAATATACCTTCTCGTATTGGCATGTGGCTAGCCCTCAAGATTTATGATCTATTGTAGCACTAGGTTGTAAATAAGTACTACTTTTTGTAGCGGTCACCCATCCAAGTGAAGACTGCAGCGAATATTGAATATACATCAACAGTCTGAAGACGTCCACTGCTGAACAATTAATATAGGCCTCCCCATAAAACTCCCCCCTCACTTAGTCCGCCCACCCCCGCACTTGCCCCCCCCCTCCCCCAAAAACAATGAATAGATCACATCTGGACAGTATAAGGGGTTGGCGATCTACGCAGCAATGTACGGTGAATGAAGTGGAGGCAATAGCCTCCCAGTCTCCACTGGCAACTGGAAATTATATTCCCAGTTGCCACCTGGGGGCAACTGGGAATATACCCTATCGACGCTTATATTATAGGTTTGCCATAATCACCACGCTTGGCAGGTTGCTTGGTGATTGCAGATTTTAATGTACCGAGGAGAATGGGAGGTCGAGAGTGAACAGGTATCTTCTAGCCAGTTTTTTACTGGGTAGTGTGGGTAGACAACAAATCATCAAAATCGGATAACATTTAGCGCGAAAAAAGCGGAAAAGCGTTGGCACTTTTTGTATGGACAAGAGGGAGGTATACACTTCTCTTAATATTATAAATACGAAAAAGATTGTGTGTGTGGATGTTTCTTACCTTTCACATAACACACATTAGATTAACATATGGGATTCTTTTTATCAGCGGGTGGAACCGCGGGGAGCAACTAGTGTTAAATAACTATAGTTCTGAAATGATAACACAATATTAAGGTTAGAGTATTTATTTATAACATTTTCCTAAAACATTGTTACAACTTGAAATACTTATAAATGGCGTTGTTTATCACATTTTATGGCTACACTATATTTACGCGTACCAAACATTTACATTACGTTTTACTTGATGGGATTAATCACATTTCATGCCTACTTAGTATAGGAATTACATTACCCCATGAATCGCATGAATCGATTTTTATGTCTTATGCCGGAATTACACAGGGTAAGTAACTGACTCCAAAATTCGAGGAAGCCAGTGCTGACCCGGTACTGACCTAGTGTAAATCAATTTACAGCCAGTGCTGACCCGGTACTGACTTAGTGAAAATCAATTTACAGCCAGTGCTGACCCGGTACTGACTTAGTGAAAATCAATTTACACTAGGTCAGCACCGACTTCCTCGAATTTCGGAGTCAGTTTACCCTGTACGATTCCGGTGTTACGCATCTATTTGTAAATTATTGTAACTTGTAAAAATTATGTAGATATTGTTTCTATATTTCTTTTTGTTTTAAATAATTTTGCTTAATTTGTAAATGTAAAATAATAAAGTACTTCTTTAAAAAAAATTATATACGTATTATTTATTGTAGTCACAAGATTGCAATTTATAAAAATACTGGGTGGCGCAAAAGTAAAGACCCTAATTGGTTCAGCTATAACATTTTTTCTAAATTAGAAAACTAGATTTAGGTTTTTTTAAATGTATATTTGTGCCATTAAATTTCGTACCATTAGGATTTAAAGATGATGTCTTTTAAATGGTGACCTCCAGAGTTGATACACATTTGAGCCCTATTTATGACATTTTGCAAGATGATTTTCCTTCAAAATTGGTTATGAGTGACGAAGCGCATTTCCATCTCTCAGGGCATGTCAATAAGCAGAATACTCGGTTCTGGGGCACTGATAATCCGCGCATTATTCAAGAAACACCTCTACACCCACTAAAAGTTACTGTATGGTGTGGCATCTGTGTTGACAGAGTGATCGGACCCTATTTTTTCGAAGACGCTGGAGGCAATGCGATAACTGTCACTGGAGAACGCTACAGAACCATGTTACGTGAGTTTTTGATACCCAGTTTGGACGAATTGGGGCTGGAGCACATCTGGTTTCAACAAGACGGCGCTACGGCACACACAGCGCGCGACACTATGGACTTAGTGAGGGACGCTTTTCCAAGCCGAGTTATCTCTCGTTTTGGCGATTTGCCTTGGCCTGCAAGATCACCCGATCTGACCAGTCCAGACTTCTTTCTTTGGGGTTTTTTGAAATCTCGGGTGTATGTGAACAAGCCACAGACTCTCGCAGCTCTAAAAGAAAACATTCGTCAAGAAATAACGAACATATCGCAGGAAGTGTTACGGCAAGTTATGCAAAATGTCATAAATAGGGCTCAAATGTGTATCAACTCTGGAGGTCACCATTTAAAAGACATCATCTTTAAATCCTAATGGTACGAAATTTAATGGCACAAATATACATTTAAAAAAACCTAAATCTAGTTTTCTAATTTAGAAAAAATGTTATAGCTGAACCAAATAGGGTCTTTACTTTTGCGCCACCCAGTATTAACAAAAATAAATTTTTACTTGAAACATTCAAAACCATCCTAACATCATAATATGTATCACATTTATAAACTATATTTTACACCTAAAAATATTTACAGCTCATATAAATTATATAGGTATCAATTACTGGAAAATTACTCTTTATGGAGAACTACAGACAAAATTGATAACTAGAAAATAAAATTGCTTTCTATAGGCGGGCACTACATTAGCTAATATGCTATTACATGAAACTGAACAATTCAGTTTATCAAGTTTCAATATTAAAGCTTATTGATTTTCAAGGCTATGCTTGTTGATTTTTAGGGCGGGTTCCAGTTGATGCCGAAAACGCACAAAACGATTACATCCACTTACTCCTGTGTTATTCGCAAATAAACAAACATTTCGAAATTTTCGCCCAACGTGGGTCAACATGGGTCGATGGGTCAAAATGGTCTTTACAATCACAACGTCGGCCATTTTGACCCATCGCCTTGGCGGGGGCAAAAATGACATTATTCGGTGGCGTTTTTAGCATTTTTACTTCGACTGGAACATAAGAGACTAAACTGTCAAAAACGCTCACAGTGATCTCTTTCATTGCGAACGACGTTCGTAAATGAAATTTTCGAAAATAACGCTATTTTAGTTTGACTGGAACCCACCCTTATAAGATTTTTAAGCCTATTGATTTTCAATCATAAGCTTATTGATCTTCAATCATAAGCTTCTTGATTTTCAATCATAAGCTTGTTGATTTTCAATCATAAGCTTATTGATTTTCAATCATAAGCTTATTGATTTACAATCATAAGCTTACTGATTTTCAATCATAAGCTTACTGATTTTCAACCATAAGCTTGTTGATCTATAATTTAAACTTAAAGATTTTCAATCATAAGTTTATCGATATCAATTATTTCCTAAAATTGGCTGGGTTTGGTTCTCGATCCTGGCTAGTAGGAAAAAATATTCTAACCCTTATTCATACCATACTCTACAAACTAATGCATGCTATAAAATGATCTGTTCTGATGACTTAGCATACGCACCGCGAGAAAACTTGTCGTTACTGTTAGAGTGAGACATACTTAGGCGCTACGATAATCTTGTCACGGTCTCTCACGAGATAGATAAAGTGTCGAGAAAATTTTGTCGCGGTGCGCATGCTAGCCGGGCTGGTCTTGTTGATGAGATATGGAACGTGTGAAAGCGAAACATCAATTTTTATTCTTACATTGGTGGCATTTATTATTAAGTAAAATGCGTTAAGACACTAATGATATTTAAATATACATTATAATAATTATGTATGATAATTGTAATTTGTTTATGACTAAAACAGTGGATGCATCTAGTGGAGATCTATTTAAAATAACAGGAATTAATTGTGACTTTGGCTTATTGGATCACAACAGTGATAAAATTTTGATAACATTTCTAGGTAAGTCCTATATTCCCAGAATTAAAAAATACCTTTTTTATGATCAACTATGTAATTAAAGGAGGGAGACGGGGCACGTCCTGCCATCGATTAAACAAAAACAGGCCATGCGTCGCGCTCTTGTCGCTTAAGGGTCAATTCAGACAGAGCAGCAAAATGCTCTAACACTTTTTAAGTTCTATTGGAATATCAACCTTAATCCATACAGACAAAGCTGAAAAATAGTATGCAACATTAAAATAGGTAAGATTTTAATGTTGCATACTATTTTCAGCTTTGTCTAAATGAAATATGGTTGATATTCAAATATCACTTAAAAAGTGCTCGAGAATTTTGCTGCTCTCTCTGAATTGACCCTATGAAGCGTATCGCTATCTATTTCACACGGCAAACTGTGTGCGTTGCACCTAATTAAGGTGGATCATTTTCGGTGCACTATATTCCCTCTTTTGTTTACATCTATGGAACTAAACACTGGTTTTACAATAATCAATCACTATAGCAAGAATATTCGCATGTTTTAATAATAAAATGAAATTATTGGGCAAATGAGACTTACCAACTGATCTCACAATCTAGAAATCTTTTTTAGACTGTGTGATGTCTCATGACGTGCGCAGTGCGCAGTGTCACGCCAAGCTTTAATTTAGAGTTTCAAGTGACACTGCAATCTGTTATGGGCGGCCGTGACGCTTAACACCAGGCGAACGACTAGCTCGTCACGTCATTCGTTTACATTTAAAAATTAGTTTTTACGTACATAAGAAGAGTATTATATAACTTATTTACTAATTTTTTATGACTGGATGTATATTCCCTTGCGATTTAACACTTGATTTTCATCTTAATAAACTATAGCCTAGTCTAAATCTATTATTTACAATATAAGATACGATTCGATATTAATACTTTTAACCATCCTTTATTGGACGAAGACTTCATTGAAAAAATATACTGATATATATTTTTTATTTATAAAATAAAAAAGGTGAAACGTCGACCTGTTTTCCTAATGTCATTTCAGCATTATTTATTTGAAAATGTTATTTCATTTCACGTGATATTTTACGTACAAAAAGACATATAAAAAAAAACAGAGTGCAGACATATCATTAAACATCATTTCATTATACATCATCGTCATTTGTATTGATATATAGTGATTTTTAGTAAAAATAAATATATTGCTCCGTCATATATTTTTTTTTTATTTTTCAGTTCATATAGTTTAAAATATCAAATTGAGCATTACAATTAATAATTCAAACATAATTAGTATGTTGACGCTTATGGTAACCAGACTTTCCTCAAACATACTGAGTGTTTATAATTTTAGTTATTTTTTACGATTTACAATGGCAATACTAAGGTTGCTTTTGTTTCCTTGAGAAGTTCACACTGCTCATGATCTAACTGTTTAAAAAGTTCACTCGCTTTCAACTATTTTATACCTAGTTTTTAGCTGTTTTTGCACGAACTTCACCCTTTAAGCAAAACCTCACCTTTTTGCACAAACTTCACCCTTCTATTTGCAAAAACATCACCCTTTTTGCAAACCCCTCACCTTTTATTGCACAAACTTCACCTTTTTTAACGCAAATTCACCTTTTTCCACTGTTCTTGCTTATCCGAAGTAGTAAGTCATGGCAGCCATGGTTCCGATGCCAGTGGCAAGCGCGGCGAGATGCTGCAACGACTGCATCTTGTCCTGCTCTCTCAAGAGTTCAGGAAGCACGACAACTAGCGCGATGTGTAGGAAACCGCCCGCCGTGAACGGCACTATCCAGGAGGTTTTCGCTTCTGTAAACAAAATAAGGATAATTGAAAAATTACATCTCAATAATTTCCACCGATGATGATGACATAAACGCTGGCATGGATGATTTGAAATTATAAATTGATGTAATATTAGGAATTGACAATTTATATATAAGTATTATGTTGTATTATCGTAAGTATTGTTGGGAACGATCTCGAAGTTGTCGACAAATATGTCTACCTAGAGCAGACTGTCCAGTTAGGTAGGTCCTACTTCGACAAAGAGGTCGCACGAAGAATCCAACTCGGCTGGGCAGCGTTCACGAAGCTTCGACCTATCTTATCGTTCAAAATACCGCAGAGCCTGAAAACAAAGGTTTTCAATCAGTGTGTGTTGCCAGTGATGACTTATGGAACTGAGACATGGCCTCTTACTGTTGGCCTTATTAGTAAGCTCAAAGTCGCGCAACGAGCTATGGAGAGAGCTATGCTCGGGGTTTCCCTGCGAGATAAGCTCCGGAACGAGGAGATCCGCAGCTGGGTTAGCATGGACGGTAGACAAAATTGTCTGTCCCCGTTTTACGTCACTTTCTTCATACTTGCTTGGAGTAAAACAGGGGAAAGACAGTTTTGTCTACCGGCCGTGCTAACCCTACAGGAGAACTAATGTGACCGATAAAGCTCTTAGAGTTAGTAAGTTGAAATGGCAGTGAGCAGGCCACATTACTCGTAGAACTGACAACCGATGGGGAAGAAAGGTTTTCGAGTGGCGACCACGAACCGGAAGACGCAGCGTAGGCCCTCCACTCGGTGGACCGATAATCTGCTGAAAGCCGCGGGGAGCCGACGGATGCAGGAAGCGAGCAGCCGCTCAAACTGGCGCTCTGTGGGGGAGACCTATGTTCAGCAGTGGACGTCTTCAGGCTGTTGATGATGATGATGGCGATGATGAAATAAAGAACATAAGTTAGTATTGGACTCACCGATGGAATTCCTCGCTCCGCTGAATACGACAGCTGTCAGGGCACCGATCAGACCGGCTGATGCAGTTGCCTGGAAATTATAAATAAAATATGTGTGGACATTTCACACAGCGCCATCTAGCCCCAAACTAAGCATAGCTTGTACTATGGGAACCAGATAACTGATAGAATATTTATATACTTTTTGTTTGTAAATGCATACATAGAATACAATATAACACCCAGACACAGAACAAACATCGATGTTCATCACACAAATGTTTGTCCTGAGTGGGAATCAAACCCACAACCTACAAATCAGAAGGCAGGGTACTACCAACTACGCTATCAGGCCAGTCAAAATATATAAAGTAAATATAAAAATACCGCGTTTCAAAACGATAAGATATCCCAATTTAACACCATATCATTATGTTAACGGTGTATTAAAAAAATACTCAATTTTTAAAATAATTTATTGATTTTCTTTTGCCAACAGTGATGGTGAGTTTAAACCTGAATCAACTGACAGCCTCTGTGGTGTGGCGGTTGAGCACGTCGGCTCATGACCCGGAGGCGGCGGGTTCGATTCCCGCGACAGGACAAGTATTTGTGTACAGGAAAAAAAACGCAATTACTTGTTCTGGGTCTGGGTGTTGTGGGACCATGGTCCTCGTAGCCACAACGTGCGTTTTCATAGTAACTATGAGGAATCTCCTGTTTTGCGAGAAAGGGACAGGCGATGCCCCCTCCAGAAACTTTAAAAGCTTATTACTCCTTGATTTATTTACCGATTTTAATTATTTTTCCAATTATTGCATTCATTTTTAACCTACTTTATGAAAATAATATTTACTTGTTAAGTTTTAATAGCAGGCTACTAGCCTATTTCGTCTCCATTCTCCATAAGGGGCGAGGCTCTGTCTCAGCTGTGGGAACGTATTGAGCTGATGACGATCCTGTGAGAACTACTTACCAGCTGTGCTTTAGCAGCTTCCCACCGGGAGAACCCGCTCCGGAGTAGTATTGCAAAATCGCCCACCTCATGCGGAATCTCGTGGACTAGAACAAAAAAAAAAAACTTAAATTACAATACAATATATAAGTAAGCTCAAAGTCGCGCAGCGAGCTATGGAGAGAGCTATGCTCGGTGTTTCCCTGCGAGATAAGATCCGAAATGAGATATGTAGGAGAACTAAAGTGACCGATATAGCTCTTAGAATTAGCAAGTTGAAATGGCAATGGGCAGGCCACATCGCTCGTAGAACTGACAACCGATGGGGAGGAAAGGTTTTCGAGTGGCGACCACGAACCGGAAGACGCAGCGTAGGCCGCCACTCGGTGGACCGACGACCTGGTGAAAGCCGCGGGGAGCCGATGAATGCAGGAGGCGAGCAGACACTCAAGGTGGCGTGCTCTGGAGGAGGCCTACAGGCTGATGATGATGATGACTATTCCTTACAACCAACACGCATTGATCACATTTCATCCACGTTATTTTTCAACTGTCAAAACATTTAATCATATCAAGATAACTACGATGTATTCAAGAATTTCGATGACTTAACAAAAACACTCCGCAAAAGTGTTGTATTCGACATCCAGACATTATAATGTAACGTCAAGTACTCACGTATAGATAAAGTCTACCGATAAAGTGAAATGCATCTCGAGTGCAAGGAAATGCAAGTGTTTATCTTGTCACATTGCTTAACGGTTAAAGATCTTGCGGATTTGCTGTCAAAAAAACATATTCAGGGGCCATATTCTCAGCCATTCGATTTGTCTTCCGTCCCTTTCGAACCTATTATAGAATCGACTGTAACGATAAGGACTACAGAAAAGTCGAATTGGTGAGAATCGGCCCCCAGGAATCAAGTATATTTGTGACTGGCCTGACAGCTCAGTTGGTAGTAGCTCTGCCTTCTGAACTATAGGTTGTAGGTTCGATTCCCACCTGGGAAAAACATTTGTGTGATGAACATCGATGTTTGTTCTGTGTCCGGTTGTTATATTGTATTCTATGTATGTATTTACAAACAAAAAAGTATCTAAGTATTCTATCAGTTATGTGGTTCCCATAGTACAAGCTATGCTTAGTTTGGGGCTAGATGGCGCTGCGTGACATGTCCCACACATATTTATTTATTACTAGCTGACCCGGCAGACTTCGTACTGCTTATATGGGAAAAAGAAAAGGGCTGTTTATAAAGATTTCCCGGCAATTATTCGAATTTTTCTCAACTTTTAAACCTTCCCTAGACCTCCACGAACATTTCGAGACCAAGATAAGATAAATTCGTTCAGCCGTTCTCGAGTTTTAGCGAAACTAACGAACAGCAATTGATTTTTATATTTATTTATTATTTATTCTAGGTTGTAGTTCCATGATATTAATGTTATTGCCTTTTACTAGGTGGTAGGACTTTTCTGCAAAGTTCGTCTAGGTAGGTACCACCGCTTTGCCAGTTATCCTGCCGCCAAGCTGTAGTGTGCAAGCACTACTGTGTTCCGGTTTGAAGGGCATTGTACCTAGTGAAATTACTGGGCAAATGAGACTTTATGATCCTGATCACACAGTCTAGTAATCTTATCACTGTACTGTGTGAAGTTTCAGGATAACGTGCGCAGTGCAGTGTCACGCTGAACTATATTAATTTACAGCTCCGAGTGACACTGCAGTCTGTTATGGGCAGCCGTGACGCTTAACATCAGGCACACGGCTGGCACGTAACGTCATTCATTTATATGGGAAAAAGCCAAATTAAATCTGTGGCACTATACTTGCTTCAAGCTACGATTCTTACGATTCTCAGAATCGTAGCTTACATATGCGAGGCATTACGTCTAATTTACAAAGGACGTGTCATTTCCTTTGTGCATACCTTGTCCTTTGTGATGATGATGATGATGATGAAGATGACGATGATGATGTAAGAACTCACCAAGTATAGCGAAGGTGGTGAGAACACCGACACGGAACCCGACGAGAAACGAACCGCCGACCGCCAGTCCGTGAGTGAAGTTGTCGATCGAGTTCGCCATTAGGTTGAGGTAGCCTGCCACCTGGACAATCAACTTTACAAAGTGCCATCTAGATTTTAGCCCCAAACTAAGCTAGGTTTGTACTAAATGATCAAAGTCCTTATGTCAAGGTAAGCACAAAAACAATGAAAAGCACTATTTTTGAAAGCCCAGTGTGGCAAAACGGATCTTAGGCAGTTTACGTAGCGCTCATAGCGAAGCACGACTAGCCGTTTCTAACCGATCGGTAAAGTTAAGCAACGTTCGCTGCGGTCACTACTTTGATGGGTGACCGCTACAGAAAAAGTGGTATTTACAACTGAGCGCTAACTTGCTTCGGAGGGCACGTTAAGCCGTCGGTCCCGGCTGTTGTCGTTAAGCCAAGTCAGAAGCCTTTGGGCGGCCTAAAAATTCTGAAACCAGGACTGAAACTTGCCTACACGAGAAGAAGAAGAAGAAGGCAGTTTAAATCCGAAATGTTTTTATTTCTATATTGCATTACTTAATTTTTTTTTTATTTAACTTTTTACGCTCTTATTCCAGAGGTGAATTTAAATTACTATTTTCCTTTTCATTGCTAATTAATTAATTCTAATTACTAATTATAGAAACCAACGATTATTCTTGAAATCTGATATATTTTACGTCCCCGGAAGACTTCCCCCCGTTGAACACAGGCCTCCTCCATAAAACGTCATTTTGGACGCTTAACATGGGAAGGGGGGGATTTGCCATAATCACCACGCTTAGCAGCTGTCCTGTACCTCAGAGAATGCTGCTGCCCATTCCCTGGACATTCCCTTAGCCGGCTCTTACGGCACCCACGGGAAGAGATGGGGTGGTCCTATTCGCAAACCGGGACCACACGGAAAAAGTAACAACATAAGACACTTTTATAATCCATTTTATAATTCAAATTCAACCAGAGAAGCGCATTTACACTTCGAATATTAAGCCTATTTTACACAATGTAAACCTTTAGCTAGAATTTAAAAGAGAAATCCACCACACAGCCATCTAATACTATACAGTAAGCAGACCTAACATTATCTTCACTACTACATAGACGAGAATAAATTATATATATCCATTACTGTCGCTCTTATTAAAATTTGATAACTTTATCTCTTTCCTTTTTGCTGTTGCAACACTTACGCACCCATGGACAAAAAGGAACGCGTGCCCAAAACGCAATCATGTTACCATGGAAACATGTCACAGAAGCACAGATAACCCCCAATAGATACCGCATTACGGGATTTTTGTTCGGATCCTAGCTCACCGAAACTGGAGGAAGGCGCGGGTTGCGGGGACTGGAGACAATGCGCTATTATTGGCTGTTTCGAGTGACGCCCTAATAATGAACTCTAATAATTGGTCGAAACTAAGGCCGTGCTGCGAAGCGGCGATTTATATAGAACCATTTACGTCAATGCGTGGTGCGCGGTCGTCGTCTTTCATGCGGTATCTATTGGGGGTTATCTGTGCACAGAAGTGACATGGCGTCATAAACAGACAACGTGCGGCCTGGTTCTTTTTTGCATTATTTTTGTGTTATAATTGATATTAAGTCCTACAAACACTAAAATAAAATTATAAAATGTAGTGCGCCTTTGTGCGGCAACGTTTCATATATAAAACACCCGAATTATCTTTTCACCAGTAAGTTTTGATGTGCATGTCACTGTGTGCGTGAGATTTGCATGTTGTAAAAAGTGGCACGCAATATTTGTATTATGTTAAGTCTGCTTACTGTAGTATTAAAAGTCTGTGATCCACCAGCACCACTCCTGCCTTCAGGACCCTAATTCTGTATGACCAATTTACGATTCCTTGCTTCGAAACCACGCGAATTCCTTGTCTTACATAAGAAATCTGCAAAAATCTATTCTCAATGAAATAAGAACGAAACCGCGCGAAATGAATGTGGAATTGGCGCGATTTGTACTGTCAAAAGTCATATGTTCCACTGAGGCGCGTTCCGAAACATCGACCCGTCAATAGTTACCACCACTTATGTCGATATTAAATATTCAAAATAAAACTAAAATGTAGAGTGAAGGTATTTCTTAAGGTTTTCTGTCAATTTTTAATAATTACCCATGGCTTCGTTATATCACAACATAAATATAAGCCATTCCTTATTTTAATTTTTTACCGGTTTTGGGATGAGAAATCCTTTAGTTCTAATTCGGAACGCACTCGAGGGATCCAAAACCTGTCATAGATAATTTTTCTAGATTATACAGAATACAAAAATTGTCGATTCCTTGCTGTGACACGATTTGTACAAGACACGATAACGACGGGGTTTCTATATCATGTGGAATCTGTGTTTTCATACAGAATTATGGCCCAGGACTGAAAAATACAGCTATACTCACGTCTTTCTTATCACTCTTATCGTTCTTCTCTTTCTTGTGATGCACCTTCTCCCTCGCCTCTCGCAGCAAGCACCGTCCCATCCACCGCGAGCCCTTACATTTACTGACGCCGTTGGAAGCAGACACACTGCTACAGCAGACGCCTTCACCTGAAAAAACATGGAATAAATGATATAAATGAAAATGAAATGTTTATTTTTCCCAAATTTTTTAAATGTGATCCCCGAGCCGATCAATTGCGATTGACCAATTTTACGTGATTGATCGTTTCGAATGAAGCTTCGATTGAAGGCGTATCGTTCGCGGATGCTTCAGTCGTTTGTTGGACTGTCATTCGGAAAGTCGTGTTCACAGGTCGTGTTGCTCTTTGGGAGCGCGATCAAGATTATTGTCCGTGATCATTGACCGTGAATCAACCGTCAATGCATGGCGCTTCATTCGCTGTTAATCAAATTTTTCACCAATCGCCGTCAATATTTATTTAATTTTATTTTATTTTATTTTATAGGTGCACATAACAGATCATAGAAAATACTAAACACAACAATATGATTTAGAAATGACATATGAACAATTCTATAACCCAATCAAACATGCACTCTGCCTGATAGAACCGAACCTGCCTGAATACCGTAGTAGTATTGACAATCGCTTCAATCACCCCAGTAAACTATCAATTTTTGCATCAATGGGTATCAATTACGTAAAGATTGTCAATCAAGATTTATCGTCTCGGGGATGCTTTACCTCAAATCCGCCATTTAAAAACTGATTTGCATCTTCATTGATCTTTTTTTATTTGAAAAAAAAAATTCTCATAGAATGGTCCCTTAGAAACTTACGATTAATCTAGTAGGTTGTACTAAATTCAGTAGTTTAGACTTTTAAATCAAACGAATGGAAAAATATAGGTGACAATAATTTAGTAATGTACCATAGTTACATGTATTTCATCATCATCATCATCAACAGCCTGAAGACGTCCACTGCTGAAGATAGGCCTTCCCCAGGGAGCGCCACTTTGAGCGGCTGCTCGCTCCTGCATCAATCGGCGGAAAAATGGTAAAACTGAAGGTTGTACCGAAGGGCGTTAGGTGCTTTCTTTATCATGCCCCAGACACTTTCTAGTTACAATTTTGAAATGTTTATTACCTTTACTGTTATTATTAAATACGCAGGTGTCGTACAGCTGTTTGGCGGTGACTGTCCCGTTCCCACACAACGATTCGCCGTTCTCTTTCCCTCTTTGTTTCCTCTCTTTCAGTAGCAGTTTCTCTATCTCTTCAATTTCAATCTGTTGCACCTGGAATAAAAAAAAAGAAAAAGATGTTTGAAACATTAATTTATATTCCAACAGTTCTGTTATAGATAATGTATACAACTAATGTCATTTCACCCATTTATAAAAATGATACTGGTTTAGTTATGATTTTCTCCGTTCTGCTATGTTGCTTTTAGTTTTTGAAGAAGAAAGGGATAAACTTTTTTCTTTTCAGAGTTTTTAAACGTTTGCCAGTCACAGTTTTGGTAAAATCAAATGGAGATGAATGGATAGGACGGCAAATTGAGGCCGGTCCCCAAATACCTCCCTTCACCGTTTCATTCATCATCCTTTTCCCTATATTTTCTTTTTTTTTATAACTTAATAGGCCCGCTTTTGACCGCAGTCTCATTTGATGGGAAGTGACGACGCGGTCTACGATGGTACATGCTTGCCTAGAAGATACCTATTCACTTGCGACTTGAAGAGCTCCAGATTGTACTTATCGGGAAACAAAGACGCTGGTAAAGTGTTCCATTCCTTCACTACTCGGATTATAAATGTCGAGTCAGACAGCTTTGTACGAATCGAAGGAATATCAACCATAAATGGATGGCGTGTAGCTGTACGCCATCCATTCGACGTTTTGTGTGTATATTTTCCCTCTCCCTTCTCTTTCCCCTTCCACAGGGTTTGTAAAACAAATTAACCCATGCAAAGCCGACGCAGGTCAGCCAGTTAATCTAATCAGAGCTCATGACATGTGAACAACCGTCTGTCCACCGGACATAATTTTTGAGAGCCCGGACTGCCGTCTTGTCCGGATAGACCTTGGAATATCTTCGATAATTACTCCTCACCTTAGCCGAACCGTTGTGCTTCCTAATATCGTATTCTTCTTTCTCCTCTTCTTCCGTGCTCGCGAACAGTTTCTCCACGACGATGAACACCAGCATTCCGGAGAGGCACCACAGCCCACTGCGGAGGGACACGTGGCCTGGAAATAGATAAAAATTATTAGTTGTGGACATTTAACACCACCGTCTAGCCTCAAACTAAGCAAAGCTTGTACTATGGGAGCCAGACAACTGAAGAATACTAACCTAAAACATAATACCGGCAAAAGACATTTGCCTCCTCCATAAAAAGGCACTTTAAACGCTCATCATAGGGACGGAACTTGCCATAATCACCACGCTTAGCAAACGGCTTGGTGATCGCAGTAGATTTTAATGTACCGAGGAGAATGCTGCTGCCCATTCCCTGGATGTTGCCTTAGCCTACTCTTACGGCACCCACGGGAAGAGATGGGGTGAGCAGCAACATTCTCCTCGGTACATTGAAATCTGCGATCACCAAGCCACCTGCCAAGTGTGGAGATATGGCAACTCCCCCCCTAATGATAAGCGTCTAAAGTTGAGTTTTATGGGGGAGGCCTATGTTCAGCAGTGGACGTTGTTCAGTACGCTACCACGAAGGTTCATGTTGGTGTACGGTGGCGCCGTCGTGCGGCCGATATTCGTAACAAAAAAAAAAAAAAATTCGATCACGTGACTTCCATGGCAACGATATAATAAATGAAAGTTTTTCTCTAATATTTTTCTTTAATGTTTTTATAGCGCAGACATAGCATTCCAAACATATCCTTCGTAACCGGATAAACATATCCTTCGTAACCGGATAAACATATCCTTCATAACCAGATAAAGAAATACGCAATTATCGCAAGAAATCGAATAAACCAGCGATAATCTACGTGCCGCTGCTATTCAATTGGTGGTACCAGCTTCGAGGTCGAGTCGCACTCGACTCGAACGATCACGATCTACAGGAGAACGGAATATTCGCTAAAGCCGGTGAAAGTGCAGAAGAAGCCTGCAGCATTTCGTCGACCAAGAGCATTTTGGTACGATCAGCCAGTCTTTCCTTCCACTTCCCGCTTCCTTCTCTTGTGTCATACCGTGTTAAATATACGTTTCAGTGAATCGCCGCAGAGAGTTACCTCTGGGTTATAGCTTCTACGCGTCGTGCCGCAGAGCCCACTGCTAGACTTTGCTGCCTTCGCGGGTTATATACCTAAAAACGTGAGTACTCCACTTTTCACTGACCACCATAATGCCTATATTTCCCGATACGAATTTTACCGCGGGTAAATCTCGTGCTAAGTCTCCCACTCCGCCCGCTAGGAGCGTTATTGACGAAAGTCATGAAACATCGGTCGAGTCAATACGCCTTCTCATCAAAAAACGGGGTATCATTAAAGGCAGACTTACGAAATTTATTAATTACATAAACGCGATCGACAGCGATGAGCTGTCTCCCCAAATTCGCGCTGATTTAAAGTTACGCAGGCAAGGTGCTACGAGCTTGTATTCTGAATTTAACCATGTACAAACCAACTTAGAAGAAATTGTGCCTGAACCTGATTTAGGTGAGCAACTAAACCAACGAGAACAGTTCGAAGATTGTTTTTACAATGCATTGGCGCAGAGTGAATTAATGCTGAAAAGTGGTGAGGTCACTGACCTTCCTGTAAGCACGCAGCATCGTAGGTTAACTTCAGTAAAATTGCCTACAATCACAATGCCCTCCTTTGACGGTTCCTACGAACACTGGTTAGAGTTTAGGGATACATTCTTATCGTTAGTGCATAATTCAAGCGAAATCAATGACATCGAGAAGTTTCACTATTTGAAGTCGTCGTTGAAAGGTAGCGCAGGGCTAGTTATAGACGCATTAGAGTTTTCATCTCATAACTACTCAGTTGCCTGGGAACTTCTACTCAATCGGTACAACAATTGTCGGCTATTAGTGCATAATCACGTCAAGGCTTTGTTTACAATCCAACCGTTGCCGAAAGAGTCGCCTGCTCTCATTCGAAAGCTCATTGATACAATTTTGAAAAACTTACGCGCTTTAAAGATGCTAGGTGAGCCCACAGACTCCTGGGACACACTTATAATTTTCATAATTGTGTCCAGATTAGATAAAACTACTGAGCGCGAATGGGAACAGCACAAAGGTTTTTTGTTGTCCCAAAACGACACAAAGCTTTCTCTGAAGGTTGACGATTTGATGAAATTTCTTAAGGGCAGAGCTGACATGTTAGAAACATTACAGTTGTCGCATAAGGATTACAATAATCACGGCTATGACGTCAAAAAACCGAACGCATCGAAATACGTCATGACGTCGTCATCTTTGCATTGTAATGCTTCCTCTAATAAAGCGCAGTTTCAACGAATGCATAAAAAATGCGTAATGTGTAGCGAAAATCACCCGCTTTATTCTTGTGTCAAGTTCATTAACGCTAGTCTTGATGCTAAGTTAAAGTTAGTGCGCGACAATAAATTATGCGCGAACTGCTTGCGTCCTGGTCACTCTGTTAACAGTTGCAGATTTGGTTCGTGCCAGAAATGTTCGAAAAAACACAACACACTGATTCATACTGAGGAGGCAGCGGACCATTCCATGACTCTGCAATCCACGTCAACTCGGAATGAACCGTCTCCGCCCTCGCCTTCCGCTAGCAGTCCTGTTGCTTTCGCTAACTCAATTAACCAAACTAAAATCTCAGCGTCTCAGGTAAACAAAGCTCACATACACACGCAACGCGCAGATCCTGCAGAGATGCAACCAACGCAAGTGCTTCTATCTACGGCTATTGTAGAAGTAACTGACAAGTTCGGTATCTCGCATACAGCGCGCGCATTACTAGACAGTGGAAGCCAGCATTGTTTCGTTACAAAATCATTATGCGAATTATTAGGCGCACAAACTATACAGTCCACACACGAAATTCGAGGGGTAGGTAACTCAGTAACACAATGTGTCGAGGCTTGTGATATCGAGGTTAAATCGCGCATACACACCTACACTACACAACTACATTGCTATGTCTTACCGCAAATCACTTCGACGATACCAGCTGTATGTAAACAAAGCGCACAGTTCTGTATTCCAGACTACATACAACTAGCAGACCCACAGTTCCTAGACACGAAAACGATTGATATTCTGATAGGTGCTGATACGTTTTGGAGCCTGCTCAATGAAGGTAAAATGAGGTTGCCGAACGGTCCTTTTTTACATGATACAAAGTTAGGCTGGGTCTTTTCAGGTCCTATCTACAATACGCGCAGTAGTGGGCAAACTCAGTGTAACTTTACTCAATCGATCGATACGCAATTAAGACAATTCTGGGAGCTTGAGGAGATACCTAAGGCCAGGGATATACGCACTGATGAGGAGCGTGCTTGCGAAGACCACTTTGTTCGCACAACTACGCGCACTGGCGACGGGCGGTTCTGTGTACGCATCCCTTTAAAGGAAAGCCCTGAAAACTTAGGCGACTCCTACACCCAAGCCGAACGTCGGTTTCTCGCTTTAGAAAAGCGGTTACAACGCTCACCCACTTATAAAAAATTGTACATGGATTTTATTCATGAGTATGAAGCCTTAGGTCACATGTCCCGCGTCTTAACCTACGGATCACCAAATTATTTCATGCCACATCACGGTGTATTCCGTGAACACAGTGAGACGACTCGTTTGCGTGTAGTTTTTGATTGTAGCGCTTCATCAGGTTCCGGGAAATCGTACAATTGTCTACAAATGGTAGGGCCTGCTATACAGGGTGATCTTATCGCTATTCTGTTACGCTTTCGACAACATCAGTATGTAGCATGCGCAGACGTTGAGAAGATGTACAGGCAATGCCTAGTAGACGAAGACCAACGTGATTTACAGCTTATTCTATGGCGAGACGATCCCTCGCAACTTTTAAGTGTTTTTCGACTCAACACGATTACTTATGGTACGTCTTCAGCCCCCTTTATGAGTATAAGGTGTCTTAAACAGTTGGGAGATGACTGCGCTGATCTTGATGTTCGAAGGGTTATTCACGAAGACTTTTATGTAGATGACATGATAACGGGACTTGATGACAAAGAGGACTTGTTACGACTATGCGAAAAGACTAAAGCGACATTGCAATTAGGCTGTTTTCCGTTAAGAAAATGGGTTTTCAATTTTAAAGACGATATATTGTCAGACTCGTTTGAATTTTCGAAGTCATTTTCACTAGGTGAAAATACGCAATCTAAGACGTTAGACTTAGGGTGGTTTCACATGACTGATGAGTTTCATTTTCAAACGCAACTTCACATTAGCGAGAATGAAATTCTGACAAAGCGCTTAATTCTGTCAAAGACATCGCAAATTTTTGACGTTCTGGGATTACTTGGTCCAACTATAATGATCGCGAAAATTCGGCTGCAACAGTTGTGGCTACTAAAAATTGGATGGGACGAGCCGGTTCCTAGTGACGTCAAACAAGCTTGGAACCGGTTTGTTACGTCTCTGTCTATTCTAGACTCGATACGGATTCCGCGCTGTGTTATCAGTAGCCATCCCGCACGCATAGAGCTGCATATATTCACAGATGCATCACAGAAAGCGTATGGAACTTGCATCTATGTTCGCACAATAAAATGTGACTTATCGGTTTCGGTGCGGTTACTTTGCTCGAAGGGAAAAGTAGCTCCATTGAAACCGGTTAGTATTCCCCGACTCGAGTTGTGCGGTGCATTATTGGGTGCTAGGCTATATGATAAGGTACGGAATTCACTGCGTTGTCAGTTTGGTGATGTTGTATTTTGGACAGACTCAACAATCGTTTTAGGGTGGTTACACATGGCTCCTAATATGTTAAAAACATTCGTCCAAAATAGAACTGCAGAGATTCATGAACTGACAAAGGATCTTTCGTGGCGCCATGTTAGCGGGAAAGAAAATCCATCAGATTTGCTTTCACGCGGGGTGGATTTGGACGTTCTCTCTTCCGCTGAATTGTGGTGGGAAGGACCGAAATTTCTTCACGATCCCGGTTTCTCATGTTCGGAGGTTCCTATTCAACTATTTGACACAAATGCAGATTTGCCCGAGGTGAAATCAGTTGTCACTGCCGTCACAACAAATAAGAATTCACATGACGAAAGTGCATTCCCGTTTCATAGGTTCTCTAATTTCGAACGTATGAAACGCGCTGTCGCCTACATGCTACGGTTTATACAAAATACGCGCAATAAACATGATAGGCAATGCGGGGATCTGAGTGTCAGTGAGTTGATACAATCCGAAAAAACTTTGGTCAGATGGTCTCAATTGGAATCATTCCCTAATGAGCATGATTTGTTGTTGAAAGGTCGCACCTTGAATAAGAAAAATAGATTATCTAATTTAAGTGTATTCAAAGACTATGATAATCTTTTGCGTGTAGGCGGTCGTCTCAGGGATTCGACCGACTTCGATTACAACAAAAAGCATCCAATGCTGATTTCAAGTAAACATAATATGTCATTATTATTGTTTCGGCATAAACATAAACAGCTATTGCACGCAGGTCCACAGACACTACTTTTTGATTTACGTGAATCATGGTGGCCCATAGGGGGTAGAAATTTGGCTAGGACTGTGTGTCACGAATGTGTCACATGTAAGCGCATTAAAGGTCAAACTTTGACTCCTATGATGGGTAATTTACCCAAAGAGAGGATAACGCCGAGTTCTCCTTTCATGCGTAGCGGGGTAGATTACGCGGGACCTGTGTTCGTTTTGAATCGCAAAGGCAGAGGCGCAAAACTTGTAAAAGGCTACATATGTTTGTTTATTTGTTTTGTCACACGCGCAATACATTTAGAACTGGTAAGTGATCTCACCACTGATGCTTACTTACTCGCGTTAAAACGCTTTATCTCACGCCGTGGTAAGCCGTGTGAGATATTTTCTGACAACGGAAAAAATTTCGTCGGCTTAAAAAATGTTTTCGCTGATTTTATTGCTAACTGTAGTCAGGACATTATAAATTTCGCAACTAGTCAGCAAATCAAATTTAGTTTTATCCCTCCTTATGCGCCTCATTTTGGTGGGTTATGGGAAAGTGGAGTACGTAGTTGTAAGTTTCACTTAACTCGTGTTATTGGTAACGCGCATTTGACGTTCGAGGAATTTACCACGGTACTAACGCAAGTAGAAGCTGTTTTAAATTCCCGACCTCTTACACCTATGTCCCCTGATCCGCAAGACTATCTTCCACTCAGTCCCGCTCATTTCCTGGTTGGTCGTCCTCTAACTGCACCCGTTTGCGATGATGTCTTCGAAGTGCCTACACACAGACTGTCACGTTACCAGAGGATCGAACAAATTCGCCAACACTTCTGGAATCGTTGGTGTAATGAATATATTTCAGAACTCCAAACTAGGACAAAATGGAGAGACAATAAAGCAGATCTGAAGCTCAACACAATGGTCATCATCAAGGACAAAAACCTTCCTCCGCTTCGATGGCAGCTGGGTCGAATCATCAAAACGATACCTGGCAAGGATGGTATATGCAGAGTCGCAGATATCCAGACGGCATCAGGAGTACTAAGGCGAGCCTACACAAGCATTTGTCCCCTGGTCGACGAGGAAGGAGCTATGTAACTTTGGAAATCCACATTTTCCAAGGCCGGGGGCATGTTCAGTACGCTACCACGAAGGTTCATGTTGGTGTACGGTGGCGCCGTCGTGCGGCCGATATTCGTAACCAAAAAAAAAAAAATTCGATCACGTGACTTCCATGGCAACGATATAATAAATGAAAGTTTTTCTCTAATATTTTTCTTTAATGTTTTTATAGCGCAGACATAGCATTCCAAACAGACGTCTTCCGGCTGATGATGATAATAAAACTACCTACACTTGTATTTTTATTTCTAGAAGATTGATAAACACAACAAAGAAGGGTGTTGACCTAATACCAGAGATAAAAACACAAGCATCACCGTAAGACCGACAGTCTATTCAATTAAGACTTTATCATACGCGCCAAGCACACCATAGAATAACTAACAGTTTGCGGTACAGTCGGCAGCTAATAACAATAACAAATTGCAAAACTGTGGCGAATACATCATCATCACCACCACCACCACTATCATCATCATCATCATCATCATCATCACTACTATCACCAGCCTGTACTTTCCCACTACTGGGTATAGCTCTCCCTTTGATTTTGCTTTGGTTATGCCTCCTCGCTGTTTTACCACTGTTTTTCATCTTTATTTTATTGTAAGCCGCACAAAGAATAGCAGGAAATAGCTATTGTGACAACTTATAATCATCATCATCAATAGCCTGAAGACGTCCACTGCTGAACATAGGCCTCCCCCAGGGAGCGCCACTTTGAGCGGCTGCTCGCCTCCTCCAATTTATTGCAAATGTATACCAATAGAATTATTTACTGTTAAATAACCAATTAATTGATATATATACTAATGATTTATTAATGATTATTCTTAATTTAATGACATAACAATAATATAATATAATTTACATTTGCAAGTGTATAATACCAATAGAATTATTTAAGTTTATTTGAAAATTGTATCATAGTATTGACCTAAACCTAATAATAATTTTCACATGCCACAAGTATGGGCTAAATGGAAGAGCTACTTATTAAATCCTAACACCTACATCTATCTCCATTTATGTGAAATAAATTTCATTTCATTTCCATCCCTCGGCCGGCTCCCCGCGGTTTTCACCAGGACCCTAATTCTGTATGGCCACTTTACGATTCCTTGCTTCAAAACCACGCGAATTCCTTGTCTTATATAAAAAATCTGCAAAAATCTATTCTCTATGAAATGGAAACAAAACCGCGCGAAATGAATTTGGAAATGACGTGATTTGAACTGTCAAAAATCATAATGTTCCACTGAGACACGTTCCGAAACATCAACACGTCAAAAGTTACCACCACTTAATATATCAATATTTATTCAAATCAAAAATAACATAATGTAAAGAGAAGGTATTTCTAACTTGCTGTGACACGATTTGAACAAGCCACGATAACGACGTGGTTTCGTATAAAAAAAAAAAGGAAAAAAAAAAAGAAGAGAAAAAAAAAAAGAAAAAAAGAAAAAAAAGAAAAGGAAAAAAAAGAAAGAAAGAAAAAAAGAAAAAAAAAGAAAAGAAAGATTACTTCCTACCCTAGAGATCACAGTCATTATGTGACCCTACCGATCTATGTCAACTGATATGCAATTCTGTAGTTCAATAACATTTGCCCATGACTGTACTTGGAACCCAGTAACCGATATCTGACCACAAATTAAATTAATTAAACAGACGCTCACCAATGGGCATGAATCATAATACCAATGTTTACTTTTTTTACTTTGCTGGTTACAGGGGACTACGTACAAGTAGAATGCAGTAACGTCACAGAATCGATATTTATAGTACCTATATACTACGTACAGAAGGCTTACTCCGCGAAGCCACTTAAATAGCGACTCTTGCTACAACGCTATAAGGTGTAGTTCAGCTCGCACAGCGCTACAAGCCTTCCTTAAACAGTTGCGTCTCGTTCTATCGGTATATCGATGCTCTTCTGACGTGTTACGCGTAACGGACCGACCCGTCTAGACGTCCGGTCCCATGTAATTGTAGCTTTATACTTAAAGCGCGGAGTGAGACAGGGAGTCTAGCAAAGATCTCTTTCCTTTAGCGTTAACGTAACGCCAAACGATAACTCAAAATGTATGGAAATGCCATTGCGTGCGGAAAACTTTTCCGCAGCTAAAGTCACAGCTAATGTCATTCCCATGCATTTTGAGTTATCATTTAGCGTTAACGCTAATGGAAAGGTATCTTTCCCAGACCTCCTGGCCCTCTTGGACTCTAACGTCATGGACAAAGATATTTTAAAAGCCGGCTGTGCTGGCTATGCGCGAACTTTAGAATGAGGTTTGTCATTAACTCATCAGCCAATACGTTCATACTGCTAGGCTAGTACACGGGCCTTCTCTCTCAAATCAAATAAATTGTTTGTTTGCAAGAACAGAATACACTCATGGATTGATCTTTAAGTGTACTCCACACTTCAGGTATATCTATAAAGATATTATAGTCGTTAAGGCTATGTGTTCACCGACTAAGCAGTCTGACTGCTTAGTCGGTGAACACATAGTCATGCGACCATGGCCTAATTGGTAGGGCGTCTAATCCGGCGAGTTGGAAGGCGCGGGTTCAAATCCCGCTGGTCGCTAAAATTTTAACGACTATAATATCTTTAAATAATACACTATTAATAAGGTACAAGGTAATTAGTAAGTGGATACATGTATTTAAGACGAAATTTTTATTTTTTTTAATATTTGCAGACGTGCAAATATTAAAAAAAATGAAAATTTTCGCAATGAGAGAAATCTATTCTTTGTGGTTGTTTGTTTGTCTATCATTAGTCTGATAAGTTTTATCTGGATTTTTATAATTCTGAGCAAATGCTGAACCAAGTTATAGGTTTCCCAGCTATTTCAGTTAGCCAAACAACCAAACATAAATACGTAGTACCTACTATTGTATATTCCGTGACATAAGTAACCTGTTTATTACTTTAGCGGAGTTACACTAGATGTTCCTGCATCATTTTCTATTTCATCATCCTGATTTAATGACAAATCAAATACGTCACTACACCCGTTTGCGAGACATTGAGTTACTGCTTTTAATTTATATAGCGTCATACAAGCTTGGAACACAAAACTTCATCACATTCCGTATGGACTACGGATATAATGTTACGAATACGAATGATTAACGTGAAACGTGATAATAAACTTTATTACATTACGATAAGGGTGCAGTTGATTTTCAGTACTTATTCATGAATGTAACGACGACGCAAAACCTCAACAAGCAGCATGGTGTATAGTAATACTATGCCCTTATAAATAAGATCCATTCTGCATAATGTAGTATTATAACAAAACAATATACCAGGAAAATTCTTAGCTTATAACAAGTTGTAGGTATTCAACTGATATCAATGGATGGATACTCTCCAGTTTTACAAAGTATTTGTATTGTTGATTCTCTGTGGTGGTAAATGACACAGATTAGAGAAAAAAACAATGTGGTAAATGAACTATGATGAACTTATAAAAATAGCACAAATGCACTGGCGTTCAATTGTTTTGTTTCCTTTATTGTCATATCTTGAAGAAGAATAGGTATCTATTTTGTTAATAAAAAATCAAATTAGCTCAGTGGGTTTTTAGATAAACAACTGTTTATTATGTATAGCCTTTTTCATAAAAGTAGTTTATTAGTTAAGGTCTTCATCAGCCGGAAGACGTCCACTGCTGAACATAAGCCTCCCCCATAAAACGCCACTTTGGACGCTTATCATAGGGGGGGGGGGATTTGCCATAATCACCACGCTTAGCAGGCGGCTTGGTTATCGCGGAAGATTTTAACGTACCGAGGAGAATGCTGCTGCCCATTCTCTAGATATTCCCTTTGCCGGCTCGGAAGAGATGGGGTGGTCCTATTCGCAAACCGGGCCAAGGTACAGTCAAAGGTTTAGTTAGGTACTTAGGTAATCTGTGCTGGGGTTATATTTTGGGTGAAGCCAAATGAGCGTTAATTTGTGAGTGCCTATATCAGTCGCATAATTTCGGTCGCGTGATTTTTCCTGCATTCGGTTTCATAGAAATGTCCAAGTTTGACCGAAAATACGCGACTGATGACTCAACAATTTACGCTCGTTTGGCTTCACCCTAAATATAACCCCAGCACAGATTAAAAACAAATTGTTACTACGTTTACTTTCCTGCGTAAAATCGTGATGAAAAACCGCCAAAACTTGATTGACGTTTAAAGTAAGTTCAAGTATGCAAAAATAAATGCAAATAACTTACATGACATTGAAAAAATAATGGAGTTTTGAATATTAATAAGGGCTAGGTCAAGTACAGCATTTAAACCTACACGAAGGCCTAAATTACGTAAGGAAATGTTGTTACATAAAACTGCAGGTATTCAATTTACCTACTCTATAGTAAAATACTAGAATTCTTTAAAAATTCCGTAACATAGCTTCTACATTCCGCGCATGTCTGTTTTAAATGAATACATTTATTAGTAATTAATACAGGTTTTTGTATTGTTGTTACTGAGCTAGTTTGAGAGGTAAGCAGTCGCTCAAAATGGCGCTCTGTGGGGGAGCCGTGATGAATGAGCTAATTATTATCTAATGGTTTGCCTATAACTAACAAAGAGTTACCAGATGCTGTATTTTACAACTAACAGAAAAATCTAGTAATAAAGTAATTCAGGGTTTTAAACAGTATTTTAAAAGGTTCAAAATTCGGCTCAACTTTAAATCGGCACCATTCAAGTTGGGAGGACAATTACCTCAATTTTTTTAGCATTTATAGGTATTCTTTTAGTTTACTTTGGTTGACAACCCATCAAAAAAAAAAAAACAAATAAAAAGTAGTGTGGGTCGCATTTTGAAACATTTTCCCGGTATTTTTTTGGGTCCCAGATCGACGCTGAAGTGGATTATCTATGTATCTAAGCGGAAACACGGCGATGACATTGCCATTGTTATAGTAGTTCACGGCAATGGACTTGCACTACCGAGGCGCGAAGTTTGTTTACATAGTGCTAGGAAAGGGAAGTCACTTCATTGTTATGTTAGCTAACTTACTAAGTAGGTAGGTATCGATTTACTGCCTACTGATTCTTCAACATGATCTATAGTAGTCTAGTAGTTAAGGTCACCAAAAACGTAATTCAGATTCAGATATTTCATTGCTTCCATAGTGTACATAGGTGGAATAAGTATAAAATTAATTAAGTAGGCTCATTATGGACCCCGTCGGGCGCAAATTTGAAGAGAGGACGACCTCACAAAAGAGTCAATATGTATGTAAGAAAATAATGAAAATGTTAGTTTGATCATAATAAAATTTTACTGCCAATTTTTTAATTGTTTTGCCTTTGGGAAGACTTCCTTTTAGTTTTGATCAAAGCTTCTTCTGTTCCGAATTTTCCCTCCGGTCGGTTTGGGCCACTTCTTTAACTTGTTCATTTCCAAAGATTTTTAGCATGATGACTAACATATTGGACAGCTGGTAAATCTATATTTTGTACTATATGTATGTGTGTAAATCCTATCAATTTTCATACATAAAAATAGATTATAAGATCAAGGTTATTTCTTTCTTCTCTCGTATTATGTATGAAAAAATATTTGGAATAATAATTATGATAATTTTGTTGAACATTTCTAATGTTATTTAGAGGCTCTAGAAAGCCCAATTTTGTCATACCTAAGTTTAAATGTACCAAAAACGTTTTAGGGCATAACTCACATCACCGAAACAAACAACCTTTGTTCAACAACTTTCAAAAGTTTAAGATTTTTTTTTAATATAAAAATGTTTGTTAAGGATTTTTTTATTTTGGCGTTAATACATACCAAAAGCCGCGGGGCGCCGATGGATGCAGGAGGTGAGCAGCCGCTCAAGGTGGCGCGCTCTGGGGGAGGCCTATGTTCACCAGTGGAAGTCTTCAGGCTGTTGTTGATGATGATGATGATGATGACATACCAAAAAAATAATCATAATACGGGTCGATACTCAAATAATAAGCTCGTAGCCTTGTATTATTGCCGAACATACAAACAAGGAAACTACAGTTTTTTATGCGAAGTTTTAATAATAACCCATTATTTAAGTTTATATAAGTTGGCAAAAATATATTAAGATTAGAATAAAATGGTCGAACAAAATTTTAAGTAGTTTGTATGTAATGTGAGTTACGCCCTAAAAGCAACGATAGAAGGAATTATTAATGTTGATGAATATTCCCAACTCGTTCTGTCTGATCTCTCTCAGCTTACATTCTGAACGGTCAAGGACCGTTGGCTCTGAAATACCCTGATTCCTGATACGAGGAAGTGTGTCATGCCATAATCGTAAAACAGGCATATGCTTCCATAACCCAGTTTTCCTATGTTTCCAGAAATTTTCTGCACTCTGTATTAATAAAATGATGTCAACGAAACTTGCCGCTCTGAAATTAAGCCGCGTTTCCATTGTGCAAATTCTTGTAAATGAATGACGTGACGAGCAAGTCGTTCGACTGGTATAGTGTCACGGCCGCCCATAACAGTTGTAGTGCCACTCGGAATTCGTAGACTCTACCTTATACAGCTTTTTCGCGTGATAGTACACTGCGCACGTCATCCTGAGACACTAGGACAGCTACATGCACATTGCATGCAAGACACTTGCATAATGGAATGGAAACACGACCTAAGGCCTTACGCGAATGTACTATGTTTTTTACAATCTGCTGAAAAATGACTGCGCATGAAATCGAATTCCGTAGATTTCTAATCTTGCGCATCACCACCTAAAACCCAGTCCTCGAAATCTGGTTTTACGGACAATGGAACAATGGATCATGGATCACCGCTGATTAAAAAGAAATAAATAAATAACGTCCAACGATCACACACTTATAGATCCTGGATCCTGGTCCTGGACAGGATTACCTGTATTTCGGGGTCCAGTAACTACGAGAGCCATTGTCCCACAACACCTAGACACAGCACAAGTATTTGCCCTTTTTTTCTGTACTCAAATACCTACTTATTCCAAACCCTCTACTTCCGGGTTATGAGCCGACCTGCTTAACCACCGCACCACAGAGACTGTCAATCGATTACCGATGGTATGGCTGGTCTGGTTGATTCAGTTGTAAACTCACCATCGCTGTTGGCTACGTCATTCGCCCACGCTTCGGGCAGTAGATGAAGGAAAACGTCTCCTAGAAGACCTCCCACTGCGAAGCTCAGCAGTATCCGCAGCGTGGCCGCACCGGCTGAAACAAAACAAAAGACGGACTGTAATGTTTGAAATAATCATCACCAGAAAAATGTAAAAAATTAATAAATTATATGGTCTCGAGTAAACCGATTATCTTTATTGCTCTGTGGAGTCAACAATGACACACAGCCTGCAGACAAGACGTCCTTCACTGCTTCACTACATTTGTTAAGTCTGCACTCTGCCGTAGAATAAAATATAAACTCTACACGGTGCAGTTCATATTGTGCAGAGTGCACAAGAAAGTACAAGCCCAAAAAAGTAAAATGATTATGAGCCTTTAGGGTTACTTTATATTATAATATCACTAACCCATACAATGGTTTTTTTTATTTGAAAGAATCACTTAAGGTGGAACGTTTCACTAGCGCGGCAAATTCAAATTTTCATGCGTTCTTTTGCCAATAATAGCTTAATTACTCAACGTGATTACATGAAAACTAATTTTGCGCAAATAACTAGAATGTACCAATAAATTAAAATTAAAAGTATCAGCTACATATCACAAAAAAAAACCCAAGAAATATAATATATCAACAAATTACGATTAATAGTATCACCTACATATCATTGGTTTAGCGACAAATTGCAATAGACTGAAAAACTAAGACGAAATTTGTTTAACGCCATTTGTCGCTAAACCAATGCTATCTAGGAGATACTATTAATCGTAATTTGTTGATATATTCTATTTCTTTATGTTAAATCAGTTTTAATGTAATCACGTTTAGTAATTAAGCTATTATAGGCAAAAAACGCAAGAAAATTTGAATTTGCCGCGCTATTGAAACGTTCCACCTTAACGAGAGCATGTCGTTCACCTGCTGTTAAGCGTCACGGCTACCCATAACAGTTGCTGTGCTTACAACACTAAAATATAAAATTTGGCAGAACCCTGTACTGCGCACGTTATCCTGAGACATCAGAGTAATAAGATTTCTATGAGCTCATAAAGTCTCATTCGTCCAGTATTTTCACTAGCTACATGACAATGACACCACTGTGAACGATGTCACTTGATGGCGTCACGGCTGCCCATAACAGTTGCAGTTCCACTGGGAACTGCTAAAATACAAAGTTTTGCAGGACACTGTACTAAGCCACGTCATCCTAGGATAGGATATCAGCAGATCCAGTCTAAAAATGGGTTACATTGTGAGATCAGACCATTAAGTCTCATTTGCCCAATAATTTCACTAGCACACAGCACTTATACAGTAGCTTTCTCTCACAAGGAGAGGGCGGGTTTCTCCGGGCTATGAATAGCACGAGTGCAGTACGCGGTATGCCTGGCACCAACTATTAGTACAACTGTGGCTCGGTTATCTAATCGAATAGCTATAAGATGTGATAAGCAGAGGTCATTGATTGCAGGTGCTGAGTACATTGGCCTTGGATTTGGAAGGTGTAGCGTTTGAATATGACGAACTCAAGTGAGACTGGTGAATATCAAAACGTTTCTTTGTCCTGAAGTAGCTGATAAAGTCTTTGTTTGAATAAATCTAGTCATGTTTTTTTTTTACATTTCATTTTTTTATGTAGTTGAAGCACAGATAAACGAGGGAAGATAATACCCTAATTTCTCGAAAGATCAGGTGCAAGGCACAACACAAAGTTTACCGTGGAAAGCGAAGGAATGAGAGCATGAATTCGACTCGAGCTCTTTTTTAGGGTTCCGTACCCAAAGGGTAAAACGGACCCTATTACTAAGGCTCCGTTGTCCGTCCGTCTGTCTGTCTGTCTGTCACCAGGCTCTATCTCATAAACCGTGATGGTTAGACAGCTGAAATTTTCACAGATGATGTATTACTAATTTACTAAAAAACAATAAAATAAATATTTAATGGGACTCCCATACAACAAACGTGATTTTTTTGCTCATTTTCATAGATAATGGTACGGAATTGACAGCCTCTGTGGTGTGGTGGTTGAGCGGGTCGGCTCATAACCCGGAGGCGGCGGGTTCGATTCCCGCGACAGGACAAGACTTTGTGCACATGAAAAACGCGTAAATACTTGTTCTGTGTCTGGGTATTGAGGGACCACGATCCTCGTAGTTTCTGAGTCACTAGATACAGGGAATCCTAGTTAGGGTCCAGGATTTATGTATGTGACCGCAGGGGCGATAGGAACCCTTCGTGCGCGAGTCCGACTCGCACTTGGCCGGTTTTATTTGCATTTGGTAGGTTTTGACAAATAATAAACATCTATTCGAGTTGAAGCGACGATGGCGCAGTGGTAGTGTAACGGGCCGATGACCGAATCCTAAGCTTATCGATGAAAGAAAAATCATGGATTAATACAACTTTAATTTTTTGCTTATCTTGTATCTCTGTTTTATCATTATTGAACTGATTTTCAATTGATTTATTTACATGCTCGATAGCATCGATTGCTTTTATCGCAATTTATTAGGTACTCATTTAGAGATTTAACAAGTTGTTATCAACTTTATCACTTATCAATACATTATAATATTATTTTATTTAAATAGTACGTGCTACGGAGGCCGTCGGTCCCGGCTGTTGTCGTGAGACAATAAGCAAAGTCAGAAGCCTTTGGGCGACCTAAGAATTCTGACACCAGCTGGGTTAGCATAGACGGTAGACAAAATTGTCTTTCCCCGTTTTATGTCACTTCTTCATACTTGCTTACTTGTTGTAACGTTGTACTTACGTTACATAAATATTTTTAAGATAATATTTTTTTAAATAAAAAAACCTAATATAAATAAAAGACGATCGATGGAGGAAAAGTAGATAATAACGAATCCTCAATCCTTTTAAAGTAATGATTAAATAACGACAATTAATGTTCCTTAGATTAATATATTCCGTAGAGTTTAATCAATGCTTAGCCTCTGACTCAAACAAAAAAAAAAAAAAAATTCAGTGTTCACAACCTGCTGTCTAATTTACCAAGCTCCATCAGGTAGGTAACTATAGTTAGGCAGTAGGCATATCTCGTGACATTGTCAAGTGAAGTAAAATAGGGGAAAGACAATTTTGTCTACCATCCGTGCTAACCCTGCAGGGCTGACCACTTGCCTACACTAGGAGAAGAAGAAGAAGATAGTACTTGTCCTCTTTATTTATTCATAACTAAACACGAAATTAACCCGTTCATAGAACTCGAAAATCATAAGTTCACTAATTAATTCCGTTTTAGAAAAAGAAAACTATGAAATTTTATCTCGATAGTGTAATAGTGTGTGTGTGTGTGTGTAGTGTGTCTGTGTACAAAATCTCATCCAAATAAGTCCAGCCGTTCTGGGGTAAACCCCAGATAAACAAAAACTCTAACATTTATTTTTAACAGTATCTCTTCTTTAAAACTAGTTTATCCGTTATAGCTGGAACTGGTATAAATAAAGATTTTCTGTTAAACTTGTTATGAGCTGGCAAAGTTTTTGTTTGTTGTTAGAACATTCAGGTGTTTTGTTTTTCTTTGTTTCAGAGAATGAGAGTCAAACTATTTTGACTTCCTATTATTAGTTAGTGCTACTTTTAAAGATAATAAGCGACTAGATCGTCACGTCATTCGTTCATATAAAAAAACGGCTTTAGTGATATTTTTTATTACTACAATATTGTTTATTAACGGGATATTTACCATGTATATTATTTGTTTTAAACAATATTGTAGTAGTGTTAGTGACCATGATAGTTTAAAATCTTATATTTTTTATTGTTTATTTATCTCTCTTTTTAAATAAACAATAAAAAATCCCTATATCTCGATTGTTTTTCTAGTGCTCTGCAATCTCACCTGATGGGAAGTGACGACGCGGTCTACGATGGTACATGCTTGCCTAGAAGATACCTATTCACTTGCGACTTGAAGAGCTCCAGTTTGTACTTATCGGGAAACAAAGACGCTGGTAAAGTGTTCCATTCCTTGGCTGCTCGGAAATTCAATCAGTTCAGCCGATTTGACGTGAAAGCTAGTGAAACATATACATACATACAGACATCGTTCCTATCACTTTAATAATAGTTAGGCAGGATCCGCGGGCGTATTACCTAACTCACAACAGGTTTGCGACAGGCGTAAATTTCGCTATGATTGCTGTCATACATCATTAGTGGCGTCGAGCATGTATGCTTCGCTACTGCTGTTGCTTTGCTACTGCTGTTGCATTGCTGTTGCAAATTTTACATAATTACCCCGCCGTTGTCTATTGTACCTATTCTTTCTGTATCAGTTGTCATGTATGGTGTACATGTACAATAAATAAGTGAGCTATGTACAAAGTATGGAAAAAATCACACTTGTACACAAAGCGGAATGATTTACCCAGAAATATAAACCGCTCGATACGATACGAAAACCAGATAGTGTTACCGACCTACCGACTCAAGTTACATTCTTCAAGTTCCTCCGTAACGTCTATAAACATATAAATAAACCAAACATTCGGGTTACAATAAACTTTTATAATTATGCCAAATATTTGATTATGATTATTAATATTATAGAAACTATTTAGTAGTAATATAATACATAACTAATCTAACAAACCACTACCAGTGGGCAAAGTGCCCAAAATGCTGGCAGCATTGCCACGTTGAATGGCAATGCTCAACCTTTGGCCCAAATAGAGGCCAGCATTTTGGTCACGCGTTGCTTCAACCAGACGCTTACAAAGTTCTTTAAAGTTTTTGTGTGCACTTGGTCCCCATGGCCCAAGAGTCTCGACCCCAAAAGGCGCAAAAATAAAACCGCTGTCTAGGTTACTATATTTGCGCCTTTTCAGTTTCTCTGCGGAATCCGCCGCCGCGCCAGCCTTATTTTGTGTCTCGGGAAGATGTGACGGCGCAAGGGTGTCTACACACGTAGCATCATCGTGGTTTGTTAGATTAGTTTTGTATTATATTGTTAATTTTATAGTTTTAGTTTAGTTTTATAGAATACCTAGTTTTATTGTTGTAGTTTAGTAGTTGTAATTATGATTATTTTGAATAATTTTGGAATTAGTTTATAGTATTTCTGTATTTATTATAATGTCCTCTAACATAACATTGTTGTGCCCAACAGGGTCCATAATGATCACAATCCTTAAATATAACTTCTATTGTAACATCATGGAATGCAATAAACATTTGAATTTGAATAATTTTTGTGTTATATTTGTATTTTAGATATATAGAAGTCTCCACATGCCATTTCTTAATCCCAAATCCTAAACATCATCTTAGAATTATAAAAAATTACAAACAATACATCTTGTTCCTCGGGCTTCCCAGCTATCAACTCAACCGTCTGCCAGTTTATCAGTACCTACGTGAGGTGTCATCCGTAGCGATAAGGCCGACCGGCGCGCGATAGTGTACCCTATGACACTGCAATAGTGGCGACTGATAACCGCCTCTCTTTGTTGATGCTAGTGACAGTAAGCGATTATTTATTTTTATCTATTTTTATTTGACAGTCCTTAATTGGAGAATTGGCATTTCCTTGGAAATAATATTTCTACCCGACCTGTAAAATGCTCCATTGTTTTATTTATATTTAGCGTCGAGCAAAAAACTTCCGTTTCTTCATTAAAAAAAAAATTAAACAACTGTAAACAGCAAAAAAACATAAAATATCGGTGCGTTGTTTTATGATAATAATGACTGGCCTGATGGCTCAGTTGGTAGTAGCTCCGCCTTCTGAACTATAGGTTGTGGGCTCGATTCCCACCCGTGTCAAACACTTGTATGATGAACATCGATGTTTGTTCTGTGTCTGGGTGTTATACTGTATTCTATGTATTTACAAACAAAAAAAAGTATCTTTGTATTTCTGTTATCTGGTTCCCATAGTGCAAGCTATACTTAGTTTGGGGCTAGATGGCGCTGTGTGAAATGTCCACACACATATTTATTTATTTAATTTTAATTTTAAATTAAAATTAAAGTTTATTAACAAGATAAATGTAAATGAGCATACTTTTTTATTTCTTCCCACGCTTTACAAAACTGGTAGGCCGACAAAAAATAAAAACACTTTTTTTTTAGTACTAATTCTCTACTAAACCTACTCGCAAAACGTTTTTCTTCATTTTCTGAGGTACCTTAGAGAATTTAGGCACTGTTTTGAAAGCTTGTTTAAAAATGAGGTACAAAATAAAAAAGTAAACAAAGTATCAACAAAAATTGTTGGGCAAATTCCTAAAGCTTGGGTACATTTGATTACTAGGAATCAGTTATCATGATCAAACAATAAGAATTATTAATGCATTGAGAATGACTTTTTGCTCGGAGTCCCATAGCATAATGGTATGTCATGTTTAGAAGATTTCTTAGAAAAATGTATACTTTATGACAATGATTAGTTTAGGTATGATAAATATTTCGTAAGGGGAGACTTCTAAAGAGCTAAGAGCTGTTGGTACCAATGACAAAAACTGAATGTCTTTTCTACCGCTGCAACTAGGGTTGCTAGATGACCGGGACATACCGGGATTGTCCAGTAGGGTTAGCACGGCCGGTAGACAAAACTGTCTTTCCCCTGTTTTACTCCAAGCAAGTATGAAGAAAGTGACGCAAAACGGGGAAAGACAATTTTGTCTACCGGCCATGCTAACCCAGCAGGAATGCCTGCCTATGTCCCGGCTTCCAGAACTCTCATATTATGTGTCCCGGAAATCTAAAAATGGCAACAAAACAATGCTGTGCTCGGCAACGGTCTTAAATTTCGAGCGCCTCCGCATGCGCTTACATGTCAGTAATTTTATTAAAACATATTTATCCCTATCTTAATAAATCTCATTTTTAAAATAGTTACATTTTGTGTTTATTTATCTGTTTATTTATAAAGGTGCCAAATTTTGGAGCTCGCTTCGCTCGCGCAATGGTTTCTACTGTGCTGTTTGTTATAGTCGGATTCTATTTATGAACTACTGAAATTTACGCGCTCACTCGCTTTCTGATAACTATTGGTATTCGTTACCTATATAATAAATAAATAACGCCCAACGATCACATACATAGATCCTGGACCCGAACTAGGGCTGCTGGCTGTATCCAGGGACCTACGAACTACGAGGACCATGGTCAAACATGTTTTAGCTAGCACACATAGTTTTAGGTAGGAGTAGGTGATTAGATAAAATTAGATAAAGTATGTATACACAACTCACAAGTGGAGTTAATGTGTGATAGATAGGTATATATGTATATATGTATTATCTGGCGAGGCCCGATTCTGGAACATTGTTATAAATTAATGTCATTCGCTCTAATGACACAGATTGTCTCTGTTGAAATATCAATTGAGCAGGCGGCAAACAACAGGCAGAAATTACATTACCATTGTTTTGAGAACTTGCTTTTTCCAATGAAAGGAAATCTTTTGTAGGTATGTTTGTAACTAGAGTCATCAATAGCCTAAAGTCGTCCACTGCTGAACATAGGCCTCCCCCAGAGAGCGCTACTTTGAGCGGCTACTCGCCTTCTGCATCCGTCGGCTCCCCGCGGCTTTCACCAGATGGTCGGTCCACCGAGTGGGGGGCCGGCCTACGCTGCGTCTTCCGGTTCGTGGTTGCCACTCGAGAACCTTTCTTCCCCCATCGGTTGCCAGTTCAGTAACTAGAGTATCTTTTCTTAAATCAATTTTTTTTAAATGCCGTAACGAGCTAGTCGTTCGCCTGGCGTTAAGCGTCACGGCTGCCCATAACACATTGCAGTATCACTCGGAACTCTAAATGAATATAGTTTTGCGTGACACTGCACTGCGTACGTCATCCTGAGACTTCACATATTACTAGACTGTGTGATCAGATCATAAAGTCTCATTTGCCCAGTAATTTCACTAGTTACAATGCCCTTCAAACCGGAACACAGCACTGCTTGGCGGCAGAACAACTGGCAAAGCGGTGGTAGGTAGACAAACTTTGCAGAACAGTCCTACCACCTAGAAAACCACCTATTTCTGGGAACTAGAATATCTTTCAGTCTCACCTAAAATCTACGCGTTTTCCGGCGGAAACTTGTAATTTTCCGGGATTAAAAGTATTCTATATTGATCTTTCAAATATAATTGTAGGTCAGTGTTGCTAACAGCCAAGTCAATTCAGCTATTTTGGTGTGAAAGCCACATCAACAAATACAACATTGTTTAAATATTACTACACTGATACTATTAGTTATTCTGTGATATTAAGCTTCAGCCACACCGGCAGCACCGGAAGCAGCAGCATCAGCAACGCAAAACATTTCTGTATCGGTACCTATCACTGCCCGCGGTGACCCCAGCACTGCCATCTACGAACACGGCCAGCGATGGGTACCGATTTACCGAATGCCCGATTAAGCAGGCTCCTAAAATCTAACATAATATTATTTCTAACACAAAAAACCGTTCTGTACCTCGACTACCATAATGACCCCGATTCATTTTTCCCGTTTTTCAACAAAATCAGTAACATTTTTCCCTGGCAGATTATAGATAATATCGGTTTTATCAATAAAGACTTGGGTTTAGCCCTTCAAAAATATTATTAATAAAAATCATTCTAGCTCTATTGTGTATCAATTTCTAATCTGTATTTATCATTGTAATCAGTCAACTGTCAAATGATTGGTTAACATTTGGAGATTGTTTCACAATTCTCCGATTGTCCGACATTCAGTGAATTTCCTAAGATTTGCTGTCAAGCACACTTTTTAGATGCTTTGTTACTATGTTGTAATCTTATTGTGTTTATTTTGGTCATTTTATCTTTAGATTAGAGTATAAGATATTTTATTTGAGGTGCCCCACGGTTTTACCCATTTTCAACAGATTTCAAGAAAAAGTGAAGGTTCTGAATAAGATTTTTTTTTGTATGTTTATACCTCAGAACACCTTCATTTTTTATTGTTGAAACAGTCTACCTTCGATTTGGTTTTATAGAAATTTCCACTAAATTTTTTTATGTGAATAAACGATGTGACGAGTCATTCACCTGATGTTAAGTGTCACGGCTGCCCATAACAGATTGCAGTGTAACTAGGAACACTAAAGTATAAAGTTTCGTGTGACACTGCACTGCGCATGTCATCCTGAGACATCACATGGTCCAGTAATATGATTACTAGACCGTGAGATCAGATCGTAAAGTCTCATTTGCCCAGTAATTTCACTAGCTACAATGCCCTTCAAACCGAAACACAGTAGTGCTTGCACACTACTGCTTGGCGGCAGAATAACTGGCAAAGTGGTGGTACCTACCTAGACGAATTTTGCAGAAAAGTCCTACCACCTAGAAGTGTGTTTCTTTCCATGGAAAGAAAATAATAATATGACAAAAACTAAATACAACAAAACTATTCTATAAATCTAAACTACTACCAAGCTAAAACTATAAAATTAACAAAAATTAGTTTTTGTTAGTTTGGTTTATAAACATAATAACTAGAAAAAACTATTATTAAATACAGTACACCCTTCCCAGTTCATTGAAATAAAAAATATTATAACAAATATTTTTCTTATCCTTTGAAATACATTTATCTATTACACTAATCTTCTTTTTTTTTGTCTTTTTTTTGTATCCTTTACAACTTCCCCGATATAGATAATCTTAGTTTTATTTTCGGAATTACAGTAGCTATTTTTGTTTCTTCTTTGTTGACTGGCTTATTAGCTCAGTTGGTAATTTCTGCCTTCTGAACTATAGGTTGTGGGTTTGATTCCCATCCAGGACAAACATTTCTGTGATGAACATAGGGTTTGTTCTGTGTCCGGGTGTTTATTGTATTCTACATATATGTTTTTTTACAAACAAAAAGTATCTATGTATTTCTATCACAGCATAGGCTGGCCCCCCACTAGGTGGTCCAATAATCTGGTAAAAGCCATGGAGAGCTGATAGATGCAGGAGGCAAGCAGCTGCTCAAAGTGGCGCTATGTGGGGGATGCCTATGTTCAGCAGTGGACATCTTCAGCAGAGGACAAAGACCGCAACTGTGTGTCGTAGTAGCCAAATAAGTTCTTCAAATATCGCGCTATGATAAGTTAATTTTGTAAACAAAGAAACACATGCGCCAACTTACGACACAAACAAATGACTGATGAGTTGGGAATTCTAAAAATAGCCGACACATGGTAGTAATATGAGAATACATTCAATATACTTACGTCCATCTTCGAACGTTGCCGATGAATCGATGGGGATGATCAGAAGCGGGAGTATGCCACTCAGCCCCACGAGGATCGAAGCTAACGAAGCAAACAACCAGGGATGCTCGTCTAGTTGGTCCATTATCGCGTAAAAATCCGGAATATATTGTTCAATTGCCTCCATAATGAATACTCGTACCGCGCAATTCAATCGGAATATTAATATTTTCTTGTAGCACTGGCTAGCAATGTTTATTTTTATTTATTAACAGCGTATTCTCCCATAGCAAGGAAATAACAACCGTTGCGTAGTAATTCACGCGACGAACTAAGAAATCAATTGGCTTGCTGCTATCGTATCAATAGGAGCCATAGCAATAGCATGAGATAAAATAAAAGATGTCATCAAGACGAAACGAACTAATCTTCACTGAGATTGGAAACGAAGCGTTACATTATCTTAACTAATTAATTGAAAATTGGCGGTGGCGGTCACGGTAACTTTGTATTTTCATTAAAATGAATTTTCAGCTTATAATAAAATACAAATCAAACAAATCGAAGGAAAAATCACGAAGTTACGCAAAAAAACGTTCCAACAAGACCAACCAAACGCAAAACGGCAAACAAAACAAAGCAGACAATGATGAATGACAATATATGACAGAGACAATATGAGACGTCAAGAGTTGAAGTTGACAATGACAATAAAATTAAACCTAAAACAATGTTGCTAGAATACTAATAAAAAGTTACGATTTCCTTGTAATATTATTTATTCTATCGTTTTTACAGTTAGTAGTAAGGGCCAACAAACAATTTTATTATTAAACAATGCTGTCACTCCAGCACGTGCTGTTTATCCGCCCATCCCACTCCCAGCTCCAAGTATGTCACTGGTCTCTAGCTCCTAAATGGAATAAGCAATAGACGTGAAAGACAAATTAGTGGATTAAAAATTTTACAAAATATCGTACCAATACATTTAATGAACTATAAATAATTATGTTATAAAATTATAACCACAGGCCAGTGGCAAAACAATAAAACCATATTGGTAACCACCAATATTAAACTTTAAGTGGGTAGCTTAAGTAATAGAATGATGATATGAATTATGATGATTAACATTTAATTTTCATAATAATAACAATATCATTTTGTGTATGTAAAATTAACTTTAAAAATACTTGAGCGCCTGCTTGGGGACTGCACACAGTGATTGACATTGCCCATTGCCTATTAAAATCTGAAATGTAATTTAACTTAGGTACGTATAAATGTATCCTAACAAATGAATGATTGATTATAAAAATACCATTATAAAGCCAAGATAAAAGCCAAAGTCGCGCAACGAGCTATATCGTGTTCCTGAATCTTAGATATTTTATGTAAACAAAGGGGATAACAGTGCAAAAAATATCTTTTATAACGGTAGGTATTTTTCACCAAAAAAATATTAAATATTATTTTCTAGTCATAATCTGCTGAATTATAAAATAAAAATCATTTTGTACTATCTATTTTAACGTTATATCGGATATATAAAATTTTATGATAAAGAAATCGATTTCTGGTAGAAAGTATTTTATTATACTGGTAAGACTGTAGACGATCTAAACATTATTTTCGTTTCGTTCCGGGATTGATATGATGGTATCATACCATTATATGCCGTACTTTCTTCAAAGATACATGGTGCTACTTTCGAGATATGATGAAAAGTATGTAATATATTTAAAAAAAACAGGTCAAACTGAATATTTATATATCAAATATGAATAAATGTCTCGATTTAAAATTATAGAATGTTTGTCAGAATTGTCAGAATAATTTATAAGGTTTCTGGTCAGTTAAAAACTTAGGTAGTGTATGTTAATGTTTTATTTACGTCTTCCTAAAATTTTACCTTTAGAACTTTGGAATTGTTAAATCCTACTTCATATCCTACTAATATTTTGTATGCAAAGTTTTGCTTGTTAATGAGTAAGATTGATATTCTTAAACTCCATTTGAGGCCTATAAAATCAAAGGCAGCTAAATCCAAATCTGTCAAATAATCAGTAAGCTACAAAAATCGATAACTTTGTTCAGGTAGCTACAATATTCTATATTTTAAGACAGATTTGTAAAGAATGTGAATATTAGAAATAATCTGACTTTTAATTAATAAAGCTTCCTGTATATTTGAGTACAAAGGATAGTTAACTCATTTTACGATATTATGGCGTTTAGCTGCCTTTGATTTTATAGGCCTCATTTAATAAAAATATGTTTCACAAGTAAAAAAATGTTTTGGGCAACTGGCATGTCACTTTGACAGTGACTTTTCGTGACATTACTTTGTTTAGATAAAATACCTAACATTCAGGAACACAGTATATGGAGCACAGAGTACCTTTTTATAAACTGAAAATATGGAGAGAGCTAAAATGCTTGGTGTTTTCCTGCGACATAAGCTCCGGAATGAGGAGATTTGCAGAAAAACTAAAGTGGCCGATATAGCTCTTAGAATTAGCAAGTTGAAATGGCAATGGGCAGGCCACATCGCTCGTAGAACTGACAATCAATGGGGAAGAAAGGTTCTCGAGTGGTGACTATGAACTGGAAGACGCAGCGTAGGCTGGCCTCCACCTAGGTAGACCGACTATCTGGTGAAAGCTGCGAGGAGCCGATGGATGTAGGAGGCGAGCAGCCGCTCTGGGGGAGGCATATGTTCAGCAGTGGACGTCTTCAGGCTGTTGGTGATGACGAAAGCCAAGATGACTAACACATTTGTAATAAAAAAAACAAAGTAAAACTAAATTCACCAACATAGCTCTCAAAATACCCAACTTGAAATGGCAATGGGCAATGGGCAGATCACATCGCTCGCAGAACTCACAACCGATGGGAAAGATAGGTTCTCGAGTGGGGACCACGAACCGGAAGACGCAGCGCGACCACTCGGTGGATTGACAAACCGTGGGGAGCCATTAAAAGCAAAGGCAAGCAGCCGCTCAAAGCAATGCGCATGGCTGGCATCACAGCGCAGTTGGTAGTAGCTTTGCTTTCTGAGCTGTAGGTTGTAGGTTCAATGCCCGGACAAACATTTGCGTGGTGAACATCGATGTTTGTTCTGTGTTTGAATGTTTATATTCTATTCTAGATAATGTATTTACAAACAATAAAGTTTATAAGTACTTCTTTTATCAGTTATCTGGTTCCCATAGTACGAGCTTTGCTTAGTTTGGGGCCAAGTGACGCTGTGTGAAATGTCCACAAATATTTAAAGCCTGGCAGAGCAGCGGAGAAAAGCCCAAATTACCAATAGTTAGTGCTGTAGAGTTTATTGCCCCCAAAAACACTTGCCGTGTCATTGCTATAGCGTCGAATAGCAATGATTCGTATAATATATTTTGAAAATATGTGTACCAATTTACCCCAATATTTATAAAACCAGCAATATTTAGGATACCAATATTTATTGATTTGGCATGCGTTGTTACATACCTAGTTACACAGCACAAGTTTAGCAGCACGACACAGATTTAATACCTTCGGCATTAAAATACACTACTGAAAAATTGGCAAATTAATCGGTTCACTGATTGATTTGCGTCTTCAACTCATAACAGTGAAGACGTGCACTATTTTGTTTTTACATTGATATTCAGAAGATAAAAAAATCTATTAAATTAATAACGTATTGGTACTGTTAGCGTACACACGTATATTTTTTACCTTTTTTGGGAAATAAAGAATTAATTATCCAAGTGTAAATATGGATAAACAAACACAAACACCAAGTGTTCCAGTCAGAAAAGCAAAATTCAGCAAGGTGAGTTATTGTTTCTCAGTTATTCAGCATTTTAATGAACTTCACTTGACCTATAAAATGCATTACGATACGAATATTTGCTTTTATAAACGCCATCCATGCATTTACATTTTGTTGAAAAAGGAGTAGGTATCTGTTATCAAGAAGTTTGCGTAAGTTGAGCTCATGGTTGTTAGCTTATTTTCAGGAGAATAATGTAGAGGTGTAACTAATATTGTAGAGCCTAGAAAACTGTGATCATATTCTTCTATTTCATCACATAATTTGTTTTAGGATTATTGAACATTCATCCGATCTACCATTATCTACACCGCGTTTCCTCCGATCCGATGTTGAACAGAATATTTCCTGTTTATATCAATATCTATCAGTGTTTAAGTGATGCTAAACAGACAAAGCTGTTAGTAGTTACACTGACACGAATGCAATATGAGTCTTCTTGGCAGCCGCAACGGCCCACCGCGCCCAGTTGAAGCAAAATGCCGCACTTATTTTGGCTTGCCAATTTATATATCTACAGCATATAGGTTCATCACTAACATAGCTTTACAGAGCTAACAGTCATCGCATTTGTATTCGTACTCGTTATAGTCGGGAAGACAGTCGACATGACTAAAATTGTGAAGTCGGCTAATCATTAATAACGCGTGATAGTGGATTTTGGCGCCAATCACGCCTGTGAGCTTCCCCGTGGTGGTGCGTTGATTGAGCCTGGGAGCTTTGTTGTATATAATTTATTCGTGGTGACCTAATTAAAAAATTAATCAGTCCAATATACAATCATGGATTGGGGAATATTAAATGTGGACACGGACAGGATTGCAATCACAAGGGATGACATGACATCAAGTTTTCGGCGGAAACAAGTAGTGGTACGTATGAAAAGAGAGAGCTTTAAAAAAAATTAATTCACCTTATAACAGTTATTTAAATAATTAACTTTCAATATTGCAATTAAAGTTTTTTTAACGGGCATATAGTGCCTTTATTGTTTTCATTAATTACTACAGTAATTAAAGTGATTAACAAGTTAAACTTCTTTTAACAAAACTAATACTAAACTCCCAACTCAAATTGAGTTTCCGTAGTCAATAATTTAGTATGTTTATAATAATTAGTAGGTTAGGTTAGACACTAGACATTTTAATTATCGAAATTTTAGCAAAATAATAATTTTGTTTAATATCCATAATAATTTGTTTAAAACTTGCTTGCTTATAAATCATTATTTAATTTTATGAAAATGATTCTGTGACATGTAATATAATATCACACAAGAATAGAAAAGCTTTAAAACGTATATTAAAAAAACCAAGATGTTATTTACCTATATTATAATTGTTGCGTATTAGATGCCACCCACCCATAAAATATTACTCATGTTAATATTTTATATAGGAGTGATTGGAGTAAAAACTAGGCATTTAGGTACGAACGTCATCATCATCTTAAAAATTCTTCATGCGTAATCCACATTTTAAAAGCGTTCTATTTGTAAAAATTATTGGCGTAAAAATATGAAAAGATGATGTCGAGCAGATGTTTTCTTTCAAAACTAAATTAAAAGTCACTTTGTTTACCAAACACATCTACAATTTTCACCACAGAATATATAATAGTATTACAGAGACCACACGTACCTAAAGAATTCATTAACCCAATAGGAATTCTCTTCAAGTTCAACTAAAAGTAAATAAACTAAAGACTTAAGTGCAATGTTGACTACCATTTGGTTTATTCCCTGAAATGAATGGATTTTGAGTGTTAGCCAATAATAATTATAGGTGATATTGGTTCATTAGGGTTCCGTAGTAGGTAGGTAGCTACAATACAGGGAATCCTCATTATTCCTCATAAGTGTGTCCGTCATGTTCATGTCTGTCTGTCGATAGATTAGGTGGAGACGTAAGTTTAAAAAAAAACTTTTTTGAATTATTAAAGCAGCTACCTTAGCTTAGGATGTATAGGTATTTTGTTTTTATCAGACCCCACCTGTGTTTTGTCTTTGAATAGGTAAGCTTAATAAATATGTGCGCCTACACAGGGCCCTAAAAGCTAACCATAGCTCAACAAGTCAACATGCTCTCTTCTGACATGCTTTTAAAATTAGGTAATTGAGTTTTCAGTGGTTCAATGCAAAGTTTTTGGCCCTGCACTCTGCATTAGATTATGAAAATGAAATGATAGACATCTTCGCGCTTCGGCCGCGTACGAAACCAGAGTTTCACAACCAGTTGTGATCGAAGACTTCGCAATTTTTTCGTAACTAGCTCCGGTAGTATTATTGTATTGTATCTTTGTAAAGGGTAGTCCTTAGATAATAATCAAATGCATTAAAATTGAAACATGATTCAGCTCAGCAAATTAAAATACACACTTAATTGATTTAAGGAACCGCTTTAGCTTCTGGCAAACCAATAAAACATACATATTCATACCCATACCACTCTCTGGCGCCGCCGTCTTAATCTTGTCATGCCATTAAGATAACTAAAATCAAATACATTAAGGCATGACTTACAATAAGTGCCTGAAAGGTGAGAGGTTCTTAATAAAATAAATATTATATCAAATTAAAGAGCTTTAAATTATAGTAAATTTTTGTACGAATGACGTGACGAACTGACGAGCTAGCCGTTTGCCTGATGCTTATAGCAGATCACAGATAACTATATACTAGAGCAGATGTTACCGTCATAGCTGCCCGTAACAGTCAACGTAGCACTGCACAAATGCGCAGTGTACATAATCATAGTAATAAGATTCATGATCAAGTTATAAAATAATGTTTTTAAGGCTTTTTAATTTTTAGGCATCATGTTCTTCTCACGTATTACGCTATAGGCAATTTGCAAGTTAGGCGTCGTTTTTAGGCAAGTTGCTCTTGAGGCATTTTGCTTTGTAGGCAGTCTGATCATAAAGGAGTAATTTTACTAGCTGCAGTGCTCTTCAAACCGAAACAGTAGTGCTAGTGCCTGCACACTACTGATTGGCAGAATATCTAGCAGGGCAGTGGTACTATACCTAGACAGATTCTCGGAGAAAAGTCCTACATACTACCTAGTAAAAATATGTTATGGTGATCGTGTAGGTATCTTGTATATACGAAACATTCAACGGATGTAAGAACTAACATTTTTATTATATTTTTAATATGTATGCCTAGGTAAAATAATAATTATTGTTAGTTAGCCACACCTATTTTTAAAAATCTATGTAATCTTTCTTCTCGATTCACATTCGCAAGTCATCTGTCTTCGCCTTTTATTGGTTTTTGTTATGTTGGTATTCAAATAATTATTATAGAAATACTTCATGGTCAAGTAATTTATTTATTATTATTGCATTCATGTACATCATTGTAATAGGTAATATACAGTAACAAGTATTAAATACACAAGATATTAAATAATTAGTTGGTAGCTTGACATGAGCCCTGGAAGGGCTTTTGCAAGTATATGTGACTTGTGAGTTTACCAGAAGAGTTTATCCCAAAAATCAATTTAGGCTACCAAACTGAGTGAGTCACAAGTCCAGGAAATACCTCTCCGGTTGCCAAGTTATTTAGCGCAAGCTCTCAGACACAATACCTATTAATCTGTATAACAATCGACGATCCCCATGAATCTGTCTTTATAATTAAATAGAAGGACGCATCAGGCATCATGTTATTACTATCACCTGTTATAGTCGTTTATTATTATATTCTAGGTACTTAATTCATTTAGTAGTAGGTAATTATTTCATTAAGTAGATACTCCTTCAATTATTAATAACATTGTATTATGTTTGTTTGTTTTCTGTATGAAGACGCCAGTTTTTGTCACCCCTTATAAGTTAGTGTCTAGACAGTTGTATAAATAGCCACCAAAGTCCAGTCTGTTAGGGCTAAGTCAAATTAGATCATCATGATTTATTTAGGCCCTTCATACAAGGGCATTAATAAACGTAAACTTACTAATAAATTGATATCACAAGATTAAGTATTTATTATAAATAAATAATTTACATATTAGGTAATGGTAACGAAAATATAATTCAGTTATAAATGCGACAACTTATAGTAAAAAATAAAAATAATTCACACAGATAGGAACAATATTAACTGGAAAGTTTCAAACTTCCCGCCCAAGTTGAAACAAAACAAATAATAATAATTATACTTGCCGCAAATAATTATACTACATACGACCCAAAATATAATCAAACTAAAAAGTCAAATATTCCTATACCTACATGGCTATTTTTATGATAATACATCAAGGTTTTAGCCTGTTTTGATATTTAAACAGAGTAAATAATCGACAGATTCCTAAAATATTTCCACACGCTTGCTTTCGCCTAGCTCCTCCCAGCCAGATGATTCCAAAATTAACTACAGAGCTCCATTGATTCGGCCGCGGCTTGCTTTCTGCGCGTATGAAGTAAAACATCTGAAAAGTGCAGTTTCTTGTGAAATAGTATTTTGAATGCATTTTTTGTGGTTTAAATATTAAAAAAGTGTAGAGCACAATGGATATTCCGACGGATGTGTGGGGCCAACTGGCTCTGGAAGCCAGTCAGGTGTATCTGACTGAAGGAGGACAAGTCAGGAGTCCATTTGCAAACACGGTATAGTTTTGTATGTGTTATGTAAATTGAGGACTATAATAATCAATACTAATGCTTTCTTACAACACAAATTAACGCTTAGTTACAGACTTTAATTAGTAGAACGTTAATGAAGGGACGCGTTAGAATGTAAATATAGAACGAAGTAACATATTTAAATAACCCGCAGTGACAGAGATTGCAATATCATACAGCGTTACATTACACAAAACAAACATATATAATTATCTGGGTTTACTAGATTAATAAAACGTTATTGGTGCCTTAAATACTTATGTCTGAAATTCTGTCACAAATGCAACCCATAGAAATAAATCTACTTAAACGCTATTTTTAACTTTTACAGACTATTGAAAAGCTGCCCGACAAGGTGTTATTGAATATATTTTCGTACCTATCGCACCGAGAAATATGTCGCATGGCTACAGTTTGCAGAAGGTGGCGTATGGTGGCTTACGATACCAAACTCTGGACTCATGTCAGTCTTCGACCTGAAATATCGGGTTTGCACGTCGGTGAGTCTAAACGCCATTAAATACTTAAACTCTTTGAAGTAACACTTGTACACGAAAATATATCTTAATATTTTGTATATTACAGGATAATGATTATCGATTATTCAAGTTTCTCGTTAAATATAGCTAAGAGAAAAATATTTAGTAATAATATCAAAATAATATGCGTAGTACATAAACTGAATCTATTATTTTTTATCAAAACAAGTTTAGTAGCTCACTTTAATTACTAAACAATATTTTTGTTCCAAATATAGTAACTTTCATCTAACGCGTGGCAACACTAAAGCTTGGCGCTAAATTCAAACAATCGAGTCGAAGCAAAAGCGGTTTAGCTCGTTCATTCACCGTTTCCGCTGGTCTGTTTCAGGGTCACTGGAATCGTTACTGGCACTTATTTCGATAAGATTCGGCCCTTCTCTGCGCTACATTGAGCTTCCGATCGAGCTGATCACACACACTGTTCTTCACGAGTTATCAGCGAAATGCCCTAATTTGACGCACATGCTACTTGACTTCAGTACTGGTAAGTAATTAAAGTCTTGATAAAAAGCTCACACGTAAAGGCTGAGAATACTGTACAAATCATTGAAAATATCGTAGGTCTGTGGTACATGTACCTATATGAGCATGAGCTATAGGCCATCGTGGCCATTATTTTTTTTGTACATATTGACTCTTTCGTGAGGTCGACCTCTTCTCTCCAAATTTGCTGCGCCCGACGGGGTCCATAATGAGCCTACTTAATTAATTTTATACTTATTCCATCTATATCTACACTATGGAAGCAATTAAATATTTGAATCGGAATCTGAGTAAAACTACTATTTATCCCACTTAATACCACAAGCGAGCCGCAAGCAGAAGCAAACATAATAATCATGTACTTTACCTTTTATTAGATCTAGGTAGAACTTAGTTTGGACACTCTGTACGATGCTATACACGTCGCTAGAAATAGGATAAGATAAGATGGCGTGACACCTTAAAGAATAAAGAAGTTCATGGAAGGTGGAGGTCACGACCCTCAGACATGAGGATTACGAATCCAGGAGGGGGAAAACTTAGTTAAATGTTTTAAAAGCAGGATGTGGGTAAACCTTACAATTTGTTGTTGGCTTCCAGCGATGCAACTGCACGACTTCTCAGAGATGCAAGCGTTCCCCACGAAGCTGCGGTACCTCTGCATCTGCCTGTCCGAGGTCATCTTCATGGAGGGGTTCATGCGGAAGATATACAACTTCATTAACGGTCTTGAGATACTGCATCTAATTGGTATGAATCATCCTACAATACAAGAAGAAGAACGGCTTGAAAGGCGTTGTAGCTAGTGAAATTACTGAGCAAATGAGACTTTATGATCAAGTCTATACTGTGTGAAGTCTCAGGATGACGTGCGCAGTGCAGTGTCACGCAAAACGATATTAATTTAGAGTTCCGAGTGATACCAAAACCTGTTATGGGCAGCCGTGACGCTTAACATCAGGCGAACGACTAGTACGTCACGTCACTCATTTAAATTAAAAAAAAGAAAAAAATAGAATGAGTACTCTTTACCAAAATCTTTGTTTACGTATAGCTATACTCTGAACGTTTTCAAGAGGAGTGTGAACAGGCTTGTTATAGGCGAGCGTGGTACATCTTAGACTACATTGCAACCGATGGTGAAGAAAGGTTCTCGAGTGGCGACCACGAACCGGAAGACGCAGCGTAGACCGGCCCGCAACTCGGTGGACCGACGATCTGGTGAAAGCCGCGGGGAGCCGATGTAGGCGAGCAGCCGCTCAAAGTGGTGCTCTGTGGGGGAGGCTTATGTTCAGCAGTGGTTCAGGCTGTTAATGATGATGATCAGGAGAAATGCAGTCAAACGCAATCTTTATGATCAGACTGCCTACAAAGCAAAAATGCCCAAGCAGCCTATCTAGTATCATTAAAGAAAAGAATAAAATTGAAAATAGGTAGGTACTTTATTCTACACCAAAATACACACAAAAGATAATAAGTATCCACGATTATGTCTAACGACACAAAATATTTAACGATAATGTAGTAAAATGGGCTTATCGCTTTAAGCGATCTCTCCCAAGCAACCTTTGAATGGGAAGAATTACACCGATACCTGCACTAGAGATCGGAGGTGTACTTACAGTAAATATCGAACACTTGAGGAATATGACACTAAATACTATGATCATCATCACCATCACGATACCGCATCTTATTGGTAATGAATGCTGCCAGAAAACGAATTTTTGTATGCCTATCCTACTATACTATCTGAGTTTGAATTGGTATATTATCCCGAAAGGGGGTAAATCTACTCCCCAAGGTAGACAATGTTTCTTCTACGACTTTTCTGAATTAATAGTTTTTCATAGAAGAAATGAAAAACTATTAATTTAGAAAAGTCGCGCAGCTGGGTGTAGTTTTTCGTCCTTGACCGCATGCATTTAAATGAGTTTAACGACCTGTGTTTAGAAATGAATTTATAGTATCTCGTAGCGATCGCACGTGCAATTTTGTGAGTGGATTTATTTTTTAGTATGGAGGTTTGGAAACACGCAGTTTCAAGTAAGGCTCTCACAACTTGTGGGCTATCATGGTCCCAGTCCCCCCCTTTCGGGATAACATACCAATTCAAACTCACTTTGTATATACAGGATGCAATTTTATTTATTAGCATAAATTGAGTAAGATGATAGTACATAATTTATTGATGATTTATTTGAAAGAGTGCAAATGATTTTTTTTTAATTGGAAATTACGAAGATTGGCGCGGCGCCTAACGTAGTTGCCACGAATGGTTTTAAAACTGTGAAAAGTTTTTTTCCTTGTATGTAATAATTAAAAACAGTAATGAATTATTTTAATTTAATATTTTACCGTAGCAGTTTGTTAAGTAAGTTATCCCATTTTTTTTTTCTTTTTTTTTTATGTGATTGAATGACGTGACGAGCTAGTCATTCACCTGATGTTAAGTGACACGGCCGCCCATAACAGTTGCAGTGTCACCCGTAACTTTACAACAATAAAGTTTCGCGTGACACTGCACTGCGCACGTCATCCTGAGACATCACCCAGTTTAGTAAACAGATTACTAGACTGAGTGATCAGATCATAAAGTCTTATTTGCCCAGTAATTTCACTAGCTACAATGCATTTTTTGGAGTTATTATCAATACCAAAGTCGATGCGTTAGATTTCAAAAATGTTGGTGCACACGTGACCGGTGTCAGGAGTACGTACCTAGTTTCAAAGGATGCTAATGAATTCAATAGGTATACCCAGTATAAATCTTAAATATTGCATATTTAAACGACTAAACTAACTAGTATGACATTTTTCATATTGAAATGAGTAAAACATTTCTATTGCCCTCTCACTTTTACTACACACTTGACATACTGAAGGAAGCGGGAAAACAATATTCTCCAGCTTTCGTCTGAACCAACTTATCTACTAACCTCTTCGGTCTCTTCCAGGCACATACGAGAAGGTAGAAGAAGAAGAGGAAGAGATCTACGAAGTGATAAACGTGCACAAGTTGAAGTCTGCCACTCCCAACCTGCGGGTCATCAACCTGTACGGCATCAACTTCGTTGACGATTCTCATATTGATGCGTTCAGCTCTAACTGTATCCAGGTAATTACAATAGATAATATATAAAAAAATGTGTGGACATTTCACGCAGCGCCATCTAGCCCCAAACTAAGCATAGCTTGTACTATGGGAACCAGATAACTGTACCTATTACAACGGTGGAACGTTACTCTAGCGCGGCAAATTCAAATTTTCTTGCGTTCTTTTGCCAATAATAGCTTAATTACTCAACGTGATTACATGAAAACTAATTTTGCGCAAATAAATAGAATGTATCAATAAATTACAATTAAAAGTATCACCCATCATTGGTTTAGCGACAAATGGCAATAGACTGAAAAACTAAGACAAAATTTGTTTATTGCCATTTGTCGCTAAACCAATGATATCTAGGAGATACTTTTAATCGTAATTTGTTGATACATTCTATTTCTTTACGTTAAATCAGTTTTAATGTAATCACGTTTAGTAATTAAGCTATTATTGGCAAAAGAACGCAAGAAAATTTGAATTTGCCGCGCTAGTGAAACGTTCCACCTTAAGCTAGTACTTTAGTCTTAAAATAATTAGCATCTTGGAGCAGTGCAGCGATAAACGCAAGCCTAAGCAAACACCACTAAAGATATAGGCCATTCGTTCTAATTTATTGTTATTCACTCATTTATTCATTTTTCTTAGGTTTAGGTTTTTTTTTTACAATATTGTTATAAAAATACATTACAAAAATACTATCAAAAAATCCTAAACCTAGAGTGCCGCCGGCAGCGGGGCAGGACCCAAGCTACCGTTGGTTAGGGCTGCAGAGTGAGGAACCTCCTGACAATACGTGCCGTGTCAAGGAGTACTGCCTTCTGAATCTGACCCTTGATCCAACCGTCTAGCGAGAGCCTCTCGAGGTGTTGGTCGAGGCTCTTCGCTATAAGGCCGTTCGCCGAAACGACTATCGGGACAATGCTCGTTGAGTCAACATTCCACATGGCGGTTACCTCGTGAGCCAAGTCAAGGTACTTGCTGAGTTTGTCCTTCTCAGCCTTCACGAGGTTCTCGTCATGCGGGATGGTGATGTCAACGAGCACTAATTTATTGTTATTATTACAGAGATATATTTACAGAGATCTGCGAGGACCTGGAATATAGGTATATAGCATTGTATAATCGACTCCTTTCAACAATTATTGACAGCTGGAATGCCTGGCGGTGAACTATTGCAACAAAGTGACGGGGTCCACGATGAAGACGTTGTTCCAGCGCTCGCGCCGCCTCACCTGCCTGCTCATGAATGGATGCAGTAAGTTACTTTACTTTAAACTTTAAATACTATATATGTATTTACAAACAAAAAAGCATCTATGTATTGTATCAGTTATCTGGTTCCCATAGTACAAGCTATGCTTAGTTTGGGGCTAGATGGCGCTGCGTGAAATGTCCCACACACATTTTTTTTAATCTAATGCGGGCATTCATTTATCTGCACTAAAATTTGAAAGCTCCTAAGTTCACACTTATCTTTCTAGGTTCTACCTAAACTACAACGCATTTATTTGGGTATGTCCTAGAGGGATAAATTACAAACTTAGGAGCGGGGAGTAAGAAGGGGGAATCCCCTTTCCCACTATGTCACCGCATTTACCCTGATCCTGAGGCTGAAAACGAAGGTTTTCAATCAGTGTGTGTTGCTAGTGATGACTTATGGAACTGAGACATGGTCTCTTACTGTTGGCCTCATTAGTAAGCTCAAAGTCGCGCAACGAGCTATGGAGCGAGCTATGCTCGGTGTTTCCCTGCGAGATAAGCTCCGGAACGAGGAGATCCGCAGGAGAACTAAAGTGACCGTATATAGCTCTTAGAATTAGCAAGTTGAAGTGGCAATGGGCAGGCCACATCCGCAACTGACAACCGATGGGAAAAAAGGTACTCAAGTGGCGACCACGCTTAAGGTGGCGCGCTCTGGGGGAGACCTATGTTCAGCAGTGGACGTCTTCAGGCTGATGATGATAATGATGAAGACCCGAAGTCTAGACTGTTGCCAATAGTAGGTAGGTACTGCTGCCAGTCTGGAGACAAACCTGCACTTGGAAATGCTAATCAAAGCGGCTTCTAGCATAGCTCTGCATGTGTGGTAATAGAAAAGAAGTCTTCTAACACCGACCTAGTATATTTTTAAGGCATCATACGCTGTACAATGTTCAAGAAGCGCGTCGCGCGTCGTTCATGTTCGTACCAAACAACAATATTGCTTATCCGTGCATCAATAAATCTTAGCATAATACATATAAAGCAAGCGTTTAGCCGCGGGTAGTTAGCTATTTAGACTTTTCTCTTATTTTCACTGTGATAAAATGAATACTAGGAGTTTTGGCGGGAACGCGGAAAAGTTCACGTCGTTGCATTGTATTATTTTTCAAAACTCATGCTTTTTCCAGTGTTAATGTTTAAAATCGGTGGCGTTTTACGCATTAAGTGCTGAATTACGAGCATGAGTGTGGGCAAGTGATATAATGTAGTGAAACGTGGTTTTTCGTGTTGCTTCCAAAATTCCATAGAAGCCTCTAGTAAAGTTGCCACCACTTTACTAGGACATGCCTTAGACTGGATTATGACTTAGACTAGACTATGACTACACTGACTGTGACTATGACTTGACTTTAAGTGAAAATTTCCATAATACGATGAAAAATTACAAAACTTGACACTGGCTAAATACACTAAGTGTGGAGCCAAAATAAAAGAAAAAAAAATACATATAAAGCAAGCGTTTAGCCGCGGGTAGTTAGCTATTTAGACTTTTCTCTTATTTTCACTGTGATAAAATGAATACTAGCACCTTTTTTTTAAATTTGTAAAATTTCACACAGCGCCATCTAGCTCCAAACTAAGCATAGCTTGTACTATGAGAATCAGATAACTGATAGAATATTTAGATATTTTTGTTTGTAAATACATACATAGAATACAATATAACACCCAGACACAGAACAAACATCGATGTTCATTACACAAATTTTTGTCCCGGGTGGGAATCGAACCCAGAAGCTATAGTTCAAAAGGCAGAGCTACTACCAACTCAGCTATCAGGCCAGTCTAGCAATAAAACCTTTATCCAACCACTAGCGGTCCGCCCCGGCTTCGCACGGGTATAATAGTTTTCGCAGCGCACGCGATGTAATAAAGAATATTTTTAGGTAACTTTTTTACACCTTCGGTCACATTATCGGAGTTTTAGTAAGGATTCCTAATTTTTTTGAAAATATAATATAGCCTATGTCACCCGGGGATAGTGTAGCTTCCTAGCAGTGAAAGAATTTTTCAAATCGGTTCAATAGTTTCGGAGCCTATTCAATGCAAACAAACAAACAAGCAATCAAATCTTTCCTCTTTATAATATTGTATCTAACCATTTAAGGCCTCCAATCCGAGCATGTGATGCAAGTGGAATGGGAGAAGTCGTCAGTCCAAGAGCTGGACGTGACGGCCACCGACCTGTCGACGGAGTGTCTCATCGACATGCTGACCCGGATACCCAACCTCAGGTTCCTGAGCGCCGGGCAGATCAACGGGTTCAATGACTCCGTGTTGAAGGCCTGGATGGAAGCTGGAACTGCTAGGTAACTATTACGTAGATTCTTACGGAAATAGGGTTGTTCCTGTCTTTTTTTTATGTGAACAAATGACGCGACGAGCGAGTCGTTCGCCTGAAGTTAAGCGCCACGGCTGCCCATAACAGATTGCAGTGTCACTTGGCACTCTAACTAAAGTATAAAGTTTTGCGTGACACTGCACTGCGCACGTCATCCTGAGAAATCACACGGTCCAGTAATATGATTACTAGACCGTGAGATCAGATCGTCAGGTCTCATTTGCCCAGTAATTTCACTAGCTACAATGCCCTTCAAACTGGAACACAGTAGTGCTTGCACACTACTGCTTGGTTGCAGAATAACTGGGAAAGCGGTGGTACCTACCTAGACGAACTATGCAGAAAAGTCCTACCACCTAGTAAAGTCTGTCCCGGGTCCCCACATGGGGACAAACAGAAAAGGAATCTATGATAGGAACTAAGTCCCACATTAAAGCAAAAGTAACAATAGACAACCGCCCAGGACGATCCTCTTAAGTACATTCAAAACGCAGTGAAAAAAATCATTAAAAATGTATAACCTACTTAAACAGGAACCTAATCGGTCTGGACGTGGATTCGTCTGACAACATCACGGATGAAGGCCTGCACCGGTTCCTGTCGCGGCACGGCAGCCAGCTGTGGGGGCTGGTGATGAGCGGCATGCCGCACATCACCGACCAGCTCTGGCAGAGCGTCCTGCAGCTGCTCACCAATGCCAAGTAAGATAGCTAGCACTCACGTAGTTTTAGTCGAATAACTCGACCGGTGTTCAGGCAATAAAGGTGCCCATCTTCATGGAATGCTAGCCGTTTACTGGTTGTAGTAAGAATACTATTCACGTTAGTTTGTAAGTATAATATTAGGAAAAAAAATATTTTTTATTGTTTTTTTTTGAACGGGCTAATGCTGTTGGTCTCTACCGACCTTTACAGGGTCACCGGGCGGATTTTTTATGCCTTATAACGAAGTGAATGCAATAACTATTGTTATTCCCAAAAACACAATAATAACCGCCTTCTCCAAAACTTAAGTAAGGGCGGGCTTTTTGAACTGTAGTTAAAGTAACCAATGGTTAAAAACTTTAACAAACTTTAACCAATGATTAGAATTTGTTAGCATTTTTAACCATCAAAAACTTACCTTAAGACTTAAATATATATATATGAACCCCAAACAAAGTAGGCCTTTAGTTTTCCCTTTCTAACAGGCCTGAAGACGTCCACTTGCTGAATATAGGCCTCCCATATAAAACGCCACTTTGGACGCTTATCATAGGAAGGATCTGAAATATAATTTATTTTATGCTGCCCATTTTCTTGATATTCCCTTAGCCAGCTCTTACGGCATCCGCGGTAAGAGATGGGGATAAATAATAATAAATCAAATCAAAACGTTTATTCGCTAAAATACATGTATAGTAGATGTTACAGCAAGTTTTGTTCATGTATTTAGTCTGCAAGCAGACGTGCAAATTTTATTTAATAACTAATTACAATTTTTATTATTTATAATTTATAAGTAAACATTGGTACAAAATTCATTATAATCCACTATAAAAACAGTTGCATTGAAGCCAGTCAGTCAAACATTTCTTAAACTTGTTACCCTCTAATATCTTTATGTCATTTGGAATATTATTGTAAATGGTTATGCACATATTATATACGTATAAACACGTAACACGTATACGTATAATTTGATAATAAAATATTCGCTACATTTCTATAGTGTAAGTAAGTTCTTTACATCGACAATTCAGAACTTAATAACTTTATCATTACAAATGTGCCATCTTATTTCCAGGATCCTCATTATGGGCACGCAGGAGAGGCTCGGCATCAACATTCACGTTGATCAGGTACTTAATAAATAACTATAATATTACTCCATGCTATGTTTGTTAATCTTTTACTAGACAGACAGGTAAATATAAATAGATAACGCCCAACGCGTTTGGTCGTGTGCGAATAGGACCACCCCATCTCTTCCCGTGAGTGCCGTAAGAGCCGGCTAAGGGAATATCCAGGGAATTAGCAGCAGCATTCTCTGAGCTACCTACACATAAACCTTCTGCGATCACCAAGCCGCCTGCCAAACGTGGTGTTATGGCAAACCCCCTTTTTTCCTTTTGTGGGGGGAAATGCCCTCGCACTTCTCTACCACCACGGGGGTGACGGCAGGGGGTATGTGGGACTCGAACCCATTAAAACCCTCCGTGATGGGTTAAGATAGAGTCGCTCTAGCATTTACCATCCCGCCCCGGAATGGTGAATGCTGACAAACCTCCCTATGATAAGCGTCCAAAATGGCGTTTTACGGGGGAGGCCTATGTTCAGCAGTGGAAATGTTCCAGCTGATGATGTGAATGCCCATTGATCATATAAATAGATCCTACACACCTGCAGTTTTAACTGTACTCAGAGGATTGTATAAATCGCTAAGTGTGCAGACAAAAATCTAAAGGACCCGCGTCGCCGCATTAAACCGTCTTTCAAATAATTACTTATGCCATAAATACCACAGAACATTAGTCATTTTCTCATCATCATTAACAGCATGAAGACGTCCACCGCTGAACATAGGCATCCCCCACAGAACGCCACTTTAAGCGGCTGCTCGCATCCTGCATCCCCGCGGTTTTAACCAGATCGTCGGTCCACATATTTGGGCCTACGCTGCCAATTTTTCCTTAATACTGTGCCTACCAATGCACTTGCCATACCTACGGAAAATTTTATATTTCTAATAATCACGACGCCACTACAGTCGTCGGTTTGCGCCAAAGATTATAAAGCCCGTTGATAGCTAGTGAACATAATTTCTCGTACAAACACGACTCACCTGCGCGGGCAGGAGGCGAGGTAACAAAACGAAACAAAGCTATACGAAATTACAAAGAACAGAGCAGGATGGAACAAAAGACATCAACGGGTTCCCGTGATTTATATGAAAATAGTAGTTGAAATACACTACTAATTTTCGTATTAGGGGAAGATGTATATCATTGGTCAACTGGATTTATAGTCAACTAGCAGCGCCCCGCGGTTCCACCCGCGTTCCTACAGGAACCGTTCCCGTTTTCGGGATAAAAGCAGCCTATGTTTTAATCCAGGGTATAAGCTACCTCCATACCAAATATCATCCAAATCCGTCCAGCTGTTACAGCGTGAAAGAGTAACAAACATACACACATACACACATACGCACAAACTTTCGCCTTTATAATATTAGTGTGATGGTTTGCGCGCTCTCTATGCGCTTGTATTGTCTTTTCTACAAAATATAATAAACGTCATAATGTGCTAAAAGTTAATGAATATTATTTGTGGTCACCACTAGCCTCTCATCATCTATAGGACTAAACAACAACAATAAATACAGCCAGTGCGGCAGGCTGGATAATAATATGTCTGTCTTTTTTACACTTATGACATAACTGTGACTGTCTCTCTTTTACGTATAGGAACGCATAGGTAATAGGCAAAATAGTGACTATATAATCCACAATGTCCACAGCTAATGGACGGCATAGCGAACAGCTGCCCCAACCTGGAGCGCCTGGAGTTGCGCTGGGACCCGGAGAACCTGCGGTTCAGCGACAAGAGTCAGAAGGCCATCGATGTGCTGCGCGTCAAGTGCTTGAAGCTCAAGTGCCTTGTTTTGAGGTAAGTAAAGGTCTTCTACTTATGTCGGTATATTATGCACGGTTACAATAATTTTAACAGTAAAAAGTGTAAGTATTCTGTATATCAGCTACCTGGTTCCCATAGTACAAGCTTTGCTTAGTTTGGGGCTAGATGGCGCTGTGTGAAATGTCCACACATATTTATTTTTAGTAAGATTATTGGATAACAATTCGGATTATTACGTTAGTTTAGATGTATATCAATTAATGTATCTATTATTTGAATTATAATATTTTTCTTGTATTATTGTACGCAGACTAATAAAATCAATAGTTATTCAACTTAAAAAATTCTTTTTTTTTGAGGGGGAAATGCTCTCGCACTTCCTTGCCACCACGGGGGCGATGGCAGGGGGTATGTGGGACTCGAACCCACTACAACCCCCCCGTGATCCGTCCGCCGCCGGGATGGGGCGAGATAGGGCCGCGCTAGCATTCACTATCTCGCCCCGATAAAAACCCCTACCTTACCCTTACCTTATACTTTTTATTTCTACTGTTTTTCTTTTATCCAATCAATAACTTTTTTTGATTAATTCAAAAACCGAGCCTATGGATTACGGCTTGGAGCATGGTACATTCACTGTTTTAATGTGTAATTATAATTAGAGAGCTACCACTGTGAATAAGCAGAAAAATGGTTGCAGGTACAGAGTTCACCCAATTTGTTTTATATTTGTGGATATTTCACAGTGCCATCTAGCCCCAAACTATGCAAAGCTTGTGTGTGTACTATGGAAGCTAGATAACTGATACAATACTTAATATTTTTTTGTTTGTAAATACATACATAGAATACAATATAACACCCAGACACAGAACAAACATCTATGGTCAACACACGAATATTTGTCCTGGGTAGGAATCGAACCCACAGCCTACAGTCGAGAAGACAGAGGTACTACCAACTGAGCTATCAGGGGGTCTAGCAAAAATGCCTTTCCATTAGCGTTAAGGTGGAACGTTACACTAGCGCGGGAAATTCAAATTTTCTTGCATTCTTTTGCTTAATTACTCAACGTGATTACCATGAAAATTAATTTTGCGCAAATAAATAGAATGTATCAATAAATTACAATTAAAAGTATCACCTACATTTTAGAGTTAGCATGAGACGTTAACGCTAACGGAAAGGCGTCTTTGCTAGACCCCCTTGCCAGTCATTACGCCCTCTATTGAGCAGCATCCTTAGATTAGATTATTTACCTGCAGAGTGTGGCAACCCACAGAATTCACCATAGTACTTACGCACAGATAACCCCCAATAGATACCGCATGAAAGACGACGACCGCGCACCACGCATTGGCGTAAATGGGTCTATATAAATCGCCGCTTCGCAGCACGGCCTTTCGTTTCGACCAATTATTAGAGTTCATTATTAGGGCGTCACTCGAAACAGCCAATAATAGCGCATTGGCTCCAGTCCCCGCAAGCCGCGCCTTCCTCCAGTTTTGGTGAGCTAGGATCCGAACAAAAATCTCGTAATGCGGTATCTATTGGGGGTTATCTGTGTACTTACGTAAGGTTTACCATTGAACAAAATTCTTTTCATTTCCAGTGACGGGCGTTACTACGAGATCGTGAAAGCGAACTTCGAGCGCGCCGACCGCACAACCGTCGTCCGAACATCCACAAACTGCCGCGTTTCTAACTACTACCTGCTGTCTAATTACAAAGATCTTATATTTAACTAATATCATGTATTTTGGGATCACCAAACCGCCTGCCAATAGTGGTGAGTATGGCGAACCGCCCCTATGATAAGCGTCCAAAGTGACGATTTATGGGGGAGACCTATGTTCAGCAGTGGACATCTTCCGGCTGATGATCTATTTTGAATCCTGTACCTCAGTGGTCAGGAATTAGGATAATAAATTGTTGATATAAAATTTTAAAGTTTCAAGAGATACTGAGCGTTATGTTTGGTGTTGCCATGTTGAAAAATTAGTAGAAATGGTAGAAATTACATCAATTAGTCACTACATATTAGTGGTGAATCACTTAATGTACGGAGTAACTTAATGTATGTAGTACGGAATGGGAGTGTATTCTTCAGAAAAAGTATGCAAACTATCACCAAAATCAGGGTAGAAGTTAAAGAAATACTTGAGAGATAAAAGAAATGAATTGGAGGTAAAGATCTACTATAATCTAAGTATAGTAAAATTAAAAATGACTTATCATAGTTACAATATAGACCTCATCCATTTAACTAACTTTAAGTTGTACCTAAAAATGTGCCTTAAAATTGGTCCTGGTTACCTAGTTGTATTGATATTAAATGTGTTTTAATATGAACCCCTCTTTTATTAAATATTGTATTTGTGAGATAGGAATTTATTTGTCATTACAACTTTGTTAAAAAAAAGAAAAATACATATTTTTCACTTTTAAATGAGATATAAAAGACTTGGTGGAGAATTGCCACGCTTTATGGCAATGCTATTTTTTGGACAAAGTACAAGCGTCAGGTATTTAAAAAAGTTATTGTTCCTAAGTATATAAACACTACTGTGTTCCGGCTTGAAGGGCATTGTAGCTAGTGAAATTACTGGGCAAATGAGACTTTATGATCTGATCACTCAGTCTAGTAATCTGATTACTAAACTGGGTGATGTCTCAGGATGACGTGCGCAGTGCAGTGTCACGCGAAACTTTTTTGTTGTAAAGTTCCGGGTGACACTGCAACTGTTATGGGCGGCCGTGTCACTTAACATCAGGTAAACGACTAGCTCGTCACGTCATCAATCACATAAAAAAAAATAATTAAAAAGTGCCAATATATAAATATTTAATTTATGGCTTCTGCTATAGGCATATGTATTTTTTCTTTATGACTAGTGGTATAATATATTAGACAATATCAATCAGTTTGTTTATATGAACAAAAAAAATCCTATCCAACGAAAAAATGTAGGTAGGTAGGTATTTCATTTTTTATCAAGTCATATAACAAAAAATACCCAAGCATACTTCTAAAACTAAAGAGTTTATTTACAAGTCATTAAAAGAGAATTGCTATTTTTATATTTTTTCTCCAGTATTTAAGTTACATTAAAATATTAAAAGCTAATATCTAAACAACACGACTTTTTACAAATTGCTTTTATGTCATTTTGGTATCGTAACATTTTTAAGGATTTTTGCAAATAATGTCAGATTGTTTTTGGTAGCGCAAGACTTGGGAATTTTACACAAACAATAGTTTTACACGTAAACAATTTAGGAATAAGAAGGCGAGATACACCAGCGAAAGCTTAATCCAAACATAACGACACACAGAAAAAAACGTTCATCACAAGAAAGAATTTAAACCTTAAATCACAGGGCGTTGACGCTGATTAATAAATTCATAAAAACACAATAACTTACTATACAAAATCGAAAAATAAACCACTCAAATAAATCGATAACTAAATTGTTTCAGTTCATTTGGCCATAGAACTCGTCAAACAGTCACCTGACCCCTTCTTCGTGTAGCAACAAATCTGGCTCCTCTTCAAGCAACAGATTCTGATTGTTGCTATTCTCTTCGTTACCGAGATCGGAGTTGGTATCCTTGCTGTCACTGTCGAATCTATACAAGATGTCGTGACACAGAGGACACCTGTCTTGGACGTACAGCCACTTGCGTAAACACACGCCGTGGAAGAAATGGTTGCAGCGAGTGATTTTGGCGGAATGCATCTCTTGATAGCATATGGCGCACACATCGTCCAAATTGTCTAGCTGATCCGGCGATGCTTCTCTTAATGAGTTGATCTTGTTGACGGCGGTCCGCCGCTTCATGAAGACCGACCAGCCAGCGCGCGCCTCGCACCAAATGTTAAAGTACGCATGTATGCACATCATCACGGCTCTGATCGCGCCGCCCGATTCAAACAACAGAATCCAAGCCCCGTTGAAGAATAGAAATATCCCGAAGCAGAACTCTATTGTGTTCCCGAAAGCGCGGATGTAGTATACGTAATCGTCCAGCTGCTCCCAAAACGAACTGCGGTAAGCGTCTAGTAGGAATAGGGAGTATATCATGAGGCTAACGACCACTTTCACGATCACTTCGATACTAAAAGCGCTCACGGCGAGTAACCACGTGGAGATTGTGTGCTGCGACCACAGGTACACTAGCAACGATATTGGGAACATGATCAAGAAAGCGCAGACTCCTAGAGCTCGGACGTGCCGGTGCGTGCTCGGATTGTGCGAAGCGCTCAGCGACATTAACATTGGGTTCACTATGTTGTGCAAGAAGTGTAAAAGTGCAGTGAATAGCAAACAAAAGTTTCTGCAGAGTCGTATGAACCTCTTCTCCGGATTTAGCGACGTCAGACCAGTTTGCAACGCCAGGATGTAGAAAAGGATAGCGGATACGGTCCCGATGCTCTTGTCCTCCTCTTCGTCAGTCAATAAGATCCACTGGAAGAAGTTGCCGATGTAGTGACAGAAGAACGATATGACCGAAGTCATGCCCAGCACGGCGGTTATGGTCTCGCATCCCGTTACTAGCAGCGACTTGGCCATCGAAGCGAGCGATTGGACGGCTAGTAAGGTGGAAACTTTCAGTCCGTCTTCGGAGTCGTCATCGTAGTTATCCATAAGGAGGAGAATCGCATGTTCTCCCACTCGTAACACCCAAAACACCCGTAGGACGCACGGGACGTTCAGTCGCATCCATTCCGTCTCGACCAGTGCGGATAGACCGTAGTTGCTGACAAACATCCTCCCGTGTTGGTAACCCGTGTAAAGCACTCTTATCACGTTGTACGTCGAAGTCCATATCACATATTTGACGAGAATAAGCGGCAGCAGCGAGGCGAAAACCGGCGAATGATGCAGCAAACTCGGTGGAACCGGTAACATGGCAATAAATGAAGGAGCCATGAAGCTGAAGGGCAAAAGTTTTTGCAGGGTGGGATGCCGCGGTCCCAAGTGCACGTTCCTAAATATAAATGCCAGTACGAACTGTATTGCGAAGTTTTGAACGACCAGGAACGCTGGGCCGTCGAGATCAAGGAGGTTTTTCATGTTTAAGTTGAGCATATCTTCGAGGATGCTGGAGGAATAGTGCGGGGAGGTGGCGACCTGCGTCAAGGCCTGGATCTGCTTGATGGCTGAGACGTTGGTCCAGTAGGAGACGAACACTACGCTCACTGACATCACGTACAAGTACACGATGATCAGATGCTTCGTGTACAGGACGAACACGCACAACGCCGACATGCATCCTGAAAAGAAAGACATGGGATACGTTAAAATGGTTAATTCGTACACAAAACGTACACGTATACGTGATACAAGTTGTCTGATTACAATCGCGAAAATGGAAGACGTTGCTTAAGGGTGAACGTTACACTAGCGCGGGAATATCAAATTTTCTTGCGTTCTTTTGCCAATAACCGTGATTACATGAAAACTAATTTTGCGGAAATAAATAGAATGTATCAACAAATTACGATGAAAAGTATCTCCTAGATATCATCGGTTTAGCGACAAATGGCAATAAACAATTTTCTTCTTAGTTTTTCAGTCTATTGCCATTTGTCGCTAAACCAATGATAAATAGGTGATACTTTTAATTGTAATTTATTGATACATTCTATTTATTTGCGCAAAATTAGTTTTCATGTAATCACGTTAAGTAATTAAGCTATTATTGGCAAAAGAACACAAGAAAATTTGAATTTCCCGCGCTAGTGTAACGTTCTACCTTAAATTACTAAATAGACAAGCCTGTAAGGATATTGATCGCAATTGCATCGTCTAGCTAGACAGAAAATGCCTTTCTATTCTGGTATACCTAGGCATTGGCAATAAGTGTTATAGCTTCGCATAACATTGCTTTCCATTAGAACAGAAATACTGTATAGCGGTCAAGGTCAAGGTCAATTTGTTAACATAAAATAGTAGATTTACAAAAAGTCGTGCCACCGATACGGTCATTAACATCGTATTTTATTTACTCGCGGCTCGCGCGGCGGTGTAACTTAAAACCTTCCTTTTATTTTTATTTGACAGCCTCTGTGGTGTGGTGGTTGAGCAGGTCGGCTCATAACCAGGAGGCGGCGGGTTCGATTCCCGCAACAGGACAAGTATTTGTGCACGTGAAAAAAAGCGCAAATACTTGTTCTGTGTCTGAGTGTTGTGGGAGCATGGTCCTCGTAGTTCCTGGGTCCCTAGATACAGGGAATCCTAGCTAGGGTCCAGGATCTATGTATGTGATCGTTGGGCGTTATTTATTTATTTAAGCATTTATTTATTTTGGGCTACAATTAAATAATCATAAGATCAATTCATTAAATACCGGCCATGTGCATGGAATAACAGTAACCGGAAGTCGCGATATCGGGATCATGGGAGTCCAGGGGTCGTACCGTCAACTCTTAGCGCGATTCAAAACAGAGCCTATACTGGCTCGCTTGTCAAAATTCCCATACAAAAAAAAACAAAACTATCCAATATAGGCTCTGTTTTGAATCGCGCTAAGAGGTTACGGTACGCCCCCTGAGGTACATTTTCTTCTCGCTGTCACATTTTCTATCAAATAAACTGGTTCTGACGATAAGTAGACGCTATCGAGTTTTATTTTATGTTCAACCACATAACGAGACGAGCATGACTTTCATCTAATGGTAAGCGCTAAGCACTAAAAAAAAAACAAAAACAAACTGAACAGTACTTAGTATGTAGTTGAACAGTAAAGATCTAAAATGTAGAGGTACTAGAAGTCTACAAATACGACCGCACATAAAAAACAGTTTCATGGCCTCCTTTCTAGAACTCTGTTTTGGAGGTCCTTTTCTGGAGATACACTGACGTGAGACACGTCAATACTAAAATACGCAACAAATATTTTCAAAAATGTAGTATGTCGTGCTCTCTTACTGTTGACCTCATTAGTAAGCTCAAAGTCGTGCAACGAGCTATGGAGAGAGCTATGCTCGGTGTTTCCCTGCGAGATAAGCTTCGGAACGAGGAGATCCGCAGGAGAACTAAAGTGACCGATATAGATCTTAGAATTAGCAAATTGAAATGGCAATGGGCAGGCCACATCGCTCGTAGAACTGACTACCGATGGGGAAGAAAGGTTCTCGAGTGGCGACCACGAACCGGAAGGCGCAGTGTAGGCCGGCCCCCCACTAGGTGGACCAACGATCTGGTGAAAGCCACGGGGAGCCGATGGATGTACGAGGCGAGCAGCCGCTCAAAGTGGCGTTCTCTGGGGGAGACCTATGTTCAGCAGTGGACGTCTTCAGGGGGGGGGATGATGATGATGATGATGATGATGATGATGATAGTATGCCAAATAATTTTTGCATAAAATACAAATGGTGTTGAAACTTTAGAACACGCTTTTTGCACTAAAGGCCCGTAAAAGTATATTTTGTGAAGTGCGATTTAATTAAACTCGGATGAGGGTTCCGTTTCTATACCATGAAATTCTCTGTGAACGTAAGATAAGTAAATTAGATCTTAATAATCCATTTAAAACAGGCATGTCAAACATGCGGCCCACGGGCCGCATGCGGCCCTCAATGCATTTCTTTGCGGCCCGATCCAATGTTAAGAGCATCCTCCTTTCAGGAAAACCAAGTGTCCCAATTTCAAATACCAAGTATATACCGACAAAATGAGAAGACTTCATACAGAATTTGTAATGCGTTTCCAATATTTTAAGCTCTAAGGAGATAATCTTTCGTTTTTACGGGTCTTTTCTCTATCGATATCGATTAGTTCCCACTCGCTTGCATATAAATAGATGTCATAGAAATTAAAATTAAAACAATATTTTTATTCTGGATTTTGAGGTCCACTTATTCCATTATGCATGCGGCCCAGCAATAGTTTGTCATGCATGATTTAAACGATCTATTGATTGCATCGAGTTGGATACAAGATTTTTTGCCATTCTACGAGGCAATGGAACCTCTAATATTGGGTCTCGACATCAGCACAATACGGCATTGCCGAGAGACGGGCTTTCTCTCACACACAGACAGGGAGTGAGAGAGAACCTGTACGGTAGAATCCTCCATGCTGGCCAAGTACGGGCTGGTGGATGACACACGTTCACGAACTTTGTGATTCTTTAACATGACGGTTTTTTCCTTCACCGTTGTAAAAACGCTGCGATGAAATATAGGGTTGATCCACGATCGCCGCCTCGAAAACGGCACCGTCAAAACAAGGCATATTTGCCTTGTTTTTCCTTTCGGTCGCGTGTGACCACGCCTAATGAAAATGATGTAACTCACATATTGTTTTACAGCGTTATTACAGCGGGCTATGGTTCATTATTAAAATGCAACAACCGCTTGTGGACTATTTTATATTAACTGGAGTGGTACTGGTGGTGGGGTGGGGTCTGTATAAAAGCAAGCATCGGTGCGGGGTCTTGAAGTTTGATTTTCATAGAGACTGTGTATCTATAGTATATTTGATGATTTAAATAAAAACGTGTGTCAATTCCGCTACATAATTTGAAACTTATTGAGCTAGGGCTAAGCGCGATTCGAACCAGGGTGCGTCAGTTTGGAAGTCGCACGGTCTACCGCTGAACCACTCTCAGTCGTCGTATTTGGTATACGAAGAACAACCTTATACCGTTCCTGAAAATCAAGATTGTTGTTTGTTGCTGGACTGACAACTAAGTATACTGATACGTAAGGGTTCCGATGATTACTTTGAAAATTCGAAATACGGAACCCTAAAACACGGCGGATAGAATTAGAATACAATAGCCAGAGAACCGCATTAATTGAGTAAATTCGCAGCCGTATGAGCGCAAAAAAAAACCGTTAGAGGCACAGTTAACGCTGACTTGTTGTACACAAAATATGTATTAAAACGGCTAAAATGTGCGCTCTCGGTGATCCCCGAATATGATAGCCATTGTTGTCATCATCATCATCAACAGCCTGAAGATGTTCACTGCTGAACATAGGCCTCCTCCACAGAGCGCCACTTTGAGCGGCTGCTCGCCTCCTGCATTCATCAGCTACCCGCGGTTTTCTCCAGATCGTTGGTCCACCTAGTGGGGGGGCGGCTTCCGCTGCGTCTTCCAGTTCGTGGTCGCCTCTCGAGAACCTTTCTTCCCCATCGGTTGTCAGTTCTACGAGCCAGAAGTAAGTAAGCTGAACGACAATGGGCAGGTCACATCGCACGCAGAACTGACAACCGATGGGCAAGAAAAGATCTCGAGTGGCGACCACGAACCGGAAGACGCAGCGTAGGGCGGCCCGCCAGTGGACCGACGATCTGGTGAAAACCGCGGGGAGCCGATGGATGCAGGAGGCGAGCAGCCGCTCAAGATGGCGCTCTCTAGGCCTATGTTCAGCAGTGGACGTCTTCAGGCTGTTGATGATGATGATGATATCTCCGTCATTTATAAACCGGTTTAAAAAAATGATTTTATATCAAGTAGGTACATATTTCTCATTCTCAAATTAAGGCCCTTGTAGTCGGTTTAATCCTCCTTAAGATTATGGATTAGTTCCGATAAACCGACTACAACAGTACGACGCAAAGCATTAACAAAACGATACGAGCGAAAGGAGGTGGGCTCATCTCACCCTTCAAATCCCCCCTTTCAATTACAATATGAACTTGTCAACAAGAGTATGCAGACACGTATCGTTGACTTTGTCGAGTCATGCATATTATGAAATAATTTATTTCTATAACAATAACAATTCTACAGCAAAACGCACCGTTGGCAACTAAGTAACAGAAACCCGGACCCAACAAATAGATAAGTTCTTTTCGACTACTATATATGTGTAGTCGTATGTTACATTACGGTTTATATTTAATATTATTTATTGAAATGCCATCTCATGCATTATGCAACTTGTGGTTGGATATGAGCGCCTACTTCGAGGTGAAAACCTTGTCACATAAATAGGTACCTGCAATTCATTGCTCTAATACGCACTTCATACAAACGAACTGAGAACCTGACTAGCCGAGAAGCAGTCTAAAAACTACTGTTGACTTGCGGATCTAAGGTGTAACCCACAAAAAGATTTCGAAGATATTTTTCTTGGTAAGAAGACCACTGGTTGCTAGGGTAAGGGTTAAGACAGCGTGCCGGCGACTTCGCGCGATTTCAGTTGGAGCAACTTGCGGCGGCGTGTTTTGTTCCGACTTGTTGACTGGTCGCTAGTCGCGGTACGCTGCACTGACGCTTATTAGATAGATAGATAGATAAACACTTTATTGTACACACCAAATAATACAATTTTACAAGGCATACAGACATTTACAAAAACGTGTAACAATGGGCGACCTTATCGCTAAAAGCGATCTCTTCCAGGCAACCTTTGGATGGAGAGGATTTATAGAAGTGGTAAAAGACGGGGTGCACAAGCATAACTACATAGATAAAAATACCTTATAAACATACTAAATATCTTTAGCAATATACCTACATATTATATCTACATACACTTACTTATACATAATATGTGGATACAAACAAGTAACAGTAATATTATGGTAACAGTTTAACATAGTGATATAGTACTGATGAATCGGACAAACTCACACTGACAAGTAAAACTCATTGACTTGATCCTTAAAGCTGTGCAATGAGGGTGCCCTTCGTTTAGTTTCAGGTAGTCCATTCCAGAGGCGGACAGCATGAATGGTAAAAGACCGATCATAGAAACTTATTAGGCTTATTAGGTTTACTTTTTACGTTAAAAACAAGTCGCCGAGAATAACTCCGACTGAAGTAGCGCGAAGTCGCCGGCCCGCTGCCTGAGCCCTGAAGTTTAAGACTCTACCGCTTACTAATAAACACTACATAACAATGGATTTATAATAGCTACTCGGTGGTTTCCCTTATTTTATCTTTGCGTATTTCTAACATGATAGAAAGAATCAACTAATATTCTTCCACTGCACAACATATTTTATTATAAGAACAACAAAATAAAAAAATATATCATTATCATCATCACCAAACATTGTTTCACGATTACCTCAGAATAAATATAATGGCACAAATGTTTTGTCAGTACCAAAGCCTAATCGAATCGTAATGGAATATCGATAGTAAAACGTCAAGGAATAACGTAGATACTACGTCACAATGACCGTACAATTATTATACATAGATAGCATAGCCATCTAGCATCATCATGATACAAACAAAATAATATGGATTTGTACGCTAGCACGGCAATGTATGTTTTTGTATGGCTTTTTTGTATGGATTTGGGTGAAATTTCTCATACAGCAGACTGCTTACTTGATCTAGATTAACTTTTTGACCCGGAAAGTAAAGGGTCCCGCGAAAAAAGGTTAATTTGAGGATGAAACTGTGGACAAAAATCGAACGTTGGGGACGAGAAAGTATTGAAATGTGAGTGAGAAAAATTAACTAAGTATGAACTTACTCAAATAAAGTAAGGCCCATCTGGTTTACTGAAAATTACAAATGAATACTAAAATTAATAACGCCTACTTTTAATTTTTTTTATGTAAACGAATGTCGTGACGAGCTAGTCGTTTGCCTGGTGTTAAGCGACACGGCCGCCCATAACAGATTGCAGTGACACTCGGACCCCTAATTTAAAGTTTTGCGTGACACTGCGCACTGTGCATGTCATCCTGAGACATCACACAGTCTAGAAAAGCTTTCTAGACTGTGAGATCAGTTCATAAGTCGCATTTGCCCAGTAACTTCACTAGCTACAATGCCCTTCAAACCGGAACACAGTAGTGCTTGCACACTACTGCTTGGCGGCAGTATTTTTGGCAAAGCGGTGGTACCTACCTAGACGAACTTTGCAGAAAAGTCCTACCACCTGGTAAAAATTTATCCCCCAATTTCCAAATAACGAGGGTGTTACTTATTTGCCTGACGCTTATGTCTGTCTGCACGCTAATAACCATCATGATTTATTCTCGAGTGGCGACGAACAAGAAGACGCAGCGTACGCCAGACTCCCGCTAGGTGGATCGACGACCTGGTCAAAACCACGGGGAAGCGATGGATGCAAGAGGCCGCTCAAGGTGGCGCTCTGTGGGGGAGACCTGTGTCCAGGAGTGGATGTCTTCAGACTGCTAATGATGATTAACAATCAATAACATAAAGCGAGCTTGCTTTGTTGTGTATAGACCAAAACTGGCTCTACCATCTCCTATAGTTGCGGGGGTTCTTATTAACATAATCAATTTGCTTTCGGTCTTTAACCTTTCGTCTCACTTCTGTGCACTCAATATGACTGTGATCAATTAAGCTATACCAACCGGTTCACCATTGCGTGGACCCAATGACGTCATGTTTGTATACCGGTGTCAGCAATCAGTGAAAGTGAGCACCAAGAACTTCTTTTAACTTGACCCTTGGCCGTAAATATTGAGCCAAGGGGACATAGCAAAGCCCGGTAGCACTCCTACCTTTGAGGCTGGCATAGACGCTGGACGACTCCAACTCCCTAAAAATTTTATTAAAAAACAAAAGTCCTATCTTTTGAGGACCATTTATTGCGGCAATGCCTTAGTTATTATTGACGTATTTATATTAAAAACTGAAAGAATTCCTATTATTGCGAAAACAGCTATTCTATAAACAGTATTAACAGTTGAGCTAATTAGGATGAACTTAGATTTTTTTTGTGGTGCCTCCCCATCTCTACTATTGGCCACTGGAGGTTGGCAATCAGCTCTGCAAATTATTCATGAGAATTGTACGAATAAAAACATATTATTTTATAGGAATTAACAGTTATAGATTTAGATATAGGTCAAAGCTCTCCACCTCGATTTATGTAGCCGAAATCGCAGTCTTTCTATGTAGGTAAGATTATTTTGTTTTGAACTGCAGACAAACATGTTTTAAACAAAAGCCTTGATGCGCTATGATAATATTGACGTAAAGAAAAATATTATTCGACCTTATTTAATGACTTGTGCAATGCAAACAACAAAAATTAAGAGACACAAAAACACAGACACAGTATCAAAAACGTATTGCATTAGCAGTTTTGAGCTGTGTATTTCCATTAGTAGACTAACAGTTTGGTTCATACTAGTAATTAATTAAAGTAACGCCATATGATTTACTTAAATTATCACATTCATAAAGTTGTGATGTGATTGTGATCCAAGTTTCGAATGATAACATACTTTTCACCAAGAATACAATAATAAAACTTATACAACATAATAATATGCAAGTACCAGAGTTGTTTTCAAAATCAACATCAACTGGCACGTAAAACAGTTATTAAGTTTGCTTCTAATATATAAAATATTTTATTGAAACAAGTTAGGAAATTAAAATGGTGCATTTATTGTGATATTAGAGATGTCGTAAGTAAAAAAAAATTGTGATCAAACGCATTCTATTTGAAATGTTACGTCATAATTACAACGTATACATCACTAGCATTTGAATGCCATTGATATATCAGTATAAACCAGTACTCATATAATATATATATTTTTTTATTTCTGAATATATAAATATATCAAACTCGCATTTGGGGGTCACGTTTAAATTATTTTCAAGTATTAACGCCGATAGTTTTTGGCGAACCAACAATCAAACTGTATTAATAAATTAGTATTCAAATAACTTTAATCAAAATCACCTTTATCGTGCTTCGCTATTTTAATGTTTATTATTGTAGTCCACAGTATAATACTCTGGTGTATTAAAGAGGTCCTAAGCGTAAACTAAACTTTAACACCAAATAGTTTCAGCTAATTTTTATTATTTACCGCTATAAATTACAATTTAATTTTAGGTCGACATATTATTATAGAATACCAAAAGTAGTGGTAAATGCCGGTTGTCAATGTCAACGACACGACACCCAGCGTAAATTTTCGACCTTGACCCAGAGGTGGAATATTGGCATAGCGAATGAAGCTGACGAAAAATAACTACTTGGTGTACCTAATTTAACCAGACATTTTTAATGGCGAGTATATTTTTTTAGGTCATTCTACAAAATTTATATCTGTCGAAATAAACTTTAACAGAAAAAAATACAGAAATAAAAGTTTGTGCCTTTTGCTCTCTAGATGATGTTATTGTTTTCGCAAGATATGGTTATAGAAAATCGGAATTTAATGCCATTGTTTTAAACCCGTAAAAGACATTAAAATAAACCTGCGTGCACATTGCAAGATATTTAATGTTTTTTGAAGCTACGGGAGAAGCATTTCGTTGATGTTAAATGATAAGCCAGGCCAGCCCGTAACAGTAAGACAGATCTTTTGCACTGGAAATTCCTGTGGCAAGTAGCAATTTATTCTATGTTTGTAACCCTGATACATCAGTAGCTTATCCAGCAAACTACAACACAGCAAACAAAAATGTTTGCACACTAAACTGCAACAGAATAGCAAAAATATCTCACCTCAAGAGAAACGAAAACACCCAACTAGTAAATGCTGTAGTTCAAGACAACGCTCAAATTAATCATATTTGATTTTAAACAGCTATCTATTCCTCATCTAGTTTCTTAATGTCAAGGTTCGTCAAAAAATTACCATTACGGTTCAGATTAAAAAGGTCAATAAGATTTTTTTAATGAAAATCAATGTGATAAGATAATAATTATAACGTAGGACAAACAAAATTACTAAACGCGATAGGGCGATGTTGGCCGAGCAATCTTACGGCACCGGGTTCGATCCCCGACCCGGCATCAATGACTTACTTATCTAGTAAGTTATGTGCAGTTTTCGATACCATGGCTCCGTGCCTCGGAGAGCACGTTAAGCCGTCGGTCCCGGTTGTCTTATGAACATCTATGGCAATCGTTAAGGGTAGTCAGACGTATGATAGAATCTGACGCCTGGTCTAACCATCCCTGTTACTGGTTCCTTATGGGTTGCGAGGTCAGATGGCACTCACTCGTGTAATTCTGGTAGCTCGCCGCTACAGGTTAGATTGGGAGCCAACCCCAATAACAAATGGGAAAAGGCAAAGAGGACGATGATGACAAACGAAATGACTAAACACAAAAACCAGTAGTATAGTAACTATTATGTATTTTTTGCCAGTAGTAGGTTTGAGACTATATATCAATCTTTTAGGTGGCTCGACTGGTTGCGTGGCTCGTACTGCGTTTTTTCATTTTAACTCTAAGTTTATAAGTAAGGTAACATAATGTATTTATATTATGCTCCATTTATAAATTAATTAAAGGCTATATCGATCGGATTGGGTGCGGCGCATATTGAAGTTTAGTTAGACAGTGCCTTTATACGCGATATGTTTTATGTGAATGCTTTTTTATTGTAGAAAACATCCTAAGGCGTAAAATGTTGGTGAAAAATCAAATATTACTATAGTAAAGGAATAGTGAAGGAAAACATTCAATGAAACCATAATAGCATGGTTTTAGCATTGTCTAATTTTCGGCTGGCAAGCTACCACCATCAAAATAAGCATCTGGGGCCAAGAATGGTATGTCCCAGTAGCCTCACCTCACTACTACTAGAGAGCCTGTTTGTAATCCAGGCGATTAACCTTAGCGCCACCTCCAGCCATCATCAAGCCGGAAGACGTTCACTGCTGAACATAAGCCTCCCACAGACAGGCGCGGATACAGAAATTTCTCAAGTTGGGGGCGGCGCACAAATCATTATAGTACGGGAGTCCAAGAGGGGAATTTGGGGATATGGTGGTAAAACACATAAGTATACGATACAGGACCAATTTGTGCTCTTTTCTTTAAATGATGAATTCCATGCACCTATATCTTCCTGGTAAATTGGATAATTACCGCGCTTGGTGTAAGCAGCTGTTTTAAGCGCGGAGCTGCGGGCAGTCGATAGATGCAAGGGGCAAGCCTCTGTCCACTCCCCGCGGTTTCCAGATCGTCAGTCCACCCAGTGGGCGGCCAAGGGCCTGCCTACACTGCCTCTTCCAGTTCCTCCACCCCCCCCCCCACCCACCACCACCACCCGAGATGGCGGGTTGGCCGCCACTCGAGATCCTCTCTTCCCCATCTGTTCTCAGTTCTACGAGCACTGTAGCGCTGTAGCCTGCTCATTGCCAAATTGCTAATAATAATTGAAAGAGCTAACTATATCGGTCACCTTAGTTCTCCTGCGGAATAGATTACGCCGCAAGCTGCACACTGTTTCACACGAATTACGCCTATTCATATTTTCTAATCTAGGCAATCATTTTAATAAAAACCTTAGCCCCTGAGTGATTGACTGACAAGCAACGTACAGACTCGCTGAACCTAGACACTTTAAATTGGAGGGTGCAGGTCTTCTTGTTCGTTGAGGTTGTTTGTTGAGGTAAGGTTTTCTGAAAATTCAACCCTTAAAGGGCCAAATAAGGTATTAAAGATTTAATGAAAAACGTGCGTGAAATCTCTACACCAGAAAATATGGGCGATTCTCGTCTGGCCAGGATATAAGAATTAACTAGGCTCAGAGTCCTTGGTTCGCGGTAAATGGTACTGAACTGTTACACAACCAAAATATGCAATGACTAACCGCTAACCGGTTAACTACGGTTAAACGACTTTACTTTTGCAGTATTTCGTAGTTGTAGGTTAAGACGGCCGTGCCGAAGAGACTTTGGTCTACGTATTGACGTATTGACTATTGGTACTTGTATTATTATATATTCTGTGTCTTCAAAACTGAATTACTGGTAATTGCGGTACCTACTTAACACTTCCTGTCTATTCCCCGATAAACCTATCTTAACGCGATAAATGCGTCTCCTCAACATGTTTCATTCATTGTAAAGAAGTCCTCCTTTTTAGGGTGCCGTACCCAAAGGGTAAAACGGACTCTATTACTAAGGCTCCGCTGTCTGGTGTGTCTGTCTGTCCGTCTGTCACCAGGCTGTATCTCATGAATCGTGATAGTTAGACAGTTGAAATTTTCACAGATGATGTATTTCTGTTGCCGCTATAACAACAAATAATAAAAAACAGAATAAAGTAAATATTTATGGGGGCTCCCATACAACAAACGTGATTTTTCTGCTCGTTTTTATAGACAATGACAATGATATACTCTTTTGCGTGTGATACTGTCCATCCAAAGGTTGTCTGAAAGAGATCGCTGTCAGCGATAAGACCGCCCACTGGTGTTACAGTTCATAAGGTTTCCTTTGTACTTTTATATTTAATTGGTGGGACAATAAAGTGTTTTCTATCTATCTATCTATCTATCTATTCTATCTATCTATCTAATGGTACGGAACCCTTCTTGCGCGAGACTCGCACTTGGCCAGTTATTTTCAAAAGTCCTCCATTTTAAAACAGCAGTCATATGGCTCTGCTTTTACATTTTTCTGTTTAACTACCTGGCAACCCTACCTAAGTTGCAATGGGCAAGTCACATAGCTCGAGGAACGAACACACAACACGGCATCCGGCTATCTGTCCGGCACGGTGCGGCGATGTGGTTCGATGAGCGCGGCCGGCGTTATCCCGGCACCAGCAGCGATCCGATACCGGATGCATTCATCCGGCACGTGTCTAATAGGGGATTTTCTGACAGCTGGACAGCGTAGTTCTACAGCCAAAGATAGATGGCGCTGACGAGACATGGCGGACATGGCAAATTTTCTTTCACCAGATAGCTTTAGCCTCTTTCATAGCGCAGTGTCACTTAACATGGTCTACGCATAAATCACAGTATTGTTTTTTCTCTAATCTGTGGCATAACTCTTCCGAACCACAGACATGGTAGTGATAATTATTCACGTCATGTCTCGTCAACGCCATCTAACGGATTTTTCAGAACTATTTTTTTTAAATTTGGCTACTATACCTCCTATTGTGCCTATTAGTTCATACAACACTACGCCCAACAGCAGGCGCCGGCGGCGCCGCGCCAAGCATGTGCACCTAGCTAATCATGGCAGGCCTGGCGCATTCTTTTGAACAGGCTAATGCTGTTGGTCTCTGCCAACCTTTACGTCACCGGGCGGTAGGCCAGGCGCATGAGGCACCCAGCCGTCAAGAGTCGGAAGCAACTAGCACGATGGGCACCCCTGGCGTGCGAGCCTCGGCTCATGCCGTTGCACGGGACAAGAGTATTGAGAAGACTACGTCCACTAGAGGAGTGGACCCTATGGAAACTTGCAAACGTTTTAGCTAACCTATGGGGGTTATGTCAACCTCGCGGCTGGGGTCGGTGTCCGATTGCCTTACTGCTGGTATCCTATACCAGTGCCGAAAACGGCACCAGCTGGGTTAGTGTGGACGGTAGACAAAATTGTCTTTCCCCGTTTTACGTCACTTTCTTCATACTTGCTTGGAGTAAAACAGGGGAAAGACAGTTTTGTCTACCGGCCGTGCTAACCATACTGAGCTAGAAGAGCTAGATTGCTCCTAAGATCCTAGTGCAGCCGTATTATATGTATCATTGTGTATATATAATTTTTTATGTATTATTTTATTGTGTATTGTAATGTAGTGTTGTGTGGTGTCCTGAATAAATGTATTTTCTTTCTTTTCTTTCTTTCTTTCTATTATCAGCTGCGCTAGGATTGTCCGGGTCGCCCAAGACGTCTTGGACGGCGACGACGGGGACTGTTTTATGTGTATGTCTGTCTTGGGTGATCTCACAAGCCCACTTAAGAACTGCAAGGAGCCGATGAATGCAGGAGGCAAGCAACCGCTCAAAGTGGCGCTCTCTGGGGGAGGCCTATGTTCAGCAGTGGACGTCTTCAGGCTATCTACTTAGGGCAGATTATCCAGTTAGGTAGATCCAACTTCGACAAAGAGGTCGCACGAAGAATCCAACTCGGGTGGGCAGCGTTCGGGAAGCTCGAGGAGCCACGAATCGGAAGAGGCAGCTAAGGCGGCCCCCCACTAGGTGGACCGATGACCTGGTCAGAACCGCGGGGAGCCGATGGATGCAGGAGGCACGCAGCCGCTCAAGGTGGCGCTCTTTGGGGGAGGCCTATGTTCAGCAGTGGACGTCTTCAGGCTGATGATGATGATGATGATGATGAATCAAACTTGTCCCGGAGGTCCCCCCAAAGCTTCTTCCCGGTAGCTCAGAAAGGGGAGGACACTCACGGGAACACGTAGGTAACTAATGGGAAATCCGGAACTATTGCAAATAATAACTGTAGGCTTCGGGAGAACGGATTTATTCGCAAATATAACAACAATTTGGTACGTTTAAGGAATCACTGAATATATTATAAAATAGCTGACTCGTTTAACTTAAACGGCAGTAAAATAAAACTGCTCGAATAGAGCTAGTACTGTTATTGTATGAACAGAGAAATATTAAAATTTAGTGTAGAACACAAGCGAGGACCGTACGCCTCGGTGGTTAAACGAAGAAATGACGAAAATGTATGGAAAATGAAAAGAATGTGACTAATGTTCTAATTTTGAATTTAAATCTAGATTATGAGTGGCTAATATTGATGCGAAAACTAAGAAAGCAGGTGAATAGCTGAAATGATGACGAAGGAGGATGACATCGTCACAACCTGAACCCCTCCCAAAGCGAATTCCTGACTACGGCCCTGCCCTAACGGTAAAAGCACTATGATCAAATAAGTATGGTATAGTGTGATTCAAGGGCTGTGCAGCCTACTTGTGGAAAAGGTGCCCGCACACCAAGTACCAAGTAGTGTGATTCAAACTCGATGATGGCTTCGAAGTGCGCTGCAAGCCCCCCGCATACTGCGTGTGCCGCTTACCTCTGCCCATACACATCTAATTTTTGCTAAGTACTGCGCAGCGTTTTGCGCCGACTTGACAGCCGCAATTATAGTAAATTCTGATAGATGCCCATTTTTACCAAAGTTGCTCATTAGGTAAGAATTTGGACATGGTTGAGCTTACATTTGGCATTGTATGTTAATAGCAAGGTCATATGAATGTGTAATAAATAACATATTCAGTCAACTGCATTTGGATTTTATAAAAAGTATGATTAAATGATTATGAGTTCAGTGGATATTTAAAATTTAAATGAATATTTTATTTTATTGTTAATAGGCAAAGCATTTGACCACTGTCTCATATGATGGAAAGTGATGATGCAGTCTACGATGGTGCACACTTGCCTAGAAGATACCTGTTCACTCTCGACTTGAAGACTTCCAGAAGGCTTATATAGCTGTGCAACTTATGCTGATATTTTATAAAATTAAAAAAATTTCATGTTTACTAATCATAAGTTATCAGTACTAAGTTACATATCTAAGGTGTACAATTTATATAAGAATGACATATTTTGATATTTGCAAATAATACCTAGTTTGAGACCATTGAGGTGTGATTTCATTAGTAAGCTCAGTGATGCAGCAAGCTATGGGGAGAGCTATGCTCGGTGTTTCCCTGCGAGATAATGAGTCATCCGGAATGAGGAGATCTGCAGCAGGACTAAAGTGACCGATATGCTCTTGGAATTAGCAAGTTGAAATGGCAATGGGCAGGTTACATCACTTGCAGAACTGACAACCGATGGGGAACAAAGGTCCTTGAGTGGCAACCACAAACCGGAAGATGCAACTAAGCCAGCCCTCACTAGGAGGACCGACAATCTAGTGAAAACCGCGGGGAGCCAATGGATGCAGGAGGTGAATGGTTGCTCAAGGTGGCACTCTCTGGGGGATGCCTATGTTCAGCAGTGGACGTCTTCAGGCTTTTGATGATGAGGTATGATTTCGGACACAAACATTTAAATTTGTCTGTGTGTAATATTAAATTGTAACGGAACGTTTATAGAAATCACCACAACTATTATTATTATTGTCAATGCCCAAAACACACTTACTCACACATCTATTTAAGGAAAAATTAAAAATAATGTAATTAACAAGGTGACTGATTGTGAACTAATGACTTCTGTTAGTTTACAGATGACCAACCAATATAATCTTGATTGCTGAGTAATAACATGCTGCCTACAAAATAGTGACTAGTGTCTTGTATTAAATTAACTGACTTATACTTACACAAATTTAATAGGTACAGTATGACATTTCGAGGGATACCAAGCTAGAGATTTTTTCCCTAAATTTTGAGGTAAAAGAGGAATGGGGGTTCTTAGGGGATTAAAAATAATAATAATAATAATAAATTGATGGCAAGATTGCTTAACGTTTTTTTGCTGCAGAAATCGTCGCACTTTAAGATTATTCATCTCATGAGAAGGAAAAAAGTCTATTTATTAAAAATTATCTGTGCGATCAGGCGATGCAACCGATGTATATCACCTAATATACATCTGTTGTTCATGCTGTGGTCAACGAATTGTTTTTTACATGAATATATAACTATAAGTGTTAACATGTTTTAATGATGACGCATGAAGCAGTACGCATTCAAGAATTAGAAAAGATAAAGGTACTAATTTAAAAATTTATGTATTTCTCAAATCAGTTTATAAATGAGGAAGTAACGTAAAGAATATAAAAACTATAACCATATAGAGAAAATCTTTCATTTTTATTTCATGTTACAAATGTTCCTATAGCATAAGGATTTGAGGTCGCCGTGTCACGACTATTGCGTTTTAGATATTATTAAGAAACATTGTATAATTATTGCTTTATTTTATGAGCTTCAAATACTTATATACTTGCAACATACAATGAATATGCTAGGCAAAAAAAGCTTAGGGGTTTTTAGGGGATTTAAGTTATCTAGGGAAAAAAATCTTTAGGAACTGGCAGCACTTTTATTCTAACAATAGTGATGCGACTATTACACATTCGATTAATCGGTGAAATTTTCGTATAAGGTAATTAATCGAATCAAATCTTTGGGCGAGCATAATTCAGTGATATAATCTTGTGCAGTTCGCTAATTATCTACTTTGAAAGGGTGATTTTAATTATAATAATTATATAGTATACAATCCTAAAGCTCCAGGGTGGAAATGTTAAAGGGAATAACGCCGCGAGTAGCGTTCAATGAAAGTGCAGCACACCTTTCCACACCCTAAGCCGCCCCACACCGATGTTGCTTCCTCGGTAGCCAGTAGCCCCTACGGGTGCCCCATTTATAGTGTGGCAAGTCATCACCTCCCTCAAAAATTTGATATGATGAGACAAATTTTATCTCATTCCATAAACCAGATCATAATAATCCATCAAAGTTCACCACAATAGCCCAGATATTTTTACCTTCATTTATTAAACAAAATAGTTATGAATAGGTATGCCAACATGTAAGAAATAAATAGTACAACTCGGTCACTTTGTCTAGCTGTCCTCGCTGAAATGCAAGCCATTGACGTCAAGTATAGGAATAGTGTGACTGTGTTATCTTTTGTATTCAAAAAGGCCTCTTGGTGTTATGGCGCGGCCAGACATGCGGAGCAACAGCGAATCTTCGCTGTTGAACGCTCATGTGGCCGCGTACAGCGATGCATCGCAGCATCGATGGGCGCAGAAAGCTATCGCGTGAAAGTGAAAGCCTTTATTTTCGCAACACTCTTATTCGCAACAATCATTAGTTCTCTTACTGAGATCATATCGTATGAAAAAACTAAACGATTATTGAATAAATATGTAGAATCAGTATCCTTTACTCTTTAAAATCGGGTTTCTCCGATATCGATTATTTAGTTCACATCTCTAGACCAGTTAATCTGACAGTGTCAATCACTAATCATGTCAACTTCATAGTGGACTTCTTAAATTATAGTTAATAATCAGATATTTTTTTTTACATGAGATTAAGACATTATCCCGCAATAAAGACATATATTTCAAGGCAATTTCATTGAATACTTTCATATTTATTATTTTGCTTCTTATGGTGCTTTATTTTATAAAATAATCAACAACATGTTGAGTGGAAACGGAGATTGGCAGAATTGTGAAAACTAGCCACAGAGGCCACAAATCAAGCAGTTAAGTCAACATGTTGAGTGTTAGGTGTGACTATAAAAACTGTTCACCATAAATAACTCCAACAAAATGCATCAAAAGAAAAACAAATTTAGAGCTTACCATAATAAACCCTACAATGGTATGTTTTCCTTAGATCCTTAACCAGATGTCAAATATTTTTAAGGTTAAGCTATCCAGTCTATACTGATAATTCTCTGATAAAATTGACTTATTTTCTAACATCTTTTGTGATTCCCACTATAACTGTCTCAATGCAACTATGTAAACAAAGGCTACAAACATACATCAAGCATATTGGTGATATTGGATAGACTAAAAGTGTATCTATGTGATACTAAAATAAACAGAGCGGCGTTGTTTCGACACAGAACCTCTCTTGGGAAACCGATGAAAGGCTAGGCTAGGCTGAATGACGCAAGTGCGGCTGCTGAAAAAATACCGTTATAATAATATTGACACTCACCTAAACAGCAGACGAGGAACTTTAGGAAGGAGAATACGAAGGCGTTGTAGAAATTGGCATCGTAGTAATTGGCGTCCGGGTCGGCCAAATCACTGCCATCGACGTGGTCGTTTGTGATATTACTATACATAGGTACTTCGTCCACAGAGACTGGCAGCCCCAAGCTGATCTTCAGGAACTCATCCACCACAAACAACGGTGGCACCCTCATCAGCACCTCCACGAATACCAAAGCCTTCGACCTCAGCGACATTATTCATTTATGCAGACCTTTGCACGCACAACACTGACGATAAAGACCACCACTGCAAAAACAATTCCACTATACTACACTGCCATTATTTAAACCGTGTTTTTGACTGATTTTGGTTTTATTTTTGCGATATTTGGTGTCACATATAAATAAATTCTGTGAAATAAATGGATACGAAAATATGACTGAAATTTTTGCGACAATAATTTGATTGACAATTTCACAAATACTGACATTACAAAAAAAAGTTCTTGCCATACCAAATGAAAAAAAAAGAGAACAGTGGTGCCAGATTCTGAAAATAATAATTACCACAAAACAATTTGTTTCTACCATGGTGAAATCACAGATTATAGAAAAAAAAAATCGAGTTAAGATGATACAACATTCAATTGTTTTTCTCTAATCTGTGGATGGAACGTTTACGCGGGAAATTCAAAACTATATTACAATCTTAAAAAATGTTTACATAATTATTTAAATTATTATTCTGGCATTTCTGAATGTGGCGAATTCTGTGATTTATACGAAAGTTCTTTGATTATGATATGCGGTGATAAAAATGAGTGTTCATCAATGCATAAAATACCGAATACGATACAAGATTCGTCGTCATTTCATTTGTTTTATTACTTACTGCAACTGTTATGGGCAGCCGTGTCACTTAACATCAGGTGAACGACTAGCTCGTCACGTCATTCAATCACATAAAAAAAAACTTACGTAGTTGCACAAGTCTGGTTCTCCGAGAGAAAAATATATTATATCTAGGGATTTTATAAAAACAAATGAAAGTTTATGCACTTTTGGATAGTTTTCTTTTAAAAAAATATAAATTTTGACTAAAACAACGAAACTGAAAGTATAAAGTACGTCCTACGTAGGTACTGTAACGATCCAGGCTGTCTCGTGACGTCACAAATATTATAAATTTTACCTAAATTATAAAAATACTGAAATAATTTCATTGAAGCACTTTATGCATAAAGAATAGTCCAAAAATAAAGGAAATAGTCATTGGCATCGCATTAACTGATAAAGAAAATGTAGAGATAGGTGTAAAAGTGGTTACCTGTGGTAAAATAAGGTAACAGTAAAAGAAATCAAACCTTCTTTATATTTAGTTTTACTTTTTTACCTTTCTACCTTTAAAGTGTTTTTGATATATAATAGGATTTTGACATCTGTCAAGCTGTCAAACGCGGGCAGTTATAAAATCATTCGCGGGATAGGGCAAGTCGAAACTTGTCAGAAAAATGCAGATGAAATTTCCGGTTAAATTCTTAGATAAATTCGCCCTCTCAATTAATTCTGGATCTGGGGGGAAGTATGCCTTGGGTCCAGGAACTCAGTAAGAGATAAGTTGAAACATTGCAACGAAGCTTGTCTTCCCTTATTTTGCTTAGGGTATGCAGTTCGCGTGTTATGTGGAGACCTGCACCAGATTTTGCCTCCGTTATAGGATCTGGATCCACCTTTTTGGTTTGGTTTGCATTCTGGCTGAAAGGAGGGCTGAAAAGATTAACTGTCCCGTCTTCGTGTATACGATACCCGGATCCTAAATGCAAATTAAGCTGAACTGTCCCAAGTGTTAGGGTTTTGTCTTGTATGCTGCCCATGGACTCCGGTCCCGCATGCAAGATAAAAATTAGGTGGCAATAGGTTTTAGCTTTGGAGAGCTTTTGTCACAGCTCGTTCTCTCATAGGGTTAGATCAGGTATGTTCTCATTGCACACACCGAGAACAGACATGCACGTTTAAAAGTAAATGTGAGATTTGTAGCAATCTCCAGTGTTTGGGGGTACACACTAATGTATAGGGAAAAGCTATAAGTCGAGGAATACACACGTAGGATGGGGAAGTTAGGGATAAAATATTGAAAATCGCGGAAAAATAATAGTGTTAGAGAAATAGATAAAATTCAATAAATATATAAATAAATTTAAAGCGGTATAAAATACATCTAAAGATAAATTCATTATAATAAAATACTAATAAATAAAAGTGTAAATACAATTACGTAAATTATCAAAGTCATAAAATTATAATCCAAGTTTTCTCGAAGGTTGAAGCTGTGGGTGTTTATTGTAGAGCTAGTTGTCGTGGACCTTGCTTTTGACGGAAAGCTGGGTGATCACGGAAGGATTTAATGTACAGAGAGCAACGCTGCAAAGGTATAAGTAGGTATTTTCTATAGCTGGCACAAGCTTTGTGAAACTACAGTAGAGATAGAAAGGGGAATGTATTTGAATACGATTCATCACATTAGTTTTCATGACCTAGTCTCAACTGGAGAATTATTGTCGTTAATGTTGCGGATCATATTAGTATGAATACGTAATTCTATAAACCTATTTTGTGGTAAAAATGCGTTGTACTATATATCTATTCTGTGGTATAGGAAGGTATTTCTTTAGCTGGGTTTGCGATGCTCTACGGAAGATATGGGAAAGGTTCTATTCCTACACGGTGATAGTAAACGCTGATACAAAGTTCACATGAACAAGTTATGACACTACTGAGAAAATATTATTCTGTGCCTAATTCTGATGTACAAATTCAGCATAATTAGATAGGTATTTTCTTAGCGGATTCTAGGCGGAATTTTACTTAGGAGAGTTGGAAGGATCATATTTTTGCAAGGAAACGAACGTTTTGTTTTCTAGTTGCAAAATAGGTAATGTTTGAACGATAGTTAGGAAACTACCGGGAATTAGTAACGACTGGGAATTATTCCTTTTACTTAGATAACTATTGGGAATTTACTCTCTGTTTGAAATCATTCGCGAGTAACTTAAATAAAATCGTAATTGAGTTTCACTCTAGTATGGAAATACATAATGCTTTGCTTGTGCGATTGTTAAATAACTACCGGGAATTTATTCATAGTTTAGGGTTATTCGTGTTTGTTTATAGATCAATTTAGTGGAATTCAGAGTTGGGTTTGTTTGATTGAATTTTCAATAAGAATTTTACTATTTATTCTATAAGAAACATTTAAAGTACTAGTGATAAGAAATTGTCCTTCGTGTCTTGGGTCAAGCACAGCAGTACCTGTTAGTGATCTCCTTACCAAACGGATAGGGGTAGCTAATTTAAAGATTCGAATGAGAATATCTTGTTGTTAGAAAACAGCATTAATAATCTATTATATTACTGGCAAAAAAACATATTATTATAATATTTCATATTTATGAAATATAATACCTAAATTATATAAACGGGTTTTAGATTACTTTTCAATACAAGTTCTGGAAAATAGAGACAACCTGAATATCACTAACAGATCATTGAATTCAAATAAATATTTACAGTTAAAATTAATACTACTGTTTAGTCCACTGCATGCTGTTGATATAGAATCTACGATAATATTGATAATCTTTAGACGAAAACTAGGAGATTTGAAAGTTGAGCTATTTTTAGAGTCTGTCTTATACCGAATGTAGTACGTATTAGATAGACTCACAATTAACTAAGGTGATGTCTATTTTGTTAGGATTTGGAAAAAAATAATGTCCTCTTGTCCCTTGCACCTTTTGGAGTCCAAACTAGATAAGTAGATAAGAATAGGTAGATGGGGTACCTGACGTACTGACTTGGGATAAATAGAACAAAATTTAGTAAAATCAAATTTCTCTTAGTGTGGGGGAATTTCACACACGGTACCTCCGTGTGGGAAATTTCAAGCACTAAATAGTGGAGGGTTAACCAGCCAGGTAGTCGAGATCCACAGCATTGGAGCGGTGGCGGGGCTCCTATGCCAGAGTTATGATAAACAAATAAAGTTTACTATGACTTTGCTATATAACAAGCTTAAACACAGTTAGCAATATACTTACTTACGTTTTACCTATGTTTCATTTTCTTGTCTTGTTAATTTCAACATACGTTCGTCATGAAGCTTTAATTTACTTTCAGTTTTGTTTATGACTAGGAACTATAATGTTCAACTTTTGCAGGAAAAAATTATTCATTCCTACAATTGAAACCTTTCGAATATATAGTAGGAAATATATTGATTGGTGCCTAATATGATTTTATGTGGAAATTTCAGTTCGGTTACTCAGAATATAGGAATAGTTTTCATCAGGGGATTAAATTGCAATTATTTGTAGGACGATGAATATTTTAAATTAATTTAATATTATTGAATAGGTTAGATGTTAGTTAGGTATTGTCTCATTACTTTAAAAGGATTTGGATTACTACATTATCACAACGTACGGTTCTATCATTTGTAGGAGACGATTCACAAGGCCATAAACAGTTAAAATAGGTAGTCCAAAATATTCAATCAACTTCGATCACTTTTTAGCGTCATATAATTAATTTATAATAACTCGGAGATTTGATTCAGTAATGTATTAGTATTATTAAAAAGGCAAATACACGGTTGTTACAATTTGGTGCCGTGACCAGGATCTCAATTGACCAGGATTGCCAAATGACTAGGATCTCAAATGACCAGGATCTCAATTGACCAGGATTGACATTTGACTAGAATCTCAAATGACCAGGATCTCAATTGACCGGTATTTTAATTGACCAGGATCTCAATTGACCAGGATCTCAAATGACCAGAATTTTACGTGACCAGGATTGACATTTGACTAGGATCTCAAATGACCAGGATCTCAATTGACCAGTATCTTAATTGACCAGGATCTCAAATGGCCAGGATTTTACTTGAATAGGATTTTCGTGCGTTTATTTCATTATCAGGTTGATTTATTTTAGATATTTACATTGGAGTTTTTGGATTAGAATGAGGATGTTGATTGTTTTGGATTGATATTATTTTAAGTAGCGATGGTATTTATTTACTATCGCACAATTTGCTGTCCGTGGAAAAGGAAAGGTTTTGAGACAATATGTAGGGGCAGTTTTAGATTTCAATAAATTAAATGAAAATTAGTTATAAATTATCTCATAGTTAAAAGAAGGACTCAATCTTTTGAGTTTTAATCGTTACTTTATTAGTTATTTAATAATTTTTCGGGGCTATAACGTTCAGGATATCATCATTAGATTATCGTAGAAGATGGATTAATTAGATGATGAAGATGATGAATAAATAGATAAACGAGATTCGAACTATTCATGCAAACATTGGTTTATTTGATTTACGAATATTTAGGGATGGCATTAGATACATACAAATTTAAAATAGGCTGCGTTGCAATAAACTCAATGGAATTTAAATAAATTCAACATTAGAATGTTTCATTACGAACATGGAAATTTGTTGTAGTAGGTTGGAAAGAAGTAGTAGTTTATTAATCAGACATGTACGTATTCTGTTTGATTAATTTTAAAATTTATTGATGCACATAATAAGGTTGAGCTTTCATTTAGGAAGTACGTGGGAAATTTATCATCATCCAATTTAGGAAAAACGACAGAGTCAATTTTCGTGAATAATTCGGAAATATTAGGGTAAATAAATTAGATTTCTTTTCTGGGTTTGGAAATAGGAAAGGTTCGAAGTTGGCTAAAATTATAAAACTATAGGGGGCGCAAACAGTTCAAGATATTTAATAATTTTATTAGTGGTTATTGGTACGGTGGATAGATTAAGTTCCGATTCAATGTTTATTGTACGATGCACAATAAACTAGACAACATAAAAATATTTAAAATAAATTATTACAATTTCAAAATAGCGGAATTTAAAATTATTTTGGTTAGCTTGTTTGGTAGTTTTGCGCGTAATTCGAGTTCAAGTTCGGGATTATTGACAATGAATATACTTATTGATTAAATTTTCAAATAAAATATTGTGTTATAAAATTCATACCTTAATAACGATAATATATTTAAAACGTAACAAAATAAATTATTTTTAGTAGAGGTTAGTTCAGTTCGCGACAATTAATATTTATTAATTATTGTTATTGTAACCTATCTATAATAAATGAATGGTTTCAGCATTGACATTAAATAAAATTTCAAACGAAATCTATCATTATATATAATTTTGTTTTAGAAATGAAATCGAAATAAAATTAAAGATTTTATTTTAATATCATGATACGTATTAAGCAATAACTTCAAAGAAGCCTTAAATCTATTGGGAATTGCTAGCCGTTAAGATAGCGAATAAGTTAGTTGACTGGGGTCAAATGTGGATTAATGAATTGTTATGTTGTTTTTGCTTATGAAAGGGATTTGATTTTGGATAATTAAAAAAAAAAAGTCATTTTTATGTCAGCAAGTATCATTGTATGGACATGGTTAGAGGTTTAACAGTGCAGGAGGATCTTAGTGGCTTAGCAAGATCTACGGTTTAAGGGGTTTGTTGACGGGTGGTTTTGGATTTACACGACTCAACAAATGGGTTGATATAATTTAAGGCTAGGTGCTAGGTTAAAAGAGAAAGCCTAAGTTTAAACAAAACTGTTATAACAACCCCGTACTCTACAAGGTAGGAACATCCGATCTGCTACACTCTACATCCGAAATGATAGCGAATTACGGAGTGGGAAATATATGCGAAATATTGCTGAAGTCATGGACAAATCTATATTTTGAACTATTAAAGTTGACCTGGTTATCGAAGGGTTTTGTGGGAGGCAGCTCGGAACGAAAACATGGTTCTTAGGGGTACCTTCTACTTAAAGTTATTAGGACTGACCAGCCTCACAACCTGGTTTCTTTTGGTGGCTAGGTTAGCCTTGGGATAAGTGATTTTTGGGTATGATTGATGCGATGAAATTTTGGATATTGACTCATAAAGTAATTCACTGTTGTTACGGCTTAAGAGGGTGCTTAAAATAGAATAGTAATTACGGTTTGTTTTCAAGGATGGATTCAATAGTATATTAAAAATAAAAATATTATCATTTGACAACATTAAACTTTCGAAAATAAATTACTCAATATTAGTAATATTTAATATTTTTCAAACGAATAACAAATTAATACGCAGTATACTGCATATTAAACAATTGAAAAGACAAGTGTATTTTTGTTTCGCAAATTATTTGCTATCAGGTTGATTATTTTTAGGTGCTCTCTTAAATTAAATTTAACGGTTAGGAACACTACAGAACTATAAATACATTTTAAGTTTGGAGCCAAACGTTAACAAATTATAATTGCTTAAGTGAGGTGGTAGAGTTATAATTATTATTTAAATTATTTTTATTATAGTTTTGCTAATATTTGTGAATGTATTTTAAAGAATAAAATTTTACTTCGGCTTTAAATTTAAAACGCCTGCGCAAATATTTTAGGGGCGATTGTAACGATCCAGGCTGTCTCGTGACGTCACAAATATTATAAATTTTACCTAAATTATAAAAATACTGAAATAATTTCATTGAAGCACTTTATGCATAAAGAATAGTCCAAAAATAAAGGAAATAGTCATTGGCATCGCATTAACTGATAAAGAAAATGTAGAGATAGGTGTAAAAGTGGTTACCTGTGGTAAAATAAGGTAACAGTAAAAGAAATCAAACCTTCTTTATATTTAGTTTTACTTTTTTACCTTTCTACCTTTAAAGTGTTTTTGATATATAATAGGATTTTGACATCTGTCAAGCTGTCAAACGCGGGCAGTTATAAAATCATTCGCGGGATAGGGCAAGTCGAAACTTGTCAGAAAAATGCAGATGAAATTTCCGGTTAAATTCTTAGATAAATTCGCCCTCTCAATTAATTCTGGATCTGGGGGGAAGTATGCCTTGGGTCCAGGAACTCAGTAAGAGATAAGTTGAAACATTGCAACGAAGCTTGTCTTCCCTTATTTTGCTTAGGGTATGCAGTTCGCGTGTTATGTGGAGACCTGCACCAGATTTTGCCTCCGTTATAGGATCTGGATCCACCTTTTTGGTTTGGTTTGCATTCTGGCTGAAAGGAGGGCTGAAAAGATTAACTGTCCCGTCTTCGTGTATACGATACCCGGATCCTAAATGCAAATTAAGCTGAACTGTCCCAAGTGTTAGGGTTTTGTCTTGTATGCTGCCCATGGACTCCGGTCCCGCATGCAAGATAAAAATTAGGTGGCAATAGGTTTTAGCTTTGGAGAGCTTTTGTCACAGCTCGTTCTCTCATAGGGTTAGATCAGGTATGTTCTCATTGCACACACCGAGAACAGACATGCACGTTTAAAAGTAAATGTGAGATTTGTAGCAATCTCCAGTGTTTGGGGGTACACACTAATGTATAGGGAAAAGCTATAAGTCGAGGAATACACACGTAGGATGGGGAAGTTAGGGATAAAATATTGAAAATCGCGGAAAAATAATAGTGTTAGAGAAATAGATAAAATTCAATAAATATATAAATAAATTTAAAGCGGTATAAAATACATCTAAAGATAAATTCATTATAATAAAATACTAATAAATAAAAGTGTAAATACAATTACGTAAATTATCAAAGTCATAAAATTATAATCCAAGTTTTCTCGAAGGTTGAAGCTGTGGGTGTTTATTGTAGAGCTAGTTGTCGTGGACCTTGCTTTTGACGGAAAGCTGGGTGATCACGGAAGGATTTAATGTACAGAGAGCAACGCTGCAAAGGTATAAGTAGGTATTTTCTATAGCTGGCACAAGCTTTGTGAAACTACAGTAGAGATAGAAAGGGGAATGTATTTGAATACGATTCATCACATTAGTTTTCATGACCTAGTCTCAACTGGAGAATTATTGTCGTTAATGTTGCGGATCATATTAGTATGAATACGTAATTCTATAAACCTATTTTGTGGTAAAAATGCGTTGTACTATATATCTATTCTGTGGTATAGGAAGGTATTTCTTTAGCTGGGTTTGCGATGCTCTACGGAAGATATGGGAAAGGTTCTATTCCTACACGGTGATAGTAAACGCTGATACAAAGTTCACATGAACAAGTTATGACACTACTGAGAAAATATTATTCTGTGCCTAATTCTGATGTACAAATTCAGCATAATTAGATAGGTATTTTCTTAGCGGATTCTAGGCGGAATTTTACTTAGGAGAGTTGGAAGGATCATATTTTTGCAAGGAAACGAACGTTTTGTTTTCTAGTTGCAAAATAGGTAATGTTTGAACGATAGTTAGGAAACTACCGGGAATTAGTAACGACTGGGAATTATTCCTTTTACTTAGATAACTATTGGGAATTTACTCTCTGTTTGAAATCATTCGCGAGTAACTTAAATAAAATCGTAATTGAGTTTCACTCTAGTATGGAAATACATAATGCTTTGCTTGTGCGATTGTTAAATAACTACCGGGAATTTATTCATAGTTTAGGGTTATTCGTGTTTGTTTATAGATCAATTTAGTGGAATTCAGAGTTGGGTTTGTTTGATTGAATTTTCAATAAGAATTTTACTATTTATTCTATAAGAAACATTTAAAGTACTAGTGATAAGAAATTGTCCTTCGTGTCTTGGGTCAAGCACAGCAGTACCTGTTAGTGATCTCCTTACCAAACGGATAGGGGTAGCTAATTTAAAGATTCGAATGAGAATATCTTGTTGTTAGAAAACAGCATTAATAATCTATTATATTACTGGCAAAAAAACATATTATTATAATATTTCATATTTATGAAATATAATACCTAAATTATATAAACGGGTTTTAGATTACTTTTCAATACAAGTTCTGGAAAATAGAGACAACCTGAATATCACTAACAGATCATTGAATTCAAATAAATATTTACAGTTAAAATTAATACTACTGTTTAGTCCACTGCATGCTGTTGATATAGAATCTACGATAATATTGATAATCTTTAGACGAAAACTAGGAGATTTGAAAGTTGAGCTATTTTTAGAGTCTGTCTTATACCGAATGTAGTACGTATTAGATAGACTCACAATTAACTAAGGTGATGTCTATTTTGTTAGGATTTGGAAAAAAATAATGTCCTCTTGTCCCTTGCACCTTTTGGAGTCCAAACTAGATAAGTAGATAAGAATAGGTAGATGGGGTACCTGACGTACTGACTTGGGATAAATAGAACAAAATTTAGTAAAATCAAATTTCTCTTAGTGTGGGGGAATTTCACACACGGTACCTCCGTGTGGGAAATTTCAAGCACTAAATAGTGGAGGGTTAACCAGCCAGGTAGTCGAGACCCACAGCATTGGAGCGGTGGCGGGGCTCCTATGCCAGAGTTATGATAAACAAATAAAGTTTACTATGACTTTGCTATATAACAAGCTTAAACACAGTTAGCAATATACTTACTTACGTTTTACCTATGTTTCATTTTCTTGTCTTGTTAATTTCAACATACGTTCGTCATGAAGCTTTAATTTACTTTCAGTTTTGTTTATGACTAGGAACTATAATGTTCAACTTTTGCAGGAAAAAATTATTCATTCCTACAATTGAAACCTTTCGAATATATAGTAGGAAATATATTGATTGGTGCCTAATATGATTTTATGTGGAAATTTCAGTTCGGTTACTCAGAATATAGGAATAGTTTTCATCAGGGGATTAAATTGCAATTATTTGTAGGACGATGAATATTTTAAATTAATTTAATATTATTGAATAGGTTAGATGTTAGTTAGGTATTGTCTCATTACTTTAAAAGGATTTGGATTACTACATTATCACAACGTACGGTTCTATCATTTGTAGGAGACGATTCACAAGGCCATAAACAGTTAAAATAGGTAGTCCAAAATAGTCAACAAATTTTGATAACTTTTTAACGTATGATTAGTTAAGAATATGCGGTGAATTATTATTAATGTAATGTATTTATTAATTAGGCTAGGGGTTATTACAGTACCTTCTACTAGAAAGCAGGCCCGGATCTAGGGGGAGGGGCAAACAGAAGCAGGCGCCCCGGGCGGCAGCGTTAGGGGGCGCCAAATACATGTGTTTGGAATTAATCAAAACTTGTACAATGCAGGGCGTGTCCGCGTCACTTACGTTTTTATCAGCAATGGTCCCAGAGTGTAGCTCTCTGAAGAAGCGGTCACGTGAAAAACTTATAGCGAAAGGCGCCGAAGGTGATATGGAACGCCAAAATGCCAAATGCTAAACATAAATGGTCCAGTTTGAAAGGCGCTGGTCTGGGCAGATCACACTTTGTGTTTTTGGTCAGCAGCATTGCCGTTATTTTATTAATACGATTTTGACTAATTGAGGCATTAATCAATGCCTATAGCTGCTAGGGGTGCGAAGAATCCCTGGCAGACGCTCGGCTACCAACCCCAACAACGACCCCTAGCCCTGGCAACACATAACGTGCGCACACTGAGGGGTTTTTTGGCGGGAACGCGAAAAAGCTCACGTCGTTGCATTGTATTATTTTTCAAAACTTGTGTTTTTTCCAGTGTTAATGTTTAAAATTGGTGGTGTTTTACGCATTAAGTGCTGAATTACGAGCATGAGTGTGGGCAAGTGATATAATGTGGTGAAACGTGGTTTTTCGTGTTGCTTCGAAAACTCCATGGAAGCCTCTAGTAAAGTTGCCACCACTTTACTGGGGCATGACTTTGACTGGACTGTGACTGCCCGACTTGGACTGGACTGTGACTGTGACTATGACTAAGTGAAATATAATAATGCAGACTTTATAGACTTTTTAATATTGCGACTGAAGGACTTTGTATCCAGGTCAAGAACTAATTCTAAAAAAAAAAAAAAAAGCACGCTGAGGGCTGACGAAAGGATGGTCGAGTTAGAGGAGGAGATGGGTAAGTTACGCTGGGATGTAATGGGATTGTCAGAAGTCTGAAGACAGGGACAGGACACGATAATCCTAAATTCCGGTAACTTATTCTTCTACCGGGAGGGAGACCAACTCTCCCAAGGTGGTGTCGGGTTTCTCGTCCGCAAGTCTCTCGTCAACAACGTGGCCAAAGTCGACAGTGTATCAGCCAGGGTAGCGTACCTGGTACTCCAAATAACCAAACGGTATTCGTTGAAGGTCATACAGGTATACGCGCCGACGTCGGCACACTCAGACGATGAAGTAGAAGCTATGTATGAGGACATATCCGAAGCTATGCATACTTCCGAAACATACTTCACCGTTGTGATGGGAGACTTCAATGCGAAGTTGGGCCCAAGGAATAGCGATGAGGTGAGAGTGGGGCCATTTGGATACGGGCAGCGGAACCCTCGAGGACAGAAGCTGGCTGACTTCATGGAGAAGGAGGAACTCTTTATGATGAACTCCTTCTACGAGAAGCGGCCATCCAGGAAGTGGACGTGGATAAGTCCCGACGGTTCCACTAAAAATGAGATAGACTTCATCATGACGACCAAGAAGCACATATTCGATGATGTCTCTGTGATCAGCAAGGTGAAAACCGGTAGCGATCACCGTATTGTTAGAGGCACATTGAATATCAATGTTAAGCTCGAAAGGTCACGTCTGGTGAAGTCTATGCTCCGTCCAAATCCTGTGCAAATCCAAAACCCCGAAGGCTTTCAGCTGGAACTCCAAAATCGCTTCCAGTGCCTAGCCGACTGTAACACAGTGGACGACCTAAACGACGGGTTGGTGGAAACTGTCCAAGCTGTTGGATCGAAATTCTTTAAGACCCAATGCCGAAAGAAGACTCAAAAGCTCTCAGTAAAAACTCTTGAACTAATGGCAGACCGGAGCGAAATGAAGCTGCAGTCTTCAGTTGATATGTCAGCCTACGGTGAACTCAATAGACGAATCTGGAGTTCCTTGCGACACGACTTGCGTGCTCTTAATACTTCACGTATTGAGGCCGCAATTGAGCGGAACCAAGGCTCTAAAGTGTTCGCAAAGGATTCGTCTATTGGGCAATACCAAATGACAAAACTGAAGACCGAAAATGGTAGCGTCATTTCATCCAAGCCTGAGATTCTGAGAGAGATCGAGAACTTCTATGGACAGTTATACACCTCGACACATAATCCCGCTACAAACACAGCTCAGGACATCAGAGCCAAGTTAGTCCGATACTATACCGAAGATATCCCGGACGTCAGCCTGTACGAGATTAGAATGGCCCTCAAACAGCTTAAAAACAACAAGGCACCAGGTGAAGATGGAATTACGACTGGACTTCTGAGAGCGGGTGGTAGACCGGTACATTTAGTCCTCCAAAAGTTAGTTAATTCTGTCATCCTTGAAGGTACAACGCCAGAGGCATGAGAGGCACAAGAACGTGGTGGTGCTCTTCTTCAAAAAAGGCGATAACACCTTATTGAAGAACTATAGGCCCATCTCGATCTTGAGTCATGTGTACAAGCTGTTTTCGAGAGACATAACGAATCGTCTCGCACGCAGGTTTGATGAATTCCAGCCTCCCGAACAAGCCAGTTTCCGAAAAGGCTTTAGCACCATAGACCGAAGAGTATAATTGGCCGTTCTAGCGTTTGTGGACTATGAGAAAGCCTTCAATTCAATCGAGACTTGGGCGGTGCTGCAGTCCTTGCAGCGATGCCAAATTGACTATAGGTATATCGAAGTTTTGAAGTGATTGTACAGTAAGGCCACTATGTCAGTCCGACTACAGGACCAGAGTACGGAACAAATTCCATTGCAAAGAGGCGTGAGACACGGAGACGTTATTTCTCCGAAACTGTTCACAAACGCATTGGAGGATGTTTTCAAGCTCTTGGAGTGGAAAAGATCTGGCATCAACATAAATGGCGAGTACATCACTAACCTTCGTTTTGCCGATGATATAGTCATAATGGCGGAATCGCTCGAGGACCTTAGCACCATGCTCAACGACCTCAGTAGAGTCTCCCAGCAGGTTGGTCTTAAGATGAATATGGACAAGACAAAGATCATGTCTAATGTTCATGTTCCACCTATACCGGTAATTGTTAGGAACGATACTCTCGAAGTTGTCGACAAGTATGTCTACGTAGGACAGACTGTCCAATTAGGTAGGTCCAACTTCGACAAAGAGGTGGCGAAGAATCGAACTCGGCTGGGCAGCGTTCGGGAAGCTTCGTCCTATCTTTTCGTCCAAAATACCGCAGAGCCTGAAAACGAAAGTTTTCAATCAGTGTGTGTTGCCAGTGATGACTTATGGAACTGAGACATGGTCTATTACTGTTGGCCTCATTAATAAGCTCAAAGTCGCGCAGCGAGCTATGGAGCGAGCTATACTCGGTGTTTCCCTGCGAGATAAGCTCCGGAACGAGGAGATCCGCAGGAGAACTAAAGTAACCGATTTAGCTCGTCGAGTTAGTAAGTTGAAGTGGCAATGGGCAGGCCACATCGCTCGTAGAACTGACAACCGATGGGGAAGAAAGGTTCTCGAGTGGCGACCACGAACCGGAAGACGCAGCGTAGGCCGGCCCCCCCTCGGTGGACCGACGACCTGGTGAAAGCCGCAGGGAGCTGATGGATGCAGGAGGCGAGCAGCCGCTCAAGGTGGCGTGCTCTGGGGGAGGCCTATGTTCAGCAGTGGACGTCTTCAGGCTGTTAATGATGATGATGATAGCTGCTAGGCTGAGCAGTGGTGCTGCCGCGGGCGTCAACTCATTGCAATAAACTTTTTGGTGGAATTATCATGTCAGTATAAGCGCGGTGGTTATACATCAAAAGAAAGTACCTATACTAAGTGCGCGAGCGAAGCGAGTTCAGAAAAATAACAGTATTTGCTTATATTTATGTTTTGTATTTACGTATATTAGTTTTGTCATCTAAATATTTCTAATAAATAACATGACTGACTTTGGCTTACCTTAATATTATATTAGACGGGCGAAAATTTGCCAGAAAAATTGGTATGTTATAAATAAACAATAAATCTATGTATATATGAGTAGAAGCCGCTTTGCCAGTTATTCTGCCGCCAAGCAGTAGATTGCAAGCACTACTGTGTTCCGGTTTGAAGGGCATTGTAGCTAGTGAAATTACTGGGCAAATGAGACTTTACGAACTGATCTCACAGTCTAGAAAACTTTTTTTAGACTGTGTGATGTCTCAGGATGGCGTGCGCAGTGCGCAGTGCTACTCAAAACTTTAGTTTGGAGTTCCGAGTGGCCCTGCAATCTGTTATGGGCGGCCGTTTCGCTTAACACCAGGCGAACGACTAGCTCGTCTCGTCATTCGTTTAAAAAAAAAAAAAAGTCCTAAGTCCATCAAAACAATGACTACCTACATACACTAGCAAAGCGAGTATATAGTTATACGAAAAATCTGAAAAACCTATTATCTGAAATCAGGTAGAAATCTAAAGATACTCGTAGAGTCAACGGGGTTGATTACATAAATACCCGTTACCTCTGGCGCCTAGAGCGCCGCTCCTGCTGCTCTATCCTTGAGCTAGCACTGGTTTGTACCTAACAAACTGCAGAAAAGTCATACCACCTAGTTTTATAAATAATTAATGCTAGAGGTGCATCAGGCGCGCCAATTACAAGTTTTACGAAGGACGTACCTAGGTGGCCTAGGTGCCTACGTAAAATGATACTCCCATACTTACCCAGTAGGTACCTACTTATCCAAACCTCTAGAGAGACTTCACACAAAAGCTTCCAGGGAAAGCGCCACCGCACAATAACGGTAGCATTTTTAATTTGCTGAACGCTGAAGCCCTACGCGGAAGCCTTGCAAGTACATCGATTGAATGCTTTGAAGTGGTGCTTTCAAAGTTTCGTATTGCGCGTTCGTAGCCACCTACCTATGAAGAATATCATCATCAACAGCATGAAGACGTCCACTGCTGAACATAGACCACCCCCACAGAGCGCCACTTTGAGTGGCTGCTCGCCTCCTGCATCCATCGGCTCCCCGTGGTTTTACCAGATCGTCGGTCCATCTCTATGAAAATGAATGACGTGACGAGCTAGTCGTTCGCCTGATGTTAACCGTCACGGCTGCCCATAACAGATTCCAGTATCACTCAGAACTCTAAATTAATATAGTTTTGCGTGACACTGACACTGCACTGCGCCATCTTGAGACTTTACACAGTATAGTAATCAGATTACTAGACTGTGTGATAAGATCATAAAGTCTCATTAGCCCAGCAATTTCACTAACATGGCCCTTTAAACCGGAACACAGTGCTTGCACACTACTGCTTGGCGGCAGAATAACTGCTAAAACGGTGCATGGTACCTACCTAGACGAATTTTGCAGAAAAGTCCTACCACCTAGTGTGGGGCTGGGTCCCATGAAGAATATGTATAGTAGGTATCTACCTCATCATCCTCTTTGCCTTTTTCCCCATTTGTTATTGGGGTCGGCTCCCAATCTAGTAGCGGTGAACTACCAGAATTACACGAGTGACTGCCATCTGACCTCTCAACCCATAAGGAACCAGCTGCCCTAGCATGGACGGTAGACAAAATTGTCTTTCCCCTGTTTACTCCCAAGTAAGTATGAAGAAAGTGAGGAAACGGGGAAAGACAATGTTGTCTACCGTCCGTGCTAGGGCAGCAGTAACAGGGATGGTTAGACCAAGCGTCAGATTCTATGTCTGACTACCCGTAACGTATTGCCATAGATGTTCTTATGACAACCGGGACCGACGGCTTAACGTGTTCTCCGAGGCACGGAGCGATGGCATCCAAAACTGCACATAACTTACTAGATAAGTCATTGGTGCAGGGTCGAGGATCGAACCCGGTGCCGTAAGGTGGCGAAGCGCACATGCTACCGCTCGGCCACCATCGCTCTCCTATACCTACTTATTATTTTTGTGGTTCACCTATGTGTCATCGAATTGATTTTTAAAGGGTAAACCACAGGTTCTATAGATGTTGCCACGACTGCTTAGTTGGTGAACACATAGTCCGTCTAATCCGGTGAGTTAAAAGGCGCGGGTTCAAATCCCGCTGGTTGCAAAAATTTTAAGAACTATCATATATCTTTGTTGAATGATGTAGCTTTGTACTTTTTGTCAGGGTTCCGTACCCAAAGGGTAAAACAACGGACCCTATTACTAAGACTCCGCTGTCCGTCCATCTGTCTGTCCGTCTGTCTAAATGCAGGGCCGAGCAGGATTTGAACCTGGTTGCGTTGGATTGAAAGCCGCACGGGTCACCACTGAGCTACACTTGCCCGTACTTTTAACAAATTGTGAAAAAATATATGCCGGTACGTATGGGTACCAACTTACCTTTTTTTGTGGGCAATGTGCATTTATTCTTTAATCGAACTACTACACTACTAAAACTAGTAAACTAGCTACACTATCTACTACAAAGAACATTTAGACTATATAGTAGCCGCGATATAGACAGTTCAAATGCTCCAGCCCCACTACCGGCAGGTAGCGTACCCTACTTACTTGTAGGTACCCATAGATAGATAGATAGATAGATAGAAAATGCTTTATTGCACAAACAACAAATGTAGGTGCATAGGCGAACTTAATGCTTAATAACCCATACGTAGGTAGGTAAGTTTACATAGGTAACTAAAGACAAAGAGTTAATTTAGCCAGGGCCTGCCGCAAACCCTCTGATTCTTGATTCGGTTTCCGGATTCGTTTTCCGAATTCACACCCGAATTGCACATTTCATACAAGGTGTTGCTACTAGCTGCACACGTTCGATTCGTATTCGTTATTTTTCATACTTCATTTGTATACATTCGGGTATCCGAATTCTGAAAACGAATCCGGAAACTGGACCAGGAATCCTCGGATTCATGATTCGATTCAGGCTTAATCTCCTGAAGATATAAAAAAAGGTACTTACTTACTTACATAAGTAAAAGTATACCTACAGCAAAGACTTCGTACGTAGTACATAGAACTCTTTGACCTACAGGCTGGATTTTTCAAGTGGGCGTGGATGGCCAAGCAAAAATCAATATTCCTAGCACACAGCCACACTGTAACCTTCACCATTCGTAAGTAGGGTCAGTAGGGTAGACCACAGACCACTATTGGTAGAGTAGACCTACAGATCTAGAAAATTTTCGACCCTACCGAGCACCGGCAGTACCTAGTTACCGTACTTTACTATGTCGGACCGTACGCCATCCGTACGCAATGTCCGTATATGAGAGAACAAACAAGCCCTGCTTTTAATATAAACAAAATACTCACACTTTCTAAGCCGAAAATGACTGAAAATAATCCCGGATTAAACTAAAAATTGCAATGATTATGAACAATAAATTGCATAGCTACTACTGTTTGGCGGGAAACAGAATAAAAATGGCGGCAATCCGCGAAGACACGCGCGTGGCACGCGACCACAAATGCACCCCTCAACGAAAGTAAATCACACGTAAGGTATCCGCAGAGATAACTTTGAATCCACATAAAATATTAAATTACACACGCATTATCTTTTATTTGTATTTCCGATTGAGCCGTATCGCTTTCGTTAGTCGATTAGTAAAATGTTATTGTTGTCTATGGGAGCTGGTTGATGGATGTTATTACAAGTGGCCAGTATCATCAGAGCTCAGCATGAGCAGCCGCGACAGAGCAATTTTTATTTGTTTCTTTTAAATTACTTTATAGGCCTACAGTACTGTAGTACATGCTCTAGATCTAGACCAGGGGTCTCCAAACTTTTTAGCTTAAGGGCCAGACTGACTGCTCCTCAAAGTCCCACGGACCAAAATCGACAAAAGGTAGCTCATCAGATACTGAAGTAAAAGAAAATTGAAGTAAATTATATTCATTATGGAATTTCACGCATATTTCCGAAATAATTTATAATTTTTAGAAAATCGCGTGTTTCAATTCTAATTGAATAAAAAATGCTTCATGCATTTTAATAATGTCAAACGTTCAGTCAGAACACTGAGACTCCATTTTCCGTTGATTTTGCAATTAAAGCTTTGGGTGCTTTCAAAACCAATATTGAGTCTCATTTTTCTGATTTTGACGCAGTTGAAAATGACATCAAGATTTTCCAGAATCCTTTTATCAACGATATAGAAACCCTTGCCCCAGAACTTCAAATAGAAATGATTGCTGGAATTTTAGACGGATCTTCCACCCACACACAGTTTGACCAGTTGCATAAAGCTCGTGGCTTTTTCCGCTTTTGGAACGACTTACCTATGCGAAAAAATATAAACCTCCAATTTACACAAACATCGACTGCGGCAGATGACATTAGTATGCGCTATGCGCTTATTGTTGGTACGAAATTGATTTAGAATTTCAGGGCGGAGCGTTTTGAGCTCTTGTGGCTTTTCCTAGATATTTTTTCAGGTTATCGAGCGTTTACGGTTATGACTTTATGACCTACTTATAATTTATATGTTTTATTTGTACTTAATTTAATTACAAGTCCCACAAGTCTTAAATCCTTATCAGCATCATCTCAAAGCATGACTCAGAAAAAGATTGGTACACACAGAATAAGTAATAGTATTAAGCCACTACCCGTCCTTTCTCCAGTCCCCTTATAATTCGAAAATCAAACATTACTTTTTTTAATTAAATCAACCATAGCGTAACAAACAATCACGGCTAGTCGCCACATGGCAACACCTGTATTTGCCCCGCGGCTCAAGTGTAGTGTAGGTAGGTACGCTTTTTGCACTCAATTGCACTTTGTAACAATAAATGTTTTGACGTTTTACAACAGGTACATTTGTGATGATAGTTTGCGTTGAGGGATGGTAGAGGGAGACAAAATGGGGTGATTTAATTATTTTGATTTATTTTCTATTGAATGAAGAATAGACACATGAAAGTCCTTTTGTTTTTTTGTAAGGTTTGTAAGTACCCAAAAGTGAGCAACTGAAATTACAAAAAAATTAGCTACGTAGTACTACATACTTACTGACTGTTCATAAAATAAATATTGTATGTAATTATTATAAGGCATTATAAAATAAAATATTTTTCTGTGCGCAGTGTAAAGCTAAGGCTCGTAGTATAGCGCATAGAGTAGCGCATAGTGAGAACACAGATTTATTGTATGCACTATTTTACGTTACACTGCCGCGGCAAAATTTAAATGTTCTTGCGTTCTTTTGCCAATAATAGCTTAATTACTCAACGTGATTACATGAAAACTAATTTTACGGAAATAGATAGAATGTATCAACAAATTACGATTAAAAGTATCTCCTAGATATCATTGGTTTAGCGACAAATGGCAATAAACCATTTTCTTCTTAGTTTTTCAGTCTATTGCTATTTGTCGCTAAACAAATGATAAGTAGGTGATACTTTTAATTGTTATTTATTGATACATTATATTTATTTGGGCAAAATTAGTTTTCATATAATCAGTTATTGGCAAAAGAACGCAAGAAAATTTGAATTTGCCGCGCTAGTGTAACGTTCCACCTTAATGAGTGACGTGACGACACAGACTACTATGCGTGACGAGCTAGTCATTCGACCCGGCCACCCATAATTGTTACAGTGTCACATGGGAACTCTATAATTATATCTTTGAAACTTTATAGTTTCGCGCGACACTGATGCGCACGTCATCCTGAGACATCAGTACAATCTAGTAAGATTATTACTAGACTGCAGGTCGTAAAATCTCATTTGCCCAGTATACGTATCGTGTCGACATCGGACGGTCCAACGCCCTTTGGAATCCTATGAAATCACAGCACAGTACTCGCGAAAGGAGCGAATTTGTCATTGCCTTAACCCTATACTTAGCTTCTCTTACCTATCTTTTCTAAATTGAATTTCTTAGCGGTACCTATATTTATTTTATACACTAATTATATATTTTATGTATGTTTATTTTATCTTTATATTTTGCATTATTTTGTAGACTAAATTTTTGTAATAGTAATTGTATACCTACTTGCTGCTCTCTGGCCTCTATTTGGGCCAAAGGTTGAGCATTGCCATTCAACGTGGCAATGCTATCAGCATTTTGGGCACTTTGCCCACTGGTAGTGGTTTATTAGATTAGTTTTGTAATACAGTTAATTTTATAGTTTTCGGTTTTGTGGTGGTTTAGTTTTATAGAATATCTAGTTTTATGGAATGATTGAGTTTTTAGGTTTAGTTTAGAATAGCTTTTTGTGTCAAGAATAAAAATTCCCTCCATTCCCTCCTATAAAATAAAAATAATATACCCTCCTTTAAAACTCATCGTCTCAGTATCAGCCGGGCTCGATAAGCCGATGTGACGTTATGCCGGCTCCGGTTACGCCGGACGCGACATCCGACACTTCCGTTTCCGAACTGAGCCGCGACAGGTGACCCATCGATTTTAGCTAAGCTTGGAGAAGGGGATGTTAGATAGAACTATCAAGGTAGCATGCTATTTAGTTATTAGGCCCAATTTTGAAGGCTTTAGTTGACAGTCTTTAACTTACTAAAAATGTACCCGTCTCTTACATTACCGTCTATTAGACAAGGACAGCAACAGTTTTAGGAGTTTTAGATCTGTCAACTAAAGCCTTTAAAATTGGCCCCATTGTCTGTGGTGCTTTTATATATACTTTATGTAGCAAAAAGCCTTTCAAAGGTTCTGATGGGATGAGGTCATGTGTAGCAGGATGCAATTGAATTTATTAGCATAAGTTGAGCACAATATGATAGGACATCATTTATTGATGATTACTAAAGAGTAAAGAGTGCAACTGAAAAAGTTTTTTATTGAAAATTATGAAGATGCTCAACGTTATATTAGCACGAATGATTTTGATACTTTTAAAAGTTTTTTTTTACCGTGTATGTAATAATTATATACATCTTTTTTAGACTATAATATTATGTAGGTACTTTTTATTTATTCGATTTTAATGTTTTCCATCTTTGTTATTTAATGTAAGTCATCATCATCATCAGGTCATAAAGTCTCATTTGCTAAGTAATTTCACTAGATACGATTCCCTTTAAACCGGAACACAGTAGTGCTTGCACGCTACTGCTTGGCGTCAGAATAACTGGCGCAGCGGTGGGTACCTACCTAGACGAACTTTGCAAAAAAGTCCTACCACCTAGTTTCAAAGGATGCTAATGAATTCAATTACACTCAGTATATGGACATCTGTAACACTAGACGTGCCACTATGCGTTGCTTACCCTATATGAATACTCATTTCATCCTATCTATTCGAAAAGAGGCGAAGGGTTTTTCGATAAGTGGGCCTAAAATGGGTAATTTAGGCGCATTTTATAACAGTGACAAAATGATTTCTCTCATAGAGGGGGATGAAAAGCAGAGTGTGCCACACGGCGACGTACTTCGAATCCCTTACTACGCTTAGGATTCTGTTTTGGAATCCTTCGCTTCGCTGTGGATTCAAACAATTGCTCTCACCCTGAATACATCATTTTGGCCCCTTGTGGCACAATCTACTCTCACAATCTCCAATAATAAAAAAAAAATTACAGCCTGTGGTGTGGTGGTTCAGCAGGTCGGCTCATAACTTGGAGGCGGCGGGTTCGATTCCCGCGACAGGACAAATACTTGGAAAAAAAGCGCAAATACTTGTTCCGTGCCTGGGTGTTGTGGGAGCATGGTCCTCGTAGTTCCTGGGTCCCTAGATACAGGGAATCCTAGTTAGGGTCCAGCTCCTGGACCCTAACTATAGGATTCCCTGTCCAGGTTGTATGTATGTGATCGTTGGGCATTATTATTATTATGGAATTTGCTCCCGACGTTCTTGTTTCCTAACAAATACAACCTGGGTCTTTTTAAGACAAGAGTGAATAGTACCTCATGAACCTGCGTGCTACACCTTCGGCTGCATCGTCGCTTACCATCAGGTGAGATGTAGTCAAACGCAGGCTTATTCTACAAAAAAAAAACATTATAATCTCTACAACGTGGGAGGCCCGCAGCGCATTTGTATCACCGTCCAGGCATTTCTGCCCACTGGCCCGTGTGCCCAGAAGGTGCCAGCGCGCATTCGCACGGTGTCGTGTCGCCGAAAAACTTTCGCACGCTGGGCACTCGCTTTTTGCGAGTCGGACCAGTGGAACAGCATCCTGCAAGTTGGTTGGCTTCGACAGTTTTTGTGAGGACTATGTACTTATAGCAAATAAGATAGGGCTTTGATAACCGTTGATCCGAGCAGCGAAGGAATGGAACACTTTACCAGCGTCTTTGTTTCCCGATAAGTACTATCCGGAGCTCTTCAAGTAGCAAGTGAATAGGTATCTTCTAGGCAAGCATGTAGCAATTGTACCATCTTAGACTGCATCGTCGCTTTCCATCAGGTGAAATTGCGGTCAAATGCCTATTTAGTTATAAAAAAAAGATAATTAAAAACAGATATATACTACCAATCTAATTAGTAAGAACCTACCTACCCATTAAGAGTCTAGGAAGCAGACGGTCCGTTAAATCTTTATTTATAGGTTTTTTTTATGGTAAAGGGTGCAAACAATACGGCCCACCTGATGCGAAGCGGTCACCGTTGATGGACAAAAAGTAGATTTTAGTAGGTTTTAGGAACCTTCTCTAATTTTGTGGGTGGTTCAAGAGTTGTTTCTTATAAGCCTATGACGGTTATAAAGACAATATCTGCAACACCAAGCTAATTGCCATTGCGTTTTGTCGACACTGAAGAACACCCAGAGTAGGGCTGCATTTTGTGGCACTGCGAAACAAGTACCTATAAGGGGGCTCGTTCCTACATTTGCTGTAATAGCAGTAGCTGAAGATTTGTTTCTGAAAGTATATTTATCCATCTACTAGCTGACCCGCCCCAGCTTCGCACGGGTCAATTAGTTTTACACCTTATCTCAGTCTAAAGGAAGAGAGAAGGAAGAGTGAAAAAGATAAGGGAAAATTATGAATGGATGAAACTGTGAAAGGAGGCTCTTTCACCTTCATCCATTCATCCTTTTCCCTTATCTTTTCCCCCCTCCCTTTTCTCTTTCCCATAATACAGGATAGGAATGGCTTTGAACGTAATACTGACGGTTGAATGTCTGTAATTTCTAAACCACAAAACCGATCCTCCTCCTCCTCCGTCCTTGTAATATTTACGGGACAATATTTAAAAGGACCACGCCCCACGCTTTCATCCCCTCTCCCGCGGGAACCGGGCTAAATTTCGGAATTAAAAGTATCCTATAGCCTACCTCGTAATATGAACTCAAATCATGCCAAGTTTCATTTGAATCCATTCGGTAGTTTCGGCGTGATGCTCAGCTAAGATACAGACAGACAGACAGACAGACAAAAATGAATAAAATTATAGTTTTGGCTTTAGTATTGATTATAGAGAGCCCTCCAACAAAAAATTTCAAAGTATCTTTAATGTACTGAATTGACCCTGTTACAGTTTTATTATAAGTATAGATTATAGCTTGGTATCATCAGCTTGAAGACGTCCATTGCTAAATAAAATCCTACCCCATATAGCATTGCACCACTTTGACTGGCTGCTTACCTCCTCCTGCATCCATCGGCTCCCCGCGGTTTTGATCAGATCGTCGGTCCGCCTAGTTGGGGGCCGGCCTATGCGTCTTCCGGTTCTTGGTCGCCACTCGAGGACCTTCCTTCCCCATCGGTTGTCAGTTCTGCGAGCAATGAGGCCTGGCCACTGCCACTTCAACTTGCTAACTCTAACAGCTATATCGGTGACTTTAGTTCTTCTGCGCATCTCCTCATCCTAGGTACAGGTGTAATAATAATATCTAATTATATACCAGTGGTGAATAATAAAATGAAAAAAATACTTGATTGGATTGATTTGAATTTGAATGCATATCGAGCTAAAGAGGCTCGTTGTGCATATTTAGCGCTGGTATAATAAGATGAAATTCCCATGAAAATACACACAGAATAGGTGGCTGTTGTTGGTGGATTGCCTCCGTCGCAGGATGCTTTCGCTTTCGCGTGATTGCGCGACTACCTGGGTGGGCGGTGGGGCTACTATGAATACTCGAACACTCGCAAACAGGTTAGAGAAAAAGCAATTGACTATTGACCCTGTGAGCCATTGACTATAAATCCAGTTGACCAATGATACATCTTCCCCTCATACGAAAATTAGTACTGTATTTCAACTACTATTTTCATACAAATCACGGGAACCCGTTGATGTCTTTTGTTCCATCCTGCTCTGTCCTTTGTAATTTTGTATAGCTTTGTCTCGTTTTGTTACCTCGTCCCCTGCTCGCGTAGGTGAGCCGTGTTTGTACGAGAAATTATGTTCACGAGCTATATCAACGGGCTTTATAATCTTTGCTGTGAGCAGATATGTGGAGCCATGGATCTTGATTAAACCACGATAAACGATTACGTACAGCCCACTATCATCAGTAGGTTTTAAAATGATGTCAGCAAAACTTTGTCGCTTTAAAGTCCTACTGGTTGTAAGATATCTGTGCAGTAGAATCATTTTCGTATAGTTTTAAAAAATATAAATTATGACTATACCTACCATGGACTGTATACTATTTTCAGAGTAGTATAGTGTTTTTTTTCTCTAATCTGTGCTTCAGATCAACCACTTCTGTATAATGCCTAAATTACCTAGCCTAGTCTAAACAGTTACCAACGAAATATTAAATAGGTAAAGTTAGGCATCGGAAAAAATGCTGTTTAGGCATTTCGATTTGTGGACAAAAACATATCTACGCAACTACAAAGTTCTGGCATGGAGGATCAGAGTAGTGTTTTTCATTTTATTTCTACAAAACCCTTATTCGATTTAAAACAAAAAGAAACTAAGTCAGTTCAGTCGTTCTTAAGTGATGTGTTTAACAACGAACAGCATTGCACTTTTATGTATATACTTCGATATGTAAGTACTTAAATAAAATTACCTGTGAAAATAACGGGAGGATTTTCAATCGAGTTTCGTTAGTAGCGGACGGTAGTCTACTCTCCGAACGACCGCGGTCCATTGAGCTAATCGATATTGATAATAGTATCGAGTTCGTTATGTTTTTGGGTATGAATGTGTCAAAATAGGTAACGCTCACATAGATCCATTCCTTGATTCCATTCATTGATTTTGTGAATGAGAATATTAATGGGTATTAGGTAATCATACTATCTGGGTACTATAAGTAAACATACCAGTAGTAGGAATTAAAAGTCTATAGTTAGGATAGGTACAACACTGTTCCGGGGCGAGATAGTGAATGCTAGCGCGACCCTATCTCGCCCCATCCCGGCGGCGGACGGATCACGGGGGGTTTTACTGGGTTCGAGTCCCACATACCCCCTACTATCACCCCCGTGGTAGCAGGGAAGTGCGAAGGCATATCTCCCCCTCAAAAAAAAGGTACAACACTGTTCTGTCACATAATGGTCCATGGTTGAAAGCGAAATGTTGGAACAAATCAGCGCGGCCACGCACCGCACGCCGCCGCCCTGTTAGGTAGTCTATGTCTATGGCAGTGGCAATAGGCTGTCCACGGGCGCAGCCTATTAGAAGATTTATGGTGGAAATTTCAGTAAATAAAAAACATATATAGCATAGCCTAATTGATCCTGTTTCGTATTTGAATCCTGATGTGCCTGCGATGTCGATTGCTGATTGCTTGGTACCTACTTGAAATTTTTTATGACGCCTCCATAGACGACTATTAGGTAAGTAATAATTAATTACAATATCTAGTTTACTAAACGGTCTCATTAGTTATCTAAACAGCTGATCGAATCGCTAAACGCTCCCGCCACAAAAACAATGCTCCGCCATAACTGTCATGTTAACCCGCTCGTGGTGACAGCCGTTTTCCCGCACACAAAATGTCATCTTTTAGGGTTCCATGCGTGAGTAAAACGAAACCATACTTTTAACGTCTATTTTCTTTATTTCATTTTTATGGTTTATCAGAATTATGAACACCGCGATTCTTAAAAAGATAGTGATAAAGTAAAGGTATTATTTTAAAAAGTAACTGTCTACAGCCTGTTTAAAACCCATGGAGAGCTATTGGATGCAAGAAGAAGCAGCCGTTCAAAGCTGGGGAAGGTAGATAGATAGATAGATAGATAAACTCTTTATTGAAAACACCATATTACACGAACATTTAGAGAGAAATCTTATAACTAAGTGTCACAATGGGCGATCTCTTCCAGACAACCCAGAAGTATAGCGAGACAATGAACAACAAGGACGATGGCTTTCAGTTTACAAAAATTTAAGGTAATGTTGATTCAGTAGTGATGTACTGATTTTCATGCTGATGATGAAGCAACTGTACCTGCTATAGGAGTATTTTTATCTAATTTTCATTCTGAACTGATTTTGCTGTTATTTTACTCGTAGCTATGCGCCTTATTATCTAACGAACGTAGTAACACTGTTTTAATTTTATTGTAGGTAGTACTGTGTAGGTAAGCATACGTAAAGGTGTTATTTTTAGATGTGGTGGACTGTCAACTCAACTGGTACTTTAATTTACCTAAAGGAAGTAGCGGTTGAGGTTGTGGTTATTCTGAATTTGAACCACATGACGCATGAAACCACTCACACTTCACCGCTAGTATTTTTTCCAGAGGGGTTGGTTACAAACAGCCAATTACGGCAGGGGCGGTGGAGTGCACTTGCCACACTTGATAGATAGTTTAGTCACCACACACAGGCCGTAAGGGCTCGTCCTACAGCCTGACATGTCAATTAAAAAAAAGTATTTATTTCTTCTTTCGTGCGTCTATGCTGCCAGCGCGCATGTCCCGAACGTTAATTTAATTAGTGAGAATAGTTGGTGAAACTGTGATTTGTAATGTGTTTTTATATTTATAATTTTACTGGTGCTGTTATCGGATTTTGAATTTGGATTTCAGTGTTTTTAAGGTCAGTTAAAGGTTTTTGTTCTTTATGGGTTGTTTAGTCTGAGTTGCCAGAATAATCTAATTAGAATCAGTTTACAAAAAAAGGTTGTCGTGAAAGAGTCTTATTGATTTGCATCGAATAAGTTATTTATCCGAAGGCTGCTTATAAAATTGATATTTAAGTCACTTGGAGTAAAGGTAGAGTTACGATAGCTTTTTTGATCGGTAGTTAAGGTAACCGATGGTTAAAAACTTTACCAGACTCTAACCAATGGTCAAAATTTGTTAGAGATTTTAACCATTGATTACGTTGACTACGTATCCAAAAATCTACCCTTAGTCATTGTCGCTATTTAGACACGCTTTAAATACCAAGTACCTACCAAGAACTAAAAAAGACAGTAACAGCTATTTTTTATGTATGACTGACTGGCTTCAATGCAACTGTTTTTATAGTGTTAAGGATTATAATGAATTTTGTACCAATGTTTACTTATAAATTATAAATAATAAAAATTGTAATTAGTTATTAAATAAAATTTGCACGTCTGCTTGCAGACTAAATACATGAACAAAACTTGCTGTAACATCTACTATACATGTATTTTAGCGAATAAACGTTTTGATTTGATTTGATTTGATATGTAGTTGTACCTACTAGGTATACCTACTTACTAGTTATAAAGTTACTAATACTACCTAGTAAGACTTACCTAGTTGTATGAATACTTTTTTATGCAGATCTTCTCGTGTAGGCAAGTGGTCAAGTTTATGCAGAGGAAGCATTTAGGTATCTCGTCTACAAAGGTTGCAAATTGCATCCAGTCTTTTTATTCGCATATAAATCCTCACGTTAATAAAATTGGTAGCTTAAGGTAGACTGATTTATTAACTGACTTTCAAAACGTAGTAAACTATGACAATGGGCCAATAATATACCGATAGGGTATCTACTTACGATGTTTTTGTACCTATAAGTATCAACCTACGCTCCACTGATATTTCGGTATTAGCTCTATTGAACACGTAAATGTAAAGCGTTAAAATTACACTCGATCGTAGGATAATTATGATAAATACCTACTTCTTTGAATAACACTGCATTACTTATTTAATGCCTTCTTATACCATAGATCTATCTATAGATCTATCTTTAGAGTATAGACTAAAGCATAGAGAGATCATCAAAACGATATTATATATGTACTGCTCACACGTATCGCTACGTCAGTGGCGAACGAAAGAAACAAACATATAGTAATTAGCTACGCTTGCTATAACCACTGTACTATTTTTTCGACTCGAGTCAACTGTTTTTTCAATACAAATCTGTCAGACTCATTCACAACAAAGTGTCCACATCATATAAAAAGTGTCCAAACAAGTGGTTCGCTTGACACATAATCAAGTTCTCTCTATGCTTTAGTCTATACTCTAAAGATCTATCTACAGTAGATAGTCTATGGAATAAGAAGGAAGACATAATATAGATATCTTCTCACCTATATTACGTCAAAGTGGAAAAGATTATTTACTCATTAGGTACTCGGTCGCGGTTTTTAAATTGTGATATGATAGTATTTTAAAGCTAATAATAATTTAATATCGACGAAAAAATTATAGAATTAATCAAGTACGGACTCATTTAACTGATTAAAAAAATATTATCGAATGAATATAAACAATTAAGTAAAATTTAATCGTGTCGTGCACTACTGGTACTGGTACGAAAGCGGCGGTGGCGCGCGACAGCCACCGCTGGCTGTGGACGGTGACCCGTTTGCGCCAGCCAGTTTGTATAGCGATAAATGTAGTCCTTGTGTTGCGACGCCCGCCGCCGTCGCGGGCAGCAGGTTACAGCAGCTATGTACATTATCATCATCAACATTCTGAAGACGTCCACTGCTGAACATATAGGCCTCCCTGAGAGAGCGACACCCTGAGCGGCTGCTCGCCTCCTGCATCTATTAGCTCCCTGCGGTTTTCACCAGATCGTCGGTCCATCTAGTGGGGGCTGGCCTACGCTGCGTCTTCCGGTTCGTGGTCGCCACTCGAGAACCTTTCTTTTCCATCGGTTGTCAGTTCTACGAGCGATGTGGCCTGCCCATTGCCATTTCAACTTGCTAACTCTAAGAGCTATATCGGTCAGTTTAGTCCTTATGCAGCTATAGCAGTATAAATAAATTGACTTGAATCTATGATGTGACGAAATTTAATTTAATCGCGTATAATGCTATAAATTTAAAATATAAGGATTTAAGATTTTTTATAACATTTTAAATTATTGTAGGAAATGTATGCTGTACTCTAAAGTGGAATGCCCCAGGGCTCATAGTATGAAATATTTCGGACTAAGTAGGTACTATTTAGATTAGTTAGATTAAGGCGGAGTCTAATAACAAAATCAACAAAAGGCACTATTTTTAAAAGCCCAGTTCGTCGCGACGTAGCAAAATACCTAGTCAGATAAGAAAATAGTGTCAATAGGAAATAAAACGAAGAAGAACGGTGACCGAATACAATTATTAAACTAGGTAGGTCCTTATAAACAGTTTGCTTTTTCCAATATGAAAATCATGTTGGAATGACCCCAAAAATACTTACTTAGTGCTCCAAATTATCAGTTGTCGTAGCCAAACTTTCCCCCTTTTGGGGATATATGCATCCAATCAAAAAATCGACGACGATAAAAAATTCTCTATGAAATTGTAGAATATTTACACAGAGCATAGAAAAATATGACGCTTCGCACCTGTGAATCTTTACCATGATTTGTCAAGATTAGTTGAAAAATATATAGGGTACTTTACATCTAGACAAATGAAAGCGCGAGTTGAAGCAGAGACATCCGAAATCCTCGTGCGTGGTTAATAAATAGATAAGTATGTGTATAAATTGTGTAATTTGGATGTCAGAGTTTATTACCGAGTTATTAACATAATTAGGTAGGCTAAGGTACGGTAAGGTAGGTAATTAACATCTCAAATCTCAGGTCTTGCAATGACCTAAAAACCTGTATTAATTAATGCATAGTACCAATACCTACCTCAATGGTTTTGCATTCATCAAACATTCAGAACACATTCTCTCATAAAACGTTTTGCAAACCCCCTAGACCCCATCAACCCCTTAACAACGCAATAGAAATATGTAAAGCTATAGCTGCAAACATCTAATATGTCGAGAGTAGTCTAGTCTGATAAATAATTTATGTTTCTCGGGGACCATGCTATGTATTTTTCGCGGACTTCTTACTTCCTATTCCAATAAATTAACATATACTAGGTATATATATCAGCTATTAATAGTCCCTGTTTGGGGTCGACCATTAATCACGTGATGTTTTTTTAGCTACTTTTTAACCCCCGCTCACCCTTGGTGATACATGGTGAGGTTTTGGTCTAACCCCCCTCCCCCTATCCATAATCACGTGTAGTCTTTAGCATAAAGTATCAATTTTTTTATTGCAGTTTTTTTGTCATCTTTAAATACAATAATCTAATGTAATTCTGGAAAAAAGGCGAGTCAAATCACACACCACTTCTTGTTTTGAAATCGCGCGTTCAAAGAAGAATAATTAAATGCACGTGATATCTCACTATGACCCGGTCACATTTCGTGATATTTCGGAACTTTCGAACCTAAACGGTCTCTATGAAAGTTTCGCAAAAAACAAGATTCCATATAAAAATATTATAATGGAACTCTAGTTTATTTATTTATTTATTTATTTATTATTGCATTCATGTACATCATTGTTATAGGTAATATACAATAACAAGTATTACATAATACACAAGATCTTAAATAATTAGTTGGTAGGTTGACATGAGCCCTGGAAGGGCGTTTGCAAGTTTAAGTGACTTGTGAGTCAGTCCAAAAACAATAATTTACATATGTGTCAATATTACTATTTTACTATTTTACAATTCTATGGTAGTTCGTAACATTTATCATTGTTTTCCCTTCAATCTGCGCGTTTGGGATTAATTTTCCTAGTCAATTTCAATAAATTAATTGTTTACCTAATAGTTGGTTTTAATATATTCTTCTAATATAAATTTTCATTACTAAATAATTAATTAATATAAGTAATTATGTATGTATAGTAAAATAGTTAGTTTAATAAGTTATTTATAATCAAGAGTTTTTTGTGATATCAAGTAAGTTATTGCAAAAATAAGAATCAAGGCGCTTTTCTTAAAATAATAAACCTTTTGGCAAATCGTCATTTGTTTTTTATTTCTTTCTCGTGGTGGTCGTTATAATAATTATTTCTGCCTATTAGGCACTCAAAACTTGAAGGCGTTTGTCAATTAGGTAGCAGAGTCCCATTTGTTTTTTTTTAACGAACAAACTGCCCTTTTTTCTTTAAACTAACTACTTACTACAATAATATCAACTACTTACCAGTAAATGCTATATAAAAGCTATAAAAAACATTGAGACTAGATCAATATTTACGTGCACTTGAAAATTATTTATGACCAGATTTGGAATCCGATTATACTGGGTGGCGCAAAAGTAAAGACCCTATTTGGTTCAGCTATAACATTTTTTCTAAATTAGAAAACTAGATTTAGGTTTTTTTAAATGTATATTTGTGCCATTAAATTTCGTACCATTAGGGTTTAAAGATGATGTCTTTTAAATGGTGACCTCCAGAGTTGATACACATTTGAGCCCTATTTATGACATTTTGCATAACTTGCCGTAACACTTCCTGCGATATGTTCGCTATTTCTTGACGAATGTTTTCTTTTAGAGCTGCGAGAGTCTGTGGCTTGTTCACATACACCCGAGATTTCAAAAAACCCCAAAGAAAGAAGTCTGGACTGGTCAGATCGGGTGATCTTGCAGGCCAAGGCAAATCGCCAAAACGAGAGATAACTCGGCTTGGAAAAGCGTCCCTCACTAAGTCCATAGTGTCGCGCGCTGTGTGTGCCGTAGCGCCGTCTTGTTGAAACCAGATGTGCTCCAGCCCCAATTCGTCCAAACTGGGTATCAAAAACTCACGTAACATGGTTCTGTAGCGTTCTCCAGTGACAGTTATCGCATTGCCTCCAGCGTCTTCGAAAAAATAGGGTCCGATCACACTGTCAACACAGATGCCACACCATACAGTAACTTTTAGTGGGTGTAGAGGTGTTTCTTGAATAATGCGCGGATTATCAGTGCCCCAGAACCGAGTATTCTGCTTATTGAAATGCCCTGAGAGATGGAAATGCGCTTCGTCACTCATAACCAATTTTGAAGGAAAATCATCTTGCAAAATGTCATAAATAGGGCTCAAATGTGTATCAACTCTGGAGGTCACCATTTAAAAGACATCATCTTTAAATCCTAATGGTACGAAATTTAATGGCACAAATATACATTTAAAAAAACCTAAATCTAGTTTTCTAATTTAGAAAAAATGTTATAGCTGAACCAAATAGGGTCTTTACTTTTGCGCCACCCAGTAAATAGTATGGGTACTTACCTCTCCTGCTAGGTACCTTAGCTCCTATATACTGTTATCTAATCTGCGCACCTTTAATTGCAATATTGTTTATGATACTGAAAACGGAATATGCTAGTTATAATTAAAATACGAGATATATTATATATCCTAAAAAATTTAGCAACCAGCATGATTTGAACCCTTCCTTCACCTGATTGACGCTCTCCCAACTGAGCTATGGTGTCAGCCCAGTGGCTGCAAAGATCTTTAGGACCACAGACCTAGAATATGTTGGTTACTTTAGAACCATGTTTTTGTTCCGACTGAACTTCTGGAATACCAGCATTTTCCATAACAATAGAATAATAATGTATGCTGGCTCGGTATCGAGCCACTATTGGAGTCCAAGGGTTAAAACAGCCGTAGCGACATCTATATCTAAGATTTTAGCAGCCACTTGGGCATGTAACCATTGCTCAGTTGGCAAAGCGTCTAATATTTGTGATTTTTTAGCAGTATCGCCTGCTTATCGTAATCTACAGATTAATTTAGGCAGAGCATCTAATCCGGTGAGTTATAAGGCTCAGGTTCAAATCCTGCTGGTTGCTAAAACTTACGTAAATCTGAGCATTTCGAATCGATATGCTAGGTACGTCAATGTTATCGATTGCCTTCTAAACAGAACAGTAATGTCAAGTGTGGTAACCCTACGTGTTCCACCCGCAGCCATGCCAACCCGAGACTACAAACGCCGGAGGCTGTGATCCCGCCCCTGCGCGGAGCAATGCGCGGCGCCAAGAGGCGGGGCCATGGAGTGCTACGTGCCCAACAACCCGCAGTTCGGCACTTGCTGCCCGCGCGTCTGCTGCGACCCGCTGCAGTGCCAGGCACTCCACGACATCGACTTCGACCACTGCTGCCAGGTACCACTGGTTTCCCACTCTTGCTCCTGTTAAATAACGTGTGCTGCGTTCATGTGCTCCAGAAATCTTCAAGAGAAACTTTCAACTGCTGGTGTCAGGTAAATATCAGGTTTTTATGCCTATCTCGTTTCTTAAGGCTATAAAACCAGACATACGTGTGCAGATCTACCAGACCAGAACTCCAGGAACCTGCTGAGAACTACCTACATTGGGACTGCTTCTGTCAGGTACCAGACCCCTTTCCTGCTCTTGATTCTGCCTTATGCTACAAAAATTCCTATGAAAACTTTCAGATAAATACCAGGTTCATGGTACCTCATCTTTGAGGCCGTAAAAAATGATGTGTAAAACCCAAAACTACCCAAAACTCCCGGAATTTGCTGGAAACTACATTTCATCTGCTTCTTCCAGGTACCAGACTAGCTATAGTTTCTCATCTCTTACTCCAGGAACGTAATTACAGTCGCAGCTGCCAGACATCAGGCTATTTTCTCATTTTCAACCTTGAGTGAAATAAGGCTTGCGCATGCTGGGCCAGGGTGGTACTATAAGAATCTAGGTACGTTTGACGTACGTTTGTCAGGTACTTAGTTAATACAAAACATGTCAGACGCACACAATTTCAGCTTTCAATTGTAAATCCGTTGTTATCAGCGCGTCATCGGTTCACTGGATACCTACTTATGATCATAGGTAAGGTTTACGTGTGGGCGTGTGGGTGCTGTGCAACGGTACAGGGCAAGAAGATCCTTCTGAGTGACAGTGACTTCATCCTATGCTGACTAATCTAATACTAATACCACTTCTTGCCCTAGTAGGTACAGTTGTGATAGTCCAGTTGACTGGACCATGGTTTTTCTTGCAGTAAGAGGACAGGCGTTAATTTTTAGGTACCTTACTGTGGCACAGTCGACTGCACAACCATACGCTGAAATCTTTCTTGCTACAATATACCTAAGGTCTTTCCTTGACGATTGTAAAGCTTTCGTAGGTACCTAACTGAATAAAAGTGGCGAAGTCATGCATGGTTAGATCATCACCGATGATATCAACTTTAGTCAATGACCATTCCTACCAGTTCCAAGTATATACATAGATCATCAGACTGTTTAATCATCATCATTCATCATTCACAATATTGTAGTCGTATCATTTGTGGCACTAGCAAGCTTGGTTATCTCAAACTTCACATTGTATCTTGCACAGTGAGTAGTGTTACTTGCAGCGCTGACTTTAGTTCATAAAGCAAGCAATTAGAACTTCAGAGCGAAACTAAGACATGAAACAAGGACATGATAGCTCTTTATTGGTACACTAGCTTTTGCCCGCGGCTTCGCACGCTTGTATTGTGTTATATTTAGGTAGTCTAATAATAGATCATGCATTTTCTATACACCAAACAACAAATCCACTAAATCTTTTCGGAGCTGAGCACGTATTAGCACACGTGTAAAATGCATTTACCTATACGATGCGTACATAATTAATTTTGTTAATACTAATTAGAAATTACAAATACTTAAGTACGCCACTGTCAAAGGAGTCGATATTTATATAATAATTATGTCCACTATTTTCCACGTTGTCTCATTTCACTGTACTTTCAACATAGTAGAGGGAGTGAGGAAATAACATGTGTACAAAGCTCAAATCGCTTTTGTAATGAATGTTTCATTTTTAGGGTTCCGTAACAGTTTTGAAATAAAGGAACCCTTTGTGGCGAAGTTGGACATGACATGACAAGTACGTTTCCACACTATCATGCCTGCCTAAGGTTCCATTATAGGTAAGGTGTAATGTACGCCACAAATGAAATGTTACAGAGCATCATTGAAAGGAATAGAGGAAATAGTTCTTATTTTTACTTATTAGGTGAGCGTCGCCTTTGATACCATGAAAACACCGAGAGCCACAGCTAAGTGGTAGGATTCTCTCACCAACGAGTGAAGTCATTATCAGATGCGAACTTACTTCTCCTCACCTTAAACCTTCAGGACCCGAAGGTCCCGAAGGAGGGTCCACCAGCCTTCCCCATTTCACCCGCCCTAACCACCGTGCAAAACTCAGCCAAGGCTTGTTTAGTACTTTTCTTAAGGTGGCGGGTATACCAAACAAGGTGTTTTAAGGGACGTTTCCTGGCGTAATTACAACACGTGGAGCTTTGAATTTAATATATCATGTAATTCATTTCATTAACTCGTTTGTGATGACCGCAAATACAAGATTAATAAATATAGCTCTATAGAAAAAAATCGCAAACCTCCCTCAAAAAATTTGAGTGTTCCCATTTTGCCGAGCTTGTACCGAATATATTTTTACAAAAACTAAATTAGTGTCTTCGCAACAAACATTCAGATGTCGTGATGACTTAATAACTTTGAAAAATACTATATACATCATCATCATCATCATCATCAACAGCCTGAAGACGTCCACTGCTGAACATAGGCCTCCCCCAGAGCACGCCACCTTGAGCGGCTGCTCGCCTCCTGCATCCATCGGCTCCCCGCGGCTTTCACCAGGTCGTCGGTCCACCGAGTGGGGGGCCGGCCTACGCTGCGTCTTCCGGTTCGTGGTCGCCACTCGAGAACCTTTCTTCCCCATCGGTTGTCAGTTCTACGAGCGATGTGGCCTGCCCATTGCCACTTCAACTTACTAACTCTAAGAGCTATATCGGTCACTTTAGTTCTCCTGCGGATCTCCTCGTTCCGGAGCTTATCTCGCAGGGAAACACCGAGCATAGCTCGCTCCATAGCTCGCTGCGCGACTTTGAGCTTACTAATGAGGCCAACAGTAAGAGACCATGTCTCAGTTCCATAAGTCATCACTGGCAACACACACTGATTGAAAACTTTCGTTTTCAGGCTCTGCGGTATTTTGGACGAAAAGATAGGACGAAGCTTCCCGAACGCTGCCCAGCCGAGTTGGATTCTTCGCGCCACCTCTTTGTCGAAGTTGGACCTACCTAATTGGACAATCTGTCCTAGGTAGACATACTTGTCGACAACTTCGAGAGTATCGTTCCCAACAATTACCGGTATAGGTGGAACATGAGCATTAGACATGATCTTTGTCTTGTCCATATTCATCTTAAGACCAACCTGCTGGGAGACTCTACTGAGGTCGTTGAGCATGGTGCTAAGGTCCTCGAGCGATTCCGCCATTATGACTATATCATCGGCAAAACGAAGGTTAGTGATGTACTCGCCATTTATGTTGATGCCAGATCTTTTCCACTCCAAGAGCTTGAAAACATCCTCCAATGCGTTTGTGAACAGTTTCGGAGAAATAACGTCTCCCTGTCTCACGCCTCTTTGCAATGGAATTTGTTCCGTACTCTGGTCCTGTAGTCGGACTGACATAGTGGCCTTACTGTACAAACACTTCAAAACTTCGATATACCTATAGTCAATTTGGCATCGCTGCAAGGACTGCAGCACCGCCCAAGTCTCGATTGAATCGAAGGCTTTCTCATAGTCCACAAACGCTAGGCATAATGGCCGATTATACTCTTCGGTCTTCTGTATAATCTGGCGCAGCGTATGGATGTGGTCTATGGTGCTAAAGCCTTTTCGGAAACCGGCTTGTTCGGGAGGCTGGAATTCATCAAACCTGCGTGCGAGACGATTCGTAATGACTCTCGAAAACAGCTTATACACATGACTCAAGAGCGAGATGGGCCTATAGTTCTTCAATAAGGTGTTATCGCCTTTTTTGAAGAAGAGCACCACCACGCTCTTGTGCCATGCCTCTGGCGTTATACCTTCAAGGATGACAGAATTAAATAAATTCTGGAGGACTAAAAGTACCGGTCTACCACCCGCGGGTGGTAGACTATATACAAATAGATATTAATTAAAAACCGTCAAAATCAGTAATTTCGTGCGTTGTCTTTGTCGTAAGCGCCGCGCTGAAGTGCAGACTGAATTGATATTAAAGACTACGATGTTAAGGTTGATGTTTCTTTGAACGGATTTGGACCTGCTCATCTGGCTATACTCGTCACCTTAAATAATGCGCAGAAATTAAAAGTAGCCACCCTCCCCCCAGGTTACCTCTTCGGTAGCCATGTCACGACACATATGAGTTTTGTATGTAATTTATTTGGCCGCTAAACCACGACAGATATGGATTTTCATACAACTTTTGCCGGCCGCTGCTCACCATTACAGCAATTTCGATTTATCTCGAAGAAGGTGTCAAAATAATACTCACATTTTCAAGCATGTTTGAGAAAAGATAATTTTCAGTATCTCCCATCTCTGTTTTGACATTATTATAATAACAGACTAGAAAGAGATTACGAAAGACGACTGGACCTCAGTATACCTAAGGTATTGAAACATAATAACACGCTCGCGGCATAACAAAATGTACCAGGCCGCGTGGGAAGCTACGTAGCCTGGTACATTTTCTTTGGCGATCTGTCAATTACATAGGCTCTGTTCCAACCTTAACTGCTACGAAGGGTTCCTAGAGATGTTCTAAACCGACCAAAACCTCCACAGCAAGAGACCGAGAACTGCTGCCCGGAGAATGGCGAGGATCTAAACGCACTAAGCTCCAGCATCGCTCCGTGCGAGGTTACGCTCGAGGATGTGAATGGCGTGGAGGCGTGGGGCTCCGAGGATATGGGCTCGTTCTCGCTGCCAGCCCTCGAACTGGACCCTCTGCCATCGCTGTTCCCATTCTCACCCTGCAGCCAGTACAAGTGAGTAGGTTAACAGTGAGTTTAGATCTGTATTGTGTTGAGTTGGGACTTTTTTGTTAATCATCATCAACAGCCTGAAGGTGTCCAATGCTGAACATACGCCTCTCCCACAGAGCGCTACTTTGAGCGGCTGCTCGCCTCCTGTATCCATCGGTTCCCCTTGGTTTTCACCAGATCGTTGTTCTACCTAGTGGGGGGCTGGCCTACTCTGCGTCTTCCGGCTCGTGGTCGCCACTCGTGAACCTTTCTTCCCCATTCGTGGTCAGTACTACAAGCGATGTGGCCTGCCCATTATCATTTCAACTTGCTAATTCTAAGAGCTATTTTGTTAACAGTTAAGGTATTTTAATTCCACTGTGGGTTTAAGTCTGTCTATGTATTGTGCCGAGTTAAGATGTATTGTGTAGGTAGGTACTACATAAGGCTTATATTTCATTTCTGTGCCAAATCGGAATATATTAATATGCGATGCAGTATTGGGATTTTTCCGAGTAGATACACTCACTAAATTGCGTACATACTATTAAATAAATAAATTAACTTAAGTTTGACTAAATTACGATAACTTTACGGAAACTTACCATTAATTTAGTTAAAAAAAAGTTAAAGTTGATCTCGACTGGGGCTCGACTCTCGTACATCGGTTTTATTTAATGTTACGAGCAACGAACAAGCGTATACGGCCCGGGTGGTGGAAAGCCGTAACTGTAGCCTATGGCAAAAGTAAACTTTGCAGAAAAGTCCTACCACCTAGTAAAGGCAGGCGCGGATACAGCCTGGCGCAGGCAGTCTAACACCAAGCGCGGTAATTAGCCAATTTACCAGGAAGATATAGGTGCATGGAATTCATCATTTAAAGAAAAGAGCACAAATTGGTTTTATACCGTATACTTATGTGTTTTACCACCATATCCCCAAATTTCCCTCTTGGACTTCTTGGAATTCCAAACAAGTATGCCTGATAAGAGCACAATCAGTCAAGAGCTTGTCAAGACATAAGATCGTGAGATTTGAGTTTGGGGCCCTTTAACGTTAGCGGCCTATTTTTATATTATTTGACCGGAATATTCGGAATTATCTACTACGCAAGTAAATCATTCGTAGAATTGACAACTAATGCGTGAGAAAGGTTGCTGAGTGGCGACCATGAACTGGAAGACGCAGCGCAGGCCAGCCCCCACTTGGGTGGACTGATTATGGTCAAGACCGCGGGGCAAGCAGCCGCTCAAAGTGGCGCTCTGTGGAGAGGCTATGTTCAGCAGTGGATGTCTTCATGCTGTTGATAATAATGATGATGATGTAAGTACTAAAAGCCACTTCCAACCAAATTGTTGCAAAAAACTTTGTACTCACAAGGTCTAACGTTCGCATAACTACTAGTCTATATACTATTCCAACACTAATGTACCGTTGGTATAAATAGAAATACCTACTTACACAACAAAAACATAAATCTACGAAACTACAAAGATTCATTTTTCTTGGAGGGCTATAATATCATAAACACTTCTACATAGATACTTAGCAGACACTACAGACAGACTCATCGCCCCGGCTTACCAATTTAATCATATCTTTAACCCTCGATTAATATTGTTCAACCGTCCACAGGAACAACACAGGCGAATGCCGCGAGCGTGGTGGAGGGGACGCGGCAGACGTCCTTCTGTCCCTAAAACACGCTGTCGTCCACGGAGACTGCGCCCCCGAGGCGGTGCACCCTCAGGTATACACTTACACATCCCTTTCTATCTCAAGCTTACACAGAAGGTGTGAGAGAGATAACGTTTTATGATTTTACAACAACGAGCATATTTTTCTGGTAACTGCCAGTCTATCTCTTTTTTACGCATAAAATAGAGTGTGTTCTGTCTCGTTTCAATTACTTCAGAAAGGGCGGGTGGCGCTTTGAAAGAAAATTGAAAAGCAAGGGGCGGAATTGTGGAGCGAAATAATTGTAATTAATACGGAATCTGGGATTTAGGGGTTCGCTTTGTTACAGTTGGGAGGCTTCATTTGATTTTTCAATGAAAATATTATAGATTCTGGCGGTCGATCAAAGCTTTCTTTCTATAATGAAGTAAGTAGGTACCTACTAAAAGGAAAGTGGCAGGTTATAGCGAGATTAGGTAAAGTTTTTATTAATGTGAAGTGTAACATTCTTGTAGTCTTGAATATCAAACTTTTTAAGAAAAAAAAAATGTAGTAAGCATTATTTGAATTCGTTCAAATGTAGCATCTTTACTATATGTAGGTAGGTATAGCTTTGTGGGTTAGTATATCCACAGAATATATTATACTAGTACTAAGATTTAGTACCTACCTAGTAGTTGTTATATTAACGTAGTATAGTAGGTAGTTAAATTAAATGAATAAAGGCACTTTGCCTGTAACAAAAAGCTAAATAAATAGGATTATACGTGGTAGGACTTTTCTGCAAAGTTCGTCTAGGAAGATACCACTGCTTTGCCAGTTATTCTGCCGCCAATTAGTAGTGTGCAAGCACTACTGTGTTCCGGTTTAAAGGTCATTGTACTTAGCAAGTGAATTCACTGGGAAAGTGAGACTTTAACAACTGACCTCACAGCCTAGAAAATATTTTTTAGACTGTGTCAGGATAACGTGCGCAGTGCGCGGTGTCACACGAAACTTTAATTTAGAGTTCTGAGTGATATCGCAGTCTGTTATGGACAGCCGTGACGCTTAACATCAGGCGAACGACTAGCTCGTCACGTCATTCGTTTGCATAAATAAAATAATATCGAGGGGGGGAACCGTTGCATTCACATACATACACTTGGATACATTTTACACAACGCCATCTGGCCCCAAACTAAGCATAGCTTGTACTATGGGAACCAGATAACTGATAGAACACTTAGATATTTTTTGTTTGTAAATACGTACATAGAATACAATATAACACCCAGACACAGTACCAACACCTATGTTTATCACACAAATATTATACCTATGTTTATCCCGGGTGGGAATCGAACCCACAGCCTACAGTTCAGAAGGCAGAGCTACTACCAACTGAGCAAACAGGCCAGTGTGCGATACACAATGCTCTAGGTAGGAATAAGCGGCGCGATATACAGGGTGAGTTTGAATTGGTATGTTATCCCGAAAGGGGGGACTGGGACCATGATAGCCCACAAGTTGTAAGAGCCTTACTTGAAATTGCGTGTTTCCAAACCTCCATACTAAAAAATAAATCCACTCCAAAATTGCACGTGCGTTCGCTACGAGAGTTAACATGATACCATAAATTCATTTCTAAACACAGGTCATTAAACTCATTTAAGTGCATTTTGTCAAGGACGAAGTTCAACCACCCAGCTGCGCTAGGGATATCTTCGGACGTAAACTTTACATGGCATTTCTTCAATGAAAAACTATTAATTTAGAAAAGTCGTAGAAGAAACATAGTCTACCTTGGGGAGTAGATTTACCCCCTTTCAGGATAATATACCAATTCAAACTCAGATTGTATGTATTACATAGCCTATATACTCTTTCTTCCTGATAGAGAAGGTCCGTATCGCAGCCGTGGGAAGGTATAGATTTGTTGGCGATGATGATGTCCCATTAATCCCCCAGATGATGGTGAACAGCTCTGCCAGTGGTGGGTACCCGTATTACGAGCACTATGGGGGACCCATGGCGCCTCTCTTCCCAACGATGAGCGTCAACGTATCCATGAATATGACCATGCATGGCTGTCCACCGGAACAGTTGTGCTCTCAGGTAAATGCTGCTGAACATAGGCCTCCCCCAGAGAGCGCTACATTGAGCGGCTGCTCGCCTCCTGCATCCATCGACTCCACGCGGCTTTCACCAGGTCGTCGGTCCACCTGGCGGGGGGCATACGCTGCATCTTCCCGTTCGTGGACGCCACTCGAGAACCTTTCTTCCCCATCGGTTGTCAGTGTGATGTGCCATGCCCATTGCCATTACAAATTGCTAATTCTAAGAGCTATAGGTATCGGTCACTTTAGTTCTCTTCATTACAAATTAACAAGTTATTATTGTTATGTTATTTATAGTTACATTTTATTAGTGACTAGTGGCTCACTCCGGCTTCGCACGGGTATAATAGTTTTCGCAGCGCACGCGATGTGAAGAATATTTTAGGTAACTTTTTTTTACACCTTGGGTCACATTATTGGAGTTTTAATAAGGATCCCTAATTTTTTTGAAAATATAATATTGCCTATGTGACCCGGGGATAGTGTAGCTTCCAAACAGTGAAAGAATTTTTCAAATCGGTTAGCAGTAGTTTCGGAGCCTATTCAATGCAAACATACAAACAATGGAATCTTTCCTCTTTATATTATTGGTATAGATAATTTAGTTCTACTGTATTTGCAATAATTGTGTCTCTTGTACAAATCTTATCTGAGTAGTGGTTAGAGGCGCAGCATGGCCTAGTTTGGGAATCACTGTTCAATTTTTATATTGAGTATCTATATCGTAAACCGTGTAACGCTTTTTTATGATCTTTCTGGAAATAAATATTGATTATTTAGAATAGAATAACATTTATTCAGCTACACAATGTTTCACAGATAAGTACACAATAACGAAAAAATTATTATTTATAAATTAATTCTTAATGTAAAAACAATTTGAATGCCCTGTATCTTTAAGGGTGGATTTGACCAAACTTAGAGTTATGCGCGAGTAACTATACCAGAATAAATCTATTCCACGATCTTAAACTAGAATAACTCATTAGTCGTTTTACCACGCAATACAAAGTATAGAATACTTATACGCGAATAGCGGAGTGAACGATGAACGAAACTATTACCCAGGTAACAATTATTGTTCTACAACGCCAAGGTATTCAAGTTTGTGTCATAGCAACTCAATTTTGTCGTATTATAGTGCAGGAAAGTAAATGTTGGAATTATATGGCGCGCTGCCGCCATTAAAATATTCTCGGAATAGTTTATTGTTCCACCAAAAACGGTAGTATAAGTTGTTATTCTGGAATAGGCTTGAGTGTAGATGGTAAAATGTGAAATTGGTTTACTCTCGGATAACTGGCGATTTATTCTAAGAGTGGATTTGACCAAACTTAGAGTTATGCGCGAGTAACTATACCAGAATAAATCTATTCCACGATCTTAAACTAGAATAACTCATTAGTCGTTTTACCATGCAATACAAAGTATAGAATACTTATACGCGAATAGCGGAGTGAACGATGAACGAAACTATTACCCAGGTAACAATTATTGTTCTACAACGCCAAGGTATTCAAGTTTATGTCATAGCAACTCAATTTTGTCGTATTATAATGCAGGAAAGTAAATGTTGGAATTATATGACGCGCTGCCGCCATTAAAATATTCTCGGAATAGTTTATTATTCCACCAAAAACGGTAGTATAAGTTGTTATTCTCGAATAGGCTTGAGTGTAGATGGTAAAATGTGAAATTGATTTACTCTCGGATAACTGGCGATTTATTCTAAGTATAACCCTTATTCTCGTTTGGTCGAATCCACCCTAAGTATAACCCTTACTCTCGTTTAGTCGAATCCACCCTTAGGCAAGCATGCTCCATTAACAACCATCGGGTGACACAATGTCGAAATGCAAGCCCAAGCAACGGTCAAAGGCAAAAGCACGAGCGGAATAAAAAAAAATTTATACAGCTATATCTTACAAGCGAAGCTTTTTTTTGATTTTTTGATTTTTTTTAATGCTAAAATGTGTATACGTTGGACAACATCTCACCTGATGGTAAGTGACGAATATAAAATGATTAATTTGAATTTTTAATTTTTAATTGCTGTGTTCCAATTTGAAAGACACGTAGCTAGTGAAATCAGACTATGACCAGTAAATATGTAGCACGAAATAAAATTACGTACTTTACATGTAAAACATTCGTTGATAATATCGATGCAGCCGGTTTGTTAGAACCTAATCTCAAAATACCAGAATCCAAAACGTCTATGTCTCAATAACAGAAAACGTGACGTCTGAAACCCAAAATAGCGAACTCAAATGCCTGAAAATGACTAAAAACAAAAACAAATTCAAAATATTCAGCCCTTTAACTACGCTAGCTACGCACTATCTACGCATATCCGTAGATCGTCGTAGCGTATCGTAGCGCGTAGCATCTTGATCTACGACAACAATAAACCAACAAACCAGACAATTAGGGCCTTACTTATAAACGTTGCTTAATTTTAATCAGTGTTTAAAATGTTCCGTCTCGTTTTCACGCGTGATATTTCAAATCAGCCAAAGTTCACAGAAGATTTTAAGCATTAACTAACTTTAAGGCTGCTGTTACAAAATCATGCGTAGTTGCAAGGTTTTCGTCGTCAATATTTGATGCATAGCTTTAATGTCTATTACTTAGCCATTATATGAAAAATACCCTTCATTTCATCTTCTTCGATAATGACAGAGCGAATTTTAGGTAATTTACCTATTTATTCAGTAATCATCATTCTCCTGGTGTTCGTTTTGGCAAAAACACACAGAGGCCCGATTTGAGAGCTCTAATTTGCTAGTTCTGTGTAAAGTTAGTCTCCAAACAAAATTATACTCCACTAAATACATCCCGTACTACCATAATAACAGAAGAGATTTTAGATTTTTGCCTTTAAAGTAATTAAAAAAGAGGATAATTAAATTTGATTTTTATTAAAAAAGGCTGCAACAAAAGGTCCAATATTTCCGAAGTTTTATATTACATCGACAAAATATTGTTACCAAAATAAAGTTCATCATTTTTCTAAACTACTACAAATTGTTTCATAATTTTAAATAATGGTCTTATTTGTATATCAATAAATGAAACTAGGTATATTTTTGGTCAAACCGACGGACGCTGCGAGCTCAATACCGCGCGCGCGGTTCTGAGCTCGCCAAAATGTAATAGCAATCTTAAGCATTGACTAGCTTTAAGCAGCGTTGATAAGTAAGGCCCCGAGACATTATTGTGACTATAAACTACAGATTAAAGAAAAACGATGAAAAACCAAAACAAGCATAACAGACGAAAGTTTTTCCATAGAATAACTTTTTCAAAAGAAAACTTACATGACTTTCGAACAAAAGACTTAAACGCGTGCCCAGCTAACAAAAGGGCACGCTTCGTGTTCTCTCGCAACCTTTTACGATTTATTTCACCAAAAAAATAGCGTTCTAAGTCATTATTTAACCAGCTCTTTTATATTAGGTCACAGTATTAGGTACTCTGTTCTGGTAGGCCTAGTAATAATACTATTTGGTTATTGAAATTGTTCATAATCGATGGTGACCATTATTTGCAGATGGTCACACATATTCTGTGAATGATGATGACGAAGTGTTTAGGTAATCTGTTCTGGTACACGTAGTAATAATACTATTCGGTTATTAAAATTGTCCATAATCGATGGTGACCATTATTTTATCATTAATGATCACACATATTCCGTGAACAATGATGACAAAGCGTTTTCTTACAGATGCAATGGAACCAGAACGCATCAAGCCCCTCAGTCAACGTAGTGTACCCCCAAACCCAAAACGTGTTAAGCCCCACCCCATATCCTTCAGCCACGTACTCTTTCACCGCTGACTTCCGAGCTCCTAACCAATCCGACCCGTTAATTACCGCTACATCTACCTTCAAACCTATCATCCAGAGTCCTCAGAAACCTAGCTCGAACTACTCGATCTTCCAGCAAAAGCCAGGGTATGGGGGTCAGAAGACCATGGGCCAGTTGAAACGGACGCCACCGAAGTTGTATGAAGCTCAGAAGATTCAAGATCAGGGGATGGGAGGGTATACGATACTGAATCATCATCAAGGGCAGATGCATCCCCACCAGGAGTATGGATACACGGCCTGTAGTAACTCTGGGAAGGTTCAGGTAAGACTCGAATTACACACTTGAATGAATCAAGATTACACAACATGATAGCGAGCGTGGCTTAGCCGCTACTCATGCGTCATCTGTCATGCCATTCGTTGGATTCAAAATCACTTGGCCCGCACTATCATCAACAGCTTGAAGACTTCCACTGCTGAACATAGGCCTCCTCCATAAAGGGCATTGGAGTGGCTGCTTGTCTCCTGCATTCATTGGCTCCCCGCGGTCACCAGCTCGTCAGTCCATCTAGTGGAGGGCCAGCCTACGCTGCGTGTTCCAGTTCGTAGTCGCCACTCGAGAACCTTTCTTCCCCATCGCTTGTCAGTTCTACGAGCTATGTGGCCTGCCCATTGTACTAATACTTCCAATTAAGTTAGGTACGTGCGTAATTTGCACTCGGTCTTACAGCGTTGAAGAAAACCACCTCAAGGTAACTGCATGCATCAAGGTTCTAAAAACACAATATTTGGGATCGTTAAAATATCTTGCGGGGTTTCGGTAGTAGACTAGGTAAAACGGACTGCAATACTATTGCCAAATATTCATCATCATCATCAACAAACTGGAGACGTCTACTGCTGAACATACGCCTCCCCCAGAGAGCGCCACCCTGAGCGGCTGCTCGCCTCCTGCATCCATCCGCTCCCCGTGGCTTGCACCAGATCGTCAGTCCACTTAATGGGGGGCCTACGCTGCGTCTTCCAATTTGTGGTCAACCAGCTCCAGTGTTGCCAATATTGCCCATAGAAAATTGCCATAATCACCACACTTGGCCGCTCTTGGTGATCGCAGTTGATATAATGTAGACTGAGGCGAATGCTTGCTGCTTATTCCCTGGATATTCCTTTAGCCTTTTTACAATACCCACGAGAATGTTGGGGTGGTCCTATACTTACACCGGGGCCACACGGCACCCTTTATATATTGGTAACTAGTATTTTGCTCCGTGCGCGGGCCGCGGGTGGCCCGCGTGGGTGTTATCGTGACTGCTCTATTTTTTAAAAGTGGTATACTTTAGATTAAACTTGTAATTTTGCAAGAATTAGTATAAAACAGCGGTATTTTTCAAAGAAAATGATAATAAGCTTGACTTTGCATTGCGGCCATCTTGAGAAATGTCAGTCAAGTAAAATTTTATGAGAAATCTGGTTAAGCTTCCAGCTTTAGTCTATGCCGACAAACCAACCAATCAACCAACAAACCAATCAATCAGCCAACCAACCAATCAGCTAGCCTAACAACAACAACGACCAACAACCTCGTCAACTTTTAGGTTGGGGCGCTAAGCGGGTGCTCTGAAGATGACGAGCAGAAGCCGAACTTGTGCAGGATCTGTGGCAAGACGTATGCCCGTCCCAGCACACTAAAGACTCACCTCAGGACGCATTCTGGAGAGAGGCCGTACCGATGCGGGGACTGCAATAAGAGCTTCTCGCAGGCTGCCAACTTAACGGCGCATGTTAGGACGCACACGGGGCAAAAGCCTTTCAGGTTGGTACTCTTTAAGGTTTCTAATGCAGATATCCTTGGGAAGCTTACTTCAAAACACATTCTGGTAAGAGCCCGTACTGGCCCGAATTTTTCCAGCAGCTTCTAGAACATTTTTGTAGATCTTGGTCCCATTTTGGGAACGATACGGGAATTCTTAAATTATCATGCATGAATTTTTAAAGTGTAAACCACACTTAAGGTACTATAAAGATAATAATCATAGTTCCCAATAATTTTAGGAACCCGCGGAATTTGGGTCCATGTCTTGCAGCTCACCGGACTAAACGTTCTGCTATAATAACTGAGCTTTGATACATGCCCCAGTGGCTGCGGAAATCTTTCGGACTAGGTCTTTGTACCGACTAAGGAATCGTTCAAATCCTGCTGGCTGCTTTAACTTCTAGGAACTATAATATCTTTGTAATCATTAAATTATATTTTGTGCAGGTGCCCAATCTGTGACCGTAGGTTCAGCCAAAGCTCCAGTGTGACCACACATATGAGGACACATTCTGGAGAAAGGCCATATCAGTAAGTTTTAAAATACAAATACATAATATCTACCTAGCCAATACAAAGGAACAATAAATTTTGTTGAACTGCATTCCAATCGCGTAACTGTTCTGGACATGGACTTCGCCTGCCATCCTGCACGCACCAATTTACAAGCCCGTGAGTGTGAGCCAGAGAGCACACGTAGGTACACCATGTCCAGCAGACTTTGCAATAAGGCCCCTGGGGGTCTAGCAAATATTCTTTGCATTAGCGTTAACGCCAAACGATAACTCAAAAAGCTCAAAATTTATGGGAATTAACCTGCGGAAATCGCTTTTCTCTTTTTCATACCATTTGTAGTTTCGATAAGAGAATTTTCAAAGAAGAACTCGCAATTAATATTTACGGGGTTGTGCTGTCATTCATGTTAACAACTATAATTTTTTTTTGTTTGACCCTACCTGTTATATCTACGAATATACCTGTGCATCTACGGAACCCTATATACAAAGCATAACCTGACGTGCTCTTAAAAATATATGTATTTATTTATTCTTGTATATGATTCTATCTTTAGTTATTTAAGGATTCTAAAAAACATATAACTTACTCATCCGTATTGTAACAGGGGAATAAAGGTACTTATAGTTATGGTGTGTTTACAATCCACTGGTATGCAATTTATTAGTATGTACAACCGAAGGGGAAGAAAGGTTCTCGAGTGGCGACTACGAACCCGAAGACGCAGCGTAGGCCCCCACTAGGTGGAGCCGACGATCTGGTGAAAGCCGCGGGGAGCCGCCGGATGCAGGAGGCGAGCAGCCGCTTAAAGTGGCTGTGGGGGAGGTCTATGTTTAGCAGTGGACGCCTTCGGACTTGTTGTTGATGATGATGATGCTGATGTGGGCGTTTAATGTTTATTTGTGCGTCAACAGATGCAGGTCGTGCAAGAAAGCGTTTTCAGACAGTTCAACTTTGACGAAACATCTCAGGATACACTCCGGGGAGAAACCGTACCAGTGTAAATTGTGCTTTTTGAGGTAAGAGGACACTAATGACGCCCAACGACCCATCCTGTGAAGTAACTATCCATCCAGCACGGCGAACGTCGACGACTCTATGACTATAAAAACACTTTTTAAATGTTTGAATGAATCACGTGACAAGCTAGTCGTTCACCTGATGTTAAGCGTTAAGGCAACCCATAACTAAACTATATATTAGTTTAGTTATTGAAGTTGTATTTCTTGCATTTTCCTGGCTGTAGTGAGGTGAAAAGTTGTGTGTTTCGCTCGGCAGCAAAGTTATTCTGTGTCTCGTACCTTTGAAACCGTCGTTACGTTCAGGATTCTATATTTGCACCACTCGCTACGCCCATGGTTCAATCCCAGAACCCTTCGCTTGCTCAGGTTTCATACATGTATTGAAACCTGAGCAAGCGAAATGTATTGAAACCTGAGCAAGCGAAGGGTTCTAGATAGTTCCAAAAAACAACTTTGCAGCCTTGCATAACAAATAGGCAACTATTTCTAGAAAATCAAAACTTAATTAGGCAGGAACAGACTATAATCTACTCAAACAATTGACTCCGTTTAGTTAGAGGGTGAAAATGATATGCGCCCGTAAATTAGGTAAGATTTAATGTTACATACTATTTTCAGCTTTGTCTAAATGAAATAAGGTTGATATTCCAATAGCACTTAAAAAGTGCTCGAGCATTAGGCTGCCCCTAGCTTTTCGGTTTACAGTAAGTAGAAAACATTGACGGAAATGGACTCGTCAATTTTATTGATCAATAAAATTAAAATACACGTTTAATTTTATTGATCAATAAAATTGACGAGTCCATTTCCGTCAATGTTTTCTACTTACTGTAAACCGAAAAGCATTGCACAATACTAACCCTCATCATCATCATCATTAACAGCCTGAAGACGTCCACTGCTGAACATAGGCCTCCCCCAGAGCACGCCACCTTGAGCGGCTGCTCGTCTCCTGCATCCATCGACTCCCCGCGGCTTTCACCAGGTCGTCGGTCCACCGAGTGGGGGGCTGCCCTACGCTGCGTCTTCCGGTTCGTGGTCGCCACTCGAGAACCATTCTTCCCCATCGGTTGTCAGTTCTACGAGCGATGTGGCCTGCCCATTGCCACTTCAACTTACTAACTCTATAAGAGCTATATCGGTCACTTTAGTTCTCCTGCGGATCTCCTCGTTCCGGAGCTTATCTCGCAGGGAAACACCGAGCATAGCTCGCTCCATAGCTCGCTGCGCGACTTTGAGCTTACTAATGAGGCCAACAGTAAGAGACCATGTCTCAGTTCCATAAGTCATCACTGGCAACACACACTGATTGAAAACTTTCGTTTTCAGGCTCTGCGGTATTTTGGACGAAAAGATAGGACGAAGCTTCCCGAACGCTGCCCAGCCGAGTTGGATTCTTCGCGCCACCTCTTTGTCGAAGTTGGACCTACCTAATTGGACAGTCTGTCCTAGGTAGACATACTTGTCGACAACTTCGAGAGTATCGTTCCCAACAATTACCGGTATAGGTGGAACATGAGCATTATACATGATCTTTGTCTTGTCCATATTCATCTTAAGACCTACACATACTAACCCTACACGATCAATATTACTGATTAATCACAAAGATTGACCATTAAAATTGATCGTGTGTATGAAATTGATTGCGACTTCTTCCAGTCAATTTCTATTTTTTTGTTATTTTTTGTCATATACATGGTGTTTCTTTTTCCAGATTCTCACAGTCGGGCAATCTGAACCGTCACATGCGGGTGCACGGCAACATGTCGGGCAACATGCTCGGGTGACAGTGGGTGTCGTGCGGCTACTCGCACTACGCTGTGTAATTTTAACCCACTGATTGAAAATGGAAGCGGCATGGCATAGCGACTTTTTTCAATTGCTGCGAATTACTGGGTATCGATAAGGTTTGGCAGAGAACTGACAAAACAATAACACCTAATCCATGCAACGTTCGTTCGTCAACTATGCTATGCTACAGATCTTAGTAGGTACTTATAGTGAAGTTTAACAACTTTGTTCGTCAATTTGGAGGTACGTCATGGAAAAGATGGTTTTTTCTCTAATCTGTGTGGAATAGAGTGGGAATAGATAATCATTTAGTGCCAGTATTGCCAGTTGCCACTAACTTACCTTAGTAATGTGGTAATGAGGTGTTTTATTAAAAAAAAGAAATTCTACTTTATGCATGACTCAATAGATGGCGCCATATGTGGCTTTTGCTAAAATCTGTCACTGTCACTGTTTCAAGCATAGACCACAGGTTAAAGGAAATGTGTCACGATACTGACTGATAACTCTAAATTCTTTCGTTTTTTTAGTTTCATTGCGGGATACCTTGGCTTTATTTTGGATCATTATATTAACGTTTATCTATCTCGCAGATCTACTGTACATCAATTTACTTAATAAGAATGCACCACAGACTACTTAGGAGATACTACAGACCCCTACAGGCAATGTACTCGTGGTCCACTCAACTGAATTTGACATCTCTTTGTAGGTAGTCATAGCATTTTCTTATGTTTAAACTACTCTGTGGTTTGAAAGGTTTAAACTATGTACTTACAACGCCATCTAGAAAAGAAGCGGAACTAGTGTTTTTTTTAATAAAATGCCTCATAGCCTAATAAGTAGGTCAGACTAAAAGAAAAGTAGCTATATTTGTCTTTTGATAGGTAACAGTTTATGAATGAAACATGAACACAACACAACAAAACCTACAAAGTTGTAAACAACACACGAGATTACTAGTATATTTTGTATTATGTAAGGTTGAATTTTGTAAATAACTTTATTGTGTTGTATAATATGTGTATTAAATATGATCTCGAACTACAGTATTTTGTAAATAACTAAATTTTAACCTATAAGTATTCAATGTATTTAATCTCACGTTTCAGTATTTCAATGTTCTAGTCAATAGTCATTATGAATACAATTAGTTTTGTGTATTTTATTGCATGTATTATACATTTTTAGTACCTAGGTACCTATTAATGTGGATTGGTAATTATGAAAATCTAGTTTCGTAAGATAGACTCAATAAAAACTATTATATTATTTAATGAAAAGTCTTTTTTTATAATGCGGTCTACATTATGATTCAAAATAACGCAGCGGTCCACCGATAAAAAAAATGTTGTTAAGTGGAGATTTTCTAATATGGAACTTTTACCGGTGACTTAAGTTCTCCTCGTTATAACATAAGCACTTAAAAAAGCGTGCTTAAAAAAAAGCACGAAGTTTGTACCACGCTTTTGACATTAAGCAGTTTTGAACACTACTAGTCTAGAGGGCTACCGCAAATGCCTCCGATAGGTATATATGTAAAGGAGCATTCCCAATCTACAAAATGTGATAACTCGCCCGAAATAATGACCTATCCGCCATTATTTCACTATCTCTATTCCTCTCGGGCAGCGTGTACTTGACTTGTACTTCTCGCTCCCACTCCCACGCATCGTGAGTACTTACCAAAAACATTCTCTAGGTCTGTGGTTACATGGGTTAAGCCTATCTTCTTTCATTACGTGTGGAGCTTTTCTATACTTTAATCTCTAGTGGGAATTCTGTGTCCGACCGTCTTTTTTTGTAATCTGTGGTGGTTTTAGTTTTTAAGTGTTTCCATTTGTAATTTCTACCAAAATAGTATAAATAATGAAGTTTTGTCTTCTTTTTAGCACGTTTTAATCTGTAATGTTTGTTACACAGATAAACAAAACCTAATCCTTTCGTTGGACTACCAGAATAAAGATATTTTTCACAATTTTGATGAGAACTTCGGTTCTTTTAGGGTTAAACATGCAGATATATTTAGGGAAAAGATTGCGTTCAGAAAATTGCCGGTTTTTACATGTCAACTGTCAGTGCACTGGTACAACTAAGAATGAGGAGTTTTATTTAAAAAAAGAAATGGTGTTTTATGTATGACCCAATAGATGGCGCCAGTTGTGGTTTTACCAAAATCTGTCACTGTCACTGTTTCAAGCATAGACCACAGGCTATAGAAAATGTGCCACGATACTGACTGACAACTCTAAACTGTTGCGCGATAGCTCGGCTTTATTTTGGATCATAATACTAACGTTTATCTGTCTCGCAGTTCTGCTGTACTTCAATTTACTTAAGCAGAATGCACCACAGACTACTTAGGAGATACTACAGATAATGTACTCGTGGTCCACTCAACTGAATTTGACATTTCTTTGTAGGTAGTCTAAGCATTTTCTTATGCTTAAACTACTCTGTGGTTTAAAAGGTTTAAACTATGTACTTACAGCGCCATCCAGAAAAGAAGCGGAACTAGCGTTTTTTTTTAAATAAAAAGCCTCATTATTATTATTGCACAGCCCATATTGTATGACCAGGAATGTACATGACTTCCAAATATCAAGCTGTGCAATAACTTAAGGGTTGTACAATATCGCCCGTGCAATATTGGTATGGTACAGGCAATAATGCACGACCCAGAATGGACAGCCCGCCCCCTAATTACCTAACTCGCAACAGCCGTAAATCTCATGGTGATTGCTGTCATACATCATTAGTGGTGTAGCGTAGCATACATGCTCGACACCACTAATGATGTATGACAGCAATCACCGCGAGATTTACGCCTGTTGCGAGTTACGTAATAAGGGGGCCGGAATCCATGTAGATGGCTTCGAAATACCGGGTTGTGCAATACAGGTCGTACAATACTGGTCGTGTATTACTTGGTCGTGCGTTTCTGGCTGTAAAATATAGTGACTCCCTTTAATAACTTTTTGGTGATAATACTTAACTAAATGTCTACCATGTAAGATAGCTGTAATCCTATCAATAACTAGGTAGTAGAACTTTTCTGTAAAGTTCGTCTAGGTAGGTACCACCGCTTTGCCAGTTATTCTGTCGCCAAGCAGTAGTGTGCAAGCATTACTGTGTTCCGGTTTGAAGGGCATTGTAGCTAGTAAAATTACTGAGCAAATGAGACTTTATGACCTGATTTCACAGTCCAGTAATCTGATTACTAGACTGTGTGATGTCTCAGGATGCCGTGCGCAGTGCAGTGTCACGCGAAACTTTATTATTTTAAAGTTCCGAGTGACACTGCAACTGTTATGGGCGGCCGTATCGCTTCACATCAGGTGAACGACTAGCTCGTCACGTCATTCATTCTCATAAAAAGAAACAAATACTACACACACCATCATTGTCACAACGACATCGTTACAACGACATCATTGAATAGCATGCCCACAAAGATAACAAAAAAAGTTTTGGCAATAGCAACCAGCCACGGTGCATGTGACCTTATAGCTTAGTTGAAAGAGCGTATAATGCAGAGAACTGGAAGGCGCGGGTTCAAACAGCTTAAAACTTATATCTTTAGGAAAAATACTTATTAAATGTGAGGAAAAAATGGCGCCTGGAAACCCTGGAATTTTTGAGACATCCAAAGTTCTTTATGATTTTGGTTGGAGTTTGGATTGGTTGGAGTCTTTCCCTTAGTAGTCTGTGGAGTCTTTGGCACAGATTACTTATATGTAGGGTAGGTCTTTGGCTTTGGATTTGCTTGGCCAGCAGTGATGCTAGGTGCACTGTAACTGTAAGGAGTTGTAACATTTTAGTATGGAGCCTGGCATAATGGTCGCCGCAAAAACAAACATTTTTTTTGAGGGGCCACCTTTTTAATCTGTGTTAATGGTTCATCATCATCATCATCAACAGCCTGAAGACGTCCACTGCTGAACATAGGCCTCCCCCAGAGCACGCCACCTTGAGCGGCTGCTCGCCTCCTGCATCCATCGGCTCCCCGCGGCTTTCACCAGGTCGTCGGTCCACCGAGTGGGGGGCCGGCCTACGCTGCGTCTTCCGGTTCGTGGTCGCCACTCGAGAACCTTTCTTCCCCATCGGTTGTCAGTTCTACGAGCGATGTGGCCTGCCCATTGCCACTTCAACTTACTAACTCTAAGAGCTATATCGGTCACTTTAGTTCTCCTGCGGATCTCCTCGTTCCGGAGCTTATCTCGCAGGGAAACACCGAGCATAGCTCGCTCCATAGCTCGCTGCGCGACTTTGAGCTTACTAATGAGGCCAACAGTAAGAGACCATGTCTCAGTTCCATAAGTCATCACTGGCAACACACACTGATTGAAAACTTTCGTTTTCAGGCTCTGCGGTATTTTGGACGAAAAAATTAAGTGTTAATGGTTAAAGGCCATCAATACAAATAATAAATAGCAAGCAACGAAACTTTGCTAAGCATTGCATTCGGCTTTAATTTGACGTCAAAAATCAAAATATCTATTAGGTAACTTAGCATCACAAGAGACAATGGCAATGAATATGCACTAGACTTATAAATTCATCATCATCATCAGTTAGAAAACATCCACTACTGAACATAGGCCTCCTTCATTAACCTCCACACTGAACGGCAGTCGGCCATTTGCATCCACTGAGTTCCCGCGACTTTCACTATGTCATCGAGTCGATCAATCTGGTGGGAGGCCTACACGGAACGTTATAAATTCGGAGAAATGTCAAGATCTATTAAAGTATATTATGGCATACACCGCTGGGCATAAGGCATGGCTTTATGTATATATATAGGTACCTATATACCTAAGTAAAAAAATAAAACGACATGTTTCCACTAATATTTAATCATTAATCATCCACATTGTCAAGTACACAAAAGATATTATCTAAAAAAGCAGCAGATGAAAGAGGTTGAATCGGATCTCTTGGTGCCTCACACATCCCATAAACCACACGACACTCATGACATGGGCACATTTTGTAACCAATAACAAAAACAAAAGGATAACAACAACTTTACAAAACGATGGCAAAAATAACAGAAATAATGCCTCTATGGTGTGGTATTATAGCAGCAGTGAACGTCTTCTGACTGATGATGATGATGATAATGGTTATTATGGAAACTTACATCATTTGTGCTCTGCAGTAAACATAACTGATCAAAAAAAAACAATGATCTACTGTATTTTTATCGTCCAAACATTGTAATTTCAAAAATCTGACCTGGCAACACTGTTGGCCAGTATAAAAACTATAAAAAGTTAGTCTATGGGTTTGGCTCAATCAGAATATCCATTTATTTTCTAATTACAATTTTTTCTATTTTCTTCTCCTTCATCGAGTTTAACGGTGCCTCGATTAGGAGTTATTGTTAGTAAAGCTATTTAAAATACTGCTACCAGCTACTCCATCAGTCTACGTTCTGTACATTTCGTGATATTCGCCATTGAATCTTACTCACATTTGGGGCACTTTCATTTTTGTAGTTTGCGGGATTGTTACGAAAATGACTGAAAGTTCACCAGACGAGTCTAATTCCAAGCGGAAGGACTTCATCTGTGGAGTTGTTGAAGGTAATGTTGATTACAAACTGCGACAAAATATGTTATGTTTGTAACTAATGGTGGTGGCGTGAAATATTTACATACATCAATAGTATTTGTCAGGCAGTGTGAATGACCGAGATGACTATTGCAGGTTTCTACGGGCGGCCGTGGACCACTGAACAAAGAAAGGATCTGTTCCAAAAGTAAGTACTGTATATCCTAGCATTTTTGTTTATGTGTTTATTTATTTACTTGTGTAGGTACTTATACAGTCAATCAGATTCAGAGTATTTTAGATTATAACAGATTTCATTTAGAGGTGAATAAACAAATTATTAATATGCCGTGTGGTCCCGGTTACGAATAGGACCACCCCATCTCTTCCCGTGGGTGCCGTAGAAGGCGGCTAAGGGAATATCCAGGGAATGGGTCGCAGCGTTCCCCTCGGTCTTGGTGGCAATCAATCTTCACCTACTGCGATCACCAAGCCGCCTGCCAAGCGTGGTGATTATGGCAAACCCCCCCCCCCCCCCCCCCCCCCTAATGACAAGCACAAATAAAAACGGCCCCCAGTCCCCGGCAGCTCTGCTATCCCGTGGCCACGGTAGCGGCCACGGTAACGGCAGGGCAAGGGGTGCGAAGAATCCCCGGCAGACGCCCGGCTACCAACCCCAACGACGAACCGGAAGACGCAGCGTGGGCCGGCCCCCCACTCGGTGGACCGACGACCTGGTGAAAGCCGCGGGGAGCCGATGGATGCAGGAGGCGAGCAGCCGCTCAAGGTGGCGTGCTCTGGGGGAGGCCTATGTTCAGCAGTGGATGTCTTCAGGCTGTTAATGATGAAACAAATTATTAAGTATATCCACCAATACGAACTGTCAATGTTGTTGATAAACATAGAGGTATAATGTTTATAAACATAATCTGAAGCAATTTTCTTATTCCAGTTTTTTACTTAGCATTTCTAAGGCATTTCTACTTGATCACATACTTACTTCACCTTTCACAAGATAGCTTCTGAGCTTGTGTTCAATTTTGTTGTGTATGCAAACCGAATAGCACTTGAGTACTTGAAATCTGATGAATAAGTAGATTAAATATTGTCGGCTTACTGCAAGAACTAACTGCATAGCATTATAATGAATACATCCTTATTCAAAATATGAATAAGGAAGTATTCTCTATACTCAATGCAATGCAGTTAGTGAGTTCTTGCAGTAAGTCAATGATATATAAAGAAAGAAAGAAAGACGGAACTAAAGAAACAACATTTATTCAACACTCCCATTAAATATAGCATTAAATGTGTTATTTTTAATGCAATGTGTGGCAAAGAATGGGCACTCGAAAGTCTATAACCTAGGTAGGTTATAGACTTTCGAGAGCTAACTGAGCTGCAATATGCGGCTGTGCAGGGTAGGTGTAATTTTGTACCTAATCTGTGGAGTGTGCAAGCCAGAGGTCATCTTTACTTGCATAGTTTGATATTGCTTGTATTAACAGAATGCATAAAATTGTGACTTTCATAATACCAAGACTAGATTGAAACATGTGTTTGAATCTTAGAATAAGTACTTATGGAACCCCAGTACATTTGTAAAATGTAAGCTGTTTAATTGGTGCCATATATCGTCGCTTGTTTGACTAAGTGACATATCTGACATTTTTTTTTACAAATACGTTGATTAGACAGTTTGATGCATCTTTGAAAGTAGATAAAAGCTACATTTAAAATTTCAGATAGGTAAATACGTCAGATACGTCACTTAGTCAAACAAGCAATGATATGGCACCATACAACATTTGTGCAGTCAGTGCTCTGTGTGAAGAGCTCCCATAAAATTATTTAGAATGGCAATTGTGCAGTGAAATTGTGCCGCAACACATCAGTAAAGCATCATAAGAGTTCTGTGGTGTGACATTCCACTGGTATGCTATTAATTTTCTTGAATAAATTGTCTACAATAACAAAAACAGTGGCATGCATTTTGAGAAGGCATTGTTTGGACTTACTTTCTGTCGGTACTTTTTCTAAGGTTTGAATATATTAAATTACCAAAATTGTTATTGGTATTCTGGTTATAGCAAGAGTTTCTATTTATTTAAATGTATTTTGGGGGTGATTCTTTGACATGGATCTATAGACTATAGATAGATTTTCTTTGCTACAACTTAATCCATTTCTATAGGCTCAAAAAATGGGGTATGGACATGTATGTCTATGCTCCGAAAGATGACTACAAACACCGAGCATACTGGAGAGAACTTTATACAGTAGAGGAAGCTGAGCATCTTACGTCTTTGATATCTGCTGCGAAGGCGCAGGGGATACTCTTCTGCTATGCATTGTCTCCGGGGCTGGATATCACCTATAGCAGTCAGAAGGAGATTACTACCTTGAAACGGAAGCTGGAGCAGGTACATGTTTTTTTTTGCCCATGGTTTTGATTGTGTAACAAAAAACATGTACTTATGGACTATTTTACAATATATCGAAGACCTGCTGTTATTATGTGGCTTATGTGCAAATAAACACTTTGATTTGGTAATATTAATGTGGGGGTGAACAAAAGTAGTTAAATTAAGGATTTGCTGGAATTAAAGTTTGTAATATTCGGTATATTCCCAGTTGGATTACCCCCGGGTGGCAATCGGCAATGTAATGCGATGTTTTGAGCTGCTTTGGACATAGAATCTCACTGAGACATGCATAGTGCATACCATCTGCTCACAAAATTAATGTTCACAAAGTTAAAGATTAACTTTAAATTTACAAATAACATTTAATTCTGTTCATTGTTTCACAACTAGTAAAAAGAGAAGTAAACCAGCCAAGAGCTAATGCAAGCATTTATATGCTTAGTACTGAAACATGAATGCCTGCAGTAAAGACAGCTCTGAAGCTCATACTTTCTCTCTAGGTCTTAGCTAGAGTCTAGGATGTACCCAAATGTGTTGCAGTAGGTATGTCATAGACTGATAAGTGGAATCTTAGGAGCTGACAAACTAGTGGAGACAGGCATAATTTAATCAGATTTAACAACATATTTATGCCCATTTTCACCAAAGATCCCTAAACTACACCGTAACTAGGAATCGTCTAACTTAGCTTAATTCGTTTACTTATACTGTAAAGTGACAGCTTATTATTTTCTATGGTTTCCGAAAACCGTACGTTGCCGATTTTCCTTATTTTATTTATATATTTTAGAGAATAATTGTCAAAAATACAAGAAACATGCTTAATTGATAGTAGCATTAGAGTTTTTAATATATTATGCATCAGAAAAATTGAAAAGAAATACATTTTCTGGCATTATGCGGCTAGAAACAGTTGCCAAATACAATTAAAAAATAGCATAAGTCTATCTACATAATAAGACAAACTAAGGTCTTATAATGACCAACTGAGCCAAGTTTTTCTTACTTCTCAAATGTTTTAGGTGTCTCAATTTGGCTGCACCTGTTTTGCCCTCCTGTTTGATGACATTGAACCGGAAATGAGTGAGGGAGACAAACAGATATTCCAGAGCTTTGCCCATGCACAAGTGAGTTATTTACAAATACACGGTGGAATTTAATTGGTTCTTTTCCTTAAATGTATGTACTCAGCCCATGCTATAGAATAATTGTACAACGTGCAATTAAAAAAAAATTAAAAAATTAATGCCTCTTTACATAACTGGATAACAGCCGAAATGTCTATTTAACGCTACACACAGCACGGGCACCGGCTGAGCGCTTTGTAAATGTTTCGTAGGTAGGTAATAAAACAAAAACACCTGCGCTACCCGTCCCGCTCTCACACAGGCAAAAAACAACGCGAGTGCGGCTTATCTCTTATCTTTGCTAATAAAGACTCCCAATTTTCCCTTCATACTTTATCGAGCTTAGGACCGCTAGAATTACCTACTAAGAAAATCAGCTACGAACAAAAGGGTACGGCAGGAACTTGTGGATCCCTGATGCCATGTGCTTGTAAAGTGTCCAAGTGCTGTGGCTGTGCGTACATCCGCCTAGCCTCTGCTAAGTTGTACCTTGACAGCGTATAAAAACGCACCATGTCCAACCACTCAACATTTGAATAATTGTAATGTCGATCCATTGTCCAAAATCGCGATGCGCGCGCGTAAACGGGACACAAGTTGTGCCCCTAGAAGTTTTTGACCGACTGACCTATTTTCTGGTAGACTGGTACTTGTTTTCGGAAGCGGCCCGCGCGCATATCCGCTGCACAAAAGAAAGGGGTGGGGTATTCTTTTTGTGCTATTGGTCACCGCGGGCGGCGCCGGCGTGGCGGTCGCTGTTTGAACCAGTATTCGGTCGGGCGTTTTATTACGTTGTACTATTATCTATTCCGTGCTTTTGTTCAATGTCGCAGGGCTTTTCTTTAGAATTTGAATTCGCAGTAATTTGATAATACCTAGATTTAAGTTTTAAATCCATAGTTTTAGTTATATAGGAGCGTTCTATAGCATGGACTGAGTATGTACATTGAAGGAAAAGAACCAATTAAATTCCACCGTGTATAATTAGAAATTATCAAAATTGTTTTTTTATGTAAACAAATGCTAGTCATTCGTCTGGTATTAAGCATCACATTTGCACATAACAATTGCCAACAAGTGTCACTCCCGAGTCACTACCAATTGCATCACTTCCAGGTGTCCATAACCAATGAGATCCACCAACACCTGGGATGCCCTCGGTTCCTGCTCTGCCCCACTCAGTACTGCTCCACGAGAGCCGTCCCTACAGTCAACAGTTCGGAGTACCTCAACACGTTGGGAACTAAGTTGTCGCAGCAAATTGATATTATGTGGACAGGTATAGTGTGTCATAAACAAAACAATTTTTTTTAAACTATAGACCATTGGCGGTGTGGTCCTGGTTTGCAAATAAGACCACCCCATCTCTTCTTGTAGGTGATGTAAGAGCCGGCGAAAGTTATATCTAGAGAATGGCAGCTACAATTTCCTCCATACTTTAAAATCTTCTGCTGTCACAAAGCCGCCTGCTGTGTGTGATGATTATGGCACATAATTATGGCCCCCACTTTATGATATGCATCCAAGTGGTGTTTTATGCCTGTGTTCGGCAGAGGACATCTTTCGGCTGATGATAGTATAGACTATAGAATGAACCTTACACAGAGTGGCATATTTGTTGAAGTGAAAAAGCTCATTAATTAAAAAAAAATACTTGTGAGTGTTGCTTATTTGTGCAAAATTTTATGCATGTATGTATCACGGTGATATGTCCATGATGTTATATGGTTATAACTCCTATCTTCTGTCTATATCTATCTGAACACATATAGACATCTTAAGCTGTGAAGGATTCAGATAGATATAGACATGATGAACTTATAAGGGTTCCTTTAACTTCCTTGTAAAAACGATTTGATTGGAATTAAAAACGACCTATTTGGAATAAGTCGTCGATTGTAATTTGGTTTGTGTACCTATATATAAATAAATAAATAAATAAAAGAAGATTCTGATGATTAAAAAAAAATACTTGAGTGTTCATGTCCTTCACAGCTTAAGTTGTGAAGGGTTCAGATAGATATAGACATGATGAACTTATAAGGGTTCCTTTAACTTCCTTGTAAAAACGATTCGATTCTCATGAAAGCAAGAAAATATGGTTTACTCACTTCCACCATTATGGGTACCGTGGGAGTGAGACGGCATAAGAAATGTCAGCTGTTTTCAGAACTTATTTTTTAATCTGTCATAATATTTTTATTAGTTTTGTATCGTAGTCACAGTACTAATAAGCAATCTCCATGCAAATTCCATCCAAACTCATTCAGCCGTTTTGCCGTGGAAGACGCGTCAAACGGCCTTCATTTTATGTCATACTAAATATCCCGTATTATGGTGCTAATGACCTTACAAAGGTTGCCTGTTGTTTACTGTGGAGGCTACCATTGATTAGTCATAGAGACAGGTATGTCTGTGATTACCATAACCAAACATCAATCTAGGACAGTGACCTTACCACATAGTGGTGTTTACTTTTTAATTTAAGTTTTTTTATACTTTGCAGCGACTTTATTTATTCGTAGGAGGATTTCTATTTCGCTGTACTAGACGAAATTGAATCTAATAGGAACAAGCAAGTATTTAAAAAAAATGTATCTTCGAGGAGTTCGACTTTTAGTGGTAAGAGCGAGCTGAGATTTCACATGGATCTGTATAGATAGATAAACCATTTATTGTACACCCCAAATAATGCAATTTTACAAGGAATATAATGATTTACAAGAAGCACAATAATAGGTGAATTATTGCTAAAAGCGGTCCCTTCCAGGCAACATTTGGATGGAAGGGGTTTATCGAAGGGACAAAAGATAGGGTGCAGATGCATAACTTACTATAAAGTATTACTGTATCTAATGACTTGTGTTTTTATAGTGTTTTAATATTTGTGTGATGATGATCATTTTTAATACAAGAGGGCATTTCGGATGTCTACGCGCAGACCAGTTTGATGAAGGGGATGCGCGGTGCGCGGGGGCTGCAGCAGCTGACTGCTTGACCTATAGCGACACTCCGCGAACCGACGCTGGATGAACGCACGTCCATAATAAATAGTGAACCTACCTAAAATTGTAATCGTAACCCTTTGTAATTAAACTAATATTGTGTTACGCACTTTGTTTTTATTAACAAAGTTGGCGACCGTGACAGGGCAGTGCATAAAAGCTCGCTATCGAGTTCCTAGTCGCCTGTGTCGTGTTCGAAATTGCGACGTCATTACAAAAGACTTGCGTGTACTTACCTATTTTGTACGCGCTTCAAATCGCAATTGTTGGAGCTGGAGCCAAACAAGAAAAGCTGCTTCTGGAGCCCGTGTTGGAACATCATACAGAGGTCTAATCCAAAGAAAGTAAGCCCTAATCCTAACAAATACCTATCCCAATCTTTCTTCATATTCAATTCGTAAAAGTTTGTGTGAAATGGCCGACTTGCTACTCAAGCGTTAGATATCTAATCTAATCTAGCTTAAAGTAAGACTATCTAGGCTTTATTTCACGCTTTAGCGACATAAAATAAAATTTCAATCCCCATCACGTAGTAAAATATTTATTCCCGATAAATTGATTAAGCTTCCATCTTCCTTGCTAAAACATTATTTCATTCTTCATAAGAAATTATAACTTCAACCTATTGCATTACCTTATTGCATTATCTCATTTCTTTGCACCTAAATATACAATATTACTTCTCTTCTATGCAAAGCTAATTTAGCTATGAGCAGGTATATTGTAATCAGTATAAATTACCCACCTAAAGTAACGAATTAATGCGTTGATTTTTAACAAATTATTTTAACCGATATTTGCCGACTAATTCCAGCTCGTAAGAGCGTCTACGCCAGTGCCCTGCGCTTGCGCCGCTGCGGTCGTGCACCATCCCAAGCATTCCTGCTGTGCCCGTTCGCTCGCCGTAGCGGAGCCCGCGCTTGCTGGCCCTAGCTGTCTGCTCGGCTGGAGCTGCTCTGCTCTATACTTCGGGTAACCGTAGCGTAAACTGGATCTGGAGCTGCTAATCCTTCAAGCAGGTTTGAATTTAATTTTACCTATTTTGTTGTTTGTTTTCCAAGTAGTCCAGTGATTTATAATTATTAGAAATGAGTCAAGAATCGAAAACTGAGATTGAGTTAGAGCGTGAAAAGAAAATCGAATTGTCTAATTTAATAAAACAAAGAGGCATTATCAAGGGGCGCCTAACTAAGTTTGGCGATTACATTGCTAATATTAAAGCTTTAAAAGATATATCTGCTGTTAAGTACAAAGAATTAGAGCTTAAATCTGATAGATGTCAGTCGTTATTAACCGAGTACGAAGATACGCAGGATAAAATAGATTTATTGCATTCCGATTCTAATGAACAAATTAAAGAAAGAGATGCGTTGGAAAACCAGTTCCTTAGCTTAATATCTAACTGTCAGGTTCTTTTGGATAGTCGCCCAGATAAAAAACAAAGGGATATAAATTCCGTAGGTGATTGTGAGCACGCATCTATTAGCAGTTGCCATTCCCATTCGGCTAATGCAATCAAGTTGCCTACTATTAAATTACCTACTTTTGACGGCAATTATTTGCAGTGGTTAGAGTTTAAGGACACGTTCGAGTCGGTAATAAACAGCAATGAAGGGATTCCTCCAATTAATAAATTCCATTATTTACGTTCCTCGCTCGAAGGCAGTGCAGCCGTGGTAATAAAGTCTATTGAATTTAGTGCTAAAAATTATAAAGTTGCGTGGGAGTTATTATGTCAGAGATATGACAACAAAAATATATTAATAAATAACCATTTGAAAGCGTTATTTAGTATTGAGTCTTTGAATAGGGAATCCTTTAAGGCGTTGCGGTTTGTTGTTGATCATGTTTCAAAACATTTACGTGCCCTTGATTCTCTTGGCCAGCCTACCAACATGTGGGATGCCCTAATTATATTTATGGTTTCGGCCAAGTTAGACATACACACGAGTAGAAAATGGGAAGAATATAAATGCAACCTTCGCGACTTACCGACTTTAAGTGAATTCTATGCTTTCTTGCGCAGTCGTGCTGATGTGCTAGAAACTGCTTATAGCAATAATAATCGATTTGATAGACCAGCTGATAACAAACAAAATAAACCTAATAATCAGTCTAAAAGTTTTGTCATGTCTTGTGAAAGGAAGGAGAATAAAGGTTGTTGTGTTTTGTGTAGTGAAGGTCACGCGCTGTATCAATGCCCTAAATTTAAGAGTATGCATGTTGACGACCGCATTAATGAAGTGTCTAAATTAAAACTGTGTAAGAATTGTTTGCGCAGTGGTCATAATGCACACCAATGCCAACTTAAGGGGCTATGTCTTACCTGTAGAAAGAAGCATAATACACTCATACATAAAACTTACCAGTCGTCTGCGGATCCTCAGCCTTCGACTTCGTCGCTGCCTATTTCACTCACGGCGTCTTCATCAGCTGGTCAGGTGTTGTTGTGTACGGCTTTAGTCAAAATAATGATTAATAATAAAGCTTACCAAGCGCGTGCACTGCTGGATACGGGAAGTCAGTCCTCATTTGTCACCGAAAAGCTGAAAGAAAGGCTAGGGTTGTCTATTGATCATTCTCACTCGGTAAATGTCCGCGGTATCAATAATGTGGCCTGTAATATCTCGCAAAAATGTAATATTAAAATAAAGTCAAGAGTGATTCCATTTGAAATTAATGTTAAATGTTTGGTAGTGCCACGCATCACGAGTACCTTACCAAACTCAGTTATTGATACTGAATGTTTGAAATTTCCACATAATATTGAACTTGCCGACCCTAAATATTTTTCCCCTGCTGAGGTAGATATCCTCCTAGGAGCAGATGTATATTGGGAAATAGTCGGCTCAAATCTAATAAAACTTGGTTCAAATAAACCAGTTCTTCAAGAGTCTAAGCTCGGGTGGCTTGTAGGTGGTCCTATAATGTCAAGTCAGTCAATCCCGGAAGTTAATTGTAACTTCTCTCAAGAAATACAGGATTCATTAGAAAAATTCTGGAAAATTGATGATTTACCACAGATAAAAACATATTCACCAGAAGAGCAACTCTGTGAAAATCATTTTGTTAACAATACTACTCGTTTGCTGAATGGTAGATTTTCTGTTAAAATTCCAATGAAAGACACACCTGAGGAAGCTCTCGGTAGTTCTTATTATATTGCCAAAAAGTGTTTTGAAAATCTCGAAAGAAAGTTTATTAAATTTCCGACCCAAAAAGAGAACTATAAAAAATTTATAAATGAATATGCTAATTTGGGACACCTAACTAAAATAAATCAACCTGCATTTGGATACTATATGCCACATCACGCGGTTATCCGCGAGAAGAGCGAGACAACTAAACTTCGAGTGGTGTTTAATGCATCGTCAAAAACAAGTTCAGGGAAGTCTCTAAATGATATTCAAATGGTCGGCCCAGTAGTGCAAAGCGATTTAATATCAATATTACTTCGTTTTCGCGTGCATAAATTTATTCTTACAGGGGACATAGAGAAAATGTACCGCCAAATTGAAGTCGCGCCGTCCCAGCGTCACCTGCAGCTCATCCTGTGGCGTGAAGAAACTCACCACAAAGTTGATGTGATGCAACTTAATACTGTGACGTATGGCACAGCGTCGGCGTCGTTTCTGAGTACTCGATGTCTCCTACAGTTAGCCAATGAGGATAAATCTATAGCTTGCGTAATAAAGCACGACTTCTACGCTGACGATTTGAATACAGGTTCGGACACGATTGAGGGCTTAAAATACATTCATAAGAATGTTGTAGATGTACTGAATTCTGCATGCCTTCCACTGCGGAAATTTCGTACTAACTGTGCTCAGTTGTTTGACGAAGAAATAGACTCGTCCAAACCTATGGATTTCAATAAAGAATCCAGTGTACTAGGTCTAAATTGGTCTCCTAAGTCAGACTTATTGCAATTCTCCACCAATCTAGAACCTTCTAGTCAAATTACCAAAAGGTCAGTAATTTCGGCCACTGCTAAGGTCTTTGACCCTTTAGGATTATTATGCCCATGTATAATTGTCGCAAAAATTCTATTACAAGAGTTATGGTCTTCTAAACTTGGCTGGGATGACCCCATCCCCACCGATTTTTGCAAAAATTGGTCAAGCTTATTGAAAGAGTTTTCAAATTTACCCCTAATACAGATACCCCGAAGGGCATTGTGCGAAACTCCTTGCAATATAACTCTGCATTGCTTTGTAGATGCCAGCCAGAAGGCCTATTCAGCGTGCGTATACCTTCGTTCTGAGAATCAAGATCTAACCATCACAGTACGGTTGTTGTGCGCTAAGACACGAGTAGCACCCCTGAGCCCAACTACGATACCGAGGTTGGAGTTATGTGGTGCCTTGTTAGGTGCTCGTCTATGCTCAAAGGTGCTGCAGTCGCTACGATGTGATGTAACTCAAAAAATCTTATGGACTGATTCTACAGTCGTATTAGGATGGGTAAAAACGCCGCCAAAGGACCTCAAAGTTTTTGTGTGCAACCGTGTGAATGAGATAAATGAGCTCGCTGATGGGTTCACGTTTTGTCATGTTCCCACTGATCAAAACCCAGCGGACATGGCTTCTAGAGGTATAAGTCCTAAACAGCTTCAGTCTTCATCCCTTTGGTGGGAAGGGCCTTCGTTCCTCGCATGTGATCCATCTGCATGGCCTAAGCAAACGCACACATACACACCTACCAACTTACCTGAAATAAAAAATCCTATTAAATGCCATGTTTCATCTACAGATACCAGTATTCCATTTGAAAATTATTCTAACCTAAATAAAATGAAGAGAGTTTATGCGTATGTATTACGATTCATAACAAACTGTAAAAACAATAACTCGCGGGTTACTGGGCCTTTGGATGTTAACGAGTTAAATAATTCCTTACAAATACTGGTCAAATATAGTCAAATACATAGCTTCAATGAAGAAATTAAATTAATATCCAACAGCAAACCCCTAAATCATAAAAGCAAACTATTGTCATTGAACTGCTTTCTGGATTCTAACGGTTTGTTAAGAGCTGGTGGTCGAATTCAAAACTCAGATTTTAGCTACGATAAAAAACACCCTTTAATTTTAGATTCAAAGCACCACTTTACAAAACTATTGTTTAGAAACGAACATGAACGCCTGTTTCATGCTGGTCCTCAGCATCTACTTGCATCGATAAGAGATACCTTTTGGCCTATTGGTGGCAGGCATTTAGCGCGCACCACAACTAGGCAGTGCATGATTTGTATTCGTTTACGCGGACAAACGTTGCAGCCCTTGATGGGCAACCTACCTGCTGAGAGAAGTGACTCGTCGTTCCCTTTCCACTCGTGTGGCGTCGATTTTGCCGGACCGTTCATGATCTCTAGTCGCAAGGGAAAAGGCAACCGCATTTCTAAATGCTACCTATGTTTATTTATTTGTCTCTCAACCAAAGCATTACATTTGGAATTAGTTAGTGACTTAAGTACTGAGGCATTTATTTTATCTTTGCGACGATTTGTATCTAGACGAGGTAAGCCTAATTCAATTTTTTGTGATAATGGCTCTAATTTTAAAGGAGCAAACAACGAAATGAGTAAAATACTCCGATCCAGTTGCGAGTCTATTCGTAATTATGCTGCCAATGAAGGTTTTAAATTTGTCTTCAGTCCTGCATATTCACCTCACTTTGGGGGCATATGGGAGGCCGGCGTCAAGTCGGCCAAACATCACTTACGCTGCGTAGCAGGCAATGCTTCCCTAACATTTGAGGAGCTCGCAACCCTTTTTATGCAGATTGAAGCGATATTGAATTCCCGTCCGCTAACCCCACTGTCCTCCGATCCAAACGATCCTTCTCCATTAACTCCAGGGCACTTTCTGATTGGGCGGCCGCTTACTTCGGTGCCGTCACAGCCAATTACATCAAAGCACCCCAACCGATATCAACTTATAGAGAAGCTAAGACAGCACTTCTGGGAAAGATGGCGTCGAGAATTCATAGCAGAGCTCCAGCAGCGGACTAAATGGAAGACGAAGCAGCGAGAACTTCACGTCGGTGACTTAGTAATACTTAAAGAAGACAATCTCCCTCCGCTACAATGGCGACTTGCCCGCATAAGCCAATTATACCCTGGATCAGATGGGATAAGCAGAGTCGCCGATGTTCTTACTACAAAAGGCACTATGAGGAGGGCAATAAATAAAATGTGTATAATACCCATCGACGACAATACTAATAATAAACCTCCAACTCATGAAGACCAGGAAATTAATGAAACCAACTCGGACAAACGAGCTTCCCCAATGAAGCTGATGCTGAACTAAAATTTGGATAACGCTGAATCATTGAAAGCAGCGCTTCAAGGCCCCGGAAGATGTCTACGCGCAGACCAGTTTGATGAAGGGGATGCGCGGTGCGCGGGGGCTGCAGCAGCTGACTGCTTGACCTATAGCGACACTCCGCGAACCGACGCTGGATGAACGCACGTCCATAATAAATAGTGAACCTACCTAAAATTGTAATCGTAACCCTTTGTAATTAAACTAATATTGTGTTACGCACTTTGTTTTTATTAACATCGGATACACAGTTTTCTAACTCAAAGCGCATGTAGTCAGCTTGAGTGAGATTATGCTGGCTGGCTTACCCGCAGTTTTTGTATATGCCATTTCAACATACATCATCCTCTTTTGCCTTTTCCCATTTGTTATTGGGGCCGGCTCCAAACCTAACCTGTAGCGGCAAGCTACCAGAATTATACGAGAGACTGTCATCTGACCTCGCAACCCATAAGGAACCAGTAACAGGAATGGTTAGACCAGGTGTCTGATTCTATCAGGCGTCTGACTACCCGTAACGTATTGCCATAGATGTTCTTATGACAACCGGGACCGACGGCTTAACGTGCTCTCCGAGGCACGGAGCGATGGCTTCGAAAACAGCACATAACTTACTACAAGTCATTAGTGCAGGGCCGAGGATCGAACCCTGTGCTGTAAGATGGCAAAGCGCACGTACTACCGCTCGGCCACCATCTTTCCTCAACTGTTGTTTTATGTTGTTGTGTGTTGCCAGTTTAACAAACAACAACTTACACTAATTGAAAAGTTCACATATGAAACGCATCATATTGTTTCAGGTCCGAAAGTGATATCAAAGACTTTGACGACAGAATGCATAGAGGAGATAACTCAGGTGCTGCGGCGGCCGCCGGTCATCTGGGACAATCTGCATGCTAATGATTACGATCAGAAACGGATCTTCTTAGGTAAGTCAAGAGTGAACAGCCGTTTCAGAAACCCAACCAACCAACCCAACCAACCAACCCAACCAACCAACCCAACCAACCAACCCAACCAACCAACCCAACCAACCAACCCAACCAACCAACCCAACCAACCAACCCAACCAACCAACCAACCAACCCAATTCAACCAACCAACCCAATTAACCAAGCCAACAACCCAACTACCCAACTGGTGCCATCCGGAAATGGCCAAATGCAGCTCATTCAAGATATACAAGATATTTAGCTAGCTAAGATAGCAAGATATTTGTAATGCTGTGACACGAATTGAACAAGACACGGTAACGACAGCCGTGACGCTTAACATCAGGCGATCGACTAGCTCGTCGCGTCATTCATCTACATAAAAAAAACGTTTTTGGTAACATTACCAAAAGTTGTGAACATTTCCTGTTCTAATTTAATGATTACTTTTGTTTTATGTGCAGGGCCGTATTGCGGACGTTCTCCGGAGCTGATTCCCTTGCTGCGTGGCGTGCTGACCAACCCTAACTGCGAGTACAATGCTAACATGATCCCTATATGGACGCTGGCGCATTGGGCTGCATGCACCTTTGATGCGCCGCAACATAGTGAGTATTCTTTCATCATCATCATCAGCCTGAGGAAGTCCACTGTTGAACATAGGCCTCTCTCGCATAGAGCGCCACGTTAACTAGCTGCTTGCCTCTTGCATCCATCGGCTCCCCGCGGTTCTTATCAGATTCTTTAACAGTCTATTTAAAAATGCACAAAGAAATATTGCTATATATTTTAAAGTTAAAAAAAATGTGTTAATAAGTAAAATCTGTAAATATATAAATAAATATTACATAAATATTTGTGTACATTTAAGACAGCGCCATCTAGTCCCAAACTAAGCAAAGCTTGTACTGTGCAAACCGGATAACTGATAGATACTTTTTGTTTGTTGTTATAAATAAATACATAGAGTACAATGTACAGAACAAAAACCTATGTTCATCACACAAATGTTTGTCCTGAGTGGGAATTGAACCCACACGCTACAGTTCAGAAGGCAGAGCTACTACCAACTGAGCTATCAGAACCAGACCAGTCAAAGCAATATGGCGGAGTAATATGCTTTTAATGTTTCTGGAAGGGGCATTACCTGTCCTTTTCTCGCGAAACAGATCTTGTAGAGTTGCCTCGCAGCTACTATGACGTGCTGATAAGTGACGTGACGTGACATGCACAGATAACCCCCAATAGATACCGCATTACGGGATTTTTGTTCGGATCCTAGCTCACCAAAACTGGCGGAAGGCGCGGGTTGCGGGGACTGGAGCCAATGCGCTATTATTGGCTGTTTCGAGTGACGCCCTAATAATGAACTCTAATAATTGGTCGAAACTAAGGCCGTGCTGCGAAGCGGCGATTTATATAGAACCACTTACTCCAATGCGTGGTGCGCGGTCGTCGTCTTTCATGCGGTATCTAATATTGGAGGTTATCTATGCGTGATATGCCAAAGAAAGTGTCACAGCTTAATAATAAGATACTATGAAGTAAGTTTCAATGACGTCACTCCATGTTTGAATTGTCTCTTTCTATTCTTGTATCTCAAAATGTCTAATCTATTGAGATAATGAATTATTTTTCTACAACTGCCTATATTTTGAGGAGTATAATTCATTCATCAAAGGCAGCAGTGGCTGTATTGATTTGGATGAAATTTTGCACACAGATTGCTTTCGTGACCTAGTTCAAAATAGTATCTATAGACTACACTACTGTGGGACTGGTTCTTGAAGAAATTAAAAAACAGCTTGTCTTGAATGCTTCTTTTATTTTACTCCTCTTTAATCTTCTTATTTCTAATTAATCTTAAAATAACACCTTACCCGTAATCGTCCATTCGTTCTCTGTCCCTCTCGCACATCCACCTCTTTCACTCATTCATTCGTTCGGATACAGACTACGCTCATATCTGGCTTACTCGTCAGGATACATTCTACAAATCCCACACTACTATACTTGAAAATGTTCCAGTTCCTGCTAGTAAATAATGGATGCAATAATGCAAGTGAAGCCGCGACGCCTGTCCAGTTCGTTTCTATTTCACAGTGCATCAAACCTGGTGTTTTGTTGCAGTGGAAGCAGTGTCCTGGGACATCAAGCTAGAGCGAGAAAGCGAACAGGGCGTTTGTGATGATGACACCCCGCTTTCCCTCGAGAAACATGTCTACCACCATAGACAGGCTTTGAGGTATTTATTATCAATTCATCACCTAGTCATCATCATCATCATCATCAACAGCCTTAAGACGCCCACTGCTGAACTTGGGCCACCCCCAAAGAGGCCTCATTAATAAGCTTAAAGTCGCGCAATGAGCTATGGTGAGAGCTATTCTCGGTGTTTCCCTGCGAGATAAGATCCAGGAAATGAGAAGATCCGCAGGGGGACTAAAGAGACCGATATAGCTCGTAGAATTAGCAAGTTGAAATGGCATTGGGCAGGCCACATCGCTCGTAGAACTGACAACCGATGGGGAAGGAAGGTTCTCGAGTGGCGACCACGAACCGGAAGACGTAGCGTAGGTCCCTACTAGGTGGACCGAAGATCTGGTGAAAACCGGGGGGAGCCGATGGATGCAGGAGGCGAGCAGCTGCTCAAAGTGGTGCTCTCTGGGGGAGGCCTATGTTCAGCAGTGGACGTCTTCAGGCAGTTGATGATGATTGTAACCTCTTGAATTTTGGGATTCTTTCGGTGTCCTCGCGATGTTTTTCTTCACCGTGCAAATGCCGCACATAACTTGAAAAGTAGACATGGGCGTTTTCGTTATTGAGAACGAACGGTTACATATCCGATATTTAGTTTTCATATCGATATCGAAAACCGTTTTCAGATATCGATATCTGTAGTAATGATTTGGCGCAAACCTACACCTAACTCAAACTATTTAACCAAGGCATAACGGGCCTATTATGTTACCCATCTAAAAATGAACCTTATTGCTTTGAAGTTTAATTCTATTTTACAATGTGCACTGTTGAGTGACGTAATGACAGCAACAACGCATCGATATCCATATTCGCTTCGTCTCTTTTTGTACCATATAAAGCATTGTCGTAAGAAAGAGAAGTAACGAATATGAGTTGGTTCGTTCGTTCCTGGTGTGGGTCGCATAGTTTGTTTTGAGTTTTGGTTTCGGTTGGATATGTGAAAACGGTTTTGTACTTTGGTTTATCGATATGATATGATATTGTGATTCATAACGATATAAGTTATGTTTTGATATATCGGAATCATGCCTATTGAAAATTCATTGGTGTAGGGTCGAGCAGGATTTGAACCTGGATGCGTCGGTTCGAAAGTCGCACGGATTACCGCTGAGCCACTCGCTCATATATTTTATTTACTACTCATTTCTTTACTTTTTTTACAGAGAGGCCATCAACGAATGGCTGCCGGAGTTCTCAATACCGAAGACGGCGCAAGGGCCCGTCATTAAACCCCAGCCAATCGTACCAGGTAACTTTTGTATGTATTCTGAACAAAGGAACACGTTTTATTACTATTTTAACCAATGTTTTACCGCAGGGATTCGACGAGGCTTGACATTTTTAGTTAGACGAATTTGACGGTTGGTACCACACAATGTCTAGGGAGTAAGGCTCAGTTTACATTGACGTGGAATGGAAGCGACGGAACGGAACGGTCTATGCAGGACTCATTTTCCACCTGCTATTGAGGTTAGCCTTGCCCCTCCCAGTTGCAGCAAAAATGTCAAACACAGGTATCCTTTAGGCAAGCATAGACCACATCATTGCTTAAAATCAGGCGAGGCAGTGGTCAGATGTTTTGCTTATAACCAATAAAAAAACCATGAATATTATTCTCTGCCAATATTCAAAGTAAAGCAGCTCAAAGTCGCGCAACGAGCTATGGAGAGAGCTATGCTCGGTGTTTCCCTGCAAGATAAGCTCCGGAACGAGGAGATCCGCAGGAGAACTAAAGTGACCGGTATAGCTCTTAGAATTAGCAAGTTGAAATAGCAATGGGCAGACCACATCGCTCGTAGAACTGACAACCGATGGGGAAGAATGGTCCTCGAATGGCGACCACGAACCGGAAGAAGCAGCGTAGGCCGGCCCCCCACTCGGTGGACCGACGATCTGGTGAAAGCCGCGAGGAGCCGATGGATGTAGGAGGCAAGCAGCCGCTCAAGGTGGCGCTCTCTGGGGGAGGCTTATGTTCAGCAGTGGACGTCTTCAGGCTGTTGATGATGATGATGATGATGATGATTCAAAGTAAGTGTTGCAAATACCAATTACATTATGTTTCCCCACAGTACCGCCAGTGCCGATCATCCCGATCCTGCCGTCTGTGAACACATGCATGTCGCTAGTGACGGGGACTTCTGCCACTTGCACCACTAGCACTTGCTCCCACGCCATTCCCACTGTCACCCCCAGCCAGTTGCAAGCGCTACGTGACCCGGACCGACAGCCTGGGGTGAGTAAACTATTAGCCAGCGCATGAGCTGTAGAAATCTACTTCTCTTCATTTGAGAAAGCGTTTGGCCAATGACAACGGAATAAAAGGTTTATGACGTCATCCGCGTGATCATTCATTGGTCAAGCGCTTGACAACGGAATAAAAGGTTTATGACGTCATCCGCGTGATCATTCATTGGTCAAGCGCTTGACAACGGAATAAAAGGTTTATGACGTCATCCGCGTGATCATTCATTGGTCAAGCGCTTTCTCGAGAGAAGAGATATGTTGATTTCTACAGCTCATGCTACCCGTGCTGGAGTGAGTAAACCATTAGTCTGGGGTAAGTAAACCGTGAGCCTGGGTAGAGTAAATTATTGGTCTGGGGTGAGTAAACCATTAGTCTGAGGTGAGTAAACCATTAGCCCGAGGGGAGTAAACCATTAGCCTGGGGTGTAAACCATCAGCATAGAGTGAGTAAACCATTAGCCTGGAGTGCGTAAACCGTTAGCCTGGGGTGAGTATACCATTAGCTTGGAGTGAGTAAACCATAAGCCTGGAGTGAGTAAACCATTAGCCTGGAGGGAATAAACTTTCACACATCATATCGCATCATTAGCTGGAAGACATCCACTGTTAAACACAGGCCTCTCCCATAAAACGCCACTTGAGGCGCTTATCATGGGAGGTCTTGATAAATAAAATAGGTATAATCTCTATTAAGGGAGTATTTTGGAGCTGCACCAATGTTCATGCCATATAATTTAAGGATCTTTACCAACACCAACAAACTCCATAAACTATCTCCTTGTTCCAGGTATCATCAATAGAAACCTTCAATCCGGTTTCAAACCCTGTGATGAATTCCCTAGTTTCACCTACCAAAGTGATCCTGAACGAGTCCATTCCGAACCCAATCATCCCCTTAGCTAGCTCCATATCCCTCCCCAATGAAATACCCATATCTACCCTTCCTATTCCGATAATGGGTATCAAAGTGTTTGAAGACAAGAAGTGTGAATTGAGCGAAGATAGTGAAGTGATAAGTGACAGTGTAGTGTTAAGTGAAAGTTTTGATAAGAAAGATGATGAGATTGTTGTTGATGATGTGGTTGAAGAACAGCGGAACGGTGACATGAGTGTTGGCGGTAAGTTTTAGCCTATAATAATATCCTTTTCTTCTATGCCAAAATGGGCATTCGTTTGACAACATCTCCCCTGCATGGGTAGCACGAGCTGTAGAAACTTTAGAGTATAGACTAAAAGCATAGAGATCATCAAAACGGTATTATATGTGTACTGCTCACACGTATCGCTACGTCAGTGGCGAAGGAAAGAAACAAACATATAGTAATTAGCTATGCTTGCGATAAGCACCATATCATTTTTTTGAACTCGAGTCAACTGTTTTTTCCTTAAAGTATAGACTAAAAGCATAGAGAGATCATCAAAACGACATTATATTTATACTTCTCACACATATCACTACGTCACTCCATGATGATGGGAAGTGAAAAAGTTGTTTAAGGTGGAGCATGTTTGCCCATGATCAACCCATTCATTCTCGACTTGATTTATTTGACCCTTTTATTTTTCAGACTTAAACCTGTCTTTAATCAGCTTAATTTCATACTGAAAATACTTGGATGATATGATCATTATATTTTTTCTAGTTATTTTGATTTTTTAAAACCAAAGTTTTGAACCGATTTTGATTTCTATGATGTTAATCTGAAAGTGTGTATTTACATTAAAATAAATAAGAATTTTCCAAAACGATTTTTAATAAATGTTGGAGATAACAGTTGAGGTAACAAACTTTGAAAAATACAACTGAATTGAGAATTGGTACCATACTTACAAGACGCTTGATGGGATCAACATAGCATACTCCATACTTTATATCCCGGAAAATTAACAGTTTCGCGAAAAAACACCAAAATGGCGGGTAATAATTCAGTGTACTTCTTGCCAAGGTTTCAGATGTGCAGGATATTATTGTGTAACATAATTCCGTTTCTTATCTTCGGTTATAATTTTTTAATTCTCTTGTCAATAAATAAAGTCTGAGTGGTTGTTGATACTGATCCATGATCACACTGCTGTTCTTCCCACAGACACCCCGCAAACACTAAGCCCGAGCCGGCCCAACATAACCGAGCTTGGTGAACCTCTGGAAGTAGATCCTCCATCTACAGCCGCCACGGAGTCTGACGTCATCATGAATGATGGCATGAGTGAGGTAATATAACTCGCTTTTTAAACATTTCTGAATAATTTGGTTTCTTTTGAGTCTGAGAGCAAGTGTTGCTCATAGTAGCCCATGCAGGTGTCAACGATGCATCCTAGTTCTAATCCAGTTCGACCTTGCACCAGTATTTTCAAGTTATGTGCGGAATTTGCACTCAATCTTACAACAGTGAAGGATAATATCGTGAGGGAACCGGCATGGAGACAAGGAGCTGGGCTGGCTTGGGTAAATGCTGGCAGGAGGAAATGTACAATACACCCCATGCGTGACGTCAGTGCAGGCCTTACCGCCCCCAAATAGAATAAGAATAAGAACCGGCGTCATGTTCAAGAATCACAAAATTCAAGTAGGTGGAGTAGGTATTCATGTGTCATTCAGCAACCCACACTTAGCCAGGCTGGTGAGTTATGGCCTACACTCATCACTGTAAGAGAAGGCCCGTGTCCCAGTAGTGGGAAAATATTGAACGGATGACGACAGAAAGTTTTCTCACTCTCACCACTGTCGAAAGTGTAGTGAAAGTGAAAAAGCAAGATGTCAGCTCTTTACAAATCTTTTTTTGGCATGAATCATAGTGTTATTATTTTTCAGAATGGTTCAATGCAAGTGGAGCCCAGCAACAGCCCACTCAGCACAGACATGATGGTGGAACCACCAGAGCCAACAGATGTCGCGGATGAGTAAGTGATCAGTATCTATTACCATAAAACTGTCATTAACTACTAGATTTTATTAGATGGTAGGACTGTTTTGTAGAATTTGTCTAGGTCTGGTTCGGGTACCGTATTGCCAGATATTCTGCTGCCATGCAGGAGAGTGCAAGCACTGTTGCGTTCCGGTTTGAAGGGCACTTAGCTAGTGAAATTACTGGGCATAAGAGACGACGTCACACTGGACTGTGCACGTCATCTTGATGTCTCAAGGTGATGTGCGCTGTGCAGTATCACAAGACAATATATTTTAGTGTTTTGAGTGGTACCGCAACTGTTACGGGCATCAAGCGAAACTTGCGTTGAATGACAATCATTTGATATTAAAACAAATTTGTAATACTAGATAGGTTTGTGTTTGACCACATTTCTCCTGATGTTAAGTGACAATGTGGTCGTCGATGTTGCACGCTCGCCTATAAGAAACTCACTCTCTTTTTCAAAACATCCAGATTTTATAGCTATTCGGAAACATAGACGCTGGTAAAGAGTTCCACTATTTAGCCATTTGCATTAAAAATGTCGAATCGAAACGCTAATGATACAATGGGTGACAAAGTGTCATCATCATCCTCATCATTAATAGCCTGAAAACATCTACTGCTGAACATAGGCCTCCCTCACAGAACGCCTTCTGCATCCGGCGGCTCCCCGTGGTTATAACCAGATCGTCGGTTCACCTAGTGGGGCCTACGCTGCGTCTTCCGGTTCATGGTCGCCACTCGAGAACCTTTCTTCCCCATCGGTTGTCAGTTCGAGCGACGTCGCCTGCCCATGGCCATTTCAACTTGCTAATTCTAAGAGCTATATCGGTCACTTTAGTCCTCTTTCGGATCTTATCTCGCAGGGAAACATCAGTGTGATACTATTTTATCCTGCAAATTTGCCAAAGAATCTGTCTTCCATTCTTAGGCCAGTAGAAATAGAAGAACCGACGGTAGACGCGAATGCACTGACCGCCGACGATCTGTTGCTACTATGCGACCTGTTCTACTTACCGTTCGAGCACGGCTCGCGCGGGCTGCGGCTACTACACGACTACAACTGGCTGGTGGTGCATGCTGCTACTATGTTGCCACATGCGAATAAACCTGAGGTGAGACGTTTTGTTGTGCTACTTGTTTTACCTGTGGCCTTATCGCGTAAGACTGATGGAGATCGTGATCATATGATCTCTTGCTCACACTCGCGGGTTTGTAAATTGGTGCGTCCAAGATGGCAGGCCAAGTCCATGTCCAGAACAGTTACGCGATAGGGGTGCTGATTTATGACATTGTGTACTTGCTGTAAGGTTTAGTCTACATGCATATTGCTAGTAGTATCTACAATGTGACTTTGCTTAAGTGTTGAATGTCCCTTTTCCTAGTTTATCAAATCTAATAGGTACAGTATGACATTTCGAGGGATACCAAGCTAGAGATTTTTTCCCTAAATTTTGAGGTAAAAGAGGAATGGGGGTTCTTAGGGGATTAAAAATAATAATAATAACAATAAATTGATGGCAAGATTGCTTAACGTTTTTTTGCTGCAGAAATCTTCGCACTTTAAGATTATTCATCTCATGAGAAGGAAAAAAGTCTATTTATTAAAATTTATCCGTGCGATCAGGCGATGCAACCGATGTATATCACCTAATATACATCTGTTGTTCATGCTGTGGTCAACGAATTGTTTTTTACATGAATATATAACTATAAGTGTTAACATGTTTTAATGATGACGCATGAAGCAGTACGCATTCAAGAATAAGAAAAGATAAAGGTTCTAATTTAAAAATTTATTTATTTCTCAAATCAGTTTATAAATGAGGAAGTAACGTAAAGAATATAAAAACTATAACCATATAGAGAAAATCTTTCATTTTTATTTCATGTTACAAATGTTCCTATAGCATAAGGATTTGAGGTCGCCGTGTCACGACTATTGCGTTTTAGATATTATTAAGAAACATTGTTTAATTATTGCTTTATTTTATGAGCTTCAAATACTTATATACCTGCAACATACAATGAATATGCTAGGAATACAAAAAAAGCTTAGGGGTTTTTAGGGGATTTAAGTTATCTAGGGAAAAAATTCTTTAGGAACTGGCAGCACTTTTATTCTAACAATAGTGATGCGACTATTACACATTCGATTAATCGGTGAAATTTTCGTATAAGGTAATTAATCGAATCAAATCTTTGGGCGAGCATAATTCAGTGATATAATCTTGTGCAGTTCGCTAATTATCTACTTTGAAAGGGTGATTTTAATTATAATAATTATATAGTATACAATCCTAAAGCTCCAGGGTGGAAATGTTAAAGGGCATAACGCCGCGAGTAGCGTTCAATGAAAGTGCAGCACACCTTTCCACACCCTAAGCCGCCCCACACCGATGTTGCTTCCTCGGTAGCCAGTAGCCCCTACGGGTGCCCCATTTATAGTGTGGCAAGTCATCACCTCCCTCAAAAATTTGATATGATGAGACAAATTTTATCTCATTCCATAAACCAGATCATAATAATCCATCAAAAGTTCATCAAAACCACAATAGCCCAGATATTTTTACCTTCATTTATTAAACAAAATAGTTATGAGTAGGTATGCCAACATGTAAGAAATAAATAGTACAACTCGGTCACTTTGTCTAGCTGTCCTCGCTGAAATGCAAGCCATTGACGTCAAGTATAGGAATAGTGTGACCGTGTTATCTTTTGTATTCAAAAAGGCCTCTTGGTGTTATGGCGCGGCCAGACATGCGGAGCAACAGCGAATCTTCGCTGTTGAACGCTCATGTGGCCGCGTACAGCGATGCATCGCAGCATCGATGGGCGCAGAAAGCTATCGCGTGAAAGTGAAAGCCTTTATTTTCGCAACACTCTTATTCGCAACAATCATTAGTTCTCTTACTGAGATCATATCATATGAAAAAACTAAACGATTATTGAATAAATATGTCGAATCAGTATCCTTTACTCTTTAAAATCGGGTTTATCCGATATCGATTATTTAGTTCACATCTCTAGACCAGTTAATCTGACAGTGTCAATCACTAATCATGTCAACTTCATAGTGGACTTCTTAGATTTGATAAACCGTAATATCATCCGGTCAGTAATGCCATATCTCAAAATTTTTGTTTTCCTAAATGTATCTTTTCCAAATTGTCTTTTCCTTAAAATGTTGCTGCTCCAAAACATTCTTTTCCCGAAATGTGGAAAGTAAATGCTCCGCTCCAAAACCATCCGTTCTAAAATTTCATCTTTTTAAAAATGTAGAAGAGATATGGATATGGAAGAGACAAACACGTGCCTTGTTCTACCTACTTATCTCTAAAATTTCACTCACGCAATATTTTTAATTCTTATAATTATTCCTTCTCTAAGACGTGGTTTCCCAATTTTCTCCTTTGTATTCAATATTTGCTGATTGCATACAGTTTGAAGAGTTTCTAAGATCTCGTAGTTAGTGTGAAAATATTCTATGCCTGTGGTTATCTTGTAAATAAATACTTGATTTGAAAAGCTTTTGAAAACGGTGATACTGTTTATGGAGACATAAACATTTGCCTTGTTACCCTGTTCCCAAAACTTCCATTCCCCAAAATGTCTACTCCACGTGATGGTCTCGCCATTAAGTGGAGGTATATTATTGTATAGGCAAGCGAATGGCGCCGGCGCCGCAGCCGCTTCGCGTGGTGGATGTCCCGCACGCGGCGCCTCGCCCGCCGGCTGGCGCTGGTCGCCAACCGCGAGCTGTGCTCCGAGCTGCAGCCCTACGTGTGGGAGCTGTGCAGCGTGCTCGGCCTGCTGGACGGCTTCCTCAGGTGGCTCGGTGAGGGAATGTAGACCTTATCTCCACGGGATACACTCTATACTAGGACTTCGCTGGGCGCCAACCGCGAGCTGTGCTCCGAGCTGCAGCCCTACGACTTATAATTCGATTCATGGCTTGAGAGCTAACAAATGTCAAAACACGAAATAATGTTTCCACACTTATGCCTACATCATCGACCAGAAGACGTCCACTGTTGAACATAGGTCTCTCTCAGAACGCCACTTTGGACGCTTATCATAGAAGGGATTTGCCTTATGCCCTAAAGTGCTGGACTAAAGTTGTACTGCTTAGCTTTACTACTGCCTAAACATTTCTTATTATCTATATGACACCGATGATGACTGTCGATATGTTCCATTCATTTAATTAAATTTTTTTTTGCAGAACTTGGGAAATTCCCACAGAACATAGCAGCGAACACTCAAGGAACTTACACATGTAAGTAATTATTTATTATTTATTGGTGAAGGGTTTATTGAGATATATGTTTGGTACTGCTCCAAAGTGGAGGTAGAAATTTTTAAAGTGAGACATTTATAGAGTAGAGACATTTCAATAGTGTTAATTATTTTATTTACGAGAATAAATATATCTTGTCTCGGGAAAGTGTTGACCAATGACATCCAATTTAACATGACCCATCGCACCCTCGGTTCTCTCCACCCCCCAGGGTTCTCTAAAGGCTGGCGGGAAACGTTCGAAAGCGGCGCACAAGAGCCGTGGGTGTTCCGGGGTGGCCTTACTGCTGACCTGCGGCGCCTTCTCCCAGTCGAATGCAGTGGCGAATCACTCCGGTTGGATCATCACCTCACGCCTCCCTTGCTTATACGACCGTATACGCCGAGCGACGAAAAGGCGGTACGTACCGCATTTTATATAAAAGGACAAGTAACGAGTAAATATGTCTTGAGGGTTCCGGTATCTCCTGCATACCTTATGTGTTTGCCTGAGAAACATAAATAGAGTGGAGTCACTTATTTACCCGACTTATTAAAACAGTTGCAGTGACACTGCACTGTGCATAATAAAATTGGTAACATTTAAAATTTTTGATCCCCAGTTTTTATTAGTTTTATTAAAACTTAGGTCATATTGTATTGAACAACTTTAGCCTTCACGCGGCGACATCCTAAATCCTCACTTTGTTTTTATTTATAACTTGAGTAATATTAAATATTCGAATCTGATATTTTTTTGAATGAAGAGATAATATAATTTTTAAAATTTTATCAACCTTCGTGATTTGAACCCACGCCTTCCAACTCATCGGATTAGACGCTCTGCCAACTGAGCTATGGTTAAATGACCGCTGACTGCGAAAATCTTTAGGACTATGTGTTCACCGACTATGCAGTCGTGGCGACATCTATAATAGAACCTGTATAAGGCAGGTAGTCTATTCATTAGTAGTAATTCCGATACTACTGAATGACGAGAGTATAATATCTTTATAGATATACCTCAACTGTGGTTTACACTATAAATCAATTCCATGAGCCCTAGAGGGTAACCTCGAAATAGTTTTCGAATTTCAGTACCTTCCAAAAAGTGTAATAATGTCCATTATTATCTTGAGACGTCATCACAGTCCAGCAATAAGATTTCTAGGCTGAGGTTACTTCATAGTGTTGTTTGCCCAGTATTTCCACTAGTAACAGTTGGTAAAAATCATGAAAGTGGCCATCAAAGGATAGTCTGTGGTATACCCCAAGGATCGGTCTTAGGACCTTTGCTGTTTTTAATCTATGTTAATAACGTCAGCAGAATAGGATTAACAGGACATATAACCTTATATGCCGACGATACCTGCCTCTTCTACTTTGGACGTAACCTACCCGATCTAATAAACAAAGCTCAAATTGACCTACATAAATTTAACATCTGGTGTCAGAGTAACTTGCTCACAATAAACACTAAAAAACTTCTTACATGATATATTCAGCCAAAAATAAAAAAAACCCCGCCATTTACACCTTTATCTATAAACGGCGCAGTGGTACACCGTTCTCGTCAAGAAAAATATCTTGGTCTTTAATTAGACGATAAGCTTGACTGGCGAGCTCATATTCAACACGTAAAATCGAAGGTTTCATCAGTAACAGGCGCACTACGAAGGTCTGTAGGTTGTACACCCCGTAAAGTCCGCATGACTATATACAACTCATTAGTCAAATCACACTTGGAGTATTTAATAGAAATATGGGGGTGTGCTGCAAAAACAAATCTTGAACAACTTCAGATATCGCAAAATAAGCTGGTGAAAACCCTTTTCAATTTCGACTACCTGACAAATACACGTTATCTCTATGAGCAAACAAAAATATTTAATTTAAAACAACTTTACACGTACATAACTTGCATTTTGATTAAAAAGTATTGACCACCAGAATACACACACAAATATCATTTATAAAAAGATCTTTTAAACATAGCTTGCGAAATACAAATAAAATAAAATGGAAACCTCCAAGAACTTCATATGGTAAAAGATGTACTATGTATGAGGGTGCACAATTATTTAACGATCTACCTAACGACCTTAAAGATTGTACAACAATACCTGTTTTCAAAACTAAGCTTAAAAAATATGTTTATAAATACAAAATGAAAAAAGTATATCTGGTGTAATTCCGCTAAAAATATCATGTAAGATTATCTTTTTTTTTTATACGGGCAAATTGCCTTTATTACTCAAGCTAACTACTACAATAACAAAAACTAAACTAAGCTAAACTAAACTAAACTAGCTACACTACCTACTACAAAGAACACTTATGGACTGTATAATAGCCGCGATGGCCTATAGACAGTCCAAGTGCTCCAGCCCACTACCGGTAGGTAGCGTACCCAACATGCTGGCCGCATTGCCACGTTGAATTGCAATGCTGAAGCGTTGGGCCAAATAAGTGCCAGCATTTTGGTCACGCGTCGCATCGACCAGGCGCTCTGATAGACCCGGTCCCCACGGAGCCACGGTCTCAACACCAAAAGGCTCAAATATGTAACCGATTATCTATATTGGGGAAGCTGCAAATGATTGTTGTAGGCAAATGTATTACAAAAATGATAGGAAAAGTTTATAATGTATAATATTTATTGAAACCAAAAACTGGGACACCTAAATACATTTGCCTACAACAATCATTTGCAGCTTCCCCAATATAGATAATCTTATATGATATTTTTAGCGGAATTACACCAGATATACTTTTTTCATTTTGTATTTAAGATGAACTTCCGCGAAGTCACGCCTGAGTCAATTAAATAAAAAAAAAAAAAAAAAATTATAATTAAATATGTTTATGCCAATGTTTTTTAAGTACCGCCGGATAATATTTAGATTAATTGTAATTAGATTCTTTAGTTATAAATTACATATATCTACTTAAGCTCATTATAAGTGAACTATGTTCTTTATGAGTAAATAAATTCGTTAAACCTAAACCTAACAGTGCCCTTCAAACCGGAACACAGTAGTACTTGCACACTACTGCTTGGCTGCAGAATAACTGGCGAAGCCATTGAGAAATAGACATTGAAGGCATATAATCAGCAGTGCAATATTTCTTTTTTAGGATCCCGTACCCAAAGGGTAAAACGGACTCTATTACTAAGGCTCCACTGTCTGGTGTGTCTGTCTGTCCGTCTGTCACCAGGCTGTACCTAATGAACCGTGATAGTTAGACAGTTGACATTTTTACAGGCGGTGTATTTCTGTTGCCACTATAACAACAAATACTAAAAAACAGAATAAAATAAATATTTAAGGGGGCTCCCATACAACAAACGTGATATTTTTGCACGTTTACCAGTTGAGTCATAGATGGCGCTGCTTTAAATAGTACTGCTACTCAACGCTAGACGGCAGTGGTAGGTAGTGGTTCGTGCGGGAGTCCGACTCGCACTTGGCCGGTAATTTTAAATTTGTGGACATTTCACACAGCGCCATCTAGCCCCAAACTAACTTTCTAACGGTAATGCCTCACTGTTTTATTATTTGGTTTTGTTGCAGGTGTGTGAGTTGTGCCACCAAACGTGTCGCGACGGATCGGACTGTAGCGATCTATTCCCGAGCGATCTACAGACGTTACCAGCGGACAGGTATTGTTCTTTATCAGGAAACGCCTTAGAGTATGTACTAAAAGAGACAACTTAGCTCTACTGCATGTATACCGTTTTTGGTGGTTTATCCTACCAATTTAAATTGTTTAAATTTGATTGAACTTCATAAATATTTTACAATACTTCCTGATACATCGACTCTTTCAGAGGAAGCCCCTGACCCAGTTGTGGGAACTTACAGTGGTATTCATAGTCAACGGGTGAACAAACCCCCAAAATCCATCATTCAACTTTCACGTAGAGGTTAAATGTTGAATCGTTCTTCTTACGCTTTTATAAACAATCGCTGGAGAGACCCCTAACTAAATGGCAGTTCAACACATATTTTTTCTCTAATCTGTGCATTTCAATCATGTTGTCTATGAAAATTTTCTCGGGTGTCATTTTGACATGATTTTGACGCGGCTTTTGAATTTTGATAGATAATATAACGCGGGAACGGGCCTCTCGTAACCATGGTTCGAGGTGGGATGATCGGTTGCCATGGTTACGAGAGGCCCGTTCCCGCGTTATATCCATAATTTAATTCACTTTCATTATGTTACACTATAGAAAAGTTAAGATGATTAAAAAAAAAACTTTATTAGTTCACACAGGTAGTAAGGGGGGGGGGGGGGGGGGGGTGTGTACATCAACTTGTAGTGTAGTAAAAAAAATTGGTTTGTATAAAGTTAAACTTATTGTGCATTTGCATTACGAATATATCGCTTCGGCACTGATATAATTCGCATTTCATTCAAGGTTTCATCGGCCATGCATCATTTATGAGATCCAAGTCACCATCTACTTCCATATTTATGAAAATCACAACCCAACACTCAAACAATAATAAAAAATAGCACGTTAGCACGTTATCAAAGCAAGGGGAGCGTTTGGTTGACGAAATTCGGACAATCAGCATCCAGCCCCTGACAATGTCAAATTAGGGGTTACTTTTGTTTATGAAATGTATAAAACTAGAATTCGCTACACAGCGCCTGAATCATCCCCTAGAGGAGCCCCCAACTTGACTATGAATTCCAGTGTAAATGAGCTAACGATTGATATTGTTTTTCCACCAGGCTAGTGGTACCATACCTGACTCTGTACCCGGAACTGTGCATGGTGCTGGAGGAAGATGACGATTACCTCCCGGGGGTCTCCGCCGACCAGCCTGGTGACGGAAGTCAGGATCACAGGGTCAATGGTAAATATACTGATAGTATGGTGGAAATGTGTGAATTTTTTTTATGATATACCCGAGAATGTTCGTAAAGGCGGAAACTACAATTTGGAAAAAAAATGTCCTATATTGTTGGGCATATAAGCAAAGCGTGAGCAAAATGTAATACAAACCCGTTCAGCTTTAAATTAGGTCTCTAAGTGTGTGTTATTTTTAGACAAAAAGAAATATTTTAGGCACAGATCATATAATATGCTAATTACAGATACCTCATCCCATAGAAAGGAATAATTCGGGCTATTTTAGGAATTATTTTATTTCTGCATAACGCAAGATTAGCGAACGACATCTATGCGTATTGGCGAGGTATTGGGCCAAACGAATACACTGGCCACTAACTAATAACGCTTACGACACGATCACTAGATTTTTTTACATTCGAGCTATTTTTTCTCTGTTCCTGATGAGACCCCATGTTTTAGGTAAGTCTTTACTTTTTGACAGCCTCTGTGGTGTGGTGGTTGAGCAGGTCGGCTCATAACCCGCAGGCGGCGGGTTCGATTCCCGTGACAGGACCAGTGTTTGTGAAAAACAAAACAAAAGCGCAAATACTTGTTCTGTGTCTGGGTGTAGTGGGAGCATGGCCCTCGTAGTTCCTGGGTCCCTAGATACTGTGACTCCTAGTTAGGGTCCAGGATCTATGTATGTGATCGTTGGGCGTTATTTACTTATTTATTATCATTGATGATGCAAATCGAAATCCAGTATTGAAGTGGCAGAATCCAAAAATATAATTTGTAGAGTTCTTGTAATAAAATAGTTGTGTCCCACAGGCACAAACGGGCGTATAGTCGGGTATGCCTGCGCGGCGCTCAATAGCGTGGAGTTCTACCGACGACAAGAGGTGGCGTGGGTCCCTGAGATGTGTCGCAAGTACCCGAGGAGTCTGCTGGAGAGAGATGACCTCAGTCCTGCTGCTAAGGTAACATTAAGTATTATTAGGGTATTCGTAGTAGTCATAAGTGCTAAACAGAATGGTTAGGTATTGAACAGAATAGTTAGGTACTAAACAGAGTGGATACATACTAAACAGAATAGTTTACTACTAAACAGAATAGTTAGGTATTAAACAGAATAGCTAGATAATAAAAATAGTTACTAAATATAACAGCTAGGTACTAAATAGACTAGTCAGGTATTTTACAGAATAGTCAGGTATTGAACAGAATAGTTAGGTACCTACTTAATGACATGAATGCTGTCTTAATAAAGTATATTGTTTTTAGAAGTGTATATCGCACTTCAATATGTATATTCTCGCTGTTTGGTTATGAAGCAAAACTCGACCGTCCATTTTTTGCTTTATCGCTTCAGTACAAAAGTAACAAACTTTATTCTTTCCATGAGATCACTTCAAAGTTCAATTTTTATTATCTTATTGTAAAGAAAAATCCGATCGCTTGATTTTTTTTTTTCGTCTTCATCACTTCATGATAAAATTTATTTATTTACTTTAATTAACACGACATAAATTAAAAATTAGACATCAATTAAATGCAATATACACATTAAAGCAATCTACAAATAACTACATAAAAATAAAATAATTCCTATTCCTCTCACAAAATCTCAAACACTTTACAATGTCTTCGGCCATTCGTCCACAAGTATGGCACATTCAGGACTGGTATTTGAGCGCGGGATGAGTGCTCGGGATGGGTGAGTTAGCGCGCGCGAATAGTAACAATAGTGTGTTGTTCCCAGGAGTGCATATCCCACTTCCACTCGTTCTCATCCCGCGAGCGCACACCGGCGAGCGTGTCGCGCGGGCACGCGGCGCGCGTCGCGTGCTGCGTGCCGCCGCACCGCGACCCGCACCGCCTGCTCACCTGCCTGCTACACGCCACCAGGGCGCACGGTATGTCACAAGCGGTACTACACGCCACCAGGGCGCACGGTATGTCACAAGCGGTACTACACGCCACCAGGGCGCACGGTATGTCACAAGCGGTACTACACGCCACCAGGGCGCACGGTATGTCACAAGCGGTACTACACGCCACCAGGGCGCACGGTATGTCACAAGCGGTACTACACGCCACCAGGGCGCACGGTATGTCACAAGCGGTACTACACGCCACCAGGGCGCACGGTATGTCACAAGCGGTACTACACGCCACCAGGGCGCACGGTATGTCACAAGCGGTACTACACGCCACCAGGGCGCACGGTATGTCACAAGCGGTACTACACGCCACCAGGGCGCACGGTATGTCACAAGCGGTACTACACGCCACCAGGGCGCACGGTATGTCACAAGAGGTACTACACGAGTCGCGTGGTGGTGGAGCTAGTCAATACAGGAGGTGTATTTGTTTTCAAAATCAACGGGTTTGAATCCAGGCTAGAACTATTGATTTTCCAGAAATCCATGATGCTATTTCAGTTTACATCAAAATTGGGCTCGAGACTGCTTGAGTACCTTCTGTACAGGCGCGAGCTAGGAGTGTGGTATAACTCGCGTCTGTACTGTGATAGCAAGGGATGAAACCTAAGTTAGCTAATCCTAACACCCTAACCACCTAACACCCTAACGCCCTAGCACGTGTGTGTTCCCTAGCCCTAACAAATATAAATAGATAATGTGGTAAATATATAGATATGCGAGGGATGCCGGTTACCAGGAGACCTAAGGCAACCGACGGAAGTGGGGTAGGAAACGGGTATGCGTACGTCGTGCAATGTACACAGGGATGGTTATCTCACTGCCGGTCAAGCAGGCTCACAAGACCGATCAGAAACTGACGGCTAAAGGTGTCTTGGCCGCAGTGAGAGGATGCTGAAAGGCAAGATACAGCTGCTCATCCAGCGGGTGCTGGGGACTTCTAAGGCTGCTCGTCCAGCGGTTTGCTGGGAACTTCTAGGCTGCTCATCCAGCGGGTGCTGGGAACTTCTTGGTCTGCTCGTCCAGCGGTTTGCTGGGAACTTCGTGGTCTGCTCGTCCAGCGGTTTGCTGGGAACTTCGTGGTCTGCTCGTCCAGCGGTTTGCTGGGAACTTCGTGGTCTGCTCGTCCAGCGGTTTGCTGGGAACTTCTTGGTCTGCTCGTCCAGCGGTTTGCTGGGAACTTCGTGGTCTGCTCGTCCAGCGGTTTGCTGGGAACTTCGTGGTCTGCTCGTCCAGCGGTTTGCTGGGAACTTCTTGGTCTGGCCGTCCAGCGGTTTGCTGGGAACGTCTTGTTGGGAGATGAGTAAAACTCGGCGGCTGGTAGTCAATTACATTTATTTACAAAGAATATACATCTTAAATACTAATTTGTCCTATAGTATACATTTATAAAAGCTAGGTGTGTGCTGTGCGTGTAAAGGGCCGACACAGCACTGATCTTTAAACTTAGGTGATCTAGGTCGCGGTGTTTGCAGCGGCGGCGAAGCTGATAGTGCAGTTTTGATGAAATCAATAAATTTATGTTCATAGATTGAACACCTTCCGATATTCCTGGCCACTTAAAAAATTCACCCTGTATATTCTTTTTACTAGTATAGATTCCCTTTACCACTATTTTATTTTACGAATTAACTCTTCTGCAGGTGTGAACGGCGTCCACGCTGTGATCAACACGACCGACTCCTACCTCCACCAGTTTTACTGCAAACTGGGGTTCGTTGAAATCCACCGGAGCGAGGCGAGGGTCTACCTCGGTCGGTCTTTCTAGCACCCGCTGTTAGCGCGACTTACTGGAAACGTCACGCGAAAGGGAAAACCGAGAAAAGTGAAAGAGAATACGAGGAAAGTGAGTGAAGGGGCGAGGAAATGTCGAGGGCGAGGAAGAAAAGTTGTGAGGTAGCGAAGTGAATAGGCTAGGCGAAGTAACTTTATGCGAACGTCATAAAAATATTGAATCCGAAGTTACGATTTATGCTGCCACATTCGTTAGCTAGTTAGGCGATCACGGAACCTGATTGCAACTGATAGAAACACAAATTTGCATGGTTTTTGACAGTTGATGTATAGTTAGCCTAACCAATAGTCAAATATGCAACCAATGGTCTTCGACGTGGGTTAATTAATACGCTAATAAATATATATTTCAGCTACTCCATTCCTTGGATCACACCAGGACCCTAATTCTGTATGACCACTTTACGATTCCTTGCTTCGAAACCACGCCAATTCCTTGTCTTACATAAGAAATCTGCGAAAATCTATTCTCCATGAAATGAAAACGAAACCGCGCGAAATGAATGTGGAATTATCTGGAATTGGCGCGATTTGAACTGTCAAAAATCATACGTTCGACTAAGACGCGTTCCGAAACATCAACACGTCAAAAGTTACCACCACTTATGTCAATATTAATTATTCAAAATAAAATTAATTTTAATGTAAAGTGAAGGTATTTCTAAAGGTTTTTTGTCAATTTTTAATAATTACCCATTGCTTCGTTATATCAGCACATAAATATAAGCCATTCCTTATTTTAATTTTTTACTGGTTTTGGGATGAGAAATCCTTTAGTTCTAATTCGGAACGCAGTCGAGGGATCAAACCTGTCATAGATAATTTGTCTTAGATCATACAGAATACAAAAATTGTCGATTCCTTGCTGTGACACGATTTGAACAAGACACGATAACGACGTGGTTTCTGTATCGTGTGGAATCTGTGTTTTCATACAGAATCACGGAACATTCACACACAGTTTCAATACGCAGTTTATGTGCGTATACTACAGTTATACGTGGTAGTTGTAGGTACTACAGTTTATGCGTTTATAGCTATGCACATAAACTGCGTATTGAAACTGTGCGTAAAAGTTCCATGATCGCTGATACGATCCAGGGAATGGAATATCTGAAATATACAGAACCGAAATGAGTATTTCGTTAGCGTATTATTTAACCCACGTCAAAGACCGTCGGTTGTATATTTGACTGCTGGTCAGGCTCACTATATATGGACCAAAAACTTTTTTTATGAATGTTTAATAACTTGTTACAATTTTTGACCATTGGTTGCCTTCTACGGATAAAAAAACCCACTCTTAGCACATATCGTCGCTCGTATGACTAAAGGTCCTATCTCATTTCTGTCCATTGTTCAGAAAACGCGTTTTAACTTTTTGACATTTCTAACTTTCAGATAGTTTCGTTCCTCGCAAGTCCAGCATATTTAGTTTTATATGCTTTTGTAGATAATTTCAAGTACTTTAATTACACGTTGAAACTTTTAACCTGTTTGCATTATAAATACCTGTTTTGATTAATCAAAACAGATAGGTCACTTAGTGAAAACTTTGTTTTATTTAATATAAGCTGTCTGTTTTTAGTTACGACTTTTTTTTAGACTAAGTATGGAAATAAATATACAAAATTTATGTTGTTAATGCTTTATTAGTGTGTTTTTTTTTTTTAGTAAGTTTTAGTAAGTTTAATGCTACAATACTGTATTTAATTCAACACAACACCATAACTACCAAGTACCTAACAATAAAAAACTACTTAATCAGCCTCATTTTGAGGTTGCAATAGGTAATTGAATATTATGAACTTTAATTGTAATAATAATTAATTAATTAATTATTAATTATCTTGTGATTCAAAATGTTAAGAGGTACAACGATTAGTCAGATGGATAGAGAATTTTGCGTTGATTAACATAGCGGTCCTAACTCAAAACAGCCAAAAAGTGAGATAGGACCTTTAGTCATACGAGCGACGATATACAAAAATGATTTTCAAACGTTTTGAAAGGTTTGCGTTGACGCTTGTACAGAGTTATTTCGTCTATCTCCGCTGAACTTGAACTGAAGTGAAAGTATGTAATTTAGATATTAGTGCAGCCAATGCCCGTTTGCACTAAAATTTGACAGCTAAGTTCTCATCTATCCCTCTGCCTACTTGCAACGTATTTAAGTACGTCCTAGAAATAGGTGCGAACTCGGGAGGTTTCAAACTTTAGTGCAGACAGACAGGCATATAATCTTTTAACTCTAAGCTTAATTGAATAATTACTTGGCCTAAGCAATCTGTATTATTTAGAACCAGTCAAAAATGAGTAGGTTTTGTTTGAAAAAAATTGTAGATATTCTGCATCTGTATGTTAAAGAATACATCACCGTTCTAGTATTAAATCGCAAATTTGCTTTTAATTTTATTTTTCGTCTATATAGCAGCCATTTCTATTACTATATGCTTCGATCAGGTATACCCTAGATATGGGGCATCGGTGCAAAAAAGCCGTCTCGGTAAATAAGAGCCCACTTGCGGCGTGAGCTCTTATTTCGAATCAGTTCATAAAGTATTTTATATGTAAGCCTTTAAGGTTGATTTCACAATAATTGTTATTTTACCTACGTCGTTTCAATTTGAAGTGATAGGTATAATTTATTGCTCTGCTCGTGGCTAATGATGGTAGTGTTTTAGGGATTTGTGACTTTATTAAGATGTATTGTGGTTGTGATTGGGTTGAACTTGAAACTTTTGTCTCAGTTCGTTCGTAAACGAATGTAGCTGTGTATGTATATGTTAACGCGGACAGAAAATACCTTTGGATTTGCATGTGACCCGGAATCTAGTTGCATACTTGATCGAAGATTACATGCTTGTTAAGAAGAGCGAAAGTTACAATACAACATACACAACAACAACAAAGTACAACAAGTACAGTAAGTAGTTACAATGTGAAGTGAGGCGATGTAACCATTGGCTAATTGTCTTAAACTGGCAGAAACCGGCGAGCTACTGAAACAAGCTAATAGCAAGTAATTCCTAGATATCTAAGAATTCAATTACGTTACGGTCGATATCGACCGCACGCCGTTCAATCTGTTAAATCATGATAAAGTTATCTGCATCCCGATTCTCAACCTATCGAAAACGTTTCAATTCGAAGTCGACACTCTACACTAAGCCGCCAAGCAGTAGTGTGCAAGCACTACTACTGAAATTACTGGGCAAATGAGACAGCAGGATGACGTGCGCAGTGCAGTGTCACGCAGAACTATATCAATTTAGAGTTCCGAATGATACTACAATCTGTTATGGGCAGCCGTGACCCTTAACATCAGGCGAACGACTAGCTTGTCACGTCATTCATTTACCTTTAAAAAAAACCTCCGTCTTCTTCATCCTGAATGTAGACGAAGGAGACGGTGAACGTTTTCGATGGGTTGGGAATCGGGATGCTGTACTTGTTTCAATCCTCCGAAAAATAATCTACCGGTCAACTTTATCACTTCTATGCAAAACTAGAGGCGTTCCGCAACTTGTCCGGTTTTCTGCGGGAACTTCATTTTCCGGGATAAAAAGTATCCTACGGTGAACGCGGTAACATAAACAAATCCGTGTTCAAAATTTCATCCAAATCGATTATGTTGTTGTGATTTGAAAGCCAGACAAACCGTCAACGATTTACATTTACGTATTAGTAGCGATAACTCAGTAACACAAAAACCTCGCGTATTTCGTCACATTTTGGTACACATGGCATTTGACGTCAGCAAGACTGTTTTTAAAATACTTTGTAATATCAGCAAATTTAACATTGATTTAACATTCACAACCTGCGATGAAATATAGGGTAGATCCACGATCGCCGCCTCGAAAACGGCACCGTTTATACAAGGCATATGCCTTGTTTTTGCTCTCAGTCGCGTGTCACCGCGCTTAATGGACGTCACGTATTATTGTTTACAGGATGCTATGGTACATTATTAAAAGCAACAACCGCTTGTGGACTATTTTATATTAGCAGTAGGGTTAGCATGGCCGGTAGACAAAACTGTCTTTCCTCTGTTTTACTCCAAGCAAGTATGAAGAAAGTGACGTAAAACGGGGAGAGACAATTTTGTCTACCGTCCATGCTAACCCTGCTGGAGAGGTATATTATCTGTATAAGTATGCATTGGCGCGGGGTACACTTGAGGTTTAATTTCATAGAGTATCTATAGTATATTTGATTTAAGTTCACACCCGTTTATACTAACAAACACCACGTAACATTGGAATAGCTAATCAGTATTTTCTCTTGTTTTGTCTTTATCTAATTCAAACTCGAAAGAGAAACAAAACAGAAAAGTATTCCTCCGCTACGCTATGTTTCTTTAGTAAGGGGCTATTCTCTTTAAAAAGCATACTTAAAAAAATAAGCATAAAGTTTGAAGCGTGTTTTTGACATAAAGCAGTTTTGAACACTACTAATATGGTTACAGTAGTTTAAAATCGGTATGATACTATCCTAGTCGACAATGTAAGATTGGTGTAGCAAGGGGCAAGCAAGTTAAGCGGTAACGAGGCTTTACGCAGGGTATAAGCGCAGTATTTTGTACCTAAAGTTGCTATACTTTAGGTACAAAATACTTTTTAAGTACATCAATGGCCCCATCCTCACGTCAGAAGAGATAAGAGATATGCGTTAGAAAGAGTCGTCCTCTGTATAGCTGAATATTTTAGACTTGCAGCGTGGTGATAGCTGATTAATGTACAATTTATGGTTTCCTGGTACTTTACTGGCCGGAATCCTCTTCTTCTTCTTCTTCTTCTTCGAAAGAAGACGAAGAAGAAGACTGATCGGAATGAATATCATTTAAAATATAAATCAAGAATTAATTAATTGAAAAATGGCCATACAGAGATTTGAAAAGAGACTATTGTATAAAATGGTGCTCAAAATCTTTAGTGTGTGTGAACGTGGGCCTACATTACATTTTGCATTTTGTTCATTTTGCGTGTTGTGCTCATTTTGCGATTTGCACATTTTTCGTATTGTACATTTTGCGTAATGTTCATTTTGAGTGTCGTGCTCATTTTGCGTATTGTACATTTTGCTCCGAAGTGCTTTATTGTGCTGTAGCCACATAGTTGATATTTATTTAAATGTTTTTCTGAGTGAGTCCTCTATAAATGTACTGGTCTTCTGTGATACTACACAGGTTTAGTCAGGGCTTAACTTGTAACTCTAATGCCCGTCTGCACTAAAGTTTGACAGCTCCTAAGCTCCCACTTATCCATCTAAGACGTACCTAATGCAACGCATTTGGGTACGTCCTAGATAAGTGCGAATTTAGGAGCTGTCAAACTTTAGTAATGAGCCTTACTTATAAACGCCTTAACTTAAATTACATTTAGTAAAGATTGCGCAAGCAATTTTTTAGTTGCGCAGATTTTAATTGACATCTAGTTAATTTAAGCAGTGTTTATAATTAAGGCCGTTGTTATAAAGACTGATTAAAGAGAGTGAATCTGGATTGAGAAGCTAGAAACTGTTTTATGTAAAAAGTTATAATTATAAGATTTTAAATTTTCTTGGTCGCTAACATTTGTAAAATGTTGTTTATTAACGGGATATTTACCATGTTATTAATTTGTTTCGAGTTGTCTATATGTGGGTACTGTTGCGATGCGTGTGCGAAGGAGGGTAGACCGCTACGTTTGCCCACAATTTAGTATGATCTACCCGCAAGTTCTTCAGTTCGTCCGTGATCGTAGTGCTTGCAACATCATCGAAATATCGGCAATTCGACACAAATAAATTAAACGGTAAATAAATAAATAACCCGTCAATAAACAGTTTTTAAAAAATGTAAAAAGTTTTCGCCTGTAATTATATTTTATCAATACATTAAATAGCTCGCTACTTAATAGGAATAAAAAGGCATGTAGGGCATTTTAGACTCATACCAATCTGTTAGATTGCTATTTCTATTGATCTATCGGATGTTCGGACAAAATTATTTCAATGCCAATAAATGTAAAGTGTAATTGCACCTAACCTAATTCTCCTTTTGGTTTGATTTTTTTAAAATAAATATGTGTGATCATTTCACACAGCGCCATCTAGCTCCAAACTAAGCATAGCTTGTACTATGGGAACCAGATAACTGATACAATACTTAGATGCTTTTTGTTTGTAAAAACATACATAGAATACAATATAACACCCAGACACAGAAGAAACACCTATGTTCATCACACAAATGTTTGTCCTGGATGGGAATCTAACCCACAACCTATAGTTTAGAAGGCAGAGCTACTACCAACCAGTCAGTTTTGTATGTAGCATACAACATGTAGCTAACATGATGGCCACGGTCCACGGATGACTAAATTTAAAATTTAAGCAAGATGAAATAAATAAATGATTAGCGAATTTTTAGTGTCTTAACTTAATAAGTTATAGATATTCCATTGCAAAGAAATACATTAATTCCTTACAGATAGACGTTATTACAAGTGTTATTATATTAAGTACAGATACTTAATAGCTTAAATAAAATGTGAGTGCTTCCATTGCGTACTCCACCTATGAATCTACCATTGACTATAAATCCAGTTGACCAATGATACAACTTCCCCTCATACGAAAATTAGTAGTGTATTTCAACTACTATTTTCATACAAATCACGGGAACCCGTTGATGTCTTTTGTTCCATCCTGCTCTGTCCTTTGTAATTTCGTATAGCTTTGTCTCGTTTTGTTACCTCGTCCCCTGCCCGCGCAGGTGAGTCGGGCTTTCGAACGGGCTTTATAATCTTTGGAATCTATTGACACCACAGTAATAAGGAAGGGAGGCTAAAAATTGATAAACTTTTTGGCCGTTTCTTATTTCTCCTGCTTGTGGTGTGGTTACTGCATTGTCCGGAGCATAATTTTTGTTGATTGAAACCATATCGCAATAGGTTTCCTTTTTAACTTTGTAGTGCCTGCTACGGATATCGATTGCCTTGATAGCATATCCTTAACATCAGGCGAACGACTAGCTTGCCACTTCATTTAGCGTAAAAAAAGTCCACATTTAAATAGGGCTATTTTGTAAGACAGTAACAAGTTCTCGTCTATAATATTATTTAACGATCAGTCTGCTTTTATGCTCTATACTTATTAGTATAATTAGGTATACTAACTAATAACTAGGTAATGCTAGATAAAAAAAAAAAAAAAAAATAATAGCTGTTCCATTGCTACAGCTGCTTAAAATGTATATAAGTATTCTGCACATTTCGGTTAAGGCGACGGGTAGGCCAAACAAGGTGTTTTTTGGCACGTTTTCTGACGTAATTAGAACATGTGGAGCTTTGAATTTAATATATCATATAATTCATTTCATTAAGTCGTTTGTGATGACCGCAAATACAAGATTAATAAATATAGCTCTATAGAAAAAAATCGCATACCGGGAGGTATGCGATTTTTTTCTTTTCTAAAAATTTGAACGTTCCCGTTTTACTGAGCTTCTACCGAATATATTAAAAAAATTAGTGTATTCCCAACAAACATTCAGATGTCGTGATGACTTAATAACTTTGAAAAATACTATATAAAAATAGATATTAATTCAAAACCGTCAAAATCAGTCATTTCGTGCGTTGTCTTTGTCGTAATTGCCGCGCTGAAGTACAAACTGAATAGATATTTAAGACTACGGCCTTAAGGTTGGTATTTTTTTGAACAGATTTGGACCTGCTTATCTGGCTCTACCCGTCACTTTAAAGAAGTAACTTTTCATCCCATCTATTTGAAAAGAGGCGAAGGGTTCTTCGATAAGTGCGCCAATGGGTAATTTAGCCGCATTCAATAACAAAATAACTTTTCTCAAAAAGCAGAGTGTGCCACAGGAGACGTACTTTGAATCCCTCGCTACGCTTAGAATTCTACTCTAGAATCCTTCGCTTCGCTCTGGATTCAAACAATCGCCCTCGTCCTAAATATATTTGTTTGGTTCCTTGTGACACACATCTACTATTTCGTGCATTTCGTCAACATAATTTTAGTCTCAGTCAATTGCAATGTACTGGGAATACGTTTTTTTTCCCTTTCGCTCCACTGGTGGTAATGGGAAAAAAGATAAGAGCGTACCTAAGCGTTAATTTAGCAATTATTAGCGTTTACAAATAGTTTAAATCGTATTTGTACCTTTATAAGTTTTTTGTAATTTTGTATTTTAAATGATCACCCGTCTAACGTGTCTAATTACTAACACAATTTTAATCGAAAGTTAAACCTACTTGTAATAAACGGATTCCATCCCAGACTTATCATTTTCACTTTTGAAGACACTTCAGTAAAAGCTTTTTGCGACAAGTGGAGAAAATTATTGTTAAAAACAGATGTCCTTATTTCAAAGGTTTGTTGGTATTCAATAATAAATAATAGTTACGTTTTCCTTTTTTTCGTTTTTTTTTTCCTAGTTGAAGTGGCGATGGGCAGGCCACATCGCTCGTAGAACTGACAACCGATGGGGAAGAAAGGTTCTCGAGTGGCGACCACCAACCGGAAGACGCAGCGTAGCCCATCCTCCCACTCGGTGGACCGACGACCTGGTGAAAGCCGCGGGGAGCCGATGGATGCAGGAGGCGAGCAGCCGCTCAAGGTGGCGTGCTCTGGGGGAGGCCTATGTTCAGCAGTGGACGTCTTCAGGCTGTCAATGATGATGCTGATGATGACGTTTTCCTTTACTTGTGCAACTACGGGATCCTAAGTAGGTACTAAAAACAAGACCCCGGCGTGTTTTTGAAAAATTGAGATCATGTTCTCATCGTTACATATATGGTGGAAACATTGAAAGGGACACACACAGACACAACATGGACACACACACACACACACACACACACACACACACACACACACACACACACACACACACATGACATTGATACTATGGATGGCCCTTTCAATGTTAAATTAATTGACTTCTATTGGCATTTGGCATCCACTCAGGGTAATTACTCTGAGCATCCACTTATTGTGTCGCACCACACATAGGCTTGGGATGTACAAAAAACCCTAAAGATGGGTTTTTTGATCTATAGTTAAGGTAACCAATAGTTAAAAATGCTAACAAATTCTAACCAATGGTCAAAAGTTAGAGTTTTTAACTATCTGTTACCTTAACTACCGATCTTAAAACTCACCCTAAGTCTATGGTTACACCTGTATCAAGACTTTGTAATCGATTTATCACAACTGAGCTGTAATAATAGTGCATTTTAGTTTATTTTTAGGTTTTTAAACTTTATTTTATTTTAATAAAACATGCCTGTTATGCGAGATCAAGGACATAGAACTTTAAAGATGGGGTGACCGCGAGAGCATTTGCGGTATGTAACAATGGAAAATAAGAAACTGAGTAGAGCAGCGGTCACTGACCATGAACTATAAAAACCTAAATATCGCTTTTCTCGAGAAAACGTTTGACCAATGTAAACGCAAGAAATGCGAATGCTCCCGAAGAGGACCTACCCACTTAGCCTGCCCCCACATTGGGCGGTAGCGATATCGCCGCGACATTTTACCATAGTGTGGCGAGTGTCGCCGCGATATCGCTACCACCCAATGTGGGGGCAGCCTTAGGGTCAATTCAAATCTTGCGGAAGAATGTTTGAGCACTTTTTAAGTGGTATTTAAATATTAACCTATTCCAATTAGACCTGGAAATAGTATGCAACATTATTATTGGATAAGATTTTAATGTTGCTTACTATTTTCGGCTCTGTCTAAACGGAATAAGGTTGAAATTTAATTACCACTTAAAAAGTGCTCGAAAAAGTTGGACGAATATACATTCATCAAACACTTTTTGCTTCGTTAAAGAACTGTGGCCAATACTTATAACAATGTTCCTCGCTTAGATATAGATTCTAAATAATTATATTTTGCATGCATTCAATTGTATTAAATAAGTAGGTAGTGATTGAGTAAATATTTGATTTTGTATATCCTTATCCATTAAGTTTATTTAAAAATGTTTTAAATGGTGCAGGCCATCGTAACACAGAAATCAATAAAAATGTTAAAGTATTTATTTTTTTTATTTCATCGCAAATATTATAAGTATTAGGTTTTAGCCTAATTAAATTAAATAAATAAGTATTCTACAAAATAGCATTCTAAAAACTGACCTATGCACATACTTTTTAGATAGACGTTGCGTTCACAGAGCATGGAAAAAAACGCTTCGTCCCCTAGAAGAGTCATATTTTTTTAATGCCCTGTGCTTGTGTTTGACTAAATTAAACTGAACTTAACGATGTTACATTTGGCTGGATTTAGACACACTAAGTCAAATATACATTGCTGGCTTGGTGTTACTTCCATCCAATACCCTTACTCCAACCGGCAATGTATATCGAATTAGTCATTTAGCCTCGCTGAATTCAGCCAAATGTAATATGCCCCTTAAGCAAGCGCAAGTTTTAGAATTATTAGCTTAGAAATTGGCCCCTACACAAGTAAGTCAAATACCTAATAAACAAGTGTGCAGTTCTTGTCACGGGGGTTGGGCCAAATCGAATTTTTTCGTGCTCTGTCCTTTTCTATCGCTCGGTATCGCCAAGTCCTAGAGCGAAAAAGACAGCGTGAGTGCTATCGCGGGCAAACGCGGCATCTTTCATTCTCGCTCTAGGAAATGATGCTGCGCGATATAAACGCAAAGAGCACGAAAAATACGATTCCGTGTTAATAGATGAGTCAACCCCTCCATCTCTGGCGTTATCAGAATCTTTCGCAGACGGGGCACTATGTAGGAGAATCACTTGTCTCTCTTGGAGTCAGATAGAGGGGAGACCCTCCAAGATGATCAGTCTAGTAGTAATTATTAATGTAGTGCTTTAACCAAGGCAAGGTCTTTTTAATCTGCGGGCACAGATTTCACGTTAGTTGTAGAAAGTTCCTGAAGCTTCTGCTTTATTTCTGATATCTGTAACATAGAATTATCATTTAACATTTGTGATTTGTTCATGATACTATTATGTGAACCAAATCATCGGCTGCAACCAGGCGCGGATACAGGGCAGGGGGGGAGGGCGCAGGGGGCGCCCCCCCCCCCTTAGCACAGGCAGTCCAGCACCAAGCGCGGTAATTAGCCAATTTACCAGGAAGATATAGGTGTATGGAATTCATCATTTAAAGAAAAGATCACAAATTGGTCTTGTATCGTATACTTATGTGTTTTACCACCATATCCCCGAATTCCCCTCTTGGACACCCGTACTATAATGATTTGTGTGCCCCCCCCTTGAGAAATTTCTGTATCCGCGCCTGGCTGCAACGCAGAAGGTAGGTATAACCTACCATGAATGTATAAAACCTTAGGATAGCTCACGCAGAACTTATATTTGGAGCATCTCAAGTAAGTATGTAATGTAACTACTCTGAAATCTAGTCGGCACAAGGTATAGGTACTTATACCCAAATTCGGTCAAATGCCGATGCCGTCAAGCGTTATTACAAACTATTGTTTTCTTTCAGCTGTGAATAATAAATGGCCTGGAACCACATTTAATTACTTTAACTGTTATTACCTACAGAATTTAGTATATTTACATGTTTAAAATAGGTAGGTACTTATTAAAAATCTCAGTCATTCACTCACTTTGCACCTGCACCGCCCGCCGCCGCCATTTTGGTGCCTCACTGGCGTCTATGACCAATTGACCAATGACCATGCGGAATCCGTGGGTTTTATACATTCATTACGAACTGAACTATATACCTACTTACAATATATCCATAATCCATACAAACCTTTTGTATCTCATTCATCAACACCTTCTGTTCAGTCCTGGGCGTAAGTCCCTCTTTATTCAGATCAATAGCCTCAAGGTTCTCAAACAACTGTTTTATCTTGAGCGCCAAATGTACGTCATTATTGCTCTTCCTAGGCACCGTCGGCTTACACTTCCTTACCAGCTTTTTCTTGTATTTATCTGGCAGGTCTTTCTCAATGTCTTCTCTGGTTAGTAAGGTCATATATGCTGGGTTAGTGTCGTAAGGGAAGTTCTTTGGCTCCATTCGGTAAGTGCCGTCATTGTTGCACTGAAGGTAACGGTAGTTTTTGCGCCAGTTGCGCAAGAGTTCAATGTTCCTGAAAGAGTGGAAGAATTGAAACTAATAGCGGGTTCCAGTTGAACAAAATTATCGTTATTTTCGTTTTTTTCGTTCACATTGACTGGAACGATCATATGTGATTTGGCCTTGTCTGGGTAAAAAGTGGTATAATTTCGTAGCGTTCTTGCCGTTTTTAGCAGCTCTACTGGAACCCACACTTAATGTCTATGCTGACTTTAATGCGAAGTTTATACAATACAAATATATTTATTGAACACCAAAGTACCTACAATAATGTACGTGACGCAAAACAAAGAATAGTTGAACAACGGGCGGCCTTATCGCATAAAATGATTTCTTCCAGGCTACATTTGGACAGGAATAAAACAATCTAAGTACTTTACCATCAAAAAAGAGGCAAAAACCGAATCCAAACTTTCGGCCTTGTTTAGAACAGTAGGTAACTATTATGGAGTCTCTAGTAAATAGATACGAGGATTTTCGAAGGTGATGTTTACGTGGAAAGTTTAGGGTATACTGACTTTCTGTCCTGCAGGATCTTGTCTCGTGTAGCCAGCAGATCTTTGTGTTTCCTTATAGCCAAGTCTTTCAAGTAGTTCTGCTTAATTTTCTCATTTTGAGCTCTCTGGCAATCCACGACCACCGGTTTCAAATATCTAGCGCTTTGGTAATATGTTGGCAGGGTTTTATGACGGCTTTTCGCTAGCTTAGGACATTTCCCCTTGAGTTTAGCGAAATAGTCATCGTCTGAATCATCAGACTCTCTTTCGTTTACTTCGACTAGAAGGTTGGTATTCTTTTTCAGTTTATCTCCGTCTAGTACCGAGTTGTAGCTCAATACGTCTTGGCTAAACGAATTTTCATTATAAATACCACTGGCGCTGCCTGTTTCGGAAATATCTGACTGCGATCTTGCGAAAACGTTTTGAACGTACTTGTCGTGTAGGTAGTTAATGATTTTCGAAACTCCCGCGTTGATGATCTCTCTTGGCGGGAACATAAGCGGATTTCCGCTCAGTTGCAGTACTTTTATTGTTGGAACTGATCCGAGTTCACAAGGCAGAGAAGTAAGTTTGTTGTTTTGGAGCAATAGGTGAGTAAGAGCGGGATGGCCTTCAATCGTTTTTGGAATATCGGTGAGCAGATTACTCCGTAAGTCGAGCCACATGAGGGCCGGTAGGTAATGGAAAAAATCGTCGGATAAACACTTGATTTTATTATTTTGTAAATAGAGAACCTGAAAATTGTAACAGACTTTTCTAGAGTAGGTACATTTTACCTATGTTGTAGGTAGTGGTTTTTTTCCTTCGCCGGTGCCCGCGGTGCCTACCTAGTCTAGTATGCAATATTAGATATAGGTAGTGCGCCAGCACCTGCCTCCATTTGCCGTTTCATCCATTCGTCCTTTTCCCTTACCTATCTTTTCCCTCTTCCTTCTGTCTTCCCTTAAACTGTAGGGTTAGCACGGCCGGTAGATAAAACTGCCTTTCCCCTGTTTTACTCCAAGCAAGTATGAAGAAAGTGACGTATAACGGGGAAAGACAATTTTGTCTACTGTCCATGCTAACCCTGCTGGGACTTATAAGGCATAAAGTTAACTAACCCGTACGAAGCCGGGGCGGGTCAGCTAGTATAATCTTGTATTTCGAGTAGATCAGTAGGGTACCGTCTCTCATTGTTGTTACGTTCAACAATAGGTAAGTATTCTATGATGCCTAAGTACTTCATCATCATCATCAACAGCCCGAAGACGTCCACTGCTGAACATACGCCTCCCCCAGAGAGCTCCACTTTGAGCGGCTGCTCACCTCCTGCACCCATCGGCTCCCAGCGGTTTTCACCAGGTCGTCGGTCCACCGAGTGGCCAGCCTACGCTGCGTCTTCCGGTTCGTGGTCGCCACTCGAGAACCTTTCTTCCCCATCGGTTGTCAGTTCTACGAGCGATGTGGCCTGCCCATTGCCATTTTAAAGAGGCAAAAACCCACACACAAAAACCTAAGCCTAAGTACTTACACAAATCAAACTACTTTTTAGCGGTGGTGCTTCAGCAAGTCCTTGTGAAGAGCAGTCACAAATTGTTTCATCGTCCAGCTGCTCTTCATAAATGTTTAAGTTATATGAACACGAATCCGAAGATGTTGACATAATGGTTCTGTAGCGTATAATAATTAACGTGTTCCACTGAGAAACGTAGTGATTTTATTCCCTGTGGATAAATGGAAAGCAGAACAACTGAGCAGAACTTTTGCTTGATCAATAAAATATAAATACCAATAGAAATATTTAAAACATGGCGCCAATTTTGCGCCAAGGCCAACAGGTTAGGTCAAGCCCGGGCACAGATTAGAGAAAAAAACAATTGTGGAAAATTATCACAAAAATATGTAAGTCAAAACCACAGACATATAAATTATAATATGTCTGTGGTAAAAAGTATCACAGAGTTTCATTAAACGAATTTGTAATCTATGGAACAAATTGTAGTAGTTTATGATATTATATACTGGCAACTCTCAAAGGTAAGCTCGCTTTAGTGCTGCCCAGATGCTCCTTAAATAAAAACCTGTTCCGTTTAGTTGCACCTATAAATATATCACTCCGAAATATATCAATAGAACACCTTATGCCTCATGATTTTGCTAATATTTTATTTTTATTGTTTGTTTAGCAATATTAAATGTGTGAAAACGTTAGTTAATAATTTAGACAAAAACGATAGCGTTTTTGTCTAAATTATGAGCTAGTTTTTATTAAAAACTAGCTGCGTGGTTTCATCCACGTGGTCTATTCCATAGGAACTCGATAGGTACTAAGTATCTCTCCTTGGTCTGTGAATTGCAATATTTGTCGGGATAAAAGTATCATAATAAAAATCCTGGACCTTTATCACATCACATCACACTAATATTATAAAGCTGAAAGTTTGTATGTGTGTATGTGTGTTTGTGTGTATGTGTGTATGTTTGTTACTCTTTCACGCTCAAACGGCTGGAAGGATTTAGATGAAACTTGGAATATAGATAGCTTATGTACTGGATTAACACATAGGCTACTTTTTATCCGCGGGTGAAACCGCGGGGCGCAGCTAGTTATTTATATACTAAACATCAAAATCATACACTCATACTATCATTCATAATGAAGCTTGACTAGCCAATTGGCAAAGTTAAGCAACGTTCTCTGAAATGAAATTAAATTAAAATTATTTCACATAAATGGAGATAGATGAAGGTGTTAGGTTTTTAGTAGGTAGTTCTTTCATTTAGCCCATACTCGTGGCATGCGTCCCTAGCCCTATAAACCTATTTATAATATAGGTAATTTGTTAACTGAGTGAGCAGTTTCTTAAATATTTGACAAACAGTTCGCGTGCCTAAAAGTCATATTTTTCAACTTATCTTGACAACAATCAGTACAGTTTATGGCCCACAATTTCATGGAATTTTTATCATTGATGATTTTTGATTGGAGGGATGTATCCTCCGAAAGAGGAGAAGTCTGCTGTGGTGCCATTTACCAACAGATGAAGCAAAAAGAGTTTGTCAAAATTATAAGATTTTAGTTTCAATAAATGTCATGATGACTGTGATCTGTATCTATTAGTATCTCTAAGTAGCCATTGCCTCAACTCAACATGGGGTTATATTATAATATGTAATTAATGTGATACAAGTTACAACACAACTGTTGCAAAAAAATTTTGTGCTAGTGAGGTATATCTATCTATTTATCTACTGTCTATATTCGCAAAGCAGAACTAATATCTCTATATTTACACACTAATATTATCAAAGATTAATAATATCACACTATTATTATTATTATTACTAATATTATTTTATTATTTTATTATTATTAATATTTATATTATTATTATTTTATTATATTATTTATTATATTTTTTTTTTTATTTTTATTTTTTTTTTATTTTTTTTTTATTATTATTTTTTTATTTTTTTTTTTATTATTACCAATCAAAGTCAAATTCATATAATTATGTTTATTGCAAATATGCTATTTTTAGCATTTTTACAAGTCAAAATAGTCATATATAAATAGGGCGAATTCTGTGGACTTCGTTTAATTTAATTAGAAAGAAAGATTAGTTGTATCGTAAGAATAGGATAGGATAGAACTATGAGGAGTATTAGTTATAACAGTTCCGACATGGTATTGTAACAGTTCCGGACTTTTAGTTCAATACAAATGACGCATAACAAAAAACAAACACGTCACTATCTCAGTTGCAAGATGGCGAACGTTCGGGATAGTGACACATCTTTGTGGCTCCACAATAAACTCGGCACGTCGAATGATTCTTGGACAACGGGCTCAATTTGTACACAATTAAACGCTGAAGTTCTGAAAAATATCAAGGACTGCTTTCCAGACCTGCAAACACAAGTGAAACTGAAATTATTGCTAAGTTTCTTTCATATCCCGCGCAGAAATGTTGAGGAGGTAAGTAACTTTTCACTTTGATGTTGTATGGTTTTGCGTAACTATTTCATGGTTTTTGTCTCATTCTTTGCCGCACATTGTGGTGGTTTGGAAAGAGATAAAAGAGTACACAATTTACACATGTCTTGTTTGGTTTATTTGTTGTAGATTTGTTGTCAATTTAGAATTTGCATGTAATTTACTCTGTCTGCTATAATTTTCCCAATAATAAAGGTAACGAATCGTATCAAAATCAGTAAAAATATTTGAAGGTGGTAGTGGTGTATTTTAACAGCCCTGCAAAAGGATTTATAACTTACCTGCTGTTAATATACCATATTTACTATTATAATAATGCTGAACATTTAATTTCATTATAAATACTTACACGAAAGAAAATATTGTAGTTCATACAATCATTTCCTTACTGTGTGCAGAAGTTTAGCTAACCTACATACATTTTGAAATAAGGTTTCATCACAACCATCCCAAAATAGAACACTTTCATAAATTGCTTTGCTTACACATTTCACTGGCTTTTATTACAATATATCACTATGTTCTATGAAATCGATTATTTTAATTTCATTTATTGCTGTTAGCAATTATAACAAGATGTTGGTTCCCGCAGAGTAAGAAATATATGTGCAACATTTCAAATAGCTGTTTTGGAACAAGCAATATAAGCTAGGTAAACAGTTTTAGGTAGCAACTCCACAATCCCACGTTTAATCAAGCTGGTTAATCTCCACGACAAAATAGATATATTCTCTGACAGCTTGGCACAATTGCGTTCTGACGTCTCAGGTTTTTTGTAATGCAGCTGGGTTGGCATGGACGGTAGGCGGAGTTGTCTTTCCCCTTTTTACGTCACTTTCTTCATACTTGCTTGAAGTAAAACAGGGGAGGGACAGTTTTGTCTGCCGGCCGTGCTAACCCTACTGGATCGTTGAAGTTTCCCCATAGTATTAATGATTTAATAAATAAAGCCCTTTCAGACTGCTATGTTGCGTAATTATTTTTTTTTTTTATTGGCAGGTACTTGTGTCAGTTGGTTGTAAAGTGTCGAGGATGAATTATGATATGAGACCACTTTTTAAGGAATTTTGTATAAGGCTCGTTCGGCTTGATGCCCGTACGGTTGTGGTAACAAACTCTGCTCGTGATTTGGTCTATTCTTTTTCTCCTTGGCATTAAATACTATGGGTTATAATGTTACATTTTCTACTTCTTGTTTTTTCACCTTTACCGGTTAACAATAGCGTCATGTACAGTATTATACACACTTTATACAAATTATATTATTGGAACATGCGGTGTTTGCCTGTAATAGGTTGAGCATGTAGTTTAGATATCATAAGCAAGATTCATTAGCGTTAGTTCATGTTTCTACTGTTGGCGGACCTAAATAAATTAAAAAAAAAAAAAAAAAATAAGCATGAGCCGTGTTCGTAGGGGATTAATGTGCTGATGATGGTGTTCTCCAAGTACTTATCTATTAGATCTATTCTATCTATATTAGACTACTACTATACTGTATTGATGACTATACAAAGGCAAACCTAACGCAAGGAAGCATTATCTTTTTGTTAACCATAACATAATGGGAAATAGGTGCTTTCCTCATATTTTTAATTTTACTTACGGGATCTTTACCATGATTGGAATGATTTCGGAGTTCCTGATATTATGTTACATGTACCATGTTTATGGGTAGACCGTAAGTACTATTGAAGAGTGAACAACCATAAAAGTTTACAATAGTCCTTGTATTTTGTTTATGAGTTTATTGCCATTTCAGTGGCGCAATGAGCTGGAGGAAATTATTGAAGTGGCAGCGGTGGACTCTGACCTATGGGTGGCAATGCTTGCCGAGGTCCTCAAGACCTTCCCATCAGCTGGCACACTTAATACGGAGATAGCAGAGTTTGATGAAACCAGGTACACTTAACAACTTTAACTATGATTTTAATGTGGTAGATAATTTGAAACTGTATTTTCACTGGTTTTGCATCAATCTTGGGAAGAGTATGTAATCTCTTTTGTCCAAAAACTATCAACTCATTTCTCAATGATTGCAATGAGCTAAAATCTATCCCGGTTCAACCAGCTTTCCAATAATAGCACAATAGTATGTAGGTTTGCCATTACGTTTGCGTCACAAATATGGAATCCGCGGTATAACAAGTACATCATGCGAGTGGAGCGAATACAAAGAAAATTTGTCAAGTTTTTATGTTTTCGACTTCACATTCCTTATAAATCAGATAACTACCTTCAACTTTGTAAACAATTTCACCTTTTACCGCTCAATATTAGACGTGATATATCCGACACAACATTTTTACTAAAAATAGCGTCTGATAAAGTAGATTGCCCTGACCTAGTTAAAAAAATTAAGTTGAATGTCCCTATCAAATTCACTAGACACCACCCACCCCTTAGCATTCCAGTTGTTAAAACCAACTATCGTCAAAATTCATATCTGATTAGAGCGAGCAGAAACTTTAACAAGCTATGCAGTGAGTGTAAATCATTAGACCTGTATAATACGAGCGTGGGCTCGGCGAGGCGACTGCTGTGCAGAGACTTTTTTGTCGATTAAGTCACATAATACTACTCATGTTTATTATTGAATGTAACTATCTATTTATGTATACATATTATGTTGACATTTTACCCATTATGCGTAGTTTTACTTACTCTCAATTTTTTTTTTGTTTAGAGTTTCCGATCTTTGTCAAAGTATTTTTTATTTTGTACTTTTTCTAAATTAACATCAGGTGTTCATCACTGTATGCTCAAGCACTATTGCTATTATATTGCTAGACATGAGGACCTGTAATTGGTTTCCTAGTGCTTACTTTAAATTTCTATTATGTAAGAAAAGCTGTTGGTCTTCCTAACAATAAATAAATAAAATAAATAAATAAATTACTTGTTTAATCAGGATTCATTCCTCACTATCAGTTATAAAATTAAAATTAATCACTTACAATGGCAATGGATAGGCCACATCACTCATAGAACTGACAACCAATGGGGAAGAAAGGTTCATAAGTGGCAACCACAAACCGGAAGACGCAGCGTAGGCTGGCCTCCTCACTAGGTGGACTAACAATCTGGTTAAATCCACGAGGAGCCGATGGATGCAGGAGGCAAGCAGCTGGTTAAAGTGGCACTCTGTGGGGGAGGCCTATGTTCGACAATGTCTTCAGGCTGTTGATGATGATGATGACTTATAAAAACATGTGCATTTGGCCATTACAATTTACCCATTCATCATCATTAGCAACATCTATGACATCAACATTGAAAATGCATTGCCAGCAACCCAGATCTGCACATCATCCTGTCAACTCTGGCTTGGGTGGATCTTGGCAGATAGAAATGCATGCAACATCCCAAGTTTAGTCTTGATGCCTTATTACCAGGTTCTTTTGTTTATTTGCTGCTTTTGGCTTTCTCTCGGTGATTTGTGGTCACACCCATGTTGCTCTTTCCAGGCCTATATTCAGTGACATGATTGGAGAGCTTCGGAGAGCACTTGCAAAACACTCTGACCTCGGACTGCTACCATTGGAGTGCCTCTATTTAAATAAGAATGCTTTAGTTTCAGTGGTAAGTAAAAAACCATGATTTATGCTCAAAAATTATAAAGATGTCCCATTTACACCAATGTCATACATCCAATAGTATGTTTATACTAATTTTTTTGGACTGTTGCCACAAACCCTGTTAGGGTCTTCTGACAAGGCAGGAGCATGGTGAGGTGGTAGTATGCTAACACAACCTATCTCGCCCCACTTTGGCAGGGGACTGCTCATGAGGGGTTTTCAGTGGGTACAAAGTGGAATATATAACATGAAGTGTAACTTAAAAACTAAACTGAATAGAAGGCGCCACGCTACGCTGGGATCGCCACAGATTCTTTTCTTATTTTTAGTAGAGAATGTTAGCCAGCTAAACAAGCTCTAGAAAATGCCCTATTGTTATGCTATGACCTCATCACTATGTTTCCTTCACCAAAAAGTTCATCATCATCATCAGCCAGTGGATGTCCACTATTGAACATAAACCTCTCCCATTGAACGCCACTTTGTAAAGCTTCTTGCCTATTGCATCCTATGGCTCCTGGTTTAACCAGGTCGCCGCTTGTCGGCCCCCTATTGGGGACATCCACTGCGAAATACCTAGTGTAGTATTGTGTAATCTGGAAATACCAGTTGGGGGCGAGGGGTGGGTGTGTAGTTCACTTCATCAGCCGGAAGACATCCACTGCTGAACACAGGCCTCCCCATAAAACGTCACTTTGGATGCTTATCATAGGGGGGATTTCCCATAATCTTGGCAGGCGGTCTTGGTGATTGCAGAAGATTTGAAATTTTGAATGTACCGTGGAGAATGCTGCTGTCTATTCCTTGGATATTCCCTTTGCCAGCTCTTATGGCACCCACGGGAAGAGATGGGGTGGTCCTATTCGCAAACTGGGACCACACGGCCAATCTGTGGAAATCCAGTTGGGGAGCGAGGGGTGGGTGTTTAGTTATTTTAGTAATATTTATCCTCAGGTAGGTCAGCAACCGCCTCCAGTGAAGCACTTCACATTAAAACGCAAGCCGAAGTCGGTAGCGCTCCGCAGCGAGCTTCTAGCGAAGGCGACCGAGGTGGCAGCCAATCAAAAGAAGGCGCAGGCGCCTACTGTGCCAGTTAGAAGCCGTGGCATGCCTAGAAAGATGACTGATACTAGTAAGTTCAGATGTACTTGTTATGCCATATTAGAGGATTTTGCAAGGCCTAACTCTGATATGACTGACTTTGTGATGTTGCTCTATTTTGCAAGGCCTAAAACGTTGATACAACTGACTTTATGACTGCTTAATTTTGCAAGGCCTACAATTGATATGACTGATTTTGTGCTTGATTTTGCAAGGCCTAAAACTGATACGACTGATTTTGTAACATTGCTTGATTTCGCAAGGTCTCAAACTGTCATAATATGTGACTCTTTGATATGTGACGTCAAAAATTGTCTTCATAGTAGCTGTGAGGAACCTCCTAGGTGGTAGAACTTTTCTGCAAAGTTCGTCTAGGTAGGTACCAACGCTTTGCCAGTTATTCTGCTGCCAAGCAGTAGTGTGCAAGTATTACTGTGTTCCGGTTTGAAGGGCATTGTAACTAGTGAAATTACTGGACAAATGAGACTTATGAACTGATCTCACAGTCTAGAAATCTTTTTTAGACTGTGATGTCTCAGGGTGACGTGCGCAGTGCGCAGTGTCACGCAAAACTTTAATTTAGAGTACCGAGTGACACTGTAATTTGTTATGGGCGGCCGTGACGCTTAACACCAGGTGAACTACAAGCTCGTCATGTCATTTGGTTACATAAAAAAAACCTCCACAATATCTCTGTTTTGCGAGGAAGGGACAGGCGATGCCCCCGTCCAGAACCTCTGTGATTTATTTGCCGTATTATTTACTTATTTTTGCAATTATGTCATTCATTTTTGACCTACTTTATGAAAATTAGACTTACTTGTTCATTTTGAATCGTAGTCAAATAGCCTATTATGAATTGTAACATGAATGGGTAAAATGCTAAGCGCGTTAGTGCGATGCCCGCGTCGTACTTCGTATCTTATTAGAGCGCTTGCCCCCCACAGCTCCCCTGAAGGGCCTCCCGTCTCGGTGGGCGGCGCGCGGCGGGGCGGGCGGCGCGGGCGCCCGGGCGCCGCCCCCGCCCTCCACCCCGCGCGCGCCCCGCCCTGGCATCAAGCTCCTCGACATCACGGAGCAACCCGCCACGCATGCGCAGATCAAGAAGCGCAGGAAGCTCGGTGAGTTCACTCACTACATCTCCAACTTTTGGTTAAAAACCTTTGTGCAGAGGTAACCACAATTTTGCCAAAGATGCAGTTTAGCAGCTGACAGACTGTGGATGAAAGCTACAATAACATTTCTAATATGCAGAGATATTGGTTCTATTTCTATTTTCTACCATATCTACAACGGGGAATGCTCTGAAGGTATCTTTGTATTTTCTACCATATCTACAATGGGGAATGCTCTGAAGGTATCTTTGTATTTTCTACCATATCCACAATGGGGAATGCTCTGAAGGTATCTTTGTATTTTCTACCATATCTACAATGGGGAATGCTCTGAAGGTCTCTTTGTATTTTCTACCATATCTACGATGCGGAATGCTCTGAAGGTCTCTTTGTATATTCTACCATATCTACGATGTGGAATGCTCTGAAGGTTTCTTTGTATTTTCTACCATATCCACAATGGGGAATGCTCTGAAAGTCTCTTTGTATTTTCCACGATATCTACAATGGGGAATGCTCTGAAGGTCTCTTTGTATTTTCTACCATATCTACGATGCGGAATGCTCTGAAGGTCTCTTTGTATTTTCTACCATATCTACGATGCAGAATGCTCTGAAGGTTTCTTTGTATTTTCTACCATATCTACAATGGGGAATGCTCTGAAGGTCTCTATGTATTTTCTACCATATCTATGATGCGGAATGCTTTGAAGGTTTCTTTGTATTTTCTGCCATATCTACAACGGGGAATGCTCTGAAAGTCTCTTTGTATTTTTTACCATATCTACAATGGGGAATGCTCTGAAGTCTCGACAGGTCGGTCCCATGTACTTACTTGGTGTGCAGGCTGCTTTTCCGCAACTAGGCCGCACAGCGGCCCTTTTTGCGTGAGGTTCCCATGTACTCGTAGCTTGCGGAGTGAGCCGGGCCTGGTTACGTGCGGAATTAGCATCGCTGTTACAACGGTGAAGAAAAAAATCGTGACGAAACCGGTATGTTCAAGAATCACAACATTCGAGAACATGTGTCACCTACCAAATCCAACATAGTGGTGGTATGGCCAACACTGTCCATGTGAGAGAATGTGTGTGTTGGGTGTTGGACTCATGATGTTGGGTCATGCACATCCCAAGCTAACCACTGATTTCTCGTATGTTTGTCAAACTCTTGTCAAATTAACCCACCAAATACTAAACGCGCATTGGTTGCCGGTTGATCGTTGGCTGTCTTCAACCAATGAGCATACAGTATTAGGTGTGTTTAGTTGATATTCTTCTCGTGTAGGCAAGTGGTCAGCCGTGGTGTCAGAATTTTTAGGCTGCACAAAGGCTTCTTTCTGACTTGGCTTAATGGCCATTGTTTTACGACAACATAACGCAGCCAACATTGCCGATTGGTTGGGAAAGGTTAGTCGTGCTTCGCTATGTGCGCTACGCTGACATGAGTTTGTCAAAAGTTTGAGAACCTGGAGGAAAGTATATGAAGAGAGCGGAAGTAACCTTCTCTTATTGTACCAACAGAGATGGAGGAAGGCAAGAAGCCAGTGCTGGTGGCGCCACCGTCGCCGCCGCCGCCTGATTACACGAAGAGTGTCAACAGTGTGCCACCAGTCAAGGAAGAACCCTCTATACCGCCAAGTGAGTATTTAAAAAAAAAAAAAGTATACTTTTTGGGCATAGCATTATAAAATGTACAAATAAAGTGTCAAATATTATGTAGCAAGCCTATTACAATATGTGAGTTTGAAGAAAAAAAATGGTTCTCTTTCCCATGACTTGTGCAAGCAATCCGGCACAATGTAGAATAGAAAACTCCGATCCGTAGCTTCGATTACATCCGTAAAGAATAAGCTAAGCAGTTAATACATAGGATACTTTGTAATGACAGGCGAAGCTCTGGTAGGGTTGCCATGTAATGGCATGATAGCGCCGGTGGGTTGCTATCTATGTCTGGTGAGCTGGGCTGGAGGAGCCAGCTCCGAAGGTGGTCCAGGTTTTTTTTATGCGCTTGAATAACGTGACGAGCCAATCGTTCACCTGATGTTAAGCGACACGGCCGCCCATAACAGTTGCAGTATCACTCGGAACTTTAAAACAATAAAGTTTCGTGTGACATTGCACTGCGCACGTCATCCTGAGACATCACACAGTCTAGTAATCAGATTACTGATCTGATCACTCAGTCTAGTTTATGATCTGATCACTCAGTCTGGTAATCTGATTACTAGACTGAGTGATCAGATCATAAAGTCTCATTCTAGGTTCTGGTGATGATGATTGAAAGCTGATTGTTCGTAGAACTGAAGTATATTTGATGCGTCAACATGGTGGAAGGCGTGAGCGTGTACTGAATAGTTGCCCTTATAAGTAGTAGGTATGGACGCATGTTAAGGGATGTAGCGGTGCAACTCTGAATTTGTACACTCCTTTTATCCGCGAGTGTAACCGCTTGGCGCAGCTAGTACACAATACATAATACCGCACCCCCGCAGCCCCGAGCGCGGAGCCCCCGCGGTCGCCGCCGGCCGCCGCGCCCGAGGAGCCGCGCCCGCCGCCGCAACCCATCGCCGCACCCATCATACTGCAGCAGGTAATGTTGTACTGTAGTACACTAGGTGAGGTCATATTGTACCAGACTACGTTATGTTACACCAGGTCAGGTCATATTGTACCAGATTACGTTATATTACACCAGGTCAGGTCATGTTGTACCAGATTATGTTATATTACACCAGGTCAGGTCATATTGTACCAGATTATGTTATATTACACCAGGTCAGGTCATATTGTACCAGATTATGTTATATTACACCAGGTGAGGTCATAATACAGCTGGTAATGTTATATTACACTAGGTAAAGCTATATTGCAGCAGTTAACGTCATATACCAGAATGCAACGTCATATTACAGAAGCAAGGGTGCGTCGGTTTATATTTTCAGTTAATTATTGTATGTTTACTTATTCCACAGGGCACAGGTTCGAAGCCGATAGTGATAAACCAGCAGCTGAAGTTGATAACGGGCGGCGCGGGAGGGAAGCCGGTGCTTCTCTCCGCACAGAACCTTATCAACACGCAGGCTGTCATCCTACAGCCTGGCGGGAAGGTTGCCTTCTTGCAGAATATCAAACCGGTGAGTATTTACCGGGGGTGTTTTACCCTGCGAGATCAGCGGGGCTACCGTCTAAGCCAATCGTAATCGATGAATGGGCTTCAACTCGTCATTTCCAGAAAGTTGGCATTGTGTAATATAGTTAATCAATGTTTTGTCTATTCAGTTCTCCGCCTAAGGGTCAATTCAGACAGGGCAACAAAATGCTCGAGCACCAATAGCACGTACAAAGTGCTCGAGCATTTTGCTGCTCTGTCTGAATTGATCCTAAGGGACCATAATACCGATGGATGAGGATTTTACACACCCAGAAATGACCAAATGAAACCCACTCATCTATTACGATTGAGTTACACAATACGGGGGCTGATCCGAAATGAGATCCGCTGGAGAACTAAAGTGACCGATGGAGCTCTTAGACTCGGCAAGTTGAAGTGGCAGAGCAGGCCTAATTGCTCGTAGAGCTGACAACCGATGGGGAAGAAAGGTTCTCGAGTGGCGACCACGAACCGGAAGACGCAGCGTAGGCGCCGCACTAGGTGGACCGACGATCTGGTGAAAGCCGCTGGGAGCCGATAGATGCAGGAGGCGAGTGGCCGCTCAAAGTGGCGTTCTGTGGGGGAGGCCTAAGTTTAGCAGTGGACGTCTTCAGGCTGTTAATGATGGTGATGAGTATTTACCGTGTGGTCTCGCCCGGTGTCAGAATAAATAAATAAATATGTGTGGACATTTCACACAGCGCCATCTAGCCCCAAACTAAGCAAAGCTTGTACTATGAGCACCAGATAACTGATAGAATAATTAATTATTGTTTGTAAATACATACATACATACATTTTCTATTTACTCTTAAAGCTCGTGTCGAATATTGATACTTGTCTTTCGTTAAATTTTATACTTATTCATAGAATGTCATGTGAACCCAATTTTATATATTTTGCGTATTCTAGATGACACAGACGGTGGTACAACAATCGCCGCGCGGTGCGGTTCCAGTACAGACTATACAATCCGCGCCTATAACGCATATGCAACAAACGGTATGATGAATAGTAATATTCTTTTAAAATAAGGGCTATGACTTTTTTTTTTTTTTTAATGTGATTGAATGACGTGACGAGCTAGTCGTTCACCTGATGTTAAGTGACACGGCCGCCCATAACAGTTGCAGTGTCACCCGGAACTTTAAAACAATAGTTTCGCGCGACACTGCACTGCGCACGTCATCCTGAGACATCACCCAGTCTAATAATCAGATTACTAGACTGAGTGATCAGATCATAAAGTCTCATTTGCCCAGTAATTTCACTAGCTACAATGCCCTTCAAACCGGAACACAGTAGTGCTTGCACACTACTGCTTGGCGGCAGAATAACTGACTATGCACAACAGGACTATGGGAAAGGGCGACTTCGATCTCTTTCTTTTCATACTGAAAAATACTTGGGTTATATTATCATAAATACACATATACAGGTGTCCCACGACTATACCCATATCCGCCGGAAGACGCAAGTATAGTATTTAAAACTATTGTAGATACGAAAATTTACTGAAGGAAGTTTTGATTTTTCAATAGGCTAGTGTCCTGCTATTTTGTTATGGCATTTTTTTTTTATGTGATTGAATGACGTGACGGGCAAGTCGTTCACCTGATGTTAAGTGACACGGCCGCCCATAACAGTTGCAGTGTCACCCGGAACTTTACAACAATAATAATATTCCTCAAAAAATAAACGGTCCTGAAACCAAAAATTAATTATCTCAAAAAAATTACAAAGTTACAAGCATTTTAAAATACGGGAACGGAAAGAGACGGCTCAAACGTGCAGTCTGACGTCACTCTTGGCGCCACTCTTGCTCCTTCATAGTACCTCATTACCAAGCTGTGGTAGCTTTACATACAGTCTCTTTGGTATGTGACTTCACAACGTGCGTTTTCATTAGTAACTGTAGGGAATCTGTTTTGCGAAAAAGGGACAGGCGATGCCCCTCTAGATACTTTTACTTTTTTTTTTTTTTCTCTTATATTTTGGCTCCACACAGTGTATTTAGCCAGTGTCAAGTATTGTAATTTTTCATAATGATAGAATATTTCACGTAAAGTCAAGTCTTAGTCACAGTCTGCGTAGTCATAGTCCAGTCTAAGTCAGGTAGTCTCAGTCCAGTCTAAGTCATGCCCTAGTAAAGTGGTGGCAACTTTACTAGAAGCTTCTATGGAATTTTGGAAGCAACACGACAAACCACGTTTCACCACATTATATCACTTGCCCACACTCATGCTCGTAATTCAGCACTTAATGCGGAAAACGCCACCGATTTTAAACATTAACACTGGAAAAAGCACGAGTTTTGAAAAATAATACAATGCAACGACGTGTACTTTTCCGCGTTCCCGCCAAAACTCCCCTCTAGATACTTTAAAAGCTTATACTCCTTGATTTATTTACCGATTTTACTTATTTTTTTCAATTCTTGCATTCGTTTTTAACCTACTTCATGAAAATAATATTTACCTGTTAATTTTTAATAGCAGGACACTAGCCTATTGATCTACGTTAAAGATTTTTCAATATCTCAAAGGATCGAACCTGCAAAATGAAAAAAAAAAAAACCAACAGACTGGTAAATAATAATTACATAACATATGAAAATAACTTAATTATGTAACTAACAGCCTTATCTTTGATTTTATTTTGTTTTAAATGGTACAGACACAGGTGTTACTGTGGCACTGCAGTACATACACAATTTTTATCCTATTATAATTAGTTGGTAGGTATAGGTGCCTAATATTGTAATAGCTAGGTACACCCGGTTGAGTAGACTAAAATAGAACTTCACTTAGCAGTTTACCCACTAACTTACACCTATCACACTAATATTATAAAGGCGAAAGTTTGTGCGTATGTGTGTATGTTTGTTACTCTTTCACGCTCTAACAGCTGGATGGATTTGGATGAAATTTGGTATGGATGTAGCTTATACCCTGGATTAAAACATAGGCTACTATTTATACCAAAAACGGGAACGGTCCCTGTAGGAACGCGGGTGAAACCGCGGGACGCTGCTAGTTGTTGTAGTATAAAAGTGTAACGGCCAATGTTCCTACCTGTTGTATATTTAAGGTTCGGTTTATTGTTTTCTGAGATATAAATATATTCTTATTCTTATATTCTTAACATAATCATAAGGTTAATTTATTCCTAAATAACAGGATATTAAGGATTGTACGTAAAATGTATGATGCAAACAAAGTCAAAATATTTTTTTATTGCAGAGGCCTTTTAACAGCAACATTAATTACAGGTACAAATGGCAGCGCCAATGCAACAAGTGCAACCGGTGCAACAGCCGACAGTCGTGCAGCAACCGACAGTCGTCCAACAACAGATACAACAGCCCGTGCAGACCGTGCAACAGACCGTGCAACCGATGCAACAAGTGGCCGTGCAACAGAACCAGCAACAAGTTGCGCAACAGACGCCGCTGTTGCCGCGTAGGGGCTTGTCGCTTACTGTGAGTGCAACATTGATGTTTTTTTAAAGCTTTAATTTGATTAACTTCACTTGTATGTATACCCTGGCATTTTGTAATCAATATTGCACCTACTTCCACTGAATCTATCAGGTTGAATCACACACGTTTGGTTCTTGTGACAGTGCACGATTAAATGTCGCCATTTTTAATCCAATATGGCGGAAGTTACAAAATGGTGATTTGTCATTTCCACAGCAACCTTAGAGTATAGACTAAAGCATAGAGAAAACTTGATTAAGTGTCAAGCGTACCACTTTTTGGGCACTTTTTATATGACGTGGACACTTTGATGTGAATGAGTCTGACAGATTTGTATAGAAAACACAGTTGACTCGAGTCGAAAAAATGGTACGGCGCTTATCGCAAGCGTAGCTAAATACTATATATTTGTTTCTTTCCTTCGCCACTGACGTAGCGACACGTGTGAGCAGGACAAATATAATATCGTTTAGATGATCTCTCTATGCTTTAATCTATACTCTAAGACAGCAACCCTTATCAAACCTTTTCATTTGATATGGCTTGATAAGTGAAACACAATTAGTGACATTAAAGTATTCAAAAATATTTTTTTAAACCGTTTACTTAATTATTTATCTTACTAACTTTTTATACCAAATAGGAGCGATTTTTCAATGGCTGGATAAAGGCAGACTAAAATAAAAAACGATTAATTTTTCCAGCATTTTCTTACGAAATTCACTTTTCATGTTCATTGTGTTTTATTTAATTCAATGATTTTTTTTACGGGCAAATTGCCTTTATTACTCAAGCTAACTACTACAATAATACAATAAAAACAAAACTAAACTAGCTACACTACCTACTACAAAGAACACTTATGGACTGTATAATAGCCGCGATGGCCTATAGACAGTCCAAGTGCTCCAGCCCACTACCGGTAGGTAGCGTACCCAACATGCTGGCCGCATTGCCACGTTGAATTGCAATGCTGATGCGTTGGGCCAAATAAGTGCCAGCATTTTGGTCACGCGTCGCATCGACCAGGCGCTCTGATAGACTTTGGAAAACGCGATGAGCTCCCGGTCCCCACGGACCCAGGGTCTCAACACCAAACGGCTCAAATATGTAACCGCTACCGAGATTACTATATTTGCGCCGTTTTAGCTGCTCAGCAGAATTAGCCGCGGCGCCGGCCCTAACGTGTGTCTCGGGAAGGTGTGACGGCGCCATAGTATCGACGCAAGTAGCGTCCCACACTAAAGGCCGCCCCATCTTCCAGGGAACCAGAGTCATTCCGTCGGGTCTTTTACCATCGTCACGCATGAGACCATTCGGTTCGAGAATGGCTGCAACATTGGCGGTGGTAAAAGCCCGGCGAATGATGTCATTAAGACTAGCGTGGCGCGAAATTCGACCAGCGCTTTTTGAACACGAGAGACCGTGATGACCGAGCTGGTCAACTGCGGTACCGCACTGGCAGCGATGGGCCACACAGCATCTTGCGCCCAAACGTAAGCTGATAGCTAAACGAAAAGTAGTCGGATCTAAAAGGTTACCAGTGTTGAAAGAAGGTATGGCCTGTAACCAAAGTCCTGACTCCCAAACAGAGATGTAACCTTTATCTGATTATTAAAGAACCGTGCCTAAATCTAATTTAGCTGTTCTAAAAATGTTGGTATTTTTTTTCGCATTGATCATAATAATTTAATATCTACTTACATATTATATATAGTGTTATTCGTGCTAGTATACCATAGAACAAGGAGGACAGGAATGCCAATACACCAAGAAAACAGCGTAGATTTGAAATATGGCAAAAAACCGTTATAAACCTAGATGGCGCTGCAAAATGAGCTGGCTATACGGCTAACTACGGCGGGCTAGGTTTATTGGCATATTTCTGATCTACGCTCAACTTATAGCCCGCTCGTTTTGCAGCGCCATCTAGGTTTATAACTGTTTTTGGCATTTTTCTGATCTACGCTGTTTTCTTGGTGTATTGGCATTCCTCTCCTACTTGTTCCATGCTACTATTACATAGAAAATTATCAACTGAACTTATTAAGTGAAGTTTGATCAGTTATGTCATTAGAAGTTATGGAATGAAACTTGTTCACGCGCATTGGACGTGGTCGCCAGCGCCACTCAATAGTGAGGTGCGGGTCCCTGCGGCCGCGCCCGCGGGTAGTAGTGCCGCGGGGTCCCTGCGGCCGCGCCCGCGGGTAGTAGTGCCGCGGGGTCCCTGCGGCCGCGCCCGCGGGTAGTAGTGCCGCGGGGTCCCTGCGGCCGCGCCCGCGGGTAGTAGTGCCGCGGGGTCCCTGCGGCCGCGCCCGCGGGTAGTAGTGCCGCGGGGTCCCTGCGGCCGCGCCCGCGGGTAGTAGTGCCGCGGGGTCCCTGCGGCCGCGCCCGCGGGTAGTAGTGCCGCGGGGTCCCTGCGGCCGCGCCCGCGGGTAGTAGTGCCGCGGGGTCCCTGCGGCCGCGCCCGCGGGTAGTAGTGCCGCGGGGTCCCTGCGGCCGCGCCCGCGGGTAGTAGTGCCGCGGGGTCCCTGCGGCCGCGCCCGCGGGTAGTAGTGCCGCGGGGTCCCTGCGGCCGCGCCCGCGGGTAGTAGTGCCGCGGGGTCCCTGCGGCCGCGCCCGCGGGTAGTAGTGCCGCGGGGTCCCTGCGGCCGCGCCCGCGGGTAGTAGTGCCGCGGGGTCCCTGCGGCCGCGCCCGCGGGTAGTAGTGCCGCGGGGTCCCTGCGGCCGCGCCCGCGGGTAGTAGTGCCGCGGGGTCCCTGCGGCCGCGCCCGCGGGTAGTAGTGCCGCGGGGTCCCTGCGGCCGCGCCCGCGGGTAGTAGTGCCGCGGGGTCCCTGCGGCCGCGCCCGCGGGTAGTAGTGCCGCGGGGTCCCTGCGGCCGCGCCCGCGGGTAGTAGTGCCGCGGGGTCCCTGCGGCCGCGCCCGCGGGTAGTAGTGCCGCGGGGTCCCTGCGGCCGCGCCCGCGGGTAGTAGTGCCGCGGGGTCCCTGCGGCCGCGCCCGCGGGTAGTAGTGCCGCGGGGTCCCTGCGGCCGCGCCCGCGGGTAGTAGTGCCGCGGGGTCCCTGCGGCCGCGCCCGCGGGTAGTAGTGCCGCGGGGTCCCTGCGGCCGCGCCCGCGGGTAGTAGTGCCGCGGGGTCCCTGCGGCCGCGCCCGCGGGTAGTAGTGCCGCGGGGTCCCTGCGGCCGCGCCCGCGGGTAGTAGTGCCGCGGGGTCCCTGCGGCCGCGCCCGCGGGTAGTAGTGCCGCGGGGGTCCCTGCGGCCGCGCCCGCGGGTAGTAGTGCCGCGGGGTCCCTGCGGCCGCGCCCGCGGGTAGTAGTGCCGCGGGGTCCCTGCGGCCGCGCCCGCGGGTAGTAGTGCCGCGGGGTCCCTGCGGCCGCGCCCGCGGGTAGTAGTGCCGCGGGGTCCCTGCGGCCGCGCCCGCGGGTAGTAGTGCCGCGGGGTCCCTGCGGCCGCGCCCGCGGGTAGTAGTGCCGCGGGGTCCCTGCGGCCGCGCCCGCGGGTAGTAGTGCCGCGGGGTCCCTGCGGCCGCGCCCGCGGGTAGTAGTGCCGCGCCGACCGCTCGCACGTGCGTACAATTAATCTGCGCCCGCGTCGCCGTTGCACAATATTGTATTTGTATATATCACATTAATTTGTTTGTTACAGAGAGAACAAATGTTGGAAGCGCAAGACATGTTCAGAAACGCGAATCGAGTGACGCGGCCGGAGAAGGCGCTCATACTCGGCTTCATGGCCGGATCGAGAGGTATATAATAGTTTGCATTTACATTACTAATTAAATAATTACTAAGACGCACAGATCCATCACATCAACAGCCTGAAGACGTTCACTGCTGAACACAGGCATCCCCCATAAAACGCCACTTTGGACGCTTATCATAGCGGGTTTGCCATAATCACCACGCTTGGCAGGCGACTTGGTGATCGCAGAAAATTTTAATGTACCCAAGGAGAGCCCATGGAGCTGCTGCCCATTCCCTGGATATTCCCTTAGCCGGCTGTTACGGCACCCACGGGAAGAGATTGGGTGGTCCTATTCGCAAACCGACCACACAGCCTGAGTCAATACAATTACTTAGAATAAGAATCAAAACAGGTCTATGCAATGAACCGTCTGATCTTGAAGATCATAGAGAAAACCCATCATCATCATCATCATCATTGCCATGCTCTAGCACATCCATTTTTACATCACCTGCTTTGGCATCATCGTGACATCACTACTGGAACAGCTGTGCCAGCGACCCAACACCGTTCTCCGTTACTTCAAGGAGTTGGAGGTGGCGGGGGAAATGCACAAAACACCCTATGCGGGACGTCAGTGCAGGTCTTTATCGCCCCCATATTGCTTAGAATCAATTTTATTTTCCAGACAACCCGTGTCCGAACCTCGGCAACATAGTGACAATAAAACTATCAGAAAACCTCGAGAATGTTCTACAAGCGGACGACACGTACCTCACAATGGTGTCCGAAATGCACTTCCAAATGAACTACAACAATGGACAATGGACAAGGCTCAAGAAATACAAGCCGTATGATGGCAACGTGACGTTGACCATGGAGCCAACCGCCAAACTTGTGAGAACGGCCAACCAGCAAACTATTGTGTCGCTGGCCAACCAGAACTGCAGTTAAGGTTAGGTATATAGTTTTTACTGTGTCCTGGTAGTGAATCGATGGTAGTTAAATACTGTGAAATCGCGAACTAACAACGTTACTAGTAAACTTTAGTTAAATTAACCAATGCTTAAGAGGACCGTTCTGGTATTTGAAAATGTTCTCGCTCTGCTCTCCACACGTATGATAGAGACGATAGAGCCCATGAGTGAATTTACCTACATTTTAGCGTTTCGGGCGCCAACGGTTTTCACCCTCTGAGACTTAACAAAAGCTTTTGGTTTAGGTGTCAAGCGTTTGGATAGATTATAATCTATGCTCGTTGTCTTGATTTAAAAAAAAATGTTTCGTGTTCTAGTTACAACTTCTTTTCTACGACATAATTTAGACGCCAAAAATTCGTATCTTTAGGTGCCTATAAATGCGAAGATATTGTAAAAACTTAAAAAAGGGAAGACGTACGAGCATAGTTTTTCAATAGGTAGGCAACATATAAAAAATGATCAAAATAAAAATAATATTTAGAGATAGAAAAGCGTTGGCGCCTTTTGTATGGACAAGGGGCGCTTTGTCACGACATTTTGGTTATTTGGTTTAGTACAATGATTTATTTATACCGCGAATTATTACGCTATCAGAATGCTAAAGAATAAAGATTATGTTAACATAAAAAAATCATGACAAAGTATTTCTAAATTTTTAATATTTTATGTACCGCTTTTTTTATTTTAAACTTGTGTTTGATCTTATTTCGCTTGATGTTAAATGATAATGCCTTAATCGTAAATAGTTAAAATGTATTTGAATCGTTTTTAACGAAACAATCTACCCAATTTTGAAGGCTTTAAGTTGACGGCCAATTTTAAAGTGGACAGATCTTAGAGTATAGACTAAAGCATAGAGAGATCGTCAAAACGATATTATATTTGTACTGCTTACACGTATCGCTACGTCAGTGGCGAAGGAAAGAAACAAACATATAGTAATTAGCTACGCTTGCGATAAGCACCGTACCATTTTTTTCGACTCGAGTCAACAGTTTTTTCTATACAAATCTGTCAGATTCATTCACATCAAAGTGTCCACATCATATAAAAAGTGTCCAAACAAGTGGTACGCTTGACACATAATCAAGTTCTCTCTATGCTTTAGTCTATACTCTAAAGATCTATCTACAGTAGATAGTCTATGGAATAAGAAGGAAGACATAATATAGATATCTTAAGATATCAGTAAGTTATTCATCAGATAAGATTTTCAGTAAGTAAAGAAAGGACTGTCGACTAAAGCCTAAAATTGGCTCCAATGTTTTGTCAGCAGTTGCACTGACGTAAGATGTCGCTTGCGAGAACGGGACAAAACGCATTTTTTTGAAAGTTAAAGATTTTTAAACTTCATGGATCTTACTTATAAATTAATCCTTAAAAATATCACCTGTCTCCTTCTCGCTATGAAATGTCCAAGCGAAAACGAGACAGAGCATAATAAGGTTTCATGAGAAAGATTATTCTATCGATTCACTGCTAATACACAAAAGTAAGTTAAAACATAGTTATTAGCTTCCGATGAAGTATGACAATGATAGCGATACATAGATACACTTGTAAAAACTCTAAATTAATGAATTAATGCAACAATATGAAACGGTAATGATCCTATTAAAATACTTCATTTAAAATAACTCAATGAATGTTAAAACGACCAAAATAATAATAATATTGTTATTTCGTAATACGCAGGAATCTTAACATTTTCATTTCTTGTATATTGAAGAATTTTTGCATACAAGTTTAGGTATAAATACATACATTTATAAAATAATTGGCGAAAATAGAATATCTATACTTGGCTATCATAAATTTTAATGATCTCGCATAGAAAAAAGAAAACTAAGAAAAATAATTCGGTGCCAAAACGTCTATTTTATTACTGGCAACACTATCGGCTATATTCATAAAAAGCTTAAGGATGAAACGAAGTAAGGATTGAACGAAAAACAAGTTCACATAGAGTCATTTAGTATTTTCTAAAATATTTAACTGGAAGAAAATGCTACTTAGCGTTAAGTTCGCCTATGTACTTGGTTTACTCTTGTGCAATAAAGCTTTTTCTATCTAAATGCTAAAGCGAGATAGAGAATGCTTTCATGAACTTTTAAAAGCCTGGGTTACTGGACTCTAACGCTTACTGGAATGATGTAAACCAGGCTTCTAAGCGGCAAAGTTTCGAGCGTTGCGTTTTAACTTTTTATGAATAATGCCGGAGTTATATTTGCTTTAGGTTTTAGACAATCGGATAAAAGTTATGTAACAAAACACATTGAAAATGAAGAAGGAGTTTTGTAAACCGAAAACTGAAAAAATAGTTATGTTTTAGCATGGAACAAAGAGGAGAAGAACCAAGAGCCAATACACCAAGAAAACAGCGTAGATCAAAAATATGCCTAAAAATAGGTGGTGTTGCAAAATGAGCGGGTTATAAGTTGAGCGCAGATCAGAAATATGACAAAAAAACCATTTTAAACCTAGCCCGCCGTAGCTAGCCGTATAGCTCGCTCATTTTGCAGTGCCATCCAGGTTTAAAACGGGTTTTTTGGCATATTTCTGATCTGCACTCAACTTATAACCCTCTCATTTTGCAACGCCATCTAGTTTTAGGCATATTTTTGATCTACGCTGTTTTCTTGCTGTACAGGCATTCCTCTCCTCCTTGTACCATGGTTTTAATCGGTTTTTAATTTTTTTTAGTTGTATAACTTTTATCCAGTCATTGAGAAATCTAACCTTAGTTTTTTTTCGAGTAGCCATGTTTTGTTTAGGGCTATGTGCGTTGTGCGTTTGGTTTTTTTATAACTTGCTGCGTTTAATTTAAATTTAATGTAAAGAATGTTTTTAGTATTGACATCATGGGGCAAAAGGGATAAAATTATATAGTATGCTACCCACCGCGGTACGAATACTGCGCCGGTTTGAATAGGGCTTAATAGTAACACTGTTGGGAATAATTTAACAGAATTCCTACAAGAATATTCCCATAAGATCCACTACTATTACGAGATGGAAGTAAATATAAACGCGTTTCGTCGTCTAACAATGTAATGTTTATACGTAGATTTATATGTATATTAGATTGTTTTATTATGTACGGTTGTTATGTGTGTTATGTTGTGTATTGTAAGATTATTAAGCTTTAGGCATTGCCTCCAGGGCGAATGAAATGCAGCGTTTACACGGGACTAGAGGCGTATAATCTAATATTAACCCTTCAGCTTGCGTTTTAACCGACAAACACAATACTAATGTAACCAAATCCAAAACCATAATGGATTTCACTCAAGATTTTGGTTCCATGTAAGCAGTTGTTTTCTCTATTCTTTTTTTTATGTGAACAAATGACGTGACGAGCGAGTCGTTCGCCTGATGTTAAGCGTCACGGCTGCCCATAACAGATTGCAGTGTCACTCGGAACTCTAAAGCATAAAGTTTTGCGTGACACTGCACTGCGCACGTCATCCTGAGACATCACACAGTCCAGTAATATGATTACTAGACCGTGAGATCAGATCGTAAAGTCTCATTTGCCCAGTAATTTCACTAGCTACAATGCCCTTCAAACCGGAACACAGTAGTGCTTGCACACTACTGCTTGGCGGCAGAATAACTGGCAAAGCGGTGGTACCTACCTAGACGAACTTTGCAGAAAAGTCCTACCACCTAGTACTCTATGCAGTAAGCTCGCAGGTGTCATGACCGCGGTTGGCAGATATTTCACATTTATGAACGATCACATTACCCTTTCTTTTTCTCCCATACAAAAAGCAAAAAGCAATAAAAAAATATTAATTATTGATGTTCAATTAAAAATGAAAATGAAAAGTGAAAAAATGAAAATGTCAATTTTAAGCCAGAACAGGGTTAATCTCATTATTGCTGGTGTTGTCTAGACGATCATGTAATTTGAATGCAAGTTGCAACCGAGAGAAAATGTGTCACGATACTGACCACTCTACACTATTTCGTTGCGCGATAGCTTGGCTTTGTTTTGGATCATAATATTAACGTTTATATCTATCTCGCAGTTCTGCTGTACTTCTTCTTCTTCGTTTATGGCTTTCTATCGCTTTTTAGCGATAATTCTGCCAATGTCAAGTAAGTAAAAATTTGTACGGTTATGTCACGTCAAAGTCCTATTTTGTCAGTCAAAATGCCAACAGTAAGATGGTGGATATTTTACTGAAGGCTCTAAAAAGCCGTTGAAGAGAAAACGAAAATGCATGGTTATATAAACTTGGAACCATTTGCCAACACTCGTGCACGTTCACGAACACTTAACGAATAATAATCCACCCTTATTACACATTAAAATTCAAAAATACACAGGCTTTGGTAAAAAATTCAAAATTTACAACCGCCATTGTCGGATTTTCTTCTGCTGTACTTCAATTTACTTTAGAAGAATGCACCACAGACTACTTAGGAGATACAATGACAGACAATGTACTCGTGGTCCACACAACTGAATTTGACATTTCTAGGTGTAGGTAGTCTAAGCATTTTCTTATGCTTAAACGACTCTGTGGTTTGAAAGGTTAAACTATGTACTTACAGCGCCATCTAGTAAAAGAAGCGGAGCTAGTTTTTTCTTTTAATAAAACGCCTCATTGTATGGAAAGCGATACTGTCGCTTTTTACGGGGATTTCATAATACCGGGCGAGCAATGTATGAGTTTCCCAGGGGATTTGAAACATACTAGGTATAACTTTAAATGGTCTTTGCCATTCCGTCCCGGTGTGTGCAGGGTGGAACGTTTCAGTAGCACGGCAAATTCAAATTTCCTTACGTTCTTTGGCCAATAATGGCTTAATTACTAAGCGTGATTACACTAAAACTTTCTTCTTACTTTTTCAGTCTATTGCCATTTGTCGCTAAACCAATGAATGATATGTAGGTGATACTTTTAATTATAATTTATTGATACATTCTATTTATTTGCGCAAAATTAGTTTTCATGGTAATCACGTTGAGTAATTAGGCTATTATTGGCAAAAGAACGCAAGAAAATTTGAATTTGCCGCGCTAGTGAAACGCTCCACCTTAAGAAACAATAATCGATTGTTACATAATAAATATATTCATGTTATCAGTGTAATCGCTGCATGTCTGCATATCTTTTAGTATCTACTTGACATAATCCATCTCAGATAAAATAGATAGGATTCAAATGTGTGCCTTTATGCGTAATTCTAAACTTGAGTTATTTGTGGAATACCTTACATTGAAGACACTGCTGCATCCATTTACTGGACTGCATACATTACGTTGATCCAGTAACTATCCAGTTGGCATTGTGAAACCAGCTTGGAAAGTAAATCGAGTGTAAAAACCACATGTGTAGATATGTCGATTTTTACAGTTACATGCTACTCGTGCTGGTAGGTAATGTGCAATTCCTAAGGGATCTAACCATAACGCTCGTCCTCGTCACTTTCATCGAGTTGCATCTGTTCTGAGTGCTGTTGAATAGATGCCTGTGATTGAGTGGCCAATCGTGGCATTATCTCAGTTGTCTGCACCGGTGCATTGACTTCCCTTCCTGTTAACTTGACTGTACTAGAAGTCAGGACCCGTACAGCCTCTTCTAGCTTTGTGACACTCCTCTCAAATCTCCCGTCTCTCTCAGATGGTGGAAGGGTCACCTGTCTTTTGTCACCTGTTGTTGACGTGCTTGGAGAGGTCTGGGACAGTGTTTCTCTGATAGTGGAAATGATTGACCCTTTAAGGTCGTTATAGTTGTAGAAGTCCACAATGGTCTCTCCCGGCTCGACATGAATGCCTTGATTGCTCCATCTCTTATTTAAGAACTTAATTACTGTTTGGTTGAGGGAGTGCCAGGCTTGTTCCGGGTCCTTTCTCTTCAGAGAGTTCCACCCCTTTGGAAAGGACTCTCTATCTGTGGTGTAAAGGCTGTCAATATATTTCGGCCGAAGAGGTCTTACAAATAGGTTGGTTGGGCAATGAGTTCTTGGTAAATTCGGGAACTTTTGTGTGAAGTCATTACCCAATGGATCGGCATCGACTTCGTCCTCGAACTCCTCTTCTTCCCCGACCGCTTCTTAGGGGCGTCCTCCTGTCAAGCCGGAACCTCCTTCCCTGGGGAAGGGCATTGGTGCCTCGTTCAATTGCAGCCGAATAATATTCGTAAGGTTTACTACTTATATGCGAACGTGGCGTGAATGATACGGACGCGGGCGAATGACAGTCGAAGTTAATCGATTTTTTAGATTGACGATACTTTGTCGAAAATCGATTTTTATACCAATGGTTATCGTTTTAATGACGAATAAATCGACAATCGAATGTAACATACGGATGATCGATTTATTCGATATTTTATAAGTACAGATATTTTCTGCAACAATCGCCCATTGCTGATTGGAATTACTGGATAAATGAAAGCAAACTACAAACTTATGTTTATGTTTATAAACAAGACTGAAACAGATGTTTAACGTTATTATAAAGGAGTTGTTTATAACTCGTTTAAGATTTTCGTTATTACTAAAATATAATAGCCTGTAGCAACAAATTTCAAAATATTTTATAACCAACAAGTAGCCCTTTTGATCTTCGAATATCTGTGACTGTACCAGTCGCTTTATCAACTGAGCTATGCAAGAACCGACGGGTCGTCTTTGGCTTTCTTTTTTCCCGACAGCAAGCAGCCGTAGTGCAATCTGTGTAACCTATATTCAATAGTTAGCCTAATATCTACATCTGTCAATCATTACCCTTTATAAATACTTCCAAACAAGTCTTCCCCATTTCAATAAACTAACCAGGATTTAACCCCAGCACAGATCTTGGCTTTAACTCTAAGTTGACCTGTGCTTGTAGCCAACACTGACAAAGAAATTGTTCAATAATTCAAGTCAGTTCAAGTTTCTATAATTTTGTTAAAATAAGCTGTTGGTTTTCCAACAAATAAATAATTGTATAATTCAAGTCATGGCTACTTTTACGTATTTTTCTCCAGACCCGGACGGAGAAGTCGTATTTGGCAAGCGTGTTGTTGTAAGGATCTGCCCTAGATTGGCCAATGTTTGTTGGGGATCGACTCAAGCCTTTTTAACAAGGCCAACAGCCTTTTCAATACGGCCAACAGCTTTATTAACACGGCCAACAATTTTCTAAAGTGACTTACAACCTTTTTAATACGACCTACAACTTTATAACATGGCCAACAGCCTTTTTAACACGACTAACAGCTTTCTAACGCGACCAACATCCTTTTTAGTGCGTGCTACAACTTTATACAACGGCCAACAGCTTGTACGCGACCAACAGTCTCTTTAACACGACCTACCCTAGTGACTAGGGTAAGAAGAAGAACTAGGGCCTAGTCGTATGTGATGAAGAGCATTAGCCTTTACAGTCGGGCTCGTATTTGCCTATCGTTGTCGCAAAATACACTTTTATGAGGTATTTACGATTCCAAAAAAATCGCTTTCGTCTCTCAAATACTGTCTTCAGAAGAATTTTGTAAATACCAACTTGAATTATGTTAATCTGAATTCTAATAAAAAAACCTCAGATGCATTGATTAATTAGGTCATCCTTTCAAGATTTATTTGGATCAATAAGGATTTGCATTCGGGACAATATTGGCCGCTTTAATTCTGTTTTAACAATTTGAGGGCTTGACATTCTGGTTTCTGATGCTTTTGATAGTTTATGTTTGAAGTCGATCCCGCGTCGAACATTTGGTGAGCCCGCAAATATAAAGTTATGTGATGGAAATATGTTTATCATACAATATTATTGGTAAGAGTTATTTAACAGCGTTCTTTAGTTAGCGGCAAGTGTAAACAAGCAAGAAGTAGCTAGCATAATTATAAAAGCTAAGTTTTTTTTAATTAATTAGTTTGCTTTGTAAATACAATTAGTGATTTTAGTTTAATTTTAGCGCTTGATGAAAAAGGCATCGTGTATAATATTACTTTTAATCGTAAATACTTTTTAATGCATGTTTATTTAATTTAAATAATGTGAAGTTGGATCACGTTTCGTTGCGTTTGCGGTGCCTTCCTATAATATAAGCCTGGGGACATTACGAGTAATGTTAGTTATACATGTATTATGACAAATATAGAAAGGGGTATAAACACATATTTCAAAGTTCTTGTAGTTTTATAAGCATTACTTTTTAGAGTCAATTCAGATCAGGCGGAAAATTCTGAAGCACATTTTAAATATCAACCTCATTCCATTTAGGAAAAGCTGAAAATGGTATGCAACGTTCTTATTGGACAAGATATTATTGTCTAAATGGAATAAGGTTGATATTTAATTACCACTTAAAAAGTGCTCCAGCATTATTCCGCCCAAACTGAATTGACCCTTATCATCTGAAATCAAAATGAGACGATTTCGAATCCGAGTCCTGCTTTCTTATATAACACCTGCGTATTTGATATTGTATAGTATATCTAGGCAGAATATAAAATAAATAATATCTCACAATTTACCTCAACGGTTTAGGTATTCTAAACATTGCCTAGGTATTGTATAAAGTACCGGATTACCGGTAACATACTTGCAATTAACAAATTGTCAAATATTTTAAAACTGTACCATGATGTTTTTAATTTGTGCTATATGCAGCCTCGACAGTTCTTTGAATGTTTATAGAAACAAACATTAATAAGACTTGATAATATTCTAAAACAGCGCGCAGAGGCGTTGTCCAATTTTACGCAGTTGTGTAAGGTGTAGAATTAAGACACGAAAAACGAAATAATGTTAGCAGATCAGCCTATACAAGGTGAGTTTGAATTGATGTGTTATCCCTAAAAGGGGGGGACTGGGACCATGATAGCCCACAAGTTGTGAGAGCCTTACTTGAAACAGCGTGTTTCCAAACCTCCATACCAAAAAATAAACCCACTCACAAAACTGCACGTGAGATCGCTACGAGAGTTAACAAGATACTATAAATTCATTTCTAAACACGGAGAAGAAACATTGTCTACCTTGGGGAGTAGATTTACCCCCTTTCGGGATAATATACCAATAAAAAGTCAGATAGTATATATATTTTCAGGCATCCGTGATTATTAAACGAAACATGTGCTCGATTTTTTTTTGAGATTTTATAATGGACTATTATGTTATATTATGTATCATTATATCTACGATAAAGCATTGCTTTCGTTGTAAAACTGCAGAAAATTGGCAAGTTAAGTTTTATTCATATTGTTGAGATGATTTATTTTATAAAACTTGTACATTTTAATCATTGAAATTTTTGTCGAGTTTCAAGAAAGATTTTTAGTACATAGATTCTGGTTTCCCTCTTACTCATAAATGCTCTCCTAATCGGTGTATATCGGTTACATAAACATTAGTTAAATAATTAATCAATGTTTAAAATGTTCTGTCAACTTTTCGCTGACGTGAAATGTTATGAGTGAAAATGAGACAGGGCATAACTAAGGCCCTTGCTCCAACATTCGCGAGCATTTTGCAGCTCTATCTGAATTGACCCAAGGCTCAAAATGTTTTATTTCGCTTTTAACCGTCACTTATTCCGTCTACAGATAATATCGCAGATACTAGTATATAATTACAGACCGTTCACCGTAAGATGTCCCCTATTATTCAAAAATATGCAAGTATTATCGTAAATGTAAAGTAATATTTAAGCATTATCTAAACTTGTATGTACCCACCACAGATTAATACGTTTTACTTCCATATTTTTATATAATATATTTACATCAGGGGACATGTTACGGTGAACGGTCTGTATCTGTATAAAGAGCGTTTATAAAAAGTGGGTAAACATTAATTTTTAAGTTCCCATAAACTCGAGTTGTCCTAGAAGTATTCGTTAATTTAAGTTTGTTGTATGCTGATTTTTTTTATAGTATAATAATGTTCACTTTGTATATAGTAGATAGTACAAAAATATTAAATGAAAATGTTGAAAATATTTAATTTTTTTATTGTTAACAATCTACATTAATTAAACAACACTTACATTATTATTAAGTTGCAGATCTGAATAGTCATCTTTATGACTTTAATTAGTCTGAAAGGAACCTACTTACAGTAGTATGTATTTCTATTTTCTTTATAGTACCAGCTAGGCGACCACGTATAGTGCAATTCATTTTTTTTTAATTGTGAATGGGTCAACGTTCGCAGTCATTTTTTTGCAGACAAGTTATAGTGTGATTCAAGCTCAATGGCGGCTGTGAAGTCGGCGTGAAACGCTGAGTAGCTAAAATTAGATGTGCGCGGGCTAGGCGGTAACTTGGTAAGACTTTTCTGCAAAGTTCATCTAGGCAGGTACCAACCACCGCTTTGCCAGTTATTCTGCCGCCAAGCAGTGTGCAAGCACTACTGTGTTCCGGTTTAAAGGGCATTGAAGCTAGTAAAATTACAGGGCAAATGAAGCTGGCCTGATTACACAGTCTCGTGATCATATTACTAGACTGTGTGATGTCTCAGGATGACGTGCGCAGTGCAGTGTCACGCGAAACTTTATTGTTTTAAAGTTCCGAGTGACACTCCAACTGTTATGGGCGGTGTCGCTTAACATCAGGTGAATGACGTCACATTCATTCTCATAAAAAAGTAAGTGGTGAGCGCAGCGTGCGGGGGCCTGCAGCGCACTTCACAGCCGACATTGAGTTTGAATCACACTATAACATGACTGCAACCGATCCGATAGAAACATTGTAGAATTTGACAGTTAAATACAATATGCATGCAATTCATCTGCATAGTTGCTTGGATTTTTGCGAGTTGCGTTGCTATCAAAGTTACGTGTTAACCCCCGTGACCATTTTTAATTTTATCCAAACTAAATGTAGTTGAATTAATCGTAGTGATGATCCAAGTGCTTCTTGTATTTGTTTACAATAGGTAAACAACGGGATACCACTGAAACGAATCGAATAAAAATAATTATTATTGCACCTAAATTGATAATATATACATATATATATAAATAGGCTATTTGACTGCTATTTTATTATTGCTTAAACAAATAAAGTTCCGCAATAAGTAAGTAGTTGTGAAAACAAAAATTAAATATCTCAAAAAATTACAAAGTTTCATTTTCAAGCATTTTAAAATACAGGAATACAAAGAAACAGCTCAAACATGCAATGACGTCAGTTCTTGGTCCTTCGTAGTACCTCATTACTAACATGTGGTACTTCTACGTACAATCTCTCTGGCATGTGACGTCACAACGTGTTTTCATATTAGCTGTGAGGAAGCTCCACACGAGCTCTGTTTTGCAAGAAAGAGACAGGTAATGCCTCTCCAGAAACTTTAAAAACGTATTGCTCCGTGATTTATATACCGGTTTTTACTTCTTTTTTTCAATTATTACTTTTATGTTTAACCTACTTCATAAAAATAATATTTACTTATTCATTTTTAATAGTAGTCAAATAGCCTATTCCTGTAACAAGGTATTTAAAATGTAGACGTTTCAAAAGCGGGCAGATCCATTGCTCGCGTCTTCTCGCTCAAGACACATGTTGCTATCTTTTTCTTTTGCACGGCAAATTTTGTGCACTGCATCTAATAATAATATAAGCGGACCTTCCAGTGCCCTTCCCCCTTTTATTTCCCTACATCTGTGTTTTAAAAATCATACGTACTAAAAGAAACTGTTCATTGTAGTTTGTATAGCTACCAAGGATAAATGAAGAAATTCATTAGACTCGGGCGTGACTTCGCGGATGTTCAAAATGATACAGGAATACTTATCTAGAAATACGCTAAAACTAACAAACACCTACTAATTACCTACTTATATTCGACTGAAAGCTAACGATCAGTGGCCTTATCGCGGACTGATGGAGATTGTGATCATGTGCTATCTTGCTCGCACTCACGGATTTGTAAATTGGCGCGTGCAAGATGGCAGGCTAAGTCTAGGTGGTAGGACTTTTCTGCAAAGTTTGCCTAGGTTTGTACCACCGCTTTGCCAGTTATTCTGCCGCCAAGCAGTAGTGTGCAAGCACTAATGTGTTCCGGTTTGAAGGGCATTGTAGCTAGTGAAATTACTGGGCAAATGAGACTTATCGAACTCACAGTCTAGTAATATGATTACTAAACTGTGTGATGTCTCAGGATGACGTGCGCAGTGCAGGTGTCACGCGAAAGTTTATTATTTTTAAGTTCCGAGTGACACTGCAACTGTTATGGGCGGCCGCGTGTCGTTTAACATCAGGTGAACGACTAGCTCGTCACGTCATTCATTCTTATAAAAAAGACCCATGTCCAGAACAGTTCCTCGATAGGGGCTGGTCTGATGTGTTACCAAACAAAAATGCGACTTCAGTCACGAAGCAGACGAGCCCGTAGTTCCCCTCGTGCTTAATCCGGAACAGCAGCTCGAGTATCGTCACGCAGAGGCCCATCACTACGAACCCTAGGGTGTACCAAACGTAGACTGCAACCAGCAACGAATACCCCTGGAAAGATCACAGTACTGTTAATTCTGTGTCAAACTTAGGTACGGTACTCTTCGGACAAAGTACAATCTGGAGCTATTCAAGTCGCGAGTGAATATCAAAGGTATCTTCTAGGCAAGCATGTACCATCGTAGACCGCGTCGTCACTTCCCATCAGGTGCGATTGCGGTCAAATGCGGGCCTATTTAGTTGTAAAAAAAAGAAAAATGAAAAATACAGAGATATTTAGCTTAGAGTGCGACACAATTAAGAATCGACAATAGTGTTATTAATGAAACATGCTATCATGTCAAAATGTGATCAAACGTAAGCCTGAATTGGTATTTAAAAAACGATCATCATCATCATCAACAACAGCCTGAAAACGTCCACTGCTGAACATAGGTCTCCCCGAGAAAGCTTTGAGTGGCTGCTCGCCTCATGCATCCATCGGCTCCCTCAGCTTTCACCAGATCGCCAATCCACTGGGGGGCCGGCCTACGCTGCATCTTCCGGTTCGTGGTTGCCACTCGAGTACCTTTCTTCCCCATCGGTTGTCAGTTCTACCAGTGATGTGGCCTGCCCAGTGCCACCTCAACTTGCTAATTCTAAGAGCTATATCGGTCACTTTAGCTCTCCTGCAGATCTCATTTCGTATCTTATATCTCGCAGGGAAACACCGAGCATAGCTCTCTCCTTAGCTCGTTGCGCGACTTTGAGCTTAGTTGTTTTGATAATATAAAATATCAAAGCAAGTAAGCTCAAGGTACACGTAGAACACATGCTAACAACTTGTACAGCCTCTACTAGTCTTTTTATGTAGCCTACTTACGTCATAATCATAGCAAACAACTTTTGTTCTAAGTATAGACAGTAGACATAGAGCTACATGACTATGCGTTGCACAGAGCATTAAAAATATGACGCTTTTTTTCGTGCCGTGATACGCTGCTACGAGGCGTAGCGTTCTATTCGCTTTGCTACGAATCATGCTGAAGGCATTGTAATAATAAAATTGCTTTTTCGCTTACTAGGTACTAGAGTTGCAAGCTCAAGTTCTTTATACTTATTACTAAACAGGTTCTGTAGGTATCTACGGACTAAAGAGAAATCATATTCAGATACTTACCTACCTACTTTATTTGAGTTTTAGGTACAAATTTTTTACAGTTCTCCATCATTCATGCGTTTCTTGCGCAATGACGCAAATTGATTTGGAATTGCGATGGGGGGCGATCATGTAACATTGCAATGCAACAAGAGCATCTACAATTTGAACATTTTCATAATTACTGCCATTACCTAACATATACTTATACCTAAGAGATGCCATCATGGTGAATACCTATTACAAGTGGGCGTGGTAGGCCAAACTGGAATAAACTATGCGGAATAGCGAAAAAAACTCAAAGCAGCCCAATTTTGATAAAATTAAAACAGCATCATTAGATATTTGTAAAATCATACAGAAATCGATCCCGTTGATTTTGATAAAAATAACGCAGCCTGTATTATTACACCATTCGATAGTATCGCTACTACGGATCGAATTCTGGGAAGTAATAACATGCGGTATACATACGGCGTATTGAAAATGTCAATTCCATGATGCAATCAATAAAATTTACGTGACGGTTCAACTGAGATACTAACAAGTATAGAGAGCAACAGTAACATATTAGCTATCTGGAACCCCCATATCAGCACGTGACGGAGCCTCTCGACGTGTTCCTTCATCTCGCAGCAGGGCGCGCCAGGGTCGTACGTCAGCAAGTCTGTCGCGCACACTACCTGGGAATCACAACGCTAACCGTTACATTTGTGCTTGACTCTTTCTAACAATGCAGAGAATATTGTCGTTAGAAGAAGACAGAAGATTCAACTACAAAGATGTTGGTGGTATATAGGTACCTACTTACTATAGGTTTGTATTCGTTACTGGTATTCGAAGCTTGATAGAATCTGACGCCTGGTTTACCCATTCCTGTTACTGGTTCCTTATGGGTTGCGAGGTCAGATGGCAGTCGCTCGTGTAATTCTGGTAGCTCGCCGCTACAGGTTAGACTGGGAGCCAACCCCAATAACAAATGGGAAAAAGACAAAGAGCATGATGATAGGTACTATAGGTTGGTACCTACTAAACGCAGCTTTGGAAATCAAATTTCCTATTAGCATTAGCAATACCTTATACTGTAAGATACCTAAGTATATACAATTACCTATACATATTCAATGCATACATAAATACCTAAGTAGCTAGGTATGCGTTTTTAATGTTAGGAAACTAGCTGGGCTCTTGCTACTTGTTTAGTTATCGAGCTAAGGTAAAGGGCCTACCTATTAATTATTTTAGAATTAGCAAGTTGAAATGACAATGCCCAGGCCACATCACTCGTAGAACTGACAACCGATGGGGAAGAAAGGTTCTCGAGTGGAGACCACGAACCGGAAGACGCAGCGTAGGCCGGCCTCCCACTCGGTGGACCGATGATCTGGTGAAAGCCGCGGTCGATGGATGCAGGAGGCGAGCAGGCGCGCTCTGGGGGAGGCCTATGTTCAGCAGTGGACGTCTTCAGGCCGTTGATGATGATGATGATGATTAATTATCTAGGTAAATGTGCTACTGGCATTCATTGTCTTTATTGCTTCAGCTGAAGCTTCTTGTTGTTCTTAGTAGGGCTACTTCTTTCGTTTACCTATCTTTCAATTAGGCTGCTCTAGTGTTGGAAAATCTCACCAGGATAGTTTTCCCACAGAATTTGCCATATAATTGTTTTCCATAAGATATCAAGAATTTGTGGAATAATATCAAGATATATACCATTTTCCAAAAGCAAGAGGTCTGTCTACTCACCATACTCACAATGGAAATTAAAGCGACGGATGACCTGGGATGCAAACATCCGCACGTTCTGCCTTCACAAGGCGTTAGGTCGAGCAGCTGATCCATGTACCCGTAAATTCCATAAACCGTAAATTATCAACAAAATTTTATTGCTTTTTCGCTCAATTTTGCTTATCTTTTGACAGGACAGGGGGAGGGAGGGGAGAAATCACAGATTAGAGGAACAAACAATAGTTACTCTGTGAGAAGCATAGACAATAGATCCAGGATGCAGAAGGGCAGGGGAATGAAGTATTTTCCCTTTTTTATGTGCACAAATACGTACCTATGTCGCGGGAATCGAACCCGCCGCCACCGGGTTATGAGCCCACCTGTTCAACAACCACACCACAGAGGCTAGCAGACATTAGATAACTTTATTTTACCCAAAGACTTAAGAAGGGCGAATTCTGTGTTTTACCCTACTTTAAATTTTCGTAGACAAAATAGACGTAAGTGCCAAAATAAATTTGACATCGTTATCCGTCAAGAAAAATAAGTCAAAGTGTCACAAGTAAATAAATATTTAATTTAAAAAAAATATTCACCCGTGCATTTCTACAAATAAGTGCAAAAAAGAATTGAATGCTCATTCTTATTACCTCCCTTATTACCCGCAATAATGCTTATGACTACAAGTAAATTGCTGCTATTTCATGCGTGTATCGTGATTTTATATCGCATTTGCAATGCAGATTTTGCATCTGAGCTAAAGAAAGGTAAAAACAGTAATTTTTTTTTCTTTATATTTTGGCTCCACACATAGTGTATTTAGCCAGTGTCAAGTTTTGTAATTTTTCATCGTATTATGGAAATTTTCACTTAAAGTCAAGTCATAGTCACAGTCAGAGTAGTCATAGTCTAGTCTAAGTCATAATCCAGTCTAAGGCATGCCCTAGTAAAGTGGTGGCCACTTTACTAGAGGCTTCTATGGGATTTTGGAAGCAATACGAAAAACCACGTTTCACTACATTATATCACTTGCCCACACTCATGCTCGTAATTCAGCACCAACACCAATTTTAAACATTAACACTGGAAAAAGCATAAGTTTTGTAAAATAATACAATGCACCGACGTGAACTTTTCCGCGTTCCCGCCAAAACTCCAACAGTAAATTTATAATACTTATAAAGCGCATTAATATATTACGTGTCGCTAGAACTAAGGTTTTATTACAATTTGCCTCTAAAGCCGCAGTGACACGATCAGAGTCTCCTCCACAGAGTACCTTTTTATAAACCGAAAGACCGAGATGGACTCTGATAGCTACTGGGACGCAACTCGTATCGTTGACACCGATAATCCGAGCGCACTCGGACGATTGTATCTGAGAATCTGAGCAGAGTAGACTCGGACCGCGCTCTACTTGTCCGAGCTAGCTCGTATACGAGTAGCAAAAGTTCTATACAAAATAATAGACGTCCACTGTAAGCAACAATGAAAAGTATGAAGAAAACGATTCGAGTGAACTATGATAATGTCAACCGATATCCTAGTACACTCGTACGAAGCTTACCCCTATGAGTCCACTCGGTCCGAGGAGACTGCTCCCGGCTTTTATAGATTCACCACGCTTGGCGGGCGGCTTGGTGATCGCAGTATATTATATGCTGACCGAGGAGAATGCTGCTGCCTTCACGGGTAGCATAGCTGAAGAAATTGACGTAATCTCTAATCTCTTCTCTCTAGAAAGCGTTTGACCAATGAATAATCACGCGGACCTCGTAATAAACCTTTTGCTGCATTTGCATTGGTCAAATACTTTCTCGAGAGAGATCGATTTCTACAGCTCGTGCTACCCGTGCTGGATATTCCTTTAGCCGGCTCTTACGGCATCCACGGGAAGTGATGGTGTAGACGGGATAGTAAGTTGGGGTAGTCCTATACTTGTACCGGGACCACATAGCTAAGAACATTGCTTATCTATATACATATAAATATAATAGGATGGTACCAAACAATCAGTAAAGATTTTTTTAATTCATGATGATTCAAGTTGTTTATATGACATGTTAAGGAAAAATGTAGGCACCTGTTATATACTTATGTACCTATACAGTTAGGTAATTAGTATCGTTTATTATTATGTAAGCGTAGTTTTGTAATAATGATTGTTCATCTATTACAGTCACGGAAGATATAGCTGACAAATATGCTTTAGACTCTGAAGAGTTCGATGATATGGAAAAGGCTATTCAACAGATAGAGTCACTTTCTCTCATTAAACAAACGTATTCAAACGTCGGCGAAGCTCACCCTGAAGCGGTCAGGAAAGTGTACAATCGTATGATAGCAGTTGTCGATGATATCACTAAAGAAATAAAGCGTTCGGATAATCTATCCAAATTCATGAAAGCTAATGGCGTTATTCGAGTTCTGTCCAAGAATCTGGTCGACGCTAATACAAGACTGAGAATCAAGCTACTGCTGTTGCTGAAAGTCATTTTCGATAGCGCACCAACAACTGAAGATATTCCTCTGAATATCGTTGACAGACTAATGGATATATTCGAAAACGACGACAACTTAGCAGTGAAAACCCATACTTTAGACATTTTGTACAAGTGGCTACCCAACAACCCCAAAATTCAGGTCAGAGTGATGAAAGTAAAAGGTCTGGAACCTTTTTACGATCAAGTGGAATTGCTAGAAATTAGTTCCATACAGAATCTAATTGACCTGTTCAACAAGATTCTAACAGAACATATAAATGCTAGGAACAATAAATCTGAATCGATAGAAGGCGATGAAAGAATGGTCATATATCAGAGAATTGGTCTTCTGGAACGCCTATCAACACCAAAAGTGTGTAAAGGGTTGCTCAATATATTCGAAATATTGTGGACCTATAACGGCAATGAAATTAATAATGTAAAGACTGTTTTGGAAGTCGTAAAGAACTTGAAGCCGTTTTGTTTAAAGATTTATAAGAAAATACCTAAAGCAGTGGAAACGTTTGAATCGTTGTATAAATATGTGAAGACCGATTACAGGAAGGACTTCTTGGAGCAGCACCACGTGAATGTGACAGATGTTACGTTAGTTATTGAAGAGTATTTGGAGAAGGAGGTAAAGGATGAGTTCTAGCCTTTACTTCTCTTTGTAATTGTTTGCGGAAGTAGAATTTGAGTTGTTATAGCATAGAATAATAAAGTTTAAAATTGGATAAATACTTTTAATCATCGAAGTAGAAAATATAGGTATAAAGGTAGTAAATAGATAGTAACATAAAAACAAAGTGAAGTTTAAAAGTTACTTAGTTGGTAACCTACCCAAAAGACCCCCCGCGCAAATCAAACCACAACGTAATGCAAAACCGCAGATAATAATATTATCCTGATGCTACCCCGATTCCATTCATTGCACAACTTCTAATGCTATAGGGTGAAGTGGCGATACCACGCTATTGTATGGCTCGTATTCAATTGTGAAGATTTATTGAGGTTTACGATACGTTGATGTTGATACTAGGTAACTCGTATAATAATCACCCTTGATATAGTAGCTAAGGAATGCAACCTTACTTAGAAAACTACTTCTGATACAACTGATAATTTATCAATATCATCGAATCATCATCATTTCTATCATTGATAATACATAAGTACCTAGATTTACTTATTTTACCTCTCCGTTAGTTATTATTAAAAATAGCTAATGAAGAGGTAAAAAAGGCTTCAACTTAGTGGTTTTCGAAAATATGATTCGACTTGCCTACCTAACAAGGCTGGAGGTAAAGAACACTGCAGCCGAGGAACCAACGGAACCCACGCATCAGACAGCATTATACTGGGTGGCGCAAAAGTAAAGACCCTATTTGGTTCAGCTATAACATTTTTTCTAAATTAGAAAACTAGATTTAGGTTTTTTTAAATGTATATTTGTGCCATTAAATTTCGTACCATTAGGATTTAAAGATGATGTCTTTTAAATGGTGACCTCCAGAGTTGATACACATTTGAGCCCTATTTATGACATTTTGCATAACTTGCCGTAACACTTCCTGCGATATGTTCGTTATTTCTTGACGAATGTTTTCTTTTAGAGCTGCGAGAGTCTGTGGCTTGTTCACATACACCCGAGATTTCAAAAAACCCCAAAGAAAGAAGTCTGGACTGGTCAGATCGGGTGATCTTGCAGGCCAAGGCAAATCGCCAAAACGAGAGATAACTCGGCTTGGAAAAGCGTCCCTCACTAAGTCCATAGTGTCGCGCGCTGTGTGTGCCGTAGCGCCGTCTTGTTGAAACCAGATGTGCTCCAGCCCCAATTTGTCCAAACTGGGTATCAAAAACTCACGTAACATGGTTCTGTAGCGTTCTCCAGTGACAGTTATCGCATTGCCTCCAGCGTCTTCGAAAAAATAGGGTCCGATCACTCTGTCAACACAGATGCCACACCATACAGTAACTTTTAGTGGGTGTAGAGGTGTTTCTTGAATAATGCGCGGATTATCAGTGCCCCAGAACCGAGTATTCTGCTTATTGACATGCCCTGAGAGATGGAAATGCGCTTCGTCACTCATAACCAATTTTGAAGAAAAATCATCTTGCAAAATGTCATAAATAGGGCTCAAATGTGTATCAACTCTGGAGGTCACCATTTAAAAGACATCATCTTTAAATCCTAATGGTACGAAATTTAATGGCACAAATATACATTTAAAAAAACCTAAATCTAGTTTTCTAATTTAGAAAAAATGTTATAGCTGAACCAAATAGGGTCTTTACTTTTGCGCCACCCAGTATATCCTCGTGGAGAAGCGGTCACAGATGGAGTATATCTAGAATGTTTACCTAACTCCAGCGATCTTATTTACATTGTCCGAGATCGGGGCATGGACTTGTGGCGCGAATATTTCGATGAAAGGTCACTGAGTAACGGGACCGAACCATTCCGCCTTGTCTGTCTCGCCTCCCCTGGTATGTTGAAGGGCATTGTAGCTAGTGAAATTACTGGGCAAATGAGACTTTGTGACCTGATTTCACATTCTAGTAATCTGATTACTAGACTGTGTAATGTTTCAGGATGACGTGCGCAGTGCAGTGTCACGCGAAACTTTATTGTTTTAAAGTTCCGAGTGACACTGCAACTGTTATGGGCGGTCGTATTGCTTAACATCAGGCGAACGACTAGCTCGTCACGTCCCATAAAAAAAAAATGTGGGTGCAGATATGCACCGCAACGATGTGGAGACGTGGCTCGTATTTTGGCGGAGTGTGTCCGGAACGGGGCTAAAAGATATTTCTTCATGTTAAAATATAATTTCCATATGCACGACGATAGAATATTTAACAGTATTTTGGCCGCACCTTTATCAGAGGAAGCCAGATGTCTGTACAGATTAGTTATGTTAGGTATTAAGCGTAGGAGAGCCCAAGAGGGGGCGCGCGCGACCCCTGCGTCCCCCGCCTGTATTCGCGCCTGGCCCCTAGACGTTGACATGATCTGTAAAGACTAAACCCTCTTAAATAAATCAAGATTTAAAAAAAAATATTTCATCATTTTCATCAGCCTGAAGACGTCCACTGCTGAACATAGGCCTCCCCCAGAGAGCGCCACCTACGCCACCTAGAGCGACTGCTCGCCTCCTGCATCCACCGGCTCCCCACGGTTTTCACCAGATCGTCGGTCCACCTAGTGGGGGGCCGGCCTACGCTGCGTCTTCCGGTTCGTGATCGCCACTAACTTCTTCCCCATCGGATGTCAGTTCTACGAGCGATGTGGCCTGCCCATTGCCGCTTCAACTTACAAATTCTATAAACACTCGAGACCCTTTCTTCCCAATCGGTTGTCAGTTCTGCGAGCGATGTGACCTGCCAAGCCCTGCAAATTTTATAGTCTGTAGGTATTACTTTCAAAATCACTGGTTGTAATAATTATTATCGCCTCTGACGCCTCAGGATCGTGTTCCATATTTTATATAAGCTATACGCCTGGGTCCATCTTATTGCTCTTTTGTCCAGACCTTTTACGTACCTACCTTCATCTTTACAACACAATTTATCAACACTTCGCAATGCCATTAGCAATCATCGATATCACGTAAGTAAAGTAACAAAAACTTATTCAATAGAGAATTTGAATTTGAACACAATAGTCATATTTATTGCGCCATGATCATTACCACAGTGACAAATCAAGCACCATGGGTGGCCGCCATGTTGGGTCTTGTTGCGTTTTCCCGCGTTTCCTCCGCACGGGAAGTGGCATCATTAGCGTTGGATCAATTGAACAACTTTCATTGTGGAGATAATTATTATAGAGGAAAAAATCTGTAGATAATTAGAAAATAAGATATTTTAGAGACAAATAATAATAAAAACCAATAGTAATGTTATAATACTAACTAATGTTAAACAAAAAGAGTCTACGGCTCTACGCCATAACACAGAATAGAAGTTCTACGTAGTGGCCATAGATTGATGCTAGTACGACATCTATGCATATACATTTACCTATATCTTAGGTACACCTACCTACGTTTCAGTTTCCCATATATTTTTATAATACAAAATGCGTGGGAGTAAAATCAAGGTGTAAAAGTAAAAAATCACAATCAAGGGTCGACTAAACAAACACAAAAATCGAATCAAATCGATCATGCTGTAAAAAAGCGGTGCATTCACAAACCATCCACGTGAAGCCAACATAACAAAATAAAAAGGTATGACAACCTGCCGGAACGAATTTGCGCAAAAATTCTGTAAAACGGGCACTTGCGTGAGAATTAAATTGTAACTTTAGTATCGGTTACTGCTAACTGCTTTACATGAATGGGCATTGTGCGTAATGACCGCGGTAAATAATCCTATTTGTATTGTTGTGATATCTTTAGAAGTTCAATTGAAGTTATAGGAGTATTGGGGTGACAATCAGTTCTGCCTACCTACTGGGATTATTTGCCTTACATCTTGGACCCACTATTATTAATTTATTCTATGTCACTATAGCTACATACCTACAAACATAATATTATGTAGGTACCTAGCTATGATTTTGGGTTTACATTTGAGTATTATTTATACTTCTCTACAATTTTATAATAATGTGTATTAAAAAGTTGCCTATAGGTAACTGTCATCATCATAAGTAACTGTGTCTTATGCATAATAATTTCATTTTTCCATAATATTTTGTTTTATTATTATAAACTATGGAAGACACAAGTATCCATATGGTCAAAAAGAATCCATATGGCACCCAGTCGGTATATATAATACAAGCAATCCATGTGAAATCAGTTCAGTTCAGCCACACGAACAAACACAGAACATAATTATTATTCCAACTTTACCTCCGCAGTTTGTGATCTCCTGGTACTTTAGAAACCTAATTCCATGAGGCTACTGGGTCAAAATAGTGTAATGGGACAACACGACTGTGACAAGCGATATAAAAAACACAATAATAATACGCAATATTGATGTCACTAATCACGTGGGACTACTGGGTCAAAATAGTGGCAGTTGTCCCATCCCGGGACTACATGATGGGACTACCTGTATATAGTTGAGATAGACCCAACGATTCACGTTTAGTATACACGAATAGGAAAGTAGAGATTAGAGATTATAGCTACATGAGTGATGACACATTAAATAAGTACCGACAAATTACTGATACTTATTCGTAATAGTAAGGGCAATTACAAGAGCCGCTTCATATTTTGAGTGTTGGTTGAAATGTAAATCGCGGTCACCCTACGAACCACCAAAGCCAGGTAGCCAACCCCCGTAAGGACCGCTGTACGCGTAGGCGTGACACCTGACTGGGTTCCCATGCCTGGACAATTGCCTTTGTAACTTTTGATACTAATTTATTACCTACCATGATTTGAAATGAACCTGGGTCATATCATCTATTCTGTGCCAGGGTTTTACGATAACCGATTTGTGTGCATATCACTTAACTACTCTTAATGTTTGTAAAATATTACCTTGCGATTCTTATTGATTTTCTAGTAAAACCAAATATTATAAACTTGCAATCGAAATAATAATCACAAAATAACTCAACCAAGAGATAAAGATTAAGTAAAATGTTAAAAAATTAAAACATAAGTAGGTTTTAAATTTGTAAATTTTAATGTCCCAAATTAGAACATTGAAGTTCTTTAAGTTATAAGTAACTTAGATGAAAGTGAGAGTAACGGTGCTTCATCATCATTCATTCATCATCAACCGGCTCCCCCATAAAACGCTACTTTGGACGCTTATCATAGGGAGGGATATGCTATAATCACCACGCTTGGCGGGCTGCTTGGTGATCGCAAAAGATTTTAATGTACTGAGGAAAATGCCCGTTCCCTGAATATTCCCTATGCCGGCTCTAACAGCACCCACGGGAAGAGATGGGGTGGTCCTATTCGCAAACAGCGACCACACGGCCAACAGCGATGCTTGGATAAGCACTGTTACCTATATATATATATATTATTCTATTATATTAGATTATGTGTTGGATATTACGGTGGCTGTTGCTTGCCTTTGCTTCCACATATTTTATTTATTTACATTTTCTAAGTTTACGTTTAGTACAATATTTCTATAAAAATAAAACTATTACAAATATCACTATTAAAAATATTATATAATCTAAACCTAGAGTGCCGTGATTAGGGCCCATGCTACCAGTGGTTAGGGCTGCAGAGTGAGGAACCTCCTGCCTTGCAAAACATATTATTATTATTAGACAAACCATCCACCCAAACATAACCTAACTAAAACATTTTCTGAATGAAAGAACTCCCAAAGAAAAAACAAAGCCCAATGTACAAAAAAATCACGAACAACAAATGTTTACATTGGTCCAGTCATTAATTTCATCAATCGTCATAAAGCGTACCATTCACTATCCCACCTGCAACCCGACCGTAACAATCCGTTTTTTACAAACTACAGGAAAAAAACTGTTAAAAGACAGTTTTAGATTCTGTCTATAAATTATCTATCTTTTGAGCGAATTTGTTCAGTTTGTAGGCGGGTAGAATAATAAATTTTTATGTTTGACCAAGGAATTAAATTTTTTTAGTAGTAGTGTTGGGAGATTTTTTAAAACGGTTGCTTCTGTAGGCGGTGTAGCTTTAACGTGGGAATGAGTTTTATTGTAAGCGGCAAGAGCCGTTGAGGATGAGACCGAAAAATTTAGATAAGTGTAAAGGTTTGCCATATGAAGGTGGCAGGTTCTGATGTGATGTAAAGGTGTGAACTCCTATGGCACGTGATGGGCCATGTTGTCAATGAAAAAAGGTGTTGCGGTACACAAGTGTAGGTATTCCTTGACTTCTACAACTCTTAGCTTAAAGCCGGTATTGTACAGGGTAAGTAACTGATTTCAAAATTCGAGGAAGCCAGTGCTAACCCGGTACTGACCTAATGAAAATCAATCTGGGTCAGTTTTCACTAGGTCAGTACCGGGTCAGCACTGGCTTCCTTGAATTTTAGAATCAGTTACTTACCCTGTGTCATCATCATCATCAACAGCCGGAAGACGTCCACTGCTCAACAGGCCTCCCTGGCCTCGCTTACCCTGTGTAATTCCGGCTTAATACTATCTTAGCTAATACTTACCCCCGTCGTACTGCCCTCATAGTGAAGAAAGCAGTAACTATCGTTTTTTGTTAGATACATATTCGGAATCGCCAAAAAATCTATATTCTTTTCTATTACACGTATCAAAATTCCACTTGGAACCCAAAAACTCAGGAAGTAAGAATGCTGCAACTCAACTACTCTCGACTACTCACAACTTTTGTTTTCGCGTTTTTCAAAAACATGTTTTACCTACTTACTTCATTTTTCATAAGGACGGCAGCGTAGGTCCGGTGAGTTCATAGTTCATACACGTGTCTTTCCTTCAAAAAAAAAAGAAATCGTTATCAATATCATCACAAGAGATTTGAAAGCGAAGTTATTAATATAAAAAATATTTAATTGTCAGTACCTTTAAAGTAAATCTTATAATTACACAAAAAGGTACCTACTGCCCTAGTTCCGGCCTACTGCGAGAATTTGTTTAAGTTTTGGCGTCACGCTGCGTGCAACGACAACAAGCTTATTCACGCAAGAAATAAATAAACTTTCAAATGTCCTGCTGAGGGCTCGGAAGGACATCCGATTGTTATAATTAATGTCTCAATACGTTTTCGATATATTTAGGGCAAATAACTACGTGGGAAAGAGTCTAATTTGGTAAAAGTTTGCGCTGTTGACTTGTCGGGTGTTTAAATTTATTGCCTGTGCCATTTTTTGCAACCTTTAACTAATGGATTAAACTAAGTATTCGATTTTTAATGACTCCAATAGTGTGATTATTTTTAGATATTTTGTACTGACTTGTAGATATTGTACTAGACGTACTATATACGTCGTCGTCGTGTACGTCGTGTATGTACTCACATAGTTTTTGTCAAAGTTGGCCTCGAGACTTCTATGAGCATTTTTTGTTATTCACGTACTTTTGGATATGGCTATCAATGCCCAGGCATCAGCTCCCCGCGGTTTTCAACAGATCGTCGGTCCACCTAGTGGGGGCTGGCATACGCTGCGTCTTCCGGCTCGTGGTCGCCACCAATCGTGGTCCGTACACCTACTTACTTTAAAAGTAAGCCCAATTTACGTATAGCTACCTACACTAAGATCGTGAACTCCAAATTCCAAACAATAATTATTCTTTCTTCATTGCAAACAATTTTATTCATCTCATTATTTTGCAATAAATAGCAATTTCTTAAAACTTCTTTCATCCCGCAAGTGTCCAATAGGTACTATTCTACTAAAGATAAAACTCAAAACATTTGTTACAAAACAAATTGTTATTTTATTCTTTACTTTTTCTGTGCTTCTATTGAGAAGAACGGAAGTTGACACTTAGCTTCCATTTCATTTTTGCGTAAGCATTGAATCGATTTTGATAATCGAATGATTGATCGATTTGCGACATTATACCAAAGAATTATTCAGACCAGATGTAGTTTACGCCGGCCAAACCGAGGCACCTAAAACTACGCAAATATGTTTGAACTTTAACTATATAGTTGACTAACAAATCTGACTTGAGTTGGTATACAGAGTTATCCTTAGATAATGTTTCAAAGTAAGGTAAAGATTTGATAACTACTATGTTATTTCTAAATATTAAAGCCTGGATTACACCAAATCCAGTTGCAATCCGTGTATTGTGCAGTCACACGTACTGCATGTAGATGTGATGGCTTTCATAGAAGTTCGTACATTACTAATCCTCATAACTGCACCCGCAATGGACACGGACTGCAACTGGTTTGGTGTGATTCAGGTATATACATCCTTTTTGGCTTCAACACACGACACGCAATTCGTCGCTTGTTTGACTAAGTGACGTATCGGAGGTTTTGGCGGGAACTCGAAAAAGTTCACGTCGTTTCATTGTATTATTTTTCTAAACTTGTGCTTTTTCCAGTGTTAATGGTTAAAATTGGTGGTGTTTTACGCATTAAGTGCTGAATTACGAGCATGAGTGTGGGCAAGTGATATAATGTAGTGAAACGTGGTTTTTCGTGTTGCTTCCAAAATTCCATAGAAGCTTCTAGTAAAGTCGCCACCACTTTACTAGGGTATGACTTAGACTGGACTATGATTACCTGACTTAGACTGGACTGTGACTAAGACTTGAAGACTTGACTTTACACGTGAAATATTCCATAACTCGATGATTAATTACAATACTTGACACTGGCTAAATACACTATGTGTGGAGCCAAAATATAAAAAAAAAAAAAAAAAAGTGACGTATCTGACATTTTTTCTACAAATACGTTGATTATACAGTTCGACGCGTCTTTGAAAGTAGATAAAACCTTGTATATAGGAGTTTTGGCGGGAACGCGGAAAAGTTCACGTCGTTGCATTGTATTATTTTTCAAAACTTATGCTTTTTCCAGTGTTAATGTTTAAAATTGGTGGTGTTTTACGCATTAAGTGCTGAATTACGAGCATGAGTGTGGGCAAGTGATATAATGTAGTGAAACGTGGTTTTTCGTGTTGCTTCCAAAATTCCATAGAAGCCTCTAGTAAAGTTGCCACCACTTTACTAGGGCATGCCTTAGACTGAATTATGACTTAGACTAGACTATGACTACTCTGACTGTGACTATGACTTGACTTTAAGTGAAAATTTCCATAATACGATGAAAAATTACAAAACTTGACACTGGCTAAATACACCATGTGTGCAGCCAAAATATAAGAAAAAAAACCTTGTATATACAAAACTATTTCAAAAACACCTATAAATGAAAATATTATAATACCTACTTAAGAAGTAGGTCCTATACACCCTATAGGACCTATACATAAATCGATATTGCAACACTCTTGTCAGAGTTCATTGATTTAGATTACTTTATTTTAAGTAGTATAAGTCTGTGTAATGCAATTGATTAAATAAATAAATAAATAAATAAAAGCTACATTTAAAATTTCAGATACGTAAAAATGTCAGATACGTCACTTAGGCCCGATTTCACCAAACTAGAATAAATTTTATTCCAGTATGGTTAGCACGGCCGGTAGACAAAACTGTCTTTCCCCTGTTTTACTCCAAGCAAGTATGAAGAAAGTGACGTAAAACGGGGAAATACAATTTTGTCTACCGTCCATGCTAACCCAGCAGGTATAACTTTCCGAGAACAACCGAGTTACGCGAATATAGCCCTTATATCACCAATTTTGTGAAGGAATAAGACTTATTCCTTGGATACAATCAAAATGGCGTCTTTTTTGTGTAATTTCATTTGTCAATTAGCTGTATCCAGGAGTAAGGAATAGCCGTATACTTGGAATAAACGTTGGTGAAATCGGCCCCCTAATTACCTAACTCGCAACAGGTTTGCGACAGGCGTAAATCTCGCGGTGATTGCTGTCATACATCATTAGTGGTGTCGAGAATGTATGCTTCGCTACTGCTGTCGCATTGCTACTGCTGTCGCATTGCTGTTGCAAATTTTACGTAATTACCCCGAGTCAAACAAGCGACGAATTATGATCGGGCACTCCGTCTGGTTTATTCCTACATCGATGCATTGGATCGTTGAAGGCGATTCTAAAGATAGTCTTCTTTTTGTGACTTTAACGGAATAAGCAACATTCTAAAGTGCGAGGACCTTTAAGTGACCCTATTTAGGTATTATTATTTCAGAAGTACTCACGTGGTGAATCTAATAATAACCGACCTCAAAAAAGAGGGGGATGTTCTATGCGTTCACAGATTCCTCCGAGATTTCTGGATCATTTTACGTGATTTTTTTTCTTCGTCAAAAGAACCTTACGCGTTGGCCCCATGTTTAGATGAAGGTAGGTACGTTTCAATATGAAATTAACATGATTTAAATTGGTTTGCCCTCCTTTTTTAAAGGGCCTTTTTTTTTTTTTTTTTTTTTTTATTATTTAATATGACAGCGGGTGGTATATCATACCATGGAACAAGTAGGAGAGGAATGCTAATGATGTACACCAAGAAAATAGCGTAGATCAGAAATATGGCAAAAACCGATAGAAAACTAGATGGCGGTCCAAAATGAGCGGTCCATAAGTCAAGCGTAGATCATAAATATGCCAAAAAACCGTTTTAAACCTAGATGGCACTGTAAAATGAGCGGGCTATACGGTTAGCTACGGCGGGCTAGGCTTAGGCGGTGAAACGGCATATTTCTGATCTACGCTCAACTTATGGCCCGCTCGTTTTGCAGCGCCATCTAGTTTTATAACGGTTTTTAGCATATTTTTGATCTACGCTGTTTTCTTGGTGTATTGGCATTCCTTTCCCACTTGTTCCATGATCATACTAGTTAATAAAATACCTACCGCGATTCAGAGAGAACAGCTCGAATCTAGGTCACGTTCGGTATGCTTTCAATCAGTTTCATTGTGAAATGAATATCAATAGTTGTTTTAATATTTTTATTTGCAGCTTATCTATCTATAGAAACGCATTAAAATCAAGATTTCAAAAGGTGTGTGACTTATTGATACCTATTTCTTTTGCAAATAATATATTAGAACTTAGTACTTATAATACCTGTTAGATATACTTATACTATGTCAATGGCTAGTAGGTATTAGTAGGCTGCTAACATGGACCAACTCTAAAACAAAATACAAATTGATCATCAAAATACTTTTATTTAAATGTTTCCATTCATTTTCACAGAAAATACTCTTTCAAACTTCATAAACTTTATATTAGGAATTACAGTAAGTATACCTACTCTTTCTATACAACTTAGATCTAAATTAGGTACCATAATTTATTATACTATAATTGACTACCAACTTAGGTACAAAATCGTATAAAAATAATTTTCACAACTCTCAGTTATTCACTACAATTGAGAAAAGCCTAATTGGTTTCACTCTTTTATAGATCTCTTTAATAGCCGTACAAGTATGGAAAGCCTCCGACATGAGGCATGGCAGACAGAGGAACGAAGACCGGCATCATCCTCTCCGCTTGCATGAAATGCGTCCTCGTATGTTTCTTCAAATGATCACGCCTCCCAAACTTCTTCCCACAAGTCTGACACGGGAACGGCCTGACACCTGAATGAATCCTCTTGTGCCTCGTCAACTCTTCGTTCCTGGTGAACGTCTTCCCACAATTCTTGTCATCACACTTATACGGCCTTTCCCCGGTATGTATCCTGATGTGACCTTTCAATTGACCGTTGTTAGAGAACCCGACCTGACAATGCGGGCACTTGTATTTCTTCGGCCGCTGTTTCCTCGCGTTCAGAAGTTTCACCTCGTTCTCTTGCTGGATTATTCTTGCGTATTCTAGCTCCATTGCGTATCCTTGTGCTAGAGATTCTAGGAGTAAAGGATCTGTCGGTGCTACGCCTAGCGCTTGCGCGATGTCGGCGGTTGGGAGGTATTCAGGTAGATATGCCTGCGTATACATCGGAGGAGTATTGTGAGGTAGCACTGGGGAGTAGTTAGGTTTCAAATCTTGCATGTTTTTCTTTTCTTTTGTTTCAGATGGTTCAGATTGGAGTAGTCTATCGCAGCACTGAGTTAGGTTAGCGACTGGAGAATCGTTTGCCTCGGTGGCGATGGTTTTCTTGTCGTGTTCATTGTCAAAGGTGGTAGTAGAAACGGTAGCGTCTTGGTGAAGATTAGCGTCAGTCTTCTTGAAGGTCCCACGTATTTTCCGAAGACGACTCTCCCTTTTGTCATCCAACTTTCGTTTCTTTGTCTTAACTTCCGTTTTACCATTAGTTTTTTCACTTTTAATGGTTTCGTTTTTGGAAGCACTTTCGTCCCAAGGCCTGAAAATCCTTGAGTAATTTTGTGAGAACATTTTGCGGAAGGGGATCTAGCCACACGCGTTACAAGTCATCGACTGCGACCCTTTTTCATTTCGACAACTTTTATATACATTCGTTTAACAATAAATTTAATAAAAGCCCCGAAAGCAGAGGGACTTTGAATGGACGAAAGAGACGAAATATTTTTCAATTGTTGCACACTTTAGTTTGGCTTAACCTTTTATGTGTATGTTCTGGTAGGTTTTGCGCTATTTTGAGTTGTATGTTCGGATGCTTAATGCTGGTAATTGTTTGACTTGTGTATGGGCTGTTGTGTTTTTTTCTTCGTGAGGGTTGTCATAGTGTCTAAGATAGGGGTGTATATTGTTATTTATGTTGATTTTTGTGCGCGGTCGTGGGGCGGTGCCGGGGGCCGGTCGTTTCGCTCGAGTGGCCGCGGCCGCAGCTGCAGACTTGTTTGTTTTAATGGTTTGTGCTATTGTTGCGGTCTCTGTGACGATTTATGTTACATAGGCACGCATGTGTGTATGGAGTACCTACATGATATTGTTAATGTTGGCGCGCTTTATGGGAGAGTTCACAATTTTATTTCCCGACGGACTCTGGAGAAATATTAATGTTTCATTTTACTAGAGAGGCAATTTTAGTTTCCTACTACTATAGTGTTGAAGTTTCTGGGGGATATCGGGGATAAAATATCTATACCTAAGCGCGAAACTGTAGGTTGCCTAAAAACTTCGGAAAAATAGTAAGCGCACTAGACAACTTCGTCACTTACCATCAGCAGAGTTGTTGTCAAACGTATGCCCATTATAGCATTAAAAAAACTATATCGATTCCCTATTTAGGTATGTTAACTAATTATAAAAGTTTCTCACAAATTCTTGAATATTATGATCAAAGTTTTAATGCGTTTTTAGTTTCTTATTTTAACTTTACCTGCACACAACTTGTAAGCAGGAAGCGAAACCCAAACAAAGACGTTACAACCAATTCTTAAAACTGTCCCAAAACAGTCAAATTCAACAGAAATCCATCAAAAATATTCCGTTTTTCGGATTTAACTTGAATAAAAAGCATTAACATCACCGCAAAATGGATGGATGGGATCAATCTAAACAAATCAAGTTACTATTTTGAAAATACAATGCCCTTGATTGGGATTATTTTGGTGATTTTTTGGATGAATGGAATATTCAAACGAATTTAGGAATCAGAGCGATATGTCAAAAACGGCGCGCGAGTGATTGATCGCGCGCCAAGTTTTAGTAAGTAATCGCAAACATGTTATTTTAATATTTTTTGGCATCGAACGCCTTTACTATTACTTATTTATTCTATTAGCTATAGCACCGATCCTCGGTGAAACCCGCCAAAAAATTGCATTGACTATAAACCCAGTTGACAACTTCCCCTCATACGAAAATTAGTGGTGTATTTCAACCACTAATTTCTAATAAATACTATGAATTTCTAATAAATTACGGGAAGCCGTGGATGTCTTTTCATCCATCCTGCTCTATCTTTGTAAGTTCGTATGACTTTGTCTCGTTCTGTTACCTCGCCCCCTGCCCGCGCAGGTGAGTCGTGTTTGTACGAGAAATTATGTTCACGAGCTATCAACGCGCTTTATAATCTTTAATCTGGTGAAAACCACGGGGAGCCGATGGATGCAGCAGGCAAGCAGCCGCTAAAAGTGGTGGTCTCTGAGGGAAGCCTATGTTCAGCAGTGGACGTCTTCAGGCTGTTGATGAATATGATAATGAACACCTAAAAAATAAAAAGTGTTTAATAATTAGTTTTTTTTTTTATAGTAAAAGGAGCATGCAAGCATACGGCCCACCTGATGGGAAGTGGTCACCGTAGCCTATGGACATCTGTAACACCCGAAGAGGCGTCACCAATGCGTTGCTTAAGTACCATGTAGGACTCTTTTAACCCCCCTCTTAAAGTACTCCATGTTATAACTCTGGGGAAAGACCGCTTGGGGCAGCTCATTCCACATTTTGCTTCTTACTTCTTTGCTATTTACTTACTTATCTGTTTAGTAGCGGCACAGAATAATAATTATAATAATAGGTACTACGTACTAACGGCTAAGGCTAAGTAAGTGAAGACACCACTTGATTTACGCAGTAGGTACTTAGGTAGATATCTATCTACATGATTATTGCGCCTCAGCCCAGTCCAAGGATTGAACATAATATTTATCGCTCGCTATAGGTAGGGTACCTATACTAGGTAGGTCCCGATATTGTTGAAAAATGCTAGAATATCTTCTAATATGTAAGTACCTCATCATCAACAGCCTGAACACGTCCACTGCTGAACATAGGCCTCTCCCAGAGCGCATGCCACCTTGAGCGGCTGCTCGCCTCCTACATCCGTTGGCTCCCCGCGGCTTTCACCAGATCGTCGGTCCACCGAGTGGGGGGCCGGTCTACGCTGCTTCTTCCGGTTCCCATCGGTTGTCAGTTCTACGAGCGATGTGGCCTGCCCATTGCCATTTCAACTTGCTAATTCTAAGAGCTATATCGGTCACATTAGTTCTCCTGCGGATCTCCTCGTTTCGGAGCTTATCTCGCAGGGAAACAAACACTGAGCATAGCTCTCTCCATAGCTCGTTGCGCGCAATTCATAACAAATAACCTTGAATTAATGCCACTTTTTTTAATAGCATAATATAAATAATTAAGTACCTAGATATAGGTACTTATTAAATAACCCGCTCGGGTGTCGCTTGTTGCTACGTGGCGTAGGCTTGCACATGGAATGCTACTAAGCTATGTATAAATTGATGTTTTTATTCCTTGTATTTGAATTGAAATGAAATTCGGAAAACAAAACTTTTTTATTATGATGTATTCGTCAAGTCATTATAAGAATAAGAATAAGAATTTGTTTATTTGCACAATACTGGAGTACACACATCATTATTATTAACTGAGTGTAATTACATTTACAATATATATGGCAAAAGTTTAAGAATCACAAACATAATCACTCTTAAATCGGACACTACAAGATATTTCCTACAATAATAATTATATAATATTAAATAAAATCGCTGGTCATCGCAGTAGGATTCCCTGTGTTTGCGATGGCCAGTACTCCTCCAAGGATTCCGTAGCAATTGTTTTATTAGACTTTATTTGAGAGCCAGAGTATGTGTGAGGGTGTATCAGGGTGTGAAACGATTTATGAGAGTGAACAGAAAAATAAATATTAAATAATAAAGTACAAAATAAGAGAATATTTTATATAAAAAAAAAACTAAAAAGAAGAGAATATATAAATAAATATAAGTATACCTATATAGAGCTATATGCATGCTGTGTTGCGTTAGGTTACTGACCGACTGCAAGGGCCGCTTGGTTTGGTATAGAGGTTTTATGTGTGTTTCAGGTGGATTTGACTGTTGTGAATGTGAATAATTGTGAATGTTTAGTGTGGACTATGGGGTGTGATAATTGATATGAATGGAGCATTATTTTTACTGTTTGTTTTATGTATCTTATTTGTTATTTTACATATTATTACCTACAACTACTACTTACTTATTCGTAACATCTCTTCAGTGTTAGCATTTTTTTTAATAACCAATAACAATCAAGTGTGTAAGTAACTTTATCAGCTTCAATTATTGTAGAAAATCACATTTGATTTTCGGACTTGATTTTTCTTTGCTCAGAATATTATAAAAAAAAACATTCGTCAAGTATGACAAGATTTCTGTTCACATTTGTAGGCATTGTGTACTCCCGCCTTAAGATTGGCGGGTGCGGTTGATGGATTAGACACCGTTATAATACCTACTTCTTGTACATTTTAGCAGCATTTTTGTTGTCTGTGAATACGATATAGGTTTAGATAAGAGAATAGTAGAGGATGAGAAACATGTTTTTTTTATGAGATGAGTGGCAAACAAGCAGGCGGCCCACCTGCTGGTAAGTGGTCACCGCTGCCTATGGACATCTGCAACACCGAAGGCATTGCCGATGCGTTGCCTACCCTTGGAGAGGACTCTTTTAACACTTTTCTTGAAGCTCCCCATACTGTAGTTATGCGGAAAAACCTCAGGAGGAAGATCATTCCACATCTTGTAGGTTCGTGGAAGAAACGAGCGTAAGAATCGCGTGACACGTGACATGTCACGTGACTTGCGACACTGGAGCACAATATGGCGGCAATTGCATACAAACCTCAACTTGATTAGACTAAAACAACGAGGAAATCTTATCTTTGGTGCTCGTCATATAGCCACAACATGGCGGTTGTGCCGCAAGGCGTTCTTTGTATGGGTAACTTTGTGGCGCATCCTTATACTATTCCCTTATCTAAGGATATAGGTATGTCTTGATCGAGGAGATCTACAGGAGAAATAAAGTCACTGACGCATATCTTCCAAAATGAACAAGTTGAAATGACATTTGCGCAGGCCACCGATCACGAATCGAGAAAACACTTAGCTGACATTAAAAAAACAAGTAGTAAAAAATGTACAACTTCATATCTCCGGGATTCGTACTTACTTACCCATTCTATGACAAAACTTTAATTTCCTGACATATTTATGAATCCAACTTCTATTTTATGAATGAAAACTTAAGACCGCAGACACACGGCGTCAGCCAGTCTACGGCCCTATGAATGGAGGTACACAATAAGGGCTCGGACACACGAAATTTATGGCTAGCATTGTTCTTGCTAGTTACGAGGTTTCGCCACACTCGGGTTCAAATGGAAACGGACCACACAGGGTATCGCGAATGTTATACTGATACAGGATGCTCAATTTAAAAATGTAAAATGTACGCGTGTGTGAATTTTGCGAAGATAATTATTTAAAAACTTTAGAAACGTTAAACGTGGTGCAATTTAGTAAATTACTTGTTGTGTATTGATAACTTTGGGTGGGTTGTTTGTTCCGTAGTTAAGGTAACCAATGGTTAAAATCTCTAATAAATTTTGATCATAAGTTAGAATTTGTTAGGTATAATTTTTGACCATTGGTTACCTTAACTACGGGTCAAAAAACCCGCCCTTAACCTGATTATGTTAAGGACATTAGTTGAAATGGTATTTTTCTACTGGCAATACCAACAAGTGCCCAGCGCGGCGTCATCATCATTATCATCACCAGCCTGAAAATGTCCACTGCTGAACATAGGCCTCCCCCAAAAAGCACCACATTGAGCTGCTTGCCTCCTGCATCCATCGGCTCCCCGCGGTTCTGACCAGGTCGTCGGCCCACCTAGTGGGGGCCGGCCTACGCTGCATCTTCCGGTTCGTGGTCGCCACTCGAGAACCTTTCTTCCCCATCGGTTGTCAATTCTACGAGCGATGTGGCCTGCCCACTGCCACTTCAACTTGCTAATTCTCAAGGCTATATCGGTGACTTTAGTTCTCTTGCGGATCACCTCATTTCGGGTTGTATCTAGCAAGGAAACTAATGATATGCTAAAGTTTAGTTTGTACTTAGTTCTCTGAAGTTTGACTTAAACTAACTACAACAATCAATCATACAGCTATCATTATCAATGTAATCAAAGTTTTAATATAAGATATAAGAATAAAATCAGCGCGTCTCCTTTTGTTAAGGTTAAATCTTTCAATTTTTATTATCATCATTTTTTTACTTGGTAGTAATGTGATAACTTATCGGAATTCGCCTTATTAACCTTATGATGATGAATCGTAGCATAAGTGCTGTAAAAGCTATGCTGATTTTCGAAAAAGAGCATAAACGCGGCCATTTGCTTTTTATATTTTTTTTTTCAACGAAGGCTAACATTTGACCACGGTGATGGTAACTGACGACGCGGTTGACGATGGAGCATGCTTGCCTAGAAGACACCGGTTCACTCTAAAAAACAGTATTCGAATGTATGTGTGTGTGATGTGTGTGTTTTTGCTTTTTGGACCACCCTGTGTACAGCAATTCATTCACAAAACTTGCACAATTTTACGACAACCATGATAATCGTAAACCACAATACTTTATATTTAAAAACTCCAAAACATCACAAAAAATCCAAATCAAGTTGTCACACTCTCCAGAAATCAGAGCAACAGGCTACGGTCTCTTCATAGTTTAGATTTATACGTATTTTATAATGAAATAGGTTTATAAAGAAAAAGGTATTTTAAAAAGATATTATAGCTAACCGTGGCGTACGTAATAGTTTGATGTTCGTTGAATGAAATGTGGTTATTAAACTGCTATTTCATTGTGTTATGGATTTTTGTTATTGGATGGATATAAATGGAATAACTTTGGCAAGTAGCGGAATGTTACACGAAGATTTAGTAACTACCAAAGGTAGAAGGAAAATATTCGTGGTTACAGGGGTGAAGTTTCTCTTTCCCAAAAGAACATTAAAATTGTGTGTCTGTGCTGTTGCAGAAGCGCAGATTCAATAATAGTTACTGGATTAAAAGAGGCGTCGGCGACTAGAAAGGTGTATTTTATTTTGCACAAAAAATAGTTATAGTTTTTTTTTTAAGTAAGTTATGTGCAATTTTTGCTTTCATCATTAAATAATAAATAAATAAATATTTGTGGACATTTCACACAGCGCCATCCAGCCCCGAACTAAGCATAGCTTGTACTATGGGAACCAGGTAAATGATACAATACTTATATACTTTTTTGTTTGTAAATACATACATAGAATACCATTAACACTCAGACAGAGGATAAACATCGATGTTCATCACACAAATGTTTGTCCTGGATAGAAATTGAACCCATAACCTACAGTTCAGAAGGCAGAGGTACTACCAACTGAGCTAACAGACCCGTCAAATATTAAACAAAATATACCTAAGCATAATTTAACGTGGTAATGCTGCCAGCATTCAGGGCACTTTTCCCTCCACCAACGGGTTATGTTATGTTAGTTTTTAGGTCTAGTAAGTAGTATAGTTAAGTTTATTACACGTAGTTTAAGTTTCTGAGAATTTGTAATTTAAGTTGTGTAATTCAAGATATTTAATTTAATTTAAAGAGACAACAAGAACAGTCTTACTATTTAAGCAAGCGGAATAAAACTTATGTGGTAAATGTTTCAAAATTTGTTGTGGAACGTTTTGATATCCCACCACAGTGGCGATAAAATAAATTAAAAACCACCCTACCGATAAAACTTTTAATTTACCGAAATCGTCACCGCAACATGGCTATCTGGGAATCGAACCCCACACTATCTACACGAGGGTCAGACAGGGTGGAGTCACAACCCCTAAGCAGGGGCTGCGTGCGTAGGGCTTAGTGAATTATTATTATTACATGGCCTTAAGTGGGATGGAAAAGCTACAAATTTGATTCCATGACACTTTTCTTTCCACGTTGCGGTTAGATTAATGGTGATTTATATTTTTAAAAAGGTGTACCTAATTCAGTCTAGCTAAATCATAAGCAATATGATATTTCTCAATATGACAGACCATGCAATTAAGACATGTTAACTTTACCAATAAAATGATTATGATTATTAAGCTAACCGACTTTGCTACGATGGTGGCCGAGTGGTAGCATGTGCGCTTCGCAATTTTACGGCACCGGGTTCGATCCTCGGCCCTGCACCAATGACTTATCTAGTAAGTTATGTGCAGTTTTCGATGCCATCGCTCTGTGCCTCGGAGAGCACGTTAAGCCGTCGGTCCCGGTTGTCATAAGAACATCTATGGCAAAAAAAAAAAAAAAAAAAATCATAATTTCACAAAAACCAGCTAGGCGATCATGCAACTTGTTGGCAACCGATAGAAACATAAAAATGTATGGATTTGACAGTTGCAGTACGCAGCTTATGTACAGAGTTACTATGGAAATTTTCAAATTTGGATTGAAATTTCTTTTGTTGCATTGCTATCAAAGTTACATGATCACCCCGCAGGAAAACCATTATTACGAAATATATTTAAATAAATTAGTTTCAAGGCAAACGGCGCTATCATAGTAACCAGCCAAGTGCGAGTTGGACTCGCGCATGAAGGGTTCCGTATCATTATCTATCCCTGCCATCTAGCGTTGAGTAGCAGCACTATTTAAAGCAGCGCCATCTGTGACACATCTGGTAAACAAGCAAAAAATCACGTTTGTTGTATGGGAGCCCCCTTAAATATTTATTTTATTCTGTTTTATTCTATTTGTTGTTATAGCGGTCACAGAAATACATCATCTATGAAAATTTCAACTGTCTTAATATCACGGTTCACAAGATACAGTCTGGTGACAGAAGCACAGACAGACAGAGAGCGGAGCTTTAGTAATAGTCCGTTTTACCCTTTGGGTACGGAACCCTAAAAAGTAGTATAATTATGTAAACAGAAAAAAACATTAAAAGCATTAACTCTGATAGCAAAATCAAATAATCATGTGTTCGACCTTAACTTTATACTGATAACTATGACTACAGATAAATATTAAAAACAATGTAACGGTTATGCAGAATCAGTTGCAAATTTACTTGGTTTGGTCATCTAATGCCTAACAGCCTCTGTGGTGAGCTGGACTCATAACCTGGAAGCTGCAGGTTCGGTTCCCGCTATAAGACAAAGCCCGCCTTTATTGCTATTTGCTATACGCAAATGGCTCTGTGGTCCCGGTTTGCAAATAGGACCACCCCATCTCTTCCCATGGGTGCCGTAAGAGCCGGTAAAGGGAATATTCAGGGAGTGGGCAGCAGCATTTTCCTCGGTGTATTAAAATCTTCTGCGAACATTAGACTGCCTGGCAAGCGTATGGGTGATTATGGCCCTGCTGACCATAGGCCTCCCCATAAACCGCCACTTTGGACACTTATCATAGGAGGAGATTTTCCATAAACACCACGCTTGGCAAGCAGCTTGGTGAGCGCAGAAGATTCCAATGTAGTTACCAAGAGAAATGCGATGTCCATTCCCTGGATATTCCTTTAGCCGTCTCTTATGGCACCCATGGGAGGAGATGAGGTAGTCCTATTCGCAAACTGGGACCACATGGTGAATTTGTTTATAAATACGTAACTGATGTAAGTAGGTTCCTAAGTATATGATAATATTAAAATCAACAAACTCTTACTTATCATGTTTCAATTTTCAACACCTTGTTAGTCTGGCCCCTTCTCAATAGAACCGCGTTGCGACAAAGCGGCTGTATTGAGAGCGGTCTCACTTTAACGAATTATTTAACAACATACATGTCAACTCATTGTCAACGAGACCAAAAGCCAAAAGCACGCGAAATGGAAGCCGACGTGACGAAAGGTGCCGATGTCTTTCAAATTCGCCGACAAACTCGCCGCGCTCCGCCCTCCGCGTTTCCATGACACTTCAAATGTGAGATTGTAAATTAAATTAAAAGCTGTCGGGAAAGCATTGATGTGGCGAATTTTTGTTAGTTTTTGTGACAGAAGTGATACAGGTACTTGTGTGTAATGGAGTCGCACAACAAACCTACAATAGGCCTGCATCTGTACGTTATCTATGTATACTTTTTGCATTGAAGTGTACGAGTGTAGGCCTCTTTGTTTGTTGTTGGACTTGTCGGAGTGATGCTACGCGATTTGATATGCTGGGGCTTAAAGCCCATTTAGATGGAGAGAGTTTCTCGACTCGAAGATGCGATTATCGAAAGAACATGAAAAAATGTCATCGTCTAAACATCCACTTCTAGTTGGGAGACATTTGCTTTGAATTGAATATTTGATCGTCTCCGTGTAAACAGAACTTCAAAGCAAGAGCTACCTTGCCTTGCGAGTTTTTGTCCCAGTCGCTACCATGAGTGCAGTGCGTGAGGGTGTTTTATTCTCCGTATTCCATAAACACTCGTAAATTATGAACCGTTCCAAATTGAAATGCATGATGTTTGTGTCATTTTGAGAACAATACCGAACTGATTACGCAACTCGAATGGCAAATCTGGCACTTAAAACGATACTATACGTACTATTTGTATTTGTCGTACGATTTGTACGATAATCGTATATAGGGACAATAAAAGAAAAAACAAATGAAAAGCAATTTAACTACCAATTTTCACAGCTTATTTTAAAGTACGTAATAGGCCTACCTATTAGCGAAAATATTCAATAAGCCTTTGTTATTTTAGTCAGTTTTAGTTAGAGTGCGCATTTTTGCATATTTTATAAGGAAGAACTCTCTGTTTAATTAAACTCATTTTTAAATTATACATAGGTACAACTTTTGAGACTTAATTATATGGCTTAGTAATTTTCATCGAACGAAATGAAGGTAAAGAATTTGAAAAGCAACAATGAATTGATATTGTACATATTATTAAGTTGTTATTGTTGTTATAACGTTTGGGTTTATACCTAATTATCATGGTTTTACCTTAACTAATCTATTTCAAAGTTCAAAGTGATTTAACTATAGATAAACTCATCGGCTGTTATGATGTTGACTTGTAATCTAAGTTGGAGGCGTCGGATCAAACGAACCCTCCAGAAACGCTGGCAGGCCTGGCAGCTTCTTTCTACAGGAGAAGTTTAACGTTTGAGCTTGGAGTTAAATGTATGGACTTTTTTTAATTAACTTAAAACTGTATTGCTGCAAATGTAATTTTTTAAATTTAGTAATATGTTTTTCATCAACCACTTGCATTAAAAGTAGGTCAGGAAAAATAAAATAAATTTTAGTTACAGGTAAATGTGAAAAAAAAGAAAACACATTTATGTTAATACCTATATGTGAAAAACTATTTCGATAGGGATCACCGTCTCTCCATTTAGATCCACAGCAGGTGATAATTTCATCTCCTCTTAAATCCACACTGAGGGGATTCAAGAATAAACATTATTTTTACCTATATAGGTACATACCATGTTCAGTGGATTAAATTATGATTGATGAACGAAACCTTTGACAAATTAGTATTAAACAAACCCTTTTGATTTGATAAAAGGTGACAAGTTTAGATCGATCTGTTGTGCTTTTATTTAAAAATGATGAAGATAATATTTTTATAATAATAATAATAATAAATCTTACGTATCATATAATATTGGATTTTTCCTCTTATCACACAATTGAAAAACGGATCCTTTTTCTTCCTCAGAGAATCTTATATTGGGGCATAGAATAACTACCTTTTGGGTATTTTTGTTCACATTTTTACAAGGTTTTTCGTATCGACGCCATCATAGAGTATTACTATCTGTGAGTATACAAGTAATAACTACAAGTGAAAATCGCAGATTATCTGCAAAAAATAGTTTTATATCTCACTCGACTCGCACCGGTTTTTTGGCATACCTATTTCTGATCTGCGCTCAACTTATAGCCCGCTCATTTTGCAACGCCATCTAGTTTTAGGCATATTTTTCATCTACGCTGTTTTCTTGGTGTATTGACATACCTCTACCTTGTTCCATCGTAGTTATTACCTAGGTAAATTTGTAGCTGCATCGATAGTTAGTTTCGTTCTCTGATTATTTCAGGCTGACAATGAAGGCACCCCTGTCAACCCCACAGTACAGCGCCCATGACCGCACCCATGGCAAGCACGGTTCACTGCGCGGAATCATGGCGGACGACGCTCATTTGTTAACGCTTATCTTTGTCAGATCGTGTTTACATTTAAATGGCATCAAAGGTGTATACATGTTTTTGACCATTTGTTAAATACAGACCAAGAAACGATATTTTGCTCAAATATGAAAGTGTATACATATTTATGAAAAAGATGTAGAAAAAAACTTGTATGAATCAAGTTTATACCACGTCTTATTGCAATTGTTATGTGTGTATATAGTTTTGATTTAACTTGTATACATGTTATGCATATAATTATGCCCAATCTGAGAGTAAGCAGTAAGTGCATATCTATGAATCTATGTTTAACACTTCGACATTATTTTGGAACTACTGAAGTATACATATCATTGCAGGCCGCGTGTGGTTACTTATTATTGATGATTATAATGTAACCATTTTTCTGACCAATAGTCTCGTTTACATTGTTTATTGACTATGTATACATAGTTACGCCACAAGTTGTTGGATACATAATTGTTGCGTGCATGCTGAGTACATTTTTGAGAAATTTAACACTATGACATTATTTTAAAAATTATAAAATGTATACTTATTAGTGCAGGCGACTGTACATGTGTGTGTGTGTGTGTGTGTGTGTGTGTATATGTTTCTGGCATTCGCGCTAAAATGACTTTACCGATTTGAATACAATTTTGCACACAGCTACGTATTCATAAAAGAAGTTTCTTTTGTCTTTGCTGTTCGTGATGTCATGGGGTACAAGGCCCAACTGAATAACTTCATATCGACTACATTCTTCTTTCGATCGAGTTCAAATGCTGAAAGTTGCCGTTGGAAACTGCTGTGGTCAAACGCTAGCCTAGTCAAACATAAAAAAGGAAAAGGCCAAAGTAGGAAATGGTTAGACTCAGGTCTGTTCACTATGACGGTGTGAAACGCCCCATCACCCAAAAATATTTCCTTTTGATGTGACACCACGTCAGTGGCCGGTGAATTTTAAAACGCCAAAACTGCCTCTCCGTCGGTTGCCGTTTAACTCCCGTGCAATTTTGTGGAGCCACGTGATCCTGTGCTGATTATTGTTAAGTAGGTTAGTTAGACCTATACAGTTCTCTAGTGTCACGGCAAAAACTCCCAGAGCGATGTTTTTGGAGGTCCCGCCTCACTCACTAATTGATGTGTGATAGGTCGCAGTCCGTCCATGGACGATATCGCCTGTGGCCGTTTAATGTCGCAGCGCATGCTCATCGATGTGTACATTGGAACATTACGTCGACAGGCGGGAAGTAAAATGTATGGGACTAATCAGTGCCATATTGCGATTTTTTGAGATGGACGGACACAGCCGTCAAAGTGTTAATATTTGGAAACTTATGTTTAAACCCGCAGTCTGATATGTACGAAAATCATGTAGGTAACTGTGCCGAACCATCGGCAATTCAATTACTTATTATAAAGATCCAATAATAAGTAGGTACCTACTTTAAAAAAATCATGTAATTTGCGAAAACATTCTAGTGATAACCGTCACAACTTATATGCTAAGGCCTAGCACCTTTCTTCTTTCATCTGTGATTTAATTTATCACCTACTAAACCAACTCAACATTTCATAAAAGACAAACCCTAAATGGCCCTCTCGGCGGGTCCATTCGATCCTTGACCGCGTCATTACTTCTCAATAGATGAATCCGCTATCTGACATGCGATTTCTTTGATCCAATGGCTATAGTTTATTATATAAACCACATAAGGACCGCTTCACATGTGGTGTTCTTATAAAGAGCTTTTCGCAGCTGCTGGCACAAAAAATCAGTGGTGACACGGGCCAACCTTCGCTGATGGCTATGGAAAAGCAAAATATGAGAGATATAAATGGATACTTCTTTATAACCTACATGTTATGCATGTCTAAGAAGCAGGCAGCATGCATAAGGGTAAGCGGCCGCCGCGTCGACGTCTTTAGAATACTTCTTGTACTTATGTCTGCAACTCAGTTAAAATCAGTCGGGACGTTAGCAAAAAAATATAACCTCTTAATTGGAGAGTTTTTTATTCGTTAAATATAACAGATTACATAAGTAGGTGTAGCTCGTTATAAAATTTGTCATCTTTATCATTAAAAGCCTGAAGACGTTCACTGCTGAACGTAGGCCTCCCCCCGAGAGCGCCACTTTGAGCAGCTGCTCGCCTTCTGCATCCATCGGCACCGCGCAGTTTTCACCAGGTCGTCGGTCCACCGAGTGGGGGCCTGGCCTACGCTGCGTCTTCCGGTTCGTGGTCGCCATTCGAGAACCTTTCTTCCCAATTGGTTGTCAGTTCTGAGAGCGATGTGGCCTGCCCAATGCCATTTCAACTTGCTAATTCTAAGGGCTAATATAGGTCACTTTATCCTGCTGCGGATCTCCTCACCTACGCATTTATTATACTACTGGAAAAGCACATGGGAAGCACTAGGTATCAGAAAACTCCCATAATTGAATCTACGTCAAAATCATTATTTTTAACTTCTAATACAGGTTCCTTACTTTCTAAGAGCCCTCGTAAACAGAATTTAACTAAAGTAAGCAGGTAACTACGTAAGTTCGCGTCTAATCTCTAACACCTGCTCGCCTTACGAAACGAATACAAATTAACTTAAATATTGAGTGACAATGACAACCACTCAACAAAACCTAACAAAACAGTAACAAACATATCTAATCGGATTACAGACAATAAAGTATAAACACTCCAATGTAAGTGTCAAAAATATCGCATAATATGACTTAACCCAATTTACCAAAAAGACTTAGAAAAAATACTTAGGGGCAAAATTCTTTGTCGCGTATTACCGCAGTTTCGTTACATTTCTATTCAGCTCTATGCCTATCAATATAATGCGCAAATTTCAATGCTTTTTGGTTAGATTAAATTTGTAGGACCCTTCGATCTCGTTGACGTTTACAGTTGAATGGTCCTTTGTGTTTGTGTTTGCTATCACAATAGCTAATACACTCATGATCTTTTCAACGACGTCATCTATACTAAGTACTTGCAATGTAAACTGATATTGCACTTTAAAATAATCACTGTTTTCTTTAAAGTAAAAGTCATAAGGTTCAAAGTAAAAGTGAGGTTAGGTTTTAGAGTGAACGAGGTAACTTTGCGTGGAGGTAAGTAATTGAAATTTTGACTTTAGTAAAGTTGTGTGACGGGGCGATATTGCGTGGCGAATCGCAATATGTTTTAATTGACAGCTCAGCTTGAGATTTGGGAGAAAGTTGTAGATCTGGTGACATGTCTATTGTGATGGGATGGGATGAGTCGTTGTATGAAAACCGTTACTTTGACGTCTTAGAATATGTTTATTAAAATCCTTATCGATGCAAATAAATTAAAAATATAATAATTATGTCTATTATTTTGTATGGCTTACAGACCTAAGTTAATACAATTGAACCAGTTTTCTTAAACTACTGAACCCAACATAAGATACTAAACGCCCCGATTTTTTTTTCGTACTTTAACGCAGGTATAATTGTCTCGTATTGGTAGAATAACTAACATGAATTATTTCGTTTATGAAAACTTTATTGCCCTTATTTGCTTTAAATAATTTGAGATGTAAGTACCTAATAGTTTTATTGCGATAATTTGATTGAGAAGCATTTGCACTTCCATTTTATTTTTCATAGTTAATTGCTATTTAATATTCGTCTAGGTAGGTAAGGTACCTACCACTTTCGCCAGATATTGTGCCGACAAGCACTAGGTACCTAGTAGGTACTCTACCTACACAGTAATTAAGATTGGAGGGCACTGTAGCTAATAAAATTACTGGGCAAATTAGACAACTTGATCTCGCAGTTTAGAAATCTCATTACTTGACTGTGCTGATGTCTCACGTGACGTGCGCAGTGCAATTTCACGCAAAACTCAACTAAATATGCAAATTTTTAATCCAAAAAATTAAAAGTTCCCGCGTGAAAACGGGTAGGTAAATAGGGGTGAAACTACGTTTAGTTAGTTAAATAAATTGATACTTAGTTTAACACATTATTTCTTATTAATCTATTTTTTCGATTTATTTATGCAAGTTACAGAAAGCTTTTCACAAAATCAAGATGACTGATTATTACTTATAATTAAATTAAATATTTTACCACTGACAATTCACTATCACACCACTAATCATATCACTGACAATTTTTTTTTATCAACAGCAAAGCAAACCGCGGAGTGTTTATTGTGGCACGCATCTGTTCCGACCACACCCATGTGTTCATCCATAGAACTAAATGCTTTGTTCACACCCCATTGCAAAGTTAATGCGTGCAGTTACTGCGGTAACGTTTGTATGATGAGAACTATAGGAAAAGTGACTGTTTGTTTCGTATTTGCTCTCACACAGATCGGCGGGGTAATTACGTAAAATTTGCAACAGCAATGCGACAGCAGTAGCAATGCGACAGCAGTAGCAATGCGACAGCCGTAGCGCAGCATACATTCTCGACACCACTAATGATGTATGACAGCAATCACCGCGAGATTTACGCCTGTCGCAAACCTGTTGCGAGTTAGGTAATTAGGGGGCGGCAAGCAGGCGTAAATTTCGCAATCATTACTGTCAAACGTCACTTTGGCAGAGCAGAAAGCGATCGAGCGCTATATCACCGACTGTCGGACAATCGATGAACTAAAATGTGCATTATTTTGTTTCCGTCTATTGCTGTTCTGTTGCTAGTGGCGCTAGTATCAAAGGCCAAAGTGCATTCAGCGACAGGCGAGCAACACGTGGGCGACTGCGACCGATTGCTAAGTGTTTGCTGTCGCTTTGCTACTGCTGTTGCTTTGCTATTGCTGTTGCTTTGCTGTTGCAATTTTTACATAATACGGGGGTGGATGCTTCTTTTCTGCATTGTGCCTGAATTGCTTGCAACAGTATCTAGTTGTAAAGAGAACTTTTTTTAACTCATTTATTATAGGTAATAGGCTATAGGCTTGCTATATTTGACATTAAATACTTTGTAATTATATAATATGGTTAGGACGATGTCATGAATACTAAGTTTTCTGTATATTTTACTTATAACTGATTTTTTTGACCTGTAAAAGTGCTAGAATTAGCTTATTTGCAATAAATTGTTTGAGTTTTGAGTTTTATTTAATCGTTTTGTGTATAAGAAGTTGAAATGGCAATGGGCAGGCCACATCGCTCGTATAGAACTGACAGCCGATGGGGAAGAAAGGTTCTCGAGAGGCGACTACGAACTGGAAGACTCAGCGTAGGCTGGCCCGCCACTAGCTGGACTGACGATCTGGTGAAAGCCGCGGATAGCCGATGGATGCAGTAGGCAAGCAGATGCTCAAAGTGGCGCTCTCTGGGGGATACCTATGTTCAGCAGTGGACGTCTTCAGGCTGATGATGATGATGATGATGATGAGTTCTGTAAAACTTAGTTTAGGAAAATCATTATTTGTACCTAATTTAATCCTTTCTTCACTATCCCTTCCCTATACTTAGCTATACCTAACATAGATCCTAGACCCCTAACTAGAATTCCCTGTATCTAGGGACCAAGGAACTATTTTTAGAAAATGTTCTAATCTACTTAAATCAGTAATATTGCAAGCGATCAGGTTTGTATCGCGAGTGAGTTTTTTTTTTAAACCAGTTTCAAAATTGGCTCTTTTGTACAATTGAGAGACTCTTTTATACCATTTTTGCTATTCTATGAGGCTTTTTATTAAAAAAAAGAAATTGCATTTTATGTATGACCCAATAGATGGCGCCAGTTGTGGTTTTACCAAAAGCTGTCACAGTCACTGTTTCAAGCACAGACCACAGGTTAGAGAAAATGTGTCACGATACTGACTGGCAACTCTAAATTCTTTCGTTTTTTTTTAGTTTCGTTGCGGGATAGCTCGGCTTTATTTTAGATCATAATATTAACGTTTTTCTATCTCGCAGATCTACTGGTCTTCAATGAGACGTTTTATTAAAAAAAAGAAATTGTATTTTCTGCATGACCCAATAGATGGCGCCAGCAGCTGACTGACAACTCTAAACTCTTTCGTTTTTTTTTAGTTTCGTTGCGGGAGACCTCAGCTTTCTTTTGGATCATAATATTAACGTTTATCTATCTCGCAGATCTACTGTACATCAATTTACTTAATAAGAATGCACCACAGACTACTTAGGAGACACTACAGACCCCTACAGACAATGTACTCGTGGTCAACTCACCTGAATTTGACATTTCTTTGCAGGTAGTCTAAGCAATTTCTTATGTTTAAACTACTCTGTGGTTTGAAAGGTTTAAACTATGTACTTACAGCGCCATCTAGAAAAGAAGCGGAACTAGTGTTTTTTTTTAAATAAAATGCCTCATTTACTTAATATGAATGCAACACAGACTACTTAGGAGATACTACAGGCAATGTACTCGTGGTCCACTCAACTGAATTTGACATTTCTTCGTAGATTGTCATCATCATTTTTTTTTTCTTTTTTTTGGCTCCACACTTAGTATATTTAGCCAGTGTCAAGTTTGTAATTTTTCATCGTATTATGGAAATTTTCACATAAAGTCAAGTCATAGTCACAGTCAGTGTAGTCAAAGTCTAGTCTAAGTCATAATCCAGTCTAAGGCATGCCCTAGTAAAGTGGTGGCAACTTTACTAGAGGCTTCTATGGAATTTTGGAAGCAACACGAAAAACCACGTTTCACTACATTATATCACTTGCCCACACTCATGCTCATAATTCAGCACTTAATGCGTAAAACACCACCAATTTGAAACATTAACACTTGAAAAAGCATAAGTTTTGTAAAATAATACAATGCACCGACGTGAACTTTTCCGCGTTCCCGCCAAAACTCGTCATCATCATTTTCTTATGTTTAAACTACTCTGTGGTTTGAAAGGTTTAAACTATGTACTCACTGCGCCATCTAGAAAAGAAGCGGAACTAGGTTTTTTTTAAAAATAAAACTCCTCATTATATATAATAAATATTTGGGACTGTGCCATCCACGCCTAGTTGAGAAAATCCCTTTCAATACTCTACTGTATCTGTAGTATAGGAAGTATAGAAAGAAAAACAAAGAGTTATAAACAAATAATAATAATAAACAGCCCACTCAGCCGTTATTTTATAAATCTTTGCTGATTTTATATAGTTTTTGAACTACTGCTACGCACTTAATATTAAATTAAATTGCAGGTCCCTGTTTCTGTTGTACTAAGATTAAAATAATGTAACAGTATAATTTTTAAAATAATAAGTATAACAAAGTTTTGTTCCCAAATTCAAAAGCTCCAAAGCCTTATAATATGGTGGAGTCAGCGACTAAAATAACAAAAATAAAAAACAGCGACTAATATATCCAAGTCAAAGCCTCAAGATCTCAAGTATTACTAATTTCGTATTCTATGCAGGCAGCTAAGGATTAAATATAACCGGCCAAGTGCGAGTCGAACTCGCGCACGAAGGGTTCCGTACCGTTATCTATAAAAACGAGCAAAGAAATTACAAAAATAAATATTTAAAAAATAAATATTTATTTTATTCAAAAACGAGCAAAGAAATCACGTTTGTTGTCTAACAAACTTGATTTCTTTGCTCGTTTTTATAGATAACGGTACGGAACCCTTCGTGCGCGAGTTCGACTCGCACTTGGCCGGTTATATTTAATCCTTTAATAAATATTTATTTTATTCTATTTTTTAGTATTTTTTGTTGTAGCGGCAACAGAAATACATCATCTGTGAAAATTTCAACTGTCTAACTATCACGGTTCATGAGATACAGCCTGGTGACAGATGGACAGACAGACAGACAGACGGATGGACAGCGGAGCCTAAGTAATAGGGTCCGTTTTACCCTTTGGGCACAGAACCCTAAAAAGTACAGTGCTGCTACCTACACTAGTTTGCCTGAGTGTAACCGACATGGTAACGCAAGGGTGGTACCCTGCTATGCTACTCGCTCGTCGTTATCGTTGTCCCACCCTACGATAGATGGCGCTTTTTGGATCAGCTATACCTAATTATAATATAGATCCAATACGCTTGAACTTTCGAACTAGAAATAAATTCTGATATGATTTATTCTTATTTGATTTGAAAAGTTCATATTTCTAGTACTTACTCATCATCGAGCGATGTGGCCTGCCCATTGCCACTTCAACTTACTAACTCTAAGAGCTATATAGCACTTTAGTTCTCCTGCGGATCTCCTCGTTCCGGAGCTTATCTCGCAGGGAAACACCGAGCATAGCTCGCTCCATAGCTCGCTGCGCGACTTTGAGCTTACTAATGAGGCCAACAGTAAGAGACCATGTCTCAGTTCCATAAGTCATCACTGGCAACACACACTGATTGAAAACTTTCGTTTTCAGGCTCTGTGGTATTTACTACTTTTAGTACTTACTAGAAATAGATATAACTATAATCATCATCATCATCAACAGCCTGAAGACGTCCACTGCTGAACATAGGCCTCCCCCAGAGCACGCCACCTTGAGCGGCTGCTCGCCTCCTGCATCCATCGGCTCCCCGCGGCTTTCACCAGGTCGTCGGTCCACCGAGTGGGGGGCCGGCCTACGCTGCGTCTTCCGGTTCGTGGTCGCCACTCGAGAACCTTTCTTCCCCATCGGTTGTCAGTTCTACGAGCGATGTGGCCTGCCCATTGCCACTTCAACTTACTAACTCTAAGAGCTATATCGGTCACTTTAGTTCTCCTGCGGATCTCCTCGTTCCGGAGCTTATCTCGCAGGGAAACACCGAGCATAGCTCGCTCCATAGCTCGCTGCGCGACTTTGAGCTATATAACTATAATAATAATGGCAAACTCAGCAAGTACCTTGACTTGGCTCACGAGGTAACCGCCATGTGGAATGTTGACTCAACGAGCATTGTCCCGATAGTCGTTTCGGCGAACGTCCTTATAGCGAAGAGCCTCGACCAACACCTCGAGAGGCTCTCGCTAGACGGTTGGATCAAGGGTCAGATTCAGAAGGCAGTACTCCTTGACACGGCACGTATTGTCAGGAGGTTCCTCACTCTGCAGCCCTAACCACCGGTAGCTTGGGTCCTGCCTCGCTGCCGGCGGCACTCTAGGTTTAGGGATATTTATAGTATTTTTGTAATTTAGTATTTTTAACACGTTAATACTATTACTTACGGGATCTTTACCGTGATTTGAATCATTTCTGAGTTCCCGATATTTCGGCACAGTTACATGCACCATGTTCACGGGTAGACTTAACGTAGTGAACAACCGTGAAAGTTTAAAACAGTGTTTTAGTATTTTTGTTACTAGATGGTAGGACTTTTCTGCAGTTCGTCTAGGTAGGTACCACCGCATTGCCAGTTATTCTGCCGCCCAGCAGTAGCGTGCAAGCACTATTGTGTTCCGGTATAAAGGGCATTGTAGCTAATGAAATTACTGGGCAAATGAGACTTTATGATCTGATTTCACAGTCTAGTAATCTGATTACTAGACTGTGTGATGTCTCAGGATGACGTGCGCAGTGCAGTGTCACGTTAAACTTTATTATTTTAATGTTCGAGTGAGTGAGTGAGTGAGTGGCCGTGTCGCTTAACATCAGGTGAATGACTAGCTCGACACGTCATCCATTCACATAAAAAAAATATTTTTATAGGAATATTGTAAAAAAACCTAAACCTAAGAAAATGTAGTAATTAAGTGAAAAGTAAAATTAAAGGCGAAATCACTTATTAATGAAAACAAAACAGCATCGTTCATGATACTGCCTATATAGGTAGTATGTATTATATATTATCTGTAGTTTTGCACAGAAGTCCACAGTCCACAATCGCGGCGACCAAGAGCCTCTGTTTAAAAAATAATAATATCAAAGCGTTATTTTATGGGGCAGGCCTATGTTCACCAGTGGACGTCATCAGGCTGTTGATGATCCAATCAGGGCTTGACTGTTTCAAAATGAAAAAAATAAATAAGTATGTGTAGACATTTCACACAGCGCCATCTAGCCCCAAACTAAGCATAGCTTGTACTATGGAAACCAGATAACTGATACAATACTTAGACACTTTTTGTTTGTAAATACATACATAGAATACAATATAACACCCAGACACAGAACAAACATCGATGTTCATCACACAAATGTTTGTCCCAGGTGGGAATCGAACCCACAACCTACAGTTCAGAAGGCAGAGCTACTACCAACTGAGCTATCAGGCCAGTCATTCAAAACGCAGTATCAGTGTAAAGTATATTTACTATTTATTTATTTATTTAATTCTTTATTTCACTAAAAGAGTAACAAAAGGAGGACTTAATGCTAAAGCATTTTCTACCAGTCGTCATCCGCACATAGTTTGAGACACAGGGATGTAGGCGTGTTTCAAAATTTGTATGAACAATTTGTAAAAAATACAATATTATTTCTGGAAATGCTTAATAATATTACAGTAAATAAATACCACACTACTAGAGACATATTTATTTATTTATTTATTTATTTAATTCTAACTGAAGTAAGTGTTACATAATATTATGGAGCCTTAGATCCCGCACTAGGCATGCCTGTGTCGCAGGATCTAGCCTCTTACGTTCCTTATTGAGATAGGTATTCTGTGCTAGTGAATAATTATTATATTATACTGTTTTTTTTATTCAAATTAAGAATGCAATTACGCTTCTGGTATTGCAATCAAAACTACACGATCACCCCCATTGCTTCTAGTAAACTCAGAATACATTAACTACAAAAAAGTCTTCAATTTACTTCGAAAGCGTCCCAGTGCTCTTTGAAAGCGTTGACAAAACGGTAAAATAAGATTGAGTGAAGTGATAAATCTGGTTTCCGGTCCGCTGAGCTGGAACCTTCCTCCTGAATGGACAGCTAATAGAAGAAAACGAAACTAAATAGAAGAAAACATGGTGAAAGTAAAGGACTTCATGGCATAGTACTCATTAACAGCCTGAAGACGTCCACTGCTGAACATAGGCCTCCCCCAGAGCACGCCACCTTGAGTGGCTGCTCGCCTCCTGCATCCATCGGCTCCCCACGGCTTTTACCAGGTCGTTGGTCCACCGAGTGGGGGGCCGGCCTACGCTGCGTCTTCCGGTTCGTGGTCGCCACTCGAGAACCTTTCTTCCCCATCGGACTTCATGGTATATGGATTTTAAAGTGTAAACCACACTAAACTTAAGGTACCTACATATAAAAAAATGCTAATGAATGCTTTTAAATAACTGGACTGTGAGTCGGACTCGCGCACAAAGGGTTCCGTATTTATAAAAACGAGCAAAACATCACGTTTTTTGTATGGGAGCCCCCTTGAATATTTATTTTATTCTGTTTTTTAGTATTTTTTGTTATAGCGGCAACAAAAATACATCATCTGTGAAAATTTCAACTGTCTAACTATCATGGTTCATGAGATACAGCCTGATGACAGACAGACAGACAGACAGACAGACAGCGGAGCCTTAGTAATAGGGTCCATTTTACCCTTTGGGTACGGAACCCTAAAAATGCCTTAAAGCGACTTTAATAGTTTAGTCTCATAATGAGAAATACTTGGATGTGAATATCATAAGTTTTTTTTTTCAAGTTATTTTGTTTTAAGAACTAAACTACTGATCCGGTTTTGATGAAATTTCTACAAAAACTAATCTGAAATTATATCGATCCAAATATAAAAGAATTTTCAAAATCGATATTAAATGTTTGAACTTACCCTCAAAATAACTATACAAATGTTCGACAAAAGTATCACACGAACCGGAAGACGCAGCGCAGGCTGGCCCCCACTGGGTCGAAGGACATGGTTAAAACTGCGAAGAGCCGATGGATGCAGGAGGCGACTAGCCGCTCAAAGTGGCGCTCTCTGAGGGAGGCCTATGTGTAGTAGGCTGTTGATGATGAACTCTTATATAACGCTTACCATATTATTACAAACAAGATTTCACACATAAAAACAGAATTCTGTTATTTAAGGTGGAACGTTTCACTAGCGCGGCAAATTTTAATTTTCTTGCGTTCTTGTTGCTTGTCAATAATAGCTTAATTACTCAACGTGATTACATTAAAACTAATTTTGCGCAAATAAATAGAATGTATCAATAAATTACAATTAAAAGTATCACCTACATATCATTGGTTTAGCGACAAATGGCAATAGACTGAAAAACTAAGACGAAATTTGTTTAATGCCATTTGTCACTAAACCAATGATATCTAGGAGATACTTTTAATCGTAATTTGTTGGTACATTCTATTTCTTTACGTTAAATTAGTTTTAATGTAATCACGTTGAGTAATTAAGCTATTATTGGCAAAAGAACGCAAGAAAATTTCAATTTGCCGCGCTAGTGAAACGTTCCACCGTAATGCAAGCATTCTTGCAATGGCCGGACTAACTATCACATTCTAATGATGGAGTTTTTTTTTTGAGTATCGACAATAGACTGTGGTTTCCCAAACTTCCTGCAATGGGAGCCGTTAAGGGCTGCTACGTAATCCGTAGCGGTTCGTAGCAGCGTAGCACTTGGAAATCGTTTCGTTATAACCACAGACGTACTAGGGGGTCTAGCAAAGTAGCAAAGATACCTTTCCATTAGCGTTAACGCCAAAAGATCCGCAGGTTTTACTAGGTGGCAGGACTTTTCTGCAAAGTTCGTCTAGGTAGGTACCAACGCTTTGCCAGTTATCCTGCCTCCAAGCAGTAGTGTGCAAGCACTACTGTGTTCCGGTTTGAAGGGCATTGTAGCTAGTGAAATTACTGGGTAAATGAGACTTTATGACCTGATTTCACAGTCTAGTAATCCGATTACTAGACTGTGTGATGTCTCAGGATGACGTACGCAGTGTCACGCGAAACTTTATTATTTTAAGTTCCGAGTGATACTGCAACTGTTATGGGCAGCCGTGTCGCTTAACATCAGGTGAACGACTAGCTCGTCACGTCATTCATTCTCATAAAAAAAGGTAATGTCATTCCCATACATTTGGAGTTATTGTTTGGCGTTAACGCTAATAGAAAGGTGTCTTTGCTAGACCCCCAGGTACAGATCTGTGGTATTACGCTACAGGGCAGCGCACAGACAATAAAAGTTAGTAGGCAAGTCCGCCTCAGGCCGCAAAACAAAAGAAACAAAATTTCAGAAAATACTCAAAGAATTCCTATCCCAAAAATGTTACTATACAGTGCAAGAATACTTGGAAGACAGAAGCGTAACAAATTCACGATGATATTGATGACACAGTCACTGTGAATGTAGGCAGATAACCTATACTTACATATAATTATTTCCTTGGTATTTTCATAGTCTAAATTTTATTAATTGTGTAAACTCTTAGTTAGTAGTATTGTTTTGCTATACCCTAGCAGGGTTGTGTAACTTGTGTGATGTATCACCTTATTACATAATGCAATAAATAAATCTAAATCTAAATCAAAGGTTTCATATAATCGTTTGTAGAGCCTTTGCCTTCGCATTGCCCTGCCACCACGGAGTGATGGCAGGGGTATGTGGGACTCGAACCCACTAAAACCCCCGGTGATCCGTCCGTCGCCGGGATGGGGTGAGATAGGGTTGCGTTAGCATTCACTATAGCGTTTGAGCTTAATGTAACAGATATTAAGGACTATTATAAGTTAGACCAATAATTTTAGATTTTCTCGATTCAGTCTTTCTCTCTTTCACTCGATTACTCCATATTTGGAATATTTCGTGGTCACCTTTCTTCCCCATCGGTTGTCAGTTCTACGAGCGATGTGATGAAGCAGCGTAGGCCCCCACTAGGTGGACCGACGATCTGGTGAAAACTGTGGGGAGCCGATGCAGGTTGCAGAAGGCGAGAAGTCGCTCAAAGTGGCGCTTTGTGGGGGAGGCCTATGTTCAGCAGTGGACGTCTTCAGTCTGTTGATGATTATGATGATGATGACGATGAGAAATGTTTAACGCTGATATGATTCTAAGTTCTATAGTACCTATATAGTAAGTATATAATAGTAAGTAGCATACTATTAGCACAAAATAGAAAAGTACAGAAGTCAATCACATATATGTACTTCACTTTTTATAAGTACGCTCGGCGCTTGCGCTATTGTAGCTCCATTTTTCACAAGAAAGTTCACAGACGCGTGTCTCAAGCGGATGGCACTCGCGCTCGCACTACTCCGAAAGACTCCGAGACATCGTGTCGGTGAGCGGTGTCTATGTGTGCGTTGCTCGAGCGCACTTGCTATGTTGATTGATTTCTGTACTATTTTGTGTTATTAGCACCGTCGCAAAACCTTGTAAATGATACCTTAAACCTAAAACCTAAGTGAATGTCGCGAACCTTGAACCAGATATTGCGTATGTATAGGTCAATACATACATTATTTATAGGTATATTGTAATGTAATTGAAGCTATGGATCGGAGTTTTCAATTCTGCTTTGTGCCGGATTGCTTGCACCAGTAGTGGGATTTACAACTTCTAATTTTTGTCTCTTGGCGGCAGAATAACTGGCAAAGCGGTGGTAGCTACCTACACGAAATTTGTAGGAAAGTCCTACCACTTAGGCCCGATTTCACCAAAGTAGAATAAGGTTTATTCCAAGTATACGGCTCGGCTATTCGTTACTCCTGGATACAGCTAATTGACAAATAAAAATACACAAAAAACCATTTTGATTGTATCCAAGGAATAAGTCTTATTACTTCACAAAAATTGGTGATATAAGGGCTATATTCGCGTAACTCGGAAAGTTATACCTGCAAAAAAAATTTATTCTAGTTTGGTGAAATCAGGCCTTAGTAATATTATGCTCTTTTTTGAACGGGTTAACGCTGTTTGGTCTCTACCGACCTTTACAGCGGGACTAGATGGAAGTATTTGCTTCTACGATATAATGGTTATTATTTAACTTTGCATCTGACTGTAGGTACCATGTAATCACAGGCTAATTATTACTATAGTTTTTCTTTCTTCTTTTTATGTCACAGACTAGCAAAGATGCGAAAGATTCAGACCTATAACTAAAACTTACCTCGAGTTTTGGCGGGAACGCGGAAAAGTTGACGTCGGTGCATTGTATTATTTTACAAAACTTATGCTTTTTCCAGTGTTAATGTTTAAAATTGGTGGTGTTTTACGCATTAAGTGCTGAATTACGAGCATGAGTGTGGGCAAGTGATATTGTAGTGAAACGTGGTTTTTCGTGTTGCTTCCAAAATTCCATAGAAGCCTCTAGTAAAGTTGCCACCACTTTACTAGGGCATGCCTTAGACTGGATTATGACTTAGACTAGACTTTGATTACACTGACTGTGACTATGACTTGACTTTAAGTGAAAATTTCCATAATACGATGAAAAATTACAAAACTTGACACTGGCTAAATACACTAAGTGTGGAGCCAAAATAAAAGAAAAAAAAAACTTACCTCTATGGATACAGAAGGTAACATTCAGAACTCTAGATATTCTAAAATTCTAGATTAATGTATCAGAGTGCTGATATTGGTGAGTGGATTTAGCACATTTGCATGCATTATTATTCAAGAACTAGCTTTTGCCCGCGGCTTCGCACGCTTGTATTGTGTTATTTCTACGTTTAGGTAGTCTAATAATAGCTTAGTTCATGCATTTCCTATATACCAAACAACAAAATCCACTGAATCTTTTCGGAGCTCAGCACGTATTGTCAGATTAGGTAGCACACGTGTAAAAATGTTGTTTGGGTAGTAGGTAAGTATGATAGCTGGAGTATTGTATTTACCTATACGATGCGTACATAATTAATTTTGTTAATACTAATTAGAAATCACAAATACTTACGTACGCCACTGTAAAAAGAGTCGACATTTATATTACGGCCGCTATTTTTCATTTTCAGGTTGTCTCATTCCCACTGCACTTTCAACATAGTGATGAGAGTGAGAAAATAACATGTGTACAAAACTCCAATCAGATTCGCTTTTGCAAAGAACGTTTCATTTTTAGGGTTCCGTAACAGTTTTGAAATAAAGGAACACTTATAGGTAAGATCACTTTGTTGTCCGTGTGTTTGTCTTTCTATGAACCTGTCGAGACCATTACTTATTTTAGAAAAAACGGAAAGAATTAAGCTGAAATTGATATCTATGATCAATTAACTCAAATACGGCTATCATCATCATCATCATCAACAACGACATCCTGAAGACGCCCACTTTCAAAGACCTTTTAATAATTAACCTTCTTGGAGCAATCGAGTAACCAATAATATTATGCTCTAACCTCTAGTTTGTCCTAAAGAGAATATAACCGCTCAGTTTGTTCATTGAGAAGCCCACAGACCTAAAATATTTTAACTATTAAAACCTTTAAAAATCATTTACCTACGTAAAAGAAGAAGAAGAAATCAAAACTGAACGTTACACGGCCATGTTGCTAATTCGAGGATCTTACCTATCCTAATGTATAGTTATACTTACCTACATCTAAGTACCCTTTTAAAACATTTTTCATAAAATATTTCGTATCATTGGCTAAATACAAATGTCGTCTAATGTCAAAATAAAAAAAAATCTGCTTTCACACTATTTAATATTTGTTGCTATATGTATCTATTTAACTTGTGACAGGTTGATAGAACGTAAATTGTTATATAAGCAAAACAGGTGACGTCATACAAAACATTAAACATTTCTATTTTGTGGAGAAAATTTAATGCTAATGTTTAAGAAAAATTACTAAAAGGAACAGTAAAATATACAAGAAATGGAATGAAGGCAATTAATTCGCTTTTAACTCACTTTTCAATAAAAAAGATAAAATAAAATATTAAATTCGTTGCTTGCAAAATTACGTTCTACTGTTGAATAATGACACTTGACCATAGGGGCGGGACATCAACGATAACTACAATCGAAGAATAATCGAAAACAAAATGATAAATCGTTTGGATTACTTTTATTGCTAAATAGCGTGGGCACAAAATACGGTGTTGCCAACCGTAATAAAAATATTCGGCAAAAATTACCTGAAAAATCGGTTTTTAAAAGAAAAATCGATAGTTTGAAATAAAAAAAGATACCGTGAGATCGAATTTCCACAAATAAGCACTCATCCATTGCTAGTCTGGTTTCAACTCGCAACTTTTGCTTTCGTCTGTCCGGAATTGGATGTACGACTCGCGTACAGGTCATAGTTTTCAGCGAATCTTGACGATACTTGATACACAATTCCGATAACAATACGTCAAGGGTTTGATTTCCTCAATTAATTATTATCATCTAAATCGACACCTACGTTTTATACCCCACCCACGTGTACTTGTGTTTCCTCTAATTTCAACAATGGGAATAATATATTATTTACCACGCTCTCTAAGGTAGGTAGTTCTACCTAAGATAGATATCATGATTATATGATATGTGTCTAAAAATAATCGTTAATCGGTATTATGTATCTAAAATAATCGTTAATTATCGAACCGAATATTGGCCTACACATCACTAAAATTGTTTTTTGACATGTGACAGATGACATTACATAAGCTTCACAGGTGCCTTCCAGTTTGAAAACAATTAAAAAAATCAATCGGCCATGTTGTTTAAAACTCCGATTCGTTTCGTAATGAAATCTCAATAATTGTCATCAATTTTTTTTAACGATATATCAATTTTAATATATCCTATGTTAAGCGCCGGTTATTTCTAAGCATATTAGTGAAAACCGCATGAAAATCCATTCAGTATTTTAGGAGTTCAGTCATAACAAACAAACAAACAAACAAACAAACAAACAAACAAACAGACAAAGTGTTTAAAAAGTGGCTTAACGTGATCAGCGGCTAATTTTAAGCCAACCTGTGTCATTTTTTTCTTGATATCTTGCAATTACAGATTTTTTTATCTCTACAGTTTTATTATATGTATAGACTGGTTTAACTGGCTTCTACCTACATCCGCTCTTCTATACTTTCAACGATTTGGATTAATAGGTACTTGTTTTTGCTAGCTACAGTACCTATCTAAATAAAAAAACCAGCCAAGTGCGAGTCGGACTCGCGCACGAAGGGTTCCGTACCATTATCTTTAAAAACGAAAGAAATTACGATTGTAGTATGCCTGCCCCCTTAAATATTTATTTTATGTTTTTTTTTTAGTATTTGATGTTATAGCGGCAACAGAAATACATTATCTGTGAAAATTTCAACTGTCTAACTATCACGGTTCATGAGATAAAGCCTGGTGACAGACGGACGGACAGCGGAGCCTTAGTAACAGTTAGTAGTCGTTTTACCCTTTGGGTACGGAACCCTAAAAATAGGATCTTTTCAATTTGATTAAATGTTTCTTAAAATCTATGATAACATCTATAAGTTCCCACGGGTAATCTACATAATCAATTTTCTTTTAATTATGTGTGATAAGATAATAAGGCTTTTGCTTTCTTATTGACAGCCTCTGTGGTGTGGTGGTTAAGTAGGTCGCCTCATAACCCAGAGGCGATGGGTTCAGTTCCCGCGACAGTACAAGTGCACAGGAAAAGAAAAGCGCAAATACTTGTTCTGTGTCTGGGTGTTGTGGGAGCATAGTCCTCGTAGTCCCTGGGTCCCCAGATACAGGGAATCCTAGTTAGGGTCCAGGATCTTATATGTGAACGTTGGGCGTTATTATTATCATTATTTCTTTCAAGATTAATTAATTGAAACTTTATTGATTTATGTGTTGGTAAGCTTTATTTTTTAAGTTAAATATTGTACTGTTGTTTCTCTTATGCATGTACAAGAAAAGTTAAAAAAAAACTTACCTAATAATATTACATTTTAATACATTCAAAGGAAAGGATATTGATAAAAACATTATAGCCAGAGTCCATGAGCAAAGCCACAGCATTTATAGCATAATATTTCCACAATGCTCTAAAATGGCAAATTCGACTAACACAAGTATAATCATTAATAACGCGGATTTAATAATAGCAGTTATTAAAGGTTAACATTTGAGTAGATCTAGCAACATTCAATGTGACATTTAAATGTGAAATTCTATATTCAAATTGTACGAAACATCGCCGGTCGGCATTTCTCAAAGACATCTTTTACCAGAAACCTCTCAAGTAGAGATTCATTAGATCAAATCCTGTACAAATGAATGAAAAATAGACGCCACCGTGTCTGCTCTTCCGTCAATGTTAAAACAATGGTTATACAACCCCTCTTTACTTACCACTCGTTCAAGTAATTTTAAACTTTATCCCAAGTCAGTTAAAGTCGTTTTGGTTGGCAAAAGGCTATGTTTGTTAACACCCTGCTTAGTACAAAGGATATTAGCTTCTAATTCAATAGGGGTAAAGGTAAAAATTAGTAAAATATTACTGTCTCTCTATGTTATTCTCCGCGCAGCCGCTCGGATGGCCAGTCGGTCAGGTGGCGCCACCGGGTTTGGTAGTATTCGACATTCCACGCGACCACTCCAAAGTCCACAGCCATTTGTGCAATTTAAAAAAAACTAAATACTTCAAAAATCCCGCCTTCCATTTTCAACTCGTTTTCTAATTGGAATCGATACCAATTTAAAAAGAGTTTCTTTTAATTTTTTTTTGTGGTTTAAGACAATAGCTTATTCGATTCATTTTTGTATTGATTCGTTCGTTATTGTGCGTATTTTGATGGGTGCCGTCAGAGGCGCTCAACATTTCCTGTGTCGTGTGTAAGTTAGCGCCCCTTACGTAACGGTTCCGGATCGATACCGGGGAGTATAAATAGAGCCAGATTGGGAACAGCTGGCTGCTAGCCAGCCATGCAGCCTACGGTAAGAACCGACAACCTTTTCTCGTTAACCCCTTTAATATACTTGTGTTTCTTTATTTAAATTTATGAATGAAATAAGTTGCTGAAATTCATAGTCGTGTAGCTACGGCGTAGCTGCTACGACAGATTGGTCCGTTGGGATCGCTTATGAAAAGATTTTCTGTTGAGCAATGATTACTGACCAGGTCCTCGGTCCACCGAGTGGGGGGCCGGCCTACGCTGCGTCTTCTGGTTCGTGGTCACCACTCGAGAACCTTTCTTCCCCATCGGTTGTCAGTTCTATGAGCGATGAGCCGATGGATGCAGGAGGCAATCAGTTACTCAGTGTCGTTCTTGGCCTATGTTCAGCAGTGGACGTCTTCAGGCTGTTGATGATGATGATGATGAATGAATACATGTCTTGTGCTTTTTTATTTTATAATGTTACAAACGATTTAAAGTTTAATACATTAACTTAGTAATTCTATGGAAGATATTTTATTTTAAGATTTTACTAGTAATAAAACAGAGAAATAGAATCGCAACTGTAAGAAACCAGTTATAATTTTGTAATGATTATTCGTGTAAATACCATTATCCAGGTCCAGGATATATTTAGTTCCTGAAAGAATTGAAATTCTTCCAGATATTATATTGATAGATCGTACATCGCAGAATTTTAAATTCGTATTTTTATATTATATACCTGTATGAAAACATTATTATACAGTACTTGAGGCAACCAGTTTTTACCCACGTTTTTTAATTACATTCTCAACTCCCCATGCGGCGTAGGGCCAGCCGCCTTAGGGGTTGAATTTTCCAAAAACCCTGTTTTAGTACACTCCTACGCTATAACAGGAAATCTTTAAATGTCAAGTCCCTTGGTCTAACGGCTTGAGCTCTATATATTATCTGTTACAGTTAGGTAGTCACTTAGACAAAGACTTTACTTATTATACCTAGACAGAAAAAAAATACATTTATTTACCTATACCAATCTAAAATAGAAAAATCTGTGATGACTTTTATACGGCTTGAATTTTATTTGATTTAAATTTAAACAATGTTACCTATATTGGTATTGATTCTGGCAAAATGTTGAGCTAAATTTAATTTGTCAGTATTGAAAATGTTGATGTCCCCTTCTAATTCGGTCAACATAAAAAGGACTGCAATAGTTTTAGAGATGTCAAACTTTCTAGTTTGTCAATTGACACTATTTTATTATAAATTCACGTACCTATAGGTACAGTATAATACACAGATAAAGGAAAAAAACAAATGACTAACTGTGGTATAATATATACACTATAAATACTAATAGTTGTCAGATCAATACTCAGTATTATACTAGATACTGTAGATATCTATAGTATACCTATACGTATAGGTACTTAGGCAATACTAGTTATGCCTAGTGCTCCTGACTAATCCCCCCGAACAGAGTGAAGGCACGACCCCTGGCACGGAATTATATAGGTACCTATACTTACAAATTACTACGTTTCTATTTACTTATATCCCAAGCGAGCAGAGCGAGCGAAGTCTTCTGCATTGATTCGCAAAATTTGATTTCATCTGTCACGATTTAGGTATTTTTTTATGAGAATAAATGACGTGACGAGCTAGTCGTTCACCTGATGTTAAGCGACAAAGCCGCCCATAACAGTTGCAGTGTCACTCGGAACTTTAAAATAATAAAGTTTAGCGTGACACCGCACTGCGCACGTCATCTTGAGACTTCACACAGTCTAGTAATCATTACTAGACTGTGTGAAGTCTCAGGTAATATGATTACTAGACTGTGTGATCAGATCATGAAGTCTCATTTGCCCAGTAATTTCACTAGCTACAAGGCTTTTAGTTGGAGTGGTATTTCTCCCAAAAGAGTGAAATTTTGCTTTCGGCTCCATTTACCTGCTGATTTTGATATTTGACAAAAACATTTGGCGCTCAATTCTAATAATAATAACCACCCAGGCCGAGTTCGGTCACGTCGACCTTTTTCTGTTAATTTAGGAGCCTTGGTGTTTAGCTATAATATGACTGACTAGCGGCCTGCCCCGGCTTCGCACGGGTATGTAATAGTTTTCGCGATGTAAGTAATCTAAACTAGCCTATTTAACTCAGGGTGAATGCAGCTTTCTAATTGTAAAAGAAATTTTGAAATCGGCACAGTAACATACAAACATACAAAAATACAAATATTTCCTCTTTATTTGTATATAGTGTAGATATATTTACCTAATTTTGCGGAATGTACGTGCACAGTGAGTGCACGTTATGCCGGATCCACACGTTTGCCGCTTGCCACAAACCACAAACCTTGGCAAACGCTTGGACAGATCAAGCGAGCCAAACGTCGGTATCCACACGTTTGCGAGTTCGTTTGTATGTTCTAGACACGCAAGCATGACGAACGTGTCGTTCTTTGAATGTTTGCGGAATGTGACCATAATTATTTTTAGGTACTTGTTTATTATTTCCTTAATAGGAGTATTTGAAAATTCATAGAAACGATTTCTTTCGTGCATCAGCTTTGTTATATTTAAGATCTCTAGTATCCTTAATCTGAGCTGAGTTCGGGACGTAATGAGTACTATGAAAATAGCTTCATGGAAGTCAAGTTCTACCGTGGGGTTTTGGCGGGAACGCGGAAAAGTTCACATCGTTGCATTGTATTATTTTTCAAAACTTGTGCTTTTTCTAGTGTTAATGTTGAAAATTGGTGTCGTTTTACGCAATAAGTGCTGAATTATAAGCATGAGTGTGGGCAAGTGATATAATGTAGTGAAACGTAGTTTTTCGTGTTGTTTCCAAAATTCCATAGAATAAGCTTCTAGTAAAGTTGCCACCACTTTACTAGGGCATGACTTACAATGGACTATGACTACCTGACTTAGAATCGACTATGACTAACAAGACTATGACTAAGACTTGACTTTACGTGAAATATTCTATAACTACGATGAAAAATTACAATACTTGACATTGGCTAAATACACTATGTGTGCAGCCAAAATATAAGAAAAAAAAGTTCTACCGTGCACAGAACTACTAGTTTATTATTGTTTAGCACGTATAATGACAGCACAATATACATGCACGCATACGTCTATTCACCGCCAGTGTCCAAGTAATACTAGCTGCAAACAAACGTGTGGATGCATTGCAAGCGTTTGCCACAAACTTCCATTAATTTGGGCACAAAAACCGACTCAGCTCGGGTTGGCGGCAAATGCATAGCAAACCATTGCAAGCCACGGCAAACGTTTGAATTTGTAGGCACTTGCCGCGGTTTGGCAAACGTGTGGACCCGGCATTAGTACCGCGGTTTACTCTTAAATTGGTCTCGCTTAAAATCAAGATCACGCCTTCTTTGACTTTCAAATGCATTTACATTACGCTGCACCATTCGATACCATTCATATTTTATTCCAGGACCTAAATAATTTACATATTTACTCAATTCAATACTAAATCGTGAAGTCTTCTACACCACTATTATAAAGAGGAAAGATTTGTATTTTTGTGTGTATGTTTGTAATGAATAAACTCAAAAACTACTGTGCCGATTTCAAAAATTCTTTCACCATTGGAAAGCTACATTCACCCTGAGTAACATAGGCTACACCACTATACGTGCAAAGTCGGGGCGAGCCGCTAGTCATCAATAATCGTGCCTCGTGCAATAATCGGGAGCGTCTACAATAGACTAAAATATATAGCTTATCATTCCTGGTTACTGTTTGAGAATAATTCGAGCTAAATGATATAGTTTACACGTAGAGCATAGAGAAGTCGCCCATGAGACTGACCGACAACTTGGTCAAAACCGTGGAGAGCCTTTGGATGCAAAAGCCAAATAACTGTTCTATAAGACAGCCAAAGTTCAGCATGGACGTCTTCCTTGCAATCGCAGGCATGATTTTACTATTTCGTATTCCTTTTTTGGCTTCACTTATTTTAATCTCTATATTTTTCTTAGTCTGAGAGTTTAATAAGTCGAAATTCCTTATTGAGTTGGGTTGGGTCACTGATCTATTTATAACCGGTTTCAATATTAAAATATCGTTAATAGAAAATGGCGAAATATTCAAATATATTTTGAGAAGCTGGATTGAATATACAATATTAAAATCTTCCGACATTTTCTATGCAAATTAAATGCTTTCGTCTAGTTTAGTTAGATAAATCAACTCTTTATTATTTTTATTGTATATTATAAGAATAAGATAATTACAAAAAGCTTCGACAACTTATACTAGTACAATACACGGTCTTATCGATCGCTAAGAGCTAGGTATTTCTTCCAGACAACCTTTGCATGGAATGAAAATCTGTAGCTAAATTAAGCCTTCATTAGAATTTAGGAGTTTATTGAAACAGAAATTCTTGGGGCGGAATCTAACTAAGCCATTTTGATTTGTGATAGTTTAGCTTATTAGGCAGTTTGATTTATAGGCATTCAGTTTAGGCAAACTGCTTCTTATACCTTGACCATTTTATGAATGATTTTTTGACAGCTCGACGACTGTCAAGTTAGGGATGTTCTAAAGATTCTCGAATGATCATGCCGATTGAACTATAGGTAGGGGAAGGTGGTACTAGATGATCCCTGGGGGTATGATGATCACTGTGTGTTATGTCAAAACTATTAATGCCATCTAGTTGATTTTTGGGTAAAGTGTAGGCCCGGCACCCTCCACGCACAAGATAAACTGTCATAGTGGTATGAGCAACGCGTGATTAGTTACGTAAAAAAATAATAATTATGTAGTGCAGATCTAAGGTAAGACTGACTTAAGGGCTTCATAACTTTTATTATATCTAAGTTTATAAAACGATTGTGATATGTTTGGTTTTGTTATATCCTTAATTTTGTATCTAAATATAGCTGGGTAAACAAAATTGACTAAGACGTTACCTTTTAGAACTTTAAATGCAAATGTTGGGTTTGGGGCAAGATGATCCCCGTGCTCGTGTACAAGATGATCCCTAAGGATCATCTTACCCTATAGCATGTTTTATAGTACTATGTATTAAAATTTAAATAAAATATTTAAGTAATTGCCATTATTATGATTACTACTAATTATTATAAACAATAATTCTGGAATAGAATGTGTCCTGCCTATTATAATAGTTGTGATTTATTTTTATTTTTTTCATTATTATTTTTATTTTTACTTTCTTATATCAGTAATGAGTATTAAATGTATTTTATATGTTAATAAAAGTTGATACAACCATTGTATAAAACTAAAACTACAAGGATTCTTTTGAAAGGTAGCTTATATACCTAAGTAATAATCGCTAATCCCAAAGTAAGGACCATTTTTATTTATTTTTTTGTATGCTGTGTAATGGCTGATTTTGTTTTAAATATTAAAAAATTAAATAAATAGTTCGTAAATGATCTATAATAGTGAATAATAGCAAAATTATGAATTTAGTATGATTTGACTACAATGGAGGCAAGATAATCCCAGGGGATCATCTTGCCCCTACCCATGGGATCATCTTGGACACCCGGGTGTCCAAGATGATCCTTTGGTAGGGTTTTAATAATAATGTAATATAGTACTGAAATATCATTATTATTAACATTTTGAGTATGAAAACAGGCAGAAGGATAAATACGCTATTATTTAATGGTTTTACATCGGCATTAAGTTGCATACTGATTAAACTACGCACATTCTCCCTTAAGGGGATCATCTCGTACCACCTTCCCCTAATCATTAATCGAGTTAGGTACGTTAACGTAATAATCGATACGATAAATGTACATTTTGATTTAGTTTTGATGAATTCCATGAAGTATAATGTTATTTGTATGAAATTTTAACGTAAACAATACGACCCTTCATGGGCGTGAGCTGTCAAAAAAGTTTTGCATTTCAAGCATAATACTTCCTCAGCTTCTCAAAATAGAGTGGGCAAACAGTTTCCTAGTCCAACCTCTTGTTTAGGTAAAATGTTTGGTAACTGGATCAAAAGGGCACATACTTATAACCCTACTCTTTTAGTAACCTTTTAATTACAGGGGTTTAAGCTACTTTAATTTATAGAAATTCTTATGTAATAGATACATTATTGATAGGAAGGTTATAAATAATAATAATAATTTTTAATATTATATACCAGTTTTTGAAAGTTTAGAACATAGAACAAATAGGTTTTTGAAAGTCGCAGTCTAGTAATATGTTCAGAAATCAATTATTACTAAGCCAGACTGTGCTGACGTCTCACTACAAAGCGATTGGTCACAGGCAAACAATATCCGATTACGGCGTTCAGCTAACATTTGACTGTTGACTCGTAGTTTTTCCGGCTTTATTTGAGTTGTAATAAACTAATCCAATTTGGAATAAAATACAATTATAGTAGTTTTATCGTAGGATGTTTTTTTAGTTTGTAACTTAAAATGATTTTAAATTTTAATATACAAAGACGCGTAGTCTACTTCGAGACTTGGTGCTTGGTATAGCCATAATAAAAGCTTTAAGGTAATACGAAACTAGACTTAAAATAAAGGGGAACCTCTCCATCACTCACATGACTTCATAAGACTAGCCATTGAGGTTCTTAAATAATAATTTAATCTCAGAATCTCAGTAGATCCAGGGGCTAGATCCACGATGGATCTAGTGAGACTAACAGATGCTCAGATAGAATTAGGCCACGGTAGTCTATTTTTTCTCTTTTTATCTAGAGCGATGGTGACCGAGGGGTAGCATGTACGCTTCGCAATCTTACGGCACCGGGTTCGATCCTCGGCCCTGCACCAATGACTTATCTAGTAAGTTATGTGCAGTTTTCAATGCCATCGCTCCGTGCATCGGAGAGCACGTTAAGCCGTTGGTCCCGGTTGTCATAAGCACATCTATGGCAATCGTTACGGGTAGTCAGACGCCTGATAGAGTCTGACGCCTGATAGAGTCTGACGCCTGGTCTCACCATTCCCTTTACTAGTCCCTTATCGGTTGCGAGGTCAGATGGTAGTCGCTCGTGTAATTCCGGTAGCTCGCCGCTACATGTTAGATTGGGAGCCGACCCCAATAACAAATGGAAAACGGCAAAGAGGATGATGATGATGTGTCTATTTTTTATCTTTTCCTACCTACAAGTTTATAAGCCAGCTAAATATGATAACTGCTTTTTATAAACTAAAACACTGCCAAGTCTCTCCCCAATTTTAAATCCTAGCTACGCCACAATGTTTACACGTAGCAGCGCGAAAGCGAGCGCTCGTTGGGGGATAATAAAGTTAATTTGGCGCAACGTTCACGTCTCCAGACACGCACCCAGACATCCAGTCTAGCCGCTAGGTATTATGTCACTGGCTCCTATCTATTTCAGTACTTGGACTAGAAACCGCTTTAAGTTATAACGATCATTGTAGCTTTGAAATATAGGGATACACTACACATAACATACTTAACGATCTTTCTCTTTTTCTAGTTGGCGCATTATTGTCTCATTGCCGGGTAGCATTTAGTACATAAACACACACACACACACACACACGGGACACACACACACACACCCACACACACACACACACACCCACATACACACACACATACATACATGGGGTACATAGTGGGATTTTTGTTATAACTCAAACTCATATTCTTTATTGCAAATAGGCAATTTTTAGCACTTTTACAAGTCAAAACTAGATAATGTATTTATAAATAATAAAAATTAAATTATTGTACATATTAAGCACAATTAAACAAAATTACAGTGCTTAATGTCGAAAATGTCAAAATAAATGGTAAAATTATAACAAGCCTATTACATTACGAGTTTGAAGAGAAAAAAAAGTTCTCTTCCTCACTACAGGTGCAAGCAATCCGGCACAATGTAGAATAGAAAACTCGAAACCGTAGCTTCGATTACATATGTAAAGAAGAAGCTACAAGAAACTTTACAGTGTCATTTTTTGTTCCATTTTTTTTTAATTTATTAACAACATTTATAATTTGTTACAATTGAGACAACATAATGAAACTTACTACAAAGTAGGTAGGTACCTATTTCACACCAGTGTAAGAGGAATATTAGAATGATCTTAACATAAAAAAATACATGTAGATAATAAAAATTACAGGTAGAGCCAAGCGATAGACACGGCCGCGTTTGACCACGCAATTTCACCTGATTTTAACGCTCCATAATTGGAGCCATTCTCATAAAATATTACTTATCCCCAATTCAAGTCACCCCCACACACACACACACACACACACACACAGTATACTTGGAATTTTCTGTGCATTCATCCATGCTCCAAAAACACACAGCTATTTTCAAAACGTAGACGTAAAAGCATAGATATACATAAAAAGCTAACGTTGATTCAGCTATTTTGCTTCACAGAAGTCGCCATGGCACTCAACGTCGATCAAAGAGGAATGTCGTGATTTTGACGTCTGTCTGTCTGTAGCACAAATAGCTTCCAAACCGAATTCAATGAGATTTTCATTCGAAAGTCTCTCGATAGTCGAGGCATTTACGTCGAGATTACATCGTTTGAGCGACACCGATGACTGAGGGTCGTTCATTTTTTTAAACCATATAAGTGACATCTAGTGTGCAAGCTCTACTGTGTTCCGGATTGAAGGGCATTGTAGCTAGTGAAATTACTGGGCAAATGAGACTTTATGATCTGATCAGCCTAGCAATCTTATTACTAGACTGTGTGAAGTCTCAGGATAGCGTGCGCAGTGCAGTGTTACGCAAAACTATATTAATTTAGAGTTCCGAGTGATACTGCAATCTGTTATGGGCAGCCGTGACGCTTAACATCAGGCAAATGACTAGCTCGTCACGTCATTCATTTACATTTTAAAAAAATCTAGCATGTGGCCCTCGTGGAAAGCGGTAACTGTAACCTGTAACACTAGAGTAATAGATATTCTGTGACTACAGGGGCGGTTGTCTATGCGTTGCCATTTTCTTTACTGTGTGCTGTATTTTTTAGGATTCCATACCCAAAGGGTAAAACGGGCTCTATTACTAAGGCTTTGCTGTCTGTCTGTTTGTCTGTTCGTCTGTCACCAGGCTGTATCTCATGAACCGTGATAGTTAGACAGTTGGAATTTTCACAGATGATGTATTTCTGTTGCCACTATAGCAACAAATACTTAAACACAGGATAAAATAAACATTTAAGGTGGCTCCCATACAACAAACGTTATTTTTGTGCTTGTTTTTATAGATAATAGTACAGAACCCTTCATGCGCGAGTCCGACTTGCACTTGGCTGGTTTTTTATAAGCAGTCCACACTCTAAGCCACTTTCGGTATCAAAATGTATAATTTAAAAAATGTATAATTCTTTTAATCTGGTAATGTAGCGCTATTTTCTCTATCGCATTCCATCTTTATCATTTTCAGTTTATTAGTTAACATTCCCACATTCCAAATCCGCACCCCAAGTCATTTCTATAATTATATCAACCACATAACCCCATTCTCCTCTGCATAAAAAGTGGCTAATTCCGACGTCAACTCGCCAAATGGCTCTCTCGACCCTGTTTCCTCTCTGACGTCACTTTAACACAGATTACAGTACACCGGATCAGTCCAGTAGAGCACGTCACTCTATGTGAAGCTATTTGATAAAATTTAATGAAACGGCATTAATAAACGTTAATCAAAAATAGCCTTTTCCTTTTTATAGGTTCTGGGAAAACTACATATAGGTACTTACTTTGAATATTTCTTTAATTATTTACAAGACGACCTCCATGTTTCACTTTCATGACTTTTTTTAAAAACTAAGATTTTTGTGATCTCTATTTTTTGATTTGCACGACTAACGTCAAAAAAGAAAAATGTCGAAAGCCAATGTCCATTAATAAAAGTTAAATTATATACTCTTTGATACAAATGTCCAACTATTAAATGCAGTTATCTGTTAAAATTTTGCTTGGAACTGTTACTGCCATAACTTTTATTAAAAATTTTCTAAGGCCGGACATAATAATGACTAACTTAGGGATACATATTTGTTCTGTTTAGGATTGAGACAATGGGTCCCTGGGGCCCGCAGGCGCGACTTCTAGTCAGGGAGGTGTCCAAACGTTTGATCGAGCTGACGCGTGACCAAAGGGCTGGCACATACCTCAGCCAACGAATTAGACTGGCCATTCAATGAGGGAATGTCGTCAGCTTTTTGGGCACGCTACCCGCAGATAGTGATCTAAATTCTGTCTTCTATTTATAGCTTTTTATTACTCACTTTATTATATTTTCTTAGGCTTAGTATACATAGGGTATTATATCATTTAGATGTATGTTTAATTTATCTGTAAATAATAAAAGTTAAACTATAGAGAAAAAAAAACTTAAGATATTATAACTCTCTGCTCAATTCGTCTCATTTCTTTTATTTTAATCACTAATATTATGGAACAACCACAAAATGATATCCGTCCTTAAAATCAAGCAAAATCCTATGCGAAGTCTCGCTGCTGGCATCTGTCTATACTGTGGCAGTAGTAAAACATGACGTCATGTTTGTGACGTCACTGTGCTTCAAAGCGGGCAAATGGGGTGTCAAGTTATTGGTGGTCTTTGAAGAAAATCCGACAATGGCGGTTGTAAATTTTGAATTTTTTACCAAAGCCTGTGTATTTTTGAATTTTAATGTGTAATAAGGGTGGATTATTATTCGTTAAGTGTTCGTGAACGTGCACGAGTGTTGGCAAATGGTTCCAAGTTTATATCACCATGCATTTTCGTTTTCTCTTCAACGGCTTTTTAGAGCCTTCAGTAAAATATCCACCATCTTACTGTTGGCATTTTGACTGACAAAATAGGACTTTGACGTGACATAACCGTACAAATTTTTACTTACTTGACATTGGCAGAATTATCGCTAAAAAGCGATAGAAAGCCATAAACGAAGAAGAAGAAGAAGTTATTGGTTGGGCATGAAATTGTTAAGTGATGGATGAGACGACGGGGCTGCACTGTTTAACTAATTTTACCTACCATATTTAAATATTTTTTACTAAATATTATTAAGATAGCCGTTTGATTATCGCGGCGGCGCCTATCGTAGTTGGCACGAATGACTTTGGTACTGTTAAAAGCATTTTTACCTTGTATGTAATAATAAAAAACAGTACCTACTTAATTATTTTATTTAATTTTGTACTGTAGCAGTTGATTGGGTTGTAAGTATAATTATACTTACAAATAAGTAATTATAATTATTGGCTAAACAGGTTGAATCTGCTTGATATCTGGTTTTTATATCTAATCCATCTAAAGTGTATGTTCACAAAAAACTGGACATGGTGCCGCAAAACTTAGCCGGTCTTGTCTAGTATTATCTAGTCTACACAAGTCTGCCTTCACAAACAAGTCACTTATAATATTAAAATACTTCTCAACATACTTCTTGGACTGCTTTACAATCTACTGTGATCACCAAGACATCTACCAAGCGTGGTGGTCATGGAAATCTCCCTAATGGTGGAGGAGTTCGAAAACCTCTCAGGCCTAATCATCAACAGCCTGAACATAGGCCTCCCCACAGAGCACCACTTTGAGCGGCTCCTTGCCCCCTGCATGCATAGGCTCCCCACGGTTTTCACCAGGTCGTGTGTCCACTGAGTGGGGGGCCAGCCCACGCTGCGTCTTCGGTTTGTGGTCGCCACTCGAGAACCTTTCTTTCCCATCGGTTGTCAGTTCTACACGAGCGATGCGTCCTGCCCATTGCCACTTTGACTTGCCAATTCCAAGAGCTATATCGGTCACTTTAGTTCTCCTGTGGATCTCTTCGTTTCGGATCTTATCTCGCAGTGAAACACCGAGCATAGCTCTCTCCATAGCTCGCTGCGCGACTTTGAGCTTACCAATGAGGCCAACAGTAAGATACCTCGTTTCAGTTCCATAAGTCATCACTGGCAACACACACTGATTGAAAACTTTTGTTTCAGCCCTAATAATATCTAGGTACTAATAAAACCACATTAGAAAAATCTGATCGCCAACCCCCTCATCGCGGCCGTAAGACAGACAGCAATACAGCAATGAGGGGGGTTGGCGATCCACGCAGCAATGTACAGCGATTTGAAATGGGGGCAATAACTTCCCAGTCGCCACCCGGTTGCAGCTGGGAATTTGATTCGGTATATATATGTATATATAGCGTCGGTATGGAATACTATTATGTATTCTGTGGCGTGAGTCTATTTGACTTTATTTCACGCTTCTAACTTTTCCGAGAACAAGGTTAAAACAGTTTTTGGCGGGAACGCGGAAAAGTTCACGTCGGTGCATTGTATTATTTTACAAAACTTATGCTTTTTCCAGTGTTAATGTTTAAAATTGGTGGTGTTTTACGCATTAAGTGCTGAATTACGAGCATGAGTGTGGGCAAGTGATATAATGTAGTGAAACGTGGTTTTTCGTGTTGCTTCCAAAATTCCATAGAAGCCTCTAGTAAAGTTGCCACCACTTTACTAGGGCATGCCTTAGACTGGATTATGACTTAGACTAAACTATGACTACTCTGACTGTGACTATGACTTGACTTTAAGTGAAAATTCCAAAAATACGATGAAAAATTACAAAACTTGACACTGGCTAAATACACTATGTGTGGAGCCAAAATATAAGAAAAAAAAAAAAAAAAAACAAGGTTAAAAATATAGCTCGTCATTTACCTATACATTCTGACGAAAGAAATAAATCCTACGAAAGACTAGGCGGTATGGTCTCACGACTTTAGCCTGCCCCAAAAGGGCGAAAAAAAAAAAAAAAAAAAAAATTACCTATACATTGTAGTCGTAAAACAAACAAACATATTATAGTTACATAGTTTCACTTTTATATAATCTTATGAACAAATTATTTCTATCAATGTTTAGTGCTTGAATGTGAAATCATCAAAACCAGAATAAATCGGACTGGCTCATAAAACTGTCTATTTGGAAAAGGACAAGTTTTTGTTATAGTAAATTAGCATTTACCTACATACAATTAACAAATAGTGGATTTCGTCGTGGGAAGTACCTATTACCTATTTCTATCGTACTTCTAAGCTTCGAGCTATATCGGTCACTTTAGTTCTCCTGCAGATCTCCTCATTCCGGAGCTTATCTCGTAGGGAAACACCGAGCATAGCTCTCTCCATGGCTCGTTGCGCGACTTTGAGGTTACAACCATACATTCAAACAAACACACAACGTTTTTACTTATTAGCAAGGAATTCATTATATGATTCCTATATATTTGTCATTTTATTAACCTGACCTTTAAATATCAGATATCTACAAAAAATCTTCCCACGACTCGATCGATTCGATCTCTACACATTATTTACATAAATACAGATATGTATACCGATATATAAAACTGAATATGTGTATGGACAGTACAGAATATAATCTATAGTAATCTATGCGCTTGCGGTCTAGAATATACACCACAATAAGTATCGTAGAAAATGTACTTTCTTCTTCTTTTTCCTCTAAATATTTTCAACTGACTTCAAAAGAGGAGCTTTTCAATTCGGTTTTATGTTTTTTCTTCTTCTTTTCAGTAGATTTTATAGACCAAAAAGCTATTTTATATATATTTGAATAAAACATTGAATGTAAAAAAATGTCAAGCAATTTAAATACCTTTCGATTCATAAAATCCACGGTAACATTTCTATTTGCCGTGTTATTCAAATAGGAATCCAAATCCGTAGTGTGTACCGTAGTCTTGATTACGTTACCGAACCTTTTGAATGGTAAATTTACCTTTCATAATAAATTCAGCTGGTTCTTTCAGCGCAATAGTTAGGTTTCGTTGTTAGTGTAAAGGTCAAATCAAATGCAAAATACACTTTTTTTTGTAATCATATATATAGGCTTACGTTGACCATGGTTTCACCTGATGGTAAGTGACGACGCGGTCGATAATGCCGAGCATGCTAATGCCTACTCAAATACTGTTTACTATGAGTGTTGTGCGTCGAGATCGAGTGTATAGTGAGAATAGGGACTGGTGCAACGCGTAGTAAACGTGTGCGAAGGACCGCTACGTTTGCCAAAAACTTATTATCATCTACCCGCAAGATCTTCAGTTCGTCCGTGATCATGGTGCTTGCAATAGTACCGATATATCAGCAACTCGAAACAAATAAATTACATGGTAAATATCCCGTTAATAAACAATATTTGAGTATGTTAGTGACCATGGAAGTTTAAAATGCTAATGCCTACCTACCATTTTCCTAGCATTATTCAAATGCTATGCGGATATAAAATAGTAACGTATGGAAAGAAAGGATAAAAGTACCTATACCTATATCGCGTATCAAACATACGCCAATTAGGCACACGTGTATCACATTTATACACAGCTATTTACCATGTTTGATTACATGTTGATAACCTTGACCTTGAACTCGTTAACTAATTTTGTTTAACAACATTAATCGGTATAATAAAGATTGATATTATGTAATCTATATACTTATAATAAAACTGTAACAGGTCCAATTCTGTACATTGAAATAATTTTAATATTTTTTTTGTAGGGTGTATTATTGATGCTGAGGCCAAAACTATAAATTTTTTCATTTTTGTCTGTCTGTCTGTTGGTCTGTACCTTGGCTGAGCATCACCTCGAAACTATTGAATGGAGTCAAATGAAACTTGGCATGATTTGAGTTCATATTACGAGGTAGGCTATGGGATACTTTTAATCCCGATATTCAACAGGGTTCCCTCGGGGAGGGGATGAAAGTAAAAATATGTCATCATCATCAACATCCTGATGTAGTCCACTGCTGAACATAGGCCTCCCCCAGAGCGCGCCACCTTGACCGGCTGCTCGCCTCCTGCGTCCATCGGCTCCGACAGTCTGTCCTAGATAGACATATTTGTCGACAACTTCGAGAGTATCGTTCCCAACAATTACCGGTATGGGTGGAACATGAGGATTAGACATGATTTTCGTCTTTTCCATATTCATCTTAAGACCAACCTGTTGGGAGACTTTACTGAGGTCGTTGAGCATGGTGCTAAGGTCCTCGAACGACTCCGCCATAAAAATATGTACTTAGATGTAATTTATGAATGCGCGGTCTGATTTCATTAATTCGTTTTTTGATAGAAACTTACTGTATAATGTATGGAAATTGGAGCGGACTTACGGGCGGTCGCTGGTTTTCCGTATATTCTACACTGTGCACTTTCTTCAATATTACGTTCCTCGAGAGAAATTTGGGCCAATCAGCTGATCGACCCTAACGCCTCCGTTATGTGGTATAGAGGTGTTGCGCGCGCGGTGTCTTACGAGCGATACTTCTCTTGATTCTTGACCGTTGGTGGTAGGAGCGGGTGCGGGGGTAGGAATTTGAATGCGTGAGTATGTGTGAGTGAAGTGTGTGCGTGTATGCGTACGTGTTGCCGTGTTATAAAATAAAATAAATACTAAATATTTGGCGCAGACAGTATAGTATTAGATGTCTTCTATGCATAAGTCCTTCAATCTAGAGGAACGAGAAAAGGAAAGAATCGTAAATCGATTGAAATTAAAAAGACGTTTCCTCTTGAATGCCCTCTCGAAAATTCTCAGAGCGTTTTTCCTCGAGTCCCAACAATCGACAATAAATCAAATTAGGGTCTCGAAATGACGTAAATATCGTGATTTCGAGAACTGTAGTCCTGTTTCGAGGATTGTAATCCGGTTTTAGGAGTAGGTATTGTTCAGTGCAGAAAGGACTCGGTTTTGTGATGAATCCTTCTGTGATTCACTTCGGTTCTCTTTACGTAAGTACCTACTGATGGGTATTTCTATAACTTTTTTTTACTGAAAGCTAGTCTTGTGATTGACCACTATCTCACCTGATGGTAAGGGCCGATACGGTCTTGGATGTAACGCGCTTGAAGATACCTGTTCACACTCATATGAAGACTCCAAGATTGTAGTTGAACTGGAAATGTTTTAACCTATGGCGTAGTTTCTTTTTTCATATTTTTATCACAGACTTCGCTAGATATATCTCCTGTTTTCCTACGGAACTTTTAACTTTTTTCTGTACTTATCCGATTCATTTGGTCTAGGTAGGTAAAAATGTGAGTCACCTGTTATCAAAATCAGCAGGATGAAATTTTCTGGTATTAGATACATAGATTTTTAAGGTTTAAACAACTTGGTATCCTGGATCACGGTGTACGTTGTGTTGTCTGTCTGTCTATTTGTCTGAAATGCTATAGGACTAGGTATAGGAACAGCAGCGCTTAAAGTTTGAAAGTGTTTACTAGGTGGTAGGACTTTTCTGCAAAGCTCGTCTAGGTAGGTACCACCGCTTTACCAGTTATTCTGCCAAGTAGTAGTGTGCAAACACTACTGTGTTCCGATTTGAAAGGCATTGTAGCTAGTGAAATACTGGGTAAATGAGACTTATGAACTGATCTCACAGTCTAGAAATCTTTTCTAGACTGTGTAATGTCTCAGGATGGCTTGCGCAGTGAGCAGTGTCAGACGAAACTTTAACTTCAACCACTAGAATCTGTTATAGGTGGCCGTGACGCTTAACACCAGGCGAACGACTAGCTCGTCACGTCTTTCATTTACATAAAAAAAAACTTACTAATAATAAAGTAAACCGATTTTCATCTTGGTAAAACCTATGCTGTACTGTTCTGTGGTACTGTTCATGTCCGTATAACCCTCAGAGCCCACTTAAAATAACTCTTACAAATGCACAATTGTAAAAAATAAGTACAAAACTTCTCATTCCTTTCCCTAAACTCCTACACAAACGTGTCTTCGCCTCGCAAAACAGATTATTACAACACTTTGTATCGTGGGATTCCATTTCACAAACCGTATTTTATTCTGCTGACACAGTATCCCGGCTTCATCCCTGGCAAACGTAACATGACCTCCCCCACCCCCCAGGATACACAAATAGATTGTAATGTGGAGGAAATGCTTTCCGTTTTGGGAGCTCAAGTTATGATGGTCACTCACACATGTATAGGAAAGCGCGATCAATACTGACGTAAAGAGGCTTCCTGCATTTCAAAGGTCAGGCTTGTTTGTGTGGGTAGGTTAGTGTTTAATACTGGATTAATATAGAAGTTTATTAGACAAATTGTTCCCTAAGTAAACCAGAATATGGATGAAAATGCTTTGAAAACAATTAAGCAATATTAATAAATATTGTGCTGGTAGACCGCTAACAATTTTGAAAATAGACTATCATTTTCTTACCCATTCATGGAACAAATATTCATATCTTACTTCATATCTTACAACGACAAACCTTCATCAAACCTTTATCCCCTTCTCCTTCAGTTCCTTTCTACTATTTATCTATTTCTTTTTTCGTTCTCGAGAAACTAATTTTACTGCGAGGAGAGTGTAAGAGAAACCTTAATACACTCTCCTAACAGTAAATTAGTGCACCAGGTATTGTTTTTTTTTGTTAAGCCTGTTCAAAATTATCTCAAATTCAACTGGATGCTTTCTGTTTTGGAGGTTTTAGCCCCGAATAACCGACGTTTTCAAAGTAGCCTACAGGCGGCCGGTCACCAAATGCCATGTTTGGTTGCTCCAACTCCCCTCGAGAAAGCCTATAAAAGGCGAAAAATAGCCTAACTTGGTAACACTGCTTGGCCAAATCTGCCAAAATGCATTAGATTCACGTGTGAGTGTGTGCTACACGGTAAGTTTACAGCTTACAGGAACCAGTGTACAGGGACGAACCCCAGGACTTGCTAAAATTGAGCTCGTTGTCAGTATTACAAATTTTAGTAGGAACTATTGGGAAAAATCCCTATTAGGTATATATAAAATAATATAGAATAGAAGATAATTTTATTGCACGTATATATACCTACCTCACAAACCACACAAAAAATGACTCCTACATATAATGACGAACAAAACTTTGACAATAAGGTAAGTATAATTTGTTTGAATTAATTTAATATTTTTTGTTGAACATTTGTATTATATTAATTTGTATTTTGTAGAGAGCATAGTTTAGGTACTTTAGCCAGATTCTTCGTAAAAAGATGATTCATAAATTTAATATCTTAAAAATATCGCAATGCGCGAGCGAGATAGAGGATCTAAGGTATCTTGGACCTTTAATGTACCTAATTACCCGCAAGAAAATAATCATTACTGAATGCACCCCTGTATTCCATTCCAAAGTTTCCGCTCCCAGCGAGAATGTAGAGCTTCATTCATTATTGAGTTTATTTCATGAACATTCATGAAGTTAAGCTTTCTCATGCATCGGAACGTGAACTTTACAACGTAATTATTTCAGCTAGGTTATCTTCAAGTCGCGAGTGAATAGGTATCTTCTAGGCAAGCATACCATCGTAGACCGCGTCGTCACTTTCCATCAGGTGAGGTTGCGGTCAAAATCAGATGAAAATAAAATAAAACCGGTCAAGTGCGAGTCGGACTCGCGCACGGAGAGTTCCGTACCATTATCTATCCCTATTATAGCCATCTAGTGTTGAGTAGCAGTACTATTTAAAGCAGCGCCATCTATGACTCATCTGGTAATCGAGCAAAAAAATCACGTTTGTTGTATGGGAGCCCCCTTAAATATTTATATTATTCTGTTTTTTAGTATTTGTTGTTATAGCGGCAGCAGAAACACATCATATGTGAAAATTTCAACTGTCTAACCATCACGGTTCATGAGCTACAGCCTAGTAACAGACGGACGACAGACAGACAGCGGAGCCTTAGTAATGGGGTCCGTTTTTCTTTGGGTATGGAACCCTAATAAAAAAGCTACTCTGCAGGTTAAACAAATAATAATTACTTTTTATTTGGGTCAAACTTTGGTTAATTACTACCCCGATAGTTATTAAAAAGATACACTCGAATAATTAAGAAAGAAAAGAAAGAAGAAAGAAAATACATTTATTCAGGACATCACACAACATTACATTCCTAACATACATCATGAAAATAAAACAATAAAAAACAAAAATAAAAGGTATCGTACAAAATGTAATGTTGCGTGACGTCATGATATAGGTCCCGACTCAGCATGTAATCAAGGCCATAAGACCTCAATAACTGATTTTCAGTCGGAACCCATCATCATGACATCACGAACTTCAGGACAAACAATATATAAATAAGTTAATACATTACATACATAAAACATACATAATTACATGCTGTGTCCATCCATTTACCACTTAATTGCCCATAATCATTGCGGCTTATATTTATAACTACACTTAATTTCAGTAAAGTGAGTGATTCGACGGTGGCCGAGCGGTAGCATGTGCGATTCGCAATCTTACGGCACCGGATTCGATCCTCGGCCCTGCACGAATGACTTATCTAGCAAGTTATGTGCAGTTTTCGATGCCATCGCTCCGTGCCTCGGAGAGCACGTTCAGCCGTCGGTCGGTCCCGGTTGTCATAAGAACATCTATGGCAATCGTTACGGGTAGTCGAGAGGCCTGATAGAATCAGACACCTTTGTTTTGAGGTGGGGAAATGTCCACGCACTTCCCTGCCACCACGGGGGCGATGGCAGGGTGTATGTGGGACTCGAACCCACTAAAACCCGCCCGTGATCCGTCCGCCGCCGGGATGGGGCGAGATATGGTCGCGTTAGCATTCACTATCTCGCCCCGGCGCGCGGCGCGGCGGTAGGATAGAATCAGACACCTGGTCTAACCATTCCTGTTACTTGTTCCTTATGGGTTGCGAGGTCAGATCAGATGGCAGTCGCTCGTGTAATTCTGGTAGCTCGCCGCTACAGGCTAGATTGGGCGGCGACACCAATAAAAAATGGGAAAAGGCAAAGAGGATGGTGATGATGACGACTTAATTTCAGTAAAGTTCTTTCAAGAGTTTCACAGGGTAAGCAACGCATCAGTGGCACGTCTAGTGTTATCACAGGGTAAGCAGCGCATCAGTGGCACGTCTAGTGTTATCACAGGGTAAGCAGCGCATCAGTGGCACGTCTAGTGTTATCACAGGGTAAGCAGCGCATCAGTGGCACGTCTAGTGTTATCACAGGGTAAGCAGCGCATCAGTGGCACGTCTAGTGTTATCACAGGGTAAGCAGCGCATCAGTGGCACTGGCACGTCTAGTGTTACAGATAACCTTAGGCTACGGTGACCTCTTCAAGAAGGCCTTCGATGAAATATATGTAGATCCACGATCGCCGTCTAGAAAACGGCACCGTTTTAACAAGGCCTTATATGGCTTGTTTTTGCTCTCAGTCGCGTGTGGCCGTGTCTAATGAAAGTGATGTAACTCACATATTATTGTTTTACAACGGTATCACAGGGTGCTATGGTTCATTATTAAAATGAAACAACCGCTTATGGACTGTTTTATTTTTTTTTGTTTTGTTGTTTGTTTTACTGTAGTTGGAGAGTTATATATCTGTATAAGTAAGCATTGGCGCGGGGATACTTTTGAGGTTTGATTTTTTGAATAGAGACTGTCTATCTATAGTGTGTTTGATTTAAGAAGAGGGTTGGTGGTTTATTTGGTTGCTAGGTAGGTAGAGAGCATAAAAAAGCGGTAACTGCATCTGACAACTGAACGCCTCGTAGACTTATATTTTTGGCTTAGTTCAAAGCCTATGTTGACTGCTAAATTTAAGCTAAATGATTTTAAGTTGTTTTAGCTAAGTTGTTGTAGGTATAACAGATCACAGAGAACGTATTTTTTTCCTACTCAATTATCTATCATAAAATCGAGAAGCGAGAATGAGAAAGTAAAGCAAACTACAAAATTTAGAACTTTAATAAAAATAAAATAACTATAAAATAACAATGATGGTTGTATAATTCAAAACTAAAACAAAATGTAAAACAATTCTGATAAATAAACTTAAACGGTTTTATTTAAATTGGCATTTTGGCCACTGTATTATATAGCAAATCAGAAATGTCAACTCATCTATAGCCACCAACGCCTTTACAATTTGTCGACCCAATAAAATTCCTTTTACCAAAACCTTTTGCACTGTATTTTTAAAGCGGCGCGGCGCGGTGTCTACGTAACAAAGGAAAAAGTGAAAATGGTGGGAAGGAAACTGGGAATATTCTTTACACTGAAATGCCTGTTTTCACGTAGACTTGGGGACAATTTCGTTGAACAGTATACTTTACATTTATTTTCTTATAATTTATAAGCATAGCATTTGACCACAGTCTCACCTGGGCCATAATTCTGTATGAAAACACAGATTCCACACGATATAGAAACCACGTCGTTATCGTGTCTTGTTCAAATCGTGTCACACCAAGGAATCGACAATTTTTGTATTCTGTATAATCTAGAAAAAATATCTATGACAGGTTTTGGATCCCTCGAGTGCGTTCCGAATTAGAACTAAAGGATTTCTCATCCCAAAACCGATAAAAAATTAAAATAAAGGAATGGCTTATATTTATGTTGTGATATAACGAAGCCATGGGTAATTATTAAAAATTGACAGAAAACCTTTAGAAATACCTTCACTCTACACTTTCGTTTTATTTTGAATATTTAATATCGACATAAGTGGTGGTAACTTTTGACGGGTTGATGTTTCGGAACGCGCCTCAGTGGAACATATGATTTTTGACAGTTCAAATCGCGCCAATTCCACATTCATTTCGCGCGGTTTCGTTCTCATTTCATAGAGAATAGATTTTTGCAGATTTCTTATGTAAGACAAGGAATTCGTGTGGTTTCGAAGCAAGGAATCGTAAAGTGGTCATACAGAAGTAGGGTCCTGATGGTAAGAGATGACGCGGGCTACGGTGGTGCATGCTTGCCTAGAAGATACCTGTTCACTCAAATTAAATATTAATATTAATTAATTTTTTATTGGTTTTTTTTTTTGGTTGGGGATCATGAGGTCCACTCAACTGAATTTGACATTTCTTTGTAGGTAGTCTAAGCATTTTCTTATTTTTAAATTACTCTGTAGTTTGAAAGGTTTAAACGATGTACTTATAAAACGAATGAAATTAATTTCCTAACTATGACGAAAGAAGTAAATCCTACGAAAGACTAGGCGGTATGGTCTCATGACTTTAGCCTGCCCAATAGGGCGAACAAAAAAAAAAAAAAAAACGATGTACTTACTGCGCCATCTAGTAAAAGAAGCGGAACTAGTTTTTTTAAAATAAAACGCCTCATTGTAAAATGTCGATTTAATCAGGCCTTAAATATAGAAGTTTAAACGGAACCCTTTGCAAAATAAGTCCGTTCGATCACATTGCTGATCCTTGCAATCAAGTTGAAAGTATATTACACTAAATTTATCCTCTGCAGTTATTTTGAACTTTAGTCATATGCTCTAGGGTTCAAAGTAGGTATAAAAAGTGAGATTCGTTTGAAAGAGATGACACTGGGAAGCAATCGGCCTTTCCTACGATGTGTACACATGCATGTGGCGAAAGCCAAACTGATAAAAAAAGATCTTCGACCCAAGGGCAGGTAAATAACCAAAGCAGCCCCCCCCCCTCCTAGGTACTCCCCTTTGATAAATTTATGTTTATTTTACGCCTTTACGAATTACGGAGTTACACGCAGCCTAACACATAGTAATTTACGTATAAAATTATTTAGGCACACTAGCTCGAAATGTTCTTATTCCTACATAATAATTAAATCTAACAAATGTCCATAACTTGCCACTCAATAACTCGGAACTTTATCACGGCCTCGTTAAATGGGATTGCTCGTAAAATTACAATTTTATTGATGAAATATCATGAAATCTGCAAGTACCTACGACATAAACGGCCCCAAGAAACATAAAGTGAAGGGAGATAGTGTTAAAGCTGTATCTGAGACAATTTTTCCTGAAAAGGGCGTAAAAGGAAAATGTCAAGTACGAAACCTCTGACAAAAAAATACCTACCGCTATTCAGCACCCACCTTTGATTTTCTAGCTGTCCGATAAAGCACCCGTCCAAATAAACTTCTTGCTCCCGTCGCATCGCTTTGAAGGGACTTTACGGTGCTTTTACGTGCGTCGTCTGTCCATCTAGCATCTTTATTTTTTTGTATGATTCGGAAACACATATTTTATCCTTGAGCAATGGTGGCCGAGCGGCAGCATGTGTGCTTTGCAATCTTATACATCGAGGATCGCACGTTCGATCCTCGGCCCTGCACCAATGACATATCTATTATGTGCAGTTTTCGACGCCATCACTCCGTGCACTGGAGTGCACTTTAATCCGTCGATCCTTGTCATAAGAACATCTATGACAATTTCGTTAAGGGTAGTCAGAAGCCTGATAGAATCTGACGCCTGGTCTAACCATTCCTGTTACTGGTTCCTTAGAGCCGACCTCCAATAACAAAAGGGGAAAAGGCAAAGAGAATGATATTTTATCTCTTAGCCTTTGCCAGTTTTGGATGGTCGACGACCGAAACAAGACCCTAGTTCTAACAATCAGTCAAATAAATATACTTACTTACTTCTTATTCTGTTCATGAGAACTGATGATGTCTATGAAGCATGCACGTAAACCTTGATTAGATTTGTTATCTTATTATTTAATCCAATTTTTAATAATTAATTAAATCAAAAAGTTTCATTATAACCTTTAATTGGTGTTAACTATAAAACCTCGTTTCTACGTTCATCGAAAGACATGTTCCGTCAAAAAGACTGTCAAGTCAATCGTCAAAATATATAATTTAAATACAAACAAACGGAAATGGAATTTTATAAATTAACCATATTTGATGCACGGCGTCCTAAAAATACCATATACTCTGTTCCAGAGGATGCGACGGCCACGGCGGCACCGTTGGCTGACCGTCTCCGTGTTCTTCATAGCTTACTCCGTGTTCCAAGCCGTGTTCAGCGCTTCTGTGGAACCCATCACAGAAGAGTTGGACAAAGCAATCACTCCGGCTACCGCTGATATCACTAGCAACAAGGCTGATGAAGAGCCTAAAGGTATGCGTATTTTAAAGCAGTTTTTTAAATCAGATGTTTTCGGGTAGCATTAAGGCTGCTGTATACGCAGATCACAGATAACCCCCAATAGATACCGCATTACGGGATTTTTGTTCGGATCCTAGCTCACCAAAACTGGCGGAAGGCGCGGGTTGCGGGGACTGGAGCCAATGCGCTATTATTGGCTGTTTCGAGTGACGCCCTAATAATGAACTCTAATAATTGGTCGAAACTAAGGCCGTGCTGCGAAGCGGCGATTTATATAGAACCATTTACGCCAATGCGTGGTGCGCGGCCGTCGTCTTTCATGCGGTATCTATTGGGGGTTATCTGTGACGCAGATCCACTATCTCGCTCCCGCATTGCGACATTTTTGAACATATTAAATAACTGAATTTACTTATGCAAAATCTGGCTAAACTATATGATCATGAATAACATTTCAAATGTTCAACAAAATATCATATTAATCCAAATAAGTTTTCAACAAAAACGGTTACGAATGAAATAAAACTTTGTTACCGTTGTATTTGTGAAATCTTGTTTGGATTGATATGATATTTTTGTTGAATAGTTGTAATGTTATTCATGATGATATAGTTTAGCCAGATATTGCGTAAGTAGATTGTTTAATATTTTCAAAAATGTCGCATTGCGCGACCGAGATAGTGGATCTGCGTATACAGCAGCCTTAATATTCTGACACGCCTGCAGGAGAAGGAAAGCAAAGGGCACATTGCAGATGAGTAAAGTTGATCGCCCATATGCAGTACCTACCTAGTAACTCACCAAGTAAACAGTACCTATGCATTTATTACTGCAGACCCTTGAGTAGTTCTTATTAGCGATTGGTCGAATTCCATGAATGAACTTTAGCAGGACGTGCGTGTTTTTAATGAATTTCGGGGCGTTCAATAGCAAGCGTGATTAATGGCACCTAGTTTTTTTTTATGTAAGCGAATGACGCGACGAGCAAGTCGTTCGCCTGGTGTAAAGCGACACGGCCGCCCATAACAGATTGCAGTGTCACTCGGAACTCTAAATTAAAGTTTCGCGTGACACTGCGCACTGCGCACGTCATCCTGAGACATCACAGAGTCTAAAAAAAACTTTCTAGACTGTGAGATCAGTTCGAAAAGTCTCATTTGCCCAGTAATTTCACTAGCTACAATGTCCTTCAAACCAGAACACAGTAGTGCTTGCACACTACTGCTTGGCGGCAGAATAACTGGCAAAGCGGGGGTACATACCTAGACGAACTTTGCAGAAAAGTCCTACCACCTAGTAAACCACCGCCACCACCTACTTGTTGTGGGGATTGTGGATTTTTTTATCTGCTGTGAAGTCTTCCTTAGTTTTTCATGATTTGACTAGATGGCCCACTTTCTTAGCTTTTTTAACACTACGATTAACACGCGTTGGTATAATAATATTATGTAGCAACTGCACTATTTTATGCTATACAATGGATGTTATGTTGTTTTTTTTTTCCTGGCGCTATAATACACTTTTCATATCATTCTGGTATAGCTATTTATCCCTGATTAGGAACAAATGCAGTCTACATATACCTACACAAACAAACACCTACAGAGATACGATAGTAAAATGCTGGAAGCTTTTTGTCGCTAATAGATTTATCTCCTAAAATACATTTAAAAAAGAGGATTGAGAATATTTTAGATCATCCGCCCTATAAGACCGATTTAAAAAAATAGGTCCCATTTTTTTATTTACTGCAACTCTACGATCGTGTGCATGGATTGGTAAAGAAAAATTTTTGTATTTGTTTTACAGAAGAACCACAAAAATCTACACCAGTTGTCATAAGAGAAAGTGATGAAGATACCTCAACGGAAGGGGACAAGAAGAAAATGAAAGGACTCACAGATGAAGAGGAAGAGGAAACCCCAAAGAAAACGCAGAAAGATGCTGGGTATACAGAGGTACGTATATAGAAGAACATTAACATATTATATACTTACCTGCTCAAAGCACTAAGTTAAGCTTCGCTGCCAGATAGGGGCGCCCTGTTGACTCTAGTATGGGTTTCTGTTATTTAGTGTTTTGTTTCTCTCTATCAAATGTTAAATGCGCAAAGAGAAAACACCGAGTAGCTATTCCCCTGTAATGCAGTGTTTATTATATATACCTATATTTATTTATTATTATTGCATTCATGTACATCAATAGGTAATATACAATAACAAGTACTATAAATAAAGATCTTAAATAAATATTAAATTAGGGCGTTAATGTATATTTTGTTATAAAAAAGATTACCAACTTTAAAATTTCTTTTGCACAGATGATAAGAAGAAACTTCAATCAAAGGAAGCTCTGTTTTTATATTATTATTGAATGTCCAAAAAAAGAGGTATACCTACTTTTTATAATCATATATGCATAGTTTCTCGTATTTATATGTATACCTTTGGTTTGTAATGTATTTGGAACTAGAGACTTCCCGCGGTTTTACCCGCAACTTTTTCGTTTTTCCGCGGGAGCTCTTGTTCTTCCAGCATATTTTATCATAACAATTAAGTCAACGTTTTGAATACTAATACTTCGATCCGTAACAAAACAATATATTTTCTATTCGAAAAATCATTGTAAAATTATACAATGACAAGGCGTTATGGTAGCGTCACCTTGATGGCGATGAATTTTTTTCCACCATTTAGACCAAAAAAAATGTTAGTTCGGGCATATCCTGAGATTTGAATCTATGCATAAAAGCCATTCAAACAAACTGACAATGTTTCACTTGTGTATATTATCAGGAATCATATCATATCATCGTTTTTTTCCAGGAGGAAGAAATGACAATGCTGCGCAATGATGAAAAACAGTTGCTGATGAAGTCTGCCGTACCCACCGTGCATCCGCTACGCAAGAACTGCACGCCACCCGCTATTGAACAGGTAAATTACAATTATTTCAAATTCGAGTTACTCCCAAAACTCTAGAAGCTTCTAGTAAAGTTGGCACCACTTTACTAGGGCATGACTTAGACTGAACTATGACTAAAATATTTAACCCAGACCGTGACTAAGATTTGACGTTACGTGATAAATATTCTATAACACGATGAAAAATTACAATACTTGACACTGGCTAAATACTGGCGTGTCTGTCCGTCTTTTACCGTTTGAATTTTGGCAGGAGCTCCATGATCTCATCCCATCCTCTCCTTTCCGTCATAGAACAACTAGACGCGGTGAAGCCTTCCATCCTTGTCGTTAACGTGCCCCATGCTCGCACAAATCGTTTCGGAAGTTCGTTCCTAATCCATACATCTAAGGAATGGAACTTGCTTCCCGCAACGGTATTACCTTCCACATACAATCTATGCGTATTCAAGAGCAGAGTGAATATGTATCTTCTGGGTAAGCGTGTCCCACCTTAGGCTTCATCTACACTTACCATCAGGTGAGATGTGGCCAAACGCTGACCCATTCCTCACCTGAGTCATCATCATCATCATCATCACACCATGTGTGGAGCCAAAATAATTAAAAAAAAAGCAATTCCAAATGAATCCTTTTTTAAGACTGGTTGGGCGACGCGCTGTCGACATCCGCCTTATCATATCACAAAAGCGTTGATCTTAGAGTATAAACGTGTTGATACACCACAAAACACGACCAAAACTTGACAAAAATATAAATGGGCGGGCCTTGAAATGCTTTCACATTTGAACTCTTAAAAACAATTGAATTCCATCAGCCTCTCACTCAGGGCAACCTAAACGAAACTTAACTTGTATAAAAGGAGAAAGAAAATGGAAGTATTGAGTCTAAAATTGTTAAACCAATATCTTGAGATAAGCAGGAGACACAAAAGATTTGTTTTCTTACTAAATATTACTTTTTTTTCAGTTCCCACGACCACTGATGGGTCAGAACGCTCGCACGCACGGCGGCCTCATCCTACACGTGTTGGTAGCTGTATTCACCTTTATTGGACTCGCCATCGTCTGCGATGAGTACTTCGTGGCCAGTCTCGACAGGATCTGTGAGGGTAAGGCACAGAGAAAAGAATAAATACTACTAATTACTATTTATACCTTTGCATCTCACAATAATCATAATACTAGAGCTGTAGCAAACCGTATTCGGTACTGAGTAACGGGTGCGCCATCTAGTATACTGAGTAACGAATCGTTACTCACGAATGCATTTCGTTACTCGCATTTTTCGTAGTATGGATACCTTCACTGTTTCACGTACGCAATATTACTCGATTCGTTGCTCTAACATAACATGGCATGTTATTAGGTATCAGATGTAACGAGTAACGTAACGATACGATAGTAACGAGTACTAATTGTTATAGTAATGAATACATACGGGTACGCTCTTTTTCGATACTTTTACACCTCTATATAATATGCACTCTAAATTAGAGGTGGGCGATAAACAACGTCACGGCGATAAAATCACAGTGATCAGCTGCTGGGGAATATCACAGTGACTTTTTAGATATTACCGACGTTCCAAAATAACGTTGTCCCTTGTGGCCGCCACTGTGCTTTTTTCTCTGTCACTCCAGTCACGGTCGACTTGGGGGCCGATTCTCACCAATTCGACTTTTCTGTAGTCCTTATCGTTATAGTCGATTTTATAATAGGTTCGAAAGGGACGGAAGACAAATCGAATGGCTGAGAATATGGCCCCAGAAAGATAATACGAAACTTGCGACGACACGCATGGGACTGAGATGGCAAGGCAAACGGCGCTGGTGGCGCGTAGCGAGGCGACTTTTGAAAAATGATGGTCCTTACTTTAAAGGTCTTAAGCTTAAGGCGGCGGGTAGACAAAATAAGGTGTTTTTTGGGACGTTTCCTGGCGTAATTACAACACGTGGAGTTTTGAATTTAATTTATCATGTAATTCATTTCATTAACTAGTTTTGTGATGACCGCAAATACAAGATTAATAAATATAGCTCTATAGAAAAAAATCGCAAAACTCCCTCGAAAAATTTGATTGTTCCCATTTTGCTGAGCTTCTACCGCATATATTTTCACAATAGCTGATAGAATACTCAGTACTACTTTTTGTTTGTTAATACATACATAGAATACAATATAACACCCAGACAGAAAAAAATTAATGCTCATCATACTAAATGTTACGCGGAGCTACTACCAACTAAGCTATCGGACCAGACAAATTTTTCCAACTTGTCAAATCTCTTTTCTAACTGCGCTGAGAACCCAATGGACAGACAAACAGGGTATATTACGGACAATTTAACAACACGAAAATAATTGTTTAGCTATTGTCTAGCTTAACCTTGTTCGGTATTTTAAACCTTATCTTTTATTACACAGAGTTGAAATTGGCACCAGACGTGGCAGGTGCCACTTTCATGGCGGCTGGCAGTTCGGCTCCAGAGCTGGCTACGGTCGTCATCGGTGTCTTCTGCGCTCAGGATGATATCGGTACGTACTATAGCTAGACATTTTACTTCGTTATTTAAAGGAAAGAAATAAAAGTCTAATAAATATTGTTGCAAATTAATAAGCGTAATTTTGATTAATGTCACCGATATAGTTCTTAGAATAAGCAAGTTGAAGTAGCAATCCATATCGGTCGTTGAAGTGACAACCGATGGGGAAGAAAGGTTCTCGATTGGCAACCACGAACTGGAAGACGCAGCGTAAGCCCCACTAGGTGGACGACGATCTGGTGAAAACCGCGGGGAGCCGATGGATGCAGGAGACAAGCAGTCGCTCAAAGTGGCGGTCTGTGGGGGTAGCCTATGTTCAGCAGTGGATGTCTTCAAGCTGTTCATGATGACGATGATGATGATGGGATGAAAACACATTGATCATTATGATCATCATCCTCCAGGTGTATCCGGTGTGATCGGGTCGGCGGTATTCAACATAATGTTCGTGATATCCGTGTGCGCTCTGTGCGCCGGCACCGTCTCCCACCTCAACTGGTGGCCGCTGTGCCGCGACTGCTTCTTCTACGCCATCTCCATACTCGTCATGCTGTGCACCATCTGCAACGGATATGTGTCTTGGTAAGATATTTTTATGCCGATCCATAGATTAGGCAAATAGGCTAATTTTACGTGTTACGCGTAACGGCTACTTGCTACGCGTAGCAGCTATGTGCTAGACATAGCTTAAACGTGCTACACGTAGCGTCTACGTGCTACGCGTAGTGGCTGCGTGCTACGCATAGTTAAAATGTGCTACGCGTAGCGTCTACGTGCTACGAGTAACTACATGCTACGCGTAGCTTTAATGTGCTACGCATAGATTCTTTACGCTACGCAAAGCTAACACGATTTTTTATATTTTACGAATGGCTGTAACTACAGTAATTTATTTGTGCTTTTTTCTGAACTACCAATGATTTATGAGGAATACAATTTATTTAACCAAAAAAACTTATGCCAGTCTGCACTAGTCTATTAAGATACAATAATAGCTAAGCAACACTTTCCCTCGGGTTCTCGTACTTTTGTTAAATTCGTTTCAACTGCGCATACCAAATACTGAGCGCTCATTGGTTGCCTGTTGATCATCGGCTGTCTACAACCAATGAGCGTACAGTATTCAGTGCGAAAGTTTAATAAGTGTTATAGTATTCAGCGTGTTGACTTTTTTAAAATGAATCAATGTCTTGACGAGCTAGTTGTTCGCCTGGTGTTAAGCGTCATGGTCACTCATAACAGATTAGTGGTGGTTAAAAAAGCGCAAAGTACTCTAAGCGGGCACGCTCTTTGCAGCGCGTGCTTACGTGGCTTTCACTTGGCGCTTTGTATATCGCGCCGCTTATACCTACCTAGAGCGTTGCGTATCGCACTCGTTGCGTACGGTAGTACAGCGCGCGAGTAAAAGCGTAGTTACGTAAATCCCTATTCAAACCGGCACGGTATTCGTACCGCGTGGGTAGCGGTAAATACCGCGCGGCATCCTGCGCGATTTTGTACTGAAGTTCCGCGGCTAGCGCGAAACTTGAGCGAAACTTAATACAAAATACCCGGGCGGAATCCCGCGCGGGATACCGCTACCCACCGCGGTACGAATACCGCGCCGGGTTGAATAGGGCGTAATGCTTACCGCGACAGCGGCCGGCCGGGGAGCAGTCATCGGGTGCTAGCGGTTGCTGTCGGACGCGTCATGCTTTTCCACAACACGCGCGCGTAAAGTGCGCACGCCCACCCGCTTCGTTATAACTTAAGCACGTAAAAAAGTGGACTTAAAAAAACATAAAGTTTGAAGCGTGCTTTTGGCATAAAGCAGTTTTGAACAGTACTGTAACAGATAGCACTGTCATTCGGAACTTGTTAGGAGTTTGGCAAACGTACGGAAAACCGGGGGCTAGAGAGATAAGTGTGAACTTAAGATCTGCTAAACTTTAATACCGACGGGCATTAGTGTACCGTATTGACAGACCTGATAGCTCACTTGGTAGTAGCCCTGCCTTCTGAACTATGCTAGGTATGCTAGGCTTTCTGAACTAGGCTGTGGGTTCGATTCCCATTTAGGATAAACGTTTGTGCGATGCACATTGGTGTTTGTTCTGTATCTGGATGTGATATTGTATGCTATATTATGTATTTACAATCAAAAAAGTATCTATATGTACTCATATCAGTTATCTGGTACCCATAGTACAAGTTTTGCTTAGTTTGGGGCTAGATGGCGCTGTGTGTAATGTCCACACATCATCATCATCGTCATCAACAGCCTGAAGACGTCCACTGCTGAACATAGGCCTCTCCCAGAGAGCACTACTTTGAGCGGCTGCTCGCCTCCTGCATCCATCGGCCCCCGCGACTTACACCAGATCGTCGGTCCACCGAGTGGGAGGGCCGGCCTACGCTGCGTCTTCTGCTTCGTGGTCGCCACTCGAGAACCTTTCTTCCCCATCGGTTGTCAGTCCACACATTAATGTATGATATATGTGTGGACTCCAGGCCGGAAGCTCTGCTCATGTTGATAATGTACGGCGTGTACTGCATCGCTCTCTGCTACAACACGGCGCTCGAGCGGTGGGCGCTCACACTGCCGCTGCCCTTCAAGCTGCCCACCAGGGAGGAGCAGGCAGCGCTCGTCACTTACAAGTGAGTCACTGGTAGCTAAATGACTTTGACATACTAAGTTATAGTCATAGTCATTTATTGGTACCAATTTAGTTACATGACAAATTTTTTTTTTATGCGATTGAATGACGGGACGAGCTAGTCGTTCACCTGATGTTAAGCGACACGGCCGCCCATAACAGTTGCAGTGTCACTCGGAACTTTAAAACAATAAAAAAAAAGACATTTGTATTATTTTTTATTTATTAATTAAAATTATCGATATTGTAAATATACATCATTGTACTTAATGCTTAAAAAAATACGATTCATTAATAAATATGAAATAAAAAAATAATTAATTGAAATTAATTAATATTATGGAGCAAAATCAAATTGAATTATCATATAAAAAAATCGTCAAATTTATAAAATGCTTGTTCAATGGGCCAGGTTTTTAATTGGTTTTTAAACGAGCCTCGTGAAGGTGCGTTACGAATTATTTCCGGCAGCCGGTTGTAGACCGCTAGCGCTATCACGTGAACCAGTTTAGATGTCTTTGTTAGCCGCCGCGGCAATATTGCCTAATTTTTTTTATGTGATTGAATGACGTGACGATCTAGTCGTTCACCTGATGTTAAACGACACGGCCGCCCATAACATTTGCAGTGTCACTCGGAACTTTAAAACAATAAAGTTTCGCGTGACACTGCACTGCGCACGTCATCCTGAGACATCACACAGTCTAGTACTCAGATTACTACACTGAGTGATCAGATCATAAAATCTCATTTGCCCAGTAATTTCACTAACACTAGTTTTTACTAATATCGTAAGGCTGTAAATGGACTGTAATGTAATCTCTTTTAGATATGTAATAGCACCAACCGCTATTACTTAGATTGTTTATTCTGTCCATCCAAAGGCAGCCTGGAAGAAATCGCTTTATGCGATAAGGCCGCCCGTTGTTCCACCATCCTTTGTTTTGTATCATGTGCATTGTTGTATTTTGGTGTTCAATAAAGTATTTTTGTATTGTATTGTATTGTAGTAACTTTATAGTCCAAACGAAGGCAAAGCTAGTGGAAATAATTCGTGTAACAGCCAATTTTGGCACAGTTGTAGAGAAACATCTCCTGAACAACATTTATTAAAAGTAGTGTACTGGGTGCCGCTGCCAAACATAGGCCTCCTTCAACAACGGCCAATTTGGACGCTTATCGTTGGAGGGGGTTTCGCCTTAATCACCACGCTTGGCAGGCGCATCGTGATCGCAGTAGATTATAATGAAGATCTTTCCTTTTTTTTATAACTAAATAGGCCCGCATTTGACCGCAATCTCACCTGATGGGAAGTGACGATGCGATCTACGATGGTACATGCTTGCCTAGAAGATACCTAATTCACTCGCGACTTGAAAGATTGTACTTACGATCGAGATGAATGCTGCTGCCTATTCCCTGGATATTCCTTTAGCTGGCTCTTACTTCCCCACGGGAAGAGATAGTGTTTGTACAAATACTAGTTGACCCGCCCTGGCTTCGCACCATGGGAAGAGGGAAGCGAAAGGGAAACGATAGGGGAAAAGGATGGTAAAAGAGAACGAAGGATGATAGGGGTTTTACAAAACTCGCTATGTACATTCGAATAATAAACAAACTGTTTCCATAAGGAGCGGTGGGAAGCCACCCGCGCCACCTGCCGGCGGGGAAGAGTATACGCAGGTGGAGGGGCAGACCAAAGAGACTCCCATGCAGGACACACGTGAGTATCATACGTCATCAGCGCAATACGTTCCCACTGCTGGGACACTGGACTTCTCTCATATAGAGACTGTAGGTAGGCTGTAGGCCATGCTGGCCAAGTATGGATTTTTTTTAAAATGAAAATTAGATACTGCCATAAACGTCACGGCCACCCATAACAGATTGCAGTGTCACTCGGAACTCTAAATTAAAGTTTCGCGTGACACTGCGCACTGCGCACGTCACCCTGAGACATCACGCAGTCTAAAAAAGATTTCTAGACTGTGAGATCAGTTCATAAGTCTCATTTGCCCAGTAATTTCACTAGACACAAATGTTCTCGAATGTTGTGGTTCTAGAACATGCGTGTTTCCTCACGATGTTTTTTTTTCACCATTGTAAGAGCGAGTGCTAATTCCGCACTTAACTTGAAAGTCATCGGTGCAGGGTCGAGCAGGATTTGAACCCGGGTGCGTCAGTTAGTAAGGGTGGGTTTATTGATCCGTAGTTAAGGTAACCAATGGTTAAAACTAACAAATTCTAACCAATAGTCAAAATTTGTTTGAGATTTTATCCATTGGTTACTTTACCTACGATCCTGTGTCGTACGGGTTACTGCCGATTCGTTCACTTCACTACCATATAGGGTCTATACCTTATAATATTAGTAATATAATGCCCGTTTTCATAAAAGATCCCTAAAGTACAACCTAACTAGGAATCCCTTTGGCTAAGGGCCCCTTAGATTTGACCCTTACCTAAATTCGTTTTCACAGCGCTGAGTGGCACTTAATTGTAAAGTGACAGTTTATTCTTTTCTACGGTTTCCAAAAACCGTACGTTGCCAATTTTCGGTATTTTATTTATATATTTTAGAGAATAATCGTCAAAAATACAAGCAACATGCTTTATTGATATTAGTACTAAAGTTTTTAATGTATTATGCATCCGAAAAAATTAAAACAAATACCGTTTCTGGCGTTATGCGGGTAGAAACAATTGTCAAATACAATTGAAAAAAAACTGCCGTTTTGATAATTTCATCTGCCACTGAACGCTTAGGGGATCCCTTAAGCTGTGGGTGTCCCTTGATCGCCGGTGAAAACAAAATTACTGTAAGATGTCACTTAAATCTTTTTAAGGGTCCCTTAAAATTTAGGGATCTTTGGTGAAAACGGGCATAAGTAGCACATGACAACCGCGCGCGAAACTTTTTCCGCAGGCAATGTCCATTTCCCATACATTTTGGAGTTAGCGTAAGGTGATTGACATTTTTGCCAGTACCGCGCGCGTGATACTGGACTCGCAGCGTCCTTCGGTTTGACCGAATATATCTAGTTTCATTTATTGATATATAAATAAGAGCATTAATTTGAAAATTTGAAACAATTTGTAGAGTTTAGAAAAATGATGAACTTTATTTTGGTAACAATATTTTGTCGATGTAATATAAAACTCCGGAGATATTAGAACTTTTGTTGAAGCCTTTTTGATTAAAAATCAATTTTAATTTAATATTTTTTTAATTGCTTGAAAGACTTTTTAACTTTTTAAGTCAAAAATCTGTTCTGTCATTAAGGAAGTACGGAATGTAGGTATTTAGTGGAGTATAATTTAGTTTGGAGACTTACGTTACACAGAATTTGCAAATTAGAGCTCTCAAATCGGGTCTCTGTGTGTTTTTGCTAAAACGAACACCAGGAGAATGATGATTACTAAATAAGTATGTAAATTACTTAAAATTCGCTCTGTCATTATCGAAGAAGATGAAATGAAGGGTATTTTTCATATAACAGCTAAGTATAGACATTAAAGCTATGCATCAAATATTGACGACGAAAACCTTGCGACTACGCGTACTTTTGTAAAAGCGCCCTTAACGCCTCACGCTGGCATCTTAGCTAGACCCCCTGGTAACCACCCCACGTATTACAGCATACAATCCCGAGGGTGCGTACGACAACGCAGCATATAACGCGGACCCCGTGCCCGTGTGGGACCCCACCCGAGCTTGGGACGCAGACTCCGCGTGGAATGATACGGTAAACAAATACGATTAACTTATATAGGTACTAGTAACCTCAAAGTTGTGCAACGAGTTATGGAGAGAGCTATGCTCGGCGTTTCCCTGTGAGATAAGATCCGGAACGAGGAGATCCGCAGGAGAACTAAAGTGACCGATATACTTAGCTCTTAGAATTAGCATGTTGAAATGGCAATGGGCAGGTCATCGCTCGTAGAACTGACAACCGATGGGGAAGAAAGATTCTCGAGTGGCGACCACGAACCGGAAGACGCAGCGTAGGCCGGCGCCCCACTCGGTGGACCGACGATCTGGTGAAAGCCGCGGGGAGCCGATGGATGCAGGAGGCGAGCAGCCGCTCTAAAGTGGCGCTCTCAGGGGACGCCTATTTTCAGCAGTGGACGACTTTAGGCTGTTAATGATGATGATAGTATCGCCTGCTTAGCGTAATATGCAGATTAATCTGTACAGGAATAGGACAAAAGGAACACCCAACACACACAGGTTTGGACATGAGAGAGATCACTAGTCACGGAAGCTTAAGTAAAGCATATAATATTATGTGGGTCAAAAGAGTATTATGACAGCGTAAACAACGCATCAGTGGCACGCCTAGTGTTACCGATGTCCTTACGCTACGGTGACCTCTTCCCATCGGGAGCGCCGTATGCAAAGATTATAAAGCCCGTTGATAGCTCGTGAACATAATTTCTCGTACAAACACGACTCACCTGCGCGGGCAGGGGGCGAGGTAACAGAACGAGACAAAGCTATACGAAATTACAAAGGACAGAGCAGGATGGAACAAAAGACATCAACGGGTTCCCGTAATTTGTAGTAAAATAGTAGTTGAAATACACTACTAATTTTCGTATGAGGGGAAGTTGTATCATTGGTCAACTGGATTTATAGTCAATGGCCGTATGCTTGTTTGCTATCCTAGCACATAAAAATAAGTAAAGCATGTTGCTTTAGAGACGGATGGATGCGGATTCAAAACCCGTTCGTGATTCGAATTTCACCTTCTTAATTTATTCTATCTGAAGGCTGTATGGGTGTATCAAAGTCTACTTCCCCGAGGCTTTGAAGCAAAGGCAAAAACCTACCCTGCGTTAGTAGGATAATATTGGGCATTCTATCCCACCCTGCTCGTTACACTCGCACCGCTCGTTCCACTCGCTTGGTGGGATAGCATACCCAATATTATTTTATTTTATTGTCGTTGATGAAGTAATTCTACTTCGCTTTCGAAATCCTGTTATGGCGAGAAAATTTAGTGTTCAAGCTTTGATGGTGACTCGTATATAACGACCATAACAACGAAAAAATTATCATTGCATGGAAAACATCCCTAACATTGATACATAAAAATGAAGTTTATTAAACAAGCGGAATCATTGAGTTTTAACAAAATATATGAAGATTGTAAAAAAAACATCTTTCGACATGGAAAATTACTTCCAAACACAATGCGCTGTTTGATTATCGGACCATCTAATTGTGGAAAAACAAACTTAATGGTTGGTCTCCTTTTACATGAAAAAGGATTACGTTACCGTAATATATATGTATATTCTAAAACTTTGTATCAACCGAAATATATATTTCTAGAAAAAGTCCTGGAAATGGTTCCTAATATTTGTTTCACCAAATATCAAGCTAATGAAGACGTTATTAGTCCACAGGACGCCAAACCTAATTCAATAATAATATTTGATGATGTTGCATGTGAAAACCAGTCGAACATGCGAGATTATTTCGCTATGGGTAGACATAAACACATTGATTGTTTTTATTTAAATCAAACTTATAGTAAAATACCTAAACAGTTGGTGAGAGATAATGCAAATTTAATTATACTCTTTAAACAAGATGATGTAAACATGAGACATATTTATGATGAACATGTAACTACAGACATGACATGGTTAGAGTTCAGAGAAATGTGTTCAAGGATTTGGAGCAAACCGTACAACTACCTAGTGATTAACAAAGATTGTGAAAAAAACAAAGGTGCCTACAGAAAAAACTTTGACACATTTGTCAAGTTTAATTAGTACTTATAAATAAAAGTTTCATACATAGGACTTCATTATACACTAAACAGTACAAAGATAAGTACATATTATTTTCAAAATAATAAATATGGAAAAAGATCTAAAAAGACAAATAGTAAATGCTGCAGAAGCCGTTAAAAAGAAAATACGTCAAATGAAAGATATAGAGAATGAAAATGATCAAGTGATCAGAAACGTTTTTAAACCAATAATTAACCCACTTAATCAAATTATGAAAAATGAGAATACAAGTGTAGATAATAATAAGCTCAACACATCCATTGAGTCAAAAGACTTTGATAAAACTCTTATTAAGAGGCAGTCTGATATCACAGTTGGCAATACAACAAAATATGAAGACACTGATTCAGAAGATAAAACGGATAATTCAGATCAGTATCAGGAGAGTGAGGAAGAAGATGAAAGTGATGCTAAAGATACAAGCAATGCATCTTTTAAGACAGTTGGATCTAGTGAAAGTAATGAAGATTATAATATATCTTCTTGGTCTCTGTCTCCAGACGTTTTGAGCAACATTCCATTTGGTGTAAGGAATGAACGCGGAAAGCTAATGATGGGGTCATCTCGTGTTACTGTTACTGATGACTACGTACAAGTTAGTGGACGTAAATACAAAAAAACCCCTGGAATATACGAGCTGTTATTTAGAAAGATCCCAGATTTAGCTGCGGTCACGGATGAAGATACTATGCACTATAAGTCAATGCTGTTAGATACTAATGCTCACAGAAGAGATTATGATCCAAACAAGCCAATGAAAAGCAACAGAGGACGAAAGTACTTAGCCATTATAAAACCATTATTTAAATTACGAAAAGTTTCTGCAAGTACTGAAGGCAGTAATCAAGATTTAAGACAAGGTTCCGGATTGCCACTGTTAAAAAAATGGAAGAGAACTACTGATTATGTATATTGGGACGATCCAAATGAATTGATTGAACGATTAAAATTATTAATTGCTTCACGTGATGCTGGTAACACAGGAGTAGATAACGAAATAATATCAATCATCGAAGAATTGCGTGAAAGTGGTGTAATAAATAAATAAATAAATACATTGAAATTTTCAAAATTAACTCATTTCCATTTCATAACTTAAACATTGCGGTTCACCTGATGCAATGAATACAGATAAATTTGGTAACCATATACATAAACGCTTACGGTTGACAGAATTACTAGGTATATTTGACAATACTTTAACAAAAACGGAAAACGAAGAATTCGATTTACAACAGACAAGATTGACAGGGGTGAGAACTCCTTCGGCGGATAGTGATGCTGTTAACAAGGATTATGTGGACAGGATTAAACAAAATTATTACAGTAAACAAGAAGTCCAACATTTACTTCATGCTATTAAAAACGACATACTGATTTCAGTCGGTAAACTTGAAGAAAATTATTGTACTAAAGCTGAGTTAGAAAATATTTTAAAATTAAACTTAAAATGAGTAAGGAAGAAGTAGTAAATGAAATTCACAAAACAGCAAGAAGAAATTTCCCAAGGCGACCTGTGGTTTTAAAGGGAATCGATGACTTATGGCAAGCAGATCTTATTGATATACAGAATTTAAAGCGATACAATAATGGATTTGGATTCATTTTAGTTATAATAGATTGCTTCTCAAAACTTTGCTTAACTGTTCCAGTCAAGACAAAATCAAAAACAGAAGTATCAAATGCATTCGAACACATTTTAAAAATCACTAATCGCTCTCCAATAAGCTTACAAACAGACATGGGAAAAGAGTTTTACAATGAAAACTTTAAGAAACTCATGCTTTTGTATAATATCAATCATTATTCTACATATTCAGTAAAAAAAGCTTCGATTGTTGAAAGGTTAATTAAAACATTGAAAAACAAATTATACAAATACTTTAGTCTAAACGGTAGTTACAAATGGATTGGCAAGCCCTTAGAAAGTGTTGTGAAATGCTACAACAACACAGAGCACCGCATTACCAAACATAAACCAGTAGACGTAAATAAAGAGAATGAAAACATTGTCAGATATAATATTCGAAAATCACAGATATTTATGTTGAAAAGAAATAAATTTAGCATTGGGGATTATGTGAGGATAAGCAAATACAAAGGCAGTTTCGAAAAGGGCTATACCCCCAACTGGTCGACAGAACTGTTCGTGATTAAAAAAATTAATAAAACATTCCCTATAACTTACTTAGTAGTAGATATTAAAAAGCAACCAATTTTGGGAAGTTTTTATGAGCACGAACTGCAAAGAACTAACTGTCCAAGTATTTATCTAATTGAAAAAGTTATAAGAAGAAAAGGCAACAAACTATTTGTAAAATGGTTAGGTTTGCCTAATAGTGAAAACAGTTGGATTGATAGACGAGCTATTGTATAAAAATCAGGATACAACGAGTTGGAGGACATTATAATGTCAGTTACGCGAGGTAGAGGACTTATTAACAGTGTAATAAATAATTTACCATTTGAACTACATTTACCTGGATATAATTATTGCGGACCGGGCACGAAACTGAAGGAAAGATTACAGCGAGGTGATAAAGGAATAAATAAATTGGATGAAGCTTGTATGAAACACGACATCGCATACTCGGCTAACAATAGTTTAGAAGATCGTCATAGAGCGGATTCGGAGTTGTTAAATATGGCAAAACAGAGAATAAAATCTAAAGATGCTGGCAAAGGAGAAAAGCTAGCCTCCTGGCTAGTAAGTAAAGTAATGAAAACTAAATTAAAGCATGGAGCTGGAGTGAAATCTTTCAAAAAATTGGTTTCTTCAATTCGCTCCAGTTTGAAGAAAAGAAAACCAAAAAATAACACGACGGCTATTAAACTAGCATATAAAGCAGCGAAAAAACTTATTAATTCCAAAAATAAAGGAATGAGTCTGCCACGCATTATACCAGTGCCAAAAACAGGCGGTATTTTACCTTTAATACCCATTTTCGCTGGATTATCTGCATTGGGCGCTGCGGCAGGTGGTGCAGCAGGAATCGCTAAAACTGTAAACGATTATAAGTCAGCTCAACGCAACTTGGAGGAAGCTCAGCGTCATAATAAAGTGATGGAAGCTATAGCCTTAGGAAAGGGCTTGTATATGAAACCTTATAAAAAGGGTAATGGATTGTTTGTTAAATCAAAAAACTAATGAAACGGCTACCTAATCGTCCACTCACAAACATAGACATCCTAGAATATGCTGTCCATCGCATACCTTACTTCAGAGGTGTTTATATGAGAGATACGCTACCAAAACATCCTAGAAAAGTTGAATGTGCCGTCGTTAATTTGGATAGTATGGCGAACGAAGGAACTCATTGGGTAGCCTACGTTAAGTTTTTAGATTATTGTGAATATTTTGATAGTTTCGGTGACTTAAAGCCACCCTATGAATTGATTAATTATTTAAAACAAGATGTAACATACAATTATAGCAAATATCAAAGCTTTAACTCTTTTAATTGTGGACACCTGTGTATAAAATATCTTGTAAATTTTTGGAAAAACCCCACTATTGTGTTGAGTAAATATTTAGAAAACATTAATAAAGATGTATAAAATATAAAGTACTGTTTTAATTTATGTCATTACTACAATGTCTTTCACACTGTCCATAACTGGTAGTACATCACTTTTATCAACAAGTTATTCGCCTGCATTACAGCTTGACGACGAATACGAGTGTGCTTTATTGTATTTGTCTACTTTTAATTCAATTCCAAATATTGATATTACAAATCGTCGATGAAGTACCAATACCTCCTAACTGACATTTTGGTCCAAAATTACTTTCTTAATTCAATAGACATAAAACTCATATTCGCATGGATTGAATTAACTTCTAACCAACATTTCTTTGATTTGATTGGTTAGAAGTTAATTCAATCCATGCGAATATGAGTTTTATGTCTATTGAATTAAGAAAGTAATTTTGGACCAAAATGTCAGTTAGGAGGTATTGGTACTTCATCGACGAAATAATAAATTCTATTACGATGATAATGAAATCATAGTAATACCCGAAGGAGCGTATGAACTTCAAGATATTTGTGACTACTTGAAAACCAAAATGAAAAATGCAAATCTTAAATTGTACTGCAACAACAATACATTAAAAACATTTATATATTGCACTAAAGACATACATTTTGAGAAAGAAAGTTCTCTTGGAATGTTGTTAGGTTTCGGCAAACAGGTATTAAAAGCTAATATAATACATGAGTCGCAGCTTCCAGTGAACATTTTATCAACGACTGTGGTAAGGATCGAATGTGATATAGTAAGCGGATCATATATTAACGGAAAATCAAGTCATATTATTCATGAATTTGCGCCAAATGTACCTCCTGGATATAGAATCATAGAAATACCTAAAAACATCATTTATTTTCCTGTCAATCAACATAATATCAGTTCTATTAATATTAGAGTATTGGACGTAAACGATAATTTGGTTAATCTAAGAGGTGAGGAAATACAGCTCTATCTACATCTTAAAAGGAAATGATTGACTACAATAAATACGTGAATCCTGTATCAAGAGCAATCAGTGTTAATTGCACAATTCGCAAAGACACATCTAAACGGAAAATAAAAATAAGTAAAGAAAATAAAAAATATTTGAAATTTATTGGGCTTCTAAAATGAGCATTTTAGATATAACAAGTACACCTGTCTGCGACAACACAATCGACGGCATCGAATTCCATTCATACAAGCCTTATGTGACAAGTTTTAACAGGAATGATGAAATTCGTATTCCTATTAATCAGCAAGATTTATACGTGCTACCGTCAGCCAGTACTTTGTATTTAGAAGGAACTGTGAATATTTTAAAAAAAGATATAAAACAGAAGGTTGATCACGTTGAATATACAAACAATCCTCTGCTTTACTTGTTTCAAGATATTAGGTATGAGCTTAACGGAGTGGAAATAGATAAGATCAAAAATGCTGGTATATCAACTACTATGAAATCTTTGATATCTATGAGTTTAGATGACTCTAGAGTAGCAAAAGCTTGGGGATGGGACATTCATGGAACAAGACAAGGAGTGAACTTTTCAGCATCAATACCGCTCAGAAATATTCTCGGATTCGCAGAAGATTATAAAAAAATTATCATTAACTGTAAACACGAATTGGTTCTTCTACGTAGCAATACAGACTTAAATGCTGTAAAACTGAATAATGGAGAAACTATAGAAAATATAGAAATTCATAAAATAATTTGGCGCATGCCACATGTTAAAGTATCCGACAAGGAAAAAATTAATTTACTGAAAATTTTGGAAAAGGATCGACCGATTATGCTCGCTTTTAGAAACTGGGATCTATATGAGTATCCTTTATTACCTCAAAGTACAAAACACACGTGGTCTATTAAAACGTCATCTCAAATAGAAAAACCCAGATATGTAATTGTTGGTCTTCAAACAAATAGAAAAAATCAATGGGATAAAGATATGTCACAGTTTGATCATTGTAATTTACGCGATTTGAAAGTGTACCTCAATTCTACGTATTTTCCTTACGAAAGCCTTAATGTTAATTTTACCGATCACAAATATGCTATATTATACGAGCAGTATGTCAGATTTCAACAGTCTTATTACGGTAGTGGGACCGTGCCCTTGTTAAGTATAACCAATTTTAAGGAAATAGCTCCACTTTTCGTTATTGATTGCTCTAGACAGTGTGACAATATAAAATCAGGACCTGTGGTAAACGTACGCGTGGAGTTTGAAAGCAACACAGAGATTCCTGCTAATACTTCGGCATACTGTCTTATTCTTAACGACTGTATTGTGGAATACAAGCCTCTAAGCAACTTGGTGAAAAAGATAACATGAATCCTGATACAATCATAGTAGATCTTCAAGGATTCAAAGATTCAAGAAACAATTTTATCATAAAAGAAATTGCAATTACAAGTGAAGATCATAGCCAAACGTTTTTGGTGAAGCCTCCCTATTCCTATAACAACTTAACAAAAGAAGAAAAAAGACAAGTGAAATGGATTGAAAACAACCGTGGAATTATGTGGAGCGAAGGTTTCATAGACCACCGAGAACTAAAGCGTACCATAGTACCATATTTGATTAGAAAAAAAGTTATAACTAAAGGCCAGGAGAAGATTAAATGGATTCAGGAGCTTTGTGAGACCTGTGATGTAGTTGATATAGGCGAAAAAGGGTGTCCTAATTTTATGAAGTTGCACTCACGGTATGATAGTTTATATTATAACTGTGTTAATCACAAAAAACAATGTGCATTAAGAAATGTAATTTGTATAAAAAAATGGTGTGAAGATAATGATATTTTTAAATTTAACTTATTTATTTAAGAAATTGTTTATTCATTGTAATAAATATTTTAACTATTATAAGCATTATTTTTTATTTCCTACCTAATCTACTCTAATAGGAAAAAAAGATTTTATTATAGTTAAATACCATTTATTTTATAAGTAAGCTTAAATTACACATAATGATTATATTATTTCTTATATCTACTTAACAAATACGAAAATTATTACTTAGATACAACATTATAATATTTTATGAAAATTCATAACTACATTTATAACTTCATTGAAGTACATTTTGTGATGATAAAAATTAAGTATTATTAAAATTTAATATATTTAATTAACATAAAACAGAAATAATTACGTAGGTACATTACAATAATTTTATGAAAAATCATAACTATAACCACATAAGTTTTTTGAAATATTATTGATTACATTTTGTGTTTGATCATATATAGTATCATTTACATTTCTCACAACGTATTGGGCACTAAGCATTACATTGTCTTCGCATTCCTCACATTTGCAGTCACTCGAATGCCGCTGAGGTTTATCCATATTTAAAATTTGTATTTTGATTAGTCGTATTCCTCGAGATGGTTCTCCATTAATAACAAACGACGGCTCGTAACCACGCTGACGTTTTTCTATTACATGGCCTTTTGCCATTCTCTTGCTGGGCTTCTTAGATTTCGCCTTCCGCTGAGCCTTGATGACATCGCAGAGTTCATGGGAGTTCGGCGGTGTCGGAGGCTCGAAGTATTGAGCACACTGAGAAAACGGATCCGGTGAAACAGCGCGTTCTTCTGGGTCGGACAAAATCGAGAAACCATAATTCTGAGTAGCCTGAAACAAACAAAATATTTTAAACACATTTACTAAACACTTACACTTACTATTTAGAAAGTAACTTAAAAACAACAAAACTCACCATTAGGTACTTTGTTTTGGTAGATAGGTTTTCGTTGAAATAAAAATAACCCTTGCTGTGCTTTGTTGCTTGCTGCTGCTCCGTTTGCCTGCGCCCGTTTGAATGCGGTTATTCATTACAGTTATTAAATAACTTTAACAATGTCTGAATCATACATGCTTACAATACAGTTTTGTTGTGTACCTACGCTAATAATAACTGGAAACCATACCACCTGCGTGTTCAAATTCAGTTATTTGCTAACAATGCAGTTTGCAAATGGTAACTAGAAACTATACCACCTGCGCGCATAAGATCAGCAAGTTCAAACTTGTTACAGCAATGGCAGAATATTTGCTTGCAAAGCAGTTTGATCGTGTATGAGAATGGTAGTTGGAAACCGTACCACCTGTGCACTTCAGATTCAGTTATTTGCTAGCAATGCAGTTTGTGAATGGTAACTGGAAACTATACCACCTGCGCGCATAAGATCAGCAAGTTCAAACTTGTTACAGCAATGGCAGAATATTTGCTTGCAAAGCAATTGGTTGTGTATAAGAACGGTAATTGGAAACCATACCACCTGTGCAGTATACTGACTAATATTCTGTTTATTTTAATACCTAATTCAGGGTAGGTATATTAAAACTAAATAATAAAACAATTTGAATAGTATTATAGGTACCATACATTTATTAAACCTAGGACATATAATTATAAACTAATTAAGCTAGGGTAGGTAACAATATTTTAAAAGTATAATCTTATAACTCTAAAAAACATTTTACGACAAAATGGGCATGTATTTTTCAAAGATAGTGCACACTTTACACAGCTAAGATGTCCACAATTTAACGATAATGAAATCTCATCATTGAAACAAATTTTACAAATCATATTTTTAAAGTACTTTTTACTTTGAATATCATCGTCGTCATTAATATTATCACTACTAACATTGAACGCCTCAGATTTTTGATACTGATCATATTTTTTTTCTATTATATCTTTTATATATCTTTCACCTTTCAAAATTAAAATATAGGAACAGTCTTGAAAAAATCGTGCGTGCTCTATCATAGGTCGGTCTGGAGCTGACCAGTCTTTGATACCACCACCACAGAAGTAACAAATCACTTTATCACTTTGTCCTGTGTAGAAAAAACCTGCCTCAGCCATTTCTTCTGGTGACTGAGCTAATCCTTTAGGCCAAGAGTCAAAACTCTGCAGACGAGTTTGTTTCAGGGCATAACGACTATGAGCAGGCCGTTTTAGTTCCATGTTTTAATCTTGGTGAATATTTTAATTAAAAATAACAATATCAATAATTGCAGCTAAGACCAGTTACAACCTCTGCTGTTCCGTAATGTTTGATTTCACTTGAGTATGAATACCTTAAAAACAACATTATTTATTATACTAATTACAAATTTAAGAAACACGAAATAAGCTAACTGGATAGATAACAAACTTTTTATTTACACATCAATAATAAAAAAAGTAGGTAGGTACATGAATGATTTTAATCAATTTTACCTGTCCTAAAAAGGATTGAGCAGTTACCCCAAGCTTTTGTGGATACCTTATCAGCAGAAATCAAACGCTTATCATCGTTTCCTGACAAAGCCACTTTCTTTACTTTTTGTGTAAATACCTCATGTTTTATTGATTTAAAAAGAACATTTGTTTTTTTCAAAACGTTTCCGTGATATAAGGTTTTATTATAGTCGGCCAGATCTAGTTCGTCAACGACAGTATTTTTTACACCTTTTGCTTTTTTAATGATGCTGTCAGCTGTTTTCACGCAGTAAAGTTTGGAACGGAGACCTACAAATTCAGTGATCATTTTTCCCCCCATCTCATCCTTAAAAAGGCCAGGAACTTTTTTATTTTTAAGAGGAATGTTGTGCTCGTTATTTATCGCATAGTTACTCGTATCAAAATACGAAATAAAGATTTCTTTTAGATCTTTGTATACGTCTTTAGTTTCAATATGATATATAAAACTATCAGTGTCAGTGTAACACATCTTAATGCGATTATCATAGACAGGTCTAAATACCGAGTAATGAAAGTCATACATGTGACTTTTTGATAGCTCAAGTACGGTAAAACCGATATAGATTGGTTTGTCTAAAACTATGCGATCTGGTTTCAATTGCACTGCGACCAAATTTTTAGAGAACACAGATGCGCTATGAAAATGTGGACTTGCAATCAATTTTGCAGCCGTCGTTTTCTTTTTAGTGCTATTTTTTTTGTCTGTCCATTCGTTGACTAATTTAACATTAACCCGTTTTTCATTATTTTCTAGCGTTTTTCCAAATATACTATTGTTTAGCAACTTGAAAAAATCTTGCTCAAATGTTGATGTTGCTTGTTGACGTAACTGCGTGTTAAGATCAATATATTTTTTCAAATACGGTCCCTGCACGAATTTTATTACTCTGTGTATTTTACGCAATATTAATCCATGTTTCAGACAGGTTTTTAAATGGATGTAATGGATAACATAAAAATGTTTGTCATACAAATTCGGTACAAGTTTTTCCGTTTTTCCACCTGGAGGGATGCATTTTTCAGGACAGAACGGGAGATCGTTGTGTGCACTATGCAGTTCGTTCGGATAAATCAAATCGACTTCTAGAATAAAGCCGTGCACAGAATCATCTGGGATTTCTGTGACATCCAAAGAATTGATTTCATTTTGCTCCATAAATTTGAAACCCGATAATGGTAAATACTGACTCATACTGAATCCGTACAAATTATTGCAATCGATATAAATGATATAAGAATCCGGTTTAGTCCGGTCATAACCAGGAAGAGCAGCGTGATTCGCGGAACAATTTCTATGAGAACAAAGCGAAATTCCACCACGTACCCCGTGTTGAATCATTCTCAGCATAGCCAAATCGTCAATGAGTTCAAGTTGAACTCCGGTTTTAAGAAGCATTGCATCAAATGACAAACTCGGTGCTGTCAGATAGAAAGCAGGATCAAGATCGTAATGCTGTTTGCATGTTTTTCTAAAATTTTCAAAAATGTCGGTTAGTAAAAGAACATCTGTCTTTAAATACAAATCCGTATACTGTCCTAAATCATGCATTCTGAACTCTGTCCAAACTAATTGCGCGTGCTCATAGTCCTCATCGGATACGTTTTCATTTGTTAGAGAACTATAAAAACAGTCTTTGGAGGGAAGAGACCGCTCTTCATAACGTTCCCACATATCCATGTACTCATACGGGTAAACACCTTTCCGCGACAGCAGATGGAATTTTTTATCGTCATGAAAAAAATCACGCAAATGTTTAAAGCTGTCTTTATGCAAAGTTTTTGTTAGTTTATCCAAACTAGCTCCCAAGAACTTCAACGAATCAACAAATCGGAGTTGAATAAATTCGTTTTTTGACACAGCAATAATTTTTGTAAAGGATATGTAATTTTCTTTCGTCTTTGGAATGATCTTAATTGCACCAGGAGCTTCCCCTAATTTTTTTATAAACAAGTGGCAATCATAGCCGGACAAGTTGTGAAAAAATATTGGTACAAACGATGGACGTTTGAATTGCAAATTGCAAAGACTATGCGCTGCACCACGATAGTGACCGGTGATATGACAGTGGTCGCGAACCTTGTCTGAAAATAAAAAATGTTCGCATATGTGACAACGAGTGGCATTTTGAAAATCAAGTGCATTATTTTCAGTGTAAATCATTGGAGTAGCTTTATTCAAAATCTTATGAATGTTTTGCATGTCTTCAAATATGCATTTAATGAATTTTTCTACACAATCGGGACCGCGATGCGATACAAAACGATTTAAATTTTCATCAACAGAACAAACAATGTAATAGGCGAACGCCGCTGGTAAGTGATGATGCAATGTTGACGTGTTACATGTGTCAATGTCAAGGTCAGAGTTTCGTTCCAATAAAGATTCGAAATCTGCATATATAACAAAAGGAACATTCTGCTTACGTTCGAAATGTTTGAATTTAATCACCGATCCTTTCTCGGGTAACACCGTAACAACACCACCACAAACATGATTATTTAGCTCTGCAGCATTAGAAAAAAATACTAAACACGTTTCGCAAAAATAAAGTTTTCCGTGATGTTTAGTCATTTGACTTCTAACAAGTTTAGACAAGCTTTTGATTAAGCAATAATGTTGCGTTCCCGAGTTGTTTTCAAGTAACAACAAATGAATGGTCTTTCTAGATTCTTCTTTATTTTCCGACTTGTATAAAGGACCCACAATAATTTTGTTATTTTTTAACCCATATACGATAAATCTGAGCTGCGAATTATTGCTCTCGAATTTTTGTATATCAGAAAACGTAACCGGAAACTGCACATCATTTACATTCAATACTGTGCGGAAGTCTGGATAAGATGTTACCCGCTCTGGGTGTGACTTAGCTGGATATAAAGCAGCCGTAACACACCACATGAAACAACAATTGTCTTTATTTTGAATGTTGAGACATGCTTTTTTATTTTTAATTTTTTTCGGTAATTCGATATAGCTGGAACCGCGTAGAGGTTCATATTTGTTAATATTGACCTCCAAATGAGTGTTATGTAAAAATGACCACCCTGAATCTTGATGTTCAAATGACTCTACTTTTTCTTTTAACGAACTTACCATGTCTGAAAAGAACACATCTAAGTTAGAGTTTTTGTATAGAATAATATTTTTAGTCAGAAATGATTTCATTTCTTCAGTGTTATTTTTAAACATAAGAAATTTAGCGAAGTACTCTAAGTTTATTTTAAAGCAAATGTGTTTATTGAGACAAGCGTTTAAAAGAGTGCTTAGTTTATCGCGAATCGAAATAAAAAACGCATCAATTGAACTAAGAGCTTGTTCATTACATATTAACCTGTAAGTGGCGATTCGTTTGCGGAATGCCGAAGATATAATATCAACACCCTCGCTATGTGGTTCAACAAAATTATTATTGTTATTTCTATGAACGTTACTTCGCAAGTGCCCTATCCAAGACTTTGCGTCAACGGAAGTACTACAGACTGCACAATAAGGCATCTTTGTAAGTATTATTAACTGTGCCTAACTAAAACCAGAAAATCAAAAAATATAAGCCATATAAGAAAATATAATATATTTGAAGTATCAATATGGTAACCTATATACTATCGTAAAATTAAGTACCTACCTACTTATCTTAACCTACTTAAATTACCTAAACTATTACTTACTATGAACTAATTTAACGATGGGATACAAAGATTAGTCACCAAGGTTTATATAAAATTGGTGACTAATCTTTGTAGACCACCGGATCCGAGCCTTTGAAGACGCCGTAGGCGTCCTCCATAAATTGCTGTATTTTTTCCCAAGGCGGGGAGCCCTCTGCAGTTTGGAGTTTAATGGCCACTAAGGCCTTTTTGTACAAAGTTTGAGAGGTCCCTGTCAGCGCGTCATCAGTATTATAAATTTTCAAATCTATGTAAAAGTTGCCCTCCGTTATTTTGGCGCGCCGCTGACGCCCAGCCGCCACCCTGCTCGTAAAGGACGAGTACAGAACCTTCGCGACCGTCTCCTCTTTCTCCCGAGCAGCCTTTTCTTCCGCCTTCAAAATAAAGTTGAAGAACCCGGACTTTTTTCTGTAACAATGAAAGTAAAATAATACATAAAAATTTCTGCCGAGTGCTACCGCGTTAAAATACGCGTAATACATAATAATATACATGTACCTATAACATTGAAAAGTTTTTAAGCACCAGTAACGAGATAATGACTGTCAGCTTAACTTAATACGAGAATTCTTATAATGGAACATTACTCAGTCGTAGGTTAATTTACTTTGAATCAGGCGTTTGAAAACTTACAGGCTGGAAGGCTGCTCGCTACCGGCTCCTTTTTTGTTTGACTTTTGCGGCCTCTTTTTGGATGAGGTTGAGGAGGACGTCGCCGCTGGGTTCTCGGGTTCCGATTCAGAATCAGACCTTAAAAATAACAGCACACATTAGTTGATAACGAAAAAATAATATTATTTTGGTATGCACGTATTTGTAGTCTGCAGATAATTACCCGAACAATTCCTGGACTCTCGCTCTTGCTTTCGATTGTTTTTTCGGTGCTGGCGATGCGGCGACGGGGGCGCCGCGTTTTGTTGCCTTTTTGGATGGCGGCGCGCACTGAGGGGCTACTGCCGAAATGGTATTTTCGTACTCAGAGTCAGACCTGAAAACAAAAAACATATTAGTTGTGAAAAATTAAAAAAACATTTAGAATACAAAATAAATAAATTACATTAAAAATAAATACTCACTAACATTTTAAAACTCCGGTTCTTCTTTTTGTTAGTTTGCACTGAGTACTTTGCACTTGCTGCAAGGTTATTTTCTTGAAAAAGAATGATTTTGTTCTGGCAAAACAGTGTATTTAAAACAATCAGTATTGCATCGTTAGCAATAATCTTCACTAACAAAAGTTAACCATCTCATCTTCACGAAGCATACAAATATAAGCTTTCGCTGAATACAGCTAAATCATACAATCAATCGATTATCGATATCTCATTTTGACATCTTTCAATAACCATTTCAGGAAAGAAAAGGACAAATGCTAAATTTGTTTACTATGCAATATCGATCACCTGTGTCTTTCTTCAAACGTGAACCGTCACCGCTTTCATGAATTGAAGCATACGAGCGGTTTATAAACGCGCGTTTTTATGCAGCCCGGTAAAATCAAATAATGTGTGTAAACACTTATTTTGTTGGTTTCATCAAGAAATAATATTTTTCAATCATTGAATTTAAATAAAACAGTAAACTATAAAAAAAAAATTTTTACAGTTCTACGCATTAATTATGTAAATAGTAGACCACTTTCTAAGAGCTAGGGCCTTATCTTCTATCTCTTAGGTACCTACTTTGCATCTTACATCTAAGGCACCGTGTATTAATTTAAAGCTCGTCTGCATTGTACAGTACTACTTAGTAGTATTGTCTATTCTGTGACGGTACCTATGTAGAAAGACACAGTGACGCGATAATGCTGACAACTGAAGATTCATGAGTAATGTTATTGTTACTTGGAAGTTATAGTCAAGGAGACAATGCAATTTAATTTAAGGATTGACAGCCTCTATGGTGTGGTGGATGAGCAGGTCGACTCATAAACCAGAGGCGGCGGGTTCGATTCCCGTGTCAGGTCAAGTATATTTCTGCACAGAAAAAAACGTGAATACTTGTTCTGTGTCTGGGTATTGTAAAACCATAAAATATGGTCCTCGTAGTTCACGGCTCCCTCTACAGACCATGACTAGGATTTCTTGGATCTATAATAGTTATAGATGTGATCGTTAAGTGTTATTTCTTTACTTATGTAAGGAATGAAACTAAAATCAGTACTTATATAAAGTTTGGTATACGTAAGTGAATCATTTACATTCGTGTGTTTTAATATTATCCATATCATATTTGTGATAAAAATACAACAAATAATCACTAAATCAAAGTATTATAAATATTAGGTTATATACCACCTATTTAAACTAGTTTGTGAATATTTTTAACCCAATATGTAATAATAGGGCTAGCTGCTTAGAGAGGAGAAAGAAAGTACTGTGACTCTTCGACTAACTTTGTTGTATTGCTGTGCAATACACAAGTACATTATTTCATTATGTGATTCAATGGTGTGAACTGTGAAGTGATCGTGATAAATGAGATTTTCCCACGGATTTTTTGCGATTTATGTGAGTATTAATCTAAATTTATATACATAAATATCATGATAAAGTATTAATTTATTAAATTCTGGCTAACATTGTCATTTTGTTTGCAAATAAACTTACATTAAAAAATGCACAGTTTATGTAAAGTTTCCATGACCTATTGATTTTGGATTTACTTTAAAGTACCAATGTAATAATTTTCTGGTTATTTTTTGATTGATGATTTAAGTAAATAAATTTATTATATTTATTATGTTCGCAAAGAAACTTAAATTTAAATCACTCAGTTAAAAATGTCCATTACATAATTTATAATACTACCCTTAAATGCCTGTATGATGGTTTAAAATTAAACGATTATAAATGCATTCAATGTGTCTGCCAGCTGTAAATTATTTAAACAAGTAGGTACTTTGGGCCTGAGCATGTTTTTTATTGCAGGTTCAGAAGCGGTGTACAACAGTGTTTTCAGCAGTATGAAACCAGAATCAGGATTGTATCCTTTTAAAAAAACTACTTTTATTATGCAAATATTTCTAGGTAAGAACTTAATTTCAAAATGATTGGTGCAAAGCTAAAAATTCATGGGTGAATATAATAATTAGAAAATTTTGCGTAGATTTTTTTTAATTGATTTTGCAAGATGTGACTACTTCCATTTTTTATTAAAAATAAAATTCTGCAGGGTCACGCTGGATTCAAACTATTTAAAAAAATCAAATGTTTTTTTAATGTTTTGGGGTCGTCGGAGTACATGATCCTAACAGGACGTGAAATAGTTTCTGTGGGCGACCTTGAGCCGAATCAGGTCATAACGTAATTTTTGGTGAATCTTGCTAACCTGTGGTATGAAGGAACCTGAGCCTATCCGAGGTTTAGAAACAAGATTTATATAAATTTTTCTAAGGGAACCTTGAGCCAATTCGTGGCCATTTCACTTTGGCAATGTTTTACTAGCCTGTGTTATGAAGGAACCTGAGCCTATCCGAGGTTTAGAAACAAGATTTATATAAATTTTTCTATGGGAACCTTGAGCCAATTCGTGGTCATTTCACTTTGGCAATGCTTTGCTAACCTGTGTTATGAAGGAACCTGAGCCTATCCGAGGTTTAGAAACATGATTTATATAAATTTTCTAAGGGAACCTTGAGCCAATTCGTGGTCATTTCACTTTGGCAATGTTTCGCTAACTTTATATGTTATGGAGGTCCTGCACCATAGAAGCTCGATTACTAGGGGATACTCGAGCCAATCTGGTTAAAAATCTTTAAGCATTGTTCAAAAGCTAAATCCTGAAAAGGATGTGAAATCTAAGTATTGAAATCTAAGGTGACCGATAAACAGCATCTTAAGTTAAAGTCGATTTACCCATCATCTTCTAAATAAGTTCTTACTTAAGTATAAAATATATCTACATTACGTGTGACGATGAGTCATACATTCAACACCGCTGATAAACGCATTGAACTTGACCTATTTTTGTTCGTGCAGTAGGTACCTAAATCGTTTCAATATGACATTAGCACCTATATATCATTAACCCATCTTTACAGCGTGTAATAATAGTTTGATTGTGTTTTGCTTTTAGCTACATATTCAGGCATTGTTATATAACAATGTCGCCTGACCGTTGGTTAACTATAAGGGGAATATTCTTCCTGCTAACTTATAGGTACTTCGCCACCGAGAAAAAAGTGAAAGGATATCGATTTTGTCCGAACATTGTGTAAACTTGCAGATAGCTCGGTCCCGTGATCAGGTGGCTGAGCATCGTTTTGCGATGACTGCATGTTTTCATAATTACAGTCATGTTATGATTCTGTGTAATTTATGTACAATGAACTTGAAGCAAAATTTCGTGAGCATGCTGCTTTACGTATTAACAGTAAAACTAAAAAGTAATATTGGGTATGCTATCCCACCAAGCGAGTGGAACGAGCGGTGCGAGTGTAACGAGCAGGGTGGGATAGAATGCCCAATATTATCCTACTTGCGTTGATCCTATGTACCACGGCCGTTGCTCTCATTACACCATTTCCCTGAATAAATAACCCAAGGAATGAAATAAAAATATTGCAGTCTTTATGACCATTTTCAATTCATAAAAACAATATTTCTTTTTTTAACTAAACCGGTTGTTATTGTGTTAGAATCAAGCAGGCGTAGGCGCGGGCGCTGGCATGGGCGGGTGGAACACACAGCAACAACAGCAACCACAACAACAACAGCTCCAGTCAACCGATACAACACCGCAACAACCGACGCAACAACAACCACAAATGGTCAGTTTTTATTATAATAATTTAAATTAACTATACTTAAATTTTATTACATTTTTATGTTTTTTTTTGTTTTTTTTCATGCTATTGAATGACGTGACGAGCTAGTCGTTCACCTGATGTTAAGCAACACGGCCGCCCATAACAGTTGCAGTGTCACTCGGAACTTTAAAACAATAAAGTTTTGCGTGACACTGCACTCATGCACTGTGCACGTCATCCTGAGACATCACACAGTCTAGTAATCAGATTACTAGACTGAGTGATCAGATCAGAAAATCTCATTTGGCCAGTAATTTCACTTAATGTGTTAAAATATTGCTTGTCCGTGCATTTCCGTGCTTCAATAAAATTTTAGCGTGTTATTGAACATTTAACCCCCCGACTATCACGCGAAAAGATTTTACGGCACGCGCGCTTACACCAATAGTAAATTCCATGGTGTTTGCACAGACTAACAATGTATGAGAAAATTGTAGAAGGAAAATTGCTCTTCTCTTTGGTATATAATACTAAAAATCTGATAGAAAGAATCTTATATGAAAAGACTGGAACATAAACTGGAGCGTGACTTTGACAGATTTTGACGGTGCCTTGACACATTTAATCTAGCACATAAACATTTTTTTTGTTATACAAATATTTTACTAGATTTACTTTGATTAGGTTGAGCGACGACGAGCGCTGAGCTAGCAATAATCGGATGAGAAGAGCCAAAAACCATGCACAGGGCCTATCACAAGTCACAAAATACGCCACTTTGTGATGTGAGAGGCCATGTCCCGCAGTGAACTATAGATGATATGATGACAGTGAAGAAATCTTTTACTTTAAAGTGGAACGTTTCACTAGCGCGGGAAATTCAAATTTTCTTGCATTCTTTTGCCAATAACAGCTTAATTACTCAACGTGATTACATGAAAACTGATTTTGCGGAAACAAACAGAATGTATCAACAAATTACGATTAAAAGTATCACCTACTTATCATTGGTTTAGCGACAAATGGCAATAAACCATTTTCAGTCTATTGGTCTATTTGGTGATACTTTTAATTGTCATTTATTGATACATTATATTTATTTGCGCAAAATTAGCTTTCATGTAATCACATTGAGTAATTAAGCTATTATTGGCAAAAGAACGCAAGAAAATTTGAATTTCATACGCTAGTGTAACGTTCCACCTTTGATATATAAAGAGTTATGGATAATAAGGAATATTTTGTATGATTCCAGCCGGCAGCCCCAGCGTATTACAAAGCTAAAGAGTACAACCCCGAGACTGCCGTGGACCCGCTCGTCAAACCCATCGGAGCCAGTGAGTTCTTATAAAATTATAACTTTTGTTTCGCTTTGATTCACTCTACCAATCTATCAATCTAATCGTAGGATATTTATTTATTAGATGTAATCGAAGCTATGTAACGGAGTTGTCTATTCTGCATTGTGCTGGATTGCTTGCACCTGCAGTGGAAAAGAGACCTTTTTTTTCAAACTCATATTATTGTAATATAGGCTTGCTATACTTATTCAATTTTCAACATTGCGCACTTTGTTATTTTATATGCTCAGTATCTACATTAATTTAATTTAAGTATTTTAAGTACCTATGTCATTTGACTTGTTAAAGCGCTATGAGTATAGCCAATTTGCAATAAAACACTTTAATTTGATTTGTTTTCACACCCCATCACTTCCCGTGGGTCCCGTAAGAGCCTTCTAAGCGAATATTCAGGGAATGGGCAGCTACTCGGTACATTAAAATCTTTTACGTCCACCAAGACGGCACGCCTGCCGAGCGTGGTGATTATGGCAAACCGTCCATATGATAAGCGTCCAAAGTGGCGTTTTATGAGGGAGGCCTATGTTCAGTAGTGGACGTCTTCAGCTGTTTTTTTTTATAACTAAATAGGCCCGCATTTGAACGCAGTCTCACCTGATGGGAAGTGACGACGCGGTCTACGATGGTACATGCTTGCCTAGAAGATACCTTTGATATTCTCTCGCGACTTGAAGAGCTCCAGATTGTACTTATCGGGAAACAAAGACGCTGGTAAAGTGTTCCATGGCTGCTCGGATTATAAATGTCGAGTCAAATCGCTTTGTGCGAATTGAAGGAATATTAACCATAAATGGATTGCGTGTAGCTATAAGCTATACGTCTTGTCGTCCGATGGTGAAACGGAGATGGTGGAATTAGATTGTGTAGCTCCGCAGCACACTCACCGAAATGTAACCTGTAGAACACTGATACGCTGGCGACTGACTGGCAGATGACGTGATACCGTGGAAACTTTTATTTTTAACTTTTTTTTTTATGTTTTCCGTCACCGTTGTAATTAGAACCATAGTGCCCCAAGTCACACTCGCTTCCTTTCAGTCCACCAATATCTTTAAGTTTAACTAACATTTCCAGCCAAGCTCCAGCTGATCTGGTGGTACATAGTGTTCCCCGTACACTGGGCGTGTCGGCACACGATGCCGGACTGCCGCGGCCGTTGGTACCCCGTCACCTTCATCATCTCCATGCTGTGGATCTCCTTCTACTCCTACTTCATGGTGTGGATGATCACTATCATTGGTAAGTTACCTGAGAAACCGGCGCCCGTATTATGTAAAAGTTACAACAGCAGTAGCAAAGCAACAGCAGTAGCTGGTCATTTATTTCGGGTAGGTAACATTAGTTTCATGTTTGGTAGGTAATCAAAATTAAATACACGAATAATTAAACCTGAATTAATTCAATTAACAATTTAAAATAAAAGCAGATATTACATGAATAAATGTCATGTATAAAAATTATCTATATATGAATAAGATAATCAAAACAAAAAAGAAAAAATTAATATCAATTAACAAAATCAGAATATTCAGAATAATAATGAATACTAACTGTATACAACAGTAATGCATACTTCTTTTTCTTCCTCGTGTAGGCAAGTGGTCAGCCCTGGGGGCGTACTGTGAGCTCTTAGCGCGATTCAAAACAGAGCCTATACTGGCTCGCTTGTCAAAATCCCCATACAAAAAAAACAAAACGATCCAATATAGGCTCTGTTTCGAATCGCGCTAAGAGCTCACGGTACTCCCCCTGGTGTCAGAACTTTTAGGCCGCCCAAAGGCTTCTGACTTGGCTTAACGACTATTGTCTTACAACAGCCGAGACCGACTGTTTAACGTGCTCTCCGAAGCACGGTAGCGCTCAGTTGTAAACACCACTTTTTTCTGTAGCGGTCACCCATCAGAGTAATGACCTCAGCGAACGTTGCTTAATTTTACCGATCGGTTAGAAACGGCTAGTCGTGCTTCGCAATGAGCGAATGTATACTGTACTAGCGGCTCGCCCCGGCCTCGCACGTGTAGTGGTGTAGCCTATGTTACTCAGGGTGAGTGTAGCTTTCCAATGGTGAAAGAATTTTGGAAATCGGCACAGTAGTTTTTGAGTTTATTCATTACAAACATACAAAAATACAAATCTTTCCTCATTATAATAGTGGTGTAGATGTGATCGTTGTACTGTGGTTGTACTGTGTTATGTTCCGTGGGTGCGTGTATTGAGTGGTGATGTATCGGTTCCAGGGTATACCCTGGGCATCCCGGACACGGTGATGGGGCTGACGTTCGTGGCGGCCGGCGTGTCGGTGCCGGACGCGCTCTCCTCGCTCGCCGTCATCAAGGAGGGGTAATTACTTACTTATTTTAAATTGTAGTATACAATATGTATATGGATTAACCAAATCTCACCTGATAGCATGGCCGTAGGCAGGGGGAGGGGTTTGGTGTTCAAACCCCCCCCCCCTCCCATGTTTGAATTGTTATACGTATTTTTTGAAATACAACACGGTAATTATAAAAATTTTCGCGCTCGCTTTGCTCGCGTCCTTAATATTTCTATTATGTTTTGTTTCATAACAAATGCGTTTGTACTGACTGACATGTAATTTGTGTTTGAATTGCCATACGCGTTTTTTGACATACCTACAATACTAATACGGAATACGGAAAATATATAATTTTCACGCTCGCTTCGCTCACGCTGTATTATTTTTACTGTGTTTTGTTTTATAGCAAGCGCGTTTCTACTGACTGACATGTAATTCATGTTTGAATAGTCATACCTTTCCTTGAACCTTTCTTCCCCATCGTTTGTCAGTTCTACGAGTGATGTGGCCTGTGTACTGTGGCAAGTCTAAATTAAAGTATTGCGTGACACCGCGCACGTCATCCTGAGACAACCCACAGTCTAAAAAAGGTTTCTAGACTGTGATGTGAGATCAGTTCATAAGTCTCATTTGTCCAGTAATATCACTAGCTACAATGCCCTTCAAACCGGAACACAGTAGTGCTTGCACACTATTGCTTGCCGGCAGAATAACTGGCAAAGCGGTGGTACCTACCTAGACGAACTTTGCAGAAAAGTACTACCACCTAGTTTCACATAACACCTATGTACTGCATGTCGTTATAGTTACGGCGACATGGCGGTATCAAACGCGGTGGGATCGAACGTGTTTGACATCCTGGTGTGCCTCGGGCTGCCGTGGTTCATACAGACTGCCATCATCCAGCCCGGGAGCCACGTCAACGTCATCAGCAAAGGTAATAACTAAATATTTGTGGACGTTTCACACAGCGCCATCTAGCCCCAAACTAAGCAAAGCTAATACTATGGGAATCAGATAACTGATACAATACATAGATACTTTTTTTGTTTGTAAATACATACATTGAGTACAATAATACTAACACCCAGACACAGAACAAACACCTATGTTCCTCACGCAAATGTTTGTCCTGGGTAGGAATCGAACCCACAACCTACAGTTCAGAATTACTACCAACTGAGCTATCAGATCAGTCAAGTAATAATCTCAATCTGATGTACAAAACAGTAACAACAACTTTTGAATGACGTTACTTGCTAGCCGTTCGCCTGGTGTTATGTAGCTAGTGGATCAGAGTTTTCTATTCTGCATTGCTTGCACCTGTAGTGTGAAAGAGAACTTCGTTTTTTTTTCTAACTCACATATTGTAATAGGCTTGATATGAGTTTGAATTGGGGTATTATCCCGAAAGGGGGGGACTGGGACAATGATAGCCCACAAGTTGTGACAGCCTTACATGAAACTGCGTGTTTCCAAACCTCCATACTAAAAAATAAATCCACTCACAAAATTGCACGTGCGATCGCTACGAGATTTATTCGCTTCCCTCTTCCTATGAACAGGGCTAGGACGTAAAAGTAATTAACCCGTGCGAAGCCGGAGCGGGTCAACTAGTTAATAATATATTTATAAATATTTCATTATTTTGTAATTTTGTATTGTAGCAGTTATCCCAATTTCACTCGTCACGTCAACCGATAACATAAAAAAAAATTTGGGGTTTTTAGGGTTATTATGAATACCAAATCGAAGCGTTCGATTTCAAAAATTTTGGTCTACACGTCACCGGTGTCAGGAGTAGGTACCTACCTAGTGTCAAAGGATACTAATGAATTCAATTACACCCAGTATAGAATAGAACAGGGACGGCGTGAGGCTTAATAGCGGGGGAAGCAGCAATTTTTTATTTTCACACTTACAGAAACTTATTTTATAGTCCATTAAAAAATAACTATTACTTACTACAATTTGAAACTAATATCTTAAGATGTAACTTAATATAAAAACCATTTAATATCTACTTAACATTTTTTTCAGTAAGCAAGTACTTACCTACTTAATTATTTTTAGTTTGGTTATTTTTTGGTATTAATATCTAAGAACTTAACACTATTTTTTCATCCTACAGGTCTGATTTACTCGACGCTGTCTCTCTTCTCGACGGTAATCTTTCTGGTGGTGGCGACCCACGCGAACGGATGGAAGCTTGACCGCAAGTACGGGGCCGTACTGATGGTCTGGTACATTTTGTTCATCACACTTGCTAGTCTGTACGAGCTCAACGTGTTCGGAGACTTCAACCATCCTGATTGTATCTCTATTTATTAAACTAAAAATGAAAGGGACAGGAGATAAAGCGTAGAACATAATTTGCCGTTAAGTTTTCCTTACAAAATTATTTAACACGATATTTTATTTTAATTTTGAGATTTCCATATTTCTAGCTTATTTTAGTTAACGCTTTGGACACTTACGAAGTGTTTTCGTAATATCATAGTAAACATTATTATCTACATTAGGCGAAGGTACTATGCTGTTTTCGCCTTATTCATTCGTTAGTTTAGAACTTGTTAAATCATGCACTATTAAACGTTTTTAGAGTTTTAACATAGTTAATCAACTCTTTTTTTTTTATTTTACGTAGGTAATTAATATTGGATAACGGATATTTTTCCTGATGTTCAAGCTTCATCAACAAATGGACATAACACCGGCCTACGTTTTACTCTTTGTAAAAATAATCAACAGTATTATTAGCTAAGTTTTCTACTATTGCTGTTGTCTTATGAATTAATAATGTATCGATGTTAGTCTCACTCTTACATCTTTTCTAATAATATTGTGAATAAGTGTTATGTATTTTGAAATAATACCTTCACGTTATTTTGGGCACAATGAGGTCACTTTAACGGCTTAGCCATAATACGATACTTCATAATAGTTCTTAGTAAATAAATATTATTGTGCTCAAAATAAAATTGATGTTCACATATAGGTTTCACGTTCCAAGATAGAAAAGCTAGGTTAGTTTTGTAATTAATTAGGATATTTTTTAACAATAAAATTCACGCTTTACCTACTGAATACAGTGTGAGATATCATAATAAAAAGGGTTATATAATTTGGAAATGTAAATAAATAGCTTTTGCGTGTTTCAAGAGCTTGCACACAATTGTCATGTTTAACACGTTAGACATAATTTCTATACCTGTTGTTGCTATTTATAAGCAACGTACATCAAGAGCAAAAAAACGATACAAGCCAGGTTGCAGAGGTCATATACGGCGTAGGTAGTCTGTAGAAAGCTTTTATTAACTCCTCCCCCCAAAACGTCCTCAAGACTGCCCAGGCAAATAAGTTATTATTACACCTTATGTATAGGTCTAGATTTTGTTTGAATAATTTTTCTGTGACGATTTAGATTAATGATTATACAATAGAATTTGAACTACTTTACGTTTTGATGGTATATCTACATTTAACTAATGTAGAGCCTAATAAATAAATTAACTAAAAATATTAATTTATAACTCCAATATTATTATTGGATTTAAAACAAAAACATCGACAAAGTGACGAATTATTTTACAATAGTTATCGTAAAAGAGTAATGCTTTTATTATCTAGGTACTTTGTGATTTAATATTCAATAGTAGTTAGTTTGCACCTATAAATACCTATATCACTCATAAAAAAATCTAAATTCTTCCGTAGTGAAATGTAATGTTTATTGACTGAGAAACAATGACACTCTTAACTTTTTCCAATAAACGCAACTCAAATACCTCAAACATCTTAACTTTGGTGATTCTTCCAGTAATTTTATTTACACGGTGATGCCCTCTTAATTCTGTGATCTATTTAAATAATGTAATTTAAAGTGGGCCAAATGGCTAGGTACAATTTACGCCTCTGATATTAAAATTAGTACTTATATTTAACGATGTTAACCCAAAATAATACCTATTTATAATTTATATATCTTGTGATGTAATTATGGAATAGTTACCTAATGTGAAAATTGCTAAAAACAGCAAACAGGGCGGAATTACATAAAAAATTACATCAAGCATTATTATTCTAAAATGTGTAATAAAGTAATTTTAAGTAGATTTAGTAATTGCTAGGCAATTTGCTTTCTTTAATTATTTCATTTAGTCAAGTGAATAGAAATACAATAAAGACAAAGTCATAACTTTAGCGTAGGAAATTATTAAATGTTCTAAATTTATATAGATACCTATTAACCTTTTTATTTTTAGATGAAATGTAGTTTTTTAGCTTTAAATCTTGTTATCAAGCGAGCCTTAACATCGCTCAATGTTGCGGTCGCTACTTGTATCTACATACTTACTATATGTAAAATATTTATCACTTAACTTTTGCGTAAAGGAAGTTTTAACTACAATAAGCTAAGACAAGCTTCTCCCAGCTTTAGGGACGGGTGCGGGTTCAAATCCCGTTTGTGTTTCAAATTTTTCCTTTACATTAAAATGAATCTGTTGATTGCGCAGTCGATACTGCTATAAATCATAAATCTGTATTAATCACTTACTTGTAGTTTGATGTACTTTAAATATTTATGATGAAACCTTTAGGCTACGACTCATAATCTACCGCCTAATCATGTAATCACAAATGCAATTTGAACTTAAAATCGTGGGTTGATCACGTAACTTTAATAGTAACGTAACAGGCGAAATCGTTTTTCGTAATTTAAAAGTCTCGTACTAACTATGTATATAAACTGCGTGTTGAAACAATCAATACAAAACTCTTTTAATCAGTTTCAATCAAGTTACGTAATCGCCCCAGACCATTGTTGTACCTAACACATATGATGTCAATTTACAAAGACCCATTTACATTTTGATAATGTTCCTGTGCGTAGAATTAATCGTCAATTAAAAACGTCGTACTTAACTGTAAACTTTGATTGTTAAATGTTTATTAGAAATTAGTAAGACAATAAATCAGTTTAATGCACCAGAATGACAGCTGTTACCACACTTTCGTATGACTAGAACGAGCACAGTGCAAAATACAATTTTAAAAATAAATCTGATTCACCCCCAACTTCAGTCCTTAGTGCACACCTGTACAGTACAGCACCCTATAATTGTAAATGTGCATCAATTAATATTGTCAATTTGATGTTGTAATAAATTACATGATAAAATTGTAACAATAAACTATTGTAACATTGTGAAATAAAATTAAATGTGTTTAAATGAGAAATATCAAAAAATATGGCTAGATTTCAAATATGTAACGTAGTGTTAGCCTGCGGATTTCGCAGGTATTTTCTGCGAATAAATTAGATAGGTATCTCAAAAACGAAGTAATTAAAATAATAATAAACCTATCTGCTTTGTAGAAGTACCTTCTTAGTGTTTTTCGTTGGTATGGGTAAGTAGGTACTAAAATCGGTTGACCAATTACAAAATCATTTATCCCTTGTACCTAAATCTAGCCAGCATCTAGCACTGTTCTAGCTTACAGTGATCAAAAAAGAGCGGACATTTATAATGCTATCTCACTTCCACTACACTTTTGACATAATGGTGGAAGTGAGGAAACAACAGCTATTGTCAGCATAGCTTTCGTTATACATTCGTTGAAGTTAGTTTTAAGGTGATTTGGTTAGTCAAACAGTGTGGTCTACAAGCCAACATGAGAAAGTAAAAACCATAGAAATATTAGGTCTGTGGTAAAAACTAGATTCGAGTACCTATCGTAAAATATTTGATGAAACCCTTACATAGTTGCCTATAGTTTACCAATAGAGGAGCTGGGGTTTAATGTTGTGTTTATGTAGACATTTAGACGTCTCTTTCTGCACCACTTATTACTTCTAGTCCAAACTTTCGTCCTTCTCCTTCGTCATATTTATTTCATTATTCCCGGATTTTAAAATTGATATTTTTTCATACTTAGGTTAGGTTGGTGTGGATTTTTAATTAGACTCTAACTAAGCACGCTTTTAAAATTGCAAAATGAAATTTCAGTGCCCCGAAAGAATTATGGACTTTTGGAATGTACTTTTTTTAAATGTAAAAAAAACATTATAAATACCTACTTTACTTCAGGTGCCATATTTCTCGCCGGCAAGTACCTACCTAGTTGCTTTTTGTACTCCAATATTAGTTTATTATTTAAAAAAATATATATTATACCTATATTATATCGATGTATCCCAATGTTACGGTTTAGCGCTAGGTGTTCAGTCTAGCCCGCGGGCAATTTGTGAAATATTGTTAATTACTGTATTAAGTTATATGACAATGTTGAATAAAGTGTATAAAATGTATTTTGTGTTTGGATTTTAACGTATACTAGCCCCAGAAATGTAGTGCGTTTTATCCAAAGATTATAAAGCCCGCGATTATAAAGCAAGTGCGCGGGGGGCGGACTAAGTGAAAGGGGAGGTGGGGGCAAGTGTGGGGGGAGGGGGTAAGTGCGGGGGAGTGGGGCAAGTGTGGGGGAGGCGAGGAAAGTGCGGGGGGATGTGCAAGGGGGACGGACTAAGTGAGGGGGAGGGGGGCAAGTCCGGGGAAGGCGGATTAAGTGAGGGGGAGGTGGGGGCAAATTTGGGGGGAGAGGGGCAAGTGCGGGGGAAGCAGGGCAAAAGCGGGGGGAGAAGGACGAAGTGAGGGGGAGGTGGGGCAAATGTGGGGCGAGGGGGGCCAGGGCGGGGGACGTAGGACAAATGCGGGGGATGCGGATGCAGTGAGGGGGGAGGTGGGGCAAGTGCAGGGGGGTGCTCCGCCTCCCCCTGCACTTGCCGCCACCTCCCCGCTCACTTAGTTTGCTCCCCCGCATTTGCCTCGCCTCCCCCGCACTTGCCCCACCTCCCCCCACACTTGCCCTCACCTCCCCCTCACTTATTCCGCCTCCCCTCGCACTTGCCACGCTCCCCCGCCCTTATCCTCCTCCCCTCACACTTGCCCCACCTCCCCCCGCACTTGCTCCACCTCCCCCTGCACTTGCCGCCACCTCCCCCCTCACTTAGTCCGCCCCCTTTACTTGCCCTACCTCTCTGCTCTTGGGAATTTTTATTCCCAGTTGCCACCCGGGGGCGAACCATGTGGGGGCAACTGGGAATATACCGTATCACGTATCACATGCTGGCCCTATGGCAGAAATCACCCGCACCCCGCATGCGGGTCAGCGGGTCCTATCGACTAATGAAAACGATTTCAGCATTCGGTCCCTATGGCATGCCTGCACAGAAATCTCCCGCACTAATGCGAGCTCTAACGACCAATGAAAATGAGGGTGAAATTCAATTGAAAAATGGCCATAAATAAGAAGAGAAGAGATAATGATGTATGAGTATGAAAATCATAACAATTTCATTAAGAAAATCGAAATCTTTAGTGTGTGAACGTGAGCCTACATTGTACATTTTGCTCCGAAGCGCTTTAATGTACCAGGCTTGGGTTTCTTGAAAGAAAACGAGATCGATCATTTATTATTATCGTTTATTAATTTTATAATTAAAAGTGCAGTACATTCAATTAACACATTCAATTGAAGACAAAATACCTTTTAAGATCAAACGACGATTTCAAATGTGAGATCTATAATATTAATATCACAAGATAAGTTATTAATATATTATGTTATAATTATATTTCCAATGATAACGCTCTTGATCTCATCAACGCGTTAATTTCTGCTTTTTTTTATATTTTGTTAAGAGTATTCTGTCTCCATTTGACACATTCTTTCTTTCACTCAACGCAGTATGCCTTCAATTCTTATAACGTATATCTCTTAAAATAAAACCACATCTTGTGACACTTCGATTTTAAGACTTAATTATTTGGAAGCATTATAAATACCCCGTTTCAAGACATCTGAATGTGATACGATAGAATGATAAGACTGAAAAATTATAAATTGAAATCAATCTTAGCATGTTCGTTTTGACCGAGCGAACAAAGTGAACAGTCTCTGCTTCAACTCGCGAAGTTTGCTTTCATCTGTACAGTCGTTGGCAATTTTTGATTGGCGGTGTATTTCCCCCAAAAAGGGGAGAAGACTGCTGCCACGCCATTTCCCGGCCGATTTTCATATTTTTAAACGAGCAAGTAAAATTATGAGCAAAATTGTTCAAGTTGTCAATACCCTACTTGGAATACATTCTCATTTCTGTCAGAGATTTGGCGGAAGATACGAGTGGTACTTGTAGCTTCTTTACATAGTGACACTAAAAATGTACTATAGGCGCGGTTACCAAGAAATGTTAACAATTTAGAGTCGCTGTCTTAAAAGTTGTTTCCCTCTGGCTCAGAATACGAAAAGATATGTCCGCGTCAATTAAGACATTAAAATTGCCTTTTTTTGCACATTAATTACTATTGTTTTTCCAATAACATAATTTATGGGAAGAAAAAGATAATAATAATAATAATCGTTCAGTGTCAAATATCTGCCAACCGCGGCGATGACACCTGCAAGCCGAAGGGTTAAATTTCTAGTCTTCTCATTCCATCAGTGGCACAGTGAGGAACCCTTAGAGTATAGACTAAAGCATAGAGAAATCATCAAAACGATATTATATTTGTACTGCTCACACGTATCGCTACGTCAGTGGCGAAGGAAAGAAACAAACATATAGTAATTAGCTACGCTTGCGATAAGCACCGTACCATTCCTTTGACTCGAGTCAACTGTTTTTTCTATACAAATTTGTCAGACTCATTAACATCAAAGTGTTCACATCATATAAAAAGTGTACACAAAAGTGGTACGCTTGACACATAATCAAATTCTCTCTATGCTTTAGTCTATACTCTAAGGAGGAACCAGACGTTTTGGAAACTGGGATCGGAAGTCGTACAAAAATATCACCGGTCAAGAGCGAACTGTCAGTTTCAATAGTGCCACAAGACTACAGTTAAACGAAACGAAATTAAATGTGTGTCCTTAAAAATAACAGTTAAAATGAACACTGTCTCATATTTACAATTATTTCTCGCTTTCTAAAATATAAGATACCGAACGTACCTAGTTTCTACGCGACGCGCCGACGACCCATCTCTACCTATTTACAATTTTTATAAGTGATTTCTCCGACCTAAAAAATATAATAGCAAAATAATAAAAAAAACCCTAACTACCTGGCGGTCGAAGGTGCGCCGCGTAGGAAAAGGGAACCCATCCTCTTATCTAAGCAATATTTTTTTATTGTTTTTTCCAGGTTTTTTTTTTCATACAGGATCCTACTTACATTAGTAAATCAGTGATTTGTAATGAACAGTTTAGCCGTCAGTTTTACACCGCGTTCAATCGGCCGCGTTTCGTCCGCTCTGCGTATATTATGTACATGTCAAACGATCCGAAACGCGTCGATCTCCAATTACAATGTAAATTAGCTAATTTACCGAGGAAACTAACATCAAAAAACTAAGTAAATATTGAGTGAATAATTAACTACAAACGTAAAGAGCGAGCGTCGCCGAGGCCTACGTCCTGTAGACCTGAACTACAATAGGCTAGTGTCCTGCTATTAAAAATTAACAACTTAATATTATTTTCATAAAATAGGTTAAAAATGAATGCAATAATCGCAAAAAAATTGTAAAATCGGTAAATAAATCACGGCGTAATAAACTTTTAGTTTAGTCCCTTTCTCGCAAAACCGAGCTTCCTCACAGTTACTATGAAAACACACGTTAGTGACGTAAGACGTAACATGCTAGAAATTGTATATCAAGCTACCACAGCTTAGTAATGAGGTACTATGAAGGAGCAAGAACTGACGTCACTGCACGTTTGAACTGTCTCTTTCTATTCCTTATTTGAAAACACTTGTAACTTTGTCATTATTTAAGATATTTAACTTTTGTTTTCACAACTGATTATTTTTTGAGGAATATTATTAAATTGTGCAATAAAAAAATAGCACGACACAAGCCAATTTATTATCTATCCTACAACCGAAAAGTCATAGATTTTAACTTTGTTACAATTTTATCAATTTTCAAAATGCATTCCGATTCACGAACCTAATGAGTCGGGCACGATCGCCGCGCTTGTTTTATCATAACAGTGAGCATACAGCGATGCGTCCGTACAAATAAAAATATACAATACAAAAGGTATTTTGAAATGTTATTGCGGTCACAATAGTACCGGCACCGGTATTGAAACTGATAAGCAATTTACGTCTTCAATTTTCCATGTTGGTCTCAATAGTGCAAGCAAAAACCATTAATAAGTATAAGACCCACAATGCGCACGTACCGTAAATCGTACGCCGCAAAAGCTAATCCCATATTATCACTAGATGGCGCTGACCATTAGCTTGGGAATTATTGTATCGGCTCTTGAAGGCGATTAATTTGAATTATTGCAATGATTTTGACTAGGTGGTAGAACTTTTCTGCAAAGTTCGTCTAGGTAGGCTACACCGCTTTACCAGTTATTCTGAAGTGTGTAAGCACTACTGTGTTCTTTGAAGGGCAATGTAGCTAGTGAAATTACTGGGCAAATGAGACTATGATCTGATCACACAGTCTAGTAATCTTATTACTATACCGTGTGAAGTCTCAGGATGACGTGCGCAGTGCAGTGTCACGCAAAACTAAATTAATTTAGAGTTCCGAGTGATACTGCAATCTGTTATGGGCAGCCGTGACGCTTAAAATCAGGCAAACGACTAGCTCGGCACGTCATACATTTACACAAAAAAAAACTAAGTATTAAGTATCTTATATCTTTCAGGGGCCGTACCGTGAGCACTTAGCGCGATTCAAAACAGAGCCTATACTGGATCGCTTGTCATAATCCCCATACAAAAAAAAAACAAAACGATCCAATATAGGCTCAGTTTTGAATCGCGCTAAGAGCTCACGGTACGCCCCCTGAGACGATTTTCTAAAACAAAATTAGAACGTCCACCATACAAATGTTGCAATCTTAAGCTATTTGATACACTTAGCGGCATCTTACTAGAAGGTACTTACCGGCGCACGATTTACTGTATGGGCATTGCGCGTCTTATACTTATTAACTGTTCTTCGTGCAAGCAATAAAGTGCAAAAACGTACACCCAAACTGGTTGCTCCAAAAGCCAAAAACAGACTAACCTCTCAATAGGTGACGCTAAGTTAGCTGTGTTAGCAAAATTGGACATGAGATCTTGTCACGGTAGCTTAAGAAAAGCATCACGGGCTCAAATCCCTTCCGCAATTTTCTTTTTATTTACAGTAAGTTAACCAGCTATGGATGGATGGGAAGTAAAGTACAGTGGACTAGACGTGATTTCCATATAGTTTCTACACCGGTGCGGGTACGTTGAGGCTAGCCGAGCACCGTGGGAAGGCCTCACGTCGCTCTCGGGTGATATCGCCTCTTCTTTACGGGACCGATAGCGGGGGTCGAGCGAAGTCACGTTCACTGCAAAAAAGAAAAGAAATAGGTGTAAGATTGTGTTACTGGCTTGTTAAGTTCAAACTTGATTGACTATTGATACAGGGTGCCCAGTATATAAGTCGAGAAAAGTCAGTCTAACTTTAACACCATAAAGTTTTCTGGAATGTATGATAAGAGCCGGATTTTATCACACTAATGAATATTATAAACTGTAGGCTGGCCCACCCGGGATAAACATTTGTGTGTTTGTTCTGTCTGGGTGTTATATTGTATTCTATGTATGTATTTACAAACAAAAAAGTATCTAAGTATTCTATCAGTTATCTAGTTCCCATAATACAAGCTATGCTTAGTTTGGGGCTAGATAGCGCTTTGTGAAATGTCCACACATATTTATTCTTATTTTAAAGGCGAAAGTTTGTATGTGTGTACGTTTGTTACTCCTTCACGCTCAAACAGAATAACGGATTTGGATGAAATTCCGAATATGGATAGCTTATACGCTGAATTGACACTTAGCATACTTATTATCCGCGGGTAAACCGTGGGATGCAGTTAGATTTGTACAGTTGATAGATTAAAATTTAGCTGTGTGAGCCGATGGATTCTGGAGACAAACAACCATCCAAAGTGGCACTCGTATATGTTCAGCAGAGGATGTTTTCAAGCTGATGATGATGTCTTGATTGGTTGATATTATTGTATCATGGATTGATTTTTAAGTGTAAACCACACTTCAGGTATATCTATAAAGATATTATAGTTCTTAAAATTTTAGCAACCAGTGGGATTTGAACCCGCGCCTTCTAACTCACCGGATTAGACGCCCTACCAATTAGGCTATGGTCGCATGACCGCTAGCTGCGAAAATCTTAAGGACTATGTGTTCACCGACTAAGCAGCCGTGGCGACATCTATAGAACCTGTTTAAGACAGGTAATCTATTCATTAGTAGTAATTTCGATACTACCCAATGACGAGAGATGGCGCGCTTGCCAAATGTATCATGGAACAATAATATCTTTATTGATATTATTGTTTCGGTCAATCAAAGTAGAATACACCAACATTGGTAAGTCAAAGCCCAAGTTATAACTCCACATAGTATCTCATATAATATTCTGGCCATCCTGTACATTTAAATGAAGTTATTTCTACAGTCGGGTATTCATGGCGAAAGGGTACTAAAACTACGATTTATGGCAAAAGTGACATGACCCAAATCGTTAAATAGGCGACTGATATCAACTACAAAATAAAGTCGAAACGATTGCTATTACAACCTTGAGGTGAGATGCTTAAATTGTAGATATAACTAATTTAATGTTTCTACTCTAATTTTTATTTACTTGTAACTACTTTTCGGTTTAATATGTTTAATAAATAAAAATTACCTTTAAAAGGAAAACTGTTACAGTAATAGAAAAACAAGAATATAATAGATAGTAAAAGATATCAGGGAAACACATTAAACGCGACCTTTTATTACTAATTTATACAAAATCACATTAACTGGCGATATAAAAGTGCAGCTTATTTCACGCATAATAACTATTTTTAAAGCGCTACCCTACCACTCATATTTTTAATTTATACAATTTTTTGTACATTACCAGTAAAAAAACACGAATCGAAATAAAAATACAATCATACAAGCAGCGTTACTGATATTTCAACTTTTTTTTAAATTACAGAACGGTCTTAAGTCTTAAAAAATATACCTATAGAAATTCTTGTCACAGACGCACAATATTACATTCAACCACAGTTCACACAACCATTTGTCAACAAATATAGACGCGACAATTTCATTGCATTTTTTTCATATGAACAACCTTACATATGAGTTGTAGACACAAGAATTTAACATTTTTTGTTTGCTTAAGTAAAACCTGCTCTTTATTTCAAAAACTAATTTAATTTTAGTAGAAAACAAGCAAACGTATTACTACTCTAAAATGGTCTTAGTTTAATATTGTTCTATATTTTTATCGCTAGCTAAAACATTAAAATCTATTTCAAGTTCAAATTGCAGTTTCTTTAACAAGTCAAACTCAAATTTGCCTAAGGCTCGAAGTTAATAGTACATTTCGATTCAATTTTCCCCATCAAACAATCTCGACTTGTAGTGATTCCATCTCAAGAAGTCCTGTCAGCGAAGTTGACCTCGCACTTTAGGTACAAAGCTACGAGTACGTTAACGGGCCCGTCCTGGCGGGCCTATAAGTTAGACATAATGCGTCAGAAGCAAAGATTATAAAGCCCGTTAATAGCTCGTGAACGTAATATCTCGCACAACCACGACTCACCTGCGCGGGCAGGGGACTAGGTAACGAAACGAGACAAAGTAATACGAAATTACAAAGAACAGAGCAGGATGGAACAACAGACATCAACCCGTGATTTATTAGAAATTAGTGGTTGAAATACACCACTAATTTTCGTATGAGGGGAAATTGTATCATTGGTCAACTGGATTTAGTCAATGGTCCGAAAGTGATATACGTTAGAAATAAAGACGGTTAGTACTTGGTTATTAATTTTAGACCAGCAGCGCTGTCCAAACTGAATTGCACTTTATTACGTTACCGCTGGAGTCGCTATTTAATTAAATGTGTTAGCGGCATGTACTACGTATACTGAAACATACGCGATGCAAGTTTTTATCAATCATAGCAAAGGACTTCATGAGACAAAATCAACCATAATTTATCAGTAAAATAGTTACAAGGAGCAAGGTGCATAGGAAAGGTGGTGTGGAGTTAGGATATGCCGGTGGGTTTCTTCTTCATCTGACTGAGTGATTGGTGGCCCTTTACATTTTGTTTCGAGTCATTTGTCGCATTCACAGACTTCACCTAGAAAAAAGGGGAGTCGTGATGCTAGGTGGCCATAGAGAGTAGAAACGCTACGTCACACTCTCAAAACGACAGGTGACTGTTATGCCCGTCTGCACTAAGTTTAACAGCTCGTAAGTCAGCGCTTATCTTTCTAGGACGCACTTAAATGCGTTGCTGTGGGCACGTCATAGAGAGATAAATGTAAACTTGGAGCTGTCGAGTACAGACGGGCATAACATTCGGTAGCTTTTGAGTAGCCCGCAAGAAAATTATGTGAGATGCAAACATGAGACAAAAATTGCTTTTTATTATTTTTTTGACTAATTCGTATTCGACGAAAGCGACAGTTGTCGATTGGATTGAGACAGTCAACTGGCATCTCTGGTTGCAAGTAAGAAAAGGCAGGACTGGGTGGGTTAGCATGGACGGTAGATAAAATTGTCTCCCCCCAGTGTTTTAAACCACTTGACAAGGAACTATGAAGCAACTGACATAAAACGGGGAAAGACAATTTTGTCTACCGCCCGCGCTAACCCAGCAGGAAGGAGTATTTCGATGCAAGTAAGGAAAAGGACAGGATAGCAGGAAGATATATTTCGAGTCTGTAGTCACCGGGGTCTACCTCTGATTATGGAACACAAAATAAATACGAAACCACCAACCAAAACTCGTCCGTCTCGTTACGCGGGCGCTACGGGTTCTAGAGATTCACCAGAAAGAATCCCGAAATGAGATGTTGACAACTGAGTTTTGGTTGTTCGTTATTCGCGTTATGCGGTATCATGTGGTCATGAAAATATTGTGTATGTCCGTAGCGATGGTGATCATGTGCTCTCTTGCTCGCACTCGCGGACTTGTAAATTGGCGCGTGCAGGGTGGCAGGCTATGTCCATCAGCTGAATAGTCACGCGGTAAGGTTGCAGGTTCTAACCCAGTCTGGCCTCGTAGCAATGACCGAGTTAAGTGTGGAATTAGCACTCACTCTTAGGACGGTGAAGTAAATCATCGTGAGGAAACATATTCCCAAATATTTAGTGACATACGAGTGTATACAAACCTGAAATCGAGCTGTGGGCATCATGGCATTTGACTTACACTCTCTTCCTGTGAGAGAAGGGCCGTTTCTTAGATGGTGGAAGTGTATCGGCTGATGATATTATTATATTATAGGTGGCATGGCATGTTGTGTTGGCTGGCCACCATAATATTGTTATGTTATTGGCCACAATGTTGTAGTGTTGACCGCATATGTTGTGTTGGTCACAATGTGTTGTTGGCCACAATGTCGTAGTGTTGACCATATATGTAGTGTAGATGGCCACATGTGTTATGTTGTGTTGTGTTGACCACATACATGACTGTGTTGTCCACATGTGTTGGTTTGTATGTTTACCACATGACTGTGTCGCTGTGTTGGCCACCATGTGTTGTGTTGGCCACCATGTGTTGTGTTGGCCACCACGTGTTGTGTTGGCGGGGTGGCGCGGCGGCTCCAAGTGTAGTGTAGAGTTACCTCGTTGTTGGGCGGCGGCTGCGGCGGCGGCGCGGCGGCGCGGCGCTGCACGGAGGGCGAGCGGCGGTCGGGCGCGGCGGCGCCGCCCTCCATGTGCTGCTTGCGTTGCCGGAGGATCGTCCAGTCGAACGTGTAGTCGTACTGGTAGTTCATTGTGCGGAACAGGATGCGGAACAACTGCGGACGGCAACGATGCCAACTTGTACTTTATTGTCGACATCGGATGTTACCGTACTCTTAAATCACTGAGGAATGTCAGACTAAAAAGGCTTGAATTGAAAATAGTAATATTCTACTTTCTCAGATTCTCAGAGCTGTAATGGGTGCCAGTATTAACACTTACTTCGCCGCTGTATATACTAACCAAAGCAAAACATTACGTCAAATACAAATCCAGTTTTAGAATTATTCAATTACGTTTTTTTAGGCGTCAACGCCTTAAAAATTGTGAATTAAATTAGAAAAAACATTCCATTATTCCATTAGTTCCTCTATTATTTTCTGCAAGTTGATAATATTCCACACAAATACAAACCTGAGGAACATTTGTTTATTGTTTATCAACCAACATTTGAGCGTGCGCCATTTGTAAAGCAATAGAGTTATTTACTCAATTGGAAAAGTTATTTTAAACTGATAGGAGTCGTCATAAAAGTGTGGTGGAATGTGCTCTCACCAGCAGCAGGATGATTATGTAACTATGATTGCAATGCAACAGGAAAAATTTCATTCCCATTTTGTAAATTTACACAGTAACTATGCACATAATCTGCATATTGAAACTGTCAAATCCAAACGAATATATGTTCCTATCGTTTGCAATCGAGTTACATGATCGCCTAGCAGAACATTGACGTAAATAAACGCGTATCATTTAGTTGACCACTCACCTGTCTAAGATACATGTAGTCGGGAGCTTCGTCGAAGGTGAGCCCACGGCAGTAATTTAAATACATCGCAAACTCGGCCGGGAAACCCTGTGGATCATACACCTAGGATATACAAAACCAACAATGACAAGGCAGGAAAAACTGTTGTTATGATTATGATCTTCAATAGTTGCAAAAAGTATACTATAGTTTTTGCGATTCAGGGTCCAATTGATTCACATGCCAAAATGGCGAATTGATTGGTTGTATCATAGGTACAACATAAATGTGTCAGCATATTATATACTATCTGAGTTTGAATTGGTATATTATCCCGAAAGAGGGTAAATCTACTCCCCACGGTAGGCAATGTTTCTTCTACGACTTTTCTAAATTAATAGTTTTTCATTGAAGAAATGCCATGTGAAGTTTACGTTCGAAGATAGCCCTAGCGCAGCTGGGTGGTTGAACTTCGCCCTTGACCGAATGCACTTAAATGAGTTTAACGACCTGTGTTTAGATATGTAATTATAGTATCTTGTTAACTCTCGTAGCGATCGCACGTGCAATTTTGCGAGTGAATCTACTTTTTAGTATGAAGGTTTGGAAACACGCAGTTTCAAGTAAGGCTCTCACAACTTGTGGGCTATCATGGTCCCAGTTCCCCCTTTCGGGATAACATACCAATTCAAACTCACCTTGTAGAAATGTACAGCTGTCAGAATGTCCATACGGGAAAATGTGAAATAGTACTAACGTGCAAATGTCAAGAAATATAAACGTTACAATGTTTAGGTGTCAAAAACCTCTGGTGACTGTTTGTTGGCGTGTGGTCCAACCAGCATCGTACCAGCATAACCACGGTTAAGTTTTATTCTGCAGTCCCACGTAAATAACTTGTATTTTTGGATATTTTGGCCCTTTGAGGGAGGTCTTTGTTCAATAGTGGACAGGCTGTTGATGATGATGACATTTTGTCCCACATGCTTTGTACCTACCATTAATCCCCTATTGTTTTTTTTTTAAATAAAATAACAGGCATTTTATTTACTGAGATTTCAAAACTTTGGAGCAAAATTGCTGAATAATAAAAAACTGAAATATTGCGATACTAGTTGCGCCCCGCGATTTGACCCGCGCATAAAAAGTATCCTATGTGTTGTTAATCCAGCGTATAAGCTGTCTGCATTCAAAATTTCATCAATATCATTTTAGTTACAGAGATAGAAGGTAACAAACATTCGCAGATTCGCTTAACATCAAGAGAAATGTGGTTAATGGCAAGCGTATTTAACATTTGACAAAAACACATACAGGCATACATACAGCTAAATATACTGTACCTTGCAAAGCACCTCGACTGGCGTGGACATTTTCTTCTCACTGATCCGTTCGTACTTCTGCTTCTTGGTGATCGCCTTCAGACCTTGCCAGGGCAGTGACCCTCTGTAATATAAAAAAAACATACCATCATAATCTAACGAATTAACGTCTTGCAAATCTCCCATGACTAAAGTTGTTACCTAGTTTTTTGCGTGCCATATTTTATGTTTGCAGAAAGATACTCACGCCAGTTTTACCAACTGAGCTATCAGGACTGGCCTGATAGCTCAGTTGGTAGTACCCCTGCCTTCTGATCTGTAGGTTGTGGGTTCGGTTCACACTTCGGACAAACATATGTGTGGTGAACATCGATGTTTGTTCTGTGTCTGGGTGTTATATTGTATTATTTATTTATTTAGTTTTAAAGAAGAATAGGATAAAACCTGGTGATATATTGAAATAGACGTTTGATTGGCCGTCATTATTGTTCCAGTTAATCAAGACAGCTACATTTTAACTATGATGTCTCAGGATGACGTATGCAGTGCAGGATCACACAAAACTAGGCCCGTCTCACTCCGCGCTTTAGGTATGAATCTACAATTACATGGGACCGGACATCCAGACGGGTCGGTCCGTTACTCGTAATGCGTGAGAAGAGCAGCTGTTTCCAGGCTCTACGGTATTTATCTATACCAATATTATAAAGAGAAAAGATTTGATTGTTTGTTTGTTTGCATCGAATACGCTCCGAAACTACTGAACAATTTTTGAAAATTCTTTCACTGTTGGGAAGCTACACAATCCCCGGGTGACATAGGCTATATTATATTTTCAAAAAAAATAGGGATCCTTACTAAAACTCCAATAATGTGACCCAAGATGTAAAAAAGTTACCTAAAATATTCTTCACATCACGTGCGCTGCGAAAACTATTACACCCGTGCGAAGCCGGGGCGGACCGCTAGTAATATATATGTAAGTAGTAGTAATTACCTGTTAAAATACATAAGCACGTATCCGAGTGACTCCATGTCGTCCCGCCGCGACTGTTCGATGCCGAGGTGAGCGTTTATCGACGCGTAACGCGCCGTGCCTGATTGGACAAACCTCTGTTACTAAGGACAATATATCACAAACACAAATATACAATACAATACACTCAGGTTGGTCATAATTTGACACCTAGCAATCTACCATTAGACTTGACTTTCCCAGGAGAGATAATGCGTCGACAAAACCATCTCGCAGCGTGCATGCTAGCAAAACTAATCTCACCCGATGTGACCTAATGTCTAACCCGATGTTACCTTATGTCTAACCCAAAGATTATAAAGCCCGTTGATAGCTCGTGAACATAATTTCTCGTACAAACACGACTTACCTGCGCGGGCAGGGGACGAGGTAACAAAACGAAACAAAGCTATACGAAATTAAAGGACAGAGCAGGATGGAACAAAAGACATCAACGGGTTCCCGTGATTTGTATGAAAACAGTAGTTGAAATACACTACTAATTTTCGTATGAGGGGAAGTTGTATCATTGGTCAACTGGATTTATAGTCAATGGTCTAACCCGATGTTACCTAATGTCTCGCCCAATGGCCCAGTAACGACGCGGTCGACTTAAGAGCATGTTCGCTTATAATATAACGGTTCAATCTTGCCTTATGTACAAGACAAGAAGGAAAGGAAAACAAAGAAGAAATGTATGTGAAGAAATCGGCGTTTCTCTATACAAATAAAATTCCAAGCAAATAGAATCAAAGAGAAACCAAAATCGTCCATTACGGACCAACCTCTAAGATCCAAAAGACCACCATATCCTGACCTCTCAACAGTAACATGTCACTCACCAGTAAGGTTCTTATCCTCGCGGTAAGCTATGTGCGACCGCGTGCGAAGATCTCGGAACTTCTTCGCGAGGCCGAAGTCGATCATGTACAGCTTATTGCAGTGCCGGCCGATACCCATCAGGAAGTTGTCCGGCTTTATGTCGCGGTGAATGAAACACTTGCAGTGGATGTACTCCACTCTACCCAGCATTTGATCTGAAACAAGAAAAATTTATTAAATTAATCCTACTATAAAAACGCCCAACGATAACATACATAGATCCTGGGCCCTAACTAGGATTCCCTGTATCTAGGGACCCAGGAACTACGAGGACCATGCTCCCACAACACCCAGACACAGAACAAGTATTTGCGCTTTTTTTGTATGTGCACAAATACTTGTCCTGTTGCGGGAATCGAACCAGCTGCCTCCGGGTTATGAGCCGACCTGCTCAACCACCACACCACAGAGGCTATAAATATTATAAGTGAAGTTAACGATTTCACTAGGTGGTCCTAACGACCTGGTGGCCTAGCATGCGCATCGCAAGAAATCTTATCATCGCTGTTAGAGTGAGACACACTTAGGCGCTACCATAGTCTTGTCACGGTCTGTCACGAGATAGTGTCGAGAAAATTTTGGCTGGTCATAACCGCGGGAGACAATGGATACAAGAAGCAAGCACTCAAGTGGCACTCTTTGGGGGATGCCTATGCTCAACAGTGGACGTCTTCAGGCTGATGATGAGCAATTTCACTTAAAAATGAACCCTATGACTCTCTCTGTTATCTCTCATTTTTCCAATTTAGGCAAAACCTGATTTGACTGTATAATGGAGATCTACTGTACCTGCATCACCTAAGTTTGTGTGTAAAAGCAGCCGTCAGGACAACCTCTGTGGTGTGGTGGTTGAGCAGGTCGGCTCATAAACCGGCGGTGGCGAGTTCGATTACCGCAAAGAAAGTAATTATTTGATTGAGCACAGATGAAAAAAAGTTTAAATACTTGTTCTGAGTCTGGGTGTTGTGGTTTAACTCCTAGATACAGAAAAAGCGTTGGGCGTTATTTATTTATTTATCTTATCCCTTGCCCTGCCTAGTCATGGATTTAAACAAAATTTTGGATTTACAGCCTGCAGCGTCTAGCCTGTATTATGGGCGAAATCTGTAACTGTACAGTGTACACGGGCCCTGGATATATCTGAATACCTTGAAAACGGCTGATCATCATCAAAGATGGCTTAACTTAAACCATCCCGAAAAACTAGAATCCGAATAAAAGCTATCAAGAGTGAAGCCACTTGTACACAAACAAATATTTTTCAGGTGTTAAAAATCGTATAAAAATCCTATAGTATGTTTCAAATCCCCTGAGAAACTCGTACATTGACCTTTGAGCGGACTGCAACGACTCTCAACCTATTTTTTTTTGGTGGGTCGCTTTAAATTTTCAAATCCTCTGAGAAACTCGACATTGTCAAAACAGGTTTAGCGCCGCTGATTGAACTTGTCTCGCACACTTCCTTGTACCACGAAACGCGGTAGACGCGTAAACGACAGTGAAGCGATGCATAATTGTATGGAAAGCGATACTGTCGCATTTTTCGGGGCTCACATAATACCGGGAGAGCAATGCACGAGTTTCTCTGGGGATTTGAAACATACTATAGGTCCCCTTATGGTAGATTCTAACGTAGTCATGATAGTTATGTCCTGAATAAATGTATTTTCTTTCTTTCTTTCTTTTCTTTTATAAAAAACATAGCAGATATCATCATACTTCCCCAGTACACATACCTGCCAGCATGAGAACAGTCTTGATGGTGAACTGGCGCGAACAGAAGTTGAACAGGTCCTCGAGCGATGGTCCGAGGAGGTCCATCACCAGGATGTTGTGGTCTTTCTCGTAGCCGTACCATCTGGAACAATACAAGGTTTCTGCGTGACCAAGAGCCGTGTAGTCCCGGCTTAATTGTAGTCCCGCGGGTGCCATATCAGCCAGCCAGTTGACTCTATGATCCCCAAAATATCTGCCAACGCGGTGATTATGATAAACCCTCCTATGATAAGTGTCCAAAGTAGCGTTTTATGGGGGAGGCGTACCTTCAGCTGTGGATATCTTTTGGCTGTTGTTGTGATACTAATAGCCTATAAATGTCGTTAGAGATGGTCATCACCAGCTACATGTTCGTTTGGTCATGCGGCGAGCAAAACTAAAATCAGAACCTTGCTTGTATCCTGTGTGCAACACTTAAGGCGCATACATCAGCCGGAAGACGTCCACTGCTGAACATATCTGCCTATAAAACGCCACTTTGGACGTTTATCATAGTGGGGGAGGGGGTTTACCCTGCCAAAGTCGCCAGCTTGGAAGGCGTCAAAACCGTGAGTGCGAGCAAGAAAGCACACGATCACCATTCACCATCTCCACCAGTCACCAGACTTACGCGATAAGGCTCCTGCAGCATCGTAAATAGAACACAGTTTCGCGTGAGTGTTCTAATTGGCACATAAGTCTACGTCATGATAAATATCCAAGAACATTTTTAATCTTTCTAGCTACTCCGATAAATTTAGAGATAAGTACGTTTCTTTAATTCGATTGTTATTTTGATCGTGTATCATACTTTTCGCCAGCAATAAGTAACATGTTTACCTAGTTTTCTGTTCAGACACAGCATTTCTATTTTTAGCAATATTAATGAAAGTTTCTGAAAGAAAAAAAATGATAGTGAAATTTATTGAACCACACTAACAAAAACAACCGATCAAGTGCGTGTCGGACTCGCGCACGAAGGGGTCCGTACCATTATCTATAAAAACGAGTAAAAACAAAATCAGGTTTTTTGTATGGGAGCCCCCTTAAATATTTATTTTATTCTGTTTTTTAGTATTTGTTGTTATAGCGGCAACAGAAATACATCATCTGTGAAAATTTCAACTATCTATTACGGTTCATGAGGTACAGCCTGGTGACAGACGGACAGACAAACAGACAGACAAACAGACAGACAGACGGACGGACAGCGGAGCCTTAGTAATAGGGTCCGTTTTACCCTTTGGGTACGGAACCCTAAAAACGTTAGCAAATGCTGCGCGCTGCCGTTCTTGCAAGACAAAAGGAACAAAACTAAACATTATAACCATAGTTGTTAGTATATTATATAATCTGTGACCACAGATTACATAATATACTAATACCATGGTGGAACAGGACTTTGATACCAGCTTCTAACTTTGCCTGTATTTTACACGGCAAATTGTGCACGTTGCACCTAATTTGTAGCGGACCACCTTCAAGAAGCTATTGCCTTTATCTACGCTTTTTTATTTATATCCATGTAGTCCCGTATTTGTAGTTACGCATCGTCAAATCCGGGTCCAAAAAGTCCTTAATTTTCCAACTTTCACAGCACAATACAGTAGTTTCATCCATCGCATCACGGCTAGTTTCATTTAAATGCAAACTGGTGGGAGGCGAAGCGTCGTCGTGACGTCGACTTCATGGTGGAAGCGAGTCGGCGGCGCGTGACGACAGACGCCAGCTGGTAACTTTTTCTCGACATCAAATACTGTTGAGCAGAGTTGCGTGCGGAACGATACCGACATCTTCATGTATGAACCAGCTATTTGCAACATGACCGAGTGGGGCTTCGCGCTGACCCGTGCGACTTTCCACCCGAAACACCCAGGTTCAAATCCCACTCGATCCTGCACAAATGTCTTTTCTTATTAAGTGCGGTATTAGCACTCGCTACTGTTGCAACCTTATCGTATTGACAATCGTAAAAGTAAAGACAAATCTTTCTGCATCATGATCTACCTTACCATTCTGCACCCACGTATTGCGAGATAAGGGTGATGATGATGGTAGGATTTTTTTAAAGATGAAAGACGTTGAAACGATGGTTGGCAGAGCAGGGTTCGAGAAAAAAGCTTGCTGCACCAACCGTACTCAATGATATAACAATCCATTGAAACATTACTATAACTGCCTAAAATAAATAAATATTTGTAGACACTTCACACAGCGCCATCTAGCCCCAAACTAAGCATAAGTAGCTTTTACTATGGGAACCAGATAACTGATAGAAATATACTTAGATACTTTTTTGTTTGTAAATACATACGTGGAATACAATATAACACCCATACACAGAACAAACATCGATGTTCATCACAAAAATGTTTGTCCTGGATGGGAATCGAACCCACAACCTCTAGTTCAGAAGGCAGAGCCACTACCAACTGAGCCAACAGGCCAGTCAAATACAATGGAAACTAACCAACCAATTCGAAAGTTTCATAACGATCTGATAAAATCTAGGTAAACTAGTAGCCTAGTTTCAGCTTCAAAGAAAATACAAGAGTGTAAACAAACTGCTAAGATAATAAAACTAATTAGGATGGCGCTGGCGCAGTGACCCAAAACTAGCAAACTAACGGTAGCAATAAGTGTCTTCGCCTTGCCTTGTGCCACCTGCTAGTGAGGACGGAGCGACTTCGGTATGCTATACATTCTAGTTAATTAAAATATTTAAAATTAGTTTAAAGCGAGACATAGAAGAGTGGACAGCACGACAATAAATTTTATGGACGCTAACTCTGGCCACATCGCTCGTAGAACTGACAACCGATGGGGAAGAAAGGTTCTCGAGTGGCGACCACGAACCGGAAAACACAGCGTAGGCCGGCCCTCCCACTCAGTGGACCGACGATCTGGTGAATGCCGCGGGGAGCCGATGGATGCAGGTGAGCAGCCGCTCAGAGGCGCTCTCTGGGGGAGGCCTATGTTCAGCAGTGGACGTCTTCAGGCTGTTGATGATGATGATGATGAAATCTGGTCATCCAAAACCAACACTAACAATAATTAACCTATTCTATAACGACACAAATCTAAGATAAATAAAGAACACTAAAGTGTGAACAACAGGCAGTCAACAGAGAAATAAATAAATTGAATCGAGAAAGGAGGGCGACCGATAATTTATCAATTCCGAACTACGTATGCGAACCGCGTGCGATGCGTCACGTCACGTGTATTTTCCATCGCAGTAGTGGTTTAGTTACACTTGTGCTAGAATCGTTGTAACTCGGATTCGGCGTGGGACTGTTTACAAGGTTCACATCGATATCATACAAACAATAAGCTTTAGTGTGTGTTGATTTCCAATAGCAGGTGTATGTTGATTTCGTTTTCATATTTTACATATAATTTTTATCAGTTTCAAAAAATATTAGGTGGGATCCGTTGGGACCTACACAAAATTTTGTAGCGCAATGTTGCTGAATTATACAAATATCTATGAAATAAACAGGGTTATTTGATATTTACCTATAACCATTTGTCATTAACACTCGGCAGTTTCCACTATACTCCAAAAATGGGACAAATGTTCTTTTTTGGCCAGAACAATCGTACCGAGATTTTGCGTAAGCACTAAATTAGATACGGCAGTATTTATTCTTTGGGCAAGATAGAACAAAAGTTGCGATCTTCGCGCAGCAGTGGGTCTTCGTAGGCTAACATTCTAAATAGCATAATTATTATGAGAGCCATTATAGGCCTCTGTCAAATGGACACAAAAAATGAAGCCCTATCATATTGAGATGAGAAAAGGAGCTGCAAGAGTGGTGGATTCGCAAATTTCTCACACAATTTACCACACAAATGAATAAATATAATCTTGACAAAGGCTGAAGACTCCGTGTGTGAACCTTCGCCTAAACAGCACAAGGCAATACGATCGCCTACACACAACACTAGTAACAATGAAATACTAGCATCAGCATTCACTATTCTATCCTATCTTAACCTAACCTTGGTATATGACACGCTCATTCAATCTAAGGTGTAGCGCAACTTAGCGGAAATAATTCGGCGCGGAGCGTTTATAGTTAGATTTATCTTTTGGGGATAGAGTTCAAATTATTGAGCACTCCGGCGAAGCCACAGCACCATTTAGATCACTGAAGATATACTCTTCTGTGGTCGGTCACAATCTACTGGTATATCACTGCGTTCTACATCCAATGAAATCTACACTTTAAAGAAGTTTGAATAATGTCTGTTTTTCAACAGTTTGTGGATAAATCTGCAAGCTATTATCTAGGTTGCAACGGTCAGTAAAAATTGTGCAATTTGAACCTGACGAGAAACAGGGGGTCTAGAAAAGATGCCTTTCCATTAGCGTTACCGCCTCACGCTAATTCAAAATGTATGAGAATGAACATTCCCCCAACTTTTCCGCAGGTAATGTCATAGCTAATGTCATTCCCATACATTTTGAAGTTAGCGTGAGGCGTTAACACTAATGGAAAGGCATCTTTGCTAGACCCCCAGAGGACTGACCATTTAAAGACACCAATGACGCGTGATCTGAACGCTCAATTTTGCGTGCTCGAAATACAAAAAAAAATCCCGTTATTTTGCGCCGAGCCTAACGCACAGTACGTCAGGTTACAAATTGCCCGGCAATCACTCAAATTCACTTTCGCTGGAACATCTGTAGTAATTTAGTAATAGAGAAGTGACGTAATTGTGTGTTGTGCGTGTGTTGTCACTTGCCAGATGTTTGTTGTGACTGTACGGTGGGTAGTCTTAAGGAACCTTGAAGATTAAGGTAAACTTGGAGTGCACACTTAAGAGAAGCGTGTACATACAAAACGTGCCAACGCTTTTCCACCTCTAAATGTAATCCAATTTTGATGTTTTTTTTAATGTTATCTGCCCAGTAAAAAACTCTCACAAATGCTCGTATGTCTTCTTTTTTTAAGTTTTTACATTATCTTCGTATTTATAGCCACCTTTTACGAATTTTTGGCGTCACAATTATGACGAAGAAAAGTAGTTGTAACTGGAACACGAAACATATTTTCAAAAAAATCAAAAAGTACAAGCACAGATTATAATCTATCCAAACGATTAACACCAAAATCAAAAGTATTTGTTATGTTTTAGCCGTTGGCGCCCGAAACGCTAAAATGTAGGTAAATTCACTCATTCAATTCTCTCTATCATGCGTGCGGAGAGCAGAGAGACGGGAATAACATTTTCAAATACAAGGATGGCCCTCTTATAGACCCATTTGATCCAAACATACTCTACTAACTGTATTTCTCGCTGCCGAGAGCCAACCACCTCTGTTTGCTTATATGCAACATTTTTAGATTGTCAATAAACATGAAAAAATCAAGTATAGAGGAATGCCATATTTATGAACATAACTTCTACTGCACTAATTAATATAATTAAAATAATTAAATAATATCTAACTGAAGCGTCCGGAATGACAAGATCCGCAGGAGAACTTAAGTGATAGGTATATACAATACAATAATAAGTTGAAATGGCAATGGGCAGGCCACATCGCTCGTAGAACTGACAACCGATGGGGAAGAAAGGTTCTCGAGTGGCGACCACGAACCGAAAGACGCAGCGTAGGCCGGCCCCCCACTAGGTGGAACGACGATCTGGTGAAAGCCGCGGGGAGCCCATGGATGCAGGAGACAAGCGACCACCCAAAGTGGCGCTCTCTGGGGGAGGCCTATGTTCAGCAGTGGACGTCTTCAGGCTGTTGTTGATGATGATGATGCGTTGTCTATTTGTTTGCTTGTTTGGCTTTCACGCCAAAACGGCTTAACTGGTTTGAATGAAATTTCGCAGACAGATTACTGATTCTACCAAAATCAACATGGAGTACTTTTTCACCCGGAAAATTAGGTCCTTCTCACGAAAAAACGGGCAAAACCGCGAGGCTCCTGTAGTACCTATTACACTCTAAAATGAAATGATAGTATAGAATTAAAACCACCAAGTCCTTGAGCCCAGGCTATTCAGAAACCTTACTTTAAATAGCATTGCGACCTTAACGCGTCGCCGGCGAAGGTCCCAACTGATTTCAGCGAGAAGTGTGCGGATTAGCGCGAACCCATGGCGGTTTATTAGCAAATAGTAGCTACGAATAAGTTTTATTGCAACAGAGTTAACCTTTTGTTGCGTGTTAGAGAATAGGGATGTAACCAGTTTGATTTTATCAAAGGATGCATCGAGCGTGTGCACTGAAACACGCAACTTTTTTTTTGTGTAGACAGGTCATTGGACCTCAAGCGCCTGCTTTTTCGGTGCATATGTCGCAGATAATTCGATTTTTCGTTAGCGAAAACACGAATAATATGATCCTGGACCCTAATTCTGTATGACCAATTTACGATTCCTTGCTTCGAAAACACGCGAATTACTTGTCTTACATAAGAAATCTGCAAAAATCTATTCTCTATGAAATGAGAACGAAACCGCGTGAAATGAATGTGGAATTAACTGGGATTGGCGCGATTTGAACTGTCAAAAATCATATGTTCCACTCAGGCGCGTTCCAAAACATGAACCCGTTGAAAGTTACCACCACCTATGTCAATATTAATTATTCAAAATAAAACTAATTTTAATGTAAAGTGAAGGTATTTCTAAAGGTTTTCTGTCAATTTTTAATAATTACCCATGGTTTCGTTATATCACAACATAAATAAGCCATTCCTTTATTTTAATTTTTTAGCGGTTTTGGGATGAGATATCCTTTAGTTCTAATTCGGAACGCACTCGAAGAATCCAAAAACTGTCATAGATAATTTGCCTTAGATTATACAGAATACAAAAATTGACGATTCCTTGCTGTGACACGATTTGAACAAGACACGATAACGACGTGGTTTCTGTATCGTGTGGAATCTGTGTTTTCATACAGAATTATGGCCCTGATGAGTTACTAAATCTTACTGGCATTTAGACCCTATAAATTTTGTTTTTTTTTTCATGTCAACGCTACGACGCTACTGGACTAGTGGTGACCCAATACATTGGGAGAAATGGATTCTTTCACCATTGTCAAATTATCGGTTTTCGAAAAAAAAAAAAACGAATTGTCAAATATACAAAACAACAAAAAGCACTTGCCAATGCAACTTGCAAAGCTTTTTGTGTAAAGCTGTGCTTTATGCAAAAAGCATTGAGGTCACCATACCTCAATGCCTCACTCACAATAAGCGATCTACGTCTACGACGTACATGACCATATAGAAACAAAAGTATGTCACCATTATCATATCTTCTGCATTCATTGACCTTTGAATCCTCATCATCATCATCATCATCATAATCATCATCAACAGCCTCAAGACGTCTACTGCTGAGCATAGGCTTCCCCCAGAGAGCGCCACCTTTTGAACCCTCAATAACGTTTATTTATGACATTTTTTTTCTTTTAATAACGATAGTCTAACATTTGACCACGGTCTCACCTTATGGTAAGTGACGACGCGGTCGACGATGGGGCATGCTTGCCTAGAAGATACCGGTTAACTCCCAGATTATATTTGTCAGGAAACAACGCTGACGCTAGTAAGGTGTTCCATTCCTTTGCCGTCCGAATTATAAACGGGGAATCAAAACGCTTTGTACGTATTCGAGGAATTTCTACCATATACGGCATTATACATTACTTGTATAACTGCGGGGTAAAGGTCTCCCTTCGCTGTTGTTCACTTGGATCCTGTGCCTAGCTCTCTCGCATCCCTCCCCCATAAAACTCTGCAAATCGCATCAGTAGACGATGACGCAACTTTTTAATGATCGGAGTAATGTAATCAGTTCACAGTTGGAATAATATAATAATATGTCCCCCTTATGTTGGTTTGTTTTGTAATGTCTAGCTAGAAACTCAGCTGGTATTTCCCAAACGCCTAGTCACAAACGAAAAAACCGGCAAACGTGGGCGTGTTGCCGGGCGACCGCTGTCCTTGTTGTGTGCCCACTTTCAAAAGGAGCCATTCCAACACTAGCTGTTTGCTGCGTGTCTGCTAGTGTTAGGATCCAAGGGAGTCTAATCATGGCTGCTATATACGCCGATCCACTATCTCGCTCGCGCATTGCGACGTTTTTGAAGATATTAAATAACTGAATTTATTTACGAAAAATCTGTACAATGTTCTCGTGAATAACATTACAAATTCTTTTCAAAGATTATGCGATTATGGGTGCCTTAAAAAACGAATAGACGAAGAAACCACGACAACGACGAGGGCATCTGATCGGAATGCTAGTAGAAACACCATTTATCATGAAATCAAGTATAAACTTAAACGCTCTAAGCGATTCCCCAATTTCATATTTACGTAACGTCACTCCATTTTGTATAGATTTATCAGTGCCGATGCGGTTAGGTGCTGGGGCCTTATTGTGTAGGTCTGGTGGCGATGGTGATCATGTGCTCTCTTGCTCGCACTCGAGGACTTGTAAATGGACGCGTGCGGGATGGCAGGCTATGTCCATTACCAGAATAGTTACTCGGTGCTGGTTAAGTAATTGGCTACTATGAAATATTGAAATCAAAATTAGGACTGCTACACTTTGACCTTAACCTAATTATAAAATGATCCGCTACTTATTACGTAAAATTTGCAACAGGCGTAGATTTCCCAATTATTGCTGTCAAAGCTGTCAAATGTCACTTTGGCAGAGCAGAAAGCGATCGAGCGCTATATCACCGACTGTCGGACAATCGATGAACTAAAATGTGCATTATTTTGTTTCCGTCTATTGCTGTTCTGTTGCTAGTGGCGCTAGTATTAAAGACCAAAGTGCATTCAGCGACAGGCGAGCAACAGGCGCGCGACTGCGACCGATTGCAACGTGTTTGCTGTCGCTTTGCTACTGCTGTTGATTTGCTGTTGCTGTTGCTTTACTGTTGCAATTTTTACATAATACAGCGGCCGTTTTGACTACAGAATCGCTTTCCTAAGCTATTAGTAGGTAGTCATCTCACCAGCATCCTAACTATTTCACTGAAACAACTGGGAATACCTCCTATACACAGCTGAAATAAACAAAGAAACACTTTTATCCAGGACAACTTGGGAGTTTCTCCATAAGAGTGAAACCACCCGTAACACCTATGAGTGACCTATCAAGCAGCTGTCACACGAGTGTCGCCCCTAGCTCACAATGCCTAGTAAAGAACACTAATGCAGGTCATTATCACCCTCATTAAAAATGTGTGTTATCTGCACCACATAGATTAACATAGCTTACCTTATATGTGGGATGCCAATGCCCCCTTGGAGCATTTTGTACACTCTGCTTTCATAGAGAAGTTGGGGATGCCGCGCTTTTATAGATTCAACCTTCACCGCTACTTCCTGCAACAAAAAGTTATGGTTTAACACAAATGAGCACTGGGTAAGAACATAGAATGCTTTTCACCGTGATAACCACCTCCATTCTCCAGTCTACATTTTTTATGCTAAAACGAGCACATGTTTGACAACAACTCACCTGATGGTAAGTGACAAAGTTGTCTATGGTGGAGCATGTTTGCCCATGAGATGCGCATTCACTCTTATAATTTTATAATTTACTGTGATCACCACTAAAATGCCAGAAGAAGCATGGTGAGATTATGGCCTATGTTCAGCAGTAGACACTTGTTGTTTTCTTTTACACTGTTTTTACAGAGAAACCTGGTTGAATGGAACAATCTGGACAACGGATTGAAGAGAGTATGTCCTTCCACACCATGGGTTACAAACAATACTTATTAGACCTTTTTTTACCAGGTGTAATTTTCTGTAGTTAAACCGTGAACATCAGTGTCATTCGACTTTCATTCATTTGAATAACAGAAATACCTAAATGCAATGCTGATGACCCACTGCATCGGCGTGACCACAAATGATATCTTATCTCTTACATATTCCTGGTACATGACCACTATTGCACCTATTGCCAATAAAGATGATAAATTACCATAGGTAATATTGATAAGTAACTGTTGTGAACAATTTTAACAATGAAATTCAGTGCACAATTCTTTATCAAGATTAAATTATAACAATGAAATGTACTTTGTCACTTGGATTTCTTTCTTGATAACAGAATAAACCAACCGGCTTTATAATATCAAAAAAACTCATTCAATAAAATACTAAGGCCTGAATTACAGACAGATGCTTAATCATCAATCGGTGCTCAGACCAAGATTTTTTATCAGGATTGAAGAGGAAGGTGAAAAAAACAGATCTATAGTTGTTAGACAATGTACAAATAATGCATTTCAATATCTTTACATAAATAAAATTGTGTGGTCTGATCAAAGATTACAAGAAACAAGCAATGTAGAGCATTGTTATTTAGAAAATTTCAGGTCATGTCAAACAATAGATCATGATCATCATCATGAACACAATTGCAAAGATGTGATTTCCACCCTTCAGACTCAAATTGATTTCAGCCACATAGAACACGAAACTTTGTCAAATCGTTGACGTTTCAATGAAAGGGGATCTCATTTCATGCATTAAGGACGAGAAAACGCCCAGACCGCCATCTTCATGTTCAAAAATACCGAAATACTGTCTTGACACAAGACAAGACGGTCTTGGGGATTCTCATGTGAAAAATCAATAGCACCACGGTAATTTACCTCGCCTCCATAAATATTTATGGCCAAATAGATATCTCCGAAGCTGCCACCGCCTATTTTCCGGATCACATTATATTTATCCGCTATTACTATATTTTTTCGGGCTAACAACATGCTCGTGAATGTTAAGGCAGCCATTTTCTTTTTTGTTCATCAGTCGTTTTCACAAGAAGTTTATAGATGTCCCATCGCACCGAGCAGAGTCTTATCACAACACATACAGTATTTTCGATGTCTACTGTTGATCAAAAACACTATAAATCATAGAAACACTATAAAAAGCAACTGAAAATCATTTTGTTTCTAGCGTAAAATGTCGTCAACCTCAACTCAAATGACGACACAATGGCAGTGTGGCCAGAGTGCGAATTCAGAAAACTACCATACATTTTTATTACGGATTGCCAGCTTTCATTTTGAAACACTACCATAACATTATACCATACTTCATGGTAACATCTGGGTAACAAGACTCTTTACATTATCATGCATTTCTGCACGACTTCGTAAGCAATAAGCAGTAGGTCTAAAAATCACATTCCTCGACTGTGATGATTTCTCAGGATGATGTAGGCACTGTGCATGTGCAGTACAGTAACATGTAAAATTTGAGTTCTTAGTAGAAATGCAACTGGCACCCACAATGCTTAGCATCAGGCAAACATCCAGATAAGTCATGTCATCCATATACAAACCGAAAAAACTCTACATATTATATAAAAACAGTTTCCCAGTTTATATGGCTGCCATGTTGCAGCTTTTAATGCGAAGAGTTGAAATAGAATCAGATGACCTTTACAAAAACAGTTACAAACCTATATGACCAGAATAACATCACTGGTGATTTAATAAATTTTTATAGGTAGGGTAGTCTTGAATGATGTTGATCAATAATTTGACATAGCAGATTTATTTGAAACATACAGCCACTTTCAGTAGCTGCTTACCTCTGGTATCCATAGGCTGTGGTTTTAACCTAGTTGTCAGCCACCAACTCTAATACTTATACACCAGCAAAAGGTCATATCTACCGTGACTATTGTTTGAAACATTAGATGCACCATGAACAGTTCTATCTAGCAACAAAACTAAACAGGTGTAATATTCTTGCAATATTAGGAAACCCATATAACAGACAACCATGTTTGTTGGCAAGACTTGTCTAGTCGGTGAATAAGTTTCTGTTTGTATTATGAAACAAATAGGTGTTATACAACACCAGTGATTATGCTCATTTAAATATTAACAATATGAAACCAATTGTGCTAGATTACTAACTTGTGTTGTAATTGTTCAGCCTGACACAGAAATCTTGACCCACTGACCTAGAAAGCTTGTAGATGAGCATCACAGTATAATGATAATCATAATCAGAGATGTTATTTTATTTTTTATATGCATTTCATGTTTAGCTTGTGTATATGCTGCATGAGATAATAGGTAGGATTAGATACTACACAAGCAAGATGGTCTCAGTCCCATTTGAAGAAAATTACAATAAACCAAAAATAACTTGAACCAGTAAACAAAATACGTAACATAGTAGGTCAATCATAAAGTCTCAGTATCGATTCGTCATGCAATCTCTGACGACCCTGAAGATATGGTATCTGATGTCGAATTATAGGCACTGTTCCGCAACAAACATACGTCACAAAAATTTACATTTCACCCCACTACCGCGGAAGAAAACGCGGCAATGACAACGCATGGTCCTCAAAAGCGTCTGCGAATGTAAAATAAGTCAAATCTTATGTGTTAATTACCTCGCCATTAGCGATGTTGATCGCCAAATAAATGTCACCGAAGGATCCACCACCGATTTTCTTCTGCACCTTGTATTTTCCAGTAATCAATATTTCCTTCCGTGAACTCATAAAGTTTAGAGCCATGATTAAGGATTATAGTAAAATAGACCCGTTTAGAGAAAATCAAACAATAAAATGCACAAATTACGCACTTTTGGAATAGAGAGAATGTTATAAATCCACGGGCTACATTTTACGAACAAGAAACTGTGACTGAAAGAATAATGGAGGATGTAATGCGTTCGAAAACTAGGGCACGCGTTTTCCTATATTACTAATACGTTTTTTTAACCAAGATACCAAGAGCAATAACTGGATTTACAAGATGACCCCAAATCAAAAAATAAGTTAATTTTTTGCGAAACGATTATGATAAATTCATAAATAATCATTAAAATGAACTTTTTTACAACAAAATAACAAAATATCGATAATGTTCCACACTGCGAGTCAAGTTTGCAATAAGCAATAAATTGGGTTGGGCAGGTTTCTAAACGAAACATTTAATGTTGCCAGATAATACAATGTTACTATTATGGTAGAAATTAAAGCAGATAGAAAAGAAAATAGGAATGCTATTGCATTAAACATCAAGGCGATTTACTATTTAACTCTTTTAAATTCAGGTATTTTTTTATGGGTTTCTACTTAATGGAACAAACAACAGTTGCAGTTTATGTTTCTCTACTTACTTTCTGTAATAGGTTCCCATACCTACTAGAGGTTTGGACCTGTTATACCACTTTAAAATGTGTTTTGACATCAACAATTTATAATATAGCATACCTAAATCAGCATAGCCAGGGCTATCAAATGGAAATTTGATATAGGTACTATGCTGAAACACAATTCAGAGAAATGCACAATATGATGAGTCACATGGTGTAACTTGATATGAATGCATTACAATTTATCAGCATATACAAATTTTAATACCTATCAAGAAATTCATGAAATAAACTTGATTGTAGGAAATTAAGGTTAGCCAAGGGTGAGGTATGATGTGGGGTAGACAGTAAACCACTTACTTTGCATTTTAGCAGGTCATATTCAGGTCAGCCTCAGCTATACCTCAACTTCTCTGTCAGATGCTATCATACAATGTGCTACAATACTTGCAAAAGACTTAAGTACTAAATCATCATCAGGCAATCTGATCACGATCTGAAGGTGTCCACTGCTGAACATAGGCCTCCCCCAGAGCGCGCCACCTTGAGCGGCTGCTCACCTCCTGCATCCATCGGCTCCCTGTGGTTTTAACCTAGTTGTCATTCCACCAAGTCCCGCGGCTTTCACCAGGTTGTCGGTCCACCAAGTGGGGGGCCGGCCTACTTTGCGTCTTCCGGTTTGTGGTGCCACTTGAGAAACTTTCTTCCCCATCGGTTGTCAGTTCTACAAGCAATGTGGCCTGCCCATTGCCATTTCAACTTGCTAATTCTAAGAGCTATATCGGTCACTTTAGTTCTCCTGCGGATCTCCTCAAGTACTAAATATCCAGTACCTATTTATGCCAACTTCAATAGGTAGGTACTGCATTATAAATTGATACAACAATAGTTTTTAAACTTTCAAAAATGTTATAAACAACTAGTTATTGTTTTAAAATAACAAACACATTTCTCCAGTATTGTCTCTTTATTTACCAAAATTGTTAATAGTATTGATTGAGTTTTGAAGAAGATTAGTAATCCTAGTAGGTATAGGCATGTTTCTTTAGTTTTATGTTGTTTGATAAATAACTTCAAAGTAAAACCAGCTTACCTGAGAATGACAAAATTAGAGAGCATGTGACAATCATTATACTAACCAGCACTGGACCAGCATGGTACATCACCAAAAAGGGTCTCGGAGTTATAAACATAGTAGGTATCATGCTTCCCATAAAAAACATTTTGGACTAGGCAGTGCAATAGACAGGTAAACCAAAACATCGTTTTAAAATTGCTATAAAATAATGTAAAATTACTGTTGTTTTGTCTAGTTTTCTTATCCTACTTCATTACAAAATTACATTGTATTGTGTCTTGTAACCGAGACAGTTTGTGTGAATTAGCAATGTAGGTTAACATTTGGGTGGCCTATACATTTACATGGTAGTTTCACAACCATACACAGGCGTACGAAACATGCAATATATGCACTGCCAACACTACCCATAACAATGTCGTTTCGAGGATTAGGTCAATAGTCAAACAATAATACATTGTGTACTAAACCATCACTTACTTACCTCTCCGTTTGCAGTATTTATCCCCAAATATATGTCTCCGAAGGAACCACCACCGATCCTCCTCAATATCCTGTACATTGAATCGATGATCAACTCCCGTCTGTACGAGAGCATTGTTTGAAACGACATTATGCCGTTTTTTAATTATTCTTGCACCTATTATGAAAAACGTTGTTATATTTTTAATAAAATACTCAAACAAACACCTCGACACGCTACTAACACCAAAGGGAACGTAAACATTACGTCCAAAATCATATAAATAAATAATTTTAATTCTACGCTACGAGCTCACCACTCTCGTTTTTAAGTTTTTTTTTTGTAACTGATTCTGACAGCTGTGCAATGACAGATGACTTTGTCAGTGACAACTAAGGCTACGTTCAGTGTTACCAAATTAGGCGGTTTTTCACCTTTTAGGCTAACTCAAGGTGTTGTTGGGGTGCCCAAAAATGAAATGGTGACTAGAATCGCCATCGCTTCGCGTAGCGGCTATATCCTTTGATCGCTTCGAAGTATGATTTACAACTACTTCATAAGTGTATTTGCAGTACAATCAACCACCAAAAACTAATGAGAAACCACAGCTCTAGTACTATCAATGGAACTAGAACTAATGGGAACGGAAGGAATAGAAAGTTCAATAACCCCTACAATGAGTCTAAAATAACGATGTACTTAGAAATGACAATATTTGTCCGAGACCAGGTTTCGTATAGAGTAAGAATAAAAGTGAGTAGTTATCACAAAAGAGGAAAACAATAAGACAGTTATTTTTTTTATGTAATAAACATTTATTACGTCAAACATTACAGACCGCAATGCTAACAAAATAAAATGTAAGTGATTACTAGTCTTATGTATAGTAGGTACGTTTATAATTTGATTACATAATTTACAATAAAATAAAACTTAAATAAATATAAATCAAAATATGGTTTTGTAAATTCGTGATTGATATTATTACAAAAAATCAAATAAAATGCATTTATTCTTAATCTATTATTGTTGCATGTCAATTATATTTTAAAGTTAACGGTAAATGTTAATGCATGTCGACCCCAGGCTAGCAAAGCAAATCTTCCCTACTTTTCCACCTAAATTGCCTATGAGCTTAATACAAAAATCTATACTTACTACAATTCGAATGCATTTACTTGGAATTTGTAGATTCCTTTGATAAAGGATACTATTCCCTTATCAAAGGCAGATTCTAATACTTACGAAATACCAAAGGCAGCACAATTTTTTGTCTTACTATTAAGATCTTTCGAATAAGTTTTATAGTCAATCGAGAATGGGAGGGGGAAATCATTATGTATGCAACTTTGATTGCAATGCAATAGGCAGAATCTTCTTATTTGAAGTTGTCCTAGTAACTTTGCACATAAACAGCGTAACTGAAACTGACAAATCCATACAAATTCGTGTTTCTGTCGGTTTCAATTAAGTTATGTAACTTAATTGAAACGTGTTCAGTATTGGGATTATGTCATAATCTCAATACTTAACACGTTAGTGCACAAGCCCTTTTACATAACAAAATTCAATGTAAAAACACTATAATAAACATCAACATTAAAAACTACCAAAAAAGTAGCGATTTTTAGTAACATGGCAACCCAGTCTCAACTATCAAAAAAAACTACTGCCCTGCAGCGCTGACCGATTCTAGTGCATGGGGTTATTCTGTAGTCAGTTTATTTATATTTAAGGAGCGGGCATGCACTTGAGGCGTTCAAATGCCGCCTTTTCTAATTCCTCGCGGTGGTCTGGGTGAGCTATTTTGATAAGCTCGTAAGCACGCTGCCGTAGAGTCTTACCGAAGAGGTAAGCGATGCCCTGCTCTGTTACAACGTAGTTTACATGAGCGCGGCTTGTCACCACACCAGCACCTGTACATATAAAAAGTTATACTGTAATAAGGTAAAGTTTATCAGTGCTTTTTTGGCTTAGTTATCATTTTGTCCTACTCCAAAAATCTTAAGTTTGTCCCAAGTATTTATTATAAATGCATATCGATGGATGCAGGAGGTAAGCAGCTCAAAGTGGCGCTCAAAAAACACCTTCAGGCTGTTGATGATGATTTATTATATCCCAGTCTTATTTGGCCCAAGTATTATTAAGTCTTATTTGGTCAAAGTATCATAGCACCCAAGTGTTATTTGATCCATCGTTCATTGTGTCAAAGTATTATTTAGTACAAATAAGCATTAAAACCAATAACGGTGGTAGGTATTAGTTTCACACGTTAATATGGATGAATGTCAATTTGTTAAGGTGGAACGTTTCACTAGCGCGGCAAATTCAAATTTTCTTGCGTTCTTTTGCCAATAATAGCTTAATTACTAAACGTGATTACATTAAAACGTAATTTAACGTAAAGAAATAGAATGTATCAACACATTACGATTAAAAGTATCTCCTAGATATCATTGGTTTAGCGAAAAATGGCAGTAAACAAATTTCGCCTTAGTTTTTCAGTCTATTGCCATTTGTCGCTAAACCAATGATATGTAGGTGATACTTTTAATTGTAATTTATTGATATATTCTATTTATTTGCGCAAAATTAGTTTTCATGTAATCACGTTGAGTAGTTAAGCTATTATTGGCAAAAGAACGCAAGAAAATTTGAATTTGCCGCGCTAGTGAAACGTTCCACCTTAATCGCACTTATTCATCGTTACTTTTTCTTTGATAAGGAAATCAGCAACCATCTTATGCTGTTGGTCTCTACCGACCTTTATAGCATCACCAGGCGCTATGTATAAACGGAGTGTTATGTTTTTTTACAGTTAACAAGTGCATACATGTATGTATTTTTAAAACGTAATTTTTCTTACCAGTTTTGAGGGTAGGCACAATCTTACTGACTCCCTTTTTAGTTTGCGATACGATGGCAATGATTGGCTTGCCTCTGCCGTCTAGGGCTTCGGCGGCACCGCGGATGAAATCCACCTGCCCGCCGAAACCAGAGTACATGCGGGTACCTGGAAATGAAATAAAACGTTATAGACTCATCATCAACAGCCTGTCGTCCACTGCTGAACATAGGCCTCTCCCAGAGCGCGCCACGTTGAACGGCTGCTCGCCTCTTGCATCCATCGGCTCGCCGCGGCTTTCACCAGATCGTCGGTCCACCTAGTGGGGGGCCTACGCTGCGTCTTCCGGTTCGTGATCGCCACTCGAGAACCTTTTTTCCCCATCGGTTATCAGTTCTAAATTCATTCGGTTATAAGTTCATTATAGACTAAAAAGTGGCAAATAGTGTCAGGCAAATAAAATGGAGATCCGCACAAAAATTAAAGTCACCGACATAGCTTTCAAAATTAGCAACTTAAAACGGCAATAGGCAGGACACATCGCTTGCAGAATCCCGAGTGCGAGCGGTGACCACGAACCGGAAGACGCAGCGTAGGGGGTCCAACGATCAAGGAGCGTTTCGATGCAAGACCAGAGCAGCCAAAGTGGCGCTCTATGGGGGAGGCCTCTGTTCAGTTCAGCAGTACGCTTGGCAGGCGGCTTGCTAATCGCAGTAGATTTTAATGTACCGAGGAAAATGCTGCTGCCCATTCCCTGGATATTCCCTTAGCCGGCTCTTACGGACCCACGGGAAGAGATTGGTCTTATTCCCACCCCGGGACCAGTCGCTTATTCACTCAGCCTACAAGTAACTTACCAATAGAATCCGAGCACACCTGACCGGTTAAATCAATTTCCATGCACGAGTTGATCGCGGTCATGATCGGCTGCAGGGATATTATGTGAGTGTTGTTCACATAGTCTATCTCCAACATTTCTGCAAAAGGAGATAGGTAGCATTATTACAAACATTTGCGCGATGAACATAGGTAGAAATTTTTTTTTAATGCGATTTAATGAAGTGACGAGGTAGTCGTTCACCAGATGTTAAGCGACACGGCCACCCATAACAGTTGCTGTGTCACTCGGAACTTTAAAACAATAAAGTTTCGCGTGACACTGCACTGCGCACGTCATCCTGAGACATCACACAATCTAGTAATCGAGCTTACTAGACTGAGGTGATCAGATCATAAAGTCTCATTTGCCCAGTAATTTTACTAGCTACAATGCCCTTCAAACCGGAACACAGTAGTGCTTGCACACTACTGCTTGGTGGCAGAATAACTGGCAAAGCGGTGGTACCTACCTAGACGAACTTTGCAGAAAAGTCCTACCACCTAGTTAAAGTAGTATTAAAACTGAATATTTACCAATAAAAGGGTTGTTGTCCACAAAGTCGTACAAGTCGCGGTTGCCCACAAGGAAACTGCCCACAATGCGACCGCGGTGCATCTTTTTTCTGTAATTAAAAGAGACAAAATGAAACGAGTATATCTAGTGTGTAATTCCGCTAATAAGATTATATACTGGGTGTAATTGAAATCATTAGCATCTTTTGAAACTAGGCACCTACTCCTGACACCGGTCACACAAACAACAATAGTAGGTGCATAGGCGAACTTAATGCTATAGAGCATTATCTTCCAGTTAACCCCGGTGTATTGTGGAATTGTTTATTGCGGTAGTGCAATACCACAGATAACCCCCAATAGATATCGCATTACGGGATTTTTGTTCGGATCCTAGCTCACCGAAACTGGAGGAAGGCGCAGGTTGCGGGGACTGGAGCCAATGCGCTATTATTGGCTGTTTCGAGTGACGCCCTAATAATAAACTCTAATAATTGGTCGAAACGAAAGGCCGTGCTGCGAAGCGGCGATTTATATAGATCCATTTACGCCAATGCGTGGTGCGCGGTCGTCGTCTTTCATGCGGTATCTATTGGGAGTTATCTGTGTGCAATACTAAAGAAATATAAAACGTAAGTATATTTAAATACCTGTGTCAAAACACAAGAAAAATTATTGTGGGTAAATGTATGTCAAAATGACAAGAAAAGTATTTGTCACAATATTTTATATTTCAATAATCTGGAAAGCCTACAGTGGTCCAACATTCGCTACACAGGATTAGATAAAAACCCAGTAAAAACCTAATCATGACATACTGAGAAGTTTTACATAAAATTAATTTAAAGTTAATTAATTTATGTGGAAATCATTTTCCTAATATACTTACTACGCATCCAAAGACGATTTACATTACTAGTACATATCTATAACAATAACATAAAGAGGAAAGATTTGATTGTTTGTTTGTTTGCATTGAATAGGCTCAGAAACTACTGAACTGATTGGAAAAATTCTTTCACTGTTTGGAAGCTACACTACCCCCCGTGTGACATAGGCTATATTATATTCACAAAAAAATTAAGGATCCTTACTAAAACTCCAATAATGTAACCCAATGTGTAAAAAAATAACCTAAAATATTCTTTACATCGCGTACGCTGCGAATACCCGTGCGAAGCCGGGGCGGACCGCTAGTTATAAATAAATATGTGTGGACATTTCACACAGCGCCATCTAGCCCCAAACTAAGCATAGCTTGTACTATGGGAACCAGATAACTGATACAATACTTAGATACTTTTTTGTTTGTAAATACATAAATAGAGTACCAGTATAACATCCAGACACAGAACAAACATCGATGTTCATCACACAAATGTTTGCCCCGGGCAGGAATCGAACCCGCAACCTATAGTTCAGAAGGCAGAGCTACTACCAACTGAGCTATCAGGCCAGTCGCCGTATTGTTATAATAGATAGCACAATGTAGAACATTTTGGGCAAGAACCATCTCCCTAGCTATCTTTGTCTACGTAATACAACCACACTCTTAGAGTATAGACTAAAAGCATAGAGAGAACTTCATTATCTGTCAAGCGTACCACTTTTTTGGACACTTTTTATATGAAGTGGACACTTTGATGTGAATGAGTCTGACAGATTTGTATAGAAAAAACAGTTGACTCGAGTCGAAAAAATGGTACGGTGACTTTTCGCAAGCGTAGCTAATTACTATATGTTTGTTTCTTTCCTTCGCCACTGACGTAGCGATACGTGTGAGCAGTATAAATATAATGTCAATTTGATGATCCCTCTATGATCCCTCTGTTTTAGTCTATACTCTAAGACCACACTCACTTGTTATTGGTGACGCAACCACGCTTGACAAGGTCGATGACCCCGACGCTGAACATCTCGGAATGTATTCCCAGATCCTTGTGGTTCTTCAACGCTGACAGCACCGCGTCAGGAATGCTTCCGATACCTGGGAACAAGTGGGAACATATTGTATAATACGTCTGAAATTCACAATACCCACCGATTTGGTAAAATTTATTCTGCAGAAAACGTTTATGCCTGTGATTTATTTCTATAATTACCAATTATTTACCATGCTAAAAATGGTCTGGTTTTCTAATTTTTTGTCCAAGGGTGGGCTTTTTTGATCCATAGTTATGGTGGTAACCAATGGTTAAAAAACTCTAACAAATCCTTACCTTCACTATGGGTCGAAAAACCCACCCTTACAAGCATAATATGGTTGTGTTCTGCTTTTTATTTTGAGTATTTGATCGATCTTGATTGGAGACTTGGTTAAACGGGACTTTTATAAAAAAAAACTTGTTTTATTTCTCTTGGTCTCGTAATATTGAAAATATTCCTACGGGAGAATACGAAACACCCGATGTAATTCTTAATAGGTTTATAGGCTATGTAAAAATAGCATCGGATATTTCGTATTTATCGGTGTATTAAGTCGTTTTGAGTTTCGATTTTATGAGACTAGTTAATTTCAGACATTATGGTATTAGGGTGGATTCGATCAAACGAGAGTAACGGTTATACTTAGAATAAATCGCCAGTTATCCGAGAGTAAACCAATTTCACATTTTACCATCTACACTCACGCCTATTCGAAAATAACTTATACCACCTTTTTTGGTGGAATAATAAATTATTCCGAGAGTATTTCAATGGCGGTAGCGCGCCATATGATTCCAACATTTACTTTCCGGCACTATAATACGACAAAATTGAGTTGCTATGACATAAGCTTGAATACCTTGGCGTTGTAGAAGAATAATTGTTAGCTGGGAAATATATTCATGCGTATAAGCATAGCTAGCTATACTAGTATTGCATGGTAAAATGAATAATTAATTATTCTGGTTTAAGATCGTGGAGTAGATCTATTCTACTATAGTTACTCGCTCATAAATCCAAGTTTGGTCAAATCCACCCTGTTTTAATGACGTGTTTTTCACACGTTTTGAGATCGGGTAATTTGTGATTAAGTTCCAACGAACCGGACGCATTACAGTAACGTACCCATCTGCAAAGTGGCTCCATCTTCCACTAAGTGCTCTCCAATAAGCTCTCCAATCTTCGTCTCTTCAGGCGATGCAGGCTTCGCTCCGTGGTCAGGCAGCGGCGTGTGATCTTCCACCGCGTAGTCGATGTGAGACATGTGGATAATCGCGTCACCGAATGTGCGCGGCATGTGCGGGTTTATTTGGGCTGGAATAAATAAATATAATAATAATAATAATAAATATTTATTTGGCTCAACGAATCTGCATTGCAATTTAACGAGGCAATGCTGCCAGCATGTTGGGTACGCTACCTACCGGTGGACTGGAGCATTTGAACTGTCTATAGGCCATCGCGGCTAGTATACAGTTCACATGTTCTTTGTAGTAGATAGTGTAGCTAGTTTACTAGGTTTTGTTATTGTAGTACTTAGTTTAAAGAATAAAGACACATTGCCCGTTTAAAAAATGCTCTTGCAGCATCAGTATTTCCTCCTAGGTATAACCCAGGCCCCGGTTTGCGAATAGGACCACTCCATCTCTTCCACAGTGCCGTAAGAGCCGTCTAAGGGAATATTCAGGGAATAGGCCAGCATTCTCCTCGGTACATTAAATTCTTGTAGGACCGACAAGCCACCTGCCAAGCGTGGTGATCATGGCAATCCTCATGGAGGCCCATGTTCAGCAGTGAACTCAAAAGGCTGGTGATGTGATGTGTTAGATACGAGGTAGGCCATAGGATACTTTTAATCCCGAAATTCAGCACGGTTCATCCATTCATCCTTTTCCCTCTTCCTTCTCTCTTCCATTAGACTGAGATAAGGTGTAAAACTAATTAATCCGTGTGAAGCCGGGGCGGGTCAGCTAGTTTGAAATAAATAAGTTATCAGTAATTCTAGAATATGTATTGTATTGTTACCTATAATAATCTTGGAGTTGACGAGCGCTGAACGGACGCAGTCGACGGAAGTACCCAGGCTGCAGTAGCCGTGGTGGTCCGGGGGAGAAACCTGAAATGTCACCACATCGTTAGCATTTTGCAAGTCAGTCGGCAAAGTTAAGCAACGTTCGCTGCGGTCACTACTTTGATGGGTGACCGATACAGCAAAAAGTGATGTTTACAACTGAGCGCTGCCGTGCTTCGGAGGTCACGTTAAGCCGTCGGTCTCAGCTGTTGTCGTAAGACAATAGCCGGTAAGCCAAGTCAGAAGCCTTTAGGCTGCCTAGAAATTCTGACACCAGGGCTGACCACTTGCCTACACGAGAAGAAGAAGAAGAAGCATTTTGCAATCTATTATCTGCCATCTGGTGTAATATACAACATTTTGTTCATATTGTTTGATGAACAACATTTTTTTTAATGTAAATTAATGAGCTATTCGTTCGCCTGGTGTTAAGCGTCACGGCCGCCCTTAACAGAGATTGTAGTGTCACTCGGAACTCTAAATTAAAGTTTCGCGTGACACTGCGCACGCCGTCCTGAGACATCACACAATTCACACAGCCTAAAAAAGATTACTAGACTGTGAGATCAGTTCGGTAGTCATATTCCAAATACTTGTTTAGAATTGAATGCCCACTATTTGTACGAAATATTATCAAAATCGGCTGGTAAATGGCACCCAAGCAAACTTCCCCCTTTTTGTGGGAAATAGCCCTCCAATGAAAAATCGCCTGAACTGTTAAACCTGTATACAAAGTTTTGTCAAGATTCGTTAAAAAATGCGACCTGTATGCGAGTACGTACATCCAGGCAAACGAAAGCAAAAATCCTTAGTTGAAGCAGACTTTCGCTCACTTCGTTCGCTCGCTCAATCAAAATAATTAAGCACTGCTTTTGATTATTACATCACCATTCTCTTTGCCTTTTCCCATTTGTTATTGGGGTCGGCTCCCAATCTAACCTATAGCGGCGAGCTAGCCGAACTACACGAGCGGCTGCCATCTGACCTCGCAACCCATAAGGGACCAGTAACAGGGATGGTTAGACCAGGCGTCAGATTCTATCAGGCGTCTGGCTACCCGTAACGATTGCTATAGATGTTCTTATGACAACCGGGACCGACGGCTTAACGTGCTCTCCGAGGCACGGAGCGATGGCATCGAAAACTCCACATAACTTACTAGATAAATGATTGGTGCAGGGCCGAGGATCGAAACCGGTGCCGTAAGATTGCAAAGCGCACATGCTACCGCTCGACCACCATCGTTTTTAATTATTACATACAAGGTAAAAAATCTTTTAACAGTATTAAAATCAATCCTGCCAACTACGTTGGGCAGCGCGGCAATCTTCATAATTTTCAATAAAAAATATTTTCATTTGCTTTTTTTACTCTTTAATAATCATCAATAAATGATGTACTATCATGTACTGAATGGTTCACTGTCGAAACTCATAAAATCGTTTGTCATAATTTTGTTACAAATAAAAATGTTACTTATAATCATCATTTCACATAATGTGATTTATTATACTTTCACTACATCTAATTTTCTTTATTATAAATCAAAATTAATAATAATCCAAATTTATAAGAATGAAACTCATAAGGCGTATATAACATAACAGTACAAATTTATAATGTTCTTTTACCATAACTAACTTTAAGCATAAAACAAAATATCAATAATACTGTAAATTAATGTGACTGGAACTGTTGATTGTTATATATATCCTAATCAGTTATAAAAACGTAGTACGGCAAGCCAATTTGCTCTTCAATCTATGCAGGCACTTCATCCAGTCAAAACAAACAAAATTAACGTGTGGACTGTGGGTAATTGTAAAATAACTTATATTTTCTCATGTTATGTTGATTTTGGTGTTGTTGGTGAACTTTGTGCATTATTTTAATAAATAACTTGAAATGTCTAATAAAAACACGTGTAAAATATTTAAATCAAATAACGGTAACCTGAAACTTAATATAGATGGTTTCTGTAATTTTTTAATATAAGGATAAGTGACTTCTGGCACTTCGCCGGCCGCTGCCGCGGCACGCTCGCTACGCTTCGCTTCGCTCGCTCGGCTCGTGCGTCGTGTGGTCACAGTTAACCTAACGCTCCTCCTCGCTTCGCTCGTCGTCGCACCTATTTATGACTTTGCCTTAGACTAGTATCTTAGTATCTTTAGGGTATACATGCATATGTATATAATGATTTAACTACCTCAAAATTATTATTATGTTAACTAAAAAATATGAAAAAGTCATTATGAACAATACAATTATGAATGCTGATTATTATGAAATTATAAGTAATGAAATTTATAATAAAAAAAAGTATGATAAAAAAATTCTTAACATTAACATTATAACATAATTTTTAATAAATTTAAACATTATTTGAATAAATTGTATAAGAAAAGATCAATATAAAAAGTAACTATTATGAACAAAGTTATTTATAAATAACCACCATTATAAATTTCATCATTATTAAAAATGAGGTATGTGAAATGAAATTATGAATAATGAAATTATTAGTACAGACGGTATCCCGTACTGAATATATTATATGCTAATAAATTAAATTGCATGTTATTAGTAATTTACCGGAAACCTTTTAGGACATACCTCAATGAAACAAACTACTTTTGTTCTACAACGTTCAAAAAACTTAAAGAATTTCCACATTTTTTTTTGTTAAGTACTTTTTTATTTTCGCGTTAATACATACCAAAAAATTAATAACAATATGGATACTCAATTAAACAGAATAATACGCTCTGTAATATTAAGTTTAGAAAAAAAATGGTACAACAAATGTTGTTTGTTTAAATTTTAAATAATATGAGTTACGCCCTAAAACGGTTCCGGTAAATTAAAAATAACCCTGTATAATTACCTGGATAACGGCAATGTCGGGCTGGATGATCTTTCTATGGAACAGCTTAGGGATATCCTGGAGGAAGATGGGGATGGCGTCGGAGCGACCCTCAGCCACCGACTGGCGCACGTTGGCAGCCATGAAGAGGGACACCGATCTGATGATGGAGATGAATTTTTGTCAGGTTCATCTTTTTACTTACAACTAGTAAGGCAGTATTAAATTTCCTTCTTAAAAAGAGGCAAACAATTAGATAAATCTTTTTAGAGATGCATGCAGTCTGGTTGATCTTTAACCCGACTACGGCGGAGCAAAAAGGTTGGTTATGATTTTGACCTGTACGTATGTGTGTCTGCGACACTCTGAATAACACAAATATTTTGACGATACCACTCGCAGTATCTTGATTGGAGTGGCCAGGTGGCCAGGCATTGGAGGGTTATGAGACCCACATAAAAACCATTGTACATACGTCATCACATGCAACGCTCATCTTGCTACATATTAACGATTTGCTGAAACCCAGTATCTTTGGGTACGCAGAAGACAGCACAGAGTGAATAGGTATCTTCCAGGCAAACATGTACCATCGTAGAGCGCGTCGTCACTTTGCATCAGGTGAGATCGCGGTCAAATGCGAGCCTATTCAGTTAAAAAAAAAAATATGATCATCAGCCAAAAAATGTCCACTACTAAACGTAGACCTACCTCATCAGGGGGAGTTTGCCTAATCACCACGCTTGGCAGGCGTCTTGTTGATCCCAGTAGATTATAATACAAACTGAGGAGAATGCTGCTGCCCATTCCCCGGATATTCCCTTAGCCGGCTCTTACGGCACCCACGGGAACGGATGGGGTGAGTGGTGGACAACACGGCATATTATAAAGCCAAAAAGTACACCACTCCTTTTGAGCAATGGTTTTAAAATGATAGCATAGCAGTGGCAGGTATCAAGCATACTGTGACGCAAGCTACGGACAACATCCTGCTATCTTTCTATTATCGTGAGACAGTAATTACGCGGGCAGTCTCGAGAATTTCATCCTTATTGCCAACGTCATAAGCGCTTACGGGTCAGTGACATCGGGCAATGACAGAAACAGGCAAACAGCTGTGCACGGACTTTACGAAGGGTTTCGTATTTAATTCCCATTCATTATGTAACAAGAAGTTTTCAACCGCGGTTTTCCGTTTAGAATTCCGAAATAATAAGTATCTTGTTATACTCGGTACAATAAACAAGTTGTGTGAGAACTGTCGACCAGAACAGTTCAGCTCATCATTCCCATTATCCCCTTTCTACCTCGGACTACAAGTCGTGGCGAGTCGTTGCATTGCATCCCATTGTCGGGAACGTGCCTCGACCCAGTGTAAAGCGTTTTGCTAGATCTTAAATTACTTATTCGAAAGGCTCAAGGCTGCTTCCTTGTTTCCTACAAGTTATAATCTGGATATCTTCAAATCAAGAGTGAATAGGCACCTATGGGGAAACGTCATCCAACATAGACCGCATCATTACTTTCCATCAGGTGAGATGTGGTCAAACGTGAGCCCATTCAAGACTAAATAATAATAACCAGCCAAGTGCGAGTCGGACTCGCGCACGAAGGGTTCCGTACCGTTATCTATAAAAACGACCAAAAAATCACTTTTGTTGTATGGGAGCCCCCTTAAATATTTATATTATTCTGTTATTTAGTATTTGTTGTTATAGCGGCAACAGAAATACATCATCTGTGAAAATTTCAACTGTCTAACCATCACGGTTCATGAGATACAACCTGGTGACAGACGGACGGACAGCGGAGCCTTAGTAATAGGGTCCGTTTTACCCTACTAAGAAACTACACAAACAAACAAACGAAGTACAGTGGATAAGATCGGGAATAACGTTATTTAAACACTTGTGTAGTTCCTTAGAAACAGGGCCTCCGTGATAGTCGAAAACATTGACTATAAATCCAGTTGGCCAATGATACAACTTCCACTCCTCATACGAAAATTAGTGGTGTATTTCAACCACTAATTTCTAATAAATCACGGGAACCCGTTGATGTCTTTTGATCCATCCTGCTCTGTTCTTTGTAATTTCGTATAGCTTTGTCTCGTTTTGTTACCCCGCCCCCTGCCCGCGCAGGTGAGTCGTGTGTGTACGAGAAATTATGTTCACGAGATATCAACGGGCTTTAATAATCTTTGGTCAAAAGCCACCTAGTAGCTAGATACCTATCTACAAATGTTTTTGATACGTTAAACATGCCAATGTTATCTGCTTTTATGACAGGGATTTGGTTTTGATGCAGCTATCTGGAGATTGTGATACAGATAAGAGTAATAGCATCGATCTACTGTTACGCGAATACACTATGTTAGGAAAAATTCATGATCAAACGGACTTACAAGTGAAGTTCGTTCAAAATTATATTTTTTCGAAGCAGTTTGACTTTTAGGCCCGTATTGCACCACACATCATATTTTACTAGGTGGTAGGACTTTTCTGCAAAGTTCGTCTAAGTAGATACCACCGCTTTGCCAGTTATACTGCCGCCAAGCAGTTAGTGTGCAAGCACTACTGTGTTCCGGTTTGAAGGGCATTGTAGCTAGTGAAATTACTGGGCAAATGAGACTTTACGTTCTGATGACACAGTCTCAGGATGACGTGCACAGTGCAACGTCACGCAAAACTATATTAGTTTAGGGCTCCGAGTAATACCGCTATCTGTTATGAGCAGCCGTGACGCTTAAAATCAGGCGTATGACTAGCTCGTCTGTGACGTCACGTCATTCATTTACATTTAAAAAATATAGTCTTTATGCGTCCACTGCGGAACATACGCCTCCCTCATTAGGTATTTGCTATTAAGGTGGAACGTTTCACTAGCGCGGTAAATTCAAATTTTCTTGCGTTCTTTTGCCAATAATAGCTTAATCGCTCAACGTGATTACATGAAAACTAATTTTGCGCAAATAAATAGAATGTACCAATAAATTTCAATTAAAAGTATCACCTACATATCATTGGTTTAGCAACAAATGGCAAGACTGAAAAACTAAGACGAAATTTGTTTATTTTTAATGTAACCGCGTAATTGTCTCTCCAAATAATCTTCTGGGAGCTCTTCACACAGATATGACCGCGCGAACATCCGTACGGTGCCATATATGGCATAAACGGTTTACATTTAACGAATGTACTGGGGTTCTATAGGTATTTATTCTAAGGCGGAGACTGCGTACATCCCGAATCCGGACTTTTCATTGCTAATCGGTTTGTTGTTGATGGTAATGCTTACCTAAAGATATCTTTACAATCAGGGTGTACGTAAGCAGCTTCCTTTTCCGTGTGCATATGGACAACCTTGATATCCCTGAAGGACGCAGCCTTCCCCACGTCTGTCATTGCATTGAGGAGGGGCACCGGCGTAGCGGCCGCACCTTGCGCGAACACCGTCTGACCTGGAATGGACGAACGGTCATATAAGTCATGTTGTATGAATTCTTTATAAAAGCGGTTTCAAGCGGCTTAAGATTCATACTGAAGAGTCTTGTAGGGTGTTTTCAAAGCACATGGTCTGATTGACAAAATATTTTCCTGTGATGTCCCCTACAATAACTTCATTAAGATGTTCCATGTAGGATATCTCTAAAGCTCATGGTTTGTTCAACTGTCAAGTAACTTAACAGTTGTCTTGTGATCTCCAATAGGCTATTTGACTGCTATTGCTTAAGGCGACGAGTAGAGCAAACAAGGTGTTTTTTGGTGCGTTTCCTGGCGTAATTAGAACATGTGGAGCTTTGAATTTAATATATCATGTAATTCATTTCATTAAGTCGTTTGTGATGACCGCAAATACAAGATTAATAAATATAGCTCTAAAGAAAAAAATCTCAAACCTCCCTCAAAAAAAATTGAATGTTGCCATTTTACTGAGCTTCTTCCGAATATATTATTACAAAAAAATAAATTAGCGTATTCTCAATAGGGCGTGCAGTTTCATTGATTTTCAGTTTCGAAATTGGCCTATGAAATTAGTGTCATGAGTTTCGAAATTTCGAAATTTCGAAACTCATCACACGTATCTGATTTAGTACAAATTGAACTTCTAGCTTTATCTTCTTGCTCTATGCTTTAATCTTGAATGATTAAAGTGTAAAGGGATACCGTCTGTACTAATAATTTCATTATTCATAATTTCATTTCACATACCTCATTTTTAATAATGATGAAATTTATAATGGTGGTTATTTATAAATAACTTTGTTCATAATAGTTACTTTTTATATTGATCTTTTCTTATACAATTTATTCAAATAATGTTTAAATTTATTAAAAATTATGTTATAATGTTAATGTTAAGAATTTTTTTATCATACTTTTTTTTATTATAAATTTCATTACTTATAATTTCATAATAATCAGCATTCATAATTGTATTGTTCATAATGACTTTTTCATATTTTTTAGTTAACATAATAATAATTTTGAGGTAGTTAAATCATTATATACATATGCATGTATACCCTAAAGATACTAAGATACTAGTCTAAGGCAAAGTCATAAATAGGTGCGACGACGAGCGAAGCGAGGAGGAGCGTTAGGTTAACTGTGACCACACGACGCACGAGCCGAGCGAGCGAAGCGAAGCGTAGCGAGCGTGCCGCGGCAGCGGCCGGCGAAGTGCCAGAAGTCACTTATCCTTATATTAAAAAATTACAGAAACCATCTATATTAAGTTTCAGGTTACCGTTATTTGATTTAAATATTTTACACGTGTTTTTATTAGACATTTCAAGTTATTTATTAAAATAATGCACAAAGTTCACCAACAACACCAAAATCAACATAACATGAGAAAATATAAGTTATTTTACAATTACCCACAGTCCACACGTTAATTTTGTTTGTTTTGACTGGATGAAGTGCCTGCATAGATTGAAGAGCAAATTGGCTTGCCGTACTACGTTTTTATAACTGATTAGGATATATATAACAATCAACAGTTCCAGTCACATTAATTTACAGTATTATTGATATTTTGTTTTATGCTTAAAGTTAGTTATGGTAAAAGAACATTATAAATTTGTACTGTTATGTTATATACGCCTTATGAGTTTCATTCTTATAAATTTGGATTATTATTAATTTTGATTTATAATAAAGAAAATTAGATGTAGTGAAAGTATAATAAATCACATTATGTGAAATGATGATTATAAGTAACATTTTTATTTGTAACAAAATTATGACAAACGATTTTATGAGTTTCGACAGTGAACCAAGTGTAAAACATGTACATAGTAGATACCATAGTAGAACAATGAAATACATTATACTTTTCATTTTTTTTTACGCTCTGATGATGAATAATTGAACTAGGAACTACAATTATTATTACTAGGTAACTAGCAGGTGCACCGGCCTCTCGTCACCGTCATCTATTCATCCTTTTCCCGTCTCTCTTTCCTAGTACCTACAGCAGAAACAGGAGCAGCTTCATCGTCGTTGTCGACAATGTTTTATCGTAACGTATGGATCACGTGTCGTATTACCTAGCAAATACAAAGGTCTGCTTTATTATGGAGATTTACGCTATGCAATATCTCTGACACTTTTAGGAGTGGTCTGGTCTGATAATAAAACTGTCACTTCTACGAGCGATGTAGCCTGCTCACTGCAACTTACTAACTCTAAGAGCTTTATCGGTGACTTTAGTTCTCTTGCGGATCTCATCATTTCAGATCTTATTTCGTAAGTAAACTCCGAGGATAGCTCTGTACGTAGCTGGCGGCTCGACTTTGAGCTTACTCATAAGTCCAACAGTAAGAGACTACGTCTCAGTGCCTTAAGTCATAACTGGCCACATAAATAGATTCATAGTTTTCAGGCTTTGCAGTGTCTTGGACGATAGGATAGATTGAAGCTTCTCAAACGCTGCCCAGCCGAGTTGAGTTCTTCGTGCGACCTCTTTGCTGAAGTTGGACCTACCAAACTGGGCAGTCTGTCCTACGTAGACATAGCGACAAGTTCGAGAGTATCGTTCCCCCACTTATCGGTATAGGCGGAACATGGACATTACATATGATTGATTGATATGATTTCCGTCTTGTCCATGTTCATCTAAAGACCAAACTGTTGAGAAACTCTACTGATGTCGTTGAGCATGGCGGTAAGGTCCTCGAGCGACTCCGCCATTATGATTATATCATTGGCACAACGAAGGTTAGTGATGTACTCGCCATTTATGTTGATGCCAGATCTTTTCCACTCCAAGAGCTTGAAAACATCCTCCAATGCGTTTGTGAACAGTTTCGGAGAAATAACGTCTCCCTGTCTCACGCCTCTTTGCAATGGAATTTGTTCCGTACTCTGGTCCTGTAGTCGGACTGAGATAGTGGCCTTGCTGTACATTGTACAAACACTTCAAAACTTCGATATATATTTAACTATAGTCAATTTAGCATCACTATAAAGACTGCAGTCTTGACTGAATCTAAGGCTTCTCATAGTCCACAAACGCTAGACATAACGGCGCCTTTACTCTTCGGTCTTCTGTATAATACGTATACCGTTTACTTCCGCATAATCTGCCGTAGCTTATGGATGTGGTTTATGGTGCTAAAGCCTTTGCGGAAATCCGCATGTTCGGGAGGCTGGAAATCATCGAACCTGCGCGCAAGACGGTTTGTAATGACTCTCGAAAACAGCTTGTACACGACTAACGAGCGAGATGGGCCTATAGTTCTTCAGTAAGGTTTTATCACCTTTTTTTAATAAGAGCACCATCACGCTCTTGTGCTACTCCTCTGGCGTTGTACCTTCAAGGATGACAGAATTAAATAACTTCTGGAGGAGTATATGTAGCGGTCTACCACCCGCTCTCAGAAGTTCGGTCGTAATTCCATCTTCACCTGGCGCCTCGTTTTAAGCTGTCTTCAAGCCGTTCTAATCTCGTACAGGCTGATAGTGTCAGACTATCTTGGCTCTGATGTCCTGAGCTGTGTTAGTAGCAGGCTTACGTGTCGAGGTGTATAACCGTCCATTGAAGTTCTCGATCTCTCTTAGAATCTCATGCTTGGATATAATGACACTGCCATTTTCGGTCTTCTGTTTTGTCATTTAGCTTTGCCACATAGACAAATCTTTTGTGAGCACTTTAGAGCCTTGCTTCCGATCAATTGGGGTCTTAATACGTGAAGTACCTATGTAAAAAAGCACGCAACTCGTGTCGCACGGAACTCCAGATTTGGCTATTGAGTGCACCACAGTCTGACATATCAACTAAAGATCGCAGTTTCCTTTAATTCCAGTCTGCCATTAGTCTCAGAACTTCCTGAGTTTGTATTCAGAGTTTATGAGTCTCCTTTCTGCGTTGGGTTACTAGCCGCATTTAAATAAAAGTAAGTTTCGAAATTTCGAAACTAAAGGGTATCAATTTCGAAATTACAGAACTTGCAAATATGGTCCGAAATTTCGAAACTATGAAGTTTCGAAATTTCGAAATGCATGCCTTAATTCTCAACAAACATTCAGATGTCGTGATGACTTAAAAACTTTGAAAAATACTATATGAAAATAGATATTAATTAAACACCATCAAAATCAGTCATTTCGTGCGTTGTCTTTGTCGCAAGCGCCGCGCTGAAGTGCAGACTGAATTGATATTTAAGACTACGGCGTTAAGGTTGATGTTCTTTGAACAGATTAGGACCTGCTTATCTGGAACTACTCTTCACCTTAAATAAACTGTATTCCTCAAAAAATAAACAACCGTGACAAAAAAAAATAACTCGAAAAATAACAAAGTTAGCATTTTAAGATACAGGAATAGAAAGAGACAGCTCAGACATGCAGTGACGTCAGTTCGTGGTCCTTCATTGTACCTCATTACTAAGCTGTGATACCTCTACATACAATCTCTTTGGCATGTGACGTCACAAGTTATGCCTTCATAGTAGCTGTGAGGAAGCTCCACACGAGCTCTATTTTGCGAGAAAAGGACAGGTGAAGCCCCCTCCAAAAACTTTTCATCATCATCATCATCAACAGCCTGAAGACGTCCACTGCTGAACATAGGCCTCCCCCAGAGCGCGCCACCTTGAGCGGCTGCTCGCCTCCTGCATCCATCGGCGCCCCGCAGCTTTCACCAGATCGTCGGTCCACCGAGTGGGGGGGCCGGCCTAGACTGCGTCTTCCGGTTCGTGGTCGCCACTCGAAAACCTTTCTTCCCCATCGGTTGTCAGTTCACCGACCGATGTGGCCTGCCCATTGCCATTTCAACTTGCTAATTCTAAGAGCTATATCGGTCACTTTAGTTCTCCTGCGGATCTCCTCGTTCCGGAGCATATCTCGCAGGGAAACGCCGAGCATAACCAAAAACTTTAAAAGCGTATTACTCCGTGATTTATTTAACGATTTTAGTTATTTTTTCAATTATTACATTCATTTTTAACCTGCGTTATGAAAATAATATTTACTTGTTATTAATAGTAGTCAAAGAGCTGTCTGTTGTTGAGGAGTTATGTTCGGTATCTTCTAGGCCCATGGTTTCGTCAACTGACAACTATCACAGTCATGATTGATAATAGTTACCTACACCTTCAACCCTATGGCCTGTGATTTCAAACACATATTTAAATTTCACTACTTGTTCGAACACTTATTTCCCCTTTCCCTTTGTTGTATTGTGCTGTATTTTGATAGTATTTGACTCAACCACTGATTTCTATGTATACATACATATACCTACTAACTCAAAGTTCAATGTTCAGCAATCAATGTTTATTGTAAACCAATGTTATGAAGTTTTGTACCATCATAATATTGTTGTCGGATGACGAAAACAGTGGATAAATCTTCTAAGTGAAATACAATTTAAAGATATTTTTACCGTTCATCGATAACCTCATACGCTCACACACCCCTCAACAACACAGGGTCAGCAGCTGACCTATGTGGGATGGATAACTGGGCCAATAAACAAACAATGATACAAGCAATTACTTACATTGAACTGACTGTGTTTACAGACACGAGAAAAATGGAAAGACCCAGATAAAAGAAGCTCTGAAGTTGACTCCGTGCTTGGTGAGCCTCTCAGCGCTGGATGGGGGATGTGAAACGATCTACGGCCACCGGTTATTCCGTTCAGCCATCCTGGGACATCGAAGAGTAGGCAGCGAGGGCATTACGTATTGCATTTCCCCGGTGTTTTCATGTAACCTTTTTATTTAAAAGTCACATCGAGCGATAGACAAAAAAGTATTTCAGATTTGACCTTTCCAACACGTAGTGTCCATATATTTCTTATAGGTATTGTAACGTAACTAATTATCTTGGAGCAAGTTTCTATCGTAATATATCTACTGTATATAAATAACTGTACACAGACGTGGGAGGGAATCGGAAAATCATATCGAGGGCGTAGAAGGGAAATTAGATAACTAACAAAAGCATTATCGCGAGAAAACAACCATTTAGTGATTTTTTTCGACAAAATAAGCTATAAATTTTTTTGTAGGAGCAAAATTACGGTGGGCTTTTTTATATGTTATGTAATGGTTCAACATGCAACTTTTGAGTTCATCATGGAATGGATACAGCTCTTCACAGCATTTAAAAAAAAATTATAATTCTGTCACAGATTTTTTTATACACATCCAAATTTTGCGTTGAGGTAAAACTGAATAACGAGCCTTATGCATTTTATGTGACAACAAAATGGTGATTCTGTGAAATTATACATTATTTGGTCAGTTATTCACTTCTTCCTCTCAAGTTTTACAGCTATTATTGAAGGTTCATTTCTGTTACAAAAATACCTTTTTTGAAATAATTTTGGCACGGAATAATACCAAAACATGCGTCGTGATTTGGGCTTTATCGTCATGCCAAAAAGTCGATTTCGCAAAAAGCGTTAGTTTTCTAATTTCCCCTCTACCTACGCCCTCGATATACGAATTCCAGCCGGTGTGGATGGGTGAACGTGAGTTTCTGAGTATCCACCCAACGATGATTGTTTTAGGGGATAAACGGAATAACCAGCCCCAAAATAATACCAAAGCTCTCGGCCTTGAGTCAGCATTAGCAACAGACACAAAAATACGAAGCCCCATGCAGGAGATATTAGCTGTGAAGCTGTGATACTAGTAAATAAAACCAAAGGTCAAGCCACCGATGTAATGTAATTGCGATCTAGTTTAAACTGGATTATTCAAGGGCATCTTATCAAACGTACCAAAGTTATGTCAGTTCACAATCGATAGCGGAGCCGTTACAATCATATATTGAGCCCTAGAATTGCCCTGTGTAATATATTTTTTATTGTATCGGAGGCCGTCGGTCCTGGTTGCCATAAGAACATCTATGGCAATCGTTACGTCAGACGCCTGATCTAACCATCTCTGTTACTGGTCCCTTATGGGTTGCGAAGTCAGATGGCAGTCGCTCGTGTAATTCTGGTAGCTCGCCGCTGCAGGTTAGATTGGGAGCCGACCCCAATAACAAATGGGAAAAGGCAGAGGATGATGAGGTAGCAAACAAATACGGTTCTTCTGATGGCAACAGGTCACCGTAGCCTATGGACATCGTAAAACTAGCCGTGTCACTAATGCGTTGCGTTATGATTAAACTTGACCCTCTTTTTAAAGGACTTTTAAAGGGTTGTAGCTCTTGGGAAAGACCGCTGGTGGAATCTCATTCAACATCTTACAGATGTACGGCAAGAAAGTGCGCGTAGAGTCGTATATGACTTCCAGGACACAATATAAATATGTGGATAAGCTTTTTTACGGTGGCAAGAGAATAGCGATGTGATGTTATAGAAAGGCGATGCCGGTATTTAGATAGAACAGTTCCTCAGAGCATTCCCCATTGTAGATTCGGTAAAAATACCAAAAAGATCCAATATCTTTGCGCATTTTGATGGCCTCAAGACGTTCATTATATTCTCTAAAGCAGGTTACTGAGTTACTAAACAGTATGAACGAAAAGGAAAAATGATCCTTTAAACTTTACCTCATACAAAGTTAGTTACTAAACAATTTGCTTGTCCTACGGTTCTCTACTCCTACGTCATAATTATTGCACTTTGTGACCGATGTAATATAGAATTAGCATCATGCCAAGTTCATCTAGCTATCACAGCCCATTGTCTATTCGATTTTCTCACTTTTTCCTTATACTTGAAGGTAAAATATAAGAATATTTTAAATTAAAGTAAAACTCAAACTAGTTACGTTTGAAAATCAATAATCACTTAAAAAATAATAAGAAGTTCGATTTGAATGTTAACGTATAGCTGAGTTGCAATAAAAAAATGTTCACCCCAAGTAGGTAATTCTCGCTAATTTTATTTATCCAACAGACCAACTCAGCTTTACCGAATAGGAGGTAAATAAGTTAGACCTTATTTCCTTAACAAATTAGATGTAATTACATATTTAATTTGTATGTGCATGCTTACATGGATGACCTACAGCACTCTTTGTTACATCATCACAGTCATGAACTGTGTAGGTCAGGGCGCCCTCATTCTCATAAATTATGTATCACTGAGCTAATACCTGAAGAGTTCTGTAAAGAGTGCATAATTATATAGTACTTTTTTTATTGTTTATAGGCAAATCATTTAACCACTGTCTCACCTGATGGAAAGCGATGACGCAGTCTACGTTGGTCCATGCTAAGTATTACCTACCTGTTAATAGGTATGCCACATCTGTATCTACATATAATAACAAACGTCAAAATGTCACCAAGGAAGAGTCTGTACCTACTTAGGAGAGATATGGAATAAAACATTGTTATAAATTTAGAATCTAAAAATATATGGTTTTTAAAATAAAATTCTTCTCTGTCTGTTTGAAAATTCATCAAAAATAAACCAGTGGATGGATTTTGATGCCGTTTGATATAATGTGTCTTTAGAGTTCTGAGCCTGTTCTAACGTTTGTTTCATCAAAATCAGATCATCCAAAAACGAGAGTCATTTTTAAACAAGGGAGTCCAACCGCACCATATACCATCAGAAGACCGATGACCTCGAATAATTGAACGAGATATTAACAGTGGTATTCATAGTCAACGGGTGAACAAACCCCCAAAATCCATCATTCAACTTTAACATAGAGGTTAAATGTTGAATCATTCTTCTTACACTTTCATAAACAATCGCTGGAGAGACCCCTAACTAAATGGCAGTTCAACACATATTTTTTCTCTAACCTGTGCATTTCAATCATGTTGTCTATGAAAAATTTCTCGGGTGTCAATTTGACATGATTTTGACGCGGCTTTTGAATTTTGATGATAGATATTTATAACGCGGGAACGGGTCTCTCGTAACCATGGTCCAAGGTAGGACGATCGGTTGCCATGGTTACGAGAGGCCCGTTCCCGCGTTATATCGATAATTTAATTCACTTTCATTATCTTACACTATAATTATTATTTATAGAAAAGTTAATATGATTAAAATAAAACTTTATTAATTCACACAGGTAGTAAGGGGGGTACATCAACGTGTAGTGTAGTAAAAAAAATTGGTTTGTATTAAGTTAAAGTTATTGTGTATTTACATTACGAACATATCGCTTCGGCACTAATATAATTCGCATTTCATTCAAGGCTTCATCGGCCATTCATCATTTATGAGATCCAAGTCACCATCTACTTCCATATTTGTGAAAATCACAACACAACACTCACAAGGGGACCGTTTGGTTGACGAAATTCGGACAATCAGCATCCAGCCCCTGACAATGTCAAATCAGACACAGATCAGATCAGGAGATGTCAGATCAGGTTACTTTTGTTTATGAAATGCATAAAACAAGAATTCGCTACACAGCGCCTGAATCATCCCCTACAGGAGCCCCCAAATTGACTATGAATTCCAGTGTTAGTCATTCGTTACCTAGGGGTTGGAAAAAGAGGGCGTAAGAAAGGTTATGGGGAAAAGTTGAATAAATGAGGTAAAAGTGTAGATAAAGGACGAATAGAGTGGGACCGTGGAGAGACCTGGGGAAACTGTGAGCTCTTAGCGCGATTGAAAACAGAGCCTATACTGGATCGCATGTCAAAAAACTCATACGATAAAAACAATGCGATCCAATATAGGCTCTGTTTTGAATCGCACTAAGAGTTCACAGTACGCCCCCATATGGAGAGGACTTAAGGCGGAGTCTGATCACAAAATCAAGAGAAAAACACTATTTTGGAAGCCCAGTACGACGTGGCGAACAAAATAATCAGATGAAATAAAAAGTGTAAATAGGAAATAAAAAAGAACGGTGACCAATTACAATTTAACTGTTAAGTTTCAAAATAAAATCATAGAATGACCCCCAAAAAATACTTTGTCAAGGTAGTGCAATGCTTCTTTCGGCGATAACAATGCTTTTTTAGATAGCCAGACTCATGTTTTAAACATATCACCATTAAATTCTTTTAATTTGATTAATTTATACCGGAAAATTAACACAATTTCAAGGGAAAACAATTAGCCAGTTCAAAGCCGGGGCGAGTCAGCTAGTGTACGTATTGTGTAATAGGAACTAATAATAGATATTCAATGTCCCTTTAATTCGACCCAGTATTCGTTACGAGAAATAGTTTTTGGCGACATAGTAATCTGAATTCTAGTACCTATTTATAGATTTCTACAGTATAGCTCTGATTTTCTACTATGCATATGCTATAGCTCTTAGAATTTGTCTGTCTGCCTGTCCGTCTGTCACCAGGCTGTATCTCATGAACCGTGATAGTTAGACAGTTTAAATTTCACAGATGATGTATTTCTGTTGCCGCTATAACAACAAATACTAAAAAACAGCATAAAATAAATATTGAAGTGGGTTCCTTACAACAAACGTGATTTTTTCGCTCGTTTTTATAGATAATGGTACGGAACCCTTCGTGCGCGAGTCCGACTCGCACTTGGCCGGTGATTATACTATTATGAGGCCTTACAGGCCTTAGTATTTGATTACGATATGAATTTCACATAAGACTGAAGGTCCATTCTGAAACCAAAAATTCATAATGTTGATAGTTTCTTCCTCGCTACTTGGACTTTCTCCTTTGAATGAACCCTAGCTACATAGGGATATTTCCAGCTCAATTTCACACAAACGCCAGATACCACACAGGTCGTGATCAGGTCACATTGGCCTCGCGCCAACACTGAATGTGAATAAACTTCAAATAACAACACTCGGTTTTATAACTAACTATACGTCACGCGGCTTCGCCCGCACTTCAACATTTTAATCTACAGTCTACTCGGCAGAGGTTTGTAGATTTACAAGAATTCTATTGTGTTACAGTCGATATTGCATGCCACTTAAGGCTGCTGTTACAAAATTATGCGTAGTTGCAAGGTTTTCGTCGTCAATATTTGATGCATAGCTTTAATGTCTATTACTTAGCCATTATATGAAAAATACCCTTCATTTCATCTTCTTCGATAATGACAGAGCGAATTTTAGGTAATTTACCTATTTATTCAGTAATCATCATTCTCGTGGTGTTCGTTTTGGCAAAAACACACAGAGGCCCGATTTGAGAGCTCTAATTTGCTAGTTCTGTGTAAAGTTAGTCTCCAAACAAAATTATACTCCACTAAATACATCCCGTACTTCCATAATAACAGAAGAGATTTTAGGTTTTTGCTTTTAAAGTAATTAAAAAAGAGGATAATTAAATTTGATTTTTATTAAAAAAGGTCCAATATTTCCGAAGTTTTATATTACATCGACAAAATATTGTTACCAAAATAAAGTTCATCATTTTTCTAAACTACTACAAACTATTTCATGATTTTAAATAATGCTCTTATTTATATCAATAAATGAAACTAGATATATTTGGTCAAACCGACGGACGCCGCGAGCTCGGTACCGCGCGCGCGGTACTGAGCTCGCCAAAATGTAATAGAAGCCTTAATTACTTTCTAATTGATTGTCCATACCTACATATCCCTAAACGTCAAAAGTCAAATTTTTTATTGCAAATAGACTATAGTCAAGATGTTTTAGATATTTAAAATATTGAAATTATTATTTTAAATTATTGTAGAGATACTGACACTACATGGTGCTTAAATATGGCAAATATTATATAGCAAGTTAGCAAGCCTATTCCAATATTATTATGAGTTTGAAAAAAAAAGAAGTACCCCAGAGAGAGATGACAGCCTCTGTGGTGTGGTGGTTGAGCAGGTCGGCTCATAACCCGGAGGCGGCGGGTTCGATTCCCGCGACATGACAAGTATTTGTGTTTTTTACTAGGTGGTAGGACTTTTCTGCAAAGTTCGTCTAGGTAGGTACCACCGCTTTGCCAGTTATTCTGCCGCCAAGGCGGCGGGTTCGATTCCCGTGACAGGACCAATATTTGTGCACAGGAAAAAATAGCACAAATACTGTGCTGTGTCTGGGTGTTGTGGGAGCATGGTCCTCGTAGTTCCTGGGTCCCTAGATACAGGGAATCCTAGTTAGGGTTCAGGATCTATGTATGTGATGGTTGGGCGTTATTTATAATTTCTTAGTTCTCTTTCTCACTACTGGTGCCAGCAATCTAGCCTACTCAAAGGAAGTCGAAGGAATTGGCCTTTTAGCTCAAAAAGCGAATTCTGAGGAAGAAACAAACATCTTTCATTTGAAGCGAGGCTTTGAGAAAAATAAACCTAACAAAATACCAAGCACTTAGTCGTGAGGTTTTTTGTCTTATTAACATACGCAGAGCACAGAGACAGAGTTGTGTCCCAAATTTATATTCATGCAGATGCAGAAGACTGGTTGCTCATGCAAAATGCATTTTTGCGTTTCTAATAATAACTGTGACCCAAATGCGAGTCAACAACCTTGGCTTCAACAGGTATAAAACTAAATTTGTTAATTGTACAAACATATTTTGTTAAATAACCGGACAAAAGGTTATTTTGTTTATCAGACTTTCTCATCATCATCAGCCTGAAGATGTCCACTACTGAACATAGGCCTCCCCCATAGAGCGCCACTTTAAGCGGCTGCTTGCCTCCTGCATCCATCGGCTCCCCATGGTTCTGAGCAGATTGTCGGTCCACCTTGTGGGAGGCCGGCCTACGCTGTGTCTTTTAGTAGTCGCCACTCGAGAACTTTTCTTCCCTATTGTATGTCATTTCTACAAGCGATGTAGCCTGCCCACTGCAACTGCAACTAGCTAATTCTAAAAGCTATATTGGTGACTTAGTTCTCTTGCATATCTCCTCATTTCAGATCTTGTCTCGCAAGGAATCTTCGAGCATAGCTCTCTCCATATCTTGCTGCGTGGTTTGAGCTTACTCGTAAGGCCAACAGTAAGAGTCCATGTCTCAGTGCCATAAGTCATCACTGGCAACACGACCTTCGTTTTCAGGCTCTGCAATATTTTGGATGAAGATAGGTTGAAGCTTATCAAATGCTGCCCAGCCAAGTTGGATTCTTCGTGCCACCTCTTTGTCGAAGTTGAACCTATCTAATTGGACAGTCTGTCATTGGTACACAGATTTGTTGACAACTTTGAGAGTATTGTTCCCAACAATTACCGGTATAGGTGGAACATGAGCATTAGACATGATTTTTGTCTTGACCATATTCATCTTAAGACCAACCTGCTGGGACTCTACTGAGGTAATTGAGAATGGTGCTATGCCCCTCGAGCTACTCAGCCACTATGACTATATCATCGGCAAAACGCTGGTTATTGATGTATTCGCCATTAATGCTGATGCCAGATCCTTCCCACTCCAAGAGCTTGAAAACATCCTCCAATGCGTTTGTTAACAGTTTCAGAGAAATAACATCTTTCTGTGTCACACCTCTTTCAAATGGGATTTGTTCCATACTCTGGTCCTGCAGTCAGACTGACATTACATAGTGGCCTTGCTGTACAAACACTACAACACTTCGATATAGTCGATTTGGCATTGCTGTAAAGACTGCAGCACCAAAACTGCTGCGCTGTGCTGAAGTCTCCATTGATTTTAAAGCTTTCTCATAGTCCACAAACACTATGGTGATGTACAGTGTGTTTAATCTAAAAATGAGCTTGGTGCATGAGAAGAGGAAGTATTAATGCATTTTCATTGGACTGGCAAAAAATGATTGAATAGAAAGTTCGAATTTTAAACTCTTTCGATGCTGGAGGATAAAATGTGCTTTTGCACACAGAAATTGAATGACAAATAAGAATAAAAAAACACACATTTTTGAGATTTTTGCTACTGCACAAATATACCATAATTCATAATTCATAATTCATAATTCATTTATTGCTGTCACAGGATTACAGGATGCAGGTCTTATTGCTACATTTATATAGTCCCACCTGTAACATGCCATTGTAGCATGCAATAGGCTGGGATGACTGACTTGATTTAATTCAAACCAGTATCGAACGAACGTCATATACATTTTAAACATAGTCATGTCATAGGTACCATGTATATTGTACAATGTGTCATGTTGTGTAACTAGAGGAATAAGATGATTTGCAATTCAATGAGGCCATGTTGCCAGCATGTTGGGTATGCTATCTACCGGTAGCGGGCTCGAGCATTTGGACTGTCTGTAGTCATGGCGGCTGGTATACAGTCCAAATGTTCTTTGGTAGTAGGTAGTGTATTTAGTAGCTTTTGGTATTAGTAGTTTTTATTATTGTAGTAGTTAGTTTAAAGGCATGTTGCCTTTTAAAAATAAGATGATGCACATATTTACACTGTTGAGTCAAAACCTGGCCCTGGACTCTGATGAGTATAGCAGTGTTCATATCTTTCTTTTCAACGGTGGATTGTGTGTTGGAATATTTAAGCAATCACTTTTGAAAAGGCCAATGGTCCAGCCTCAAGCAGGAAATTGAAAATTAGTAGCTTGTACCCAGGTAACAACAGGATCTTTTTACAATCGCAAGTAGTGGAGGTAGCAAGTAAACTCAAAAATTTACGGATAAGTACCTACGTAAATATCATTGCTCACTCATTAAATATCAAAAATAACAGCATCTGAGTGGGCGAAATTATGTATGAACTCACCAGATTTCAAACATTTCTCGAAAGCTTGTTTGGCTGATAAATACTCGGGTACTCTGTCCAAGGGTTGTGATAGCTCCTGGGTGTAGGTGAAATAGTTTCTCGACTTTCCATTGGACAACGCGGCACCTATCCTCCCAAAATTACGACTAACTTGCGGAATATATTTGCTCATTTTCGACATCGTAAAATATATCGATTTATAAAAACACTGCGATCAGCGATCACATTCACAGACCCACACACACAGTCACAGACTGAGACTACTATACGCACACAGTCTGCTGTTGCTGTGGCTGTTGCTATGGCCTGTTGTAGCCTTTGCAACTTGGTAATACGAAAAAGATGTATGAGAAATGGCTACCAGAAACGTACCAGCATTCATGCTGACTATTATTTTTCTCACTGGCACATTCAACCCTCTCGCTTTCGTTCTCTCATTGGTTGTTTACCTTGATTTGATCTAGGCTTGTGCTTAAAGCCATATTCAAACCTTCGCGTTATTCGTACCACTGTGAGTAGCGGTATACCGCGCGGGATTCTGCCTGGGTATTTTGTATGAAGTTTCGCTGAAGTTTCGCGCTAGCCGCGGAACTTCAATACAAAATACCACGTAGGATCCCGCGCGGTATTTACCATTACGCACAGCGGTACGAATAACGCGCTGGATTGAATAGGGCATAATCTTTCAATGAGCGGAGCGCTCCGTACTAGTACGATCGATCAAATGTACTAGTTCAGTCTTTTAGTTCTATTAGTTGAGTGATATACAACGATTTCGCGTGGGTTATATCTTCACTAGCTGCGCCCCACAGTTTCACCCGCGGATAAAAAGAAACCATCTGCTGTTGAACCGTCAAGAGGAAACAAACATACGCGACAACTTTCGAATTTATATACTGTTAGTATTATCCGGGCCCAGCGAACAGAGCACTCTCGAAAAAAAAACCGCGAACTTTTACCACTGGTCACCTTTGCTACAAACTCACTCACATTATTAGAGCAAATTCGAAAAAATAACACGATAACTTCTACCACAGGTCACCTTTGCTACAAATACAAACTGACTCTTAAAACCCCAACTTCTACCACATGCCACCTTTGATACATACTTGCTCTTGCGGAACGCTTAGTACCTAATAATGGTATCCCACAAGAAACATTTTCTTTCCGGAATAGAAAGTATTTTGTTTTTTAGATCGTATATGGCCCTGTAATGGCGAGTACATCACTAACCTTCGTTTTGCCGATGATATAGTCATAATGGCGGAATCGCTCGAGGACCTTAGCACCATGCTAAACGACCTCAGTAGAGTCTCCCAACAGGTTGGTCTTAAGATGAATATGGACAAGATGATGATCATGTCTAATGTTGTTCCACCTATACCGGTAATTGTTTGGAACGATACTCTCGAAGTTCAAACATATACAAATATGTCTACCTAGGACAGACTGTCCAATTAGGTGGTAGGTCCAACTTCGACAAAGAGGTGGCACGAAGAATCCAACTCGGCTGGGCAGCGTTCGGGAAGTTTCGTCCTATCTTTTCGTCCAAAATACCGCAGAGCCTGAAAACGAAAGTTTTCAATCAGTGTGTGATGCCCAGTGATGACTTATGGAACTGAGACATGGTCTCTTACTGTTGGCCTCATTAGTAAGCTCAAAGTCACGCAGCGAGTTATGGAGAGAGAGAGAGAGTCGGTGTTTTCCTGCGGGATAAGCTCCGGAATGAGAAGATCCGCAGGAGAACTAAAGTTACCGATATAGCTCTTAGAGTTATCCCGTGTGGTCCCGGTTACGAATAGGACCACCCATCTCTTCCCGTGGGTGCTGTAGAAGGCGGCTAAGGGAATATCCAGGGAATGGGTCACAGCGTTCCCCTTGGTCTTGGTGATAATCAATCCTCACCTACTGCGATCACCAAGCCAAGTTAGACAAGGCCTAGTTAGAGCATAGGCTACAATACAACTTTAGCCTCTTTTTGCTTAGTTCGTTCAAAGCTGCTCCAGAATATCCAGAGACATGGGAGAAAATAACTTCAATGCAAGTTTAGCGCTATTTTTTTCATATATTTTGGCTCCACACATAGTGTATTTAGCCAGTGTCAAGTATTGTAGTTTTTCATCGTATTATGAAATATTTCATGTAAAGTCAAGTCTTAGTCACAGTCAGTCAGGGTAGTCATAGTCCAGTCTAAGTCAGGTAGTCATAATCCAGTTTAAGTCATGTCCTAGTAAAGTAGTGGCAACTTTACTAGAGGCTTCTATGGAATTTTGGAAGCAACACGAAAAACCACGTTTCACTACATTATATCACTTGCCAACACTTATACTCGTAATTCAGCACTTGATGCGTAAAATGCCACTAAATTTAAACATTAACACTAGAAAAAGCATAAGTTTTGTGAAATAATACAATGCAACGACGTGAACTTTTTCACGTTCCCGCCAAAAACGTTTTGCGCTTTAATGAGACGTTTTATTAAAAAAAGAAATTGTATTTTCTGCATGACCTAATAGATGGCGCCAGTTGTGCTTTTTGCTAAAACCTGTCACTGTCACTGTTTCAAGCATAGACCACAGGTTAGAGGAAATGTGTCACGATACTGATTGACAACTCTAAACACTTTCGTTTTTTTTTTAGTTTCATTGCGGGAAACTAGATCTCTCATCGAAATACTCCTGCCAATGAGAACGACACTGTTTTCTTACAAACCGTATATGATTGGAATGCAAAGGCAAAATATTTATTGGACAACCGTCTGTACAAGCTTGTTTGGCTAACCCATCCACTTCTTCAGTTTCTTTGAGATCGATATGAGACGGGATCCACTGCAGAACTATTTCCCTATTCGCAGTCTGAAAATCTAAAATTAATTCTATTTTGTAGGCTATCGGATTACCTCGCACGTGCGAGGTACACCGAGCCAAGTGTTGCAAGGCACTTCGGGAGTCAGATAAAATGAGGAACTTATTGTAATTAATAGATCTGACATACGATAGTGCTTCCGCTATAGCAGTTAGCTCAATGTGCATTATGGGGACATGTAATGGTTTTGCTTGGGAGTTGGTACTTGGTAACCAACAGCACAGTGACTTATATTATTGTGTAGTGCAATTATTGTAGATAGTGTTCAGCGCAAAAAATAATTTTATAACACCTCCCTTTAATTATAATTTTACGTTAAAAAAAATAGTAGTAGAAAACAAATGTATATTTGCTGGCATCACCACGTGACGCATGGCAACCCCAATGAAACCGAGCGCCAAGGCACAAAATACAAAAGTACAGAATTCAATCACATGTAGGTATGTACTTCACTTTTTATACCTACGCTCGGCGCTCGCGCTAGGGATGGCGGCGGCTGCGCAGGCGGCCGGCTCGCCGCGCCGAGCAGTAGGTGCCTACCTACTTATCATGACTATAATGCGGAAGATGACCGTATTTTTTTATAATCCATACGTAAATACAAACAAACATACATAGACTGCTAAAACCATAACCCTTCTTTGATATCGAAATATTTTTTTCGCAGTTATTAATATAATTAGATAAAGTTTTTTTGAAGGCTAAAAAATGCGGTTATGTTACATTTACATCTTCCTCATTAGATTATTGAAAACAAGCAAACCCTACCTACTTACATCTCTGAAACAACTGGTAGCTTAAAAAACGACAATTCACCGTTTAATGTTGAATTTAAACAACCGTCCACTGTTACAGTTATAATAACTATTTTTAGTTGCTCCATTTTTTCACAATAAAGTTCACAGACGTGTGTCTCATGTGGATGGCACTCGCGCTCGCACTACTCCGAAAGACTCCGAGACATCGTGTCGGTAAGCAGTGTCTATGGGTGCGTTGCTCGAGCGCACTTACTATGTTGATTGGTTTCTGTACTATTTTATGGCCAAGGACACATTGTTTTTTTCTCTAATCTGTGGCCAAGGATGGGAATCGTCCCCCTAATTACCTAATTTGCGACAGGCGTAAATCTTGCGGTGATTGCTGTCATACATCATTAGTGGTGTCGAGCATGTATGCTACGCTACACCACTAATGATGCATGACAGCAATCACCGCGAGATTTACGCCTGTCGCAAATTAGGTAATTAGGGGGCGGGGATCTATTAATAAAAAAATCGATTATCCAGATACATCAAACATTGTGAATCGATTTGAATAATTATATTTCAAATGCCTCTTAGTGAGTATATACCTAGTTTACGTCACCCTTTCTCCAACTGACCTTATCGCACTCAATGAGCTCTATTGGCATAAACATGGTATGGTGGTATTCATAAATACGATGCATCAGACTATTTAAAATATAGATGGAGCTAGGTTTTAATAAACTTAATTCTCCTCCTTGACAGCCTCTGTGGTGTGGTGGTTGAACAGGTTGGCTCATAACCTGGAGGCGGCGGGTTTGATTCCCATGATAAGACAAGTATTTGTGCACAGCAGAAAAAAAAGCGCAAATACTTGGTCTGTTTCTGGGTATTGTGGGACCATGATCCTTTTAGTTCATGGATCCCTAGATACAGAGAATCCTAGTTGGGATCCAGGACCTATGTATGTGATCGTTGGGCCTTATTTGACTATCTAGGAATCGATTTAAAAATGTATAACTACCTAACCTACCTAACTGTGTTTTCTAAACGCGAGTGATTTAAGCCTGCTTTGTTTGTTTTGAGTATAAAATATAATATGGCCTAAGCTCTTGAAGCTCATCTAACCTAGCTCAGTCTTATTATTTTATATACTATAGGTACTTAGATAGCAAACGAGCATACACCCTCCAAGAGGTTATTTCTACCAAAGAGATGTAGAATAATTTTCTCAGTAGTTTCTACAAGAAAGGGTTTATACTATTTTTAGCACAGGCTGTGCCGGCATTGTTATGCGAAAACAGAAGCCAAAAAAAACTAAATCGCTAAAAAAAGTTTGAAACGATATCGATATTATCGATTACAGCTTGATTCGGAAAGCAGCCTATATCATGAATGTCACTGTCACTCATTGACAGTACAGTTTTTTTTTTCGTGTTGTCACGTTGTTTTGGCATGGCGCGAACCATTTATTTTTCTATTTTTTAAAACCAAATAAAATAAAATTGGGGGTACAATAAAATATTTAATGTACATACTCAAGAATCCCATTAAATAAGCTTTCCATTGATATGTATTGTGTACTTGTTGGAGGCTGAGTCACAGAATATAGTACAGAACGCAATCAACATAGTAAGTGCGCTCGAGCAACGCACACATAGACACCGCTCACCGACACGATGTCTCAGAGTCAGTCAGAGTAGTGCGAGCGCGAGCGCCACCCGCTTGAGACACGCGTCTGTGAACATTCTTTATGCAAAAATGGAGCAACAAAAAAAAGCTATTATAATTGTTTAGTGGACGGTTGTTTAAATTCAACATTAAACAGTGAATTGTCGTTTTTTACGCTACCAGTTGTTTCAGAGATATTTTCTGTGACAAATTTGTAATATTATAACAGTAAAACATTAAAATAGAAATATTGTAGTTATTATTTTACTTGCTATATTTCCGTTCTTCCCGTTTCATTCTCAACAATAAATCAAACAACTAGATACGAGTGTCACTACCACGATACTTTTTTGTGCATAAGCCAAAGCTGACGGCCCTAGCGCGAGCGCCGAGCGTAGGTATAAAAAGTGAAGTACATACATGTGATTGACTTCTGTTGTATTTTGTGGCTGAGTACCGTTAATGAACATGTCTTTTAACCAAACTAATAAAATAAAATAATGATACAATTATAGCTAACACATGAGTATATGTATGTTACTGCCATGTTGTGTGTTTATCTATGTATACAGGGTGATTGGTTTGTAGACCGCATCCTTTCAGGTTGTGTTTAAACAGGCTTTGGGCTGTCTTTTAAGTGTAACATTAGTTCAGCAATTTTATTTTTATTTTTACTTCACTAGTTCATAATTGAAATAGGAACCTAATGACAACAAACGGCAGGAACAAAAGATTATACCTTAATAAGTAGGGCGCAAGCGAAAAAAGAAAGGCGCTCAAAGCTGAGCGTGAGGGCCTGCCATGGCGCTTTCGGCTCTAGGGTAAATACGGACCTGTCAGTGACTGATATTCACTGGGCGCCTCGCCCACCACGCCAGTACCTTTCTTTTCCTCTGTGATGTGTCGGAACAAAACGAAGTTTCATCTAATTGTAGAAATTTAGAAGCCCTTTCCCTTCAGGTGCTATGACAGAATCCTTTAAATCCTTAGTGTAGTAATAAGTATGAAATTAATTGCATTTCGCGAACGGTATGATACGTGCTGAAAGCAGCTTGCGGCCTTTTTAGTAAAACAATACCTATGATGTGTAATGAATGAACTAACTAGCTTTGCCCGCGGCTCCACTCGCGTGGTCTCAGCATAGTAGGTACCTAATACCTATAAAATATATTAAATTACGTGAATTATATAATAATAAAATAAATTCAACCAAATCACAGTATTATAATAATCTTATAAAAACGAGTAGCAATAAGTGTAAGACAATGTGGTCCATTGTCAATAAGGAAACCGGTCGCGCGGCGTACGAAAGATCTGATTTTACAGACTTAGTGCGGCGTAGTGACGGGAAACCTTTCCAAAATAAGATCGATGTTGCTAACTACATGAATAACGCTTTTCTGACCGCTGGTGCTCAAGCTGGGGCCCCGAATGCCACCACGTCTAATAGTGTGAATATCTTATCCCGTACCATTCCATGTAATATGTGCTCACTATACTTGAAGCCATTTACTTGTACTGAAATCATAAAAATAATTAAATTTCATATTGCTGCTAAAAAAACAGCTGATATCTATGACCTGTCTATGAACCTGATTAAAGAAGTGGCACATATTCTGGCTCCTATGCTGTCTGAGCTCTTTAGCCGGTGTTTAAAAACCGGTTGCTACCCATCCGTACTCAAAAAAGTAAAAGTCGTACCTATCTACAAGGGAAAGGGAGAAAAAGCTTCTGCAAAAAACTACCGCCCTATATCTATAATACCCGCAGTGGAGAAGATACTCGAAGTCGGTATGAATAAAAGGCTCCTTGACTTTCTGGATGGGTGCGACGTTTTTACAGATAGGCAGTATGCATACCGTGTAGGCAAATCTACTACCTCTCTAGTTCGCGAAGTAACCTGGAAAATTATGCAAGCACGTGAAGGTAAACAGCAGGTTGCAGCAATATGCTGTGACCTATCCCGGGCATTTGACACAGCGGACCGGAGTCTGATTCGGGCGAAGCTTGAGCACTACGGTGTGAGAGGGCCGGCAGAGAGGCTAATGACTGATTTTGTCACCGGGAGGTGTCAACGCGTGGTTGGTGATGCGGGCAGAGTTAAATCAGACGAAGGTGTTCCAGATCTAGGCGTTCCTCAGGGATCCTGTCTCTCGAACACCACGTTTGCTCTTTTAATGAATGACCTGCCCAGCTCAATCGATGGAGCCGAGGTGTACATGTTCGCTGATGATGTCGCAGCCCTAGTAACAGCACCAACTATTGCAACCTTACAGCAGAGGCTTATGGAGGTCACACAGCAGCTACAGGTGTGGTTTATAGCAAATGGATTTGCCTTAAACCTGGACAAAACCTGTTTCATCCATTTTAATCTTGCAAACAGACCACGGGAAGCCCTGGCAGTATCAGTAGGGGGCTCTGCCCTTCAACAGGTCCCGGCTGTAAAACTGTTAGGTTTCCAAATGGATTGTGCATTAAAATGGAATAACCACATAGACTTGCTGTGTGCTCGCCTGGGTCAAGCTTGTTTTGCACTAAGCCGCCTAGCTGTGACAGCTCCCAGACACGCGGTGCTCAGCTGCTACTTTGCTACAATCCATTCCATACTAACGTATGGAACTGAGCTCTGGGGCGGTGCAGCGGACTCCGAACGAGTACTCATCCTACAAAAGCGGGCTATCCGCGCGATTGTAGGCGTGAAGTGGGATGTGTCTGCAAAGCCATATTTTGTGGAATTAGGTATACTGACGGTACCATCTATCTTAATATACCAAATATGCATCTTTGTAAGATTAAACCCCGATTCATTTGAACAACTTGGAGCATCACATAAATATGAGACTAGGCATAAATACAAACTAAGAACACCTGCTCACACGCTCACTAAATCCAAAAGGTCCGTATACGTTGGTGGACCTAACATTTATAATCACTTACCTGATCTGATAAAAAGTGCAGAATCCACCAACATATTTAAAAGGAAATTAAAAACTTTACTCTTGAGTAAAGCTTATTATTCGCTTGCAGAATTCAGCAACGACAAATTATAAATTTGTATAGCTATTTAGTTTTATTTAACATTTGACTTGTAATACTATTTTATGAATAAATGTCTGTATCTGTATCTGTATACGTATCTAAATGTATGGCGGTCGGCTGGCGCCCCCTAGGATCCGGGTGCACCGGGTGGGTGGGTGGTGAATACCGGGTAAAGACGGCCCTGCACCTATTACTTTTGAATTCGCGACCGGCGCATGTCGCTGTCACAGTTCCTGTGAAAAAAATAATAGGTGTGTCCCTCTGCGGAACGATACTAACGTCTATGTGAAAAATGGATGCACCTATTATTTTAGCACGCTCTCAGAGACTCGCGTGGAGCAGTATCATAGAATGTACAAGTCACAGTGTCGATGTGCCTAGTGGTATTTTGGTAGTTTGGAAAAGACATGTTCATTAACGGTACTCAGCCTCCAACAGGTACACAATAAATATCAATGGAAAGCTTAGTTAATGGTCTTCTTGAATATGTACATTAAATATTTTATTGTACCCCCAATTTTATTTTATTTGGTTTTAAAAAATAGAAAAATAAATGGTTCGCGCCATGCCAAAGCAACGTGACAACACGAAAAAAAAAACTGTACTGCCAATGAGTGACAGTGACATTCATGATATAGGCTGCTTTCCGAATCAAGCTGTAATCGATAATATCGATATCGTTTCAAACTGTTTTTTAGCGATTTAGTTTTTTTTTGGCTTGTTTTCGCATAACAATGCCGGCACAGCCTGTGCTAAAAATAGTATAAACGCTTTCTTGTAAAAACTACTGAGAAAATTATACTACATCTCTTTGGTAGAAATAACCTCTTGGAGGGTGTATGCTCGTTTGCTATGTAAGTACCTATATTATATAAAATAATAAGACTGAGCTAGGTTAGATGAGCTTCAAGAGCTTAGGCCATAGAATTAGTATAAGTATTAGGGGTTAAAATATTAAGGTTTATATTTTATACTCAAAACAAACAAAGCAGGCTTAAATCACTCGCGTTTAGAAAACACAGTTAGGTAGGTTAGGTAGTTATACATTTTTAAATCGATTCCTAAATAATCAAATAAGGTCCAACGATCACAGACATAGATCCTGGATTCTAACTAGGATTCTCTGTATCTAGGGATCCAGGAACTAAAAGGATCATGGTCCCACAACACCCAGAAACAGACCAAGAATTGCGCTTTTTTTCTGCTGGTCACAAATACTTGTCTTATCATGGGAATCAAACCCGCCGCCTCCAGGTTATGAGCCGACCTGTTCAACCACCACACCACGGAGGCTGTCAAGGAGGAGAATTAAGTTTATTAAAACCTAGCTCCACCTATATTTTAAATAGTCTGATGCATCGTATTTATGAATACCACCATACCATGTTTATGCCAATAGAGCTCATTGAGTGCGATAAGGTCAGTTGGAGAAAGGGTGACGTAAACTAGGTATACACTCACTAAGAGGCATTTGAAATATAATTATTCAAATCGATTCACAAAGTTTGATGTATCTGGATAATCGATTTTTCTATTAATAGATCCCCGATTCCCTTCCTTGGCCACAGATTAGAGAAAAAAACAATGTGTCCTTGGCCACAAAATAGTACAGAAACCAATAAACATAGTAAGTGCGCTCGAGCAACGCACACAGACATTAGACACCGCTCACCGACACGATGTCTAGGAGTCTTTCGGAGTAGTTTCGTCTGTGAACTTAATTGTGAAAAAATGGAGCAACTAAAAATAGTTATTAAACTGTAACAGTGAACGGTTGTTTAAATTCAACATTAAACGGTGAATTGTCGTTTTTTAAGCTACCAGTTGTTTCAGAGAGGTAAGTAGGTAGGGTTTGCTTGTTTTCAATAATCTAATGAGGAAGATGTAAATGTAACATAACCGCATTTTTTTGTTTTATTAGCCTTCAAAAAAACTTTATCTGATTATATTAATAACTGCGAAAAAATTATTTCGATATCAAAGGAAGGGTTATGGTTTTAGCAGTCTATGTATGTTTGGTTGTATTTACGTATGGATGATAAAAAAATACGGTCATAGTTATGATAAGTAGGTAGGTACCTACTGCTCGGCTCGGGGAGCCGGCCGCCCGTGCAGCCGCCGCCATCTCTATCGCGAGCGCCGAGCGTAGGTATAAAAAGTGAAGTACATACATGGGATTGACTTCTGTACTTTTGTATTTTGTGCCTTGGCGCTCGGTTTCATTGGGGCTGCCATACGTCACGTGGTGATGCCAGCAAATATACATCTGTTTTCTACTACTATTTTTTTTAACTTAAAATTATAATTAAAGGGGGGTGTTATAAAATTATTTTTTGCACTGAACACTATCTACAATAATTGCACTACACAATAATATAAGTCACTGTGCGGTTGGTTACCAAGTACCAACTCCCAAACAAAACCATTTCATGTCCATTTCACTTAAAGTCAAGTCATAGTCACAGTCAGAGTAGTCATAGTCTAGTCTAAGTCGTAATCCAGTCTAAGGCATGCCCTAGTAAAGTGGTGGCAACTTTACTAGAGGCTTCTATGGAATTTTGGAAGCAACACGAAAAACCACGTTTCACTACATTATATCACTTGCCCACACTCATGCTCGTAATTCAGCACTTAATGCGTAAAACACCACCAATTTTAAACATTAACACTGGAAAAAGCATAAGTTTTGTAAGATAATACAATGCACCGACGACGTGAACTTTTCCGCGTTCCCGCCAAAACTATCCATTTTGTAGTTAACGTGGGGCGATAACGTCCTGCGATGAAATAGGAGTAAATTTATTACGAGTGGCAACTATTTGCCTTGTGATGGGTCACGTGACAGCACGTGAAGTGGCATAGACAAACCTTCCATTCGTCAGTTTTCGGGCGAGCAGGCAGCGCAGTTTTGTGTTTTATTGAACGGCCTGCAAAAAAGTGAGAACTGCAAAATGGCCAAGACCCTCTCCTCCGCACAGGCTAATAAGGAGCATGTCCTGGCTGTGTCCAGGGATTTCATCTCCCAGCCCCGTCTGAGTAAGTAACCATCAGTACAATAGGTTTTGGATAATGTCAGATTTGTCAATGGAGATATTGATTTTGCTGACCGAGTTTTGTATTACCCCTATTTGTTTTTGCATAATCTCCACGAGAGAACTACTAGTCCTAAGTTCAATAATCGGTCACAAACCTTATGTAAATTTACTTTTTTGGTGGAGACAATACCTTGGAGGTCATAACTCATTGAAGGCCAAGAGATAACTTTTCACTCAGACTCACCCAGTCTATTAGGATGTACTAGTTAGCCCTTTCTATCTCTGAAGTAAAATAGAATACTACGAGGATTCAATCGAAAAAAGCCATATCTTGCATGTTGGTGAACCAAGTGTAGTTCAAATTTGTCTTCCTTGGTAAAGAAGATGCCTATTTAGTGAAATTCTTGTTATTTCCTTTGTAGATTATGTTTTACTCCACTTTTACCTAATAAATTATGGCCTCTTTAGAGCAATCAATAATATCCACCATATAAACCTTCATACAGACTAGAAAAAAATTGCTTTTAGTGATAAGAATTTTTCTATCTAGTAATTATTACTGTTACATGTATTTTGTTCTGGGATTTCTAAAGATCACAGTTTTCTATACCAACATCAAAACAAACTCTTCTTTTTAGTAAAATTGGTTATGTTTTTGTTCAATTACATAATGTAATAACACTAAAATTTTCATTATTGTGTTTCAAGTCATGGGCTGCATTTTTGTTATTAAATGTATTTTATAATTCTGGTGAAACCAACATTGTAAGCAAAAATAGTTAGGAAATAACTAAACAATTAATTTATCCCTAAGAAACATTGGAGAGTTTATATATATTTCAGTCATAGGTGTTTTATTTATTTATTTTACTAAATCACCAAAGAAATGATAAATATGAAAAAATATACATCATAATTGTAATATATTTTAGTTACTGAAAATGGTTAGAAAAGATGTTTGTGACTTAAATTTAGGACTTTTCAGCAGGGACCAATACTCTGATGACAATGATTTCATCCCAAATCTTAATAATTACAAAAATCCGAGGGTTGGCTTTAGTATCCGGTCACACAAATTAGAGGGTGGTTTTGGTTTTAAATGTTAGGTAATAGTCTATAGAAGCAAGCACTCGTAGCTGTATGTGGAGAAATTATTAGTTTTTGAGAAATACATTTATTTCAAGTCCTAAAATTCTCTGTCAGAGTTGGCTGTGATAGGTTAGAAGACTAAGGTGGGAACAAAGCGAAGCGAGCTCCCACCTTAGTCTACATGGTTTTTTTATACACAGAACACTATACATTTTCAAAAACATCCATATCTATAATTATGAATGAACTTATAATTATTATAGTTAATTTAAAAAAACTCAAAAACTATACATTTCCTGTCCAAGGAGTGTTCCCCCCTCCCCCTTCACCCCCTCTGCCCTTTACTCCTTCACTTAGTACCGACACAGATGATAAAATTCTTACTACTTACTCTTCTGTAGTATGCTTACTTATTATATTTTTTTACTGGAAAAAAACTTAAAAAAATATTTCTCCCAAACTATTAATTTCCGCATTCCCCCTTTTCAGGGTGTTCCCCTCCTTTCCCCCACCCCCTGACCACCTCCACCCACCCCTGCGTGTGACCGGATAATAAAGCAACCCCAAATCCGAGATAAATAACTACTTACTTAGAAATCATCTAGCTTTACTCACCATTTATTATACAGTCTTTATTTTATATTATAACCAACATAATTCTTAAATATTTTTCACATGCATGACACATTTGACAAAATACAACACTGCTTGTCAACTGCTGCAATTGCTGCTTATCTTTTTAAAATCCATAGAGGATCATAAGAGGAGAGGTTCTATTGCTTTTTCACAGCTTTTTCAAGCAATTTATTAAAATAAATAAGAAGTTTGCTTTGTGTGGGATGTTGGGTCAACTAACAACACAACAACAATAGTCAACAACAGTTGAACTCAAACTCATCATTCATTTATGATATGAAGGCATAAAACATAAAAGTAAAAGCTCTTTGGATCACAGCCATAAAGTATAGAATAGACATTTACAAAGAAATAAAAACTGTTTTATGAAACAGAGTAAAATCGCCACAAAATTGCTGAAATATTGGCGTCTTGTTTATTGTATGAAAAAACAGAACAATGGATACGGAAGGCACTCTTTGTGAAATTTTGGTTGTGGCCAGAAATTTTGTCTCTCAGCCCCGTTTGAGTATGTATCCCAACATTTGATTCCACTTCAGAGTTATTGTATCATTAGCCCCACATTTTTGACAGGGAGAGAGCATAGGCTTCAATCCACAACGCTGAACAAGTTGTATCGTCATTATGATCATCATCACCATCATCATCATATCACAGCGCGAGCGTTTTAAGGTACAAGTTCGTAGCCGACTCCACGCAGCAGCCATGTGACACGTGTCGACGCGGCACTACCGGTTCTGGGATCTTAAATCTGATGGTGATAGTGATTAGCTCTCTTGCTCACACTCACGGACTTGAAATTGGCGCGAGCAGGATGGTAGGCGAAGTCCATGTCCAGACGCGATAGAGGTGCTGTTTCTCCATGAAATACCTTCAGGCGACGACGTGTTGCTGCTTGCTAGGAACGGACAGTATTTTATAGAAATACATAGAAACCAGTAGCTGGTTGGGGTCGGCTACGAACTTGTACCTTTACACCTCTCTTAGAGCCTTTAGAAGTGTAATGACAGAAGAAGCCATCCTGGCAGGGTCGCCATGTAATGACATGATAGCGCTACATAGTGGAAGGCTTGAGCTTGTACTGTTAGGCGTCCTTACAAGTAGTTTGGACGCATGTTGCGGGTGTTAATAAGGATGTAGCGGTGCAAGTCCGAATTCACACACTACAGAAGACTTGTGTGTTTTTGCATGTGACATATTTTCGTAATAATTATGCTTTTCCTTAATGTTATCTGACTAAGGGTGGGTTTTTGATCCATAGTTAAGGTAAATGGTTAAAAATGCTAACAAATTCTAACCAATGGTCAAAATTTGTATGAAGTTTTAACCATTGGTTACCTTAACTATTGTTCAAAAAACCCACCCTAAGGCAATATTAGACTGTATCTCTAATTTAAGGATTTTTTTTTTTAACGGGCAAATTGTCTTTATTACTCAAGCTAACTACTACAATAATTAAAACTAAACTAAACTAAGCTAAACTAAACTAAGCTAAACTAAACTAAACTAGCTACACTACCTACTACAAAGAACACTTATGGACTGTATAATAGCCGAAAACGGATTATTCACGCGAGATTATATAAGCTTGTTTCACCTTAGGTTTCATCTACACTTACCATCAGGTGAGATGTGGCCAAACGCTGGTCCCCAAAACAAAAAGAAAAAATTTTTTGTATTCTAACGAAATGTTCTTTGTATTCACAGCGTACAAGACCGTGTCAGGTGTGAATGGACCACTGGTCATCCTTGATGAAGTAAAGTTCCCCAAGTTCTCCGAGATTGTACAGCTGAGGCTTGCAGATGGTACCCTACGCTCGGGACAGGTATTATACTCAATAATATTACTTGGTAGATGCCATTTAAATACTTTAGCATATTAATTTGCATTTGTAAAGTTGTGTGGTCCCGGTTTGTAAATAGGACCATCCCATCTCTTCCCGTGGGAGGGAATATCCAGGGAATGAGCAGCAGCATTTTCCTTCCTTCCTTCCTGACATCCACTGCTGAACACAAACGTCACTTAAGACGCTTATCATAGGGGGAATTGGCATAATCACCATGCTTGGCAAGTGATGTGGTGATTGCAGAAGACAAATAAATAAACAACACCCAACAACCCTAACTAGGTTTCCCTGTATCTAGGGAGCCAGGAACTATGAGGACTATAGCCCCACAACACCCAGACACAGAACAAGTATTTGCGCTTTTTTCCTGTGCACAAATACTTGTCCTGTCGCGGGAATCGATCCCGCCGCCTCCGGGTTATGAGGCGACCTGCTTAACCACCACACCATAGAGACTGTCAAAAAACTACAGAAGCTGCAGGGTACAGCTGCTATTGTACAGCTTTATAGGTTCTTAATGCTATGTTGGTGATCACGAAGATTCTGTAATGTTCCTCTATCACCCAGGTGCTGGAAGTCAGCGGTTCCAAAGCCGTGGTCCAGGTGTTCGAGGGCACGTCAGGTATTGATGCCAAGAACACCCTCTGCGAGTTCACCGGAGACATTCTTCGTACACCTGTCTCCGAAGATATGTTGGGTATGTAATGTTATTATTTCATAAGTTTTCATGGAGATTATTGGAAAATAGCAAATATTTGAACTTGGCACCTCGGCTTCAAAATGGATTCGCTAACTGGCGTCGGCATAAAGCAATCATCCTTATTTAATTTGAGCCTCCTTATATTTTTATTTATTTAAAATATTTAATATCAAATATCATTCTATGTAGTAAATAAATACTTGCCGTCAAGATGTGTTGTCCGCAGTGCCGTGAAATTTGATTACGCAATGATTTTTTCACGTTTTTCATATTCAATTGAATGATTTGAATGAACGTTACTAAAGTTTGCGTTTTACTCCAACTAATAGGACTGCTGAAGATAAGAGCGAGAAGATTAACGCCTTTTAACTTCTCAAATATCGTGAGTTGTATGTGACGTCATTGCTCGGCCCTGGTGAAATGAATAGCCTGCTGTTGGGCTGTTTTACTAACAGAATGTTTACGTAATGGATGGATGACGTCAAGCGGTAAAACGGCGCCCGTATTATGTAAAAGTTACAACAGCAGTAGCAAAGCAACAGCAGTAGCAAAGCGACAGCAAACACTTAGCAATCGGTGGCAAGATGTCACTTGAAATCGTTAGTCGCCCGCCTGTTGCTCGCCTATCGCTGAATGCACTTTGGCGTTTGGCCTTTGATACTAGCGCCATTAGCAACAGAACAACAATGGATGGAAACAAAATAATGCTTTTTTTAGTTCATCGATTGTCCGACAGACTGTGATCTAGCGCTCGATCGTTTTCTGCTCTGCTAAAGTGATGCTTGACAGCAATGATTGCGAAAGTTACGGCTGTTGCAAACTTCCAGCAAGGCGCCATGTTAGCATGCCGGTCGCTAACTTGGCACCTGGGATTGATGACGCCAGAGTGCAGCACGAGGAAATGGGAAGGATGGTCGTATTCCAGCAAAGTGCTATGTTATGATTGGCTTAATAAGGCGATGCACTCATGTCCCACATGAAGTCTTTTCAGCGGCAAATAAATAATAAATATAGTAAATCACCCAACGATTACATAGGTACATAGACCCTGGACCCTAAGTAGGATTCCCTGTATCTAGGGACCCAGGAACTACGAGGACCATGCTCCCACAACACCCAGATACAGAACAAGTATTCGTTCTTTTTTCATGTGCACAAGTACTTGTCCTGTCACGGGAATCGAACCCGCCTCCGGGTTATGAGCCGACCTGCTCAACCACCACACCACGGAGGCTGTCAAAGTTTTGTTTGGTAACTCCCCACTAGGTGGACCGACGATCTGGTCAATACCGGGGGGAGGCGATGGTTGCCGGATGCAGGAAGCAAGCAGCGGCTCAAAGTGGGAGTTAGAGGAGGCCTATGTTCAACAGTGGACATCTTCGGGCTGTTGATGATGATGATGATCATGATGATTATGATGGAAGTGTTGTTGCTATTACTGTAAGGGTAGTTTGATGATGAATATGCCTGATTGGTGCAGGTCGTGTGTTCAACGGATCCGGCAAGCCCATCGACAAGGGGCCCCCGATCCTGGCCGAGGACTTCCTGGACATCCAGGGCCAGCCCATCAACCCCTGGTCCCGTATCTACCCCGAGGAGATGATCCAAACTGGTATGTATTACCAGTTACCATTCTTTTTCAAAACTAGATTCATTTTCGTTTTCGTGGATCTCAGTAGAGTAGCTGATTTATTTTACTTATCAATTAAGTTCAAAAAATGGACCTATTCATTTAATAGCTTTTTTTTAAAATGCTATTAGGGACATACTATTTCATTTTTCATTAATCTATTCAAGACATATCACCGTTTCATGACGTTTTTTTTTTAAATTCTAGTTAGAGATGTCGTGGTTATTTTTATCAAACAAAATTACATCATACATTGCTGCTTAGAATAAGTACTTATAGAACTGGGGTTTGCGAAATGTAAGCCGTTTAATTGGCGCCATATATGGCACCGTACTACGTTTGCGCGGTCAGTGATCTGTGTGAAGAGCTCCCAGAAAATTATTTAGAATTACGATTGCGCGGTGAAATCGTGCCGCAACACATCAGAAAAGCTGCTAAGAGTTCTTAGTGTGACATTTCGCTGGTACGCTATTAATTTTCTTTCTTAAATCGTCTACAATACTAAAAATAGTGGCGTGCGTTTTAAGAAGGCGTTGGTTGGAAACTTACCTTCTATAGGTACTTATTCTAAGCATTGCTGTTACATTGCTGTTAAATTATGCATGTGTAAAGCTAACTACTTTCAAAACAAGCAATGTATCTCGTAAGCGATGCGGGTTCTGGTACAAACGAAATGAGCCATCTATTGCTAGACCTACTCCATGACAGCAACCTTCAAATGATTTCTCCTTACAGGTATTTCCGCCATCGATGTGATGAACTCTATCGCCCGTGGGCAGAAGATCCCAATCTTCTCCGCCGCCGGTTTACCGCACAATGAAATTGCCGCGCAGATCTGTAGGCAAGCCGGTCTTGTCAAGGTATGACCATCTCAAACATAGGACCCTACTCCTTAATTAAAAAAAAAAAAAAAACAATTATTTTGAGTAACTTTATCATTCATTACATAATGATGAATTACATATCTTTGCATCAACTTGCAAAATTTCATTTTATATAACTTTACTTGCAGGCCTAGCATGCGCACCGCGAAAATGTTATCTATAAATGCTATGGTAGCGCCTATGTGTGTCTCACTCTAACAACGACGACAAGTTTTCTCGCGGTGCGCTTGCTAGGGTGTCAGGTTTCAGGTGAATTTCATAGATTTTTCTGTGTCGGGCGACTTTTGATTGAATGGGTAATTATACCAAAAAGAGGGGGAGTTTTACTAGGTGGTAGGACTTTTCTGCAAAGTTCGTCAAGGTAGGTACCACCGCTCTGTCAGTTATTCTGCCGCCAAGTAGTAGTGTGCAAGCACTACTGTGTTCCCGTTTGAAGGGCACTGTAGCTAGTGAAATTACTGGGCAAATGAGACTACGAACTGATCTCATAGTCTAGAAAACTTTTTTAGACTGTGCGATGTCTCAGGATGACGTGCGCAGTGCGCAGTGTCACGCGAAACTTTAATTTAGAGTTCCGAGCGACACTGCAATCTGTTATGGGTGGCCGTGTCGCTTAACACCAGGCGAACGATTAGCTCGTCACGTCATTCGATAACATAAAAAAAAAGTCTGCTGCGGTGACATGTACCAGCCGATTTTGATAATGTGTAAATATGACATTACACATTACATAATGCTTCGATATATTCGCTAATCCAAACAAGATTTTCTCATAAATATAGTATCAAAGTAGTAATAGTATCAATAATAATAATAATATTATAAAAGTGTTTTTTCTTTCTATCCTGTTTTTATGTATGAATACTCCTTATTTTAATTATATAATTCTTTTCTACTTAACGCAGACTCCAGGCAAATCAGTGTTGGACGACCACGAAGACAACTTCGCCATCGTGTTCGCTGCCATGGGAGTCAACATGGAGACGGCCCGTTTCTTCAAACAGGACTTCGAGGAGAACGGCTCCATGGAGAACGTGTGCTTGTTCTTGAACTTGGCCAACGATCCCACCATTGAGAGGATCATCACTCCTCGTCTGGCTCTCACCGCTGCAGAGTTCTTGGCTTACCAGTGTGAGGTAAGAATATTTATGATATTAGTGTGGTAAGTTGGTTTTTACAAACCAGTAAACAAATACCTTACCATAGTCATGAGTTTGTAAAAACCAATTTCCGCACGTGTATCATACAATGTTTATTAACACATTTGCGAGAAAACAGTACAATAGGTAATGAAACAAACTTTTATTAGTGGCAAAGTCGCAACAAACTATCTTTGACGTATCTAATCTAATATGATAATGGGCTAAAATGGTGCGCATTTACAATGCAAATGGCGCCACGTGCGTGTGGTGAAAATTAGAACTACATGTCTAGTTTCATTTTCTCTTTAGTATTAAATTGAGACAAACGTACTGAGCAAAAGCGCTTCGAAGGAGTTGCGTCGTTCAGCTTATTTATTCTCGTTATGTGAAACTGGTGGAATTATTATATTGTCCACCGAGTGGGGGGCCTACGCTGCGTCTTCCGGTTCGTGGTCGCCACTCGAGAAGCTTTCTTCCCCATCGGTTGTCAGTTCTACGAGCGATGTGGCCTGTCCATTGCCATTTTAACTTGCTAATTCTAAGAGCTATATCGGTCACTTTAGTTCGTTTTACGTATCTCCTCATTTCGGATCTTATCTCGCAGGGAAACTTCGAGCAGAGCTCTCTCCATAACTGACGGGAGTGACACTCCCTAAATAAAAGTAAATGTGATTGGGGTCGTTTTGAATAGGTTTATGTTAATTTTAAAATGGCAAAACACATCACAAATTCATTACTGTAAAATTGTGGACTGGCCTGATAGCTCAGTTGGTAGTAGCTCTGCCTTCTGAACTATAGGTTGTGGGTTCGATTCCCACCCGGGACAAACATTTGTGTGATGAACTTTGTTCTGTGTCTGGATGTTATATTGTATTTTATGTATGTATTTACAAACAAAAAGTATTTAAGTATTCTATCAGTTATGTAGTTCCCATAGTACAAGCTATGCTTAGTTTGGGGCTAGATGGCGCTGTGTGCAATGTTCACACACTTATTTTATTATTATTTATTATCATTTACAGAAACACGTGTTGGTAATCTTGACCGACATGTCTTCCTATGCTGAGGCTCTGCGTGAGGTGTCCGCGGCCCGTGAGGAGGTACCCGGACGACGTGGTTTCCCAGGTATGCCATCATCATGATTATCATTATCACTACCCATCATTATCTGGAAGACGCCCATCATCATCTTTATTTTTGTACTTAGGGAGCTTACAGTTCCATTTCCACGATTGGCTGGAAGCCCAGGTATGATAATCGTTACATTATCACTACCTGCTGGAAGATGTTCATCATCATTAAGACTCAGTAGCCATCCGTCCATCATCATCCACATCAACTGCAAGAAACCTATCATCATCATCCCCATCAGATGGAAAGAAGAAAGAAAGAAAATACATTTATTCATATTCTAAATACATTTACTCATATTCATACAGATGGAAGACGTCCATCACGATTATTCTTATTAGCTGAAAGTCTCCCATCATTATCCCCATCCATTAAAAGAAATCCATCATCATCATCATTACAATTTTTTTTTATTTCTACTTTTCCTCCCTAAGGTTACATGTACACGGATTTGGCTACCATCTACGAGCGCGCCGGGCGTGTTGAAGGCAGGAATGGTTCCATCACACAGATCCCCATTCTTACTATGCCCAACGATGACATCACCCATCCAATCCCCGATTTGACGGGTTATATTACTGAGGGACAGGTCAGTGTTGTTATGAAACTAAACATTTTGAATTAGAATGCAGTGGAAGGCTGGAAGCTAACTGAATGTTAATCGTACGACATTCGTACGCTTTTTGATTGCAAATTAATGGAATTCAACGCCATCTTTTTAACATGTTTTACTTAAATTGGTTTACCGACTTATTAGACTCGACTATTAGGTAGTAGCTTACAATAACCATGACCTGTATAATACCTATGTAAACTTAGCTTAGTAATAGTTTATAAATTATAGTGTAAAATTCTAGATATAGGCTGCTTTTAGCTACTGCCACCATATGTTAACCATTTTATTACCTTACTTATTAATGTAAATACCTAGCTTAGTCAGTCATAAGTTACTGTTTGCCTTAAGGGGGTTTTTACAAAATTATGCGTAGTTGCAAGGTTTTCGTCGTCAATATTTGATGCATAGCATTAATGTCTATACTTAGCCATTATATGAAAAATACCCTTCATTTCATCTTCTTCGATAATGGCAGAACGGATTTTAAGTAATTTATCTATTTATTTAGTAATCATCATTCTCCTGGTGTTCGTTTTGGCAAAAACACACAGAGACCCGATTTGAGAGCTCTAATTTACAAATTCTGTGTAACGTAAGTCTCCAAACTAAATTATACTCCACTAAATACATCTCATACTTCCATAATGACAGAACAGATTTTTGATTTTTACCTTTCAAGCAATAAAAAAAATATTAAATGAAATTTGATTTTTAATCAAAATGGCTTCAACAAAAGTTCTAATATCTCCGGAGTTTTATATTACATCGACAAAATATTGTTACCAAAATAAAGCTCATCATTTTTCTAAGCTACTACAAATTATTTCATAGTTTTAAATTAATGCTCTTATTTATTTATCAATAAATGAAACTGGATATATTTGGTCAAACCGACGGACGCTGCGAGGTCGGTACCGCGCGCGGTACTGAGCTCGCCAAAATGTACAAGCCCCCTTAACAAATAATTGCAACACTCTTGTCAGAGGACAGGCAAGCGCGGTACATCCTAGACCGCATCAACACTTAACATCAGCGGGCTTACCGTCTAATTCGGATGAACTTCACCCGTCAATTTTCAATGAACTTCATTGCCATCGTTTCTCACCGATCAAGAGGTATTGTCTAACTATTTGGATCGTAATGGACTTCAAATGATCTACGTGAATTGAACACTGAATGAACCCAATTCGCCCCTAACTTGCGTTTCGTTTCAGTAAATTAAATATTTAGGGGCCCAATTGGGGCGTAAAAAAAAGTGTCGAATTATGTGGAACAGAGAGATGTAAAATTGGTAACAATGTTCAGGATGCTGAAAAAGTAAGTTAATACGTCTATATTTTAAATTAGTCTATATTTTGTAAAGCGCTTCAGCATTTTATATCCCAAAATATAGTTGTATCCAACTGTGGATATATACTCTTTGGTAGTATCGAAACGCTAAATTCTTTCCATATAAAACTGTATTGCCAGTGGATGAATAACATAGCCAAAAAGGCTCTTATTTAGCTAAATTTAGAAAGTAAACAATTACTCAATAGGTATAAACATCTACTTTCTTTACCTAAATCGTGCCATAGTGTGGCGTAAGCTATAAAATTCACAAATTATGAACATTTTAAGGTTACGACACAGAGCGCCCGATCCCACCTAGCCTTGTTACTACTAACTACCCCAGAGGTATACATATAATAAGCGCGGAGCCAGAAACTCGGGCGGGAGATCAATCCCACCCCTCTGTAGTAGTTAGTGGTAGTACATTGAACATTTTTATATTACATATTTTTTCCATACATAACCTCAAAACTTAATTCTTTTTTTCTCTAAAATAAAAGTACTTACGTCCTTCCTCCCAACCCTCATATTAATAGGGGATTTTCTGGCAGCTGGACGGAACGTAGTTCTACAGCCAAAGATAGATGGCACTGACGAGACATGGTTGGCACAGTATTGTTCTTTCCTCTAATCTGTGGCATAAATCTTCAAAACCACCGACATGGTAGTGATAATTGTTCACGCCATGTCTCGTCAACGCCATCTAACGGATTTTTATGAACTAGTTTTTTATTTAATTTGGCTGTCAGAAAACCTCTTCTTATAATAATAGGGGATTTTCTGACAGCTGGATGGAACGTAGTTCTACAGCCAAAGATAGATTGCGCTGACGAGACATGGCGGACATGGCAATTTTTTTTCACAAGGTGGCTTAGCCCTCCTTCATAGCGCAGTGTCACTTTCACATGGTCTACGCATAAATTACAGTGTTGTTTTTCCTCTAATCTGTGGCATAAATCTTCAAAACCACCGACATGGTAGTGATAATTGTTCACGCCATGTCTCGTCAACGCCATCTAACGGATTTTTCTGCAACATGAACGAATCAATCTTATTTATTACACTCCCTTTTTAAAACCGTAATAACTTTGTAATTTCTTGATGGATTTGAGTAATTTAAAAAGAAATTTACTCAGATATCTATATTGTAATTGATGTAGTATACAGAATGAGGAGTTTTATTTAAAAAAAAGAAATGGTGTTTTATTTATGACCCAATAGATGGTGCCAGTTGTGGTTTTACCAAAATCTGTCACTGTCACTGTTTCAAGCATAGACCACAGGTTATAGGAAATGTGTCACGACACTGACTGACAACTCTAAACTGTTTCGTTTGTTCTATTTTCGTTGCGCGATAGCTCGGCTTAATTTTGGATCATAATATTAACGTTTATCTGTCTCGCAGTTCTGCTGTACTTCAATTTACTTAAGAATAATGCACCACAGACTACTTAGGAGATACTACAGACAATGTACTCATGGTCCACTCAACTGAATTTGACATTTCTTTGTAGGTAGTCTAAGCATTTTCTTATGTTTAAACTACTCTGTGGTTTGAAAGGTTTAAACTATGTACTTACAGCGCCATCTAGAAAAGAAGCGGAACTAGTGTTTTTTTTAAATAAAAAGCCTCATTGATATTTATATCTTTTGTGGAATTATTCCTCATTATCTACTTTGGCTATTCTTGTTTTGTTGACGTGGCAACACTAGCACATTTTGTTTTGTTGATCTTCACAAACTTTTTTCAACTTATTAATTACTCTTACATATTGATTATAAAGTAAAGTATTCTCTTTCAGCACAGAGTACTTTTCCGTCTTTCAGCCTATATCAAATACGAAATGTGATTAAAAATAAAAAGCATGAAAATGTGATAATGCTGGTGCCGTTTTTCGATATTAGGTACTCAAGCATGGATGCATTTGTTTCAATTCACAACTTAGCTATGATAACGCACACGCAGATTGCAGTGCATAGACTAATATTGTACTAAGTCGCAGTGTTTTTTCGCTCCTGCATATTCGTTAAAATTAACCCAATATTCATTCTGATGACGGACGGTGCGGTTTGCATGATTGATTGTAGGAGAGGTTAGTACCTACCAACCTACATGCATGTTCCTAGTTTCTTCCTATTTCATAAATGCCTACGCTAATCTAAATAAACTATATTTTGTTACAGGTATCTGAAAAAATACTAAACGGATGTTTGACATATGGATTAGTATGACTGCATCAGGAATTCTATATAATAATTATAGTCACATATCGAGTTCAATCAGGAAGTTGCTGAGCTTGCAGGGAAATACATAATGCACCTCTATTGGGATGTCAGTGTAAAGCAGTCATGAAAATCTATAAATGGTGTTCTAAATATCTAAGCAGTAACATTCTAGTATTAAGTCTGAGTATAAATTGAATTTATAACTTACCTACAAGGATAACTAATTTGACACGGTAACCAAATTTACTTTATTTAATTAAACCTATAAATAAAAAATGGTGTATGGAAACAACAAGTACTTTGTTTAATTAATCTTTTATTTCTTCAGTTCTTATAATATTCCATTACAAGAAAATTTGATGTAGGTAGGTAGTTGATTGTACCTAATAAAATTAGATTTATGGCTGTATAGTGTTGGCTTTTTGGCTTAGTCTCATCAATGTCTTCGTCAACACCAGTGCCTGCAGCCCTGTGCTGTAGACAAGATTGTAGACTATAATGTAGAGGTGTATGATGCCTGAGAACAAAATGAATATATTAAAAATTTTCATCTTATTTTTGCAATATTTAATTAACAAGGTTTGTCAACACATCATCATCATCATCCTCTTTGCCTTTTCCCATTTGTTATTGGGGTTGGCTCCCAATTTAACATGTAGCTGCGAGCTACCAGAATTACACGAGCAACAGCCATCTGACCTCGCAACCCATAAGGAACCAGTAACGGGGATGGCTAGATCAGGCATCAGATTCTAACAGACTTCTGACTACATGTACAATTACCATAGATGTTCTTATGACAACCGGGACCAAGGCCTTAATGTGCTCTCCGAGGCACAGAGTGATGGCATCAAAAACTACTTTATGATTGGTGCCTACATCAGGCACTAATCCTTGCTTTACTTATTAGAATACATATGTATTCTAATAAGTAATATTGAATAGGTATTAGTAGAGTTAGTATCTGTACTACTTATATACATAACATCCTTTTATGAACCTATTTGCAAGGAAAATAAAATATTATTTATTAGTATCATCAGCACCCCTGATGGACAGCATGGAGTGGACAGCATTGCTCAGCACCCCTGATGTTGCCACCAGGGGTGCTGAGCAATGCTGTCCACTTACCATTGTGTGGGCTGTCTGACTGCCCCTTTGCTACTCATAACATTTAAACAAATAGTACTATATTCTAGTACTAGTATTCAAAGAGGTAGTGTTAATATAAATAGGCAACTTATAAGCTCTGCTTTTTGTTTACTAACAAATATTATTAGACTGTAAGTAATGAAACATAATAAAATGATATGGCATCCTGCATGATCCAGCCTTTATTATGAAAATGTAAAGGCTTGTACAGTATGACTATAATTATGTGGACAATATAGACAGTAGGTATGTTTGTTACCACCAGTGTGGCAAACCGTTGAACAGATTTTGATGTGTTTAACTATAGATTTTAGGCTAGTGCAGGATTAGACTGTATGTTTGCAGGCCCAGAGACTTTATATTATGGATTTTTTCACTGATAGAAAGCTACACATACTATATAGCTTTCACCCATCTCTTGAATAAGGTTAAAATATAATAGCTTTTGATGAAATTGGCACTTACATATGTTTCTATAATAGGTAGGTAAGTATAGATCAACCCCCTTACTAATAAACATTGTATACCTACCTAGCAGAGAAATAGTTTTACAAAAACTGAAAGATAACACTGAGTATTAGCTACCTTGTGCAAAGGCTGGTTAGGAGGTAGGAGTTTGCAACTAGGTATGATTACCTACCTATAATTCTATGTTGAAATGTGTAGGTTTATATTTTATTGAACAAGTTATATACTTTACCCTATTTTCAGGCTGCCATACATCACTAACACACAAGCAACTGCGGTTTTTTCAACAAGTTGTTCACTATTTTTCGTCATTTTTTTAATATCCTTGGACACTTATTTAGGTACTGCGATTATCATAGATAGCCCACGAACCCAGTTTCAGGCAACAAAATAGGAATGTCGTATAGCCTTCGATCGATGTTCAATATAACAGGTAGACACAATTTCAAGTTTTAAAGATGCCTATAATATTATAATAAATCTAATCAAACTCAAGCATGATTCTACACTCATAAAATGAATAAGAAATGGAGTTAAACTCGCGAAAACATATAAATATACTTGAAGCCCATAGCGAAATAGCTGCCAGCTTCATTTGACAGTTAAATCCAGAACGATTCTCATTATGAACTGTCATCGGAGTTAGACGGTACGAATATCTGTCAAAAATAGTACTATTGTTCATGTTTCGTTCACTCCCGATGAATGGAGTTCAATTCCAATGGATGAAGTTCATAGGCGGTACCAATTTAGCGGAAATGGCCGATTGAAGCCGATTCATCGATTACGATCGGCTTAGACGGTAAGCCCGCAGGTGAGATAGTGGTCAAGCGCAAGCCTATCGAACAATAAAAAAAAAAACATATTTTGGTTACTTTAAGTTGTATACTTAGTACTAAGTTTATATAGCCGTCTCTTACACTGCCGTCTATTTGACAAGAACAGCAACAGTTTTAGGAATTTTAGATCTGTGAAAAGCCATTAAAATTGGGCCTATTGATATGTTTCATGTAAAGTAATCCCATACTAGTTTTATAAGAGATAGGTATGTAGCAATCCACTAAGATCTCCTTTCATCAAAATACACAGTGGCTTTTCACTAGTAAACCAAAGACAACGACAGCAGACATAAAGACAGCATGAGGCGGAGTGCAGACGGGTAATAAGAGACTGATCGCTTTTCCATCGAGTTTTTTTACTCAACCACTCTCATCCAATCACGCGCCAGTCAGCCAATGATGTTATTATATCTACCACAGATCTACGTAGACCGTCAGCTGCACAACAGGCAAATCTACCCTCCAGTGAATGTGCTGCCATCGCTCTCTCGTCTCATGAAGTCGGCCATCGGAGAGGGAATGACGCGCAAGGACCACTCTGACGTTTCTAACCAGCTGGTAAGTAATCTGAGGTGGAAGAATAAAATTCGAATGGAATGAGTTTTGGATGGCCGTGGTCTGGGCTGTGTGTGAATAGGAACATCCCATCTCTTCCCGTGGGTGCCGGAGGAGTCGGCTAAGGGAATATCCAGGGAATGGGCATCAGCATTCTCCTCATCATTAACAGCCTGAAGACGTCCACTGCTGAACATAGGCCTTCCCCAGAGAGCGCCACTTTGAGCAGCTGCTCGCCTCCTGCATCCATCGGCTACCAGCGGCTTTCACCAGATCGTCGGTCCATCGAGTGGGGGCCGGACTAAGCTGCGTCTTCCGGTTCGTGGTCGCCACTCGAGAACCTTTCTTCCCCATCGGTTGTCAGTTCTACGAGCGATGTGACCTGCCCATTGCCATTTCAACTTGCTAATTCTTAGAGCTATATCAGTCACTTTAGTTCTTTATTAGCATTTTTTGATTTTTTTTAGCATTCTCCTTAGTACATTAAAATTTTCTACGATCACCAAGCCGCCTGCTAAGCGTGATGATTATGGCAAACTCCCCTATGATAATAGCGTCCAAAGTGGCGTTCTATGGGGGAGGCCTATGTTCAGCAGAAGACGTTTTCCAGCTGTTGATGTGAGTTTAGGGTTACATGTTGTTATAGATGAAACTGTACATCTAATGGTCATTATATTTTTCATTTCCATTGATAAATACTTCGCAATGGTATAATATCGTCGCTCATATGACTAAAGGTCCTATCTCACTTTTTGGCTGTTTTGAGTTAGGACCGCTATGTTAGTCAACGCAAAATTCTCTATCCATCTGACTAATCGTTGTACCTCTTAACATTTTGGATCACAAGATAATTAATCACTAATTAATTAATTATTATTACAATTAAACTTCATAATATTAAATTACCTATTGCAACCTCATAATGAGGATGATTAAGTAGTTTTTTATTGTTAGGTACTTGGTAGTTATGGTGTTGTGTTGAATTAAATACAGTATTGTAGCATTAAACTTACTAAAACTTACTAAAAAAAAACAAACACACTAATAAAGCATTAACAACATACATTTTGTATATTTATTTCCATACTTAGTCTAAAAAAAGTCGTAACTAAAAACAGACAGCTTATTTTAAATAAAACAAAGTGTTCACTAAGTGGCCTATCTGTTTTGATTAATCAAAACAGGTATTTAGAATGCAAACAGGTTAAAAGTTTCAACGTGTAATTAAAGTACTTGAAATTATCTACAAAAGCATATAAAAATAAATATGCTGGACTTGCGAGGACCGAAACTATCTGAAAGTAAGAAATGTCAAAACCTTAAAACGCGTTTTCTGAACTGGGGAAAAAAAGAGATAGGACCTTTAGTAATACGAGCGACGATATGTGATCAATAGAAACTGGCTATGTAGATGCCAGTTTAAAAAAATGCCCCTTTGAAACTAGCTTCACATTCACAGTATTATTTTTTCATGGTTTTATTTATCAGGATCTTTTTCTTTATATAACTTGGGCTTATGGAGTTTACAGCTAGAAGTAAATATTGTAAATATGTATTTCCCGAGAACTACAACCTTGGGCTCTTATCGAGAGTGAACAGGTACCTTCTAGGCAAGCGCGTTACATCCTAGACCGCATCGTCACTTACCATCAGGTGAGATAGTGGTCAAGCACAAGCCTATCAGTTAATTTAAAAAAAAAATTTAAAAAAGTGATGGTCTAATTTTATTGTGTTGCATAAATTCCAGGATACGCTATATAAATAAACTGGGGGCTGCATGTATTTAGTTTAATTTTATTATTTTATAATAATAAGCATTATGTTTATGACAGTACGCGTGCTACGCTATCGGCAAGGACGTGCAGGCCATGAAGGCCGTGGTCGGCGAAGAGGCGCTGACACCTGACGATCTTCTGTACCTAGAGTTCCTCACCAAATTCGAGAAGAACTTCATCACACAGGTAATTATCGTGACAAAATTAGGGTCAACTTCTATCTAGCTGTCATGAAACTACTATCTGGCTATAAGTTTCATGACAGCTAGATAGTAGTTATATGACAGCTGGATCGAAGTTACATGATAGTTGAAGAAGACAGAAGATTAAAAACAGCTAAATAGGAGTTCAATTAAGTTAAATTAAAATTTCATAATTCCTATGTCGTTCGCATTTTAGACGTTTTTTGCACTTTTTATGACAGCTAGAAGTTTGATGCTCGCTAGATAGAAGTTTCATAACAGCTAGATAGAAGTTGTATGATAGCTGGATAAGCTGGCAAGTTCCATAAAAACTGGATAGTTTCATGATTACCATAATGTGGATTATTCCCGTCTGGCCCCACGAGCACCCCCCACGTGGTGGCAGACGGTCACTCTTATGGCTACCGACCCCTACTTATGAAAAATGGAGGCAGACGGGAATAAGTTATTACCGTCTGCCACAACTTAGTTAGTAAAAATGAGACAGTTAGAAAGATTCATGATAGCTAGATAAAAGTTCAATGACAGCTAGAAGTTCCATGACAGCCAGATAAAAAAAACGACAGTCAAAGCGATGCATATATCACAAAATACATTTAAAATTGTTAAAATGTTAATAACCATTAAAATTCGCAGGGTAACTACGAGAACCGCACAGTGTTCGAATCCTTGGACATCGGTTGGCAGTTGCTCCGTATCTTCCCCAAGGAGATGTTGAAACGTATCCCGGCCGGCATCCTCGCTGAGTTCTACCCGAGAGACGCGCGTCACTAGGCCTTCGCCCCCGCCCTATACGGAGCCTTGATAGGCCTACAATAACGGACAGGCCTTCCGTAACGGCTCAACGCTCTAACCTTTGATTATGGACTTAAAGACTACCAGTGGGCTGCACTACTCAATATTAAACCTTAATATTGTAATGGGGCATAATAGGAATACATTTATTCCCGTTGACCCCACTTGGGGGACAAGAGGAAAAATCCTGTTGGCCCCCATGAGAGTGGGAATCAACAGGAAAAATCCAATTATTCCGCTTGATGATTCACCGTCTCTGGCTGTAATTCTTTTTAAATAAGGATGGAGTTTACTTTTAAAACTGTTGATTGTCAATTAAACGGCTGATTAAACGAAAATAGTTCGAAATTCGAACATCACAAATAGTTACTGATTCAGCCGTTAACTGATAATCTGCAGCTTTAAAATCCAAACGGCGATAAACCACTTCAACCCTTGGTTAATGAGGAGATGAACTCCCAAGTTTACGAAAAATTAAATGTCAACTCAATCTTCAACTCCTTGTGGCCTTTGTGGAGAGGTAAAATGACATTTCATTGAACTGACAAGTCTAGCGACGGTGGCGCTCCGGTTACAGCGTTGAGCCGATACAAAACTTGTAAGATAAATATATTGATTAATAGTAAGTTGTTAATAGATTTTATTATAATGTGTATTACATGTATTACGATCAAGTTACAAAAACTATTTAACTCGCGTTTCTATTTATGAAAACTTGTAGCCGTTTCGCTAAATAATAATAAAAATTGCCATCTTGTGTAAATAATTTGTCCCGATAATTTAGCAGTGTGATAAATTAATAAAAATATATTTTGTTTAGATGCCATTTTTTTTTCTTTGGACAGATTTTGTGCACAAATTTTCAAATTATTTTTTAATTGAAATTATAAAATGTATGTTATGATTACAAAAATCGCTTGAACGGTGTGAAGTGACAATTAATTATTTATGTAAATAATCGATACTAAAGCAATAGTACACAAAGTAACGATGGTTACATTCCAATATTCGTGTTTCCCGGTTCGCTATAGAGCATGAATGATTGTTACGCAGTGAATTAGGATACTGTTGTTTTCGATGGAAATAAAACTTATAGAAAGTTATTGATCTTTTATTTAGTTTGATTGATCCCTAAAATAAACATGCGTGCGTCGCGGAGGTTTTCAAATATATAGGTCACGTGGGATATCTTGTGATATAGGTAGTAAGTAGGTACAAGAATCAAGATTTTTTCTGTAGTTCTTTTGAAGGGGGGGACTATCGAGTTCACAGTATTATTTTGCATTCGGCCAGGTTTTGATAGTCTCGATAAGTATTGAGATTATCGTCTGTTCTCAAAAGTTCCGTAATGAAACTCCATTACGGAACTTTTGAGAATAGACGCAAAAAGAGCTGAGGGCTGAACGAATTTTGTTGTTTCAGCCGTTTGGCACACGGGTAGATATAATATACTTAAACCTGGACAGAATACTGTTGGCACCACTGGTGTGGTTCATAATAAAAGGCATTAGTAGCAACCACTACGATGGCAGTTTGGAAATGAGTGGCAATCGAGCAGGCGGCCCACCTGATAGTAAGTGGTCACCGCCGTCTATGTACATCTGCAACACCGAGGGCATTCACATTACATCAACAGCCGAAAGACGTCCACTGCTATATAGACCTCCCCCATAAAACGCCACTTTGGGCGCTTATCATATAAAGGATTTGCCATAACTACTACGCTTGGCAGGCGGCTTGGTGATCGCAGATGCTAATCTACCCAGGAAAATGCTGCTGACCATACCTTGCCGGCTCTTACGGCACCCACGGGAAGAGATGGGGTGGTCCTGGTGGCAAACCGGAACCACACGGCCGAGGGTATATGCCTACCCTTAATTAATAATGTGATAACCAGGCTTAACCAGCCACCAGTGGGGCCCGTTGCGCGATATTTGGCGTTAGTATTGGGACTAAACCAGAACAGTGGCATACATAATGCATCTTATAATAAGTACAATCTGGAGCTCAAGCCGCGAGTGAATAGGTATCTTCTAGGCAAGCATGTACCATCGTAGACCGCGTCGTCACTTCCCATCAGTTGAGGTTGCGGGCCTATTGTTATAAAAAAATAATTAAATTGATTAAAAACACTTTTGGAGTTTTATTAATTTATTTCATACTTATATTACAATAATTTCAGTGCTATACATAATATACTTACAAACGATGCAAGATTTTCTTCATGGCTCTGAATTTCAAATGCTATGGAATGAAGACAGAACTTTAATTATCTATTCAAATAAAACATGTTTCACAACTTTATTGAAAACTTATTATTAGGATTCAAGTTAATTACACAGTTGGAGACCCAACTCGAAAATGTTAAGTAGAAAACTAGGTAGAAAAACAGAAAGCGTGTGAATTTTCGCATACGTTTTAGTACAATAATTCAACTATATAACAGCAGTGTTACATACAAAAACTGCTCAAACATTAAGTAATTTAACCAGCGATTCCGACAATCGCTTCCGAAGCGAAATACTTCACGTCAACATCTGGGTCTACATTCAACTTCTCCAACACCGGCTTAACTTGAGGCTGGATAACAGCCGGGTCCAAAAACGGAGCCATTTTCTGCAATGTCTTGGCAACATTGAACCTTACATTGGCAACATTATCATCGGCCATAGACAATACTGTAGGAAGCAGAACTCGAGTTGTAATATCCTTGCCGCACACTTCGGATAGCACATTAATACAGAATAGATATGTCATGCGGTGTAGGTAATTTTGTTCGCGAGACATGGCAAGTACTTTAGGAATGACATTTGTCTCAGCCCATGAAGATCCATATTGCTCAACAAGCTTCTTCAAGTTTAGTGTTGCCGCTTCACGAATAGCATAAACATGATCAATAAGCCAAGACATGCAGAGTCCGGTAAGTTTTTCATCAAAGAATTCCTGTCCTAGTTGGCCGGCCAATAAAGGCATGTGCTCAATGATGGCCAGCCTTACACGCCACTTGGTATCTTCAGCCAGCTCTACAATTGCTGGCAAAAGGGACTGAACCAGTTGTTGAATGCCGATGACTTCGTTCACACATTCCAGGTTTGAGATTATGTTCAGTCGAACTTCTGGGCATTCATCTTTCAACTGAGTCAGGAATAAGGGGAGAAGATGTTCTATGGTGTTCTGTCTGCCAACAATAGGGCTTAGACCCATGATTACGGATGCTAGGGCAGACTTGACATGCTGGTTGGCATCGCAGACCAGGTCCTTGATTTGTGGCAGGATCATTGTCATAATGATGTGTTCTTGGTGGGCTTTGTCCAAGTTCATGCAGAAGTCTTTCACCTGGAAAGTTAGAAATATTGCCGTTATTTTCTGTTACAAATCTTATCATTTATATGTCTGGTAATCTACCATCATCCATTACAACCAACCATCAATTATAAAAAAAACACACTGCATCGAAAGCATACATTGCATCTAACAAAACGGCCTATTTGGTGAATGATTTATCTTTGACTGTTTGCCAAATTACTTCTCAGGTATTTTGTTTGCTTTAAAATTATATGGTTTTTATAACTTCATGAATGGTAAATCCTCACATAACCAAAAACTAGCCTAACACGAAAGCCTCTGTGGGTGGGTGGTAGTTGATCAGTCAGCTCGTAACCAGGAGGCGACGGGTTCGACTCCCGCGACATAAGTATTTGTGCAGAGGGAAAAAGCGCAAATATATGTTCTGTGTCTGGGTGTTGTGGGACCATGGTCCTCATAGCTCCTGGGTTTCTTGATGCAGGGAATCTTAAGGTCCAGGATATATTATCTATGTGATAGTTGGGTGTTATGTATTAAATATTTCCACTAGCTCACTTTTCCAGCAGCCGCAGCGCGTACTTCAGCCTCGGTGTCCTTCAGCAGCGCCTGGAAAATCTGGGTCAGGTCTGAACGCGCCAGCTCCGGCCCTACCGCTTGTTGTAGTTCTACAAACCTGGAGGATTATATCAAATCAACATCAGAAATAAAATTCGGATTTATACTAAAAAACAAAAATCGTTAGATCCTTAAAAATGTTGGAAGTGGCTGAAGGCTTGAGCTTATTTAGTTCATTTTAGTTTTATCATCATCATCATCATCATAATCCGGATAATGTCCACCGTCAGCAGTGGACGTCTTCCGGATGATGATGATGATAAAACTACACAACACTGGTGGCTACACAAAGTTCAGACATATGCCTCCCCATAGAGTGGCACTATGAACAGTTGTTCAGCAGTGGATATCTGTCATAGGTACACTAGTGAGACTCACTTGTCAGCGACCATGTACCGCACTCTCCATGAGGTGTCTCCAGCTCTCGCCCGCACGGTGGGCATCACTAGCTGTTCCATGTCTTCAGGTGGTAGTAGCGCAGCCACGGCAGCGCATGCCTCGGCCGCTAAAAGCCGGACCGAGTCTTGTTCATCCTGATAAAAGTTAATTTTACATTACACAGGAATTGTAAATATAACCAGGAGCATTTTGTTCCACACTAGCACCGCCCCGCGGTTTCACCCGCGTTCCTACAGGAACCGTTCCCGTTTTCGGGATAAAAGGTAGCCTATGTTTTAATCCAAGGTATAAGCTAACTCCATAGCAAATTTTATCCAAATCCGTCCAGCTGTTAGAGCGTGAAAGAGTAACAAACATACACATATCCACACATATACACAAACTTTCGTCTTTATAATATTAGTGTGATAGTGTGATTGGTGTGATAAGTCTTGCACTAATGTCCCGCTTGGGGTTTCCCCCTGCCAGCACTAGCTCGAGCCATCCAAACTCCTTGGAGTAATGGAGTGTGGCTCTAGGCTGCTGGCAGAGCAGCTGGCTGATTGGTTTGGAAAGCTGAAGCACATTTGAAACTTGTTTATTCTGGATTCTTCAATATACATTGTAGCTTTTCACTAGCAAACCATAGATTCTAAAACTGTTTCTTCCATCGGGTTTTTTGTATTCAACGGATGGTTTGATGATAGAATTGCTAAGAACTAGTCTAGCATGAAATTGGTAAAGAATAAACTTCTTCAATGAAAGTCAGCAAGTATGACTCTGCTTCACAATCAGCATCAAATACTGATAATTATATCCAAGGCTATAATTATTATGTTCTATTCTATTGTAGGGAAATGCAGCTGTGTAGCCGGTGTAGTCATTTCAACAATTGATAGAACACATAGACATTGGTGTTAGATGAGGCAAAGCCAATGATGATAAGACAGCTTTAATGCACAATAAGGATGATTGATTTATGCGGATTTTGCAGCTGGCCTGATAGCTCAGTTGGTAGTAGCTCTGCCTTCTGAACTATAGGTTGTGGGTTCGATTCCCACCCAGGACAAACATTTGTGTGATGAACATAGGTGTTTGTTCTGTGTCTGGGTGTTATATTGTATTCTATGTATGTATTTACAAACAAAAAAGTATCTAAGTATTCTATCAGTTATCTAGTTTCCATAGTACAAGCTATGCTTAGTTTGGGGCTAGATGGCGCTGTGTGAAACGTCCACACATATTTATTTATTTATTCATTATTATCATCATACCTCATGGAATGAATCATGAATCATGGGCCTTTATCAAAATTCTATATTGTGACACTTTTAAAAGCAGATTTTAATTAAAAAGTTCGGTCATCTGGATTTTTTTGTTAACATGATGAACGCGATGGGGGACACTGAAAAAAAAACAAAAATTTTAGTTGAAATATTACCTGTGCCAAATTCACGAACATGGGTATCAGGTCGCTCTTGACATATTCAACCTCGACGGATCGTGCGAACTCGCCGAGCTTGTATGCGGCTGCACGACGGACCATGGGGGTGTCATCCTGACAGAGAGAGCGGAAGTGCTGGCGAAGTTCTGCCTTCACCGGTGCTGAGACCCGGGTGTAGCATACACTAGGGCCAACATAATAATAATAATTCATTTATTCATTGCGTAAATGGGTACAATAATATAGGTGTCAATTTTATAACATTAAGAGCACCATATACTGCTTTTCAGCATGCAACATTAACGTAGCTACTTAATTAACAATGGCAATAAATAGTACAAACATGTCAATACAAGATAGTAGTAGCATTAACTTAATGATAAAAAAAAATTGTCTTTCCCCTGTTTTACTCCACTTGACAAGTAAGCAAGTATGAAGAAAGTGACATAAAACGGGGAAAGACAATTTTGTCTACTGTCCATGCTAACTCAGCAGGCCACCCATACCAGTTAAGGTGGAATGTTTAACCAGTGCGGCAAATTCAAATTTTCTTGCGACCTTTTGGCAATAATAGCTTAATTACTAAGCGTGATTACATTAAAACTGGTTTAACGTAAAGAAATAGAATGTATGAACATTAAAAGTATCTCCTAGATATCATTGGTTTAGCGACAAATGGCAATAAACAAATTTCATCTTAGTTTTTCAGTCTATTGCCATTTGTAGCTAAACCAATGGTATATAGGTGATACTTTTTTGTAATTAATTGGTACATTCTATTTACTTGCGTAAAATTAGTTTTCATGTAATCACCTTGAGTAATTAAGCTATTATTGGCAAAAGAATGCAAGAATATTTGAATTTGCTGTGCTAGTGAAACATTCTACCTTAATGCAACATCACTGGTACAGTTGTGCCAGTGACCCAAGGCCATGCTCTGATACATAAAGGAGCTGGGCTGGCTTGGGTAACTACTGGCAGGGGGAATTTCACAATACACCCCATGCGGAATGCTGATGGATGGTGCTTTATATGGCAAACTGAGCCTTATTAATAGCCAACCATAAAAATCAAATTCGTTGAGGAATAAAAACCATGCTTGCTTTTAGCAACTTGAACCAACAGTATTATCAATGAATAATCTTTATTTTAATCTTTACCTAAACAGTCCACAAGCAGAGGCCCGAGATGTGAACCAGTCACCACCAGCAAGGCGCTGCACTAATGGCACAAAATGCTGTTCCAAAGCTTGCGGAGTATGATGAGCAGCAACAGCTCTCAGCGAAGCTACAGCCTTATCACGGACTACAGTCTCTTCAACGGTGGCCAAGGATTCCAGTGGTGGCAGCAGGCAGTGGGCGAATTCACCACCACCAACCAAGTTGATGAAGTTTCCTGGAAGAGTGGTTTTTTTTTATATTGATGGCTGAGTGTTAACCAGTTTCTAAGAAAAATTATGTTATTTTACTATATTATATTAATCATTTTATTTTTGGTGTATAAACATTAAGTAGTAGGCTTGAAAGAGGACATCGAGATGATCGAAAGAATAAAGAAATAGACATCTTCCATTTTTAACAGGAATGTAGATAGGATATCTGCAGTATTTCGTATATTTTATTGATTTAAACGGTTGCTTTTAGCCATAACCATTTTTCCTGCCTTTACGTTACATTAAAAAACAGGAAATATCAAAGAAAACAAAGCAGCATCTGAATATACACAAAAACGTGTATGTGTAGGTAGTGAAGACTTACCCAGTTGTTCAGCGAGAGCCAAAAGCACTTCATCTTCATCGTAAATAGTCTCGGTGAGGAACGGAATCAGCTCCGATCGGGTCCTTTCCACGCCCAAAGCTAGGGCGATGGTCGAAAGCTTCTTGATGGAGTTCAAACGCAGTTGGACATCCTCGTTTTTCAACTCGTCGATCAGTACCGCGATCGGATACAGTGACTCATCCGTTCCAGAATCACTCGCGGCCATTTTACCACAATACGCTGCCTTGATTTCTTTTTTCGTTATTTTAACACTTTTTTCAAGCCTTAGCGATTTATAATAAAATTTATATAAAAACGAACGCGAATGAACTCAACTGCAGCAAAATGGCAGCAATTGCTTTTTTTTTTCTTGACATAATTCAAAGACAATCTAGACTTTTAGAGACGGCGTATTCAGTCCGGCATGAGTCCGGCCTAATCACAATCGATCGATTGTCACAGGACACAGATACATAAAATCCTGTTTTTTTATCGTGATGTATGTGTGTTTTACTACTTAGAATCATTATATGTTTTTCTCTCCGGCATCACCTCATATACTATTTAATTTCTTTGATCTTAAAGCTGGAATGATGAGATTAATAATCTTATTTTAACACCTGGGAGGAAAAAAGGCGACAAAATCTATTGAACCTTTTTAGTTCTTTGCAGTAAAACTTCTTTGCGGAATTTAAAAAAAATCATAACTGATGTTTTTTGGCAGTCGTCAAAATTATATTTTACATTTTTTATTTTATTTTTATGGATTTTTGCAATGATAAAAATAGTTTTTCTATTCTAATGGTAGAGTGATATGGGACAAGATGACAATCTCAACGCGTCTCTCGCCCACATTGTGCTGGGCTGCGTGGCCAGCCGCGGCATCAGCCGTATGTCTGGCAAGAGCTTCATACACCCGGGCATGCACGCAAATTTCTTCGTCCATAGCATCCTGGGGTTCCTACATTACCAGAGTTAGTACCTTCCTAAAATATCATTTCTAGCAGCCTGGTATGCTGGTGCGGTTTCCTATTGTACCTACGAAAGAAATTGAGAGTGACATTCAAGGAACGTAACATTCCGACCAAGGAGATCCAATTAGGTAGGTACCTACCTACCTTTTAAAGAAGACTTCAGGAAGAACAGAAAAAGGATTCAGAATTTCCTCCAGAAAGGAACCCTGTCTGTCATCATCATCATCATCAACAGCCTGAAGACGTCCACTGTTGAACATAGGCCTCCCCCAGAGCGCACCACCTTGAGCGGCTGCTCGCCTCCTGCATCCATCGGCTCGCCGCGGCTTTCACCAGATTCAGTCCACCGAGTGGGGGGCCAGCCTACGCTGCGTTTTCCGGTTCGTGGTCGCCACTCGAGAACCTTTCTTCCCCATCGGTAGTCAGTTCTACGAGCGATGTGGCCTGCCCATTGCCACTTCAACTTGCTAATTCTAAGAGCTATATCGGTCACTTTAGTTCTCCTGCGGATCTCGTTTCGAAGCGTATCTCGCAGGGAAACACCGCTCAAAGTCGCGCAACGAGCTATGGAGAGTCATAGCTCGTTGCGCGACTTTAAGCTTACTAATGAGGCCAACAGTAAGAGACCATGTCTCAGTTCCATAAGTCATCACTGGCAACACACGCTGATTGAAAACCTTCGTTTCAGGCTCTGTGGTATTTTGAACGAAAAGATAGGACGAAGCTTCCCGAACGCGGCCCAGCCGAGTTGGATTCTTCGTGCCACCTCTTTCACCCTGTTTGTACCTACTCCATATTATGACTGGCCTAATAATTATATACATATTATTAGGAATAAGCTATAGCTATACTGATTATTTATTAAGTACCTATGTACTTATTTATAATAAATAATTCCTCAATCTGCTTGATGGCGAACTTCTTCAAGTTTTTAAACAGACACCCCATGCTAAGTTCACAAAAGAAGTGGGTGGCTTCTTTCTTACTATACATGTAATGTAAACTGGTTTTGATCCTGTGCCGTCCACACCTTTCATGTGTTTAAGACGTGGATCCACGTCAGAAAAACAATCGTTGCGTTTAGTCAGCATACGAAAGGTTAATAAGTTCACAGTACAATCATTGCTAAAATATTTCTTTCAGGCGGGATTTTCAACAACGATTTCGGACCAGCCTACAAAATAAGCTACCAGGCAAGCAAATACCTGGCTCTCCCATGCCTGAACGCGGACCTTTACAGTGGGAACCAGAACCTGAGCCTTCTCCACCTTGCCTCTGGTGTGATCCCCTTCGCAATGGCTCTGGGGGGCAACGAAAATGAAGCTCTCGGTAACATGATGATAGCGGTCAACATTATTTCGCTCTGCCACTACTCCATGGAGCATAACAATGAATGGGGATGGTATACAGCAGCGGGGGGTCTTTTCGCGTATTTCATGACCCCCCAAATGGGGCCGAAGGTCATGTACCCCCTGGGCATTGCGCTGATGGAGTACTGCGCATACAGGCTGTTCCATCGGGTTTATGATCCTCCCCCACCTCCTAGGCGCTGAAAAATTTGTTTATTTTTTCATATTGATAGTTTTTGTTCTTATATAAATTGTGCTGTGAGTTATTTCTGTTGTGTTATTTGTTATTATTATGTTATTTATCAATAAAGACGACCTTATAAAATAGTGTTCCATTAGTATTTGTGACTCGCGCACCGCTCAAACCACCCACCTTTTGCATTTTTTTATGGCATTTGTTTATCACATTAAATTTTTTGTTAGCATCATGTACCTAAATAATTTAACACCATAGTAAAATTTAACAACCGGGGTTCTCCCTAGTTGTCGTATTGGTAGAACAACAGCTAAGAATTATTTTCCTACTTGTTCTATTGGTAGAACAGAAAGCAGCGAATTAAAGTAGCCAATTAGGGAAAGTGTCGTGAACTGTTACTGGACCCCAAATTCTAGAACTGATGTGGTTTTCTTCTTGCTTGTTCTATTGGTAGAACAAATAGTCGAACTGGTGTGATTTTTTTCTTGCTTGTTCTGTAGAACAATGGTACCTGGAGCAGATGGCAACTACACCCCCCTGCGTGACTATAGTCTTGTAAACTATAAAACAGTTTCGTTAGGTGTGGGGATCTTACTTCGTCAAGTAGAGGAGTACCTAGTTAACTAAAATAATTAGGTTAAGGCGGAAAATGGAAAATGAGAAGAACACCCTCGAGTAAAATGGAAGCTTTCGGAAAGAATCATTGCGAACATTTCCAAGTAGACCTACTTAAACAGTACTCACACTTACCGCAATCCATCACAACAACAAAGACATTGAAACAAAGACAAGCACAAAGGGCTAGATTAACCAACCTTAACCAGCTTCGCGGGAAGTCTTAATGCACTCAACGGGGTGGCCATTCCGTGGCGCCTAGCGGGACAACCTTATTATCTATAGGCAGACAAATCTACAGACGATAAAATTATTTGCTGAGCAAACAATACTTTTATGCCAAGATGATAAATCATAGGAAGTGGAAACGTAAGCATTAGATTTTTGTCAAGGATAATTTTGTGCCATTGCTACATACAGCGGGACTCTCTAAAGCGTGGAAAGTTCTTCAAAAGTATTTGTAGAGAAACCACTACATTTTAGAGTTTTAGATAGGTATACTATACCACAAGTGGGCACTGGGCAGTTAATCAAACTTCGTTGGTCGTTACAGCGTTAAAACTTCGAAAATTTGAACGTTAGTTTTTTTTCTTTTATTCAAAATTTGTTTAGAGGCTGTTGCCACATGGTATGCCAGTCCCATAACGTTTAAAGTTAACTGTTAAAAGTTAACATCCAAAGCGCCACTTTGGCTGCTTATCATAGCCTACACCTACCTACGCAAATCACTGACAAATCCTATGATTTGTCAATGATTTGCGTAGGTGCCCAAATGTCTGAAATTGCCCATAATTAATTAATTGCTCCTAATTTATAAAAAAATTGTAGAACATGCAGTGGGTTGGGGGTGATTTCGGTAGCCCTTATTAGAGTCCACCAGTATATCTAGTTATGTACATATTATAATATAATAATCTATGGGCCTTCCAGATTTGTGTAGATTTGATCCAAATTTCTTGGGATAGGTATATACATTACGTTGCAAAAGATCGGTCATAAACAAAAACGGCACCAATAAAAGATCCACAATCATAAATAATAATAGTTATCCCCCTCTAGGTTTTAGAAAAGAAACTATATTTTTTGAAGCACTACAAAACCCTAAGTAAGGCGACATCAAACATTTGCTCTCCTATTTTCTGGTATCGGTTTCACTAATGGCGGCCAGCAGCTGCTGCTGTAATTGATATTTTCGCCGCAACACGCGGTAGATATTAGGTACTGTCTGAAAGCTACGACAATGAGAACAAATCACCAAGTCACTGACCCAGACAACAAAAGATTCATTACTAATATGAGATAAAAAAAAAACTCAACAGCAATGAAATATTTTATTTAAAACTGTTAAATATCTAGCAAGATGGCTTTCGGGTTGATCTGATGCACTTATAGTGTGCAATCTGATGCATTTATAGTGTGCAATCTGATGCAGTTATGGTGTGCAATCTGATGCAGTTATAGTATGCAATCTGATGCAGTTATAGAGTGCAATCTGAAGTAGTTATAGTGTGCAACCTGATGCAATCTGATGCAGTTATAGTGTGAAGTCTGGTGCAGTTATACAGTGCAATATGATGCAGTTATAGTGTGCAACCTGATGCATTTATAGTATGCAATCTGATGCAGTTATAAAGTGCAATCTTATGTATTTATAGAGTGCTATCTGATGTAATTATAGTGTGCAATCTGATGCAGTTATAGTGTGCAATCTGATGCAGTTGTAGTGTGCAATCTGATGCAGTTATAGTATGCAATCTGATGCAGTTATAAAGTGCAATCTTATGTATTTATAGAGTGCAATCTGATGTAATTATAGTGTGCAATCTGATGCAGTTATAGTGTGCAATCTGATGCAGTTGTAGTGTGCAATCTGATGCAGTTATAGTATGCAATCTGATGCAGTTATAGAATTCAATCTGATGTAGTTATAGAATGCAATCTGATGTAATTATAGTGTGCATCTGATGCAGTTATACTGTTTTGATTTGAAGCTTATTGTACCAAGTGAATTTTAATTAGGCACTGGGCAAATGAGACTTTATGATCTAGACGTAGTATAGAAATCTTATTATGTGTGCTTTATCCGTATGAAAAATTAATTCAAATCAATTCAGCCATTTGAACCATGAAAAGCAAATAAGCAAACTGACAATGTTTCGCTTTAAAATCGGTAAAGAAAGGATTCTTGATACATTTTATTACTTTTTTCGTACTATTGGGCGACTAAAGTGCGAGACCGTTATACCTACTGCCTAATCTTACGTAGAAATCGTAACAGGAAGGTAATTTATGAAATCTGTTTTTTTAAATCAAGAAAGGGATAGGTAGTTTTTCAATAAATCACAATTAAGAGGTATCCACCAACCACTGCTGTAATTAATAGCCGTTGTGGAAAACCCCATAAATTTATTCCAGTCACGACCATCATTCGTTGTCCTGCATTCCTAATTAAACTACCCTCACGCAGGAATAAACAACCCTTATAATTAAGTATACTGTTCCATATCCATTGCGGTTTATAAAAACAGTTCTTGAACTATATCGTAGACTATTCATTTACAAGAATAGTGCTTTTATTATGTGTTTTTGTTATGTTTTGTTGTGTGTGTGCTTTTGTTGTGTTTTTGTGTGTATTGTAGTGCGCAATCTAAGCACGTTTGTGGATTTCACTATTTTGTGTAGGTTATTTTTTTTAGTCTGTTCAAATCGCGTTATTAATTTGACTTGCTCTGGTTTCTTTTACTATAGGTACCTTAATTGTAAGATGCTATTTAGTTAAAATGATCCATCATGCTGATCAGCTCACGCAAACTCATGACGTGGATTTAAAATAGTTTTTTTTTATTTATAAAATCCAAATAGATGGAGAGGACCGTCTTGGTATTTGAAAATGTTATTGCCGTCGCTCTGCTTTCCACACGTAGGATAAAGACAATACAGCGTGTGAGTGAATTTACCTAAATTCTAGCGTTTCGGGTGAAAACAGTTTTCACCCCCTAATCTTAATAATTTTGATCTTGGTGTCAATCGTTGGAATAGATAATCTATGCTTGTACGTCTTGCTTTTCTGGAAAATATGTTTCGTGTTCTCATTATAGGTAAAACTACTTTTCTTCGTCATAATTTTGATGCCAAAAACTCGTAGGTGCTAAGTACGAAAATATTGCAAAAACTTAAAAAAAAACCTCACGAGCATAGTTTTGTGTAAACGACATATAAAAAAAAATGATCGAAATGGTATCCCATTTCGATGACTTTTTTGTTATTTACGCATTTAACTTCTTTAACCATACAAAAAAAACTGAATTGAAAAGGTTGCGTCTATCGACAACCCTTTTGGGTGTTATCTCCCAAAATAATCTATGGTAACATAGGTAAGTTGAGTTAATTTAAAACTGCAAAATTATCAAATTTCCCGCTTCAGAGTGTACCATCCACCTTAAGGCCTACCTTACAGCAAGGTTCTGCTCATAAACCTATAATTAACATAAAAAATAACACATTAACAAAACACTAAACAAACGCTCCAAATGCTTACAGGGCTAAAACTATCCCCAAACAGGGTTAACTGTATAATGGCCCATTAACCAGCCCCTAACCAACAGCTTGATTATTGTCTCTGTAACAGCCCTTCTGGTTTTAATTACTATCTTTTAAGGTGAACGCACATTTGTCAGCGTTTACCGCACGTGAGAGATACGAACTGAGGGAAAGATGTCTTCTTGATGTCTAAAAAAAAAACTCGTCACGTCATTTAATCGCATAAAAAAAGATGGGATGGAGAATGTAAGTACTTTGTCAGTGAAACTGACAGCAAAATATTTCTTTTTCGTGTTTATATTTTTAGGTTTTGGTAAACATGCCATGTGGTCCCGGTATGCGAATAGGATTGCCCCTTCTCTTGCCGTGGGTGCCGTAAGGTGGGTGAATATCCAGGGTATGGGCAGCAGCATTCTCCTGGGTGCATTAAAATCTTCGATCACAAAGCCGCCCGCTAAGCGTGGTGATTATTGCAAAATCTTCCTATGATAAGCGCCCAAACCCAAAGTGGCATTTTATGGGGGAGGCCTATGCTCAGCAGTTTAGATGATGATGATCTAAACATGCATAGGCCAAAAGTTGGGTTGGCGAATTGTTCACTATTATAATATGTTTTAAAAAAGGAATGAAACCTGCTTCAATTGCCTTAATTGAAGAACACTGAGATTTTTTTTTATGTAAACGAATGACGTGACGAGCTAGTCGTTCGCCTGGTGTTAAGCGTCACGGCCGCTCATTACAGATTGCAGTGTCACTTGGAAATCTAAATTAAAGTTTCGCGTGACACTGCGCACTGCGCACGTCATCCTAAGACATCACACAGTCTAAAAAGGATTTCTAGACTGTGAGATCAGTTCTTAAGTCTCATTTGCCTAGTAATTTAACTAGCTACAATGCCCTTCAAACTGAAGAAATACTTATATAAGTAGATATAGCAAATGCGTTATTGCACAAACAAAAAATATAGGTACATTGGCGGACTTAATGCTAGAGAGCATTATGTTCCAGTTACTTGGTTGATATTGTCAAATAAATATTTTCCTGCTATTTTGATTTCAAAATCAAATTACTGAACCGATTTTGATGTTTCCGTCTCGAATCGTCTCGTGTTGTCATCGGAATCTGAAAATATAATATTCATTACAAATTAAAAAAAAAAGAATTTACCAAATTGGTCAATAAATGACGGAGTTATGAGATAATAAACATTAAAAAGGTATACGACCGAATTGAGGATCTCCTACTATTTTGAAGCAGGTTGAAAAAATTCTGGCTCGAGTTATATCGTATTACCACCGGTAATATGATACTATAGGTATTACAGAATAACGCTCAATGAGGCGTTTTATTTTCAATACTCAATACTCAATTATTTATTGCCAACATATGTACATATTTAGTGATACAGGTGTTATGTATGTGTGTGCAAAACATATGACCCCATAAGGGTATAGCAACAGGTTAGGTGAAGACCAGGCTGATCCATTAAATAAGATCTACGAATACCTTTGGGCAAAGTTTAATACTAAAGTAGCTTACTTTTATCATTAAAAAAATCTGTCAAATTATAATAACATTTCATTATCAGAAAGTCTTTTAAAACCTTATTAAAAACGGATTCTTTTTCTTGAGCGAGAATTTGTTCCGGGATTTTATTATATATTTTTACTGCCATTATGTTGGGGCCTGAACTATGCATTTTTAGCTTAGAACTTGGTACGGCGAGTTTGTGTTTAAATCTTGTCTCGTATCGTCGGGGCTGGTCTACTTCTTTTTTAAAAAACTGGGGGTATTTTTTTACAAATTTGCATGCTTCTAGTATGTAAATTGACGTTAGTGTTAATAATTTGAAACTATATAATAATTTAAAAAAAAACTAGTTCCGCTTCTTTTACTAGACGGCGCAGCAAGTACATAGTATAAACCTTTCAAACCACAAAGTAGTTTAAGCATAAGAAAATGCTTAGACTATATAACCTACAAAGAAATGTCAAATTCAGTTGAGTGGACCACGAGTAGGTACATCGTCTGTAGTATCTCCTCAGCAGTGAAAGTCAGTGCTGAAGTCAAGATTTTATTCTTATTCGTAACGAACAGAACGGTAACGGTATCGAGTGTAGTGAGTTGGCTGGTGTGCGTTTACCTTTACTAGGTACTTTGCAGTGTTAATACGACAATGTAATATTTTATAGGAAAATCTTCCAAGCTCAATAATTACTGATATAACCTTCAGAAATACCTACATTACGTACCTATTTGAAGGAAGTGATCATCGGAGATAAATCTATACTTATAATGAAACTGTAACAGGGTCAATTCTGTACATTAAAGATATTTTAAAAATGTTGTTGGAGGGCTTCCTATAATCGATACTAAAGTCAAAAGTATAATTTTTTCATTTTTATCTGTCTGTCTGTCTGTATCTTGGCTGAGCATCACGCCCGCGCCGAAGCTACTGAATAGATTCAAATTAACCTTGGCATGATTTGAGTTCATACGATTAAAAGTAAAAGGGATTAAAAGTATCCTATAGCCGGTAGGCTATAGAAATTCGAAATTCAGCAAGGTTCCCGCGGGAGAGGGGATGAAAGTAAAAATATTTTATGTACTTATTTGTAATTCATTAATGCGTGGTCCGATTTCATTCTCATGTAGTTTTCAACGCCATCTAGTTTTAGGTATATTTTTGATCTACGCTGTTTTCTTGGTGTATTGGCATTTCTCTCCTCCTTGTTCCATGGTACGAGTATTATTAGGTTACGTGAAGTACTAAATTACTCTATCAGTTACGGTAAGTGATTCATAAATAAGTTTAAATTACCTCTAATCTAACGTTAATTAGACTATTTGCATAATTATTTGAGTCTTTTTCGACATATACTTATCGCAAAGCTCATGATATGGGTTCCTGTTTACCCTGTGCAATAAAAAACCTACCTAATAGACGTGTCTACTGATGCCACTAATTCATCTAGGCAGCTGAATACTTCACTCTCTCTTTTTGGTGGGGCCATTAACTGAACTGTTGGAAAGAGATGGCGAAAAATAGGCCTAAACAGATAAATTGGTGGGTGTGCTAAAGTTTCTGTCCAACTTCGAATGAGCTGTAGATCAGACAGAGGCGGAAGAAAACAACGGATCTGGGCTCTCATAAATCGTTGTGATAGATTGAACTAGAAAATGTATCTGATACGAAAGACTCCCTGAGTTTCACCCGCTTTTCCGCGGAAAATTTCAATTTTCCGTGACGAAAACTACAAATGTTGATAATGGTAGTATTAGCGATCTGTGTTCAAGTGTCCATCCAAATCGGTACAGCCATCTCAAAAAATTTCCCCGTCATCGTCGCCTGAGAACGTCTTTAAATAATTTTGTTCTAACGTAATTGTAGTATCGGCTACGTTAGGATGATCGGACCAGTAGCCGTACTGGCTCAAGTACCGTTTAGGAGACCAGCGTAACACAATCAGACATCGTCCCCACTGGTGAGGTTGACGTATACAGGTACCCTCCGTAGGTTAGAACGGTCCTCTCCATAAGGTCCACTCTTCCAGTGGTCGTATAGCCTTCACGATCATCTGCTCCCAGTAAAGGCTTGGCTAGTTTTTTTATAAGTAAACGAGTGATGCTACGAGCTACAGAGCGGGTCGTTCGCCTGCGTATTAAAGCGTCACGACCGCCCATAACAGATTGCAGTGTGGAACTCTAAATTAAAGTTTCGGTGACACTGATGCACGGCATAGTCATCCTCTTGTTGCCTCCCACTTGACGGCTGGGCCCTTTATGCTTCCTCCTGCCCGGTGACGCTGTAACGGTGGGTAGAGACCAACACCATTAGCCCGTTTAAAACAAAACGTGAAGATGTATACAAATTGATTTAGGAGCACACCACACGCACTTTTATATATAGGTTTGGATGTATAGCCTCCAAATCGGGTCAACGCCTAAACGGGTTAAACTATCCGTTGACTCAATGGGTAGTTTAAACCATTCAACGTGCATATTTTCATTTGGATGAGTTCAGTTATGGAGCATTTCCAATATCTTTATGCATCTCAGCTCGTCTTTTGTTTTAGGGTTCATTTCAACGCTAATATTGAAAGGCCAGGTCGTGGTTCTTGCAGACAGCTGTTGCAATCGGGAAATGCTTTCCACACTGCATGGAAAAATGACGTAAGCTCCATTGAAAAGTGCGAATGTTACGCCTTCTTTTTATTAGGCCGTGGTGGGTCATAAGGAGTGCTTTGTAAGTTAATGGTAGTATGCAACTTTTGGTCGTGTCTACATAAAGTTAATACTTTTATGGATACTTACCAAATAAACATAAGTAGCTATAATTTTATAACTTTACACCTTGCGGAAGCATCAGAGAGGAAAAAAAGGAAAAATAGATTAGTACCTAATCTATGTATATTATTTTCTTTTTTTTCTTTATTTTATTTTATTTTTTATTTTATTTTTTTATTTTACAAAAACCACAGCTCTTAAATTTAAACAAACAAATCTTCTGAATAAAGCTTACAGCCAAATAAGGTTTTACATTTTATAAAGTAGGTACATATGATTGTGTTGTTCAACTGTTACTGAATTTAGAATGCAAGTAGAGGGTAATCTATAAAAGTCATGTAATTGTGCTGTGCGTATGCAACTTATTTATGTGAGAAAGAGAGGGTGTATGAGTATATGAGCGCGTAATAATGATACTATAATTATAATATAGGTATAATATAATTTTAGTGTGTAAATATATAATATAATATAATATAATATAATATTACTTATACTATACTTTCACTAAACTATACTTTCTGTTGATTATAGTAGGTACAATAACTGTATCCTCTAATTTTATCTACTTTTTCCCCGAAAATAGATATAACACTGCTTAGAAGTTTTTGTATTCAGCCCGTGCCAGGAATGGTGCGTTGATTTATAAATATGGAGCAGTGTTTCAATTTTTTGGTCTAATAACTTTGTTCTCTACCGACCTTTGCAGCATCAGAGCATCAGGCGCTGGGTGCAAACAACAAGCGGCGCTAGGTACTTGTTCTGTATCTGGGTGTTTTGGGACCATGGTCCTCGTAGATGGGTCCCTGGATACAGGGAATCCTAGTTAGGGTCCAGGATTTATGTACCTATAATTATGTGATCGTTCGGCGTTATTTATTTATATAACCAGCCGACCAGATAAGAAGGCGAGTCATCAAAATAGCTCATGGGCAATCCTGAGGTCTTCTCCTGCTGTCTTCTTACTGTTATAAATGGACTTTTCTGCAAAGTTCGTCTAGTAGGTACCACCGCTTTGCCGGTTATTCTGCCGCCAAGCAGTGGTGTGCAAGCACTACTTTGTTCCGGTTTGAAGGGCATTGTAGCTAGTGAAATTACTGGGCAAATGGGACTTTATGATCTAATCTCAGTCTGGTGAACTTATTACTAGACTGTGTAAAGTTTCAGGATGACGTGCGCAGTGCAGTGTCACGTAAAACTATATTAATTTAAAGTTCCGAGTGATACTGCAATCTGTTATGGGCAGCCGTGACGCTTAACATCAGGCAAATGACTAGCTCAACACGTCATTCATTTACATTAAAAAAAAGAGTATTGAGAAGACTACAGATCTACGTCTGTTATATTATAAGACCTCAAACATTTTCAATGTTATACAGAGCTTAAAAACTTTACCATCCGATAATCCATTTAATATTTCGTAACTTTATCCAAGTACTTGCTAACACAGAAAACAAGCATTATTTCTGCACCATATTTCAAAGCAAAATGGTATGAAATAAGTACGATGTCGCAGGTAATATGGGTTAGTGAGTACTTTGCTCAAAAGTCTATTTTATACGGATTTAGTTTTTTGAAACGCTTAAGGAACTCTGTTGTTTTTATAAAGTGTCCCTATTTCCACTCATTATGATACAAGTGTGCAAAGTTGATCATTACACTCGAGGCGGTAATATGCGCGCCAGCCGCAGGCAAGCGCGTTATGGGAGCCGAGAGTGTAATGATCAATGCACACGCATGTCATACGACGTTTTTCAACACAGTTGCGAGGAAAAACCAGAGTTGTACTGTTAAATGGCTTCACACGACAGATATGAGATTACTATGTAATTTATTTGGCCGCTAAACCACGACAGATATGGATTTTCATACAACTTTTGCCGGCCGCTGCTCGCCAGTACAGCAATTTCGATTTATCTCGAAGAAGGTTGTCAAAATAATGCTCAAATTTCCATGCATGTTTGAGAATATAACTATTGATGAACTATTGAGATTAATTACCTAATTATTAGATACTTCCAGTACCTACTTAATCTCAATGTATTATGTATGTATTAATACAATTATATTATAGTGTAAGTAGATAGTAGGTATAGCCGAGAATGCCGCCAGAGTTCAACTTTCCCCCCCGTATACGTATTTGTGTAAAGTTACTATCGGAAAGCCATATAAATAAAAGAAAGTGTCATATTTATACATTTCATTATCAACGAAAAGTATTAACTTAGTACAATTTCAACACGTGCAACACTTGTTGATATTTTAGGTGAGATTAAATGCGAGGCCTAATCAATTATAAAAAAAAAACTTTAAAATACATTCCTTGATAATATTTATTTTATATATTTTTTTAGATCCGCAAACATTTGACCTATGTCTCACCTGATGGTAAGCAATGGCGTGGTCTACGATGGGGCATACTTCATGCCTATAGTAGGCGACCATGGAACTTAAATGCAGCCGATAGAAACACAAGTTTGTATGCAAATGCGCTTTTAAGCATTATTAGGCGTATAGGATGCTGCAGTGGCATCTTCGATTTTAGGCGCATTACTCAAAACCAAGCAAATTTTCAAATTAAGAACGAAATTACTGCTGTTGCATTGCAAAGTTACATGATACCCTGTTCACCCTTGACTTGAAATCTTCCAAGATATAATGGGACGCACAAATTTTAATAATCTCTGCCTAAAGTAAAAAAGCACCTAGACGTTCACAAAGAATTCCATATTCTCTTCACGCCTACAACACAGCTGAATGTTTGCTGTAAATGTATGTGCCGAACAAGATTTCCCTTTTAATGTAGCACATGTGAGTGTCGCTGTTATTTATGTTCCCCGGTTTCGGGTTTCCTTACTTCAACACTTTATTTGAGAGGTGTTAATATTACAAAGACTTCTGTAATCCTTACTGTTAAACCTACATTTTTTATACGTTACAGTCACAGCATTTGACTTGTCTCGATCGTCAGCAGGCGCGGATACAGATATTACTTTGGGGGGGGGGGGGGGGCACAAATCATTATAGTAGGGGAGTCCAAGGGAATTTGGGGATATGGTGGTAAAACACATATGTATACGATACAAGACCAATTTGTGCTTTTTTCTTTAAATGATGAATTCCATGTACCTATATCTTCCTGGTAAATTGGCTAATTACCGCCCTTGGTGCTGGACTGCCTGCGCCAAGAGCCCCCCCTGTATCCGTACCTGATCATCAGTAGGCAAGCATGTACTACCGTTACGTATACCTAGGCCGCGTCATTAGGTACGGTGGTAGGTATCTGTTCACTCTTGACTTGAGGAATCTCAGGTTATAGTAAGGTGGAAACGCGGACAACGACGACGGCCTCTATACTCTCCTTGCACTCCTCTCAGCTAAAAGACTTCTGCTCTAATTCTGCAGAGGAGCCCAGTTCGTCACGCCATCTCCACCTGAGCCTGCCACGTCATTTAAAACTGCGTGGGCTTAAACGGTTCCCCTTTCTTCCTACTAGTTCCTACCAGCTTTGTCCCACCAGTGGGGAGAAAGGGAAAGATAAAAAATGTATGACCTTTGTCCCCACTATGATGTATAATTATTTGACAGTGGGGAGAAAGGTAATAATTAAAAATCACTGCTGAATTTAGACCACAACCATGAGATTTTGTACATTAAGGTGAAACGTTCAAATTCAAATTTTCTTGCGTTCTTTTGCCAATAATAGCTTAATTACTCAACGTGATTACATGAAAACTATAAATAGAATTTATCAACAAATTACGATTAAAAGTATCTCCTAGATATCATTGGTTTAGCAACAAATGGCAATGAACAATTTTCTTCTTACTTTTTCAGTCTATTGCCATTTGTCGCTAAACCAATGAATGATAAGTAGGTGATACTTTTAATTGTAATTTATTGATACATTATATTTATTTGCGCAAAATTAGTTTTCATGTAATCACGTTGAGTAATTAAGCTATTATTGGCAAAAGAACGCAAGAAAATTTGAATTTGCCGCGCTAGTGAAACGTTCTACCTTAATTGCAGTTTATTCCTTAGTCTAAAAACTAGTACTTAGCCTATAAATACCGAATACCAAGCTACATGGCATGATAACGGGACAAAAACTTCCCCTGCCATTTTAGTTTAGCATGCAGCTTGTTGGACATGAAAAAGAAAATACTTGCAGAAACAGAAAGGCGATATTGCATTCAAGTGACTTGACAACCGATCAGATGCATCCTATATTGTATGGTAACACAATAAGCGGTCCCAATGCATCACTCGAGCCCCGCGACAGGTGACACCCAAGCCTTGCAGCACTATGGGACATTATAAGTGGGACATCTACCTATTTCAATTTCAAATTGTATTGGGATTCCATAGAGAGCATTTAACCTTTGTTTTTCATGACAACCTATTCTTTTGCCATGGTTATAATACGTGTAGGTACGACACCGCTAACAGTTACCTAAGCCGTTTCCTGAAGAATAAGCAGGCACCGATACAGTCTTTTCGACAAAACTCCCCATGGCAAAGTAATTTTGGATATATGCGTTTCGTACATTTGAGCGAACGAAATTCGGCCAAACTGACAGTCTGACCTTCTGCCTTATCTGCGTAGAATAAACAAAAATAATCCGGCAATTTAGTACCAGCCATCGGCAATTAATCATGGTCAACCTTCGTAGCGTGGTCATGATTATTAGCATCTGCCTCCAGCACCAATCTGCGTGGTGTGGCAGACGGTAATTCTTGAATTGTTGTCGAACCTCACGGTAGCAGGTATTAGGTAGGAGTCTAATAACTTCCACGGTAGTTCACTACATTTTGAATAGTAATTTACGAGTACTTTACCGTGATTCGAATCATTTCTGAGTTCCCGATATTTCGGCACAGTTACATGAAGCATGTTCACGGGTAGTCTAAAGATACGGGTGGATGATAAAAAAGTTTGAAATATCAGGAGTAGACAAAATGGTCTACCTCCTTTCTCAGTCTTTTTTACCGTATACCTAGTATTAAAATTCGATCGAGTGTATGAAGAATAGCAACGTTAGAGGAGTCTACCATAAGAGTATATCCAGGGCCGTCTTTACCCGGGGTTCAAGGGGTGGTGCACCCGAGCACAGAGTCGTAGAGGGCGCCAGCCGACCGCCATACATTTCGATAAGTACCTACTACAATGAGACCACGCAAGCGAAGCCACGGGCACATCTAAGTAGTTCATTACACATTATAGGTATTGTTTTAGTAAAGACGCCGCATACCGCTTTCGGCACGTGTCATACCGTTCGCGATGTGCAAGGTATTTCACACTTATTATTATAAAGTATACGTGGCAAACTATCCAGTTTAAAGAGCGCGATGCGCCTTTTGACATAGCGCTTGAAAGGAAAGGGCTTCCAGATCTCTGCAATTGGGCGCGCAAGCTGACTGTCGCACCCCGGCGCCTGCTTAGGACGGCCCTGAGTATATCATCTATATCTCCTGGTCTTATGGAGGTACGCTATTAGGTAGGTACCTATATTAGACATAGGTATATTTTGCATCAGTGTCGTAGTAACTACTATACCCTATCCAGACCTAAACACCCATATTTGTCCAGCAGTTACAAAAGCGTGCGTCATCTATAATGTAGAGGTCAAGTATTCATGACGTATGATCTGCCATATTCAACGTTCGCGGCTATGTTTGTTCAGTGATAGTTCTAGTATGCTGTATGTTGGATAAGTAGGGTAGCCAACCTGAAAAGATCGCTCCTGATAAATACCATCCAGGAAAGGACTCATTCATGATGTCACAGACTAATGGACTAGATATCAGACTGTACTGTAGACCAGACACAGATACTTAATTGTTTTTTTCTCTGATCTGTGAGACCAGACTTGATCGTAGACTAGACCGTAAGTAAGACTAGACTGTAGGCTATAATAGACTAAACTATAGACTACATTAAAGTTATACTACACTATAGACTATACTTTTTTTTAATGCGATTGAATGACGTGACTAGCTAGTCGTTCACCAGATGTTAAGCGACACGGCCGCCCATAACAGTTGCAGTGTCACTCGGAACTTTAAAACAATAAAGTTTCGCGTGACACTGCACTGCGCACGTCATCCTGAGACATCACACAGTCTAGTAATCAGATTACTAGACTGAGTGATGAGACTTTATTGCCCAGTAATTTCACTAGCTACAATGCCCTTCAAACCGGAACACAGTAGTGCTTGCACACCACTGCTTGGCGGCAGAATAACTGGCAAAGCCTACCTACCTAGACGAACTTTGCAGAAAAGTCCTACCACCTAGTAAACTACACAATATATTAAAGTATAGACTAAACTATAACCATAAACTACACTATAGACTACACTGTAGACTATAGACTACACTGTAGAATACACTATAATAGATTAGTAAGAAAAATATTCATGACGCCTGGTAACCCTCCTAGGTTGTGCGTCAACCATTCATGTCGTTCTCTATGAAAGAGTGCTTGTGATAAACAATGCACTTAAAATATTATGATGGTTCTTTTCATACCCATTCATTTTCATCCTAGGGAACAGAATGAAAAAAACATACCTAAGTCTTACATTTTACACTTATCACAAGCACTGAAATATCACAAAACCAATAAAGTGAGTAAATGCTAAATATCCCGTTAACAAACAGTATTTTAGAAACAGTTTAGTCGTTTTTATTTGGTAACTTTTTGAACCACTTTTCAGGTTGCAGCAAAATATTTTTCTAAAGAAATATGGCGTCAATGCAAAGGTCTCTATTGCGACGTCGGGAAATGAAGACGCGTTCCACTCGTCCGTCGGCCATGGGCTATTATTATTATTCTATACAAACGGAAACATAATTTCCGTTTCGTTATAAGTTTCAGGCCTTTAGTGCTGGAGCAGTGCAAAAGTTTTGACTGACTTGTATTTTGTAATAGTAACTTTTTACATTGTAGCGGTTCCTTGACTTCTTTAAGATGCAATATGTTTCGGTTTTTTTACCGTACCCAAAGCGCACCCTATTGCTAAGGCTCCACTGTCCGTCCGTCTGTCTGCCTGTCTGTCTGACCGTCTGTCACCAGGCTGTATCTCATGAACCGTGATAGTTAAACAATTAAAATTTTTTTGTATTTCTGTTGCCTACAACAACAAATTAAAAATCAGCATAAAATAAATATTTAAGGGGGCTCTCATACAACAAACGTCATTTTTTTGCTCGTTTTTATGATAATGGTACGGGCCCTTTCGTGCGCGAGTCCAACTCGCACTTGGCCGGTTATTTACTTTTTGAAGCTTTAGATCCCGTTCGCACGAACGCTTTTTCAACGTTCGGTAAAAAAGCGTTGAAATGAAACAAATGGATATCAAGTACCTTATTAACACGACAGCGCTTTTTCAACACGACGTTTTTTTTTATAAGGCAGTGTATGATTTTAAACGCTGCTGGGCGTAATTTGAACAAATAGTTTCATATTTATTTCATAACGTCCTACTGTAGCTATAAATGAAATAACAGTGATCAAAAAGTACTCATATGAACAAGCAAAGCGCTACTAACGTTTTTAAAGCGCTTACGCTGGGTTTTAACGTAACGCTTTTTAAGCGCTCGTGCGAATGGAGTCTTTTATGATAGAAGATTTTACTAGGTGGTAGGACTTTTCTGCAAAAGTTCGTCTGGGTAGGCACCACCGCTTTGCCAGTTATTCTGCCGCCAAGCAGCAGTGTGCAAGCACTACTGTGTTCCGGCTTGAAGGGCATTGTAGCTAGTGAAATTACTGGGCAAATGAGGCTTTTTGACCTGATGTTTCAGGATGACGTGCGCAGTGCAGTGTCACGGGAAAGTTTTACATTTTAAAGTTCCAAGTGACACTGTAACTGTTATGGGGGGCCGTGTCACTTAACACCAGATGAACGACTAGCTTATTATTATTCGCGACTTAGCGACGTCATTCATACTCATAAAAAAAGAAGTTTCAAAAGCATTATTTTCTCCTTCAATACAATATTTCATTCACATTTCCATCTCCTGTCAATTCTTCAATGCATACAAAAATTTTACCCTTATTTTATTTTACCGCCATAATTTTCCCACTCTGAACAGGGTTACCAGACCAGTAATAAAAAAGATTACCAACTCCGGTCCGAAGAATTTAATCAGGGGACACAGGGCGTTTTTATCAAGTCGATATCTCCGGCGGTCTTTTGTGGGGAAGTATATTGGTTGTAAGTTGGGGGATAATGTGGGGACGACGTTGCTTTATGGGGTTCACGGGATACTTCCGGGCTTCAATTTTTTATGAAATAGTTAACATGATTTACACACGACTTAGATGAAATTCTAGTAATCGATATCTATTTTAACAGGGTCTAATCTTCAGTTTCCCGAATGCCCTTGGTTTTGGGATGCTTGAGGATAAATTTTAAGTAAGTACTTACGTATTTTTGGTGAATTTTTCGGATAATAAATATATTACAAAACATAGTACATTAGGTAAAAAAAGCATAGGTACAGCCGAATTGAACACCGACTCCTTTGGTAGACTCACTTAGAAATAGAGGTAGAAAAATTAAATAAAAGCTTAAGAGATTGGTGGAATTTTAAATTAAAAATTAATACTTATTTATAGATTAATTTGTAAAGGAAAAATTTGAATCACGAGCGGGATTTGAACCCGCATCCATCCGTCCCTAAAACCGGGACATGCTTTACTTAAGAGCTTAACATACGCCAATGACCTTGAGCGTTGGACACAAAGTTATTAATAAGAGCCACCTGGGGCGCCACACTCGCAGGTTTGACAATGAGCTAGAGTTTGTCAAAGATAAACAATTCCAGATGAAACTCCGTGAAAAATATATCTACCTATTATAATAATATTATGGTGCCCGGTTTATTACTTATATAACATATCTATCTATATTACTAATAATAAAACTGTAACAGGTCCACATCTGTACATTGAAGATAATGTATAGAAATTTTTTTTGAGGGCTCCATTTTGATGGCCTTGATAGCTCAGTTGGTAATGGCTCTGCCTTCTGAACTATAGGTTGTGGGTTCAATTCCCACCTGGGACAAACATTTGTGTGATGAACATAGATGTTTGTTCTGGTGCTGGGTGTTGTATTGTATTCTGTGTATGTATTTACAATCAAAAAAAGTATCTAAGTATACATAAAAAAATATTATTTTGGAGGCTTGCATTAAATAAAATTAAGCAAGATTTAAAATATATTTTACAAAATACAATCAATCGTAACACTTTTTAAACTTTTGTGACTTTAACTCATATTATTAGGTTGGGAAAAAAGTCTTTTCGCATTATAGTAAGTATGAACTTGTAATAAAATTTCTTTGGCTGTACTATTTGTATCTGGCTGGTTTTATCATTAAAAGTTTAAATTTTAAAGAAGATATTTCCATATTCAAATTAGGAAAATGTGTGATTTTTATTTGTTTTTCGTACTGTGAAGATGAGTGAATCTAATGAAGAAACTCCATACATTTTAAAATTTTACTACAAAAAACATGGACCTACTAAAAAAAGAAGGATGGAGTCCCAATTGATCCCGAACCGAGGTACCCTTTTAGGCCACCTATTCAGGTGACCTGTGAGTTATGTATTCTCTGCTTGAAGGAGTGTGGATGAGTAATATAAACCACGGCACACGATATAGGTTGAGTATATTGAAAATGCCCTTACAATAAATTAGTAATTACACGACAACAATCGGAACAGTTAGTGCGCGGTGAAAGTAATGGGCGAGCGATACGTGATTCACGTTTGACGTCTGGGAAGCACTGGCGGGCGCGGCGGGCGACCGCCTGCTATATGCGACTGCGCTGGGCGCGGGGAAGACCGGTGTGAACCGGATAGTAGGTGTCGCGCTCCTCGCTGCATACAGTACTTGTCTCGAGTGTTTCCAATGCACGATAATGACGGGATATTGAAACGATCGAAATTAATTTAATCCGAATATAAATAAAGAAATGTGTTTAGAAAGTATTGCTAATTAGGTAACTATTTTATATTATGATTAGTGATTAAATTTTGTAGTTTATATATTAAGTGTAAATATAAATATTAGTTTGTAGTTTTGTATGTAATTTAAGTAGTACATAAATATTATATTCTTTAAGTAGTTACATTATTTATTATGTTTGTATATTTAATTATTATAATGAAAGTGTAAATGTTTATTTATTGTTATATACAAAGATCTGTATGAAACGTATATATTATAGGTCGATTTAATATTAAGTATGTAAGTATTTGTGATGTTGACTTGTATGTATTTATGTATTTGTAAATGTAAATATAATGTAGTTATGTAAGTAGCCTACACCCTTAGGAAGTCGGAACGCTAATAAGTACAAGCGGACACGCACACACTCACATCATAGGAAGTCTATCGCCTGCCATTACTGCTACGGACGTCGCCCAAGACGCTTAGAAAAAAAATTATAAAATGCTGTCTTGCGTTGCGAAAAGTTGTCGGAATCATAGTAGTTTGATAAAAAAAACTCAAGGGATCACTTTTCACAAGTAAGCTTGTTATTATTCCACAAATTTTTTGCTTTTTCGATAAAATTATTGAGATGCAATCAATACACAAAACCAGCTTAGTGTTGCCAACAATCAAACTTACAAATTACCCGGAAGTATGGGAGAATGACGAAATTGTGTTCGAATACAAGTTATTCACCTATATTGATCATAATTAGAGAACTGACTATATGCAAATGCATATTTCCATTATGCATATTATGCATGTGTTGGTCTTTTTCAGGTTAATAAATATTTTACCTGTAATGGACCTACTAATCGTGCATATTTGGGCAGGTTTTCTATAACGTAGAAAAAGTAAAGTGTCATGAAATGTATTAATAGATACTTACTTTTACAAATTAAGACGTGTTTTTGACTTTTTTGGTTGGCAAACTGTCAGAAGGGCCATGATTGGTTGATACTTGATAGGTTGGTAGTGTTGGTACCATCAGCCAATCATGGATGGTTCCGCTCGAAGAAAATTGAGTTTGCTGGGGAGTCCAGCCATTACGAAAATGTCGAAAAAGCAGTTAATTCCCGTTGAGCAGCAGTGGCGTCAAGACATATGACACTTACTAGTATTGGAAGTTTGTATAATAAATAACAAATATACATAATGGAAGATGCAAGTTTCATTTCAAAATTAAAGTAGAAAAATACGAGTGATGTGTTCATAAAACATTTTCAGCAAAAGCCTGGCTATAATTCTAATAATAATAATAAAAATGTACATAAACACTATTAAATTGCTTCATGGCATCAACCGAGTTGTGTTTTGTAAACTTAGAGATTTCTTTTTATTATATGACCTAGCAGAAAGATTGTGTGACGCGTGTGTTAGAGCATTGAAACCATTTCGCCACATAGCATAGAGCTAAACTGCGTGATTTATTGATTACGATAGGGTTTCACTTAGGTACTCCTTCGTTTCACTTACCCCACCTGACCTTGCATTTTAGTTTTTACAATAAATTTGAAACAATGAACACTGGTAAAACATAATTTTTAGGTATCAAAGTAAATTACTCTATAGATAGAGCTAACGCAATATTACCCAAACCCATTATTTACCCAAAATTTTGGGAGACGTTCTTATTCAGGCAGCACCTTGTGTGGGAGCAAGAAACAACTAGGCGGGCACGCGCTGTAAAATTATACTAGTGGGAATTCTGTGGTGTCCGCCATTGCTGTACGTCAGTTCGATGTCAATCAAAACTCACTCCTGTTTTTTTTTAATTCTATGACAAAAAAGGTAAAAATGAAACGCAAGCCGCGAAAAAAAATTGCGATGTTTATGGACCTAGTGCAGTGTCTGTGAGAGTAGCACAAATTTGGTTTAAGCGTTTTCAATCCGGACATTTTGATGTCAAAGATGCACCTCGCTCTGGTCGCCCTATTACGGATAAAATGGATGCCATTTTTAAAAAAAAGTGGAGCAAGAGCGGCATATCAGTAGTTACGACGTAGCTGAAGAACAGCATTGCGTAGCATTTGAAAAAAACTGGGTACACAAAAAAGCTCGATATTTGGGTCTCTCACGAGCTCACTGAAAGAAACCTAATGAACCATGTACTCATCTGTGATTATTTATTACGACGTAATGAAACCGAACCATTTTTGAAGAAGCTGATAACTGGTGATGGTAACATGTTCAATTTTATTGATCAATAAAATTGACGAGACCACTTAAGTCAATGTTTTCTCCATACTGTAAACCGAAAAACATTGACCAATACTAACCCTAAACGATCAATAAAATTGATCAATCCCAAAGATTGATCAATAAAATGTAACGTGTATGGGAGGCCTAACGCTAATTTAGTTCGACTGGAACCCTACCCTGCCAAAAGAGTTTAAAATACCTATACTGACCTTCTGTGTATACGATCTATTATTGTTCCAAATACTTTTACTGACATTAAAGTCACTAAGGACTAATCAAATGGCTCTAAAACTGACTTTTTCGTATAGTCGATACCTATTTATTGGCTGTTTAATTGATAATTTTCTTACAAATAAGAAAAACATTTAAAATATTTTATATAAAACAGCAGCGCGTCCACCCGTTGGCACATGCCGGGGCAGACTAATTCACGCCCCGCCAAGGGCCTCGCCCTTGGCTCGCCGCAAAATAACGCAAAATATTACTAAACAGACTTAATTTTGGCTCTAAAAATAAAATGATCAATTGAGCTTGTATATTTTTAAATTTCCTATCCGAGGGTGTAAAAATATTTAATGACGCAATCTTCCTTTACGCGGCATTGTACACTGTGTGACTGGAAAGGCGTTCTAAAAGTATTTTTTTTATTCATAATGTACCTAGTAATCGAATATTTTGTTCAATTGATAAGTACAGGTGCAGAATGATCTTATTGGTGATATTTTTTTCATGTCTGTAGAATTCATAGGTTCTTCAGTATGATTAGTTAAAAAGACGCGTTTGGCCTATGTTAAAGGCTTAAGCTACCGTGACAAGTGGTCTCATGTCCGAATTTATCCTTCATCTTTTACAACCAACTTACGGGGTTGGCAGCGCCATCTATTGAGAAATTCTTAAGAATTATCCCAACCAGCACGGTCAAGTTACATCAACACAAATGCTGTAAAGATAACGCCTCCCAAATCAATTATTATGATTTTTATAGCAGTATCGCCTGCTCAGCGTAATCTACAGATTAATTTGTAAAGGAAAAATTTGAATCACGAGCGAGATTTGAACCCGCATCCATCCGTCCCTAAAGCCGGGACATGCTTTACTTAAGCTAGTCCGTGACAAGTGGTCTCATGTCCGAATTTATCCTTCATCTTTTACAACCAACTTACGGGGTAAAAGATGAATTGGGATGGGGATTTTTCCTGGATATACACAGAGCATTAAAAAATAAACCGCTTCGCAGGTGAAGCGTATTTTTCTTTCTTGCTCTGTGGGGATATAAGTACCTGTAGTAATAGGAAAATAATATAATAGTAAGTAGTGTTAGTGTAATATAGTATAGGATAATAGTAATACGAAGTTAGCTCATAGTAACTGCACTAATACCTGTGATAGATCCTGATTCTTGTGAGGGATATGTAGGTAGGTAGGTACCACCGCTTTGCCAGTTATTCTGCCGCCAAGCAGTAGTGTGCAAGCACTACTGTGTTCCGGTTTGAAGGGCATTGTAGCTAGTGAAATTACTGGGCAAAAGAGACTTTATGATCTGATCACTCAGTCTAGTAATCTGATTACTAGACTGTGTGATGTCTCAGGATGACGTGCGCAGTGCAGTGTCACTCGAAACTTTATTGTTTTAAAGCTCCAAGTGACACTGCAACTGTTATGGGCGGCCGTGTCGCTTAACATCTGGTGAACGACTAGCTCGTCACGTCATTCAGTCGCATAAAAAAAAAAAAAAAAAAAAAGTTGTAACCAATGAGAATGCAACGAAAGGTTTATGACGTAATCTACGTGATCATTCATTGATCAAACTCTTTCTCGAGAGAAGGGATATGGGTCGATTTTTATGTCTCATGCTAGAACTCAAATAGATCTAAGCTTGTTCAGCGAAAACTAAGGTGAGCAAGTCTTTTTTTGGTCTATAGCATTAAGTTCTATAATCAAATCCCACCTAGCATTCTGAATTTGATGGAAACTAAATTTAAGAAAACAGTAAAATCAATGCTTACAAATAAGGCTTACTATAAGGTAGATGATTATTTAAGTGACAAAAAAGCGTGGGATCTACCCCAGCTTATAACGTGTAACAGTAGGTAACGATTAAATAATTGTTATGACATTATGCTTATAATGAATACCTATGTTAATGACGTGTGAAAATATGTACATGTGCCTACATTTACTCATTAAAAATATTTTGATTTGATTTGATTTGAACTGCTGCTGTAAAATTGAACAATAAAGGTGTCAAAGGAAGTTTTTACCTTCTATGACAAGTCCTAATAGGTTTAACGGTCTGTGTCCATCCATAGTCCACACTTACGTCAAAAAATATTTCGTTTCGCTTTCTCATTTATGACGACTCCTCGACATAAATCTCCTATGAATTATTTATCCGGGCCGCAACAAACAAAACGGTCAGATAACTCGTGTTTCGTAAAATCTCTACGCGAACCGACCTTATTTGGTGAACAGATGATGTCCTTCGCTATTTATGATCTTGTCCGCTTTTAGAACTTGTAGTTTGCATATTTTAAGCTTTCTGTTTTGTGAGAGAAAGTGGTTTAATGCCTATAAAAATACGTATAAGACGACCTGCTTAAAAATAGCTTTGTGCCAATGAAGTCTCTATAATAATTAAAACTCACACACAACTAAAACAGCTGTGTCTGTGTCATTGACCCAAAGCTGTGCTCCGCTATTTTAAAAAGCTAAGTTGGCTTAGTTATATTGGTATTATCTACCCATACCTAGGAGGAAATGCGGCAACATCTTCACTCCTGCTGATACTCAAAAAGGTACCATAGAAGGTGGGCGACTTTAGCCTGCCCACAAAAAAAAAACAACCCAAGCGGGATGTCAGTGCAGGCCACAGGCATATTTTATTATAATGTGCGTTTATCCTAATTTCTCCTTTGATGCCTTTACCACCCTTATTTGAAACATGCTGAAAAATAAAAAAATGAAAAATACATTTATTTGGATCTGGCATATAGATACAGAATACAGAATTTATTGGTAAAAAATAATTTACAAGTCAAAAACATATTAAGATACAATACTTATTGTACATATTATATCTATGTAAGTGTACAACTACTATACAGTAAATTCTTCGTCAATAAAAAACTCATTGACCGAGTAGTAAGCCTTACCGATCAACAACATTTTAAGCTTGTTTTTAAATATATTGTCTGAAGTAGCATTTGTTATATATTTTGGTAAATGGTTATAAATTTGAGCACCTTTAATGTAAACTGATTTTTTTGATTTTTGTCTGATAGGTAACTTTTTTTTTTTTTTTTTATGTTATCGAATGACGTGACGAGCTAATCGTTCGCCTGGTGTTAAGCGACACGGCCACCCATAACAGATTGCAGTGTCGCTCGGAATCCTAAATTAAAGTTTCGCGTGACACTGCGCACTGCGCACGTCATCCTGAGACATCGCACAGTCTAAAAAAGTTTTCTAGACTATGAGATCAGTTCGTAAAGTCTCATTTGCCCAGTAATTTCACTAGCTACAGTGCCCTTCAAACCGGAACACAGTAGTGCTTGCACACTACTGCTTGGCGGCGGAATAACTGACAGAGCGGTGGTACCTACCTAGACGAACTTTGCAGAAAAGTCCTACCACCTAGTTTACATTTGTTTAGAAAATCTAGATACCACATTAGGTTCAGGGCCCGTATTTTGAGGTCCAGGCCTCTTTCGCCGGAAACAATATAGGTATTAGGTAATGCTTAATCTAGGTTACAAGTTAAAATAGCTTAAGTTAATTAATCGTTATCTTGTATTAATACATTATTATTTGATATATTACATAACTATAATAACATAATTATAATTATTCAGTTTTGGATTAGTATTCGCATGCTAGAATAATAATCTAACAGTTTCTGCGATTGTGACGGATGATGTGTAATGTGGGTGTGTATGTGTGTGCGTGAGGTGTGTATAAGCTGTGGATATGGAGTGAAAAACAGATAATTTATTGCAAAAATGTTCGAAAAGCAAGCTTAAAATAATAATTATGTAATCATGAGGCGTCATAAATATACTATAGGAACGCAAGCCAATCCCTTGGAGCCACGAGGCATAAGCCTGGGCCTAAAAGCTAATGTATATTATTGTTACGATGAAATGCACAAACCAAACCGAACAAAATTATAAACAAAAATAAAATTAATTTACTGTTTCCATGCAGACAGACGTTTACTAAGCGAAGGGCTAGTGGTAACATTTTTAATTATCTGTCATTTGTTTTTGATGACAGCAACACAGTTTCGCGAACTTTCTGTGACAGGGCGTGACAGGAGTTCATTATGATTTAATTAATTTTACTTTGGAGATCTTTCCGAAACAGTATAAAAATACAACGTTGGTCTTTATTTTTAGAGTTACACAACAATCCACACAAGAACATGATTTAGTATTGCAAAGGTATCTTATAAAAGCAAATTTCTTTGACCTCAGTTGGTAGTAGCTCTGCCTTCTGAACTACATAGACTTCTATGTATACACCTGAACTATAGGTTGTGGGTTCGATTCCCATCCAGCAAACATTAGTGTGATGGACATCGATGTTTGGTCTATGTCTGGGTGTCAAACAAAAAAGTACCTGTATTGTATAGGTACTTTTTTGTTTGTAAATTCAATATTCTACTATGTAAATTCAACTATTCTATCACTTATCTGGTTCCCATAGTACAAGCTATGCTTAGTTTGGGGCTAGATGGCGCTGTGTGAAATGTCCACACATATTTATTATTATTATTTATTAAATGTACTTATAATCAATGATCAAACGAACTTAGCAGTGACGTTCGATCACAATTATTTTTCGAGTGGTTCATACTCTCGATATATACTGGGTGTAATTGAATTCATTAGCACCCTTTGAAACTAGGTACTCCTGACACCGGTCACGTGTGGACCAAAATTTATGAAATCTAACGCATTGATTTTGTATTGATAATAACTACAAAAAATGGGATAACTTCGTTAATCAACTGCTATAGTCCAAAATTAAATTAAAATAATTTAGTACTGTTTTTAATTATTGTATTGTAATAGAACCCTCTCTTAACCTAATTAAATAAATACATTACATTAATAATAAATTATAATAAATTTATCGAATTGCCGAATATTATAAATTAATCAAACGTTAAAAAAGCTATCAAAGTTTGTTGAACATTTTGGACTACCTATTTTAATGTTTATGGCCTTGTGAATCGTCACCTAATAAATGGTAGAACCGTACGTTGTGATAGTGTAGTAATCCAAATCCTTTTAAAGTAATGAGACAATACCTAACTAACATCTAACCTATTTAATAACATTAAATAAATTTAAAATATTCATCGTCCTACAAATAATTGCAATTTAATCCCCTGATGAAAACTATTCCTATGCTCTGAGTAACCGAACTGAAATTTCCACATAAAATCATATTATGCACCAATCAATATATTTCCTACTATATATTCGAAAGGTTTCAATTGTAGGAATGAATAATCTTTTCTTGCAAAAAATTGAACATTATAGTTCCTAGTCATAAACAAAACTGAAAGTAAATTAAAGCTTCATGACGAACGTATGTTGAAATTAACAAGACAAGAAAGTGAAACATAGGTAAAACGTAAGTAAGTATATTGCTAACTGAGTTTAAGTTTGTTATATAGCAAAGTCATAGTAAACTCTATTTGTTTATCATAACTCTGGCATAGGAGCCCCACCTCCGCTCCAATGCTGTGGGTCTCGACTACCTGACTGGTTAACCCTCCACTATTTAGTGCTTGAAATTTCCCACACGGAGGTACCGTGTGTGAAATTCCCCCACACTAAGAGAAATTTGATTTTACTAAATTTTGTTCTATTTATCCCAAGTCAGTACGTCAGGTACCCCACCTACCTATTCTTATCTACTTATCTAGTTTGGACTCCAAAAGGGTGCAAGGGACAAGAGGACATTATTTTTTTCCAAATCCTAACAAAATAGTCATCACCTTAGTTAATTGTGAGTCTATCTAATACGTACTACATTCGGTATATGACAGACTCTAAAAATAGCTCAACTTTCAAATCTCCTAGTTTTCGTCTAAAGATTATCAATATTATCGTAGATTCTATATCAACAGCATGCAGTGGACTAAACAGTAGTATTAATTTTAACTGTAAATATTTATTTGAATTCAATGATCTGTTAGTGATATTCAGGTTGTCTCTATTTTCCAGAACTTGTATTGAAAAGTAATCTAAAACCCGTTTATATAATTTAGGTATTATATTTCATAAATATGAAATATTATAATAATATGTTTTTTTGCCAGTAATATAATAGATTATTAATGCTGTTTTCTAACAACAAGATATTCTCATTCGAATCTTTAAATTAGCTACCCCTATCCGTTTGGTAAGGAGATCACTAACAGGTACTGCTGTGCTTGACCCAAGACACGAAGGACAATTTCTTATCACTAGTACTTTAAATGTTTCTTATAGAATAAATAGTAAAATTCTTATTGAAAATTCAATCAAACAAACCCAACTCTGAATTCCACTAAATTGATCTATAAACAAACACGATCAACCCTAAATTATGAATAAATTCCCGGTAGTTACTTAACTATTGTACAAGCATTACCTATTTCGCAACTAGAAAACAAAACGTTCGTTTCCTTGTAGGAATATGATCCCTCCAACTCTGCTAAGTAAAATTCCGCCTAGAATCCGCTAAGAAAATACCTATCTTTTTATGCATATTGTAATAACCGTGTAGGAATAGAACCTTTCTCATATCCTCCGTAGAACATCGCAAAACCAGCTAAAGAAATACCTTCCAATACCACAGAATAGATATATAGTACAACGTACTTTTACCACAAAATAGATTTACAGAATTAAGTATTTATACTAATATGATCCGCAACATTAACGACAATAATTTTTCAGTTGAGACTAAGTCACGAAAACTAATGTGATGAATCGTATTCAAACACATTCTCCTTTCTATCTCTACTCAGTTCCGTAGTTTCATGAAAGCTTTTGCCTACTAAAGAAATGCCTACTTATACCTATACAGCATTGTTCTCTGTACATTAAACCTTCAGTGATCACCCAGCTTTCCGCCAAAAGCAAGGTCCACGACAATCTAGCCCTACAATAAACACCCACAGCTTCAACCTTCGAGAAAACTTGGATTATAATTTTATAACTTTGATAATTTACGTATTGTATTTGCACTTTTATTTATTAGTATTTTATTATAACGAATTTATCTTTAGATGTATTTTATACCGCTTTAATTTATTTATTTATTTATTGAATTTTATCTATTTCCCTAACACTATTATTTTTCCGCGATTTTCAATATTTTATCCCTAACTTTCCCCTCCTACGTGTGTATGCCTCGACTTATAGCTTTTCCCTATACACTAGTGTGTACCCCCAAACACTGGAGATTGCTACAAATCTCACATTTACTTTTAAACGTGCATGTCTGTTCTCGGTGTGTGCAATGAGAACATACCTGATCTAACCCTATGAGAGAACGAGCTGTGACAAAAGCTCTCCAAAGCTAAAACCTATTGCCACCTAATTTTTATCTTGCATGCGGGACCGGAGTCCATGGGCAGCATACAAGACAAAACCCTATCACTTGGGACAGTTCAGCTTAATTTGCATTTAGGATCCGGGTATCGTATACACGAAGACGGGACAGTTAATCTTTTCAGCCCTCCTTTCAGCCAGAATGCAAACCAAACCAAAAAGGTGGATCCAGATCCTATAACGGAGGCAAAATCTGGTGCAGGTCTCCACATAACACGCGAACTGCATGCCCTAAGCAAAATAAGGGAAGACAAGCTTCGTTGCAATGTTTCAACTTATCTCTTACTGAGTTCCTGGACCCAAGGCATACTTCCCCCCAGATCCAGAATTAATTGAGAGGGCGAATTTATCTAAGAATTTAACCGGAAATTTCATCTGCATTTTTCTGACAAGTTTCGACTTGCCCTATCCCGTGAATGATTTTATAACTCACCGCGTTTGACAGCTTGACAGATCTCAAAATCCTATCATATATCAAAAACACTTTAAAGGTAGAGAGGTAAAAAAGTAAACCTAAATATAAAGAAGGTTTGATTTCTTTTACTATTACCTTATTTTACCACGGATAACCACTTTTACACCTATCTCTACATTTTCTCTATCAGTTAATGCGATGCCAACGACTATTTCCTTTATTTTTGGACTATTCTTTGTGCGTAAAATGCTTTGATCAAATTATTTCAGTATTTTTATGCTTTAGGTAAAATTTATAATATTTGTGATGTGACGAGACAGCCTGTATCGTTACAATCGCCCCTAAAATATTTGCGCAGGCGTTTTAAATTTAAAGCCGAAGTAAAATTTTATTCTTTAAAATACATTCACAAATATTAGCAAAACTATAATAAAAATAATTTAAATAATAATTATAACTCTACCACCCCACTTAAGCAATTATAATTTGTTAACGTTTGGCTCCAAACTTAAAATGTATTTATAGTTCTGTAGTGTTCCTAACCGTTAAATTTAATTTAAGAGAGCACCTAAAAATAATCAACCCGATAGCAAATAATTTGCGAAACAAAAATACACTTGTATTTTCAATTGTTTAATATGCAGTATACTGCGTATTAATTTGTTATTCGTTTGAAAAATATTAAATATTACTAATATTAAGTAATTTATTTTCAAAAGTTTAATTTTGTCAATGATAATATTTTTATTTTTAATATACTATTGAATCCATCCTTGAAAACAAAACGTAATTACTTTTCTATTTTAAGCGCCCTCTTAAGCCGTAACAACAGTGAATTACTTTATGAGTCAATATCCAAAATTTCATCGCATCAATCATACCCAAAAGTCACTTATCCCAAGGCTAACCTAGCCACCAAAAGAAACCAGGTTGTGAGGCTGGTCAGTCCTAATAACTTTAAGTAGAAGGTACCCCTAAGAACCATGTTTTCGTTCCGAGCTGCCCCCCACAAAACCCTTCGATAACCAGGTCAACTTTAATAGTTCAAAATATAGATTTGTCTATGACTTCAGCATTATTTCGTATATATTTCCCACTCCGTTATTCGCTATTATTTCGGATGTAGAGTGTAGCAGATCGGATGTTCCTACCTTGTAGAGTACGGGGTTGTTATAACAGTTTTGTTTAAACTTAGGCTTTCTCTTTTAACCTAGCACCTAGCCTTAAATTATATCAACCCATTTGTTGAGTCGTGTAAATCCAAAGCCACCCGTCAACAAATCCCTTAAACCGTAGATCTTGCTAAGCCACTAAGATCCTCCTGCACTGTTAATACCTCTGACCATGTCCATACAATGATACTTGCTTACATAAAAATGACTTTTTTTTTTAATTATCCAAAATCAAATCCCTTTCATAAGCAAAAACAACAACATAACAAATCATTAATCCACATTTGACCCCTGTCAACTAACTTATTCGCTATCTTAACGGCTAGCAATTCCCAATAGATTTAAGGCTTCTTTGAAGTTATTGCTTAATACGTATCATGATATTAAAATAAAATCTTTAATTTTATTTCAATTTCATTTCTACAACATAAGTAATTATACGATTTAATAAATTTCATTTAAAATTTCATTTAATGTCAATGCTGAAACGTTTTATTTATTATAGATAGGTTACAATAACAATAATAAATAAATATTAATTGTCGCGAACTGAACTAACCTCTACTAAAAATAATTTATTTTGTTACGTTTTAAATATAATATTGTTATTAAAGTATGAATTTTAAAACGCAATATTTTATTTGAAAATTTAATCAATAAGTATATTCATTGTCAAGAATCCCGAACTTGAGTTTGAATTACGCGCAAAACTACCAAACAAGCTAACTGAAATAGTTTTTAAATACCTTTATTTCGAAATTTTAATAATTTATTTTAAATATTTTTATGTTGTTTAGTTTATTGTGTATCGTACAATAAACATTGAATCGGGACCTAATCTATCCACAGTACCAACTACCACTAATAAAATTATTAAATATTTTGAACTGTAAAACGCCCCTTATAGTTTTATAATTTTAGCCAACTTCGAACCTTTCCTATTTCCAAACCCAGAAAAGAAATCTAAATTATTTACCCTAACATTTCCATATTATTTGTGAAAATTGACTATGTCATTTTTCCTGAATTGGATGATGATAAATTTCCAACTAACTTCCTAAATGAAAGCTCAACTTTATTATGTGCATCAATAAATTATAAAATTAATCAGACAAATGTATACGTACATATCTGATTAATAAACTACTACTCCTTTCCAACCTACTACAACAAATTTCCATGATCGTAATGAAACATTTTAATGTTGAATTTATTTAAATTCCGTTGAGTTTATTGCAACGTGGCCTATTTTAAATTTGGATCTATTTAATGTCAATCCTAATATTCGTAAATTAAATAAACCAATGTTTGCATGAATAGTTCGAATCCCGTTTATCTATTTATCATCTTCATCATCTAATTAACCCATCTTTTACGATAATCTAACAATAATATCCTGAACGTTATAGCCCCGAAAAACTGAAAATAACTAATTAAGTAAAGATTAAAACTCTCAAAAGAATGAATCTTTGTTTTAACTAATTTTCATTTGATTTATTGAAATCTAAAACCGCCCCTATATAATTGTCTCAAAACCTTTCCTTTTCCACGGACAGCAAATTGTGCGATAATAAATAAATACCATCGCTACTTAAAATAATATCAATCCAAAACAATCAACATCCTCATTCTAATCCAAAACTATCACTAATGTAAATCTGTAAAATAAATCATCCTGATAACGAGAGTAACGCACGAAAATCCCAGTCAAGTAAAATCCTGGCCATTTGAGATCCTGGTCAATTAAGATACTGGTCAATTGAGATCCTGGTCATTTGAGATCCTATTCAAATGTCAATCCTGGTCACGGTACAACATATTGTAACAACACCCTATATTTAACTCTTTAATAATAATAAATAATTAATTAAATTCACCGGAAATTCTAAAACTAATCATACGTTAAAAAGTTATCAAAGGTGGTTGAACATTTTGGACTACCTATTTTAATGTTTATGGCCTTGTGAATCGTCACCTAATAAATGGTAGAACCGTACGTTGTGATAGTGTAGTAATCCAAATCCTTTTAAAGTAATGAGACAATACCTAACTAACATCTAACCTATTTAATAACATTAAATAAATTTAAAATATTCATCGTCCTACAAATAATTGCAATTTAATCCCCTGATGAAAACTATTCCTATGCTCTGAGTAACCGAACTGAAATTTCCACATAAAATCATATTATGCACCAATCAATATATTTCCTACTATATATTCGAAAGGTTTCAATTGTAGGAATGAATAATCTTTTCTTGCAAAAAATTGAACATTATAGTTCCTAGTCATAAACAAAACTGAAAGTAAATTAAAGCTTCATGACGAACGTATGTTGAAATTAACAAGACAAGAAAGTGAAACATAGGTAAAACGTAAGTAAGTATATTGCTAACTGAGTTTAAGTTTGTTATATAGCAAAGTCATAGTAAACTCTATTTGTTTATCATAACTCTGGCATAGGAGCCCCACCTCCGCTCCAATGCTGTGGGTCTCGACTACCTGACTGGTTAACCCTCCACTATTTAGTGCTTGAAATTTCCCACACGGAGGTACCGTGTGTGAAATTCCCCCACACTAAGAGAAATTTGATTTTACTAAATTTTGTTCTATTTATCCCAAGTCAGTACGTCAGGTACCCCACCTACCTATTCTTATCTACTTATCTAGTTTGGACTCCAAAAGGGTGCAAGGGACAAGAGGACATTATTTTTTTCCAAATCCTAACAAAATAGTCATCACCTTAGTTAATTGTGAGTCTATCTAATACGTACTACATTCGGTATATGACAGACTCTAAAAATAGCTCAACTTTCAAATCTCCTAGTTTTCGTCTAAAGATTATCAATATTATCGTAGATTCTATATCAACAGCATGCAGTGGACTAAACAGTAGTATTAATTTTAACTGTAAATATTTATTTGAATTCAATGATCTGTTAGTGATATTCAGGTTGTCTCTATTTTCCAGAACTTGTATTGAAAAGTAATCTAAAACCCGTTTATATAATTTAGGTATTATATTTCATAAATATGAAATATTATAATAATATGTTTTTTTGCCAGTAATATAATAGATTATTAATGCTGTTTTCTAACAACAAGATATTCTCATTCGAATCTTTAAATTAGCTACCCCTATCCGTTTGGTAAGGAGATCACTAACAGGTACTGCTGTGCTTGACCCAAGACACGAAGGACAATTTCTTATCACTAGTACTTTAAATGTTTCTTATAGAATAAATAGTAAAATTCTTATTGAAAATTCAATCAAACAAACCCAACTCTGAATTCCACTAAATTGATCTATAAACAAACACGATCAACCCTAAATTATGAATAAATTCCCGGTAGTTACTTAACTATTGTACAAGCATTACCTATTTCGCAACTAGAAAACAAAACGTTCGTTTCCTTGTAGGAATATGATCCCTCCAACTAGTAAAATTCCGCCTAGAATCCGCTAAGAAAATACCTATCTTTTTATGCATATTGTAATAACCGTGTAGGAATAGAACCTTTCTCATATCCTCCGTAGAACATCGCAAAACCAGCTAAAGAAATACCTTCCAATACCACAGAATAGATATATAGTACAACGTACTTTTACCACAAAATAGATTTACAGAATTAAGTATTTATACTAATATGATCCGCAACATTAACGACAATAATTTTTCAGTTGAGACTAAGTCACGAAAACTAATGTGATGAATCGTATTCAAACACATTCTCCTTTCTATCTCTACTCAGTTCCGTAGTTTCATGAAAGCTTTTGCCTACTAAAGAAATGCCTACTTATACCTATACAGCATTGTTCTCTGTACATTAAACCTTCAGTGATCACCCAGCTTTCCGCCAAAAGCAAGGTCCACGACAATCTAGCCCTACAATAAACACCCACAGCTTCAACCTTCGAGAAAACTTGGATTATAATTTTATAACTTTGATAATTTACGTATTGTATTTGCACTTTTATTTATTAGTATTTTATTATAACGAATTTATCTTTAGATGTATTTTATACCGCTTTAATTTATTTATTTATTTATTGAATTTTATCTATTTCCCTAACACTATTATTTTTCCGCGATTTTCAATATTTTATCCCTAACTTTCCCCTCCTACGTGTGTATGCCTCGACTTATAGCTTTTCCCTATACACTAGTGTGTACCCCCAAACACTGGAGATTGCTACAAATCTCACATTTACTTTTAAACGTGCATGTCTGTTCTCGGTGTGTGCAATGAGAACATACCTGATCTAACCCTATGAGAGAACGAGCTGTGACAAAAGCTCTCCAAAGCTAAAACCTATTGCCACCTAATTTTTATCTTGCATGCGGGACCGGAGTCCATGGGCAGCATACAAGACAAAACCCTATCACTTGGGACAGTTCAGCTTAATTTGCATTTAGGATCCGGGTATCGTATACACGAAGACGGGACAGTTAATCTTTTCAGCCCTCCTTTCAGCCAGAATGCAAACCAAACCAAAAAGGTGGATCCAGATCCTATAACGGAGGCAAAATCTGGTGCAGGTCTCCACATAACACGCGAACTGCATGCCCTAAGCAAAATAAGGGAAGACAAGCTTCGTTGCAATGTTTCAACTTATCTCTTACTGAGTTCCTGGACCCAAGGCATACTTCCCCCCAGATCCAGAATTAATTGAGAGGGCGAATTTATCTAAGAATTTAACCGGAAATTTCATCTGCATTTTTCTGACAAGTTTCGACTTGCCCTATCCCGTGAATGATTTTATAACTCACCGCGTTTGACAGCTTGACAGATCTCAAAATCCTATCATATATCAAAAACACTTTAAAGGTAGAGAGGTAAAAAAGTAAACCTAAATATAAAGAAGGTTTGATTTCTTTTACTATTACCTTATTTTACCACGGATAACCACTTTTACACCTATCTCTACATTTTCTCTATCAGTTAATGCGATGCCAACGACTATTTCCTTTATTTTTGGACTATTCTTTGTGCGTAAAATGCTTTGATCAAATTATTTCAGTATTTTTATGCTTTAGGTAAAATTTATAATATTTGTGATGTGACGAGACAGCCTGTATCGTTACAATATACTTACAAGGTAAAACAACTTTTAAATGTAGGTATCTAGATCATTCGTGTCAACTACGTTAGGCCCGCGGCAATCTTCATAATAAAAAATATTTTTTTTATTTGTACTCTTTACTCTTTAATAATCATCAATGAATGATTGTGTATCATATTTTACTCAATTTATACTAATTAATTCAATTGCGCCCTCTATAATTAACAATTAACCCGAAGTACATAATTTTATTTACTTTGTGCTCGAAAGAATGGTTCTCGGCACGCCGCTTCCCACGATGGCGCTCTGCGCCTGTACAGGAGTTTAAAGCATCTACAAATACCTATATAATTTGAATTAGAAAAAATACCATGAAAATCCTTTCAGCCGTTTCAGCACTGAACATACATACCTACACTCAAATTTTCGCATTCGGAGCACAGATTAAAGAAAAAGCAATTATTCGGAGTAATTATTATCCATAGAAAATTCTATTAGTTTTTTGACATTATGGTGAAAGGTGATAGAAATATTCCAAAACAATCTCGCGAGAATGCTATTCAAGTCTTAGGGTAGGTTTTTTGATCCATAGTTAAAGTTACCAATGGTTAAAACGCTAACAAAATTTAACCAATGGTCAAAATTTATTAGCATTTTTAACCATTGGTTACCTTAACCACGGATCAAAAACCCCACCCTTACAGCATGTGTACATACTCTAAGATCCAAATATAAAATGAATTTAAAACTTTCAGACAAGAACCTCCAAAGAGAGAAGGACAAAACTAAAATTAACAGTTGAGCAAAAATTCTCCTGAGGATTGAATCAATGAAAAGTAACAGTTAAGTAATGTCCTAAAATTTTATACATGCCTATAGGTATGTTAATGTTACGAGATACCTATTCTTACTGACCCTACTCCATTCAACCCTTAATTTAAATGTATTCGGAGCGTTTTCATCTCAGACTAAAAAGTACTATAGACGGCTCGCTCAGAAATAATATATGAAGCCAAAAAAGAATATCAAACCGTAGAATTAATATACCTACTGTTAATCGCGCAGTGGCATCGAGTGATTATTATAGTGAAAAATTATTTATAAAAAAATATTGAATAACAGAAAACAATTATTTAACACTCACTATACATAATAAGAAAAACGTTCAAGAAAAAAAATCTTATGAGATTGGTATACACGAGACATCTCTTCATGAGATACCGAAAATCATAAATATAAAAAAAACTACAATAAGTAGAAAAGGGCTTAAATCAGCATTGTGCCTGTTCCGGTCCCGGCCTTGGGGCCGGAAGCACCACTTTAAATTGTAGGACTAGTAAAATACGTACATCGTGTAATATTTGAACGTCAAATATAGATTATTTTCCAAAGGCAACATCTTAGTTTCTCTTCTGCATCCTCCACCTGCAGCCTCCGTAACTCGCCGGTGATAGGTTTTGGGGGCCATTTTCACACTACTAAACTTGCGAAGCAAACTGAAAAAGTAAGATCATTGGATATTATTATTATTATTATTGGGCTAGGCTAAACAGAGAGGTTTGGAGGAGGGAGACGAAGGGTAAGGGTGAGAACGGATATAACATCTTTCCGGCCCCCTTATTGTCTACCTCACCTGCACGCGCCGGTGGTTCACACGAACCGCTGGTGGCAGTACCATCCAGTCTACTACGGTCCCCCTGCCAGATACCTGACAAGCCTCCGGCGCCGAACAATGGTGGTATACATACGATCGGGAAACCAGTTGGAAGAGGCATCAGTAACCTTGGGCTCTAAATAATTCCAAAAAGGATCTGGTGCAGTGCAGAAGGCAAGGGGAAATCACTGTCACTGCAACTATCTTCCCAAGAAAATCATCATGAAAGTACAATTACATTAGCCCACCACACCACTCTTTGTGACGATCACGACCGCTCTGTCAAAAGCGGCACGATTGAGAAGAAGAAACAGAGAACTTTGAAATTATTATTATACAAGGTGAGTTTGAATTGGTATGTTATTCCGAAAGGGGGAGACTGAGACCATGATAGCCCACAACTTGTGAGAGCCTTGAAACTGCGTGTTTCCAAATCACCATACTAAAAAATGAATCCCCTCACAAAATTGCACGTGCGAGTTAACAAGATACTAAAATAAGTAAACAAATTAATTTTTAAACACAGGTCGTCAAACTCATTTAAGTGTATTCGGCTTCGATCAAGGATACACATCGAAGGTCTTCGGTCAAGGATGAAGTTGTAATCTTCGAACGTAAACTTTATTATGGCATTTCTTCAATGAAAAACTATTAATTTAGAAAAGTCGTAGAAGAAACATTGTCTACCTTGGGGCAATGATTTACCCCCTTTCGGGATAATATACCAATTCAAAATCAGATAGTACACAAGTTTTGTTCCGCTTTTGTCTGCTTATTGGGCTTCAAAGAGTGTCGTCTAACTTATTAGTGTGTTCTTTTGTTTTTATTTTCTTCGCAACCGTAACGTTGGTGCACAGCACAATATGAATAACTTATTCTGATCTTGGTTGGTGGTCATTAAAATATTCTAATATGTTCTTTAGCGTGGAGTTCATTGACTTTAAGCAGCTGATTAAACAACTATAAACAGTTATTTGCCGTATTGACTCAGGCGGTGTGAGAAAAGGACACCGACAACCCTAACTCTTACCGTGGGTGTCCTAAGAGCCGACTAAGGGAATATCCAGAGAATGGGCAGCAGCATTCTCCTCGGTACATTAAAATCTTCTGCAATCGCCAAGCCGCCTGCCAAGCGTGGTGATTTTGGCAAATTCTCCCTATGAGAAGCGTCTAAAATAACGTATTATGAGGTAGGCCTTATGTTCAGCAGTGGACGTCTTCCAGCTATTGATGTGATAAGAAAAAAAAAGTCAGCAAGAATTGCAGCAAAAAGCTGATTTATATTTTGTAATATTCGAAACACTAGAATTCGCTAGGTACTTTACCTATAGTACCTATTATGTAAGTTCTAATTTCATGGTTAAAAATTGTTCACTAGTTTTATTGATGTCTGGGACTGAAAGTCGCACGAGCAATCTGCTCCTAGACCCACAAAATGACAGTTTAGGTAAAGTGATGATCACTGTGATGTTGTGTAAGTGATGGCTCGCTTGTGTAAACCCCCGTGTCGTATCTCGGAAGCTAAAAACTAGACAAATGTGTATGGCCACGCCCCTTTGTTGCGATGTTTTGTGGATGATACGAGGAGGAGACACGGCTTAACACATACAAAAACTTATGTAAGTAACTTTTTTGGAAATACCTATACATGTTTATTTATTTATTTACTGGACAGTGGCTTCTGGGCTTTTAAAATAAGAACGCTGGAAAGACTAAAGCATACCTAATACATAGGTACCTACTTACTAAATATTTATTTCTTGTTCCGATTCAGTCGGTCAGTTTAAGGTACTTTTTGGATTACTAAAGGCCAATGCCCACTATGTAAAGTGATAATCACTCATTTGAGTTTTAGAATAGACCAGAAAAGCCACACTAGCTGACCTGAGTCTCACTTTCATCTCACTATACGCAATGTAATGTTATCAAAATAAACTCCCTAAATTCCCGATTCTACATCGCATAATATTCCGGCACAGAAACGATATCCTTGCTTTGATACCCGAGACCTTTTAGCAGCTGTCGTGATGATGGATGGCATCTTGATCTCGGGGGCCTTGACCTCGAGGCCTTGGTGTATAGGGGTGATGCGATAAGAACATCTTCTATTTGTTTAATGATGAAGGCGAGATGTGTACCTATTGATAATAAGGATTACGTTGGATTTTAGGAACAGAACAGTTTACTTTTAATCATATTATTATTACTTAAAATATTATCCGCAAATATTAAAATAATATGAACAATACTCCTTGAAGATGGGCATCTTTATTGCCTGAACACCGGTCGAGTTATTCGACTAAAATTATGCGAGTGCTAGCCGTTTACTAGCTGTAGTAATATGAACAAGTGTTGGCACCGGACGGTTTTATTCGCATTTCACCAATTTTCCCGCAAGAATTTTTGATCTATTTTTGATTCTTCTTTTGTTCTTTTTTTATACTTAATTAATAACATTTTACTAGGTGGTAGGATTTCTCTACAAAGTTCGTCTAGGTAAGTAGATACCACCACTTTGCCAGTTATTGTGCCGCTAAGCAGTAGTGTGCAAGCTCTACTGTGTTCCGGTTTGAAGGGCATTGTAGCTAGTGAAATTACTGGGCAAATGAGACTTTATGATCTGATCAGAGACTTTATGGTCTCAGGATGACGTGCGCAGTGCAGTGTCATGAGAAACTTTGTTAATTTAGAGTTCCGAGTGATACTGCAATCTGTTATGGGCAGCCGTGACTCTTAACATCAGGCGAACGACTAGCTCGTGACTTCATTCATTTACATAAAAAAACGTTCTTATTTTAGTTTCGGTTGTATGTAAACAATCTATGTGCAACATTTCATCGAAACCAGCTTAGCCGATTTTACGTGAAGGCCTCACAAACGAATTACTGTTTTTAACGTGTGTTATTCGTAGGGGAATTCCTCCGAAATCTTTTTTATTTTTTTTCTTATATTTTGGCTCCACACATAGTCTATTTAGCCAGTGTCAAGTATTGTAGTTTTTCATCGTATTATGAAATATTTCATGTAAAGTCAAGTCTTAGTCACAGACAGTTAGTAGTTTTAGTCCAGTCTAAGTCAGGTAGTCATAATCCAGTCTAAGTCATGCCCTAGTAAAGTAGTGGCAACTTTACTAGAGGCTTCTATGGAATTTTGGAAGCAACACGAAAAACCACGTTTCACTACATTATATCACTTGCCCACACTTATAATCGTAATTCAGCACTTAATGCGTAAAATACCACTAATTTTAAACATTAACCCTAGAAAAAGCATAAGTTTTGTGAAATAATACAATGCAACGACGTGAACTTTTTCACGTTCCCGCCAAAACTTCCCTCCGAAATCTTTCTAAGGCTTTTTTTTTCTTTTTTTTTTTACTTAGTGTGAGTTTTTGCTTTAATAAAAAACACTATGCATAAAGCTTTTTTCGGAGTAATTTTCTTTTAGATTTTCGGTGATATATTATCATACTATACTTATCATGTTTTAGTAAATTTTGCTTCTTAGACCTTTTCGAAATTAGACTTGATGATTATTTTTCGGTAGGGTTTTTGTGGTGAAGTGACTATGTCTCATTACATGTTCCGGACGACCGAGCAGCAGAGGAAAAATAGTGCTAGTGAAGTGTAAATAGCGTGTGGGATTGTGTTTCTTAAGTCTAGTTCGTTCATATTATTGTTTATATTTATACACCTTTTTATAGTTTTTGTTTTGCTCTGTAACTTTGATTGTATTTGACTTGTGTATGTAATCAATGTAAATAAATGATTCTGGCGGCGGGAGTTTTATTCAGGGCAAAAGAGGCTGCAAAATAGATAGGTAATAGGAGCGGGAAAGGGAAAAATAGGTAAATCTAGGTCCGAAATCAAAGTTAGGTAGACTAAAAAATAGTATAGGCATGTCCCTTTCCCGCATCCGAACCTCTCGCTCAGCGCCCCGTCTCGTTTTCGCGAACTGTTGCCATCTCCCTCTAACAGGGCCGATATTTACTCGGCTAGGCGGCGCTTACTCGCCGCCTTGATAGACCACGGGGAGATGGCATAAATATAGAGAGGCGAGGCGCTAGCGACCACTCCACTGCTGGCAGCGAGACCGACCACATCTCAAGAAGAATATAGAAGCTTGCCTCCGCCCTGAAGAACTCCCGCTGGCCAGATTCCTAGTTTCATAACAAACTCTTACTCTTCCTCGACCAATCCCAGCCGAAAGAGCCGTAACCCCGGGTCGGTGCCGAGTCCGACCGCCCGCCATAGTCTACAGTCCTACGATCGAAGAAATAGTTGGTTGGACTCCTGGCCCGGGGCGCTCCGGTTTATTGGTCCATCGCAGCCGAATATCGTCGGGGAAGAAAAGAAGCCTCAAGAAATGCCAGGAACACGGTCGGCCAGCGGGAAGAGGCCCGTCACGCGGAGTCAAGCGGGGTCAGCAGTGGCTGTCTCGACGGAGGAGACGTCCTCCAGCGACGCCACCCTGCGCACAGGGGGCTCCAGCACGACGCATCGTGCAACACCAGCCGCGGCGCACCGCGCGGCGCCGGCCAGAGCCGCGCCCGCGACCGCGCCTACCGCCGCGGCCCACACCGCTCCGTCGCCCGGTGCAGTGGTGCACACATCGCACCATCGCCATGCACCGACGCACGCCGTCGCGGTGTCCGCCGCCACCGCGGCGGCCCACGCCGAGGTACCTGCCACCTCATTCGCCGCGCCGCAGCAACGTGCTTATGTCACGCCACCGCCTGCGCTCGCCGCCCACCTCGCCGCGAACGCAACGCTGCAGCCGCCATACACCATGGCACCACCAGAGGATGCGCCGTACACCACGACGCATTACGCCGCATCGAGCCAACCGATGCGCGACGTCGCACCGAACAACGTCGTGACTCCCGTCGCCGCAGCGACGCCCGCCTTCGTCACGACGCCCGCGACACTCACCGCGCCGACGCCACATGCAACGTCGACGCCGAACAACACCACGGTCCCGAGAAGAGCCAAGACCGCATCGCATAGAAGCACCCACTCCGTGCGCTCGCTACGTTTAGCGCGCGCCAAAGAAGAACATATCCGCTTGCAAGTTGAACTCGCCGCCGCCCGTATAGCCACTATAGAAGCCGAAGAGTGTGAAGATGAACAGATCGACGCGCGCACTGAAGCCACGGAACGCGAAGCCACACAACGAGTCGACACGTGGCTGGACCTCAATGAAACTCACTTCTTGGCACTACCTGAAGAACCACACGTTGCCGCCCCGGGGGCCAGAGCCGTGCCTCCGGCCGCCACGCACCATCGCCAGTACCAGCCGCCGAGTTTCTACGAACCAGAGACCACCCACGCGCCGCTCCGCAACAGCGACGTCGCCCTGCCGCAGCAACCGAAGATTGACCTAGCCGACTTAGCAGCCGCCCTCACGATGGCCAACTCGCAGCCGCGCCCATGTATGCCACGATTTTATACCGAACTTCCAGTCTTCAATGGGGCGCATCAAGATTGGCTGGCATTCAGGGCTGCATACATAGAGACTGCCGGTTTCTTCAGCGACGTCGAGAACACAGCGCGCCTACGACGCAACCTGCGCGGAAGAGCGCGCGAATCCGTGGACAACCTGCTCATCAACTGCGCGCACCCCCAGAGAATTATGGAGTCTCTGGAAACCCGCTTCGGACGCCCAGACACCATTGCTACAACAGAACTGGAGCGACTTCGGCAGCTTCCCCGGCCAATCGACTCGCCGAGGGAAATATGCATCTTCGCGAACAAAATCTCCAACAGCGTAGCGGCGCTCCAAGCACTCAACAACGTGCACTACCTCTTCAACCCAGAAGCGATCAAGATGCTGTCAGAAAAGCTGCCTTCTTCACTGCGCCCAAGATGGTTCGAGTTCGCCGCCACCCAGCCTCAAGGGGAACCTGACCTCCCGAAGTTCGCCCGCTTCCTTGAACGCGAAGCAAAGTACCACAGCCCGTTCGCGCAACCGGAACAAGTCACCACATCGAGCTACGAGGGCCGGCAACAACAACGCCGACCGCCGCCCCCGCAACGGACGCACGCCGCTCAAGAGCGTCCGACCGGCAAATGCTCGACGTGTCAGGAAGCCGGTCACGTGATCACCGAGTGCGACAAGTTCAAGAACGCCGAGGTCAACGAGCGCTGGGATATGGCAAAGAAAGCACGCCTATGCTTTCGCTGCCTGCGACTCCGTACAAAAAACCACACGTGCAAAACAAAGAAGTGTGAAGTCGACGGATGTGTATATACACATCATCAGCTGCTGCATCACATGAAGAGGACAGAACAGCCGTCACAGAAGACAGAATCAGTCGCGTCAACGTGGACAAAGAAGATGGGACACGCCTATTTGAAGATAGTGCCGGTCACAGTTTCCGGACCGGCGGGAGAAACGGACACATGGGCGCTCTTAGATGACGGATCCACCGTCACCCTCATAGACTCGGCGATCGCAGACGAGGTCGGCGCGAAAGGACCGGTCGACCCACTAGCCATAGAAGCCATCGCCGACACAAAGCTGAGGTTATCGCGGTCTCGCAGGGTCTCCCTCACCATACAGGGGCGGACTCGCGAGCGCCACCGCATCCAGCTGAGAACGATAGAACAATTGAAGCTCTCGCCGCAGAAAGTCACAGAAGAGGACCTGAAGTCGTGCGATCACCTCCAGGACCTGCACGACCAACTGAAGACCGACTGCGCGACGCCGAGACTTCTCATCGGCCAGGATAACTGGCACCTACTCCTCGCGGAGAAAACACGAAGAGGAAGACGGAACCACCCGGTTGCCTCGCTAACACCACTCGGCTGGGTATTACACGGGGCGCACACGCGCTCACTGGGACAGCGCGTCAACTTCATCACCGAACGCGAAGACAACATGGATGAACAACTTCGAGAGTACTTCGCGTTAGAAAACTTGACCATTAACCCGAAGTCACCACACAGCGACCCCGACCGCCGAGCCTTGGACATACTGAAGAATGAAACGAAACAAATAGACAGCGGCCATTACCAAACTTCGCTTCTATGGAAAGAAGACAACGCGAAGATGCCAGACAACTATGACGCCGCCTTGAATAGGTTGACTTCGACAGAAAAGAAAATCAACAAGGACCCTGCACTAGCCGCCAAGTACAGGGAACAAATGAACGCCCTTATCGAGAAGGGCTACGCCGAGCTCGCCCCACCGAACAAGACACCAGGAAAAACCTGGTACCTACCTCACTTCGCCGTCGTGAACCCAATGAAGCCAGAGAAGTTACGAATAGTCCACGACGCCGCCGCGAAGACCAAAGGAAAGAGCCTCAACGATCATCTCCTCACCGGGCCAGACCTCCTGCAATCACTTCCGGGGGTCCTGATGCGCTTCCGCCAACACGCCGTCGCCGTCTCCGCCGACATCGCCGAGATGTTCATGCAAGTGAAGATACGCCCTGAAGACCGAGACGCACTCCGCTACCTATGGCGCGAAAAGGTCACCGACGAACCGACGGAATTCAGGATGACGTCACTCATCTTCGGCGCCACATGCTCACCGTCGACGGCAATATACGTGAAAGACGCCAACGCGAGAAAATGGGAAGAAACGGAACCGGAAGCAGCCGCCGCGATAGTCCGTAACCACTACGTCGACGACTATCTCGCCAGCTACAAGACAGCAGAGGAGACCATCAAGATCGCCAAAGAAGTTAAGAACATACACAGAAGAGGCCACTTCGACTTAAGAAAATGGACATCGAATTTAGAAGAGGTAGTAGAAGAGCTCGGCGAAGAAGAAAACAAGACTACAACAGTCAAGATCACCGACGGCGGGAACACCGAGCGCGTCCTGGGTCTTGTCTGGAGGCCAGCCACCGACGAGCTCGCCTTCAATCTAGACTTAGCCAGGGTACCTAGGGAGGTACTAGACAGCAGCGCGCCGACGAAGAGGGAAGCCTTGAAGATCGTCATGTCCCTGTACGACCCACTCGGCTTCGCATCGCCCGTCACATCAAGAGCCAAGCAGCTGCTACAGGAGCTATGGCGACGCGGGACCGACTGGGACCAACGCATCGACGCAGACCTCGCCGACCAATGGCAAGAATGGATGACACATCTGCGCGATCTACGGCACGTCTCCATACCGCGCTGCTATCTACAATACAGCGACGCCGTGTCCCTCCAGTTGCACACGTTCACCGACGCAAGCGAATCTGCATACGCCGCCGCACTCTACTGGCGCGCGGTCACTCCAGACGGGCGCATCACTACGTCACTCATCATGGCGAAATCGCGGGTTGCACCACTGAAGCTACAATCGATTCCCCGCCTCGAACTGCAAGCCGCCGTGATGGGAAGCCGCATGGCCGCGGTCGTCATAGAAGAACATGACCGGAAGCCCGACGCCAAGTACTTCTGGACCGACAGCAGAACGGTGCTTACCTGGCTCAAGACCGGCGCGCGCTCCTACCGTCCATTCGTCGCGCATCGCATCGCCGCCATAGAAGAACATAGCACCGTGCAAGAGTGGGCGTGGGTGCCCACCAAGACGAACGTGGCCGACGACGCGACCAGAGACGTACCACGTGACTTCAACAGCCAACATCGCTGGTACCACGGCCCGGACTTCCTACGCGACGATGAAGAGAGATGGCCCGCCGAGAAACTCGCGCTCGACGCTACCACCGGCGAAGAGAAGTGCAACGTCCTGAACATAAAGAGCAAGACGGGGGAAGCCATCCCCAACCCGGAGCGCTTCTCAAAGTGGGAGCGATTTCTACGAGCGACAGCGCGAGTACTCCAGTTCATTGACCTCTGCCGGCCTAAACGTCATCGCGCACACTACAAACGCACCAGGAAGAACAAACAAGAAGATCCGACGTGGAAAAGACAAATAACATCAAACACAGCGGCGTTACCTATAAAGAAGACAGAAGCACCGGCGTCGCGACGCTTCTTGCAAATCGACGCCGACACTCAACGTCGCGCCGAACTTCTCATATGGAGATATAGTCAGCAGGAAGCCTTCGCCGAAGAAATAGAAGATTTGAAAAACGACAGACCGGTCGCAAGAAGCAGCAGGCTACGCCCTCTATCGACAAAGTACGAAAACGGGCTCATTCGACTCAACAGCCGAATAGAAAATGCAAGAGGAATCGCCGAAGCAATGAAGACGCCACCAGTACTCGACGGCAACCGACCAGAAGTGAAGCTCGTCATCGACCACGCCCACAGACAGCTGCTGCACGCGGGACCAGAGGCCACCATCAACGAGTGCCGACAACAATATTGGATCCTCCGCCTGCGACCAGTCACCAAGATGGTCATACATCGTTGCCTCCCGTGTCGCATCAGAAAAGACACACCGCCGCAGCCATCAACGGGAAACCATCCACGATGTCGACTGGCGCACCATCGGCGCCCCTTCACCTTCTGCGGGATAGACTACTTTGGCCCCCTCCTAACGAGCGTGGGTCGGAGTACACAGAAGAGGTACGCGGCCATCTTCACCTGCCTCACGACGCGCGCGATACACCTAAAGCTCGCGGCGTCCCTCAGCACCGACTCCGCCGTGATGGCGCTTCGCAGAATGATAGCGAGGCGAGGCGCCCCCACCGAAATCTGGTCCGACAACGGGACCAATCTCCATGGCGCCGACCGAGAACTCCGCAAAGCCATGGACGAAGCCACAGAAGAGGAGGCGTCGAAGAGGACAATCAACTGGCGCTACATCCCTCCTGGCGCCCCATTCATGGGAGGGGCGTGGGAGCGACTGGTCCGCGCCACCAAGACGGCGCTCGCAGCAACCCAGCAGAGCCGCCACCCGACCGACGAAGTCCTTGCCACCCTGCTCGCCGAGGCCGAGTACACCGTGAACAGCCGGCCACTCACCCACGTCTCCGTGAGCGCTGACGACCCCGAGGCCATCACTCCACTGCTGGCAGCGAGACCGACCACATCTCAAGAAGAATATAGAAGCTTGCCTCCGCCCTGAAGAACTCCCGCTGGCCAGATTCCTAGTTTCATAACAAACTCTTACTCTTCCTCGACCAATCCCAGCCGAAAGAGCCGTAACCCCGGGTCGGTGCCGAGTCCGACCGCCCGCCATAGTCTACAGTCCTACGATCGAAGAAATAGTTGGTTGGACTCCTGGCCCGGGGCGCTCCGGTTTATTACATAAACCTACAAAGTGCTCGCGCATTGCTACATTTTTTAAGACAAATAAATATCTGAATTGACTTACGAAAAATCTGGCTAAACTATGTTCTCATGAACAACATTACATATATTTAACCAAAATATCATATTAATCCAAACAAGATTTCATAAATACAACGGTATCGAAGTTTTTTTCATGCATAACCGTTTTTAAGTATGATAACTTGTTTGGATTAATATTATAATTTAGTTGAATATTTGTAATGTTATTCACGAGAACATAGTTTAGCCAGATTTTTCTTAAGTAAATTCAGTTATGTAATATCTTCAACAATGTTGCAATGCGTAAGCGAGATAGTGGATCTGCGTGTACAGCAGCCTTAAACCACAAAGTTGTACCTTGATGATATTATGCAAATGAATTAGCTAATTATCTAGCCACAGCACAGCCATTATATATCTTTGAGCCACAGTATACAAGATTTGTATTAGATAAATGGCACAGATTATAACTTTGAACGATGGCACGGCCGTGATTTCAGAGAAAACTGCGGATCACTGGATGACTTGGATTTAGGTATCTTTAATAAAATTTGTAACATAATTATGTAGAGAACCCATAGCTATGTCTGTCTGTTTTATCGTGAAATATTGTTGTACACGTTGAGCGGCTGCTCGCCTCCTGTATCCATCGGCTCCCCACGGCTTTCACCAGATCGTCGGTCCACCGAGCGAGTGGCCGGCCTACGCTGCGTTTTCTGGTTCGTGGACGCCACTCGAGAACCATAAATTGCATTAAGGCATCGTAAATCATTGACAAATCAATAACATATTTTTTCTTTATCCCGATAGGTACCTTTACTGCCGCAAGGTCGAGGTATCTACAATGGGGAATATTCTGAAAAACTATTGATCTAATACCTGCATCGCATTTCTACTACTTACGACCCCCGCCGGTGACGATATAAAGGTCGGTAGAGACCGAGCCGTAGATTTCCATGACTCAATGAGTCATGGAAATCTAGGTACAGGTAAGGTTAGTCGGTTAGACCGGCTTATGCGCACTTTCTTACAGTAGGTATTTCTGTAAGATGTGGAATGAGGTTACATACACGAGCAGGCTTTCCCCGTCGTTCATATTAAAAATAGGGGGTTCATAAATTCAACTAAGAGCAACGCAGCAGACAAACGCTAGTGCCACCATAATTTAATGATTTGACAGGTCAATTTACTAAACAGAAGTCAAAGGCACGGTTGATAAAATCTTTCGGGTCCTAGTGTCAAGATTAATGATATACGTTTTACTTTATAAATGGCCGGGATTTGTAAAACCGAGTAAAATGGTTAAATATAACAAGAGGCAGTATAATATGTCAAGCTTATTGAAATCAGTTTACGTACATGCTCATCACAGCAGACAGCACCAGCCTTTTCTGTATCTATTGCTGAACATAGACCTCCCCCATTGGGTTACAAATATATAATAGGTAAGTAATGGTTATAGGTAGGTTATTGACCGTGTGGTCCCGGTGTGCGAATAGGACCACCTCATCTCTTCCCGTGGGTGCCGTAAGAGCCGGCTAAGGGAATATCCAGGACAGCAGCATTCTCCTCGGTACATTAAAATCTTCTGCAGTCCCAAGCGTTTTTGTTTATTTTCAAGGATCAACGAACAGTATTACATACATTTACAGTTTTACTTTAAAGTATTACTAAAACATCTAAACAGATGTGCTACCAACATTGTTGACCACAAATTACCAAATAAATACATTTAATTATGGCAAACCCTACCTATGAGAAGCGTCCAAAGTGGCGTTTTATGGGAGATGCCTATTACACGAGCGACTGCCATCTGATCTCGCAACCCATAAGAGACCAGTAACAGGGATGGTTAGACCAGGTGTCAGAAACTATCAGGCATCTGACTACCCGTAACGATTGCCATAGATGTTCTTATGACAACCGGGATCGACGTTAACGTGCTCTCCGAGGCACGGAGCGATGGCATCGCAAACTGCACATAACTTACTAGATAAGTCATTGGTGCTGGCCTGAGGATCAAACCCGGTGCCGTAAGATTGCAAAGCGCACATGCTACCGCTCCGCCACCATCGCTCCTTCATCGTCACGTCATTTATCTATGCTGACAATATTATAAAGAGGAAAGATTTGTTTGTTTGCATTGAATAGGCTCCGAAACTACTGAACCGTTTTGAAAAATTACATCCCTGTTGGGAAGCTACACTATCTCCAGATGACATAGGCTATATTATATTTTCAAAAAAATTAGGGGTACTTACTAAAACTCCAATAATGTAACCCAAGTTGTAAAAATTACCTAAAATATTCTTTAAATCGCGTGCGCTGCGAAAACTATTATACCCGTGCGAAGTGTTACTATTCTATGCAAGAATTTTTTGACGATAAGAATAAAACGTAAAGCTTTCGATCAGTTGAATTGTAAAATTAGTAGGTATCTAAATATCAAGCTATACTTAATTTTAGTTGTCCTCACAATATAATCTGTAGTGCCCAGCAGGGTCCATGTTGTTACCTAATAATATAATTAGGACTTATGTCTAATGTAAGATCAATATGCACATGTGGAGACAGAATAAATGAACATGAATATGAAGCCGGGCGAGCCGCTAGTTTACATATAATAGTTATTTGTTATACTAGGCTGCAAAGTTGGTTTTTGGCGCGAGTACTTGAATTGAAACCTGAGCAAGCGAAGAATCCTAGAATTGAAGAATCCAAATGAAGAATCCTGAGCGTAGTGAAGGTTTCAAAGGTACGAGACGCAGAAAAACTTTGCTGCTGAGTGCAACACACAACTTTTCACCTCACTACAGCGAGGAAAATGCAAGAAAAACAGCTAAAAGGCTAAGAAAAGATTAGTTTTTAGGTTATTAATTTAGCTATGGGTGGCGGTAACGCTTAACATGTAAACGACTAGCTCGTCACGTGATTCATGGAAAATTAAAGAAAAAGTGTTTTTCATCCATTTTCCATGCAGTCGCCGTGCTGGATAGCGTATTGGTTATATACTCTTTGGTGCTGGACAGTGCGATTATTCTAAAAATGAGGTTGGTGAACGAGAAAAAGATGGTGTATCTTTTAAGAAGTAGTCTTTAATGAGTTTTCAGTGGACTGACAATATCAAGAATGTTAAATTCAGGCAGAACTGTGATTATATCCTCAATTCTTGACGAGAAAATTATTGAATAGAGACGTTCGAATTTTAAAAACACTTTCCACGCTAGCGATTAAATGCGTTTTTGCGCCCAGGTTTTGAATGACAAAGAGAATCTTTCCGAGCTAGTGAGGTAATAAGGACTTTGTTGTTTATTTTGTAGATACGCGATCAAAGAACACAGTTTGTCAAACCGAAAGTAAGATCAAATAGCAAGTATTTTACGGTAAGGCAATCTCTATTTGTCGAGGCGAAAATAAAATAAAACGGCATAACCCATTTTCTTTTTCGTTTCCAATATCTTTTAAGGTTCCCATTGTTTTGTTATCGATGGAGTTAATGGACAAGTTGGCGCTCCCAATATGGAGCGGGCGACGCGCCAGTTGTCGGTTTGTCGATTTCAATTTTACTATTTGTGTTACTGTTTTTCATTAAACTTTTAATTTGTTAGCAATATTTACCATCACCGTTAGTATCGCATCTTTCCGATTGAAAAGAATAGAATTGTGTATTGGCCATACGTCGGTGCCTACATATACCTATAACTTTCTCCGTTACCTACACACGACAACTGAGTCATAGTAGGAAACAGTAGCTAAATAGTTAATAACCTTCCAGGTGCGAGTCGGACTTACGCTCGAAGGGTTCCGTACCATTATCTATAATAACTGGCTAAATGCGAGTCGGACTCTCGCACGAAGGGTTCCGTATCATGATCTGTAAAAACGAGCAAAAAATCACGTTTTTTGTTTGGGAGTCCCCTGAAATATTTATTTTATTATTAGTTTTAGTATTTGTTGTCATAGCGGCAATACATCATCTGTGAAAATTTCAACTGTCTAACTATCACAGTTCATGAGATACAGCCTGGTGACAGAAGGACATACAGACAGACAGCGGAGCCTTAGTAATAGGGTCCGTTTTACCCTTTGGGTACGGAACCCTAAAATCAAGCAAAAAAAAAAACACGTTTGTTGTATAGGGGCTTAATATTTATTTTATTCTGTGTTTTAGTATTTGTTGGTATAGCGGCAACAGAAATAACATAATCATAATCATTTATTTCTCCTTCACAAACCAGTTAACAGAACTTTAGATGTAAAAACATTAACGTTATAATTTATTTTAAATCAAAATACGTCTCAAAATCTGTGAAAATTTCAACTGTCATGTTCATGAGATACAGCCTGGTGGCAGACGGATAGACAGCGGAGCCTTAGTAGTAGGGTTCATTTTACCCATTGGGTACGGAACCCTAATAAAAAAATTAACTTTTTAATTTTTAATGTAAAGGAAGAATTTGGTTCATAAACAGGATTTGAATCGGCATCTATCCGTCTGACAAGTGAACTAAAACACAACTGAACATCATTGCAATTTTAAAATGTAATAATTAAAAGAGTCATTATTATATTAGTCTGATGATGACTGCGATAAACTGAAATACTGCACCACATAAACAATTTATTTTAGGAAAAATTCGAAATGTTATATATCTTTCAATGATGAATCGAGGTACAAACAAACGGAGAAATGCGAGTCGGACTAGGAACCAAGGGTTCCGTACCATATTAGTATTAAGCATTGTACAAGGCCACGGCGAGTATAATAATAACAGTAATTTTTATTAATTTTTCAATACTGTAAGCACAGGCCCCATCTCTTCCCGTGGGTGCCATAACAGCCGACTAAGGGATTATCCAGGGAATAGGCAGCAGCATTCTCCTCGGCACATTTAAATCTTCTGCAATCACCAATCCGCCTGCCAAGCGGGTGGTTATGACAAACCCCCCCCTTGATAAGCGTCCAAAGTGGCATTTTTTGAGAGAGACCTGTGTTCAGCAGTGGTCGTCTTCTGGCTGTTGATGTGAAGCACAGACAAATGCAACTCTTGACTGTTTTGTATATTTATTTTTATACTTTAGTGTATGTACTACAATACCAAGTTTGTCTCTCGAAGGTTTTCCGATAGAGCAAACAGAACACCCTAAAAAACCACGTCGGTTGTATGGGGATGGCGACCGCCATTAAATTACCCCTTTTCATTTATTTTTTAAGTGATCCAACTAATTTTACTAAAATGCTTACTCCTTTATAAGTCAGACCGACCGTCAGACAGAGAGACAGCCGCGACAATATTTTTCCGTTAGCACTTTTTGGATGCGGAACCCTAAAACAAATTCAAAGGGCGTGATTTCTCGTCCTGTGAATTTGTCGCAGTTTTGTAATGAAAAGCAAACATAATCGCAGATTGACGTTCTTTTGAAGTTTACTCAAATAACACTTGGACTCCAGTTTGGTATCATAGTGAGGCAATGTTGACGGGAGCCCTTCCCGGCCTTGACACGGAAAACTCGCTTTTGAGCTAGTTGATAATATAAGCATGGAACAAGGAGAGGAATGCCAATATACCAAGAAAACAGCGTAGATCAGAAACATGCAAAAAACCGGTATAAACCTAGATGGCGCTGCAAAATGAGCGGGCTATAAGTTGAGTGCAGATCAGATAGGTACCATGGCAAAAAACCATTTTAAACCTAAATGGCGCTGCAAAATGAGCGGGCTATACTGCTCTACGGCGGGTTGGGTTTAAAACGGTTTTTTGGCATATTTTTATTTACGTTCAACTTATAGCCCGCTCATTTTGTAGCGCCATTTAGGTTTAATACGGTTTTTGGTATGTTCCTGATCTACGCTGTTTTCTCAGATCAGTGTTCGTTCGATTTTCGCTGAGACCAGTTGTGTTACTCGCGACCGCGTGTACCAATAGTGCTAACGCATCACAACAAAGCCGTCTCGTCGCGGCCGACCGCGATGACCCAGTTATTGCGCAAGGCTGATGACTAACGGCAAATTATAGTGTTAAGGCGATGTCACACTTGCCTTAATAATGGATTCGAGTAAACAAAGTGCAACATTTGAATCAGTCAGACTTACTACTGAAACTGAACATCTACTATACAGGCGGTTTCGCGAAGAGCAAGCCGCGCGACAAAAAGTAGAAAGTCTTGTAAGTGACTTGAAAAACCAAATTGAGATTCTTCAAGAACAACTAAAATGTCTTGCGGAGACGAACCTACCGAAACCCGCAACCACCCCAATGGAGGCTTCCTGTTCACGTGCTGAATACAGTACAGATGAGGAAGATCTGGCCCGTGAAACTGAGTGGATACGAACAAAAACTAGGAAGAAAAGAAAATTGAACTCCTCACCCACTCAAGACGAAACGAAAGAAGATGACAAGGATAACAAGCCAAAAACTAAAAAAGTCCACCAGCCACCACCTATCATAGTTGATGGAATAAAAGACTATCAAGGTTTTTACGACTGTCTGATAGACATCCAAGCAGCTGACACTTTCAGTATCAAAATGATGAGTGGGGAATCTCTTAAAGTAAACGCCTTAAGTGACGATTCTTACAGGGCAATTACAAAAGCCCTAACTCATAACAACTGCCTCTGGCACTCCTACGAAAATAAACAAGAAAGGCCAGTGAGAGTGATGATTAAAAAACTGCACCATACATGCCAGCCAGAGAGAATCGTGGAAGATCTAAAACAGAAGGGCTTCAAAATTATAGAAGCAGTGAACAAATTGAGTTGGAAAACTAAGGAGCCACTCAATATGTTTATGCTCTCTTTTGAAAACGACGAGGATATAAACAAAATTTTTGCCATTAGAACAGTACTGGGATATCAAATAGAGATGCAGTCTATGAGAACCACTAAACTAGTCCCTCAGTGTAAAAGATGCCAGGCTTACGGACACACACAAAAGTACTGCTCCAAAGAACCGAGGTGCGTCAAATGTACAGGCAAACACTGGACTAAGGACTGCGAAAAACCTTCGGGGGAAAAGCCTAAATGCGTCCATTGCGGAGCTCCACATCCAGCTAATTATAGAGGTTGTACTATAGCCAAAGAAATACAGTCAATACGAAACAAGACTTCAAAAAATTCTTCAGTAACACGACAGCAAAACGTGCTTAAGCACTGTGATTCAAACCACAATAAATCAAGTGCAGGATTGCCTACCCGTACAACATCTAAAAATGTATCATACGCTCAAGCAGCTGCAAGAGGTACAGCTAAAGTACCTCTGGTTTCTCACGAAGCTGTAACTAATGATAAGAAGTTAGATAATATATTAAGGCTCATGATGTCGTTTGATGAACGACTAAAAAAGATAGAAAATAGCGCCAAAACAGCTACTACTAAGACGAAAAAATGAATAAAAAACTTAAAATTATGGCTTGGAACTCAAACGGGTTACAAAAACACCAAAATGAATTACAAGTAGTCTTGGATATAGAGAATGTCGATGTGTGTCTTATTTCTGAAACACATTTTACAAAACAATCGCACATTAAATTCAAAGGATACAAAATTTACCATGCACTTCACCCTGACAATACAGCAAGAGGTGGAAGTGCTGTCATAGTCAAAGAAAACTTGCAACACTACGAAGATTTCAAACATGAAGAGAAAGAGATACAAGCTGTAGCGATAAGACTTAAAACAACAAGATATACTCTTACTGTTTCAGCCATATACTGTCCTCCTCGATATGCGCTAAAGAAAGAGCACTATATAAGCTTCCTGAAGCTTCTTGGTAGCAGATTTGTCTTAGGAGGTGATTTTAACGCGAAAAACACGTACTGGGGCTCTAGATTGTCTACAACCAAGGGCAAAGAACTGCTGTCAGCAATCAGAGAGATGAAATGTGACGTTACGTCTACAGGTATGCCTACTTACTGGCCAACAGATCCACATAAACTACCTGACCTAATAGATTTTTTTATTTTTAAGAATATTTCATCTAGTTATATAAAAACAGAGCAGAGCTATGACATGAATTCAGATCACTCCCCAATATATCTGGAAATATGTGAGAATATCTTGTACATAGAAAAACCACTCACACTAGTTAATAAATATACCGACTGGGAAAATTTCAAGACAGACCTAGAAAATCTTATAGATCTCAAAGTTCCGTTGAAATCACCGGAGCACCTGAACACAGAATTGGAAACTCTTATAAATAATATACAACTAGCTGCTTGGAAAAACACTCCGAAAATGAAAGCGGCAACCAAAGGGCACACATACCCCCTACAAATTAAACAGTTGATATATGAAAAGAGAAAACAGCGTAATATATGGCATCAATCCAGGAGCCCTGGAGATAAAAGAAAGTTAAACAACCTAACCAAAAAAATTAAGAGGCAAATTCAAAACTTTAATGATGATTCAAGTAACAAGTATCTTCAGAAGCTAACCAATGACCGAAGTACTGATTACTCTCTATGGAAGGTTACTAAGAACTTAAAACGGCCCATTATCCAAATTCCTCCAATAAAAGATGAAAATGGAAAATGGGCAGTGAATAACGAACAAAAAGCCAAACGATTCGCTGAGTACTTGGAAAACATATTTCAACCTAATGACAGTGAAGAAGCTATTCATATGGATGAAATGACATTGAAACAAGATGAAGAAGAGATAAAACTTGTCACACCGAGAGAAGTCTTGCGCGAGATTAAAATTAATATTAACCCTAGAAAATCTCCTGGATACGACTTAATATCCGGAGAAGTTCTTCACAATCTGCCAAGAAAGGCAATTGTGAAACTTACAACGCTTATTAATGCCACCTTTAGATTGAAGTTCATACCAGATCTATGGAAAGTTGCTGAAGTTATAATGATAGCAAAGCCAGGGAAACCTCTCCACAAAACAACATCATACAGGCCGATCTCCCTGCTGCCCATAATGTCAAAGTTAATGGAAAAGTTGCTACTGAAAAGGCTAAAACCTATAATAGATGGCTTAAACATAATACCTGAACACCAGTTTGGATTCCGAGAAAAGCACTCAACAATAGATCAAGTGCACCGAATTACAAATGTTATTGAAAAATCACTTGAAGATAAAAAAGTTTGTTCTACTGTATTCTTAGATGTGGCGCAAGCTTTTGATAAAGTGTGGCATGACGGCCTTATATACAAACTGAGGACACTTATTCCAAAATCGTTTGCCGATATACTAGAATCTTATATTTCTAAGAGAGTATTTAGAATAAGGCAAGAAGATTTTACTAGGTGGTAGGACTTTTCTGCAAAGTTCGTCTAGGTAGGTACCACCGCTTTGCCAGTTATTCTGCCGCCAAGCAGTAGTGTGCAAGCACTGCTGTGTTCCGGTTTGAAGGGCATTGTAGCTAGTGAAATTACTGGGCAAATGAGACTTTATGATCTGATCACTCAGTCTAGTAATCTGATTATTAGACTGGGTGATGTCTCAGGATGACGTGCGCAGTGCAGTGTCGCGCGAAACTATTGTTTTAAAGTTCCGGGTGACACTGCAACTGTTATGGGCGGCCGTGTCACTTAACATCAGGTGAACGACTAGCTCGTCACGCCATTCAAAAGATGCCTACTCAGATCTGAAGGAAATAAAAGCTGGTGTACCACAAGGTAGTGTTCTAGGGCCGGTCCTGTACCTACTATATACCTGTGACATACCAGAGTTAAAAAATAACACCATTGCGACCTTTGCTGATGACACTGCAATAATGGCCTTGGGAAATACCCACAAAGAAGCAGTAGAAAAGGTGCAAATGGCTGTCAATCAAGTTTACGATTGGACTAAGAAATGGAGGATTAAGTTAAACGAATCCAAATCGATTCACATTGACTTCAGTAACAAAATCCATCAGTATTCTCCTATTTATATCAACAACCAACTGATTCCATATGAGAATACGGCCAAGTATCTGGGTATGACTCTTGATGTGAAGCTCCGCTGGAAAGCCCACGTCAAGAAAAAAAAAGAAGAACTCGATTTACGTTATAAAAGAATGTATTGGCTGCTTGGAAGACACTCTACTCTGTCGATACACAACAAAGTATTATTATACAAGCAAGTCCTAATGCCAGTATGGACTTATGGTATACAGCTGTGGGGCTGTACTAAACAGAACAATATATTAACCATTCAGCGGTTCCAAAATAAAGTACTAAGGGAAATTGTGAATGCACCTTGGTATATACGAAACGACGACCTCCATCGGGATCTTAAAATAGAGTTCGTCCACAATATTATTAAAAAGCATGCAGAAAGTCATCAACATAGACTTCACCATCACGTGAATGTTGAGGCAATCCAGCTCCTCGACCACACGAATCTAGTTAGAAGACTAAAAAGAACAAAACCTTTTGAGTTAGTTTAGTTAATGTAGTGTTAAAGTGTATTAATTACGTGATAGTCTAATGTGGTGCAGTGTAAGTGCTACTTGAAAAGAACACAAGAACAATGTGCCTTCACCTTAATAGAGACAATAAGAAACGTGTTATTGGACACATTCTTAATAATATTTATTAGAAGTTTAGGTTAAATTAAAATTACTCATTAGCCAAATCGATGGCTAGATTGTAATATAATTAGAATGCTTAATTTTAATTGGGTACTCTAACAATAGTAAAAAAAAAAAAAAAAAAACTTATAGCCCGCTCATTTTGTAGCGCCATTTAGGTTTAATACGGTTTTTGGTATGTTCCTGATCTACGCTGTTTTCTTGGTGTGTTGGCATTTCTCTCCTCCTTGTTCCTTGTGATATAAGTAAAGTTATTTCGTAACGTTGTTGACTTTTTTGGTCTACTGGGTCCTGCGGGCACGCTTTTAGAGATAGAAGAGAAGTTCTGTGTGGCCTTGCCTCTGAAATGTAGTGAGTATCAAGTACTTATACCTAATATTCATCTATGCTATGTTGTTCTTTGTAGTAGGTAGTGTAGCTAGTTTAGTTTAGATTAGCTTAGTTTAGTTTAGTTTTTATTATTGTAGTAGTTAGCTTGAGTAATAAAGGCAATTTGCCCGTTAAAAAAAAATCTATGCTATAACTATTATTTCTAAGCTAGTGACGCTTAACTATAATCATCATCAACAGCCTGAAGACATCCACTGCTGAACATAGGCTTCCCCCATAGAGAGCCACTTTGAGCGTTTTTTATTTAAACAAATGGCGTGACGAGCTAGTCGTTCGCCTGATGTTAAGCGTCACATGCCCATAACGAATTGCAGTGTCACTCGAGTATAAAGTTTTGCGTGACATTGCACTGCGCACGTCATCCTGAGACATCGCAGTCCAGTAATATGATTACTAGACCGTGAGATCAGATCGTAAAGTCTCATTTGCCCAGTAATTTCACTAGCTACAATGCTCTTCATACCTCTTGCGACCATCGGCTCTGCGGTTTTAACCAGATCGTCGGTCCACTTAGTGGGAGGCCTACGCTGCGTCTACGGTTGAGCATGCTTGCCTGATGAAGATACCGGTACTCCCAATAGAGAAATGATTTTTTGAGCACTGATAAAAAGAAAAAGTGGATCACCACTTTACATTACGAATCTTTGTTTGACCTATCATCAGTAACTATAATCTAAGAAACCTCTATAACTTACCCAACGGTCACGTGCAAATATTGGGTATCGGTAAACCTTCTATCACCTCGTATCAGAAGGGAAACGAGTGCAAACATCAAGAAATCTCATACTAATACATTACTATATTTGGGTCCAATATTTGAGTAACCTTGAGACGGAGATGTGCTAAAAATTCGTGATATTTTTTTCAGAAAAATGATATTTATCTCTAACCTTCGACGAGGATCATGTAAATAAAAAACTAAAATGTGATTTCCGTTACAGATTTTGCAGTAAATGGGCAATGATCATAAAATTCTATCGAATAGACCCATTCTTATTCTTCATCATCATCATCATCATCATCATCAGCCTGAAGACGTCCACTGCTGAACATAGGCCTCCCCCACAGAGCGCCACTTTGAGCGGCTGCTTGCCTCTTGCATCCATCGGCTCCCCGCGGTTCTGACCAGGGCGTCGGTCCACCTAGTGGGAGCCGGCCTACGCTGCATCTTCCTGTTCTTATTCTTATTTAATCGCATAAAAAAGCAATATTTATACCATCACCTATCATATTCGACATTTCCCTAAACGAATAACATTTTTGTCATTTTTTTCACGAACGAATAATTCTTTCAATTGTTTTTTAGTATGTAATTTCTTCCCGAATACAGTTACATGTATATTGCACACTGTATATTTGAACCTGTCATTGCATGACACAACTCGATGACATTAACACACGTACCTACCACTCATCTCAATAACCATAGACAGTTCTCTTGAGAAAACTTTCAAGACAAGAAGGTGGACTGAGCAATGTAAAATGAAGCTAAAGAAATTTTGGAAGCTAATATGAATGGATTAGTTCCCCGTTGATACTGACAGTTTGAGTGGCAGAAGCATATTGTTTTTGGGTTGAGAGAAAATAGTATAATTAATATGCGATGACGTGTGTGACACGATGTGGGTGCGAGCCTATGAAGATTTCGTTTCAGGTCATTGAACTTTTCATAAAATCTTACCTATTGAGTGTAATAAATCTTAGAGAATTTAGACACGGCATTTTTGCACTCTCTTTAACGAATTGCTTAGGTAAATGTGAAGTTTTCATTAACCCTTAATTACTCACGTGGGGTATTTTACACCCCAGCGACTGTTTGATCGTCACTATTGGAATTTTAAATTTACAGCGCTAATTTTTGTTCTAGCTTCCTATAACGAGGGGAACTTTGTTATTTAATCACAAAAAACACTGTGGCGTAAGGTTGAGGCAGCAGAGTGCGGTTGGGGTGTAAAGTACCCCAGGCGAGCGTTTACGCAGTGCAAATTTTACGTAAATTTGCACTACGTAACCTTAGAGTAGTTTCTGAAAGTGGACGGGTGCCATCCTATAAGCTATGCCATATTTGTCCAAGAACAAAGGACCAAGAACCCAAAACTTTATGTTATAAATGCCATCAACATGTGCGCAGTGACCATGTTATTCTGACATGTCAGAAAAGCATTTAAAAAAATTAGGTCCTATAGTGAGCTGATTAAAGAAAATGTTTATAGCACAATCTGTTTCTAAAAGTGTTTATCAGTTAATTAATCGTTAAGTCAAACGATTATCATAAAAAAAGTCTGATTTTGCATGTATTTGGTAGTTTTTTTGTAATTCTAAAACCGGGGTGTAAAGCACCCCACGCGAGTACTTACGAAATTTTTTAGGCGCGAGTAACTAAGGGTTAAAGGTATTTACAACAAGACAGTCAGGTAGACCCTTAGACAATTTTGGTCATGAAAATAAAAATGAAAACTACATTTTATATCAAGATTTACAGCAATATTGGGAGGCCTTGCCTAATTGCCCATTTGGCGTCCGACTTTCTACTAATCCAGGCAGATTATGGCAAAAAAACATTCAGTGATTAGGTACTTCAAGAAATAAGTGCTCGAGAAGTATTCCCACTTCTTCTCTAGAATGTCCGGAATGTTTAGCACTTACATCGAAGCTGGAAAGTATGGCCTTCAATTTAAAGGGAACTGTAAAAAATGTTATCATTACAAGTTGTGATGGCTTCCGAGGGACCTAATGATTAAAAGTTGTAGAATGAATGGAGCTCCATTTATAACTTAAGGCTCCAAGCACTTTTAGAACTGTGGAAGTCATTATTAATTTTAAACTTATACATACAATCATACCAGCTAAGCTACCAACTAGAAAACACGGACTGTCCGTGCTGACCCATAGACCATCCAAATCCAAAAGCTTCGGCTCACTAATAGCACATGTGTAATAAATACTAATTTAATAATAGGCAGCGTACGCAAAATGATGGCAGCATTGCCCCGTCAAATTACAATGCAGAGTAATTTTGTAAAGTATCAAAAACAAAAGTATATTTGGTTTAAGAACGTTTAAATCTTATTAAAGAGTTGACGAACGTTTATTAGTGCTCCTAATTGCTTCCATTAGCTCGAGTAACCAAATTTAATTAGAAACTCCAGCGGCTTCTTTGATTTAAATACAGTTTGTTTTGTAACGATAAATTAATAAATGATTTTGAAAAGGGCGCTTTTGTCTTGATTTTTTATTAATCGCTTTTAAGAGAAGAAATTAAGTAATTGTTATTGAACTAATCATGTAATATTTAAATCTTAATAATTGAAAGCAAACAAACACAAATATACCGATGGGGAAGAAAGGTTCTCGAATGGCAACCACGAACTGGAAGACGCAGTTAGGTTTTCCGATAGAGCAAATACCAAACCCTAGAAAACCACTTCGCTTGTATGGGGATGGGGAACACCGTTAAATTATCCCTTTGCATTTATTTTTTACGCAGCGTAGGCCAGCCCCACTATAATAGGTGAGCCGACGACCTGGTCAGAACCGCGGGGAGCCGATGGATGCAAAAGGCAAGCAGCCGCTCAAAGTGACGCTCTATGAAGGAGGCCTATGTTCAGCAGTGGACGTCTTCAGGCTGATGACGATGAAACACAAATATAAATCATATTTTAATTTAATTTATATTATATTTATTCTATCGTTTGTGTGGCTTTCACGCAAAACGGCTAAGCAGATTTTAAAATTTTGCGCACAGATTGTTAATACGACCGAATATAAAAAAGTATTCTATGTAGATACATAGAATACTTTTTTATATTTTATAGGCATAGCATTTGACTACTGTCTCACCTGATGGTATGAACCCTTTATGTAACCTTTATCATCCCGAAATTTTAAAGTTTTCGCTTAAATACGGGTAAGCAGTGGGTACAACCGGGACGCGCCTCTAAGCTTTCATTAACACACACATCACACACCAACAGCTTGAAGACGTTCACTGCTGAACATAAGACGGTAGACCTCCCCCATAAATATGGACGCTTAATAGGGGGATTTCATCACGCTGGCAGGCGACTTGGTGATCGCAGAAGATTTTAATGTACCGAGGAGAATGCTGCTGCCCATTCTCTGGATAATTCCTTAGGGTTCTTACGGCATCAATGGGAAGATGATGCTCCTATTCTCACAACACGCCGGGATCACACGGCCATTATGTATAAAATAATGTAGGTAAGTATTACCCAGATCTGCCACTGTCGAAACGTGTACATTAAGGCGGTTCACTCCTAGAAATTGGCAAAATAGCGCGCAATTGAAACCATTTCTTGACAGTATTTAATATTACGTCCATATTTACAAAAAAATAATTCTATATCTGCAGGATACCAGAAGTAATTTCATGTTTATATTTAATCTTTTATCATTAACAGACAATGGGAAAAAAAATCGCCAAAATACCCCTACGTTTTACAGTCAGAACCATGTTAATAATTCAATTTAGACATTACTGATACGAAACTTTATTTACTGTTTAAAAATGTTATTTTCTTTAACGTAGTTTTGTTAGTTTTTAAAAGAAAATTGTATTATGTTTGTAATAAATTAAAAATGCGTCTGATTCTAGACGGCGTCTCTTACGTAAGTATTAACCGCCTATAAAAGTATAAAATGTAAATCCCATTTGAGTCCTGTACAATTCAATTCCTTGGTAGCTTTATATCTTGTAGGTATCCGACGTTTCTGTTATCAGCAGGGTTACTCTTGACACTCGATTTCAATCGTAATTTGGGATTTGGAACGAAATCGTAGCATTTGGTACTCTTGAATCCGATACTAGCGCACGATTGGAATCTTTGTCCGTGGAATTTTACGGAACTAAATGGAATCGACTCATTTCTACACCATCCGCTTTTTCGGTACTCTTGACGCGATTTGACATTGGCAAATTGAGTTTGAAGTAGAGTTTGCGATAGAATTTTCAGACCTTTCAAAAGTTAACTTTTTTGCGTTCGAGTGTGTTGTGTTAAGTGGTTTCGGAAGCAATTCGGAAGTAAAATGGCACGTTTAGCTCTTATTTTTGATATTTTGGACAATGCACATAGAGAAGATCTAAGGCAACGTCGAAACCTAAGAAGAATGGCGCGATACACTGAGAAAGCTTTTGCCATGAACGACAACGAGTTTAAGAAATGTTACAGAGTGACGAAAGACCTTTTTGAGGTCATATGTGGCGATTTAGAGCCTCTGATGGCAAAGCCTACTCGTCGTAGTGACATGTCCTCGAGATACGAGGTTTGTAAATATAGGTGGTAGTTCTTTCATGCGTGGTGTTTTTACGAGAAGTCTCTCTCCTCCAACTTTTTGAACTTGTAGGCCTGTTTTAATAGTTGCCTTACATAGCATCACAGAATTGGTAATTTCTGTCGTCCCATTTCTTTTTTGTCTCGTATTTGCCATGGGCGGACCGCAACAGACCTTTTGCTATCCCTGGATTGTCCCCAAGGAAATCCGCTAGAGCCTCCAGCTGCTGGTAGATTGGCCTACTCATAATCTTTCCTGTTAGAACGGACGAATATCTCCAACCAAATACTTCAAATCTTGAAAACAAAACCGCTAAACAACAGCTGGAGCGGAGTTTTGGCGGGAACGCGGAAAAGTTCACGTCGGTGCATTGTATTATTTTACAAAACTTATGCTTTTTCCAGTGTTAATGTTTAAAATTGGTGGTGTTTTACGCATTAAGTGCTGAATTACGAGCATGAGTGTGGGCAAGTGATATAATGTAGTGAAACGTGGTTTTTCGTATTGCTTCCAAAATTCCATAGAAGCCTCTAGTAAAGTTGCCACCACTTTACTAGGGCATGCCTTAGACTGGATTATGACTTAGACTAGACTATGACTACTCTGACTGTGACTATGACTTGACTTTAAGTGAAAATTTCCATAATACGATGAAAAATTACAAAACTTGACACTGGCTAAATACACTATGTGTGGAGCCAAAATATAAAAAAAAAAAACAGCTGGAGCACACAGAACATTGATACTAGTTTTTTTTTCTAGACAACCATGATGTCAATAATGACATTATTCATTCAGCCGTTCTTGATATTATTCGTCGGTAAATAACCGCTTTTATTTCTTTGAAAGTGACTAAATATCATCAAAAGTGAAGGTTTTATGGTAATATATTTTTTATCACTGTTATTAATAAGGTTTTTACATGTTTTCCACAAATTTTGGTATTAATATTTTCTATTATGTGTGCATGGCAACACTTAGATAGTGTTGTACTTTTATGGGTCACAATATTAAGTCGATTGCATTTCCGATTTCAATTTCGATCTCGATTTTGTTGAAGAGTACCAAATTGTTTAACATTGGAATTGAGATTGGTTCGGATTAGAATTAGAGTGAAATTGGGATTGGATTCAAGAGTAACCCTGCAGGTCTTTTAATGCTAATCCGACATGGGTCGGATTCGACCGCTTCGTTACAAATAGGTAGTGCTAAGATTACAAAACACTATAGATAGCGCGCACCAAACTAGATCGTGAAGCCGAAACGAAGCGGCAAAATATTTAATTTTGCCCGCTTTGTTTTGGCTTATTCGCGATCAGTAATACCGCTTTCGTTTGGTATTAGTATAGCTACTACCAAATGCAACTAGCTGCACTACCTAATAAAAAGCGTTTGGACTAATAGTCACACTGACCTTCCAAATGCTCCAGCCCACTACCCAGCGAACCCAACATGCTGGCAGCATTGTCCCATTGAATTGCAATGCTGATTGTGCCGTTGTGCCAAATAAGCGCCTGCATTTTGGTTACGCATCGCAACGACCAAGCGCTCTAGTAAAGTTTCTGTTGTTAGCTGTTGATATGTGAGTTTCCAATTGAATGCTAGTTTTTTGGCTTCACTCTCTAATTTGACCACGCCATCTATATCATTTCTCTGGTCTTCGAAGAAATAGAGTTAAACTGATGATCCCCGACGAGAAGAGGGTTGGGTGACAGATCTGATAGATCATGCCCAAAGGGTTCTGTTTAATGTATTCAGGATTTCTGGAATGAGCTGAAATTAGTAGGTTATTGACCGAACGAACGAAGTGACTGAAAGTCTCTGGTACTCGCGAAATTAGCTTTCGCCTGTCCGAATATACTATACATGCGTACAGGTCACATTTATCAACGAATCTTGATGAAACAGCAACAGCAGTAATGGAGCAGTCCAATAAGGGAGTAGATTCTATAAAATAGCCATTATGATCAAGATGTGAAATCTGCTAACGCCGTCGAAGTCTCCTCAATATTTCACAAAAATGTGCGAATACGGAAATCTAATTCCATGACAATCTACATTTTGAGTACGTTCTCATTAACTTAATGTAATGTAATGGGCCTTTGTCGATGCTAGGTAATGGTATTCATGAGGTTTCGAGATTAAATAAGCGAATACCGAGGACTAACGACAAATGGGATATACCTTACGTAATGGCAAAAGAGTTGGATCAAATATACTGCCGCAGGTTTTCTATGTAAGAATTTTATTTTTTGTGCTTTGCATTTTATATAACTGGCTGCTGCCCACGGCTTCACATGCCTGGACTATAGTGTATCGCGGTAAAAAGTGTCTATCGAGTCCATCTCTAGGGTTCATCATCAACAGTTTTAACATATGCCTCCCCCACAGAGCGCCACTACTTGCCTCCTACATCCATCGACTCCACGCGGGTTTGATGTGAAACGTAAAACTACTTACTTACTATATAATTAGTCCAAATTCAAATTCTTAACAAAAGGCCTACGACATGTAATAATTTATGTGTTATGGGCAGCCGTGTCGCTTAACACCAGGTGAACGACTAGCTCGTCACGTCATTCAATCGCATAAAAAAAAAAAAAAAAAAAAAAAAAAAAATTTGGCACTCCGGGACAGCGGGAAGGGTGCAGGTGTTTACGCTACCTACTAAACTACATGCTTGTAGTGTGAAATAGACATTTCGGCTAACGGCGAATTATTTTTTGAGGCATTTTGTTTTTAATTTAACGCTGTAATATTGTTCTATAGCATGGACTGGGTACATACATTTCAGGAAAACATTGAATTAATTTCCACGGTGTGTATAGTGGAAAGTACAGACGTATAAATTGTCCCAGTAGGCTATCTTATAAATAGCCATTACACATGCACCTTAATCAAACCGTGTCGTGACATTCTAAGAATTGCTTGTTTTCCTCTTTGAAGATAGTTATGTTTGAGCGTTGGTAGAGATGTGGTTGTGGCACAGCTAGAGAGATGCGATAGATATGCGTAGAATTAGAATTTTATTTGCCCGCCCGGTGACGCTGTAAAGGTCGAAGAAAACAACAGCATTAGCCCGTTCAAAAAAAAGCATTTTATTTGCTATAGCCCATTACTTGCTCCCTTGCTATGGAGCGTTAGGCTTTTGAGTAAAGTGCCTGCGAGTCAAAATTAGACCAAAGAAGGTGGTTCTTGGCATGTTTCCTGGCGTAATTAGAATATGTGGAGCTTTGAATTTAATATATCATGTAATTCATTTCATTAAGTCGTTTGTGATGACCGCAAATACAAAATTAATAAATATAGCTCTATAGAAAAAAATCGCAAACCTCCCTCAAAAAATTTGAATGTTCCCATTTTACTGAGCTTCTACAGAATATATTTTTACAAAAAATAAATTAGTGTATTTCCAATAAACATTCAGATGTCATGATGACTTAATAACTTTGAAAAATACTATATAAATATAGATATTAATTAAAAACCATCAAAATCAGTCATTTCATTTAAACGAGCAAAAAATCACGTTTGTTGTATGGGAGCCCTCTTAAATATTTATTTTATTCAGATTTTTAGTATTTGTTGTTAGACAACGACAACAGAAATAGATCATCTGTGAAAATTTCAACTGTCTAACTATCACGGCTCATGAGATAGTCTGGTGACAGACGGACAGACAGACAGACGGACAGCGGAGCCTCAGTAACAGGGTCCGTTTACCCTTTAGGTACGGAACCCTAAAAATTAGGGCTTGTCACCTAGCTATACGCAAAGGATTATAAGACCTAAATGATTCGCAGAAATGCCATGGGTATGAGATATAGAATGTAATAGAATGAGCTAGAATCGTAAGCTCGATTGGCTCTATTCAATTATTTTGACCTATTTTATATTTCACACTCGTCATGGTAAATGTGAATAGTCACGCTCGCATTAGCTTGTATTGTTTGTTCACGAATAGCAGGAATTCAATTGAAAACAATTATAAGTAATACCAATCTAGAATCTTGCAAATAGGTGCCTGGTACCACAGCCTGGTACAAGTCGCTGTACGACTGCTTTGATACAGCAATTTCATGTTCTACTTTTGTTTTCTGTGTTATTTTTTGTCTGTTGTACAAATTGTAGGAAGCCAAAAACTAAGTTTTTTTTATCATGAACTGGACTAATGTCTTCAAACGAAAGTTTTCAACCAGTGTGTGTTGCCAGTGACGACTTATGGCAATGATGGGTACTGTTGGCCTTATAAGTAAGTTCAAAGTCGCGCAGTGAGCTATGGAGAGAGCTATGCTTAGAGTTTTTTCGCGAGATAAGATTCGAAATGAGGATATCGGCAAGAGAACTAAAGTCACCGATATAGCTTTGAGAATTAGCAAGTTGAAGTGGCAGTGGGCAGGCCACATCACTCGCAGAACTGACAACCGATGGAGAAGAAAGGTTCTCAAGTGGCGACCACGAACCAGAAGACGCAGCGTAGGCCCCCCACTAAGTGGACCGACGACCTGGGAGCTGATGGATGCAGGAGGCGAGCAGCTCTCAAAGCTCAGCTCAGCTCTCTGCGGGAAGCTTATGTTCAGCAGCGGACGTCTTCAGGCTGATGATGGTGATGATGATGGACTAATGCTGGACCGTGATCTCGCCATGGGAAGTGGCAATGTGATCAAAGGTATCGGCGAAGCGAGATTGCGAAGGTGTAGCGCATTTGTCTAGTAAAGGTAGATCTATTTTTACTTTTCTGAGACGCTATTTATTAGCCTTTACTCTTGTACTGGGCCGTCCCTAGATACACTTTTCATTTGCCTGATGATTGATAATGCAGTTAGTGGAAAGCTTGCGTTTTAGACAGAGTAGTTCTGTGCTGTCAACGTCTGATGTTGTGGAACTGACAGGCTGTCATCACCGCATATGGCAGCTGCTGCAGTCATTGGAACTAACGGACAATTATCACAACGTTACAATGTCACCAAAAATTTGAATAGCCCAGTTTAATAAGGTGCTATTTCGGGAATACTTTTGGTGCTGTTTTGGGAAAACATTTGGTGCTTTTTTCGAAATAACAAGGTTCGTAAGAGTTCATCATCATCACTGCTGACTGCGCCACTTTGACCGGCTATTTGCTTCCTACACCCAACGGCTCCCTGCGGTTCTGTCCAAGTCGTCGGTCCACCTAGCGGGGGACTACTTTGCCTCTTCCGGTTCGTAGTCGCCACTCGAGAACCTTTCTTCAGTTCTGCGAGCGATGTGGTCTGCCTACTGCTATTTCATCCGCAGAAGTTATAGATAAATTTAGTTAAGTATTTTTAGTTTAAGACTTGGTGCTTTACATATTCTTACAATAGAATCGGCACCTCTAGGTTGAGACTGGATTCAAAATTATCAATATTATGGTTATTAAACATTCCTCCCACTTTCCTTATAATAATTTCAAGCTACGCTACATTTGAATGTTCATTATACATAGAAAACATTTTCCTTTCGAAAAACTCCCACGGCCATTCCGAAATGCTTGGAAATCGTCAAATTAATTGAGCGAATCGCGAGTTCCTCCCGTTACTCCTCGAGTTATTTATTGCTTCTTATGACGTCACAATCAAGGCCGACTATTTTTTTTCATGATTTTTCTGTTGATATAGAGTCGCTGGAAGCGCCACTTTTGTTTAGTAGATAGAAATAGACCTATGTATCGATCTGTTCGAAAATAGACCTTTTTTTTTGTAAATGAATGACGCGACGAGCTAGTCCTTCACCTGATGTTAAGCGTCACGGCTGCCCATTACAGATGCAGTATCACTCGGAACTCTAAATTAATACAGTTTTGCGTGACACTGCACTGCGCACGTCATCCTGAGACTTCACACAGTATAGTAATAAGATTATTAGACTGTGTGTTCAGATCATAAAGTCTCATTTGTCCAGTAATTTGCCCATCAAACCGGAACACAGTAGTGCTGGCACACTACTGCTTGGCGGCAGAATGACTCGCAAAGCGGTGGTACCTACCTAGACGAACTTTACATAAAAGTCGTACTTCCTAGTAAAATTCCACTTAGGTATTTACACTTTCTATATGTAGGTATATTTCTAATGCCTAGAATCGATAACAGTAGTTACGTAAAACGGAGGGTATTTTGGAGAGGCGCCTCGAAATTGTTTCAAACATGTTACATAAATAGCTCCAAATATTTTGTTGCGTAAAACCAATTAGTCATCAATGGTTGCCTTATTATTGAGAGTAGTCAAATGGTCGTTGGAGGTCAGTTACAAAACAAAAGAGGCACGGCTAAAGACAACTGACTCATTTATCGTGTTTTAAATACGACTTTAAACTGATTTCAAATGTTGAGCCCTCAATTTCAACCTACTCCACACACGATGTATTTTTAGAGGAAAAAGAGTTAAAAGTATTAAAAATATCACCACCCGTGTAGGCAAGTGTTCAGCCTATCAGAATTTTAGGCAGCCGACAGGCTTCTGACTTGGCTTAACGACAACAGCTGGGACCGACGGCTTAGCGTGCCCTCCGAAGCACGGTAGCGCTCACTTGTTAATACCACTTTTGCTGTAGCGGTCATCCATCAGAGTAGTGACCGCGGCGGACGTTGATTAACTTTTCCGATCGGTTAAAAACGTGAGTGACTGACTGATAGCACTCGATGTAAACCAAATTTTGGTATTTGGAGGAGACCGCATTCTTTTATAGCTGTGTGGTCGCGGCTTGTAAATAGGTTCACCCCATCTCTTCTCGTGGGTGCCGTAAGAACCGGCTAAGGGAATATCCAGGGAATGGCCAGCATTTTCCTCGGTACATTAAAATATTCTACGGTCACCAAGCCACCTGCCAAGCGTGGTGATTATGGCAATTGCCTCCTATGATAAGCGCTCAAAGTGGCATTTTATGGGGGAAGCCTGTGTTCAGCAACGTCTTCCGGCTGTTGATATATTCTTTTAAGGCATAGTAAGTGTTTTTTTTTAAATTATTCTTTTAATTAAGGAGATGGGTTAAACAGGTGAAGCGTGTTTAGCCATAGGATAAAAAGACACGTTGATGCGGCGTCAGAATATAAGCAAAGCTTTTCATTTGCGACATTACGGTGACATTTACGCCTTCAAGTATGTATTTAAATAGTAAAGTTATATGCATATTCATAAGTAGGTGAGTATTGTACAAGCCCCACCTGTTGTAAAGTGGTATAACTGTCACACGCTAACATAGGAAACTAATCGCTTTATACAAACTATACTTAAGTAATATAATTATGTATTTGATGACACAGCAGGTGTGTCTCAAGTAGTTGTAGGTAGTTGTAGTTGTAGGTTAAAATCCTCTATCATCATCATCAACAACAGGCTAAAGACGTCCACTGCTGAACATAGGCCTCCCCAGAGGCTTTGAGCGGCTGCTTGCCTCCTGCATCCATCGGCTCCCCGCCGCTTTCACCAGATCGTCGGTCCACCGAGTGGGGGGCCTGCCTACGCTGCGTCTTCCGGTTCGTGGTCACCACTCGAGAACCTTTCTTCCCCATCGGATGTCAGTTCTACTAGCGATGTGGCCTGCCCATTGGCATTTCAACTTGCTAACTCTAAGAGCTATATCGGTCACTTCAGTTCTCTTGCGGATCTCCTCATTACGGATCTTATCTCGCAGGGAAACACCGAGCATAGCTCTCTCCATAGCTCGTTGCGCGACTTTGAGCTACGTTAGCTAGCTATGCCAAAACAGAATAGGTATGACCAAATTACTATGACTAAATCAAAGGGCTCAATTTTATTTTCACTATTTCTACTATTTACAACTGAGCGCTACCGTGCTTCAGAGGGCACGCTAAGCCATCGGTCCCGGCTGTTGTCGTAAGACAAGTCAGAAGCCTTTGGGTGGCCTTAAAATTCTGACACCAGGGCTGACCACTTGCCTACATGAGAACGAGAAGAAGAAGAGGACTATTTCTACTGCGTCAATCCCATTATGCTTATCTCATATGAGATAGGCACATCTCATGGGATGACCCATGGGATTGATCTTGTGAGATATCTTACTGTATTATAGTGATTATATACTTTTATTAGGTAGCCCCTTGTTACCTAATAAACGCCTCACTTCATGCAGTTATTTTTAACTTTTCACACCTTGTAACATTCCCGTTCATCATACAGCGCTTTATATTTAGACCTAGTAAATATTGCCACTGATATAACTGCATTATAGTTCTAGATGTGTCACGCTTGGCTAGAGCTGACGCGTTCATTGCCAGACGAGCGCACCTGACGTGTCATGTTAGTGTTGCTATTTACACGCGCTATATCATTGCCAGACGTAATTAAATAGCTCTGTGATTTTAATATTTATGCAAAGGTAGGCTATGTAAATTATGAGGTGGAGGTGAAAAATAATAAAGAGAATCTTTGGACTGTGAAAAGCTCATGTAGGTACTTCTTCAGTGTCTGGATATTGTGGGACTGTGGTTCTAAGAGATCCTGGGTCTATATACAGGGTGCAATTGAATTCATTAACATAAATTGAGTACATATATAGGATAGTACAATCATTTATTGATGATTATTAAAGAGTAAAGAGTGCAAATGATAATATGTTTTATTAAAAATTTTGAAGATTGTAGTAATCTTACTAATCTAACGTAGTTAGCACGAATGATTTTGATACTTTTAATTTTTTTTTTACATTGTATGTCATAAAAGCAGCACTTAGTTATTTTTAGTTAATTTTGTACTGTAGCAGTTGATTAAGTAAATTAATTCCATTTTTGGAGATATTATCAATACCAAATCGGTGCGTCATTAATTATAGATTTCATAAATTTTGGTCCACACATGACCGGTGTCTGGAGTAAGTACCTAGTTTCAAAGGATGCTAATGAATTCAATTACACCCAGTAGGTATAGACACGATACAGGAAATCCTAATTAGAGTCCAAGATCTATGTAGGTAGGTGAACGACGCACAGCAAAACACCAGGCGAACGACTAGCTCGTCACGTCATTCGTTTACATACAATGTAGGTAGGTAAGTGATCGTTGCACGTCATTATTTTTTATTAGCTTTGTCACATCCAGTAGTTTTACAACAACTTTGCTCTGATACAGGAAAGTGTAGTATTGTTCTAAGAATATATTGATGTGATGACACTTGTATCGCTGATATTTTATTCTCGATTTATTATACTTTTTCTACGAGAACATACTCGTAAATAATTCGAATATAAAAAGAACACATCTTTAGAAAAAAGGGGAATGTTTACGTAGGAACTGATTTAATATGACTGTGGTATTATATCTAATGAAATAAATTTATAGTTTGTAATGGGCCCATGTCAAACTGATAGGCATACTATTGTTTTTGAAATAGGTACCTAGAGATAGTAGTTTCGTGAGAAACGACTCAGAACATCTGCAAGCAGTTAAGATTGTAAAACGGGCTCGAATCAAATAACACGAATTCTTTGAAAGTTAAAACATGTGCTAGCAATAACAGATACCAAAGAGAAATCGACCAAGCACTTAGAAACAAAAGACTTTGACAAATTTATTGACTTTTTGCTATCGTTTCTGCAAAACCTTTTCAATAGCGAACGAAACCCTTGTGTTTTTATCAACTATCGTCTTTGGGTTTTACGCCTGCACGTGCATGGATACCACAGAGAAGCTGGGTGGTAAAAGTATTTCATAGCATCATATGTAGTTATAAATGCATGTAGATCACTATACCTATCTATAATAATTAAACTTTCCAGCAGACGTGTAGGCCACGCGTATGTTTGAAAGAATTATTACTTAGGACTTTGCAATGTTCACGAAACGTGATTGCTTATCATGGATGTTCGCGATAATAATGTTTTTGTCCCATTTACTAGCAAGAGTAAGGCATCTATAATCATATTAATGGTAATCTATCCTTATTCAAATCAGGATAGAAGGTTACTATAAACTGAGAGTATTTACCAAACAAATATGATTATCTAATAAATCATACATGCCCATACATATAATGTTATGTACATCAAACTTTCAGACGTTAACTAAATCTACAAAGAACAAAGCGTCACAAGGAACTATCTATTATGTATATTACGTGAGTTATATACACCTATTTTAATTGTTTCAAAGGTCGGATGGAAACTACTAGCGCCATCTGTTTGGGGAAGAAGCGTATGCGTTTGCGCGGACGCACATTTGAAATCCCACCCTAGCCAATCAACAGATCGTGGTTTTTTCTAAGGAAACGCCTACCAACGACGTTGGGGTTGGAGAGATGACAGCCAGGAGCAGTCAGTCTGGTTTTACCTCGGAAAGAGGAATATCTTTGTGATGATTTACCCGGGAACCAAACCGGAAGTTTTAAGTTTAACAAGATCGACTTGCGATCTAAGTATTATGATGTGAAAGTGATAGTACCGATACTTGAGGGGGCAATGGTGCCCATAATATCAGCGGCTTCCATATAAAAGTTAAGTTATAGGAGAATACTTACGCTAGATCCTGAACTATTTATTAAAACTAAAACGCTCTAATACCTTTGGAATATCTGTCCATCATTATTTTGATTATTATATAATTGGACAAACATCAACTTTATTCAACAAATCTATTCATATTCATTCTGGATCTAGCCTAATACTGATAGTTTTATTGTTCATTTATTTCTCCTTGTGTACCTGATATATAAATACGTATATATATATAAATGAATATATATTTCCGCTTCAAAGAAGCCAGTCTTTTGCAGTCTTCTTTCGAAGGCTCTATAGCCACCGAGCTATCTCATAAACTTTCCCTTTTCTCTGGTGTGTAAGGAAGGTCGAAATTCATCTGATTTCATCAACCTTTCTGAGGCGTTTTATAAGGGAAGCGATTGATAATTGACAGTTCAATTTAAGTATCTACTTGAACTGAAAAGTCAAATATTGCGCGACAGTGGAGGCATTACACCAAAACCTTTATAATATATTGTTACCTATTGTGTCTGTGTTATTTTGCTGTTTTTGTGATTTCTCTCTTTTGTGTTTTTCTGTTTTAATGTGTGTGTATTTTGTATTAAATGCTAACTGAATTTCCATTTTAATCTAGTTTTTCACTTCACGAAATTCCTAAGTTACCTAGCAAGCCAGGACTCATGTATTAATAGCATCTAGCTGAATTGCAGGGTTGGATAGAAGCAAAAGGTTGATGCATTAACATATAATGACATTATTTTATATCTTTATTTGATTATCTGGCTATAATTTACTTAAAGTAATTTCTAGGATTTCCGTCTCTTGGTACATGCAATCAATATAGCGACGGCTATAAAAGTGATCTAGAGGCCTCTATAATCTAAACACAAAACAAAACATCTCTATATCTTCATAAAAGTGCACAAAACTACACGACAAAGATCACTAGCATCGGATCTTAAATCCGCTTGCCCAAATACCAAAGTATCAAGCTGACAAAAGGAGATCACGCAGTGTCAACTTTTAACTCCTATCATTTCCAGAAGGAACGAGGGCCGACTGGTTCTGGATGGATCAATCCATTTGATATTTTAATTAGATTCCAAGTCTTTCCCAAAGGCATGAACAGGTTATGTGTCTGTACTAATTCTAGTCAATTCACGTGTGATTGCTCTAGGTCAGACCCCCAAGAACTGGGTTTGTCTGGAGGGAGTAGACTTTATGACACCATGAAATGCAATTATTAACTTATCAATTGTATAATACAATTGAAATACAATTATTTACTCGTAGATTCAAGGAAATAAATTCATTAAAATTAAATAAGGATAGGTATTTACACCATATCCTATATTCCGCCAGGTGTTACGGAGGCCACAACACTCCGGCGTTACAACTACAGTTCTCTATACATTAGATTATCAAATCGTATCTATTAATAGTCTTTAGTATAAGAAGCAGTGAGTCGGCTGGAGGAAGCTGACAGAGAGGGGGGGCGAGTCAGGTCCATCTCATATGTTACCGTGGACAAGGATCTAGAAAAAGAGTATTGCCAAAAGTGCTTTACCTCTAGATAAAACAATTTGGGTTAAATAAATAAAAAAATACACAACGTAGAAACAACAATAAATTTTAAATTAAAATTACTATTTTATGACGATCACAAAACTAATCCATTTTAAAAAAAAATTACGCATTTTGTGACGATTGCAAAACTAATAAATTTAAATTTGCAATTAAATTATTTTATTTCGATCACAAAAATAATAGATACGACTAAAGTCTTGTTGTGAAAACTGTTTGAAAACCTGGTACTTGCTTGGTAAAATAGTGAATATAATTAAATAACTTTCATTTATTCTATTTTGAGTATTACTCAATTATGGAAATTCAGTGTTTGTATTTCAGTGCTTGTATTGTAATGCTTTATTTCAGGGATTATGATAATTTCAGTTATGTCTGCTAGAAGCATGAAAAGAGGTTACACTAGATATAAGGATGGCGACAGTTGATACAGAACAAGGTAGTAATTCAAATCAATAAAGTAGTGTAAATAAATACGTAACAACAAATACAGGATATCAGACGATAGACGTGCTAATTTAGAAGAAAACATAATTAAACGACTATACGCGACATGAAATGATAACGTTAGTATATAATATATCGATCATTCAGTTATTTCAGGAATACAATTTCATGACTTAATACTTCATAATAGAAGTATCGTGAAATAATAGATCAGGTAGTACAATGAGTGAATATTCTGCGGAATAAACAGACACCGTTATTTTAACAATTCTGTTTAGAGGTCCGGACATTATAAACTGTTTTATGCGGCATTTTACAGATAGATAACTAGATACACAAAGGATATAGTCTATAGTTTACTAGAAAGGAATCGATAACAATACAATTATTGTAGCTGCAGAGTTTCTTAGATATATAGAGCAGAACGTCGTAGTGAGAACTGATGAGCGTTTGACTAATAGTTCGATTAACAGAAACAGTGAACGAGGTAGGAGTCAGTTTAGGCATGTTAATTCAATTAATGCTTTATTAATAGGCAAAATGCAGAGTGCTTATCATCGACAAAAGGAATTATTACAGCAGTAATCAAAGACGTCAGTTACCGGCGTTTAGATGGCATAGTGATACAGAAAAGGATCGTTCGGGACGGTTACTGTCACTCAGGTAGTCGGCTCGAAACATTCGGACCAAACAAGAGATAAGAAATTTATACAGTTCCGAGAAACAAAATAGGTTGCTCGAACGCAGTCTCGGTACTTAAGCAATAGAAAATAATAATTATTATGTAAGATGCGATAACGGATAGGATAGGGAGATTTTGTTATTGAAGGTAATAATAGCTTAAGAAAAATCCATAATGACAATTATGATTTTAGCAATAACTTAATTAAACTTTATCAAAGGAATTAGATCAACATGATGATGGGTTGATTATTATAATTGATTTTTTTTAAAAAAGAGCGATATTTATGGCTTATAGAAACTATGATAATGTTTATATTGGCAATTTAAATACATTTGGAACCTACAGTATTTATGATTATGATTTTAATGAAGATATTGATAGTTTAAATAAACTCTAGTAATGTGAAAACTACAGCTAATTGTGATGATGATTTGGAAAGCTATGGAACCTTATGGCTATGGTTATGGAATCCTATGGTTTATGACGATGATGATATTTACGATTATGTATAACAATAGTTTAACTAAACTGTAGTAAAGGAGTTGGCTAACAGCCCACTAATAATAACAGTAATATAAACAAGATTGTTGCGGATGCAGCAATTAATAAAATAATAACACTGATTATTTTGTAAGATGGGAATTTAATTTTATTTTAATATAAAAATAGGTAAAATCCAAGGTCTATGAGGATGGATGATGGTACCTACAGGTTATAATGATGGTAATTATTAAGGACATAAATATATTATAATGTTGACACTAAAAGTGAAATTCTAGAAAAGGAGTAAAGCCTTTTTACGATGATGACTATTGTGATAGTTTAAGTAGGTACATTTTGAGTAAAGAGAAGAACCTACAGCTTTTTATGACGTTGATGGTGATTTAAAAAAAAAAAAATATATTTGTGGACATTTTATACAGCGCCATCTAGCCTCAGACTAAGCAAAGCTTATACAATGGGAACCCGATAACTGCAATACTTAGATACTTTTTGTTTGTAAAAAAATACATACCAACATAGAATACAATATGACACTCAGACACAGAACAAGCGTCGGTTTTCATCGCACAAATGTTTGATCTGAGTAGGAATTGAACCCACAACCTACAGTTCAGAAGGCAGAGTTACTACCAACAGTTATGAAACCAGTCGAAATTCGGTTGTTTGGTAAAACCTCATTAATGTGGTCGGTTATGGTGATGATTATTATATTTAGGATGATGTTTATTCATAATTAAGATGATGACTATTCTGGTTATGATGATGTTTATTCATAGTTAAGATGATGACTATTCTGGTTGAGAAGATGTTTATGGATAGTTAAGATGATGACTATTCTGGTTATGATGATGTTTATTCATAGTTAAGATGATGACTATTCTGGTTATGATGATGTTTATTCATAGTTAAGATGATGATTATTATGGTTATGATGATGTTTATTCATAGTTAAGATGATGATTATTATGGTTATGATGATGTTTATTCATAGTTAAGATGATGATTATTATGGTTATGATGATGTTTATTCATAGTTAAGATGATGATTATTATGGTTATGATGATGTTTATGGATACTTAGTTATGATGATGATTATTCTGGTCATGATGATGGTTATGGACAGTTATGAGGATGATAAATGGATAAAACTATCTATTACAACACTACATCACAGGAACAGTTGATAAGTAGAAACTTAAAACTTAAGCGTCACAATGGACGGTCTTTTCACTTATAGTGATGTCTTCCAGACAGCCCAGAAATATAGTGAAAGTTGCTATAAAGGTAAAGAAGGTGGATATATAAATATAGATGTAGATATTTATTAAGTAAAATAATATGAAGTATACTTACCTTCATAAAGGTGGGCAACTAGACGCAAACTAAACTTAATACTTACTATAACAATAAAATTAGTAAATAAATAAAAATGCATCAATAAAGGCATTGATACATACATAGATGTAACATAATCAATTATGTATAAACGATTAAGTAACTAAATTCTAAGTGAGGGAGAACGACTGATGATGATTACGATAAAAAAGCCTGAGGTGACAATGTGAACCCGATAAGACTAATTATGTAGAATATTAATTTTACAGTTAAGATGTCTTTAGTACTAGCAGAAAACAGATAATATATATAACAGATGTTTATATTTAATAAAGACCTGAAGTTCGAGACTTCTGTATAAATTAACCATTATGAAGGCTTTATATTTTTTATATATACAAGCATGATTTTAAATCGGAATTGAAGCATCTACGCTACTAGGTTGATTAAGATGCGTTACCATTTTCTAGCGAAGTGTAGTTTCATTTAGGCAGAAACTAGTTGTTATGCTTCACTGTATAACGCATAGGCTCAACACGGACAAAACAAAACAAAGGTTATCATAGAGAGCTACTACTTACCTAAAGAATGTATGACAAATATTATAAAAGTCTTACATTCAGGAAAGGCACCATGTGAAAAAAAATTTATAGACGTATGTACTTTAAATATAGACAGTTTAATCAGTTATGGTTTTATATTTTCATAACTTTCAGTTAATCATTTTGCTGTTATATACTTTAGAGAACTTTCAATTAAAGATTCTCATACGCACGCACGCGTTACGCGTTCACTGATTGTTCATTATTAACTATAGTTATAAGAATGATCTAAGACGCCTCGATAACACCAGGGTACCTACAAAGCTAGACCAAGTGAGAAACTAACTTGTTCTTAAATCAAAGATAGATTATTGACTTTCTGTTTTATCTATCAATTATCCAAGGTGTGACTGAGGTCGTAAAGTTTTGAATAGAAAACAAAAATGTAATACGAATTTTATGTAAAAATAAAACTACATATTTACTAAACAAATCTAAAAAGAGTCACAAATAATTATCTAACAAGAACCACAGATATTTTCAAGTAATAGCCACAGTTATCCAATAGAAAACCTATAAAGGTCTGAGGGTGGCTAGTGAACACTGTTTACATAGAGGCTTAATGATTAATAGAACGTATACCTAGTGTGAGGGTGGACGGAATTTTTAACTACATAAAAATACATTCGTAAAGTATTAAAACAAATAAATACATAGGTACAACATGAAATAGAATAAATTCAGTTTGACTTATTTGAGTACCATATTATAGTTAGTGAAACTTAATCTCTTGAGCAACTTCGTGTCTTCGTGCTGAATTTTCAGAGGGTGGAATGTAATGGGCCCATGTCAAACTGATAGGCATACTATTGTTTTTGAAATAGGTACCTAGAGATAGTAGTTTCGTGAGAAACGACTCAGAACATCTGCAAGCAGTTAAGATTGTAAAACGGGCTCGAATCAAATAACACGAATTCTTTGAAAGTTAAAACATGTGCTAGCAATAACAGATACCAAAGAGAAATCGACCAAGCACTTAGAAACAAAAGACTTTGACAAATTTATTGACTTTTTGCTATCGTTTCTGCAAAACCTTTTCAATAGCGAACGAAACCCTTGTGTTTTTATCAACTATCGTCTTTGGGTTTTACGCCTGCACGTGCATGGATACCACAGAGAAGCTGGGTGGTAAAAGTATTTCATAGCATCATATGTAGTTATAAATGCATGTAGATCACTATACCTATCTATAATAATTAAACTTTCCAGCAGACGTGTAGGCCACGCGTATGTTTGAAAGAATTATTACTTAGGACTTTGCAATGTTCACGAAACGTGATTGCTTATCATGGATGTTCGCGATAATAATGTTTTTGTCCCATTTACTAGCAAGAGTAAGGCATCTATAATCATATTAATGGTAATCTATCCTTATTCAAATCAGGATAGAAGGTTACTATAAACTGAGAGTATTTACCAAACAAATATGATTATCTAATAAATCATACATGCCCATACATATAATGTTATGTACATCAAACTTTCAGACGTTAACTAAATCTACAAAGAACAAAGCGTCACAAGGAACTATCTATTATGTATATTACGTGAGTTATATACACCTATTTTAATTGTTTCAAAGGTCGGATGGAAACTACTAGCGCCATCTGTTTGGGGAAGAAGCGTATGCGTTTGCGCGGACGCACATTTGAAATCCCACCCTAGCCAATCAACAGATCGTGGTTTTTTCTAAGGAAACGCCTACCAACGACGTTGGGGTTGGAGAGATGACAGCCAGGAGCAGTCAGTCTGGTTTTACCTCGGAAAGAGGAATATCTTTGTGATGATTTACCCGGGAACCAAACCGGAAGTTTTAAGTTTAACAAGATCGACTTGCGATCTAAGTATTATGATGTGAAAGTGATAGTACCGATACTTGAGGGGGCAATGGTGCCCATAATATCAGCGGCTTCCATATAAAAGTTAAGTTATAGGAGAATACTTACGCTAGATCCTGAACTATTTATTAAAACTAAAACGCTCTAATACCTTTGGAATATCTGTCCATCATTATTTTGATTATTATATAATTGGACAAACATCAACTTTATTCAACAAATCTATTCATATTCATTCTGGATCTAGCCTAATACTGATAGTTTTATTGTTCATTTATTTCTCCTTGTGTACCTGATATATAAATACGTATATATATATAAATGAATATATATTTCCGCTTCAAAGAAGCCAGTCTTTTGCAGTCTTCTTTCGAAGGCTCTATAGCCACCGAGCTATCTCATAAACTTTCCCTTTTCTCTGGTGTGTAAGGAAGGTCGAAATTCATCTGATTTCATCAACCTTTCTGAGGCGTTTTATAAGGGAAGCGATTGATAATTGACAGTTCAATTTAAGTATCTACTTGAACTGAAAAGTCAAATATTGCGCGACAGTGGAGGCATTACACCAAAACCTTTATAATATATTGTTACCTATTGTGTCTGTGTTATTTTGCTGTTTTTGTGATTTCTCTCTTTTGTGTTTTTCTGTTTTAATGTGTGTGTATTTTGTATTAAATGCTAACTGAATTTCCATTTTAATCTAGTTTTTCACTTCACGAAATTCCTAAGTTACCTAGCAAGCCAGGACTCATGTATTAATAGCATCTAGCTGAATTGCAGGGTTGGATAGAAGCAAAAGGTTGATGCATTAACATATAATGACATTATTTTATATCTTTATTTGATTATCTGGCTATAATTTACTTAAAGTAATTTCTAGGATTTCCGTCTCTTGGTACATGCAATCAATATAGCGACGGCTATAAAAGTGATCTAGAGGCCTCTATAATCTAAACACAAAACAAAACATCTCTATATCTTCATAAAAGTGCACAAAACTACACGACAAAGATCACTAGCATCGGATCTTAAATCCGCTTGCCCAAATACCAAAGTATCAAGCTGACAAAAGGAGATCACGCAGTGTCAACTTTTAACTCCTATCATTTCCAGAAGGAACGAGGGCCGACTGGTTCTGGATGGATCAATCCATTTGATATTTTAATTAGATTCCAAGTCTTTCCCAAAGGCATGAACAGGTTATGTGTCTGTACTAATTCTAGTCAATTCACGTGTGATTGCTCTAGGTCAGACCCCCAAGAACTGGGTTTGTCTGGAGGGAGTAGACTTTATGACACCATGAAATGCAATTATTAACTTATCAATTGTATAATACAATTGAAATACAATTATTTACTCGTAGATTCAAGGAAATAAATTCATTAAAATTAAATAAGGATAGGTATTTACACCATATCCTATATTCCGCCAGGTGTTACGGAGGCCACAACACTCCGGCGTTACAACTACAGTTCTCTATACATTAGATTATCAAATCGTATCTATTAATAGTCTTTAGTATAAGAAGCAGTGAGTCGGCTGGAGGAAGCTGACAGAGAGGGGGGGCGAGTCAGGTCCATCTCAAGTTCTATAAAAGCACCTATAATCTCAGTTCAATTTATTCGCAGCTAAATTCAAAAATATGCGTGAAGAAAAGAGTAGGTACCTAGCTTTATAGTCACTTTTATAATGAGTGGCTGTTCAGAAAGGAGAGCTGATAACTTTTTTTTCATACAGGGATTACTACCCTAAAAATAGTGCTTTTATTGGTTATGTGATTAGACTCCGCCTTAATGATAGCTTAGCTCGCTGCGGGCCTATAGATCGCGTCCCGGCCACGCGGCCCGTCTTCCGCGCCGGTTTGTTCCAACTTACATGCTTAGCCGATTGCAAAAAAGTGTATTATGATAAGTTTATCTATAAGCTATGGAAATAATGACTCATTTATAATTATTAGTCACGAATGTTATTGATTATTACAACGTCCTCTTATCTTTTATGTCAGGAAACAGGCAAACTTTAATGTAACGGTTTGTATTTGTCATCATAAGTATATACCTCATCATCATCCTCTTTGCCTTTTCCCTTTTGTTATTGGGGTTGGCTCCCAATCTAACCTGTGGCGGCGAGCTACCAGAAATACACAAGCGACTGCCATCTGACCTCGCAACCCATAAGGAACCAGTAACAGGGATGGCTAGATCAGGTGGCAGATTCAATCAGGCGTCTGACTACTCGTAACAATTGCCATAGATGTTCTTATGACAACCGGGACCGACGGCTCAACGTGCTCTCCGAGGCACGGGGCGGTGGCATCGAAAACTGCACATAACTTACTAGATAAGTCATTGGTGCAGGGCCGAGGATCAAACCCTGTGCCGTAAGATTGCGAAGCGCACATGCTATACCGCTCGGCCACCATCGCACTATCTTAAGTATACATATTGAATAATATTTCTAGAGGGCAAGTATCATTGTCTAATCATCGTACGGTCCATTAGCCATTACCTAAAAGTCCAAAAACCTTGGAAAAAGTTTTGGTTCGAAATTTACGCTCTCCATCTCCTTCATCTATATTTAGAATGGAGATGGAGAGTGTAGGATTCGAATCGAAATTTTTTCGATGGGTTGAGAATCGGGGTGCTGGCTTTCGACTTGGACGACAACACCTAGTGCTAAACGATGCCTTCCGAAGTACGCTATAGGGCTCTGTTGTAACTACCATATTTTGTAGCAGTCAACCAACCAAGTAGTGACCACAGCAAACTTTGACTTTAACCACTGAACGGCTAAATTAAGCTAACAGCACAATTACATTTTTAGTTACATATTTCTAAGAAATGGCTCAATACACTGCACAAAGTGTAACGTTACGTAAAAATCAGAATTGTGAAAATATTAACGATTTTTCAAGATTCAATCCCTTTGGTGATGCCATTTGGGGTATCCACCTCAAATGGCATCACCAAAGGGATTGAATCTTCCCAGCCCTTCTACCCCTATCTTTTAGTTTAGTTCTTCAGTTTTATTTTAATACAACTTGGGCCATCCAAAAACGTTCAACCTGCGACTGCAAAAGTTTTCTTTTTGTCACTCAAGCAAGATGCGTATTTTTGTAATTGTTTGCATGGCACCTATTTAAAACTTTAAGGGGGCTTCTTTAGATATTATGCTAGTGCTCCATCCTCCATTTATTATTTACACCTATCTAATTTTTTTTTAAGTACGCCTTTTTCTATTAAAGCTGTATTTGATTTCACAAGCAGCAAAAGAGAGCTAACAGATTTTACGCTAAGGAGTGAAAACTTGAGTGCATTTGATCTAAATGTCATTATGAATTTTTATATTTTGAAGTTTTGCAATATGTTAAACGCAATTTTTATTGCGACCCGCATAGCAAAGAATGCGAAAGCGGCCCGAAGAAAATAAAAGTTGAATATGGCTGTTCTAAGCGTACAAAGTTGGACAGTAAGAAATAAACTTGGACACGCGGCCATCCAGCCGTGTTATTCGCTTCGGAAAGTTACATTCGAGGGCCCTACAAAGAATTTGTAATTTTTTTAGTTAGCTGTGATAGTTCCGTGTTTTGTAGCTTACATAGACAAACTTAGATAAACTTTTTTTACACACCAGATAAAAGTTTACAAAGAATACAAAAATTAACAGAAATGGGCAACAATGGGCGACCTTATCGCTAACAGCGATCTCTTCCGTGCAACCTTTGGATGGAGAGGGATTCTTCGAAGTGGTAGATGAGGGATATGTATGGTTATTATGGATATTGATACAGTGTCTTCTTGCATGACTGTATGTCTGTACGTCTGTCCATCTGTTTTTTATGTACGTTTTGGCCAACGTTTGACTGAAGCTCACCTGATGACTAAGGTGTAGCACATTGGCCTATGAAGAGCCTATTCACTGTAAAATCTCTCTCGTCTTAAAGAGTTTGCATGATACAAGAGACTTTGCTCCGTATATGTAATAGAAGAGCGAGTGTGGCTTAGTTGTACTTAGCCCATGCGACTGTTAAACTTACCCTGGTTCGAATCCTATTCGGCCAAACAATGACTTTTCAAGTTAAGCGCGGAATTTGCGCTACCTCTTACATCGGTAAAAAAAAACATCATGAGGCCACCGACATGTTAAAGACACGTAAAAATTGAAAACATGTGTCATTCACCACCCGCACTTGACTAGCGTGGTGGATTGTGACCCTACTGTCTCCCTTTCCCTTTCCCCCTCTCTATCTTTCCCTCTCTCCCTCCCCCTTTCTCTTTCTCTCTTTGTTCCCTCCCTCTCTGTGAGAGGCCCGTGTCCCAGCAATGGGACTTTGGGCAGATGATAATTAACAATACATACTACGCTTTTAATTACACATTATGTTGTTAATAAAATTATACAACAAAACCAAAACAACCAAATAAAATACAAAACCAATAAAAATATATAAACAAGCTGTTTTCAATCATAATTATAACACGCAAACAAAATAGTTTTATCGTTTGGCAATAAACATAAATGCGGTGTCTGCTTAACGTCGGAAATCTGATAAATGATGCGCGTAGCTCACACCTACGATACATTCCAAAACCGATACTTTGGTTTGGATGATAGCGCTCATAGCGAAGCACGATGGGTGACCGCTACAGCAAAAAGTGGTATTTACAACTGAGCGCTGCCGTGCTTCGGAGGGCACGTCTGTTGTCGTAAGACAACAGTCGTTAAACCAAGCCAGGATCCCTTGGGCGGCCTAAAAATTCTGACACCAGGGTTGACCACTTGCCTACACGAGAAGAAGAAGAATGATATGTTTGAATAGATGATTGCAGACGGCAGCCACTAGCAAACTTCTACACATAATTAGGCCGGAGAAAATCTTTCTTCGGATTTTGGTCGAGTTATAAAATGTACGGTACAAGCTGCATTTTTGACGTTAAAAGCTTACGGGATGGAAACGCTTCGACCAACGTTGTGACATCCTCGTTTACACTACAGATGGTCCGTAAACGGAACATATTTTTGTGTCACATTTGTGTTTATATTTTACTAGCTCATGCCCGCGCCTTCGCCCGCGTGCACTATCCTATAGGAACATTTTATTATTTCGGGATAAATCTTCCGTTTTAGCACACCCCTACACTATGTGGTAAATGTATCTTAAAAATTTCAAGGTTTTAGCTTCAGCGGTTTAGGCTATGTGAGCGTTTTACGTTGGGATCTTGTCCTGTATTTTTACCCCTTTAAGGGATGAATTTCAAAAATTGCCGGGATCAGTATGTATTTATTTTGTATGTTTGTTGTTGTTTTTGTGTGTTTCTATACACATTCCACAGTATGATACGGACAAATTTTTTAAAATTTTCATCTAAACTGTACCTACAAAATTCACCCCTATCGAGGTTTATTTCAAAAAAGCAAGAGATAACATTTCATTTATTTTTGTTACTTCTGTGTTTATATTTTAATTTACTTTAACATTCACTTATAATATGACCGTATTTTAAAAGTAACTGTACCTAATATAGTTGAAATTGTATATCTGCGGGAAATATTTATTTTGGTCTGTAAATAAATTATTTTTATTTTATCTAAGTATTCATTTTTATTAGTTTTAAGAAATACTTTCATTTAAAAATATTTTACCTACCCCAGCTTTCCGTATAGTGTATTGGCCTAGTGTCTATTAGGTATGACGTGTGAATTGAAGAAATAAAAATAATATGAAACAGATGCAGACTTAATTAAGTAGGATTTTGCTGCTGAGTGCGTCTTAGTATTGTCATTTTTTTATAATAGACTAGTTTTTACGCGCAGCTTCACTCGCGTAGTTCTTGAAAATAAATAGGTAGATAAGATCTCACCTGATGGTAAGTGACGACATGGTCGACGATTGAGCATGCTTGATGCCTAGAAGATACCGGTTCATTCTCAGTCTTAGAGAATTTATCCTTTTTTTCAATTCGACAGTCCCACGTAGACTTCGTGGGTGGAATGGAACACTGCCTTTAACTTGGGTGGAACCCGAAATTTAACATTCGTGGGTTGAAAGAGTGGATGGAAATAAATGAATTATACCTTTCTTATCTTAATTTAACAAATATTGCACGGAGTTTATCCCAGATGTTACTATAAATTTGCATTCGCAATAGTTACAAACTCAATTCAATTCAATTTATTTCCATAAATACTTCAATTCTATTTCTGTTGATACATATAAATAGACATGGCCTTTCCTTGATATTTGATGTATATTGTAACACTCTAAATCGTCTATTTCTATTTTCATACCAATAAAACTTATCTGAAACTTCCAAACTTATAATATTCGTACGAACTCAACAGTTTATATTTAAGAGAAGTTAAAGCAAATAAGAATAAGAATTGCATTGGTTTTGCAATGTGGTACATTGCAAAACCCAATAATACAGGGTGTTTGGTAGAGGGTTAGCCAAACGTATGCGTGTAGGGGGATCTACTTGGAAAATACAAGTTCGCGTAATGGGCGCCAGATGTCAAAATGTGTCTGTCATAATTGTTAAATTAATTATTATTTCGGATTTCCAAAAATTTTGACTTATTAAGTTCTCATTTTTTATTCGTTTGTGTATGGGGGGGGAGTGATATTTGTTTATTAGTGTACGTAAAAAATAAGTCTTTCACACTAAATCTTTGCATTTTCCGCGTCACAGGGGACTCTCAACCTTAAACCCCATATAGATGCAATAACAATATAAATTGCAAAAAAAAAAAATTGCCGTGATTAATAGTGAATATAGATTGCAGTTAATCACGGTAAAGATCCCGTAAGTACTATAAAAAATGTAGTGAACAACCGTGAAAGTTTACAAAAGTGTATTAATCCTATCGAAATCGGGACTCAGCCCCAGATTACACGATTTTCAAATACCTATTTGCACATCACAGTTGTTTAGTTTCACAACACAGTAAATATGATTTATATTGTCTGCATTTCGGGTTCCCTTCAGAATGTTTGTTGTAATAATTTTACGACTTTCTATCTTGACTTTGAACCATTTTCATCGGCCGTTCTTTATAGTAGGCTAAATGTATATGTAGGCAAGAATTGTCTGTGTTTTTCCTCAATTTAGAACATTAGTCGAGCGTGTTATCTTATCAATGGTAAGTGCTACACACGCGTAAATGCTACTTTACGTTAGAAAAAGGGTGTGTTTGAAGTTTAACGCCTCTGTCTGACTGTGTAAGTGTTGGTCTGTGGCATTGGAGCTTCTAAGCAAATAGACTAACGTTTCTTATAAAAGTATCAATATAGACTTAAAGTAGTTTTCTGAAGTCTTTTGAAAAGACAGAGATCAAATTTTGCGAGTAAAGATTATGGACTTGAGATAGAAATGGTGGGATTAGGATGTGACTACAACGAGAAAAAAGTTGTACCTCAGGTCGTCGGTCCAGTCCAGCAGTCCAGCTAGTAAGCCTACGCCTTCCAGTTCGCAATCGTCACTTGAGAATCTCCCTTCCCCATTTATTTATTTACTTTAATGAACACGACATTATAATGGCAATGAGCAGGCCACATCACTCGTAGAGCTGACAACCGATGGGGAAGAAAGGTTCTCAAGTGGCGACCACGAACCGGAAGACTCCGATGGAAGACGCGGGGAGCCAAGGAAGCGAGCAGCCACTCAAAGTAGCGCTCTCTGGGGGAGGCCTATGCAGTATACGTTTTCAGGCTATTGATGATGAACACGACATTATAACCAGTTACAAATAAAGATAAGTCAAAAAATAATTATCAATGAAATACAATCTATACGTAAAACAATCAAGGAACAATTCCATAATAATAAAATAACTCTTAAAGTAGTATCACTTATAGATCCCCATCACAAAATCGCAAACATTCTAACAATAACCAATAGTTGTCCTAATTTTTTTTACCTACGTAAATGGCGCTAACTTTTTTACCTAGATGGCGAACAAAGCCAACGCAAAGTCTAGTACCTATTAGGTATAATAATAAAACGTAGTAGCAGCGCCGATCTCAACGGTTTTGGTGAGGGTATTTGATGGCGCAGTAAAAACTAGGGCGGTTCTGGCTCAGTTATGAATCATTCTCATGATTAAAGAAATGTCTAGAGGAGCAATATGGAAATTTATAAAATAGAATGCTTACTCTGAACATGGAGATTCAAAATATTAACATTTTTTAAGGACTAGAGTATTTGGGCAATAAAACGTATCATATATTGTACTTACCTATAGGGTTAAAACTAATTCCACGGCTTTCATCAAGATCGGTTAATCCATTTAGTTGTGAAAAGGTAACAAAGAGATAAATGAGTAGAGAGCTACTTTCGGATTATAAAAATTAGAGATGCTGCTTGCCTCTTGCATCCATCCTTGCTCCCCGTGGTTTTAACCAGATCGTCGGTCCACCGAGTGGGGCGGCTGGCCTACGCTGCGTCTTCCTGTTCGTGGTCGCCACTTGAGAACCATTCTTCCCCATCGGTTGTCAGTTCTACGAGCGATGTGGCCTGCACATTGCACTTTCAACTTATACATTCTAATTCTAAGAGCTGATGATGATGATGATGACATCATTTAATTTGAAAAATGTTTTTTTCAAATCGGTTTATAAATGATAATGATAAACGCAGGTGAATTCTTCTTCTTCTTCTTGTGGCCTGGTGTCAGAATTTTTAGGCCGCCCAAAGGCTTCTGATTTGGCTTAACGACTATTGTCTTACGACAACAGCCAGGACCGACGGCTTAACGTGCCCTCCGAAGCGTAGCGCTCAGTTGTAAATACCACATTTTTGCTGTAGCGGTCACCCATCAAAGTAGTGACCGCAGCGAACGTTGCTTAACTTTACCGATCGGTTAGAAACGACTACTCGTGCTTCGCTATGAGCGCACAGCGCAGGTGAAAATCTCCTACTGTTTTAAAGTCTGTTAAATACTATTTTGAATGCAGAATCTACTAATGTTCGCTTCAAAACGTTCTAAACAGAAAACCTTTTTAAAAGTCCAATTCTATAGACAATAACAATTTTCTTTCAGGTAAATGGAAATATCTCTCCCCTGTTTGTGTTTATCTGCACTTAAACCTAATAGAATGGGATTAGTTACTTGTTATTAATAACAATCAATCAAGTTGTTTGTGCCCGTCTAAACGCCACGCGGTAATTTGTGCATCGATCAACTGTCTGCCATAGAATATGTAAGGTATAGAAATGGCATGTGTCAGCTTGTATCATTTATCTTTTTTGAATGTTTTAAAATAATTTTGAAGAAGTTCAATCGACGCAGGCGCGACCTTAAATGTAAAAAAGAAAGAAAAAAAGTGATTCAAGAATATCTAGTTGAGAGTAACGAAAATATTGTAGCTCTGTGATCTAGTGTAACTCCGCTAAAAATAATAAATAGATTACTTTTTTAAAAAGCAAAGTGCCTTTTTTTTTAAATTTAAATTTCAAATTTTAATTGTGAGTTTCTTCTCGTATATGCAAGTGGTATAAAATAATCTGACACATGAGATAGTCACACTCTATGTACATTTTAAGACTATGTATACTGGTACATAGAGTCTTAAAAGGTAGGCAACGTATCGGCAACGCCCCGGGTGTTGCAGGTGTCAAGCGACGGTAACTGCTTGCCATCAGGCGGGCCGTCAGCTTGTTTGTCTGTCCGTGTTACAAAAAAAATCCAAGAGAATGCTGCTGCCCATTCTCTGGATATTCCTTTAGCTGGCTCTTACGGCACTCACGGGAAAAGATGGCGTGGTCCTATTCTCATACCACCAGGACTACAAGGCTATGGGGGTTTGAGAATGTGAGTTAAGGCTGCTATATACGCGGATCCACTATCTCGCTCGCACATTGCTACATTTTTGAAGATTAGATAGTTAGATAGATAGATAAACTCTTTGTTGACACCAAGATAACAATAAATAAAAAAAATAAAATCTTAAAAGTAGGTTACAAATAAAATAACTAAGAAAATCTTTCAAGTAGGTTAGATATTAAATAACTTTACTTACGAAAAATCTGGATAAACTATGTTCTCATGAACAACATTACATATATTTAACAAAAAAATCATATTAATCCAAACAAGATTTCATAAATACAACGGTATCGAAGTTTTTTTTCATTCGTAACCGTTTCTATGTATGAAAACTTGTTTGGATTATTATGATATTTTTGTTGAACATTTGTAATGTTATCCATGAGAATATAGTTCAGCCAGATTTTGCGTAAGTAAATTGAGTTATTTTATACTTTCACAAAATGTCGCATTTCGCGCGCGAGGTAGCGGATCTGCGTATACAGCAGCCTTAAATGGTGTGATTTCACGATATCGCTTTGCTTTTTGTCTTCATTTTCTAGTTCATGGAGAACTATATACATTTATATAATAATAATAATTAACAATGTCAAACGCAGTCACAAGTCAGATCATAGCATAATTACGTCAAAATTAATATTAACATTAAAAACACAAATTAAAAATTTTAAAATTAAAAACTAAAGATCCCTCGCTTACCAACCTGGGCCAAAAGTATCCAAGACACTAGCCGCATTGCCCCGCTGGATTGCCAAGGAAATTTGCTGAACCAGGTACCAACCAGACCGACGATCGCACCCCTTCTCTCGAAGACGCCTACCCAGCTCCTGAACAAATTTCCTGGCTTCGGAACCCCACGCCCCTGCGGTCTCGACGGCAAAGGGCACGAAATCGTCCGCCGATTCCAGGCATTGTTAAACTGTTTTATAAGTACAGAAACAATTAAAAAAACAATTAAATTAGATATGTTAAAAAAATAATAATAATAATAAACTTCTTTATTGCAGACATAAAAAACCCATAAAACACAAAAATACAGTAAAAGAAAAACCTAAAATGAAATTACACTTAAAATTGTTGTAAACAAAAAACAATTTAGTCATTTTTTGTTGGCGCTCTGGTATACCGAGAGCCCAAACCCATCGGACAGTACAAGTCCTCAGACAGGCACCGCAAAATCCCATTGTCAGATCCTCGTATTCTATTCCAAAAGGATGCGATACGGGATCTAACAATGGCAAAGAAGTCATATACCTATGCCGTACATATTTGTCTTCTGTTACGTTACAAACCATTAGGTACAAAAGCGCTCTATTTATCCTCAACCAATACTCTCTGAACATTAGACAAAATAAACTGCTCATGTTACTCTCCCAGAATCCATGAATCATCTATGACGTATGTTAATTCAGATATTCATTCAGTTACACGAGAATTAGGAGGAAAAATAGGTACTTTTGCTGGAATCATTGACCTTGAGTTACCTTCTAGCGTTTATTCTTTGACCTATATTTTATTTATTGAGTAATGACAAATGATTTGAACAGTGACTAAGTGCTACGGGTTTTCGTAGCTTGTAATATGTGCTACGGCGGACAGGTGCTACGATACGTGTTGATTGATTTGTGTACTTTTATTGCTACGCCGTAGCACGTGTATAAAGCTAACTGCATTGTTATTATGTAGGTACTACCGAAATACGAAGTTATTGGTATTAGTGTGTGTGTGTGTGTGTGTATGTATAAATAGTGGTAAAACTTTCAAATAAAAAATATAGTAAATGGTTTTTAGTGCGTTAGAAAGAGATAAAAAATGCACGGAGTTTTGATTTGATATATTTTATTAATGGAATGTTTATTTTAATTTGGCCATTTTTCGTTTTAATATGTGCTAATGTGTAATAGCCCAATTAGGATTTTAAGGGAAAAAGTTGGAAAAGTTCTGCGGTTTATAAAAATGTTATAATTCGGAAAATGATGGGATTTTGGTTTGTATTGAAAGTTTGGGCAGAACATCGAAGGGCAGCTAGAAATAAAATAAAAATGTCAAATCTGACTTCATACGGGACACGTCGCGGACTAAATAAACAACGGCGACCTTTTCAAAAATTTATATAAATGGTTCAAACCTACGCATTGTCATGTACCGACGTGCGATAACAGATTACAGTCAGAGACGATCACGAAACATAGTGATGTTCCATGAGATGAATCACAACCATAGACATCTAATACAGACTGTAAGCAGACTTAACATAAGAGAAATATTGCGTGCCACTTTTTACAACACGCAAATCTCACGCACTCAGTGATATGCACATCAAAACTTACTGGTGAAAAGATAATTCGGGTGTTTTCCATTTTACCATTTTATTTTAGTGTTTGTGGCACTTAATATCAATTATAACACAAAAATATTGCAAAAAACAGGCCGCACGTTGTCTGTTTATGACGCCATGTCACTTCTGTGACATGTTGCCATGGTAACATGATTGCGTTTTGGACACGCATTCCTTTTTGTCTATGGGTGCGTAAGTGTTGCAACAGCAAAAAGGAGAAATGAGAGATAGAGTTATCAAATTTTAATAAGAGCGAAAGTAATGGATATTTCATTTATTCTCTTCTATGTAGTAGTGAAGATAAGCTTAGGTCTGCTTACTGTATAGTATTAGATGGCTGTGATCACAACTTTTAAATGATGCTCGAGACGAGTCATAGACACAAGAAGTCATTTGTTTTTTTAATCTGTGCATAGACAGCTCAAGCCGACATTCAAAATCCGAATCGACTTTCCCGCCCTCATAACAAGAAAATTGGTTCGGATGAAAAGTACCCCATGCCGCGGCAGTAGTTTGGTTGGCAGTAGTCGCGCGACCGGCGTCGCGAGCAGATGTCTATAGACTCCACGTCAGAAGCTACCAAAGTTTCCCGCGCGAAAGTTTTTACGCACCAATTCATTGGACTGTGAATAATTTGGTACATATTTTATTTGTGTTCAGTGTTTTTCCGTGAATTTGTGCTCCGAATCCGTTGATGTCCGTAAGTATTTTTTATGGTCACGCTAATTGAAATGTCGGTCGACGAACTGTCTTTTAATAATGAGTTTTTATTTTTTTAATGTCACTCACGTTGACGTATCTTTTTCAATTTTGGAAGACGAATTAATTTGAAGTTGGCAGTGGTTTGTACAGTCATTTATTTTTTGTTTAAATAATTGATTGATGTGGTTGGTGTTTTTAAACGTTTTGCAAGTTAGGGAGATATTCATGTTAATTGTGCGGTAAAAATATGAAAGTTATTTTCACATTTAACATTATTTTTACATTTTTTACACGTAATCTAAATACATTTTTATTTTTATTAATTAACAAAGTTTGCCCTATTTATTTATGGTTATAAAGTATTTTTATATCCATGTTAGTAATTGTTTTAATTTAACCTGTTCATTACGTGATAACCATAATAAGTAATAACAGAGGTAAAAACATGTCAAAATTGTTTACATTATTTAAAGAAAATGAAAACAAATTTAACTAGAGGACTTTAAAAAAATAGGTAGGTATAGCAAAAATTTATAAGTTGTTGCAATGGCCACAATAAAGAAAACAAATAATAAAAACACACATTAATAATAAAGGCTAAGACAGAAACATCTACCGTAATGTACCATTAACCAATAAATAACTACCATATATTCATGAAAAAGAAAACAAACGATTAAAAATGAAGTTAAAAACATTTATTCAACAGTTCATGCGATTTTAATCCTCATTAAATTAAAACTAAAACAAACTACAAATATTAATCAACCCGTTATATTTATTATATCTCAGTTGGACACTAATGACATAATATTCTGGACGTTCACACCTATTTAATTAAATATACGACCAATAAGATTAACTTTCTTACATATTTTATATGTGTTTATTATTTTTAACGCAGTTTTTAACATAACATAATTTAGATATTTCAAAACGGATGTTTAATATCAATAAAATTAAGATTGACTTATTATATATGGTAGTAAAACGGTCTTATTGTTAAGAGCAATCTTTACCAGACAAACTTGTTAGAAAGAAAATGTTCTAAAAATTCTAGAGGTACTAAATATGACTAATTATTACTATTTAATCTGTGTCAAAGTGGCAATCAATAAAGATATTTCATCTCGTATACTTATAAATCAATGTTAACAGACATTATAATTGCTTTACTAGCCACAGGTCTCTTGGTCAATTGGTCGTTAACTTTTGGTGGCCGAAGAAAGACTTATGTAAGTAATTTTAATTTATCATTCAACAGCACACATAATATTCTTCTTTTTCTACTAAAATTAACACTTTACTAGCATTGAAATGTAACCATGTTTTGGTTAATACGTAATTGAAAGTGAACCTGAATTTCTAGAAACATGATTATTTTAAGAATGTGTCCAATAACACTTTTCTTAATGTCTCTATTGAGGCGACGACACTTTGTACCTACTTGTTATTTTTTGGGTAGCACTTGCACTGCACTACATTACACTGATTTGTACCAATCACATCAACAGCCTGAAGACGTCCACTGGTTAACATAGGTCTCCCCCACAGAGCGCCACTTTGAGCGACTGCTCGCCTCCTGCATCCATCGGCTCCCCGCGGTTTTCACCAGATCGTTGTTCCAACTAGTGGGGGGCCTACGCTTCGTCTTCCGGTTCGTGGTCGCCACTCGAGAATCTTTTTTCCACATCGGTTGTCAGTTCTACGACCGATGTGGTCTGCACATTGCCATTTCAACTTGCTAATTCTAAGAGCTATATGGGACACTAGTTCTCCTGCGGATCTCCTCATTACGGATCTTGTCTCGCAGGGAAATACCGAGCATAGCTCTCTCCATAGCTCGTTGCGCGACTTTGAGTTGATTCAAGCGCTTCTAGTCCAGGATTTTTTAACGTCAAAACTGCAGCTGGTTCCACACATTTTATAGAGCTCTCGAACAAATACGAATAAAATTTTCCTCCCACCTCTCTTTAGACTTTCTCCTACAAAATTCAGTTAACATAAAAAGAGTATTGTTTAAAATATAGAGCATCGAGCTAAAGTGGTCCTTACTAACTATAAAAAAGCACCTCGTCGAAAGAGGTCTGTTACCTCGTAAGTCTAGTAAGTTACGAGACTCAATTTTGTAGTTGGGAGTCGTAACTAACTATAAATTGAGCATCGAGTTAAAACGTTGATTCTTGAATGTTCCAAGGGGATCCGAAGGACGGCTTTGCTTTGCCTAATAGCCATAAGAATTTAGGCCTGGTGACCTTATTAAGTATCTGTTATATTTTAAAACAAGATTATTAGCTGTTGTATTACTTTGATCGTCACTAGAGAAAAGCTCTCTAATTTATATTTCTAGGTGAAAGGCAGTTCTTGGATCTCAATAAGACCGTTCGTGGTTATAAAATAAAAAAATATACCACTCTTTCATTATAATATCTTCTACTTATTACGTTTTTAGAGCCAATAAATTAAAGCTTCTTTGCCGTGTGGTACCGGTTTGCGAGTAGGACCACCCAATCTCTTCCCATGGGTGCCGTAAGAGCCGGCTAAGGGAATATCCAGGGAATGGGCAGCAGCATTCTCATCGATACATTAAAATCTTCTGCGGTCACCAAACCGCCTGCCAAGCGTGGTGATTACGGCAAACCCCCCTATGATTATGATAAGCGTCCAAAGTGGCGTTTATAAGGGAGGCCTGTGTTCAGCAGTGGACGTCTTCCGGCTGGTGATATGAAATATACATCTTTGAAATACTAGAATGATAGCCTAAAAATATTTTTGCTATATGTGAGGGGCTATTTGTGATAGTTGCGAGAACGAATGGTGTTCTCTCAACTTCTCTATTCCGGCCAGATGATCTGGCAGCGATTAGAATCAATTTGAGTTCAATTGAGCAGATTTATATGCTGAAGTGCAGCGCCATTGCCTCACCGTCTATGATGCGATGACCACGATTCTTTAGAAAAAAATTGAGACTTTTTCAACCAAAAACTATTTATACCATCTAACATTGAAATGGTTTATCAAATCATTCCTGTTTTTTTATTTTATGGATTTCACACCCAATCTGCTGAGCCGTGCACGTCATAGTTTGCTTACGCTACCTGAAATCTAGCCTAACATAGAATAAACCTGAAAATTTTGAGTTTTTGTGGGATGACGGAGAAGGTGTAACCGCAAAGCTACTGTAGTAATGTAATCTAGGTACATAGCAACATAACCATTTCTGCTACAATCTGACATTTCATATAGCATATTTTTGCTACTATCTGATCAGTGCTGTTGTGACTTTGTGATAGACGAAAGTTTTTTTTTTTGTGAACGATAATCTGATGTAAATGCTGCTATTGTTTATTTTACTGCGACCATAGTAAGATTGGCAATTATTAATAAACAAAAAATAATACAACACTAGCAAAAAACTATATAACAATAAATTATTTACTAACTAGGTAGCAAGACTTTACTGCAAAGTCCGTCTAGGTAGGTACCACCGCTTTGCCAGTTATTCTGCCGCCAATCAGTAGTGTGCAAGCATTAATGTGTTCCGGTTTGAAGGGCATTGTAGCTAATAAAATTACTGGGCAAATGAGACTTTATGAACTGATCTCACAGTGTAGAAAAGCTTTTGAGGTTGTGTGATGCCTCAGGATGACGTGCGCAGTACACGGTGTCGCGCGAAACTTCAATTTTGAGTTCCGAGTGATACTGCAATCTGTTATGGGTGGCCGTGACGCTTAACATCAGGCAAACGACTACCTCGTCATGACATTCATTTATATACATTGTCTCACGTTCAAAAGGGTTCACTCGTAAAATAAAGTGAATGTTACCGAGTAATATTCCACTGAGACAACCTCAAAACATGAATGAAGAACTGGATGAAAACCATGTCACCCAACCAAAACATTTACCTACTAATCACTTACGTATATTAAACAATTTACATCATGAAAATAACATTTATACGTCTCTGTATATGATATGAGCCTCTATATATCAATTTAACAACATCCGATGTGTCAGAATAAATAAATTCCAAGATTGGCGCCGCTCCAAGACGTATTGCAATGGAAAGATAACGTGATTTGATTCAGGACTATACGGAGATGGCTAGTTGCCTAAGTACTCTTTCATCTAATCTTAATAATCATTATAAATGTAAAAGCACATCTATAAACAGAGGTCATATAGAACTCAGGTGAAAACCTGCGTTTTGTATAATTTGTGACATTGCATCTGGCACTTTTTGCAAACAAAACATGTGTTTGTTCTGGGGTTTTTATTCTGTTATAATAAAGAAAGAAAGAAAATACATTTATACAAGAAGACATTAGATTATAGATTATTGATTTAAGTATGTATTTATAAACAAAAAAGTATCTATGTATTATACACTTATATAATGCCCCCCCATGGTACAAATTTTGCTTAGTTTGGGGATAGACGGCGCTGTGACCGTTACCCCTGAACTCTGTGGCTGAAAGGGCAATTAAGTCCTAAAAAAGCCAAAACAGTATTTTTTGTTTCGGAATGACGTAAAACCGAATCAGCTTTTTATTGATCCATAGTGTAGACTGATATTATATTATATATAAAGAAGTAGTCGCAGCCAATTGGTACCCATATATTTATAGTTTAAAAATAAAAATCCATGGTCACTCTAACTCTCAACGAATTATAGAACATTTGTTTCGGTATCTTAATGGAGACATATTAGGGGTCACTGTTTTTACTGGACTTATAAACGTTGAGTTACGTTTTAAATAAATAAATGGTTTAAAAGGGACTGTGGCCTAATGATGTTTTACTGAACCTGGTTTTAAATTAAAGGGTAATCCACTCTTGGGATGTGTTTGTTCAATGGACTTCCGTATGTAAATTGTCACACATCGTCATCACCATCATAATTATCATCATCATCATCATCATAATCATCATTATCATCATCATCATCATCATCATTAGTTCACTGCTGGACATCCCTCTCCTAATGCACGCCATTAGCGCGATTCTCGGCTAATGTCATCCGGCTGCCGCCAGTCACTGCGTATATCCTCGTTCCACCTAGTTGACGGGCGTCCTACACTACGGCCCATATTATACACTGCGCTGACTCATGAATCGATGCCTAAGTATAGATTACATTCAGAAAATGAACAATTTGTGAATGAAAACTAACTTGAGTAGCAATCGACGACTGAGCGTGATTCTGTAATAAGGCCCCTACGTTTGCCAAGTCGCGGTGTTCACTCAAGAACACACCAGTGGTTGCCGGCTCTGCGGCTAATGCATAGATTTAAATCTCAGAATATGCTCGAACTAACATTTTTTGGTCAAAATGCTGGTAAAAAATTCATCACCATCAAGGTGACGCCACCATAACGTCTTGCCATTGCATAAGTTTACAATGATTTGCCAAATAGTAAATATATTACTTTGTTACGAAACGAAGTATTAGTATTCAAAACATTGACTTAATTATTATAAGAAATATGCTGCAATTCTTTGTACAACCTTTCACATCACAACAAGGCATGTTTTTTTTGTATCCCCCTCGAGCGATCTCGTCTAACTTACATCACAGACTAAGCGCTAGTGGTTGCAAATCTGTGAATTTGGCTCCCACTTTAATGCGAAGTTTTAACCTGTCATCACAGGCATGTCCTTACAAAGTAATATATAATATGTTAACTAGCGGCTTGCCCCGGCTTCGCACGGGTATAATAGTTTTCACTGAGCACGCGATGCATATAAAGAATATTTAGGTATTTTTTACACATTGGATTACATTATTGGAGCTTTAGTAAGGATCCCCAATTAAAAAAATATATAGCCTATGTCACCCAGGGATAGTGTAGCTTCCCAACAGTGAAAGAATTATTCAAATCGGTTTAGTAGTTTCGGAGCCTATTCAATGCAAACGAACAAACAATCAGATCTTTCCTACTTATAATATTATTATAGATATAGATGAGCTAATGTGACCAGCCCACTGCCACTGAAGTTAGCTAATTATCTGAGTTCTGTCGGTTTTCTGTAAGATCACCTCATAATAACAAAACATATAACTACATACGAAAGCTCAAATGAAAGGGCAGGCTTATGGTCATCAGCGGTCATCGTCCAGCTGTTGATATATTTTTTTTAAGGCTGTGGATACTAGATGTTCTATTGAGTTCATTTCTTGGTTCACTTGTTCTTGGCTAAACTTGTTCACTGTTCAGTACTTCATTTGTTGTTTTGACATTGTTATTGATCTGGTGATAAAGATATCAGCATTGCCTTTTAAAAATATATTAATCCTGTAAATTAGCTTAAAATAAGTTTATCGCTGGCAACATCCATTAGCCCTTTTATTTAAAGGTTTTCATAATAATCCTTCGTTTGAGCCATGTTTATGTAAATTTTATAATTTGCTCTCTTGTACTTAACTACTTTAGTAGGGATGCCTTGCGGCGTTTTAAGATGTTTTTCGTGTTAAAGTTAAAGTTTAATAAGTTTGGAACAGCCTGTATAGCCGTTTACCGCGTTTTAAGAGAAGGTAACGCGGTTACTTAAATATACTTTTTAGTCGTTGTAAATATTAGTACCTATGTCTATCGAACGAAGATGACTAAAAAATGAAAGGGGTTAAAATTAAAAGAACTTGATAATATTATCCTTATCCTGATAATGATTATATCACATCGTGTAGTCCCGGCGCGGTGTGTGAACAAAACCACCCCATCTCTTCCCGTGGGTGCCGTAAGAATCTACTAACGGAATATTCCGAGAATGGGCAGCAGCATTCTCCTAGGTATAAGCATTAAAATCTTGTGCGATGACCAAGCTGCCTGCCAAGTGTGGTGATTATTGCAAACCCCCCTATGATATGCGTTCAAAGTGGCATTTTATGGGGAGGCCTATGTTCTGCAGCAGACGTCTTTAGGCTGTTGATGTGATGTGTAGTTAATTGAATATATAATTTCGATGCAAATATAAGTTATTGTTAGATATGGTTGGTAGATATAATAAACTAAAAAGAGTATATACTTTTTTTTTTGTATATAGTCTTCTGCATTTATTTATTTTATATAAGTACCTATATAGGTAGGTACTTATATAAAAATGCAGAAGACTTATTAATTATAATTATAATACCTATCGTATTTATTATGTGACTAACTAACCCGCCCTAGCTTCGCAGGGGTTAATTAGTTTTACGCCCTAACCCTGTTCAAGGGAAGAGGAAAGCGAGAGCGGTACCTATTATAAAGACACCGTTTTTAACCCCTGACGCAAACAGAGGGGGTTGTAATTATTCTAATCGTATTTATTTGAACCTTAAATAGGTGCTTATTACGAACTGAAAGGCGCAGTGTAGGTCGGCCTAGGTGAACCGACGATCTGGCGAAAACCGCGGGGAGCCGATGGATGCAGGAGGCGAGCAGCCGCTCAAAGTGGCGCTCTCTGGGGGAGGCCTATGTTTAGCAGTGGATGTCTTCAGGCTGTTGATGAGTTATATTACTTGTGATGCAAGGCTGCAAAGTAGGTTTTTGAGTAACTATGCTCGAGTTGATTTATTAAAAAAAAAATTGTTATATTAGTCTAGTACAGAAGCTGTTTTTTTAATCATGATAATTCATTTATTAGGCCTTTTTTTGAAATTAATACAATTAAAGATATAACCTACCTACACACTTACTAATAACAAAGAAAATAAATAAATATATACCTACTTACAGAAATTTTGAACCTGGTGAAATGTGTTTCGCTCAGAAGCAAAGATATCCTGCGTCTCGTACCATTTGTGAAACCTTCGCTACGCTCAGGATTTTATATTTATTAATTATATAGGAGTATTTTTCTTTACTGCTCTGTTAGAAAAAAAAATCCTATCTCGATCTATATAACTGGCTGGTTTTTTTTTTTTAAATTAGTTCTTGACCTGGATACAAAGTACTTCAGTCGCAATATTAAAAAGTCTACAAAGTCTGCATTATAATATATTATATTTTACTTAGTCATAGTCACAGTCATAGTCCAGTCCAAGTCAGGTAGTCATAGTCCAGTCAAAGTCGTGCCCCAGTAAAGTGGTGGCAAATTTACTAGAGGCTTCTATGGAGTTTTGGAAGCAACACGAAAAACCACGTTTCACCACATTATATCACTTGCCAACACTCATGCTCGTAATTCAGCACTTAATGCGTAAAACACCACCAATTATAAACATTAACACTGGAAAAAACACAAGTTTTGAAAAATAATACAATGCAACGACGTGAACTTTTTCGCGTTCCCGCCAAAAATCCAACTGGCTGGTAACATCGAAGTGTTGCCAGTGTCTTCAATGTTCCGTTTGATTAACTTTTCTGGCTCATTTGGGGTTCCGAAACAATCCTACATTTATTCCGATTGGAGCTCGGCTGCTTGCCTTCTGAAAGTTTATTTATTGGCTCTACAACTTTTTGAAAGCGAAACCATTTATCCTAATTTTTTTTTATTCTATTGAATGACGTGACGAGCTAGTCGTTCACCTGATGTTAAGCAACATGGTCGCCCATAACAGTTGCAGTGTCACTCGGAACTTTACAACAAAAAAGTTTCGCGTGACACTGCACTGCGCACGTCATCCTGAGACATCAAACAGTCTAGTAATCAGATCAGATCATAAAGTCTCATTTGCCCAGTAATTTCACTAGCTACAACGCCCTTCAAACCGGAACACAATAGTGCTTGCACACTACTACTTGGCGGCAGAATAACTGGCAAAGCGGTGGTACCTAACCACCTAACCTAGTACCTACAACCTACCTACCTAGCTAGGTACCTACGTACCTAGTACCTGGTACCTAGTTCTTTGTCTGTTTGTCGAATTCATGTCACCTTACTTGGCATTACCCGACATTCCTTAGAAGCTGTTTTTGTAAATTTTGATTGTTTTAACCTACTTGCATGCCTCATTGGCTGGATGTAGCGATCTAGCAATTTTGTAACACCTATATCACCTACTTTCGTAAGTAAATAAGTGAATTATTAATTATTATGAATGAGGAGTTTTATTTAAAAAAAAGAAATGGTGTTTTATGTATGACCCAATAGATGGCGCCAGTTGTGGTTTTACCAAAATCTGTCACTGTCACTGTTTCAAGCATAGACCACAAGTTATAGGAAATGTATCACGATACTGACTGACAACTCTAAACTGTTTCGTTTGTTCTATTTTCGTTGCGCGATAGCTCGGCTTAGTTTTGGATCATAATATTAACGTTTATCTGTCTCGCAGTTCTGCTGTACTTCAATTTACTTAAGAATAATGCACCACAGACTACTTAGGAGATACTACAGACAATGTACTCGTGGTCCACTCAACTGAATTTGACATTTCTTTGTAGGTAGTCTAAGCATTTTCTTATGTTTAAACTACTCTGTGGTTTGAAAGGTTTAAACTATGTACTTACAGCGCCATCTAGAAAAGAAGCGGAACTAGTGTTTTTTTTTTAAATAAAAAGCCTCATTAACACACCGAATAAACGCTCACTGTTTGCCTGTAACTAATCATTGGCTATATTCAACCAATGAGCGTACAGTTTTAGGTGTGTGCGTATGCCAAATGTACGAGAAACCGGGGTCAGTCGTGGAAGTCACACATACTCGGTCACACGTCTTTCTTGCCGTACAGTAAAGGTAGAGTCAAAAACCTATATGATAGATGTACCGGTGGCAAATTCTAACTAACTAAACTTCACATCTTGGTTAATGGCCTCTATGGTGTTGCCATATGTTGGTTGCAAAAATATAGCCTTTTAAAAAATTAAAACAAAAAAACACAAATATATAGCCTTTAAATTAATTAAAAGGCTATATTTTTGTGGCCCACCACATATGGCAACACCATAGAGGCCATTAACCGCCTAATTAAAAAATTAGGTGGTTCTCTTCCCTCTCTTTCTTCCCCTTTCTTCTCTTCTACGTCAAAGTGGTGACTTTGGAAATTGTCAAGTTAACATGAAGACAAGTTAGGAAGGACAATTTTGGAAATGGACAAGATATAAAGTGGCTCACGGCGACCAGAAGGATCTACATCATCATCATCATCATCATCAGCCTGAAGATGTCCACCACTGAACATAGGGCTCCCCCAAAAACCACCTAGTGGGGGGCCGGCCTTCGCTGCGTCTTCCGGTTCATGTTGCCACTCGAGAATCTTTCTTCCCCATCGGTTGTCAGTTCTACGAGCGATGTGGCTGCCCACTGCCACTTCAACTTGCTAATTCTAAAAGCTATATCGGTGACTTTAGTTCTCTTGCGGATCTCCTCGTTCCGGATCTTGTCTCGCAAGGAAACTCCGAGCATAGCTCTCTTCATAGCTCGCTGCGCGACTTTGAGCTTACCCATAAGGCCAACAGTATGAGATCACGTCTCAGTGCCATAAGTCATCACTGGCAACACACACAGAATCTGGCAACATACACAGAAAGATCTACAGTTACAATGAAGCACAAAGCGTGAAAAATGCCGCGTTTCAAACGCTCGAAAAAATCCTTGAAGTAAAACATCAACGTGAACAGAAACAGAAAGAATCTTACAAATATATTCCTTATCAAATCGTCTGCCAACGACTGCTAATTTATTGTCCTTCTGTTTCATTTATTTTTCGGTGAAAGGGTATGTTCCGCCCTTTGATCTCCGACCCGTGTAGATATGCTTGAGATATGATTGGTCTATATTTCATACGAACCCTTGGCCATCTATAATACAAACTCCAGATAGAAGACTTCCGTACTATCTCACTATTTCTGGCATTTTCAGACTGTTACTTTTTTGATGAAAACCGTGAAAACAAAACGTACTAAGTGGTAGGGCTTTTCTGCAAAGTTCGTCTAGGTAGGTATCACCGCTTTGCCAGTGATTCTGCCGCCAAGCAGTAGTGTGTAAGCACTACATGTGTTCCGGTTTGAAGGGCATTGTAACTAGTGAAATTACTAGGCAAATGAGACTTAAGAACTGATCTTTTTTAGACTGTGTGATTTTTCAGGATGACGTGCGCCGTGCGCAGTTTCATGCGAATTTAGAGTTCCGAGTGACACTGCAATCTGTTATGGGCGGCCTTGACGCTTAACACCAGGCGAACGACTAGCTCGTCATGTCATTCGTTTACATGAAAAAACGTCATTTTATATTTAAAATATCTTTCTATATGTCAACATAGCATAAAGAACTATAATCCTTTGAATTTAGAGCGAGTGTAATTCAGCGGTAGCCCGATGCGTCTTTCAAACCGACGCACCCAGGTTCAAATCCCGCTTGCTCCCTGTACCAATGACTTTATATGCGAAATTTGTAGTGCTCTTACAACGGTTTTTTTAATTAACGATAGGCTAATATTTGACCACGATCTCACCTGATGATAAGTGACGACGCGGTCCACGACGGGGCATGCTTGCCTAGAAGATACCGGTTCACACTAGCCTTAAAAACTCCCAGATTATACTTGTCAGGAAACAATGACGCTGGCAAGGCATTCCTTTACTGTCCGAATTATAAACGTGGAATCAAAACGATTTGTACGTAATCGAGGAATTTCTACCCCTTACTATACGGATGCCGTGTTTCCGTGCGTCTAGTTGTACGATGGTAAAAAGGGGATGGGGGAATTAAGTTGTGCAATTCCAAATGGCATGGTCAAGAATCACAAAATTCGATACCACAATTGTGTCAATCACCAACCTGCATTTGGCCAGCGTGGTTACGGCCTACAATCTCTCCATGTCATAGAAGACCCGTGTCCCTGTAGTGGGAACCTGGGAACGTATTAAGGCGACAGGTATACCAAACAAAATGTTTTTTGGCACGTTTCCTGGCGTAATTAGAACATGTGGAGCTTTGAATTTAATATATCATGTAATTAATTTCATTACGCCGTTTGTGGTGACCGCAAATACAGGATTAACAAATATAGCTCTATAGAAAAAAATCGTAAACCTCCCTCAAAAAATTCAAATGTTCCCATTTTACTGAGCTTCTACCGAATATTTTACAAAAAATAAATTAGTGCATTCCCAACAAACACTCAGATGTCATGATGACTTAATAACTTTGAAAAATACTATATAAAAATAGATATTAATTAAAAACCGTCATAAACAGTCATTTCGTGCGTTGTCTTTGTCGTAAGCGCCGCGCTAAAGTGCAGACTGAATTGATATTTAAGACTATGACGTTAAAGTGGATGTTTCTTTGAACGGATTTGGACCTGCTTATCTGGCTCTACCCGCCACCTTACGGACTGATGACGTAATGTCTTTACGTCATCAGTCCTTAAGGTGGCGGGTAGAGCCGGCGGGGATGTCTTCCTGGAAAAAAAGACCAGCGCACTTGACCGTGTTTTCGACAATAGCCACCCTTCATACTCTCATGCGACTGTACAAAAACACTGTACTAAAACAAAAATAACATCTTCATAAATCTTTGACGCAAGTGATCGTTAGATTAAACGAAAATAAAGGAGTTATGCGTAATAAAAGTTTGAGACGAGTTTTGATGTCCGACACAATAGAAAGATGAAATTCTTTTGTCTTTGCTTGTTTCCTTGGAAACTAGATTGCCTTGAGATAACTAAAACTTTCTTCTTTCTGTTTCATAAAAATGTAATATTCAGAACTTATTTTTTTTTTTTATAATCAAAGTGCTCTCATTTTCTCCAAATTAACTACTACAATCATTCATAATTAGATACCACATGGAAATAAATAGACTTGGCAAAACGTTTAGTAGGGTATCAGGTGATCAATAGGTAGGTACACTATAGCTTTTGTTTAGCACAGCAATTTTAACTGCCATTCAACGTGATAATGCTGCCAGAATTTGGGCACTTCTTCCTCCACCAACAGGTTAATTTTAGTTGTACAGGATGCAATTTAATTCATTAGCATAAATTGAGTGCATGATAGTGCATCATTTATTGATGATTATTAAAGAGTAAAGAGTGCAAATGAAAATGTTATTTTTATTAAATTTTGTACCTATATTGTGCCAGGGCGCCTAACGTAGTTGGAACGTACGATTTTTATACATTTAAAAGTTTTTTTACCTTGTATGTTATAATTAAAAACAGTACTTAATTATTTTAATATAATTTTGTACTGTAGCAGTTGATTAAGTAAGTTATCCCATTTCTGAATTATTATCAATACCATATCGATGCGTTAGATTTCAAAAAAAAATTTTTTTGGGCTTATTGTGTCCGCGGTGGCAGAAGTTTCAAAGGATGCTAATGAATTCAATTATACTCAGTATATTTTTAAATATATTTTGTTAAATTTGGATGGAATTATTCAAATTTTCACACGTATTGTTTATTACCAACGACAAATTAAGACAATTTTATCTAAAAAAATTGAGCGTTTCGTGAAGAGGGTGCAAATATGGGATGCCTTTAGCTTTTCTTCTAACACGCATTTTGAAATACCGTTTTTCAGGAACCACCTATATAGGAAAAGCTTGCAATACCTATATTTTACTTCGACTGGCCTGTTAGCTCAGTTGGTAGTAGCTCTACCTTCTAAAATATTTGTTGTGCGTTTGATTCCCACCTAGGACAAATATTTGCGTGATGAACATCGATGTTTGTTCTGTATCTGGGTGTTACATATTGTATTCTATGTATGTATTTACAAACAAAAAGTATCTAAGTCATGCAAAGTATTGAATCAGTTATTGGGTTTCTATCACAGATTAGAGAATAAAACAAAGTGGTTTCTATAGTACTAGCTATGCTTAGTTTGGGACTAGATGGCGCTGTGTGAAATGTCCACACAAATTTATTTATTTTTATTTATTTATAGCTCGTTCTCCATCTATAGGTACAAAAGCTAAACGCCATAAATAGTTTACCTGTCTGATATCTTATTTGCAAAGTAAACACGCTGTTCTGAACTAATTCCAGGCAAAAAGGAACACACAACCTATTTGTGGAACGTATTGTTTCCCAGAAACTTTGGCATTTATTTATGAAACTATTCTCTTGAGCCTTCAGAGAGGACTCGATTTGAATTATTTAACGTGTAAAACAAATCTGATGTAAAAACGAAAGTTTGTGGGATTGAACCGCGTCTAAATCGAGATTGTTTAGGGCCTACTAAATTTCTAAAAGTATAGACGTAGCTAGTCTTTTTTCCACAAAAAGGGTCGCATTTCTAGCTGGAATTGCTAAAATACCTACCTACCTAATACCGACATGTAATGCAAGATTCAGATTGTTGTTGAGACCCTGGGTCCGTGGGGACCGGAAGCTCATCGCGTTTTCCAAAGTCTATCAGATCGCTTGGGCGATGCGACGCGTAACCAAAATGCTGGCACTTATTTGGCTCAACGCATCATTACAATTCAACGTGGCAATGCTGCCAGCATGTTGGGACGCTACCTACCAGTAGTGGGCTGGAGCATTTGGACTGTCTATAGGCCATCGCGGCTATTATACAGTCCATAATATGTTCTTTGTAGTAGGTAGTGTAGCTAGTTTAGTTTAGTTTAGTTTTTATTATTGTAGTAGTTAGCTTAAGTAATAAAGGCACATTGCCCATTAAAAAAAATATTCAGACATTTTTAGATTTCGAATTTTTATTTTCATAATACATCTGCATGGCCAAAGTACCTGGATAGGTAAGCTATGGCGCTTATCAACGTGCACAATAATAATAATTATTTTCGACCTACTTCGTTTGGCCCAGCAGCAACAGAAGTACATTTAATTTTACCTAAAATAATGACTACTTAAATACCTATAAAACCATATATCCAACGTTTATCTACTCTTAAAAAAATATTCAAACCTAGCCCGCATATTAAAACTATTCGAAAAACGCCAAACAATGAATGGAAATTTAGAACTTTGTCCATAAAAATGAAATACTGTTCAAGCGGGTGCACATTAATACCGAATACCTAAACTTTCAAATTCTACTCCATAAAAATCAGACTTTGTAAAGTTAATAAACAATCGTTAGGTATTTTCTATGTAGGCAAAGGGTGTGAAGCCACTTGTGTCTCAGTTTGCATAAATTAAGTTTGCATAAATTACAAAAGGTGTCACCTGCAAGCTAGCCCATTTTTAATTCAATTTCCTGGAATAAAATTTAAATTTTTTGTTTCAAGGGGTTATGTGCCTGTATTCTGTAAACTACTACCAACTACTACCGAATGCCACCTGATGGTAAGTGACTACAATGTTGACGATAGAGTCACATACCATCAGGTGGCAAGCTTGCACTTTTTTATTGTGTATAGGCAAAGCATGTCTCCACTATCTCACCTGATTTATAGAATTTACTGGTTTTCGAAGTGAGTCTTACTACAAGATTCTCCTGATTCCTGAGTCTCAGACGTGCGCAGTGCAGTGTCATGGGAAACTATATTGCTTTAATTTAGATTTACGAGTGACACTGCAGCTGTTATTATGGGCAGCCGTGACGCTTATCATCAGGAGAACGACTGGCTCGTTATGTCATTCGGTTAAATAAATATATACATAACCGGTTTCTTTTACATGAATAATTTAAATAATTAAAAGCAAAAAGGGATTTAACTTCACTAAAATCTCGAATTTATGACCGATGATATTGAACAAAACGCATTCTGCCACATGCACCATATGCGTGGGTGGAACATTAAAAGATTTCTTCACTACCCGTTACCAGACTGTGTATTTGAGATTTAAGGTGGAACGTTTCACTAGCGCAGCAAATTAAAATTTTCTTGCGTTCTGTTGCCAATAATAGCTTAATTACTCAACGTGATTACATGAAAACTAATTTTGCGCAAAGAAATAGAATGTATCAATAAATAACAACTAAAAGTATCACCTACATATTATTGGTTTAGCGACAAATGGCAATAGACTGAAAAACTAAGACGAAATTTGTTTATTGCCATTTGTCGCTAAACCAGTGATATCTAGGAGATACTTTTAATCGTAATTTGTTGATACATACTATTTCTTTACGTTAAATCAGTTTTAATGTAATCACGTTTAGTAATTAAGCTATTATTGGCAAAAGAACGCAAGAAAATTTGAATTTACCGCGCTAGTAAAATGTTCCACCTTAAGTGTGGGTGGGTTTTGCCCCTAAATGGCGAGAGAAAGAAAATAGCTAAAAGATTGGAAAGATCGCCCAGAGTTGAAGTAATTGATTAAGTTCTTTATGGACCTGTCGACGCTGGAGTGAAACTTGGAAAATGCAAATGATAGTCCGTTGGGGTTGAGATGGCTCTTAAACTTTTTGAATGGACCTCAAATTAGCTCTTGTTTATAATGCTTTTGGCTTTGGAACCCTCTTATTTTGGAACGTTTTTCAGGTCAATTACGGTATTTTATGAAGGTTTTTTTTTAGTGGATTTTAAAGACCTTTTGATTAGTGTAAATCACAGATTGGAGATAAAAACAATTGCTGTGATGCATACTTACGTGGTGTGATCTAGAATGCACCTATAGGTGTTACCAAACTACGCCACGAGATACCTAATTTTGTCTTCGCATTATCTCGTACCGATACGTCTTTTTATGAGCTTTGACGTTTTGAGAATGCAAATGACAAAATTATCTCACAGCGTCTGCTTTTTGCAAGCCCGGCAGAGCTCTAACACTTATTTCCAAAGTTACGTAGATGGTTATACAGGGATCAGACTTTTGAAAAGTGAACTCTAGGCCCAATTTTGAGGGCTTGCGTTGACAGTCCCTTAGTTACTAAAAATATAGCCTTCTTTTACCTACATTGCCGTATATTTGACAAGAACTGGAACAGTTTTATGGTTTTAGGAGTTTTAAAAAAGCCTTTAAATTGGGCTTTCTCTCACATTAGGTATAAAACATATGACATTTCTACGTCATGCCCAAAGTTTCGGATGCAAAAATCACGTAGATGACCAGCCATGCTAAGATGTGTATATACCATGAACTTTATTTTGTCCGATTACCTCGTGTGTAAATCACAGAATTCGCCTTATTTACACTAAATCTATGGCGTAAACCTCAGATGTAGCGCTCATAGCGAAGCACGACTAGCCGTTTCTAACCTACGTTCGCTACGGTCACTACTTTGATGGGTGACCGCTACAGCAAAAAGTGGTATTTACAACTGAACGCTAAGCTTCGGAGGGCACGTTAAGCCGGCGGTCCTGCCTGTTGTCGTAAGACAATATCGTTAAGCCAAGTCAGACGCCATTGGGCGGCTTAAAAATTCTGACACCAGGGCTGACCACTTGCCTACACGAGAAGAAGAAGAAGAAGAACAGATTTTATAGTAATGCGACGAGAAAATGATCTTGGTGTGCGTAACAAAACTTCATCATCATCATCAACAGCGTGAAGACGTCTACTGCTGAACATAGCCTCCAGAGCACTACTTTGAGCGGCTGCTTGCCTCGACTAGGTGGCCCGATGGTCTGGTCAAAACCGCCGAATGCTATGGATGCAGGAGACAAGCCCCAAAGGTCAAAACTCTTTCCACATTTATGGAGTACCTAGTTAGTTTCTCTGAGGGACTGAATCAGAAATGAGGTGATCTGACAGAGAACTAAGGTAATTGACAGCCCATAGAATTAGCAGACTGAAGTGGCAGTGGGCTGGTCACATTTGCCGCAGAACCGAAGACCGCTGGGGTAGATGTGTTCTTGAGTGGAGACCGCGGCTTGGCAAACGTAGTGTAGGACGCCCTCCGAGTTGGAGCGACGATATACGCAGAGTGGCTGGCGGCAGCTGGATGAGATTAGCCGAGGATCAGGCTCAGTGGCGTGCATGAAGAGAGGCCTATGTCCAGCAGTGGACTGATACAGGCTGATGATGATGATGAGTTACTTATGCCCCATATTTCTATACCGATGTAGGCATGTTCTAGCAACTCGAGAGGGTCCATTCTGGTAATTATGACTTGGTTGGTTTAGTCTTGATATAATTACATCCTATGTCATGTCCATCAACTTTACTCGCAAAGTAATTTACCGCTTGTAATTTTAACAGAATACCTACAAAGTGTGTGATTTTCGTGAGATTAATAATGCCTGTCTGTATACTAAAGTTATCTATGATACCTCCTCATCATTATCAACAGCTTGAAGACGTCCACTTTGAACATAGGCCTCCCCCAGAGAGCGCCACTTCCATCGGCTCCCCAAAGTTTTCACCAGACCGTCGGTCCACATAGTGGGGGGGCTGGCCTACGCTGCGTCTACCGGTTCGTGGTCGCCACTCGAGAACCTTTGAGGTTGTCAGTTCTACGCGCGTTGTGGCCATGTGTGCCACACCTACTGCTGCATTTGGTTATGTCACAGAGGAATATGCGAACTTATTTAGATGGAGGGAGTTTCTAGAGTTAGGAGATGTCAAACTTCAGCACAGAGGGGCATAAGGTTAGATTGAAATATGTAGATGTTACTATACTATATCTAGCAATTTAAGCCATCGGTCCCGGTTGTCATAAGAACATTATGGCAATCGTTACGGGTAGTCACATGCCTGATAGAATCTGACGCCTGATCTAACCATACCTGTTACTTTATTGGTCCCTTATGGGTTGCGAGGTCAGATGGCAGTCACTTCTGTAATTCTGGTAGCTCGCCGCTACAGGTTAGATTGGGAGCCGACCCCAATAACAAATGGGAAAAGGTAAAGAGGATGACGATGAAGATATTACTATAAAGACAGGTATTATGACCGTATGCACTAAAAGTTTGACAGCGCTTAAGTTCATACTTATCTGTATAGGAAAACTACGTTGCAGTATTGTAGACAGTTTATGTCCTAGAGAGTTAAGTGCGAACATAAGAGTTGTCAACTTTAGTGCAGACGGTAATTAGCCTTGATAGAGATAGAGAGAATTAGTTTGAACCAAATATTTCCTGGTATTTGTTAAATTACCACCTAATAATTATACCGTATTAGTTCCGTTCCGGGAACGAGAACTTATAATTAGATTTGCGCAACCCTCAGATGTTTTCATGGAAGCTTACGTATGGTATGTAAACTAGATGAAAATTTCCAAATTGTAATTAGTAGGAATATCAGCGTTACATAGACCAGGCGCTTTATTAACTTTGGAAAAACCGATGAGCTCCCGTTCCCCACAGACTCAGGACCATATTAGTATCTATACATATAATAAAAATAAAACTGTAACTGGGTTACCCGAACTACGCCGTTTCTCGCAGTAATTTCTATATATTTTATAAGAAATAAAACAGTCTGCACGTAGCTCTGTGTAGGAGGTGTAATTGACTAATAAAAAATTCTATATACAAAAACCAATATCAAAAACATTCAAAAATAAAAATACAAGTAAAAAAAGGTCGGTCTGTTTGTCTGTCCCTTTGAACACACATCAAATTCAAAATCACATCAAATTTCAGCGAAATCCGTTCAGCAGTTCCAGCGGGAACTACTTTTCGGGATTTCGCTGAAATTTTCAAAATATTATTAAGGAGACTTTTTGTTTCCTAAAACGGCCAAGTGCGGGTAGCACGAAGAAACGGATGTAGTTTTTATGGAAGATATATATTATTATATATATTATTGTTTTATAAACCGATTCATTTATACTCATCCTGTCGAAAGGAAAAGAGAAAGGAAAGGGGAAAATGATGAATGGATGGGCTGGCAAAGGGAGGCAGGCCGCTTCCCTCTTCCCGTAAACAGGGTTAAAATGTAAAACTAATTAACCCGTGCGAAGCGGGCGGGTCAACTAGTTGTAAATAAAGCCAGAAGGCACCTCTTGTGTTGAGTAGTTGAGGTGTACAGTTTGCACAAACAAACATTATAGTGCCTAGATTGCGCTTGTTACGTTGCCGTGTGACGTCAGTCCACAGCTCACAGCGACTGGTGCCATCCAGGCATGCGCCGATGCAGCAGACAGTGTCTTATGTCATTTCACACGATTTTGAATGGCATAAGGTACTCCGGTCCCGGCCTTGGGGCCGGAAGCACCACTTTAGATTGCAGGACAAGTAAAATACGTACATCGTGTAATATTTGAATGTCAAATATAGATTAATTGAAAATAGACATCATCTTAGTTTCTCTTCTGCATTCTCTACCTGCAGCCTCCGTAACTCGCCGATACAAGTAAAATAGAAAATGCATGGGAATAAAAATCCGGCCAAGTGCGAGTCGGACTCGCAGACGAAGGGTTCCGTACCATAATCAATAAAAACGAGCAAAAAATCACGTTTGTTGTATGGGAGTCCCCATAAATATTTATTTTATTCTGTTTTTTAGTATTTTTTGTTATAGTGGCAACAGAAATACATCATTTGTGAAAATTTCAACTGTCAATCACGGTTCATGAGATACAGCCTGGTGACAGACGGACAGATAGCGGAGCCATAGTAATAGGGTCCGTTTTACCCTTTGGGTACGGAACCCTAAAAAGTCAAGGAGCCAATCACATCGCTTGGTCTGCATCACGCAAACGAATTAAATTCAACGTCTCATCATCTTTATATTCATATTGTTCGATATACATCGTAACTTTTCACTGGCGAACCAAAGACTAACCGGTGGAGCGAGTCTGTCACAGTTGTGACTCGTTTCGCGCAACCTGAACAGTTCCATGTCACAGTTGTAGCTCCCAGGTGATTGCGCTACTAGGCTGGTCGCTTTTTCTACTCAACCGCCTTTTTTTTGTTTAACCGGCCTGGATACAGAGTCATTTTGGCCGCCTCTTGAAGTTACTCAACCGCCTTACAGTCAGTGATGCCAGCCAGAAAAACCATTCAACCAACTCAATATCGAAAATAGGAACAAATTAATAAATTCACGACATTCGTGCAGGATTGGAAGTAGGATTACAAAACGTTGAAAGAATACCGCCAAGCCGCCACTAACTGAATTTTTAACATCCTTCGACAAAATAACACGGTAACTGCCATCCAACGACTTCCGCCGCCATTAAAGGTGCATTTTCCATCAGTTTCCGACATGCAACGTGTTCAAGAAACAAGTTACACCTGTTCTGTATAATACGGTACTTATGTGATAAGATAGAGCTCTTGTAAGTTATGGTATCCTAGTACCTACTATTATCAGTTTTAGTGAAAAAGACCGCAGTTTCACCAGCATTGTATTTATTTATTTACTTACTAGCTTTTGCCCGCGGCTTCGCACGCTTGTATTGTGTTATTTCTACGTTAAGGTAGTCTAATAATAGCTTAGTTCATGCATTTCCTATTATACTAAACAACAAAATCCACTAATTTTTTTCGGAGCTCAGCACGTATTAGCAGATTAGGTAGCACACGTGTAAAAATGTTGTTTGGGTAGTAGGTAAGTATGGCTTTTCACGTGTCATCAGATCACCTACACATTGATAAAACAGTGGGTTAGAAACTGCAAATCATAGGTACAATATTTAATTAAATATGTACCTACTTAGACCTACCTTATACTTAGACGTTAGGTTTTTTAAATATGCGATAGGCGTCTAACTAATAAAAGTTCTATAATATGGTATACCTACATACCAGTAATACGGTCGATCTTTTCCTTGTCATTTTCACTTCAACAGATATTCTTGTGTTTTCACCATAAAAACAGTTCAAGTATTCATAAGAGGTTCCAGTAAATTTTGTTTAGGTAGTAAGTATACCTACCTAAATAACAGGTAGGTAACCTATTATTTAGGCAGTTTAGAAAAATACAAAACAATCACTGGTTTCGTCAGCGTTTCATATCCGCGCGCTTTTCGTTTCCAAAGAGTATCTTTGTTGCATTCACCCACAGATTAGAGAAAAAAACAATTTACTCTGTGCATTCACCACATAATTTTTTTACTTTCTGAAGTTTGGGTCCATACGAATTGAGTATTTAGCCAGTGTCAATAATAAGTTTATAAAATATGTAGGATATTACCTACGACGGAGTTGTTACGTCATTGCAACTGCAATCATAAATCACTAATCACTGGTCTTCAATCAAGTTCATCATAGATTATCAAATAGAAACTGATCCGGAGCTTCGATTACACCCGTAAAGAAGAAGCTCCAAGAAACTTCACGGTGATAATTATTATTCATTTTATCATTAACGATTTCACTCAAACAATAATAATGACTATCACGATTTCTACGACTTGTGTTCACGTCCAGAGTCGAACGACGAATGCCCCGAGTGCCGGTCGACCACTCCTTTTATACTTGTTCAGTGGCGGGGCGTTGCAGGTAGAATGTGACGCAGGACCCGATTGCGACCAGTTTTAATGTTGCTTTTGCTGCTCATACCACGATGTTGCCATTCCGCTTACACCCCGACAAATACATACTTTACAGCTGGAGTATTGCATTTACCTATACGATGCGTACATAATTAATCTTGTTAATACTAATTAGAAATCACAAGTACTTACGTACGCCACTGTAAAAAGAGTCGACATTTATATTAAGTTCGCTATTTTTCAGGTTGTCTCATTCCCACTGCACTTTCAACATAGTGGTGGGAGTGAGAAAATAACATGTGTACAAAGCTCTAATCAGATTCGCTTTTGCAAAGAATGTTTCATTTTTAGGGTTCCGTTACAGTTTTAAAATAACTTATAATAATAATTTCAAAGGAACCCTTATAGGTAAGATCACTTTCTTGTCCGTCTGTTTGTCTTTCATAATTTATTGCTCTAACCTGTGGTTTGTCATAAAGAGAATATAACCGCTCAGTTTGTTTTGTTCATTGAAAAGCCCACAGACCTAAAATATTTTAACTATTAAAACTCATTTACCTACGTGAAAGAAGAAGAAGAAATCAAAACCAAACGGTTTTTTTATATTGGCTACTGTTATTGCCAAATGCGGCACAATTTTGCCACTAACCATGTGACACAGACCTACCACTTCTTCGTTAATGGCTTTCTATCGCTTTTCAGCAATAATGAGGCTTTTTATTTTTTAAAAAAAACGCTAGTTCCGCTTCTCTTCTAGATGGCGCTGTAAGTACATAGTTTAAACCTTTCAAACCACAGAGTAGTTTAAACATAAGAAAATGCTTAGACTACTGTGTTAGACTACCTACAAAGAAATGTCAAATTCAGTTGAGTGGACCACGAGTACATTGTCTGTAGTATCTCCTAAGTAGCCTGTGGTGCATTCTTCTTAAGTAAATTGAAGTACAGTAGAACTGCGAGACAGATAAACGTTAATATTATGATCCAAAATTAAGCCGAGCTATCGCGCAACGAAAATAGAATAAACGAAACAGTTTAGAGTTGTCAGTCAGTATCGTGACACATTTCCTATAACCTGTGGTCTATGCTTGAAACAGTGACAGTGACAGATTTTGGTAAAACCACAACTGGCGCCATCTATTGGGTCATACATAAAACACCATTTCTTTTTTTTTAAATAAAACTCCTCATTCTGCCAATGTCAAGTGAGTAAAAATTTGTACGGTTATGTCATGTCAAAGTCCTATTTTGTCAGTCAAAATGCCATCAGTAAAATGGTGGATATTTTACTGAAGCTCTTACTCTTATTTTACTCTAAAAAGCCGTTTAAGAGAAAACGAAAATGGATGGTTATATAAACTTGGAACCATTTGCCAACACTCGTGCACGTTTACAAACACTTAAGGAATAATAATACACCCTTATTAAACATAAAAATACACAGGTTTTGGTAAAACAATCAAAATTCACAACCGCCATCGACAGATTTTCTTCAAAGACCTCCAACCGAACGTTACACGGCCATGTTGCTAACTCGAGGATCTTACCCTAATGTATAATTATACTTACCTACATCTAAGTACCCTTTTAAAACATTTTTCATAAAATATTTCATATCAATGGCAAATACAAATGTCGTCTAAAGCCAAATTAATATTTGTTGGTATATGTATCTATTTAACTTCTAAAATGCTATGTAATGTGTGAAGAACCGATGGCAGGATCGCCATGTAATGTGGCATGGTTTTGCCACATAAAGGTTGCAGGTTCTTGGTGTGGTGGGAACTCCTATGGTTGATGGTAAGCCATGTTGGCAATGAAAGGTGGTGTTGCGGTGCACAAGTGTATTGTACGGCTACTACATGATGACTGCCTAGTCTAACTTAATACTAACTTATGCTACGTCGGCTAAACTATATAGGTCGGGCGTGTTCATACACTACACCACCCGATTTATTGGAAAAAAATGTTTTTTATACTAAAAGAAAAAACATTTTTATGCTATACAAAAAAGATACATATCTCAGTTTACTAAAAAAACATAACTCATACAAAAAGCAATTATACTGTAGAAGCAAAAAGGTCGACTAATAATATTATAAAAAAATCTTAAAAGTTATTATTACCTAGACTTACACTCATACATTATAATAATACGTTTTAATTTTTCACCTTAAACATTTCACTATTTTAATAAGTTTTATTACATATGCTAGTGTTAGGGGAAGGGTTAGTTCCCTTGTAACATGGGATGAAATCAAAAATATCTAGATTTCAAAGCGATTGCAGAGCACACACTTGTTCGTCGAATAAAAGAAATAAGACAATACAAGCAGACTTACCTAAATCGGTCCCAGCAACGGTAGATGTAGTTAGCACCACTCACACAGCACAAAACGTATTAAATCTTTGTACTTTCTATTAATTTAGTTTTCAAATGATTTCGGAACAGCACCGGCGAATCTTATTATTGTTGTACAGTTTTCCACAGACTCGTGTAGTAGATGCGCGCGCGCACAGAGCAGGCGCGCGGCGGTGATCGCGCGAATCGATTATTGGCGGGCAATCGATTAATGTTTGGTGGTGAAGATTTCTCTTCAGTGGTATCTTGAGGTCCCTAAGCTCACCCCAGGAAGCCTGCTAGCACAAGTCTTTCATTGCGCTTGTCGTTCTTTCCATTACTCAACGACCAGAGCATGTTTAGTGTGCAATCGCTAAGAAATGGAGCTAAGAGAAAATATCGATTTGAATTGAGGATATAAGATTACGATACATAACCGCCCACCAAAATACACGGTAGTTGTATTTTCACAAAATACTCTAACTTAAGTTTTAATGTCTAAATGATAACGATATGCTTAGGCATGCGAATTGAAAAACGATAGACTCAAAGAAAATGCCCAAGCAATGCAAAATTTAACTAACATGAAATTACCACAAGCCGTGAGGCACGATAACTTTAAGTATATGAACAACGAAACGATTTATCTAAACAAAACGTACCTATGATTTATAACTAACCTAAAAGATAAACAGAAGAATGTTCTATTACATTTCAATCCGTTTGATTTGGCAAAGGACAAACCTTTGTCAACGGCCGAGTAAGAAAAGAACCATTCGGTAAACGTAGGTTCACGATGCGTACCACTCCATCTGGACTGCGGTGTAGCTTTTCAACACGAGCTATGGGCCAATGCAATGGAGGGGTGTCGGATTTGATTAAAACCACCGAACCGACATCCAGTGGTCGCGAATGTTTAGTCCACTTTGCACGCTGAGTCAACGATTGAAGATATTCATTCTTCCAGCGTTTCCAAAAATCTTGTTGAAATCGTTGGATGAGCTGCCATTGTCCTAAACGCGTTATATTAACAGAGGTGAGATCCTCATCGGGAACGGACGTTAAAGGCTCTAAAGTTAAAAAATGACCCGGCGTAAGAACCGCGAAGTCATTTGGATCTGAACTCAACGGGTAAAGTGGTCTCGAATTAAGAATTGATTCGATTTGTACGAATAACGTGAAAAGTTCGTCTAATGTTAACGATTGATTGCCAACGACACGGTATAGAAGTGACTTGACTGCCTTCACTTGTATTTCCCAAACACCACCGAAGTGTGGGCTTGAGGGCGGATTGAATTTAAATTCGATTTGTTCGCTACGCGAAGCATCTTGCATAAGCGAAGAAAGCTCACGATGAGCGCCGATAAAGTTTGTACCTCGATCGGAGCAAATGGTAGAAACACGACCGCGACGACCAACGAAACGTCGTAGGGCGGCGATAAAAGCGTCAGAAGTTAAATCGGCAGCTACTTCTAAGTGGACTGCTTTAGTCGTAAAGCAAACGAAAAGGCAGAGATAAGCTTTGCTAATCTTAGCGCCACGATGCTTGCCTGATTTAATACGGAAAGCGCCAGCATAGTCGACACCAACGACACTGAACGGTTTTACTTGGTTAACGCGAATTGAAGGCAAATCACTCATAAACGGTTCAAGGGGGCTAGGATTTGTTTTGAAGCATCTCAGACACTTCGAAACACGATGACGAATGGCTCGCTTTGCGGATAAAATCCAGAATTGTTGACTAACTAGGTAGTGTAACGTATTGATTCCAGGGTGACAGTTTTCACGATGGAGCGCGTCTATAATCATGTAAGTCAACGAAGCTTGTTGAGGGAGCAGTGCGGGATGCTTATGAAAGTATTCCAATCCGGATCTCGAGAGCCTACCTCCTACTCTGAGAACTCCAAAGCTATCGATGAAAGGGTTTAGCTTTCGCATTTGTTTTGAAAGAAGTTTACCTTCTTTCAAACGTTTAATTTCGTCAGAGAAGTGAAGAGACTGCGTACGCTTCACGATTATCAATAACGCGTTATGAAGTTCTGCACGATTTAAAGGCAAGTCAGAACGGCGGTTTGATTTATTTCTCAGATTATTGATATAACGAGTGCATAATCCGACGATACGTTGAATTTTACGAATGGATGAGAACCGAGTCATAAGAAGATCGATAGGATGCGTTGGTGTATCGCTTGTGAGAAGAACTTGTACCTTTTCTTCGGCACGAAGTTCCTCCTCAGAAGGATCTGAAGGGACGGAAGGCCAAGACTGAGCGTTTTGAGAAAGCCAACTAGGCCCCGCCCACCATAACGCATTGTTGACAAGTTCCACTGGTGTTTGACCACGTGAAGCAATGTCTCCTGGATTGTCAGCTGACGGCACATGACGCCAACTCGCACCAGGAACGGCATCCTGAATGTGACTTACACGGTTCGCTACGAACGTCTTCCAGCGAGCTGAAGGCGACCGAATCCATGAAAGCGTAACAGTTGAATCTGACCACGCAGTCACAGCTGAAATGGGGAGAAGAGATTGGTAAACCTCATTGACGAATTTGAGTAGGTCTGCTAAAAGAACGGCAGCACAAAGCTCAAGTCTAGGTAGGGAAACAACCTTGATAGGAGCGACCCTAGCTTTTGACATCACAAAGAAAACTTTGACATTTTCATGAATGTCAAGAACGCGCATGTACACCACACCGCCAAAACCACGCATGGAGCTATCTGCGAACCCATGAATTTCGCACGATTTGATTTGCGAAACGGATAGATGACGCGGAATTCTTAGGTTTTGAATCACAGGTAGTTCGTCGGTGTAGCGTCTCCATTCTCGTTTGATATCTTCTGGAGGATCTTCATCCCAGGAAACTCCAAGTACCCATAGCCTCTGAACCAGATATTTGGCGAAGAAGGTCAAGGGGGAGAGGAAACCAAGGGGGTCATAGACACGTGCGAGCTCACTAAGGACGTTACGTTTGCTACAAACACGATCTTGGGGCTTAACTTCGAATACGAATTGGTCGGAGTGAGATTCCCATTTTAAACCCAATATTTTAAGAGTATTGGATTTCTCAACGTCCATCGAAACATTGTCCGTGAGACAGTGCTCTGGAGGGAGACCAGCGAGCAACTTTGGTTCGTTGCTAGCCCACTTACGCAACTCCATGTGACCCCGTTGAAGAAGTTCGATAACTTCTGCCATTGTTTGGGAAGCCCGATTGATGTCAGAACATCCTGTTACAACATCATCAATGTACACGTCAGTCGTTAAAACGGATTTGGCGAGAGGTAGATCACTACCTTCGTCATCAGCGAGTTGTTTGACGGTACGACACGCTAGGAAAGGAGCGGATGAGACACCGTAGGTAACGGTGTTCAATCGGTATTCTAAAATCGGCTGTGATGGATGAAATCTCCAGAAAATTCTCTGGTAATCACGATGTTCTTCGTTCACCAAAATCTGACGATACATTTTGCAAACGTCAGCTGAAAACACTACCGCATGAACACGAAACCTTAAAAGAATTTCCAATATGTTGGCCTGCAACTTTGGACCGATTAGTAAAGTCTCGTTCAAGGATTCGCCAGTAAGGGCATCCTTATGTGAAGCGTCGAACACTACACGAAGTTTCGTGCTTACACTGTCAGGTCGAAGAACACAATGATGTGGGATGTAATACTTTCCTTTAGGCAAATCTTTTATGGGCACAGGACTCATGTGACCACACTGAAGATACTCGGCCATGAAGCTCGAGTATTGTTCTTGAAGAACCGAATCGGTGGAAAGTTTACGCTCTAACGAATGAAAACGCCGTAAGGCCGTATCTCGTGATCCTAACAATACAGGCTCTGTGTCCTCTTTGAACGGCAAGGCGACGCTGTAACGTCCGGTTGAATCACGAGTCGTAGTATCACAATAAATTTGTTCGCATCGACTATCAGCCGCAGTCATTTTATTGACGCACGGAAGCTCGTCTAACTCCCAGAACTTCTTGACTTCCTGAAAAAGCTGGTCATCCGAAACAAAAAACGAATTTATGTTGTCCTCTGTCTGGTTCTCGCCAACACTTCCTAAAAGAAGCCAGCCGAACACAGAGTTCAACGCCGACGGTTGCTGCGAGCCTCCACTTACACTTCCGGGTAGAATAAGAGAGGGGAAAATCTCAGCACCGAGAAGGATATCGATCGGACCAGGTTTATCACAATCTGGATCAGCCAAATTGAGACCACGTATATGAAGCCAAGATGATTTGTTGAGCCTTACGCGCGGCATGTTTCCGCAAATGTTAGGTATTGTCAGTGCTTCGACCTTAAAAGCTACTTGACTTTTAATACCTATCTGAAGTTGAACAGCTCCAGAAATGGAGGCTGACGATTGACCTACGCCACGAACTTGGCGAGAAGTCACACGTTTGTCAAGTCCTAGTCGGTTTACCGCACGTTCTGAAATGAAATGAGCTTGACTACCAGTGTCGATAACAGCACGGAAGGGCTGGTAGTTGCCCGACGAGTCACGAATATTTATAACGGCAGTAGAAAGAAGAACAACCGAATTATCACCTATGTTTGTCAAAACACGGACGGGTTCATTGACCGGAGGTTTCTGTTCTGAATGGTTCGGTTCGTTGTCTTGATGAAGAAGCGTATGATGTCTTTGACGGCACTTCTGACAAGTAAAAACAGACTTACAATCGCGAAGAATGTGTGAAGGTTTCAAACAATTAAAACACCACCGGTTTCTTTTCGCGAAATCCTGTTTTTCCTGGACAGACTTGGCCGCGAAAGAACTGCAATGCGAAATCGAATGAACTTCTGAACAGAAGGGGCACTTAGTAGCCACCCCTGGCACAGCGGTTGAAGTTGAAGGCGAATTCTTCACTTCCGGTTGAGTGGTTGTCTTCTCGGAGTTCGATAACAACGACGACGTAACCTTTTTGTTATTGTTAGACTTGACATACTGGTTCTGATTACTATTACTAGTACACGGTCGCGCATCACGATCACGATTACCCGAAAAGTGGGTATCTCGCACGAGTGCATCACATTGCGATTCAAGGAAAACTTTTAGGTCGTTATAGCGTGGTAGTTCCGATGACGGATGCGCTTGTTCGAAAGCACAGCGCGTCTTCGAATCTAGTTTCGATAACAAGTGGTAACAGAGTACAAAGTCCCATTGGTCAGTCGGTAAACTAAGACCTTTTAGAATGATTAAGTTTTCATTAAAGAGATCTAACACGCGTCTAAATTCGGTAGGTGAGTTCACCTTCAAGTTAATGTTTTGCATTTCTCGCCAACAAGTGAAGGCGAGCTCACGTTTATCTCGATAACGAGCTACTAGTGTCTTATACGCTTCCTGATAATACGCGCCTTGAATAGGAAAAGTGCGAATAAGTCCCAACGCGTCCCCGAATAAACTCGCTCGTAGATAGTGCATCCGATCCGAGTCCGAGAGAGATTCATTCAAATGAATGAGCGAATTGAACGCGTCGTAATACATAGGCCACTCTTTAATATTGCCAGAAAACTTCGGCGGATCGATTTTTGGTAGTTGGATAGTTGACGCTGCTGACGCTGGCTGCATCGTGGACGATGCCGCATGGCTAGACGAAGACGGAACAAGCGTCCGATGAATAGCGATTATTTTGAATAAAATATCATCGAAGTTACAACGGATAGAATCTTCGTCATCCGCGTCAGAATCCGCGTCAATGACAGACAAAATATCTAGATGCGCCTTTTCAAAATTATCCGAATTTTTCTTTAGCAGCGAATAATAAGCAAGAAACTCGTCCAGACACGAAATATCCGCTTCCGCTTTCCGAGCAACTTCCAATGTTTTTCGAAGTCGGTTAAGTGCTAAAGTTCGTTTACGGCGTAAAACTGGCAAGTCGGCATCTGATAGACCACTAGTTTCTATAGATTTCGTTTTAGTTTTCTTGGAAAGAAGACCACGTTTAGGTGCGAAAGACATGCTTAGAATCGATATTCACAATAACAAAATCGATATGAAAGAATAAAATTATCGACTGAGTCGTACTATTCTGTTTACGATACTTACCTAAAAGTTACGAGTTACTATTCTAAAGTTACGGTTACGAAACTCAAAACAAAAGTTACGCTTGATAAACAATGTTATGAGATAACGGTTCGAATTGATTTGTACCTACACGAATACGGATGAATAGATAACAGCTGGTTACCTACAACTTTAATTGTTGTGACGATAAAATGTACTTGTTAATACATGCACTGAATAATACGATAATTCGCATGTACTAACAACGTACCGAACAACAATTCTGAATAGAATGAATACAAATCACTGAATATGAATGGAACTGACGATAATTACGCGCGGGCTGTCCAAATAAAGTAGTAAACAACGTATGATACGAGACGTAAATATCTAAGAAAATGGCCGGTGTAATGGAAATTATCTTAGGTGAACGGATTGGAATGTTATAAGTTTCTTCATAAAAATTACGATTGGAACAGAAATTAACACACGGATAATAAAGTAAATGATGAATACTAACGAATTGTTCATATACTTGAGAGAAATATCCAATACCTAACGTGATTCGAAACGATTAAATATGGTTACCACACGGATTACGGTCAACCATTTGTGCAAATGACGAAAGTGAATGGAATTTCTGCTAATGAATTTACGTTTACTTTTAACGGAATCTAAAAGTTCCCGGGTTTCGGCACCATAAAATGTTAGGGGAAGGGTTAGTTCCCTTGTAACATGGGATGAAATCAAAAATATCTAGATTTCAAAGCGATTGCAGAGCACACACTTGTTCGTCGAATAAAAGAAATAAGACAATACAAGCAGACTTACCTAAATCGGTCCCAGCAACGGTAGATGTAGTTAGCACCACTCACACAGCACAAAACGTATTAAATCTTTGTACTTTCTATTAATTTAGTTTTCAAATGATTTCGGAACAGCACCGGCGAATCTTATTATTGTTGTACAGTTTTCCACAGACTCGTGTAGTAGATGCGCGCGCGCACAGAGCAGGCGCGCGGCGGTGATCGCGCGAATCGATTATTGGCGGGCAATCGATTAATGTTTGGTGGTGAAGATTTCTCTTCAGTGGTATCTTGAGGTCCCTAAGCTCACCCCAGGAAGCCTGCTAGCACAAGTCTTTCATTGCGCTTGTCGTTCTTTCCATTACTCAACGACCAGAGCATGTTTAGTGTGCAATCGCTAAGAAATGGAGCTAAGAGAAAATATCGATTTGAATTGAGGATATAAGATTACGATACAGCTAGTATAATCATATATTTTGCAAGTTTGTATTTTATTTTATCAATATTTTTTGTATGCCATACAGTAGGTATCGCCGATCACTACTCAGCCGATCTACTTCTAAACACCTAAAATTATAATCAAATTCAAATATTTCTTATAATAATAATTATTTATCTAAAGTTATTTAAACTTTTATATTTTTACTATTACAAAGTTTTCATACTATCTTATCATACTACTTTTCCATAAATCTAAACATACACATACCTAAATAAATGCCTATAAATGCTATATTTATACAATATTAATTTCTAAGTTATACCTACACATCTTTCGTCGTACTTCTCGTTAAATCTAGCTAAAGTTTGTCGGTCTGACCATTTCATACCTATTTTTCGTTTTTTACTATAATCTTGACCTATTTTCTTTAAAATACTTTCACTACCTATCATTTCATATGATTTTAACATTTTTCTTTTATTCAACTCGTTTAATAAATCATCCTCATCATCATTTTTCATCAACTTTTTCTTTAAAATTTCCCTTCGTTCATTATTTTTATCAACATTATTCTTGCTATATTTTATCTCATATAATCTCTTTTTATCATCATCATTTTTCATCAATTCTTCATTCAAACTTACTTCATACTCACTAAATTTTTTACTTTCAATTGAGTCACCATGTAGAAGCCGAACAATACACTTGTGCACCGCAACACCACCTTTCATTGCCAACATGGCTTACCATCAACCATAGGAGTTCCCACCACACCAAGAACCTGCAACCTTTATGTGGCAAAACCCTGCCACATTACATGGCGATCCTGCCATCGGTTCTTCACACATTACATGGCATTACATTATTTACACGTTTGTCTTATTGTAGTTTTTACGTGGGATGTAATTGTTATATTTGCGACTATGAAAATTAGTATGTAAATTTTTCTGACAATTTGCATTTATGGAGTTCTTAAAAGATGACATATTAACCTCCTCATCTAATGCTGTTTGAATGACCTGTGATAAAGATTTAATCTGTCTACATGAAATAATGATTCCTAAATTCGTGTTATTAAGACCATTTGCAAAAACGTTTATAGCCATTCTTTCATTAATTGGGTATAAAACATCAATCTTTTGTCTATCATTGTCAGACTGCGCTTGTGTTAATTCGGTTAAAATATTTTCTATTTCTAATCCGAAATTCTTAATGGACCTGTTGCCTTGTCTACAATTGAATAGTTTACTTTGTAATGAAACTGGACATTTTTTCGGTAGTAAAATGTTTTTCATATCTTGCAATAAACTCTCAACATGGTCATAATTTGATTTTAAGTAAAATTTAGCACTTGTCGTTAGCCTCGTTTTTAAAACAAAACTAATTAGCAAAGGCTTGGAACTTTCATTCAGCATACTATTATAAAAATCTATACCATCAATTAAAGATTTTGTTACATGTTCTTGTCCCGTAATTACTGGTAACAAGGCAATAGCCGTCTCAAAATCAAAATCTTCCATTTTATATCAACTTGTAAACTTGTGAAAATAATATATCAATGCAAAAAATAGTAAAAATTTTATAAAATAGTAAAATAATTAAAAATGCTCTTGTAAAAAATACTTAAAATAAAATAACTCGTATCTCGAATTAAAAAAATCCGAACAAAGTAGTACTTACAGTTCCGTTCTACAGTAACATAACACGCAACAAAAAAATTCAAACTTCGTGGAACTTGGGGCTAATTGAAGACGGGGTCGGTGGTCCTGGCTGATCTTGCTGTGCTGAGATCCTAACGCTGGTCTCTAGTGATGATGCTTGCTGCTGCTCTCCAATTATCCTCTTGCGTTTGGGCCGGGCATACCCTGGACACCGATCCTTGGTCCCGTGCTCCTTGATGCCGAAGATCACGTCGAGGGGTTCTGGATAGGCCTCTTGAGAATTGTAGGCACTATGATCGAGTCGGTATTTAGTGAACCGATTTTAAATATGTAGGTACCTTTTTTATTTAAAAAAAAACTGCTTCTTGTAAATTTTCTTGTCACCATTCATTATTTTTCACAAATATTCAGTCGTAATTCTTCGTAACTTATTTTCGTGAACTTTAACTTCATAATATTATTTCTCTTCAAAATTCTTCATAAAGTTATACCTTCATTCATCACAATAATTATTCACAAAAATCATCTTCTTTTTCTTCATTGATAATTCACCTTCATTAAACATATTTATTTTTCTTCCATTCTCATAATAAAAATAAAGTATGCTTCCCAAAATTCATCTTCTTTCTTGATAAATTATTTTTCATTATTATTCTTCATAATATTTTTTTCAAAACGTAGCGACGTAAGATATCTTCTTTCTTCTTATAATATTTATTCTTCATAATTAATAAGCTTCATTATTCATATTTATTTTTCTTCTTATTTCTTCATAATTTTTCTTCATATTATTCATCTTCTTTCTTCATAACGAATCTTCTTAAAATTAATCTTGTTTCTACAATATTATTATTTTTATAACAAATCTTCTTTCATCCATCTTAAAGCCAACCAGTAAAAGTGGCACTGGCATGGTCGCCATGTAATGTGTGAAGAACCGATGGCAGGATCGCCATGTAATGTGGCATGGTTTTGCCACATAAAGGTTGCAGGTTCTTGGTGTGGTGGGAACTCCTATGGTTGATGGTAAGCCATGTTGGCAATGAAAGGTGGTGTTGCGGTGCACAAGTGTATTGTACGGCTACTACATGATGACTGCCTAGTCTAACTTAATACTAACTTATGCTACGTCGGCTAAACTATATAGGTCGGGCGTGTTCATACACTACAGCTAAACAACCTGTAAAAATATAAATAGGAAACCTATAAATCGTTTTGATTCTCTTAGAGTAGCGGTTGGTACTAATATTACTCTTTGGTTATTGTGGCACAGAGTGTAGTCGATTGTTTTTTTTTCTAATCTGTGACAATATGTGATAACTTACAACTTACCGTTAGTAGCTGTGAGTAATGCACAACACCGATGGAACTCGAAGGTCGTTCCGAAAGGAGTTTCATGTATAGCGCTCGCCACCTGCTTAACTATGGTCTTGTCTATTAAGACTGAAGTGCGTGACTTACGTCAACTAGGAAAAAATGTACCCTGTATATTTTATAATTAATATTATAAAATAAACCTTTAAATGCTTAATGCTGCGTTTCTTGACTTTCTTGAGGCTCGAGACCTGGGACAAAGTTAAATTGCAGAGTTTAAGTGTTGGTTAAGATTTCACATAATGCATTTTTACAAGTTCCTTAGACTCATTAACCTTGCATCGATAGTTACTTGATACTCTAGGCTAATTAAGAAATGCAAAATATTCGTGTTCTCCATAAACATCACCAGACTCGGTAGTTTTCTCTAAGAGCGGCGTTACGGAACAGAACCATAGGCGTGCGCGACGTTATGGGAGTGCCATCGAGGCGCGGCGCGGCGATACGAGACTCAATATATAGGATTTACGTCGAGCGCGGCGTAGCGAAACTCCTGCACAAGCACAGAGCGGCATCGTGGGAAGCGGCGTAGCAGGAATAATTCCTAATTATAGGCGAAATTGCTCCAAAAGTGTTGAAAGAAAGACCTCTCGTAAACAAACTAGCGTCTTTAGTTTAATAGTCTACAAATCAAATGAATGTAGCTTATCCCATGGACCCTCATTTCATTTCATTTCATTTTATTTCATACATTTTTTTATTTATTTCTAAACAAAGTGTTGCTTAATATCGAGTATCGTAAAATATTTGTATCATCAACAGCCTGAAGACGTCCACTGTTAAACATTGGGCTCCCCCAGAGAGTGCCACTTGGTGCGGCTGCTCGCGCCCTGCATCCGTCGTCTCCCTGCTGTTTTCACCGTATTGTCGGTCGACCTAGTGAGGGCCAGCTTTCGCTGCGTCTGCCAGTTCGCCACTCGAGAACATTTCTGGCCCATCGGATGTCAGTTCTGCGAGCGATTTGGCCTGCCCATTGCCCATGATAAATGATGATGTCTCATTTACAGAGTTTGAGTCAGAGTACGCTTTTAATAAAGCTTTAATAAAAGCTAAAATATGATGATGGAGTTTTAATGATTACAGCAAACAACTATTTTAGAAGAATCATCATGGAATGTTCACGTGACCGTCCTCAACCTTTTTATCATATCAACCTAATGTTCTGTAAAGACATTGTGAGAAATCATAATGTGTTAGGTACTTAGCAGCATCAGGGATCCGATGAGGGTCAAGGATAATGAGTGTCTACATTGGCTGATTTTATTCAATTATTTTGTAACATGCAATCTCGTTCATTCGTACTAATTAATTTCAAATACAAGATGTATCACAATATGTGGTTGAGCCCGTAGTGGAATTACTCATTCGTTATGACAAATAGCTTTTGTTTTACCACTTTTGGAACTTCGTAAATTTTTGAGAAAATTTTTGGTTACAGTTGAAAAAATCAGTTGTTTCGGGGTCATTCACCTTAAGTACTAAACGGATTTTGAATAATGTGTGGAGTACTTTTCAGCGTGGAGTCCCTAGATACTTTATATCCCGGAAAATGGCGTGGCGAAACTCGTTGATTAAGCTGTTATTTATGAAGATTATGTTAACGTTTTTTTTTGAAACATTTTCATCATCATCATCAACAACAGCCTGAAGACGTCCACTGCTGAACATAGGCGTCTTCCACAGAGCGCTAATTTAAGCGGGTGCTTGCCACCTGTTCCTGTACATCCGTTAGCTCCCCGCGGTTTTCACCAGAGTCGGCCTACGCTGCGTCTTCCGGTTTGTGGTCGCCACTCGAGAACCTTCCTTCCCCATCGGTTGTCAGTTCTACGAGCGATGTGACATAGTATAGACATGATTATAGTCTACGTGGGTAAAACTAGTAGATTTTATAATTATATCTGCCACACGATTTGTCAACTCATCGCATCGTGTGGAGGCGTGTTGCGACCGCGATTGCTATGTGGCCAACCGCGATTCAAGCAGATCACGTGGTCAATCATATAGCAGATTGAATGGTGTGGAGCCATAATTACATGTTTCCTGAAAACTATACCTGGGCACGTTCAAGGCTTTAGAGTAAAAGAAAGTTCGCAGCGTTTAGCAGCGACCTTCTAAGATTGCGCTACAGCTTTGGCCACACCATCACTTACCATCATATAGGTGAGTTAGTAGCCAAACGTAGACCTATACAAAACAAAACAAAGAACACACTTTTCATGCAAATTTTTGGCCAGCCCTTGACATGCATTTTTGGTAAAACTTTTTGCACCAAATTAACTAAGCAAACAAAGAGATATTACAAAACCACAAAGCTACTGATGCAGGCTATCGTATTGGTTTTTAGGATTCCGTACCCAAAGGGGAGAAGGTATTACTAAGGCTCCGCTGTCTGTCTGTCCGTCTGTCTTTCACCAGGCTGTATCTCATGAACCATTCCAGTTAGACATGAAATTTTCACAGATGATGTATTTCTATTGTCGCTATAACAACAAATACTAAAAAACAGAATTAAATACATATTTTAGGGAGCTCCCATACGACAAACGTGACTTTTTGGCTCGTTTACCAGATGAGTCATAGATGGCGCTGCTTTAAATAGTACTGCTACTCAACACTAAATGGCAGGGATAGATAATGGTACGGAATCCTTCATGCGCGAGTATGACTCGCGCTTGGCCGGTTTTTTATAAAAAGAAATTGCCAGTCCTTGGCATACATTTTTGGTAAAATTTTTGCACCTAATCAACTGAACAAACAATGTGATATCACAAAACCACAGAGCTACTGATGCAGGCTATCGTATTGGTTTTTTCTACTCCCACACTCGGGTAAATAATCCCATATCTTATCCGGCTTGTTTGCTCTGCTAATGTTTGCCTTTCAGGGCTAGTGGGTCAGACTCAGAAGTAGCTCGTTTGGGTGTAGGTACCTAAGTGTTTAAATAACTCTATTTTTGGAGTGATGAGTCATATTCATGGAAGATATTTACGATCAAAATAATGCATTTTATTCGTATAGAATAATGTCACGTGTTTAATACATGCGTAGAGTTTGGATATTGAAAAAACTCACTCCGGGATCAGATTCCCAACTCTCAAAAACATCAAATGGATTGTTTTTCTTGTTTTAGGTAATTTTTGTGAATTGAAAAATAGTCCTTAGAGCAAGGTTCCACAAAACCGATTTCGATAACGTTTTGCGCACCGATTGCTTGCACAGTGCACTAGGTAATGCGACTTACATGGGATACAATATTTCATCATCATCATCAACAGTCTGATATCGTCCACTGCTGAACATAGGCCTCCCCCAGAGCGCGCCACCTTGAGCGGCTGCTTGCCTCCTGCATCCATCGGCTCCCTGCGGCTTTCACCAGATCGTCGGTCCACCGAGTGGAGGGTCGGCCTACACTGCGTCTTCCGGTTCGTGGTCGCCACTCGAGAACCTGTCTTCCCCATCGGTTATCAGTTCTACGAGCGATGTGGCATACAATATTTAAACCCTGAAAATTAAGGTTTCTCCGGGGAAAGGTGTAAATGCGGGGCATTGGAACTAGACTGTGTATTTATTTCTTCTTTATATGTGTAATCGAAGCTACGAATTGGAGTTATCTATTCTGCATAGTGCCATATTGCACACAGACGTAGAATGTTTTCGCTCCTAAGCCAATGGTCTAAGTCCAACACACAGACTTCTCATGCGTTGTCACTTATCTCTATAGGACGTACTTAGGTAATAAGAATACCTAGAGAGATATGTGAAATTAGGAGCTGTCAAAAAAGTTCTAACCATGAGTCTGTGGTCCAACATACCCCGGAGCCTGTAGGTAGATGTTAATTATAATCGAGATTTGGCATTCAACATTTAGCTACTAACCTTTTGTAAACATATCCACCGATGGAGTTTCAAATATCACACAAGAATTCTAAAATGATGCGTAACTTCATGAATAGATTATAATTATTCTCATGACATTAGTGTATTGAATAATTAGAATAGATAACGTTACATGGCTGAATTAATGGTCTCGCATACAATATTAATTTCGCTCAGAATTTGGGAACGTCTAATTTCGGCTTAATTATCCGAAATGGGTGTTTATTTATTAGCTCGTCACACACAACGTAAATAGGACGAGACCTTAGACTGGAAATAAGATACCACGCTTATAACTAGAAATTCAAGCCACCTTAAAATGATCTTCTTAAATTACCGAACTGTCAATTAAGTTTTAAACAATAAAAGAATTAGTGTCAATTTCAATTTTTAAAATACATGTCATTTAACTTGTAAGCATTTATTAATTAGACTGATGAGTCTTTGAAAATAATCCGGAAATGTTTTTTATTCCAAACCCTGTATATTTATGAATTTTTATTTCGTGTAAATGCACGAGTGTTCTCAAATGGTTCGAAGTTTATAAAACCATGCATTTTCATTTTCTCTTCAACGCTTATAGCTTCAACGGCTTCAGTAAAATATCCACCATTTTCCTGTGTGGCATTTTGACAGACGAAATAGCACTTTGATATAACATAACCGTACAAATTGCTCACTTGATATTGACAGAATTATCACTGAAAAGCGATTAAACGAAGAAGATGTAAGTCTGATAAAGGAATGCCAAACGGAGCGGACAAAAGTGACGTCTATTGTGTAATACTAGCGGCTCGCCCCGGCTTCGCACGTGTAGTGGTGTAGCCAATGTTACTCAGGGTGAATGTAGCTTTCCAATGATGAAAGAGTTTTTGAAATCGGCACAGTAGTTTTTGAGTTTATTCATTACAAACATACAAAAATACAAATCTTTCCTCTTTATAATAGTGGTGTAGATGGAATGTCGTGGGTTTGAATCCTGTATTTAATAAGCTATCGGTGAAAAAAAAAACCATAATGCTACTGTGTGATGATACCATAGAAATCGTGTAGTGAATTCTAGAGTGTAGAGGGGTAATTCAGTCACCAAGTAATTTAAAGTACTACTAACAGTAGCCATTCCTGAGCACAGAATCATTATGTTATAGTAAACTGTACTATAACCAACTATATAATACATAGGTACACATACACACATACATTCTAACTTCATCATATACGCTCTCCTGCATATATAATCACAGAATAACTAATAGCACTAAGGCCCGATTTCACCAAAGTAGAATAAGGATTTATTCCAAGTATAAGGCTATTATTTACTCTCGGATACAGCTGACTGACAAATGAAATTACACAAAAAGACGCCATTTTGATTGTATCCAAGGAATAAGCCTTATTCCTTCACAAAATTGGTGGTATAAGGGCTATATTCGTGTAACTCGGTTGTTCTCGGAAAGTTAAACCTGGAATAAAATTTATTCTATTTTGGTGAAATCGGGCCTAAAGGTAACATAATGTACTTAATAGCAAAGGAAATCATTGGTTGATACACTACAGGCGGAGCGGAATAGATATGTAAATTATGCTACTTATTTGGTATTAGTTACTTTGGCTTGCTACGCGCGTTGTCTACCACATTTTGTAATTCTGAGGCTGAGATATTATTTACATTCCTTTTAGGTCCTTCTAGTGTCTTTTCGTAGTGTTTTGTCTAAGTTATTGCTTCGCATTATAGGCCTCGTAAGTGGTGGCTTTAGCAGACTTTCAAAAATGAAAATGCTATGAATACGACTCGTATTTATCATGTTCTTAATGTTAAATTTTCCCAAGTTGCAATTTTTTACTACTAATTATGTGTTTTTTAGGTTCACGGCTTCTACTCATAATATTTATATCTTTTCAATACACAACTCAGTGGATTTACTTATATATACGTGGCTTCATTTATATCCTGTCAATACACAGGTCCCGTGGATCCACTCATATTATATTACCGGCCAATAGACAGATCGTGGTTCTCATTAAACCGATCAATATACCTGTCAGCGGCTTTTTGTCTCACATAATAACCTATCAGTATACATACTTATATACTTATATAGGTGAGTGGCACCTAGATAGCAAAAATACTAAATGCGTAGCACTTTCTTCAATTAGCAATATCCTATTTCCTGCGCCAGTTAGATTGGCGGTAAATCCTTCTGTTTCCAAGAACTTTTCAAGACTTTAGTTTCGGGGTCGCTGAAAGTTCGGAAAAGGTTTTAAGAGCTCTAATTAAATACTTTAAAAGTTAGGTGTTGTAACCCCCCCAAAGAAAAATTGGTGTTATCGTTTAAAGATATTTTTGCGTTTATTTTTATTTAATCGAGCTGATATTTGATTTTCATATTTTATCTATTAGAACCTAACCTAGAGTAAACCTAATAAACCTAGAGAGATACGAATAGAACCTAGTCGCTCACGGCTACCTAAGTAAAATGTTAAACGTAAGAGAAGTGTTGTAAGTCCTAAGATTGATATTGGTTATGGCCAAGTGGATCGTCTATTTGTGTGGTAGGACCGTACGTTGTGATTTGTAGAATCCCTAGTTCTTTTAAGGTAGTGAGACAATGCCTAATGCTACCTAATAAACCGCAATAATCTATCTATATGCCAACTTATCAATTACTTATAATTATGTTTTATATTGCCTATATAATATCCTTTAGATTATATTAATTTTATAATAACGTAATTAATGTAGATGCTTAATAGTTATTGAAACGCGCATAATCCTATTAAAATTACAACCCTTTTATATTCGTGATTTTTATGTAGAGTAAATACCGTGAAGTAATTATACATGTACATTTACATAGTTCTAGAGTTTGGTTGGTAGAGTTTAGGTAGGTATTATAAAAGTATAACATTAACTATTCTTATAGTCTTGACGTAGCTATGGTAGAGTTTATATCGATGTCTTTTCTAACAGTCTAGAATTACGTTGAACCTAAGTAAGACCTAAGTTATTATCTTATCACATTCACCCCATACTTTCTGAGTTTACGTTAATTACACGATATCTTGTTTAGCACGTATCAGTAGAATCACTGCAATTGTCATTTTCTGCGGTGATCCTATTTGGGAGCCCCATCCCCGCCCCCAAAAATGAGATTTCGTCTCCAGACTTGGTTATCTCCCTTCAGATAGTGCTTAAATAGTGATACTTCAGCGCACTAGGGGAATTGGTCTATTAATTTAACGTTTTTGGTACGTTTGTATGTCTAGTTGTTGTGGTTAGTACTTAGTATGTCTGTCTGTCAAATTTAGTCTTCAAATATATACTAGAGAGTAAGAGGACATTGTCTTTTGGCAAATCCTAACACTGGCATACATCAAATCATTCAAGGGAACTCTATTTGTTAACAAGCAAAGATTCATACTCATCCATCGCCAATTTCATTGTGGATCTCTCAGGTAAGTACTAACTTCGTTACAAGAGAGATCCTAATCCCATCTCGGGCTCCTCCTCCCCATCCTATTCCTATAGTTCTATTAAATTTGTCCTAGCAATTTTCTAATATTAACGACGATCCTAAATTCAAAAACAATAATACCGTTAAAATAGAATTTGATAAGAATTATTTTACCGTGAGCTTTTATTCGAGCTAATAATATTAATAGTTTATTTTGACTATTAAATCGAGCCTACCTATATTATCCAACCTTTGGTATTATTTTACCTAGATTATATTTAGCATGAGATTAATTATTAGTCGACGATTTGGTAGAAAACCCATAATATCTACGTATTAAATTATCGAGGCTATAATATAATTCTTAATTTTTATATAAATAATCAAGCCATTCCCAGCTAGATTATAAGACCTTCAGGATATTCACACTGAATTTTGGTCTAGTTATTTCCTTATGAAATAACATGACTTTATTAGTCGGTAATATTTGTTTGCAACTCTAATCTATCCAGCATAGAGTAGCGAACATAAATTAGTCTTATTGGAGATTTTACAGAACTCAAAATAATGTTAAATCAAATCGATTTGGTCAAGCTAGATCTTTAGGTTGTCTCCGAGTTCAGATCTAGAAATAAGTGGCATAAAATCTTTTGATAAAATCCATCATAAAACACTATCGACGAAGAAGCTCTCTAATCCATCTGGCATAGAGAAACCTCCGGGCACGACTACGCTTGGCCCAAGTGCATACAGACCTTATCAAAATAATTAAGTAAATAGAATGATATAATTATAAGTAGTACACTCTCAATAAATATGGAGCATATCAATTTATTAAAACAAAGATCTTTTCCAAGTTCCAACTTTAAGATTCGATAACACAGGTCCAAATCTATTTGATGTAAATATTCAATTAAATAGAGTATTAATTTATTTATGGATTTCAAAGTTAAATGATTTTAAAGAATATTTTAATTTATTAGACCATACTTAGTCCTTCAATCTCATTAGCTTGTATTTAACATCTGACGTACGCGCATTATAGGTACATAAGTATAGAGTATTTTGAACATTACGACTCCGTTTAAATAAATTTATTATAACTATACGTAAAATAAATCCGTATTTGAGATTGGTCCTAAAATTTTATATTTCATTGGCTACATACTTATTTAATAATGGTTTACTTTTACTAGAATTTCATTGAACGAAACTTGTGTTTTATTAAATTGAATTATATATCTTTTTAGGTAATGAATTATGATTTATTTAGTTTGGTATTATTTCATTTATGAAAGGAATTAAATATTTTAATATTATTTGATTTAATTGTTAGCTTTTACTAGAATTTTATTTGATAATAATTTGGTTTTATTTAACCCAATTAGTTGATATTTTATTTTAAATCGACGAAATTTATATTTATTTTTATTAACCCCAATGTGTGTTCCTCGACTTATTGCTAAACCCAACCTAATATAGTGAGTGCCCCAACAAGCTAGAGATTGCTTGAATCTCACATTTAACTTTAAACGTGTGTGTCGGTCTCGAGTGTGCAATGAGACCTATCTAAGCTAGCCTATAAGAAAGCGAGCTGGCGAGGCTCTAAAAAGCTAAACCTAATTTCTACGCACCCCCTAAGGATACTCCTACCCGGACCGTGGTCCATGGATGGGAGAGCATCCGCCCCTGTATAAATGTGAATATATAAATATATAAATAAGACAACCCAGATAATTTTATCTATCAGACCAAGAGGCGTGCAAACACATGGGTCCACTTCGACGGTCCCCCTCCCAGTCCAGATAGATAATATAACCCAGATTGGAGACGATCGATCCTTTGCGGAGGAATAATCGATCTGCTGCGTCTCAAGAACAATGCAGCCTAACTCTAACACTAACCATGGAGGACATGTAATGCCAAGTTAGCACCGTCAGGCCCAGCATCACACCGCATACTCATGCGTTATAATTTTTCCGTGCTTGGTCAATACGAAATATTTACCCCCCAAACAAATTCTAATACTACACACTTCAATAAAATCACAAGGTATTAGCCAAGCCAAGAAAAACTTTTGAGAGGAAAACTAGCTCACTAAAACGCGCCTATTCACAAAGAATTTAAATTAAACGCGAATTTAATATTTGATTTCTCATTACTGGTCCATCATTAATGAATTTAACAAAACCCCAATTGAAATTAAAATCACTGTAATGTACTATAACCGCATAAAAGGACTCGCGTAAATGAAATTTATCTAAAATGAATTTAACAAAACCCCAATTGAAATTAAAATCACTGTAATGTACTATAACCGCATAAAAGGACTCGCGTAAATGAAATTTATCTAAAATGAACCAGCACCAAGAAACCGTAACAAAATACGAAAATAAAATGACAAATATTCTAAAATTAATACCCGAGGAACCCAAAATTCAACACAAAATCCCAAGATCTAATTCCCCTTCTGAGCCGACGCAAGCGCTTATAAAGGACCATCGACGCGCATTTCTTCCTGCTACCCTATTCGCTAACTGATTTATTCCTTTGTCATAGTAAACCGATTATAACTTTACTTAAGATTTACTAGGCGCATATAAATTGTTATTGTGACACGGAAAACTCAATTGACGCGATCATCGTTCTATATCTGCCGGTGCTACTATAAGTTACTATATTAAATCTAATTATTAAATGCGTTAATTCACTGTTTAGATGGCATTAGCTTAAGGACTAATCTGTGTTATTTTGGTACATATTCTAGAGATTTAATTATAGATTTTCTTTAGGTTATTGTTTCGTTAATATGCTTGTGGTGTACAACCAGTAAAGTTTATTTATTATAGTTCATATTTTAATTATTTATTCATTAAATGTGTCGATTACCATACGGTAGATTCTCAGAGCTTCAGTAATAACATAATTTATTATATACGTTATTATTGGCTATCCTATTTATTCATTTTTAGTGTTTAATAGAAGTTATTTATAGATTGGATATGAATTTATCAGATAATCATTTTAGTTTTCTAGAGTCCTAAGACCTTGAACCTTTCATTAGCAGTCCTAAGACCTTGAGCCTTTTATAAGTAGATGATTTTATTTAAATATTTTTGTATTCCCATTTATAATCAAGCCTTCACTATATTTGTGACATGACGGGACCCTTTGGACCGTTACACCAACCCCCAAATTTTACGCAGGTGTTTAATTGTTGAACCGAAGTAAAATTTTCTAATCTAATAATCAAACAAATCTCACAAATATAGTTTATCTAATGTAATTTACAATTCCCTCTTAATTGTGCCCAATAAGCAACTTTATAATTTGTTATCGTTTGACTTCAAACATGTGTGATTCTCGCTGTAAGTGATCCTATATGTATAGTGGATTTAGACCAGAACAGAAATTAACCATAAAAGTAGTCAGCATCCTGAGCTTATATTGTTTGAATTATATAACCGATTGACATTGATAACTAGGATTACTAGATTCTACTGAGACCTGGTTGTGAGGCAGGCAGCCCTAGTAGCATTTAAGCAAAAATCCCGTCAGAATTCAACCTTTCAATTCCTAAGGAACCAATGCGAAAACCCTGCAAAATCTAGTATAGCTAAAAGTAGCAACCGTGTATCAATTGAAACAACCACCCAGAATAATCGTAATTTCATAGTTAATTCCTCCTCCGGAGTATGTGTAGTTGCCGAGTTTCAGTCTTAGCTTCTTGTGTAGTTGGGCTCCTTATAAGTGCATTAACCTGCGAGCTGATGCTATTGCTTTAATCCTAACTCCAAAGCTCTTTCTTATAAGAAACTGATTGTTAAGTGTTAGATGTTCGAATTCAACCGACAACAAACCCCTTAAACCTTAGGCTCTGCTAAACCACCAAGACCCTTGCTAACTGTTACTATGTCAATCACCGGGGCCAACCTTCCACATCAACCAATTTCCCCTATACGTTCAAAAACCTTTCTTTAGCAAAACATTAACATTCCAACCCTTAACATGACTTCGATCAGACTTCGAGTATACTATCTCAACGGTCTAGCAATTCCCAATATAGGTAAAAGGCTTTTAAATAATATTGCTTTTAATAAATATTCCGCTACCACATTAAAATAAAATAAGTATCCCATTTTTTAAAGATTAATTCCTACATTAATTTGATAAACACCATCTCATCGGTTCAATAATTAATGTTTCAACTGCTTTTAAATATTAATGCCAAAGTTAACTCGTATTTTCCTTTTTAATTATATTTGAATTTATTTAATTTAGTCCAAATCAACTAAAACTTTACAACATTTAGAATTTAGATTATACCCCTTTTAAATAGATGAAACCATGTGCTCAAAATTGATTTACACAGCTTATCTTATTTTTATCTTTTATTTTTCCTAGAATATATATATATATATATAGTTTTGTAATTTATTTAAACCATAAGCTCGCAATTGATTCACCTAAAACTTTTTGTTTAAATTTGAATTACGTGCTTATTATTTTTTTTTTTTTTTTTTATTTAAAATTGACATATGCACTTAGAGTACCATTCTAATATGTAACTAAAAAGTTAAAATTATTTCAATGTCGTAGAACCCATGCTAGTCTACGTAATTAAGTTGCAGTAAAGCTATCGTCCGATATGCATTTTAGAATACCATACAACGCCCCGACAAACTACCTGAACCTGATATTTTTCTTGCGTCACCATTTCTAATGGAGTGCCCACATTATACCAATTAACAATTTTATAAAACTTGTATTTCTTTAAATTTTTATTAATTATTGCTAATATATGTTTTTTTTTTTTTTTTTTTTTTTTTTTTTTTTTTTTTTTTTTTTTTTTTTTTTTTTTTTTTTTTTTTTTTTTTTTGAAAAGCCGCCGCGCTCCCCTCCATCTGTAAATAATCAGTATTCTACTTTATTTTGTAAATATAATGAGCGTCTTATTAGTATTATTACTCTTATTATTATTAACCACTTTTGAACCCTCATATTCACAGATGGGCTTTTCCCTTACCACCATGGATGAAATTAACGCTCAAACTCTTCCTTTATATTGCAGCGTTAATTCATCAATTTTAATTAAATAGTATGTACAATTAATTTTTCTCATAACTTAGACAACGTTATTAACTCTATTTGTTATTAACATACATAAGGACATTATAAATGAACCAAAAAAACATTTCTATTTAGAAAGGCCGCCTCCTCCCCTCTACTCAACCCGATAAAAGTTTTTTTTTTTTTTTTCTTCTATAGACTTGAGTAGGCCTTTCCCTTACCCTACAATATTTTAGCTGATGTGTACAATGTACATAAGTACATAGTAATTTTTTTTTTTTTTTTTTTTAAATTGTGATAAGTAGCTAAGGTTAATGTTCAAACGCTCCCCCTCCCCTCTTTCCCGAATCGTTGCTGATTAAATTAACGTCCCCCTTTTAGTGAACTTTTGTTGAACACTCTTTTATATTCCTTCTAGTTACAACAAATAATCACTTTTATAGAACATTCTAATCAAAGCGATTGCATCATTTAGGAAAGAAATTTAATTATTTAGCTTCATTTTATATCTTGTAATTTTAACAGTAATTTTTAGTTTACATGTATCCAATTATAATACGGATATCATTTTTAATATACCTATGTAGTATGTACTCAACACGTTTTTCTTCATAACAAACTAACGAACTAGGTTTCACTGATTAGAGCAGTACTTATTTTTCTATAGTATAACTAACTCTTTTTTTTTTTTATTGTTTACGTTACCTATAGGACCCAACTTCATTTAATGTATTGGACGTATAAATTGATTAGGTAAATACCTATTATAGTTAACTATTTATATATAAATTATGATTATTGTATGTCAAAAGACTTCATCTATCTGTTTCTAAGCATTCTATTATTTCTAGCTGAGAATTCGGATGGCTAAACGTACCTACACCGTGCTCGCATTCTTCCAAACATAAAAGTTGATACAAAAAATTTGGTCGAGCAGCGCAAAAATTAACGGAATCTATAGGGTCACACACTGATTCGGATTCGAAGGATTCTAACAAGTGCGTTAGAATTATTTCAAGTGGAAGACCATAAAGTTCGAAATTTATGACGACATTTTGTCAAGTGTTTACGTCTGTGAATTTTTGAGTGTTAAAAATGCTAAGTTTTAGTTTAAGTATGTTATGAATAACAAGAGAGCTCTCGACATAATAAGCTCTCTGTGTTCTATGCTGAGACCGTTGCTGTGATGAAAGTTGAAACCGTATGTTTAGATTATGCGTCAGTAAACAACTTAATATGATGAAGTAATATAGTTTGATACTGTGTTATTGTTAGATGACATTTAACCCGCAGAGTATAAGTACAATGATTTCTTTAAGTTATGCTATTGTAAACGAAATTTAAAACGCACCTAAATATTTAGTTGTCTCAAGACCTTTCCGTTCACGCGCAGCAAATTGTGCGATAGGTATCGCCTCTATAATCAATCCCATGGACTACAACATCTCATTATTAGTTAAAATTTATGTAGACTACCTAAATTAAAATAATATCCTGGTCACGGCAAACCCAAATTGTAACCCCCCCAAAGAAAAATTGGTGTTATCGTTTAAAGATATTTTTGCGTTTATTTTTATTTAATCGAGCTGATATTTGATTTTCATATTTTATCTATTAGAACCTAACCTAGAGTAAACCTAATAAACCTAGAGAGATACGAATAGAACCTAGTCGCTCACGGCTACCTAAGTAAAATGTTAAACGTAAGAGAAGTGTTGTAAGTCCTAAGATTGATATTGGTTATGGCCAAGTGGATCGTCTATTTGTGTGGTAGGACCGTACGTTGTGATTTGTAGAATCCCTAGTTCTTTTAAGGTAGTGAGACAATGCCTAATGCTACCTAATAAACCGCAATAATCTATCTATATGCCAACTTATCAATTACTTATAATTATGTTTTATATTGCCTATATAATATCCTTTAGATTATATTAATTTTATAATAACGTAATTAATGTAGATGCTTAATAGTTATTGAAACGCGCATAATCCTATTAAAATTACAACCCTTTTATATTCGTGATTTTTATGTAGAGTAAATACCGTGAAGTAATTATACATGTACATTTACATAGTTCTAGAGTTTGGTTGGTAGAGTTTAGGTAGGTATTATAAAAGTATAACATTAACTATTCTTATAGTCTTGACGTAGCTATGGTAGAGTTTATATCGATGTCTTTTCTAACAGTCTAGAATTACGTTGAACCTAAGTAAGACCTAAGTTATTATCTTATCACATTCACCCCATACTTTCTGAGTTTACGTTAATTACACGATATCTTGTTTAGCACGTATCAGTAGAATCACTGCAATTGTATACCTATGTAGTATGTACTCAACACGTTTTTCTTCATAACAAACTAACGAACTAGGTTTCACTGATTAGAGCAGTACTTATTTTTCTATAGTATAACTAACTCTTTTTTTTTTTTATTGTTTACGTTACCTATAGGACCCAACTTCATTTAATGTATTGGACGTATAAATTGATTAGGTAAATACCTATTATAGTTAACTATTTATATATAAATTATGATTATTGTATGTCAAAAGACTTCATCTATCTGTTTCTAAGCATTCTATTATTTCTAGCTGAGAATTCGGATGGCTAAACGTACCTACACCGTGCTCGCATTCTTCCAAACATAAAAGTTGATACAAAAAATTTGGTCGAGCAGCGCAAAAATTAACGGAATCTATAGGGTCACACACTGATTCGGATTCGAAGGATTCTAACAAGTGCGTTAGAATTATTTCAAGTGGAAGACCATAAAGTTCGAAATTTATGACGACATTTTGTCAAGTGTTTACGTCTGTGAATTTTTGAGTGTTAAAAATGCTAAGTTTTAGTTTAAGTATGTTATGAATAACAAGAGAGCTCTCGACATAATAAGCTCTCTGTGTTCTATGCTGAGACCGTTGCTGTGATGAAAGTTGAAACCGTATGTTTAGATTATGCGTCAGTAAACAACTTAATATGATGAAGTAATATAGTTTGATACTGTGTTATTGTTAGATGACATTTAACCCGCAGAGTATAAGTACAATGATTTCTTTAAGTTATGCTATTGTAAACGAAATTTAAAACGCACCTAAATATTTAGTTGTCTCAAGACCTTTCCGTTCACGCGCAGCAAATTGTGCGATAGGTATCGCCTCTATAATCAATCCCATGGACTACAACATCTCATTATTAGTTAAAATTTATGTAGACTACCTAAATTAAAATAATATCCTGGTCACGGCAAACCCAAATTGTAACCCCCCCAAAGAAAAATTGGTGTTATCGTTTAAAGATATTTTTGCGTTTATTTTTATTTAATCGAGCTGATATTTGATTTTCATATTTTATCTATTAGAACCTAACCTAGAGTAAACCTAATAAACCTAGAGAGATACGAATAGAACCTAGTCGCTCACGGCTACCTAAGTAAAATGTTAAACGTAAGAGAAGTGTTGTAAGTCCTAAGATTGATATTGGTTATGGCCAAGTGGATCGTCTATTTGTGTGGTAGGACCGTACGTTGTGATTTGTAGAATCCCTAGTTCTTTTAAGGTAGTGAGACAATGCCTAATGCTACCTAATAAACCGCAATAATCTATCTATATGCCAACTTATCAATTACTTATAATTATGTTTTATATTGCCTATATAATATCCTTTAGATTATATTAATTTTATAATAACGTAATTAATGTAGATGCTTAATAGTTATTGAAACGCGCATAATCCTATTAAAATTACAACCCTTTTATATTCGTGATTTTTATGTAGAGTAAATACCGTGAAGTAATTATACATGTACATTTACATAGTTCTAGAGTTTGGTTGGTAGAGTTTAGGTAGGTATTATAAAAGTATAACATTAACTATTCTTATAGTCTTGACGTAGCTATGGTAGAGTTTATATCGATGTCTTTTCTAACAGTCTAGAATTACGTTGAACCTAAGTAAGACCTAAGTTATTATCTTATCACATTCACCCCATACTTTCTGAGTTTACGTTAATTACACGATATCTTGTTTAGCACGTATCAGTAGAATCACTGCAATTGTCATTTTCTGCGGTGATCCTATTTGGGAGCCCCATCCCCGCCCCCAAAAATGAGATTTCGTCTCCAGACTTGGTTATCTCCCTTCAGATAGTGCTTAAATAGTGATACTTCAGCGCACTAGGGGAATTGGTCTATTAATTTAACGTTTTTGGTACGTTTGTATGTCTAGTTGTTGTGGTTAGTACTTAGTATGTCTGTCTGTCAAATTTAGTCTTCAAATATATACTAGAGAGTAAGAGGACATTGTCTTTTGGCAAATCCTAACACTGGCATACATCAAATCATTCAAGGGAACTCTATTTGTTAACAAGCAAAGATTCATACTCATCCATCGCCAATTTCATTGTGGATCTCTCAGGTAAGTACTAACTTCGTTACAAGAGAGATCCTAATCCCATCTCGGGCTCCTCCTCCCCATCCTATTCCTATAGTTCTATTAAATTTGTCCTAGCAATTTTCTAATATTAACGACGATCCTAAATTCAAAAACAATAATACCGTTAAAATAGAATTTGATAAGAATTATTTTACCGTGAGCTTTTATTCGAGCTAATAATATTAATAGTTTATTTTGACTATTAAATCGAGCCTACCTATATTATCCAACCTTTGGTATTATTTTACCTAGATTATATTTAGCATGAGATTAATTATTAGTCGACGATTTGGTAGAAAACCCATAATATCTACGTATTAAATTATCGAGGCTATAATATAATTCTTAATTTTTATATAAATAATCAAGCCATTCCCAGCTAGATTATAAGACCTTCAGGATATTCACACTGAATTTTGGTCTAGTTATTTCCTTATGAAATAACATGACTTTATTAGTCGGTAATATTTGTTTGCAACTCTAATCTATCCAGCATAGAGTAGCGAACATAAATTAGTCTTATTGGAGATTTTACAGAACTCAAAATAATGTTAAATCAAATCGATTTGGTCAAGCTAGATCTTTAGGTTGTCTCCGAGTTCAGATCTAGAAATAAGTGGCATAAAATCTTTTGATAAAATCCATCATAAAACACTATCGACGAAGAAGCTCTCTAATCCATCTGGCATAGAGAAACCTCCGGGCACGACTACGCTTGGCCCAAGTGCATACAGACCTTATCAAAATAATTAAGTAAATAGAATGATATAATTATAAGTAGTACACTCTCAATAAATATGGAGCATATCAATTTATTAAAACAAAGATCTTTTCCAAGTTCCAACTTTAAGATTCGATAACACAGGTCCAAATCTATTTGATGTAAATATTCAATTAAATAGAGTATTAATTTATTTATGGATTTCAAAGTTAAATGATTTTAAAGAATATTTTAATTTATTAGACCATACTTAGTCCTTCAATCTCATTAGCTTGTATTTAACATCTGACGTACGCGCATTATAGGTACATAAGTATAGAGTATTTTGAACATTACGACTCCGTTTAAATAAATTTATTATAACTATACGTAAAATAAATCCGTATTTGAGATTGGTCCTAAAATTTTATATTTCATTGGCTACATACTTATTTAATAATGGTTTACTTTTACTAGAATTTCATTGAACGAAACTTGTGTTTTATTAAATTGAATTATATATCTTTTTAGGTAATGAATTATGATTTATTTAGTTTGGTATTATTTCATTTATGAAAGGAATTAAATATTTTAATATTATTTGATTTAATTGTTAGCTTTTACTAGAATTTTATTTGATAATAATTTGGTTTTATTTAACCCAATTAGTTGATATTTTATTTTAAATCGACGAAATTTATATTTATTTTTATTAACCCCAATGTGTGTTCCTCGACTTATTGCTAAACCCAACCTAATATAGTGAGTGCCCCAACAAGCTAGAGATTGCTTGAATCTCACATTTAACTTTAAACGTGTGTGTCGGTCTCGAGTGTGCAATGAGACCTATCTAAGCTAGCCTATAAGAAAGCGAGCTGGCGAGGCTCTAAAAAGCTAAACCTAATTTCTACGCACCCCCTAAGGATACTCCTACCCGGACCGTGGTCCATGGATGGGAGAGCATCCGCCCCTGTATAAATGTGAATATATAAATATATAAATAAGACAACCCAGATAATTTTATCTATCAGACCAAGAGGCGTGCAAACACATGGGTCCACTTCGACGGTCCCCCTCCCAGTCCAGATAGATAATATAACCCAGATTGGAGACGATCGATCCTTTGCGGAGGAATAATCGATCTGCTGCGTCTCAAGAACAATGCAGCCTAACTCTAACACTAACCATGGAGGACATGTAATGCCAAGTTAGCACCGTCAGGCCCAGCATCACACCGCATACTCATGCGTTATAATTTTTCCGTGCTTGGTCAATACGAAATATTTACCCCCCAAACAAATTCTAATACTACACACTTCAATAAAATCACAAGGTATTAGCCAAGCCAAGAAAAACTTTTGAGAGGAAAACTAGCTCACTAAAACGCGCCTATTCACAAAGAATTTAAATTAAACGCGAATTTAATATTTGATTTCTCATTACTGGTCCATCATTAATGAATTTAACAAAACCCCAATTGAAATTAAAATCACTGTAATGTACTATAACCGCATAAAAGGACTCGCGTAAATGAAATTTATCTAAAATGAATTTAACAAAACCCCAATTGAAATTAAAATCACTGTAATGTACTATAACCGCATAAAAGGACTCGCGTAAATGAAATTTATCTAAAATGAACCAGCACCAAGAAACCGTAACAAAATACGAAAATAAAATGACAAATATTCTAAAATTAATACCCGAGGAACCCAAAATTCAACACAAAATCCCAAGATCTAATTCCCCTTCTGAGCCGACGCAAGCGCTTATAAAGGACCATCGACGCGCATTTCTTCCTGCTACCCTATTCGCTAACTGATTTATTCCTTTGTCATAGTAAACCGATTATAACTTTACTTAAGATTTACTAGGCGCATATAAATTGTTATTGTGACACGGAAAACTCAATTGACGCGATCATCGTTCTATATCTGCCGGTGCTACTATAAGTTACTATATTAAATCTAATTATTAAATGCGTTAATTCACTGTTTAGATGGCATTAGCTTAAGGACTAATCTGTGTTATTTTGGTACATATTCTAGAGATTTAATTATAGATTTTCTTTAGGTTATTGTTTCGTTAATATGCTTGTGGTGTACAACCAGTAAAGTTTATTTATTATAGTTCATATTTTAATTATTTATTCATTAAATGTGTCGATTACCATACGGTAGATTCTCAGAGCTTCAGTAATAACATAATTTATTATATACGTTATTATTGGCTATCCTATTTATTCATTTTTAGTGTTTAATAGAAGTTATTTATAGATTGGATATGAATTTATCAGATAATCATTTTAGTTTTCTAGAGTCCTAAGACCTTGAACCTTTCATTAGCAGTCCTAAGACCTTGAGCCTTTTATAAGTAGATGATTTTATTTAAATATTTTTGTATTCCCATTTATAATCAAGCCTTCACTATATTTGTGACATGACGGGACCCTTTGGACCGTTACACCAACCCCCAAATTTTACGCAGGTGTTTAATTGTTGAACCGAAGTAAAATTTTCTAATCTAATAATCAAACAAATCTCACAAATATAGTTTATCTAATGTAATTTACAATTCCCTCTTAATTGTGCCCAATAAGCAACTTTATAATTTGTTATCGTTTGACTTCAAACATGTGTGATTCTCGCTGTAAGTGATCCTATATGTATAGTGGATTTAGACCAGAACAGAAATTAACCATAAAAGTAGTCAGCATCCTGAGCTTATATTGTTTGAATTATATAACCGATTGACATTGATAACTAGGATTACTAGATTCTACTGAGACCTGGTTGTGAGGCAGGCAGCCCTAGTAGCATTTAAGCAAAAATCCCGTCAGAATTCAACCTTTCAATTCCTAAGGAACCAATGCGAAAACCCTGCAAAATCTAGTATAGCTAAAAGTAGCAACCGTGTATCAATTGAAACAACCACCCAGAATAATCGTAATTTCATAGTTAATTCCTCCTCCGGAGTATGTGTAGTTGCCGAGTTTCAGTCTTAGCTTCTTGTGTAGTTGGGCTCCTTATAAGTGCATTAACCTGCGAGCTGATGCTATTGCTTTAATCCTAACTCCAAAGCTCTTTCTTATAAGAAACTGATTGTTAAGTGTTAGATGTTCGAATTCAACCGACAACAAACCCCTTAAACCTTAGGCTCTGCTAAACCACCAAGACCCTTGCTAACTGTTACTATGTCAATCACCGGGGCCAACCTTCCACATCAACCAATTTCCCCTATACGTTCAAAAACCTTTCTTTAGCAAAACATTAACATTCCAACCCTTAACATGACTTCGATCAGACTTCGAGTATACTATCTCAACGGTCTAGCAATTCCCAATATAGGTAAAAGGCTTTTAAATAATATTGCTTTTAATAAATATTCCGCTACCACATTAAAATAAAATAAGTATCCCATTTTTTAAAGATTAATTCCTACATTAATTTGATAAACACCATCTCATCGGTTCAATAATTAATGTTTCAACTGCTTTTAAATATTAATGCCAAAGTTAACTCGTATTTTCCTTTTTAATTATATTTGAATTTATTTAATTTAGTCCAAATCAACTAAAACTTTACAACATTTAGAATTTAGATTATACCCCTTTTAAATAGATGAAACCATGTGCTCAAAATTGATTTACACAGCTTATCTTATTTTTATCTTTTATTTTTCCTAGAATATATATATATATATATAGTTTTGTAATTTATTTAAACCATAAGCTCGCAATTGATTCACCTAAAACTTTTTGTTTAAATTTGAATTACGTGCTTATTATTTTTTTTTTTTTTTTTTATTTAAAATTGACATATGCACTTAGAGTACCATTCTAATATGTAACTAAAAAGTTAAAATTATTTCAATGTCGTAGAACCCATGCTAGTCTACGTAATTAAGTTGCAGTAAAGCTATCGTCCGATATGCATTTTAGAATACCATACAACGCCCCGACAAACTACCTGAACCTGATATTTTTCTTGCGTCACCATTTCTAATGGAGTGCCCACATTATACCAATTAACAATTTTATAAAACTTGTATTTCTTTAAATTTTTATTAATTATTGCTAATATATGTTTTTTTTTTTTTTTTTTTTTTTTTTTTTTTTTTTTTTTTTTTTTTTTTTTTTTTTTTTTTTTTTTCTATTAAATTTGTCCTAGCAATTTTCTAATATTAACGACGATCCTAAATTCAAAAACAATAATACCGTTAAAATAGAATTTGATAAGAATTATTTTACCGTGAGCTTTTATTCGAGCTAATAATATTAATAGTTTATTTTGACTATTAAATCGAGCCTACCTATATTATCCAACCTTTGGTATTATTTTACCTAGATTATATTTAGCATGAGATTAATTATTAGTCGACGATTTGGTAGAAAACCCATAATATCTACGTATTAGTTAGTCGACGATTTGGTAGAAAACCCATAATATCTACGTATTAAATTATAATTCAATTTAATAAAACACAAGTTTCGTTCAATGAAATTCTAGTAAAAGTAAACCATTATTAAATAAGTATGTAGCCAATGAAATATAAAATTTTAGGACCAATCTCAAATACGGATTTATTTTACGTATAGTTATAATAAATTTATTTAAACGGAGTCGTAATGTTCAAAATACTCTATACTTATGTACCTATAATGCGCGTACGTCAGATGTTAAATACAAGCTAATGAGATTGAAGGACTAAGTATGGTCTAATAAATTAAAATATTCTTTAAAATCATTTAACTTTGAAATCCATAAATAAATTAATACTCTATTTAATTGAATATTTACATCAAATAGATTTGGACCTGTGTTATCGAATCTTAAAGTTGGAACTTGGAAAAGATCTTTGTTTTAATAAATTGATATGCTCCATATTTATTGAGAGTGTACTACTTATAATTATATCATTCTATTTACTTAATTATTTTGATAAGGTCTGTATGCACTTGGGCCAAGCGTAGTCGTGCCCGGAGGTTTCTCTATGCCAGATGGATTAGAGAGCTTCTTCGTCGATAGTGTTTTATGATGGATTTTATCAAAAGATTTTATGCCACTTATTTCTAGATCTGAACTCGGAGACAACCTAAAGATCTAGCTTGACCAAATCGATTTGATTTAACATTATTTTGAGTTCTGTAAAATCTCCAATAAGACTAATTTATGTTCGCTACTCTATGCTGGATAGATTAGAGTTGCAAACAAATATTACCGACTAATAAAGTCATGTTATTTCATAAGGAAATAACTAGACCAAAATTCAGTGTGAATATCCTGAAGGTCTTATAATCTAGCTGGGAATGGCTTGATTATTTATATAAAAATTAAGAATTATATTATAGCCTCGATAATTTAATACGTAGATATTATGGGTTTTCTACCAAATCGTCGACTAATAATTAATCTCATGCTAAATATAATCTAGGTAAAATAATACCAAAGGTTGGATAATATAGGTAGGCTCGATTTAATAGTCAAAATAAACTATTAATATTATTAGCTCGAATAAAAGCTCACGGTAAAATAATTCTTATCAAATTCTATTTTAACGGTATTATTGTTTTTGAATTTAGGATCGTCGTTAATATTAGAAAATTGCTAGGACAAATTTAATAGAACTATAGGAATAGGATGGGGAGGAGGAGCCCGAGATGGGATTAGGATCTCTCTTGTAACGAAGTTAGTACTTACCTGAGAGATCCACAATGAAATTGGCGATGGATGAGTATGAATCTTTGCTTGTTAACAAATAGAGTTCCCTTGAATGATTTGATGTATGCCAGTGTTAGGATTTGCCAAAAGACAATGTCCTCTTACTCTCTAGTATATATTTGAAGACTAAATTTGACAGACAGACATACTAAGTACTAACCACAACAACTAGACATACAAACGTACCAAAAACGTTAAATTAATAGACCAATTCCCCTAGTGCGCTGAAGTATCACTATTTAAGCACTATCTGAAGGGAGATAACCAAGTCTGGAGACGAAATCTCATTTTTGGGGGCGGGGATGGGGCTCCCAAATAGGATCACCGCAGAAAATGACAATTGCAGTGATTCTACTGATACGTGCTAAACAAGATATCGTGTAATTAACGTAAACTCAGAAAGTATGGGGTGAATGTGATAAGATAATAACTTAGGTCTTACTTAGGTTCAACGTAATTCTAGACTGTTAGAAAAGACATCGATATAAACTCTACCATAGCTACGTCAAGACTATAAGAATAGTTAATGTTATACTTTTATAATACCTACCTAAACTCTACCAACCAAACTCTAGAACTATGTAAATGTACATGTATAATTACTTCACGGTATTTACTCTACATAAAAATCACGAATATAAAAGGGTTGTAATTTTAACAGTAATTTTTAGTTTACATGTATCCAATTATAATACGGATATCATAGCCCAATATAATGAAACACTCATTTGTATTGTTTTACTATATAAGACTTAACAATGCCTACAGGTATACGGTATGTCTCTAGCTTCTGACTATGTATGTAGTACGTACCTATTATTTGTACAAAAGCATAAACTTTAATGCAGCCTATATTATATATCTATGATACATCAATCACATTTATCTTCAGTTCATGTATAGACTGGTAAGGATATACCATTACCAAGGACTATTCACCAAAGAAACGTCTAGTACAAATAAAATAAAAGTTACCTATAATTAATTTTTGTAAGTTAATAGTTTTTATAAATATTTCAAGTGCATAATAGGCATTATTTAAGAATTACTTATGGATTCATTAAGTATGCATAATATTTATTGTATTAGATGGATGTGGTAACATAAGATATGTGAGTGTTTCTCTGCAATGGTAAATATGTATACCTATGTATTATGGGCGGCTGTCCGGTTAATCGCGATCTATTATTTAAATTATATTAACAGAAAGTTCGTACACAGGTAGATACTAAACTTATAATTACAGAAAACAACCTCAGCCAAGTTATCGCGTTTGAGTGGACAGCGGTCGGCGGTTGACAAGCTACTTACCTACCGGACAGTTTGTGTTGTACCGAGCGTGAATTATGTACGGATGGTTATTTTTATTATAATATATGCGTCAATAGTTCTGGTACTGCGTTATCTAGGGTACCCAAGATACAGGCTGTTGCCTAGTTTGGGGCCCGTTGGATTTTTATTCCATATAGTATAACAATAAATCTAACCTAATATTTTTGTAATAATGATAAACACTTATATTTTTTTCTGGGAATAAATTATTCTTATTCTCATTTTGTATTAGTAATCATCATCATTATCTTTGCCCTTTCCCATTCGTTATTAGTAAAGATTACTCATTATTTTCTAGAATTTCTGAATCACCTATACTCCTTCTCATACTACGTTACTTACGTACCTACAGGTAAAGATAATATCATGATGAAAGTGCCTATCTATCTCTAACTTGGATCCCACCATGATCGGTCCAGCCACCCGTAACCCGAGTTTTACCAAGTATACAATAATAGTGAATCCAAATAGTCATAATGCACCTAATAATAACTAAACATATTTTCATCTAAAACTAGTTTAATCTAAAATTGACTAAAGCAAGCGTAAGTTTCTGGATAGACCATACGTATTTGTTTTCTGCCTTCTGCCTAATTAATCATAACCTTTTTTAACGCTTAGTCTATACGTACAGGTTATCTACCTCCTAGATCTTACACTCAAATTCTCAAATTAAACGTACTAAACTTATGGAATAAAACCCAAAATTATTTACACTAACTATTTGAAGTTAACCGTTACGCTTATCAAACCTAAATAAACCAGGTTTTTCTTTTTTTTTTTTTAAAGAACTTAAATGTTCATTTGGACAATAATAAATTGTATCTAAATTTTGTGTCTATTATTAATCCTTTTATTCGTTTTATTTATATTTATTTGAAGTTCTAGACATGCCTTATACTGGGCGCAACTGAACTCATCAGTATGTCCTGAAACTAGGTCATTATATATCTAGGTCACTCATGACACCGGTCACGTGTGAACCAAAGTTTTTTTTTTCGAGCAGGAATCGAATCTACAACCTACAGGTCAGCGGGAAGGGCCACCATCAACCGAGCTATCAGGCCGGTCGAAGTCTAATATTATACAGTAAGTAGTAAAGTATCAAGTTAGTTAATCTTTCAGTAATGCCTCCAATAAGTATTAACTAGTAATGATTTTTACTCTCATCGGAATATCACTAACTATATTGTAATCTTAGCTATGTCGCTATATAAATGTACCTAAAATCATCAGATACCTAGTACATCAACTAGGTTAATAAAACTATTCCGTGGTAAATACAACCCCCATTTTCTAAAACTCGAGAAACACCTTTTTTTTGTTATTTTCAAAATATAATTATTTTTCTTTTTATTTGAATACAATTTGTCACAGAAGGGTTCAAAATCATAATTATAATTAAGAGTCGTTATTACGCAGTTAATATACCTATGTACCTATAAAACTATTTCAAAATTTTTTTAAGAAGGTCATCTATCTTCCTATCATAAACCAACCTACCTATAAACACAGCTCATCTATTTTTCTATTACCTATAATCCGTTCTACCGTACCATTTTGTACACAAGCTCTCGTGGCTTAGCGACGACTATAAGCAACACGATTATTTTCCGTCACCGGTTCGATTCCTCTCGCCCGTATGTTATACTATTTTTTTTAAGATTTCTTTTTCTAATCAATATTGGTATTTTTAGTTTTATATTTTAGTTTTAAAGTTTTTGGGTATAGTTTAGTTTTTAGGTCTAGTATATTATTATACGTTATTTAGTTTGTATTAAATAAATGTTTCTATTTATTATAATTCATGAGAATTTTGTTGCTATTCTATTATATCTTATTTTTATATATCTATATATCTATCAATCTTTTGTCCGCGAATACAGATGAACTATTAATTTTACTACTCTGATTAACTGACATGAAATGATATGTACATAACCCAATTTATTTTATATCATAAATCAAATAGTAATAATTTGAGATAGGTTTTAAATCAATTTTATTATAATAACAAATAAAGTAACGTTTCAAATAAAACTCGACAGACACACTAATCCCAATCAACACCTGGATGGGTGACCACTACAAAACTTTTTTATTATTATTTTTTTTTTTTTTATTTATTATGATTCTACATCATAAATGATCGTTAATGTATTCATTGTATTTTTCCCACAAGAGTTATTTACAAGTCCTAAAGGATACTAATCTTTTATTTGAAAATCACCTATCTTCATAAAGTCAGAGCTCAGCTTTCTTTCACTATTATTTAATTATTTAGACTTGTCTGAATATCTAGGTACCTATATGTATTGCGATAGAGCGTACCTACAAGCGCAGACGTATAACTACACGCGTAATATTTTATGGTAAAGACTACGTATAAATAATACTTTAATAAGAAGTACCTAACTCATTTTTACAGTTATTGATTTAAATTTTACAACAAACATAATAATCAAAGATTTGTCATTTAATGTATCTATATTATAGTGACTGGTTACTATCCCCTGTTAAACGTAAAGGACAGGTATTATTAAAGTGTTGAAGTCCGCATTCTAACATTTCTTTTATCTTTAACTAAAACATAATAAATGTTGAAAGTATAAACATTTAAGAATTTTAATATACCTATGTAGTATGTACTCAACACGTTTTTCTTCATAACAAACTAACGAACTAGGTTTCACTGATTAGAGCAGTACTTATTTTTCTATAGTATAACTAACTCTTTTTTTTTTTTATTGTTTACGTTACCTATAGGACCCAACTTCATTTAATGTATTGGACGTATAAATTGATTAGGTAAATACCTATTATAGTTAACTATTTATATATAAATTATGATTATTGTATGTCAAAAGACTTCATCTATCTGTTTCTAAGCATTCTATTATTTCTAGCTGAGAATTCGGATGGCTAAACGTACCTACACCGTGCTCGCATTCTTCCAAACATAAAAGTTGATACAAAAAATTTGGTCGAGCAGCGCAAAAATTAACGGAATCTATAGGGTCACACACTGATTCGGATTCGAAGGATTCTAACAAGTGCGTTAGAATTATTTCAAGTGGAAGACCATAAAGTTCGAAATTTATGACGACATTTTGTCAAGTGTTTACGTCTGTGAATTTTTGAGTGTTAAAAATGCTAAGTTTTAGTTTAAGTATGTTATGAATAACAAGAGAGCTCTCGACATAATAAGCTCTCTGTGTTCTATGCTGAGACCGTTGCTGTGATGAAAGTTGAAACCGTATGTTTAGATTATGCGTCAGTAAACAACTTAATATGATGAAGTAATATAGTTTGATACTGTGTTATTGTTAGATGACATTTAACCCGCAGAGTATAAGTACAATGATTTCTTTAAGTTATGCTATTGTAAACGAAATTTAAAACGCACCTAAATATTTAGTTGTCTCAAGACCTTTCCGTTCACGCGCAGCAAATTGTGCGATAGGTATCGCCTCTATAATCAATCCCATGGACTACAACATCTCATTATTAGTTAAAATTTATGTAGACTACCTAAATTAAAATAATATCCTGGTCACGGCAAACCCATATTGTAACCCCCCCAATGAAAAATTGGTGTTATCGTTTAAAGATATTTTTGCGTTTATTTTTATTTAATCGAGCTGATATTTGATTTTCATATTTTATCTATTAGAACCTAACCTAGAGTAAACCTAATAAACCTAGAGAGATACGAATAGAACCTAGTCGCTCACGGCTACCTAAGTAAAATGTTAAACGTAAGAGAAGTGTTGTAAGTCCTAAGATTGATATTGGTTATGGCCAAGTGGATCGTCTATTTGTGTGGTAGGACCGTACGTTGTGATTTGTAGAATCCCTAGTTCTTTTAAGGTAGTGAGACAATGCCTAATGCTACCTAATAAACCGCAATAATCTATCTATATGCCAACTTATCAATTACTTATAATTATGTTTTATATTGCCTATATAATATCCTTTAGATTATATTAATTTTATAATAACGTAATTAATGTAGATGCTTAATAGTTATTGAAACGCGCATAATCCTATTAAAATTACAACCCTTTTATATTCGTGATTTTTATGTAGAGTAAATACCGTGAAGTAATTATACATGTACATTTACATAGTTCTAGAGTTTGGTTGGTAGAGTTTAGGTAGGTATTATAAAAGTATAACATTAACTATTCTTATAGTCTTGACGTAGCTATGGTAGAGTTTATATCGATGTCTTTTCTAACAGTCTAGAATTACGTTGAACCTAAGTAAGACCTAAGTTATTATCTTATCACATTCACCCCATACTTTCTGAGTTTACGTTAATTACACGATATCTTGTTTAGCACGTATCAGTAGAATCACTGCAATTGTCATTTTCTGCGGTGATCCTATTTGGGAGCCCCATCCCCGCCCCCAAAAATGAGATTTCGTCTCCAGACTTGGTTATCTCCCTTCAGATAGTGCTTAAATAGTGATACTTCAGCGCACTAGGGGAATTGGTCTATTAATTTAACGTTTTTGGTACGTTTGTATGTCTAGTTGTTGTGGTTAGTACTTAGTATGTCTGTCTGTCAAATTTAGTCTTCAAATATATACTAGAGAGTAAGAGGACATTGTCTTTTGGCAAATCCTAACACTGGCATACATCAAATCATTCAAGGGAACTCTATTTGTTAACAAGCAAAGATTCATACTCATCCATCGCCAATTTCATTGTGGATCTCTCAGGTAAGTACTAACTTCGTTACAAGAGAGATCCTAATCCCATCTCGGGCTCCTCCTCCCCATCCTATTCCTATAGTTCTATTAAATTTGTCCTAGCAATTTTCTAATATTAACGACGATCCTAAATTCAAAAACAATAATACCGTTAAAATAGAATTTGATAAGAATTATTTTACCGTGAGCTTTTATTCGAGCTAATAATATTAATAGTTTATTTTGACTATTAAATCGAGCCTACCTATATTATCCAACCTTTGGTATTATTTTACCTAGATTATATTTAGCATGAGATTAATTATTAGTCGACGATTTGGTAGAAAACCCATAATATCTACGTATTAAATTATCGAGGCTATAATATAATTCTTAATTTTTATATAAATAATCAAGCCATTCCCAGCTAGATTATAAGACCTTCAGGATATTCACACTGAATTTTGGTCTAGTTATTTCCTTATGAAATAACATGACTTTATTAGTCGGTAATATTTGTTTGCAACTCTAATCTATCCAGCATAGAGTAGCGAACATAAATTAGTCTTATTGGAGATTTTACAGAACTCAAAATAATGTTAAATCAAATCGATTTGGTCAAGCTAGATCTTTAGGTTGTCTCCGAGTTCAGATCTAGAAATAAGTGGCATAAAATCTTTTGATAAAATCCATCATAAAACACTATCGACGAAGAAGCTCTCTAATCCATCTGGCATAGAGAAACCTCCGGGCACGACTACGCTTGGCCCAAGTGCATACAGACCTTATCAAAATAATTAAGTAAATAGAATGATATAATTATAAGTAGTACACTCTCAATAAATATGGAGCATATCAATTTATTAAAACAAAGATCTTTTCCAAGTTCCAACTTTAAGATTCGATAACACAGGTCCAAATCTATTTGATGTAAATATTCAATTAAATAGAGTATTAATTTATTTATGGATTTCAAAGTTAAATGATTTTAAAGAATATTTTAATTTATTAGACCATACTTAGTCCTTCAATCTCATTAGCTTGTATTTAACATCTGACGTACGCGCATTATAGGTACATAAGTATAGAGTATTTTGAACATTACGACTCCGTTTAAATAAATTTATTATAACTATACGTAAAATAAATCCGTATTTGAGATTGGTCCTAAAATTTTATATTTCATTGGCTACATACTTATTTAATAATGGTTTACTTTTACTAGAATTTCATTGAACGAAACTTGTGTTTTATTAAATTGAATTATATATCTTTTTAGGTAATGAATTATGATTTATTTAGTTTGGTATTATTTCATTTATGAAAGGAATTAAATATTTTAATATTATTTGATTTAATTGTTAGCTTTTACTAGAATTTTATTTGATAATAATTTGGTTTTATTTAACCCAATTAGTTGATATTTTATTTTAAATCGACGAAATTTATATTTATTTTTATTAACCCCAATGTGTGTTCCTCGACTTATTGCTAAACCCAACCTAATATAGTGAGTGCCCCAACAAGCTAGAGATTGCTTGAATCTCACATTTAACTTTAAACGTGTGTGTCGGTCTCGAGTGTGCAATGAGACCTATCTAAGCTAGCCTATAAGAAAGCGAGCTGGCGAGGCTCTAAAAAGCTAAACCTAATTTCTACGCACCCCCTAAGGATACTCCTACCCGGACCGTGGTCCATGGATGGGAGAGCATCCGCCCCTGTATAAATGTGAATATATAAATATATAAATAAGACAACCCAGATAATTTTATCTATCAGACCAAGAGGCGTGCAAACACATGGGTCCACTTCGACGGTCCCCCTCCCAGTCCAGATAGATAATATAACCCAGATTGGAGACGATCGATCCTTTGCGGAGGAATAATCGATCTGCTGCGTCTCAAGAACAATGCAGCCTAACTCTAACACTAACCATGGAGGACATGTAATGCCAAGTTAGCACCGTCAGGCCCAGCATCACACCGCATACTCATGCGTTATAATTTTTCCGTGCTTGGTCAATACGAAATATTTACCCCCCAAACAAATTCTAATACTACACACTTCAATAAAATCACAAGGTATTAGCCAAGCCAAGAAAAACTTTTGAGAGGAAAACTAGCTCACTAAAACGCGCCTATTCACAAAGAATTTAAATTAAACGCGAATTTAATATTTGATTTCTCATTACTGGTCCATCATTAATGAATTTAACAAAACCCCAATTGAAATTAAAATCACTGTAATGTACTATAACCGCATAAAAGGACTCGCGTAAATGAAATTTATCTAAAATGAATTTAACAAAACCCCAATTGAAATTAAAATCACTGTAATGTACTATAACCGCATAAAAGGACTCGCGTAAATGAAATTTATCTAAAATGAACCAGCACCAAGAAACCGTAACAAAATACGAAAATAAAATGACAAATATTCTAAAATTAATACCCGAGGAACCCAAAATTCAACACAAAATCCCAAGATCTAATTCCCCTTCTGAGCCGACGCAAGCGCTTATAAAGGACCATCGACGCGCATTTCTTCCTGCTACCCTATTCGCTAACTGATTTATTCCTTTGTCATAGTAAACCGATTATAACTTTACTTAAGATTTACTAGGCGCATATAAATTGTTATTGTGACACGGAAAACTCAATTGACGCGATCATCGTTCTATATCTGCCGGTGCTACTATAAGTTACTATATTAAATCTAATTATTAAATGCGTTAATTCACTGTTTAGATGGCATTAGCTTAAGGACTAATCTGTGTTATTTTGGTACATATTCTAGAGATTTAATTATAGATTTTCTTTAGGTTATTGTTTCGTTAATATGCTTGTGGTGTACAACCAGTAAAGTTTATTTATTATAGTTCATATTTTAATTATTTATTCATTAAATGTGTCGATTACCATACGGTAGATTCTCAGAGCTTCAGTAATAACATAATTTATTATATACGTTATTATTGGCTATCCTATTTATTCATTTTTAGTGTTTAATAGAAGTTATTTATAGATTGGATATGAATTTATCAGATAATCATTTTAGTTTTCTAGAGTCCTAAGACCTTGAACCTTTCATTAGCAGTCCTAAGACCTTGAGCCTTTTATAAGTAGATGATTTTATTTAAATATTTTTGTATTCCCATTTATAATCAAGCCTTCACTATATTTGTGACATGACGGGACCCTTTGGACCGTTACAGTGTTAAAGATAACACTTTTAATTGTAAGGTTTTACAGATTTAACTTAAATTTGTAAAGATTTAGAATTAAATGAAAAGTTGTAAAATTAACTCATTATCATCAGCCTGAAGACGGTTACTGCTGAATGTAGGCCTCCCCCATAGAGCACCACTTTGAGCGGCTACTTGCTTCTTGCATCCATCGGCTCCTTGCGATTTTGACCAGATCATCGGTCTACCTAGTAGGGGCCTCCGCTGCATCTTTCGGTTCGTGGTCGCCACTTTCTTCCCACCGGTTGTTCGTTCTAGGAGTGATGTGGCCTGCCTATTGCCATTCTAAAAGCTATATTGGTCATCTTAGTTCTCGTGTGGATCTCCTCATTTCAGATCTTACCTCGCAGGGAAGCCCCGAGCATAGCTCTGTCCATAGCTCACTGATGCAACTTTGAGCTTACTAATGAGGTCTACAGTACCAATTTTGTAGATAGTTTTTTAGGACTACTGGGAGTGCTCTGAAACGGGGAACTGCGGTCGAGGTGTCAGTTGCCTCATTATATTTATTTTATTATATTTTTCTGCAATTTTAAGAAAGAAATACTATTTTTCAGAATGTGACTAGATCGATACTTAAAGAACATTAATTGGGCTACTCTTCTGTAAATTGATTCGGTTCCAGATATTTATTTTAGAGTGTCTTTAATGTTACAGCTGAAAGAAAACAGTGGAACTAGTTCTCGGTATATCTATAGCTGAATTGAAATCAATTAAGATACTTGGAACATTACAAACGAACGCAATACAATCGTAGACCATCTAATAGCTAATTCGCAAAATACTGTCACAGAATAAACGTATACCTACAGAAGGTAAATTTACAAAGAGTTGACTTAAAACTGGGTCTATAAGGTCTACGCGTAAGCGTAGATGTCGTAGACCCAGTTTTATGGACACAAATGCTCGCAAAAAAGATGTCTGAATACTCTTACATTGTTATTTCATACGATAATTTGGTGGCGTTGAAAGAGAGAGGACACGGTCGGTGATAGTTGCATTATCATTATCACTCTGTCTATATTTATATGTGTACGTACTTAGTAGCCTCTATATGTATGGCTTTGCCCGCGTGCGTGGACTAAAGTTCACGCACGCGCATCGCTCCTTTCCCAATCTTCTAACTTTCTTTTCCTACTCTTTTACTACGGATTATTGTAAAAACGTAACGAGCAGCAGGCAGAAGCCGACAGACACTACTTTCGATTTTTTAATATTAGTGAGAATAAAACTCCCGAATTCAGAGTTCTCACTTTGAGTCTTGGTTGCTACGTGTTAACGCGTTCGCGTTTTACGCGTCTACTGCGTTCGCAATTTACGCACGTACCGCGTTTGCGTTTTACGCGTAGTTTTGTTAGAACACTTTTTGTTTGGAGTGTAGGTACTCAACCAACGCGTTCTATCTACAAAACTTGTCCTAATTCTACAACTTATATCTGTGTGCGTTATCTTCACAGCTATTTCAAAGTTTACCTTCTGTATATTTATTACGTGATGTCATAGGCCGATCAGCGGCAACATCAAAGCGCTGGCGTAAAGCCAGCGGTATACAAGTGATCACAATCGCGGGATGTCGTTATATTTCCGGATGAAATATATCGAGCGGCAACTGCGTGACATATGGTGCGAATGGGTTATTGCGTACTCGGCTTTGTTTGCTAGTTCCGTAGTTTGTAACTAGTGATAAATCTTGTTCTGTAATAGGGATTATGGAGAAGTTTATATGTAATCTACACTATATAAAGGAACCCTGCGGCTTTGTTCGCAAATAAACACGTGTTTAACGTAAAGTTGCCAGTTTATAGGTTTTTTATAGACTGCATTTTGGAGAGTGTGCGAAGGAATTACACGATCTTATTCCTCCATCTCCCTTCTTTCACCGGACATCAAGGCGCACAAAAACACGGCACCCATATATGGTTGAAATTCCGTCAAACCGCACTAAGCGTTTTGCTATGCACTTTATAGTGTGATCAGCCAATAAGTGGAACACCTTGCGGCGTCTTTGTTTCCAGCTAATTATGGTCTGGGTGTCTTCAAGCCGAGAGTGAACAGGTACCTTCTAGGCAAGCATGCGCCATCGTAGACTGCATCATCACTTTCCATCAGGTGAGACAGTGGTCAAATGCTTTGCATATAAAGAATAAAAAAGAATTATGTACGAAGAATGAATGTTAATTGGGGGTTGAGATCACTGTCGATGGATGAAAATCAGTCTGTATTTCTGTCACATACGTATAATGGAGAACTTAGTATAGAAATAAAAATATGGAAATATTTGTTTCTATAACAAAAGACATATTAAGCCAAGACTATAATTTTCATATGCAGTTAAGTACGTAAGTCTACGCAGGCTAGGTAATTCACTCATGGGCTCTAATGTCTCTATCACACGTGCAGATAGCAGATCGAAGGCAATGACATTAATAAATAATCGGTCTTCTGCAATGGAACCTTTACTGTTATCTATTTAACAAAGTAAGGTGGCTTATTATTATAAAATAAACCCTAAATAGTTTTAAAATACCGCATTCCTATGTTAGTAACCTCAAAGAGTTCTGAAATTCTGTAAAGTGAATTCATTTATCTTGGCTTATTTATTTTCAACCTTCCTCTAAGAGCCCGGTCTGTAATTTAGAGCGAAAAATAAAAAAAGGTCGGAAGTCCACGACGTTGAAATCTTGAGCTGATAATAATCTTGTTCCGATGGTGCGAGATAGTAAAATTGAACGTGGTATTAAAATTTATTAGAACACTTTATTTGTATAAAAAATATAAAAATGAACGGTACCTATCTCCTACGTTGGGAAAGATTTATGAGCTATTTTGTACGCGCTAATTATTTATATTTTAAATTATCACATGATGTAAATAATAGTTATTTATTTAGGGTGGGTTTTTGGTCCGTAGTTAAAGTAACCAATGGTCAAAATTTGTTAGAACTTTTTACTATTGGTTACCTTAACTATGGATCAAGAAACCTCATGCTCATCTTCATCAACAGCCTGAAGACCTCCATTGCTGAACATAGGCCTCCCCCACAGAGCACCACTTTGAGAGGCTGCTCGCATCCTGCATCCATCCCGAAACCAAGAATCTTACTTATTTTATTTATTTATTTATTTCACAGATTTTAAAATAGTGTACAGTGTCACTTAATTGTAGTCCTTACATCCAATTACGGATTTACTTTAAAATGTTTATTGCATTAAAAATAGAGAGCAGAAGGTATAAAAAATTTTTTGCAGGTTAAGTAGGTAACATGAAAAGAAGGAACTTAAAGATGCCACCGTTAGTCTAATGCCAAAAATGAATTAGGTTCAAAACTTTGATGATCTAGGTATTGGGTATAGGCATTTCCCCGTAGTTATTCCCAAAGTTCTACAGCGGACGATGCAAATCACTCGCTGTCGCTGCCAGAACATTCATCAGGAACTGTCAGTCCGTCTGATGGAACTTGTTTGCTTTTTGCGAGCTGTTGTCAGACTCCACGACTTTTAATTTCAAAATTGATGTAGCCACGGGGAGCCGATGGATGCAGGAGGCGAGCAGCCTCTTGCATCCATCGGCTCCCCGTGGCTTTCACCAGATCGTTGGTCCACCTAGTGGGGGACGGCCTACGCTGCGTCCTCCGATTCGTGGTCGCCACTCGAGAACCTTTCTTTCCCATCGGTTTTCAGTTCTACGAGAGATGTGGCCTGCTCGTTTCCATTTCAACTTGCTAATTCTAAGAGGAATATAGCCTACTAAAATGATAAACATGAAAAATTGTGTGTGCGTGTGATGAATGTTTGTTACTTTTCTATCTCCGTAACTACTAACTAAACTGATTTTGATGAACTTTGGAGTTCAGGTAGCTTATACGCTGCGCGCCGGGCGCAATGAGTAATGAGTATTTTTGAATTGGGACATGTTTGCTTTTTGCGGATTGTTGTCAGTACTTCATAACTTTTCATTTTGTGAAGACTGATGTAAACGAAACTTGGACTAAATTACTATTTTCTAATAGTACTTAGATGACATTATCATGTCAATAAAGTTTTCCTTCGGTTGCACAAAGCGGTTTCACCCGACATTTATAATCCGAGCAGCAAAGGAATGAAAAACTTTACCAGCGTCTTTGTTTCCCGATAAGTACAATCTGGAGCTCTTCAAGTCGCGAGTGAATACCTATATCTTCTAGCATGTAGGTATTATCATAGACTGCGTCGTCACTTTCCATCAGGTGAGATTGCGGTCAATTGCGGGCCTATTAAGTTATAAAAAAACCAGCTATTTTCATTTAAACCAAACTACTGAAAAGATTTTAATGAAACTTATAATAAACTAATCTGAATGTGTAACGATTCAAAAAAAAATGGTCCAAATCGATTTATAAATGCAAAAGTTCTGAGGAAACAACAAAAAGCTACCTAATTGAGAATCTTCTTTTTTCGGAGACGGTTAAAAAGGTCAACAAACTCTTGGTTTTATGTTATGAACGTCAATGTTTTTCACAACGAAGCGAGAGGTTAAAGCGTACCGAAGCAAAGGCTCAAATTTTCTCCTAAAAATTGTGGAGAGATTTAAGAGGTAAGTAAATGTACCTGCTTACAATGCGTGACGTGGCATAAGGAAGCGAGTTTCCTTAATCATGAGCGGATAATAAATGTTCCTATGTACAAGTACCTATACATATATTCTTTAACCTAACTACTACAATACTAAAAACTAGTAAACTAGCTACACTATCTATTACAAAGAACATTTGAACTGTATACTAGCCGCGATAGCCTATAGGATATCGCGGCTAGTATACAGTTCTGGAGCTGGAGCTGGAGCATTTGGACTGTCTATAGACAGTCCAAATGCTTCAGCCCACTGGTAGGTAGCGTACCCAACATGTTGGCAGCATTGCCACGTTGAATTGCAATGCTGATCCGTTGAGCCAAATAAGTGCCAGCATTTTGGTCACGCGTCTATACATACATATAAATTGTGCGCTCGAAATTGAAATCTAGGTAAGTCTTACATTCGACTAAAAAACTTTATAATCATGTCATCATCATCATCATTAACAGCCTGAAGACGTCCACTGCTGAACATAGGCCTCCCCCAGAGCACGCCACCTTGAGCGGCTGCTCGCCTCCTGCATCCATCGGCTCCCCACGGCTTTCACCAGGTCGTCGGTCCACCGAGTGGGGGGCCGGCCTACGCTGCGTCTTCCGGTTCGTGGTCGCCACTCGAGAACCTTTCTTCCCCATCGGTTGTCAGTTCTACGAGCGATGTGGCCTGCCCATTGCCACTTCAACTTACTAACTCTAAGAGCTATATCGGTCACTTTAGTTCTCCTGCGGATCTCCTCGTTCCGGAGCTTATCCCGCAGGGAAACACTGAGCATAGCTTGCTCCATAGCTCGCTGCGCGACTTTGAGCTTACTAATGAGGCCAACAGTAAGAGACCATGTCTCAGTTCCATAAGTCATCACTGGCAACACACACTGATTGAAAACTTTCGTTTTTCGTTGTTATGTAACTACATTAAAATAATAACTCGGGTCCTAAGAGATAAGGTATTTCCAAAAGAGCAATGATTTTAAAAGCACCCGTCAAAAAAGCATCTAAAGTACAAAAAGAGCACAGAAACAAAAAATGGATCACGTACTTTAAAAAAAAACAAATTCATTTGCTCCTACTTTACAGAAATTATTAAAGTTCTGTGGTAAGGAACAAATATCACAGATCCCTATAAATTAATTGACCTCTACATTTACGGCGCTGGGACCCCGAACGGCTTTGGGTCAGACCCCTTATATCCAATTGGAGAATTAATTTGTCCACTATGTAGGTCCAGGTTTTTGCGTTTGTGAGAGTTAATTGTTACTTCAATTTAAATAAATTGAACAGAAATTGTTCTATTTGTGAAGTTATCCTCTTCTCTTCCTTTTTTAGGGTTCCATACCCAAAGGGTAAAACGGAACCTATTACTAAGGCTCCGCTGTCCGTCCGTCTGTCTGTCACCAGGCTGTATCTCATGAACCGTGATAGTTAGACAGTTAAAATTTTCACAGATGATGTATTTCCGTTGCCGCTATAACAACAAATACTAAAGAATAAAATAAATATTTAAGGGGGCTCCCATACATAGGTACATACTTTGCAGTATGTTTCATTATGTTGTCTCAATTGTAACAAATTATAAATGTAGTAAACACATTAAAAAAATGGAACAAAACATGACACTGTAAAGCTTCTTGTAGCTTCTTCTTTACAGATGTAATCGAAGCTACGGTTCGGAGTTTCTATTCTACATTGTGCCGGATAGCTTGCACCTGTAGTGGGAAGGAGAACTTTTTTTTCAAACTCGTATTGTAATAGGCTTGTTATAATTATAATATTTGGTAAAAGTGATCAAATAGCCTATTTGCAAAATAATTTTGAGTATTGAGTTTTGAGTTTTACAACAAACGTGTTTTTGCTCGTTTTATAGATAATGGTATGGAACCCTTCGTGCGCGAGTCCGACTCGCGCTTGGCCGGTTTTTTTATCTTTGGTACCTAATCCATTTATCTGCTTCAGGTCATCTCTTTCTAAATTATGTGCCAGCAAATTAAATTTTGACTACGTCATTGCTTTAGTTGCATGGGTAGAATGAGCTGCAGAAATCGACATTAGCTCTCGAGAAAGGGTTTGACTGAACGATTACACGGATTCTGTCATAAACCTTTTGCTGTGTTTTCGGACAAATTACATTGATGGGTGACCGTTACAGCAAAAAGTGGTATTTACAACAGCGCCACTGTGCTTCGGAGGACACGTAAAGCCGTCGGTCCCGGCTGTTGTCTTAAGACAATAGTCGTTTAGTCAAGTCAGACGCCTTTGGGTGGCATAAAAATTCTGATGATCTGTTTATATTACAAAAAAAGTGTTTCCGTATTATAGTACACATTGATAGCACCACAAGTTGTAGACCATATTTTGTTAAACATCAAATCCTAACTTTAACCTCCATTTATACTGGGTGGCGCAAAAGTAAAGACCCTATTTGGTTCAGCTATAACATTTTTTCTAAATTAGAAAACTAGATTTAGGTTTTTTTAAATGTATATTTGTGCCATTAAATTTCGTACCATTAGGATTTAAAGATGATGTCTTTTAAATGGTGACCTCCAGAGTTGATACACATTTGAGCCCTATTTATGACATTTTGCATAACTTGCCGTAACACTTCCTGCGATATGTTCGTTATTTCTTGACGAATGTTTTCTTTTAGAGCTGCGAGAGTCTGTGGCTTGTTCACATACACCCGAGATTTCAAAAAACCCCAAAGAAAGAAGTCTGGACTGGTCAGATCGGGTGATCTTGCAGGCCAAGGCAAATCGCCAAAACGAGAGATAACTCGGCTTGGAAAAGCGTCCCTCACTAAGTCCATAGTGTCGCGCGCTGTGTGTGCCGTAGCGCCGTCTTGTTGAAACCAGATGTGCTCCAGCCCCAATTCGTCCAAACTGGGTATCAAAAACTCACGTAACATGGTTCTGTAGCGTTCTCCAGTGACAGTTATCGCATTGCCTCCAGCGTCTTCGAAAAAATAGGGTCCGATCACTCTGTCAACACAGATGCCACACCATACAGTAACTTTTAGTGGGTGTAGAGGTGTTTCTTGAATAATGCGCGGATTATCAGTGCCCCAGAACCGAGTATTCTGCTTATTGACATGCCCTGAGAGATGGAAATGCGCTTCGTCACTCATAACCAATTTTGAAGGAAAATCATCTTGCAAAATGTCATAAATAGGGCTCAAATGTGTATCAACTCTGGAGGTCACCATTTAAAAGACATCATCTTTAAATCCTAATGGTACGAAATTTAATGGCACAAATATACATTTAAAAAAACCTAAATCTAGTTTTCTAATTTAGAAAAAATGTTATAGCTGAACCAAATAGGGTCTTTACTTTTGCGCCACCCAGTATACAAGAAATTTGCAAATTTGTTAAAAAATACCCCCAATTTTTTAAAACTTGAAAGATAACTATTCAGATGCGTTTAATCTTAGATATAAAGACAGGTTAGCCCTCCCTAACTCAAAACTAAAAATGCACAGTACGAGTACTCATGTTATGTGCATTAAAATCTATAATCATATTCCCCTACGTCTAAAAGAAATACAAAGCGAATGTGCCTTTTTTGGCGAATTGAAGTTATATCTCGTTAAGAAGTTCTACTATGCAATGCAAGAATTTTTTGAGGACAAAAATAAAACGTAAACCTTACGATCAGTTGAATTGTAAAATTGGTAGGTATGTATCTAAATCTCAAGCTATACTTAATTTTAGTAATCCTACCCTCACAATATAATCTGTAGTGCCCAGCAAGGTCCATGTTGTTACCTAATAACATAATTAGGACTTATTTCTAATGTAAGATCAATATACACACGTGAAAACAGAATAAATGAATATGAATATGAATATGACACCGGCGCTGACCACTCGCCTCGACCACACGAGAAGACAAAGAGTTGGTCAAATGCTTTCGTGCTTCCCACTCCCACACAATACATATAGCCGCCGCGTCACCGCGCGTAATGCACAAGCGTGCGCACGATACTCCCACATAGCCATCTCCACTTTAGCTTGATTTATCATAACTCTTACTTCATCAGTATTATATGATCTTCTGGTATATTTTGCATGTATATATACCTATATCTATTTTATAGAAGGTACATAGCTACCTGAGACCGTGTGGTCTCGGTTAGCATATCCACTGAGGTCCCGGTTTGCGAATACGACCACCCCATCTCTTCCCGTGGGTGCTGTAAAAGCCGGCTAAGGGTATGCCAAAAATGTCTACTAAATCATAAGATCACCATGTACAACAAAACCTATATCTGAGGGGTGGGATTTTTGATCCGTCGTTAAGGTTAACCAATGGTTAAAACTCTAACAAGTGTTGACCATTGGTTAGAATTTGTTGAAGTTTTTAACCATTGGTTACCTTAACTACGGAACAAGTAACCCACACTTAGTTATGCAAATGCAAAAGTTAAGATTTAATTTAGTTTTAGTAATTGTATTTTATATTTTATTGAATAAAAAAAAGCAGAAAATCATTCCGAATAAATGAATATATGAATAGCTTAAATTGTGTACTAAATCACATAGAATTACACAATTTTAAGCCAGGTCCTAAATATTCAACTAAATTTATCACCAACACAACCGCTACCCGTGTTCTCTTACAAAATATGGTACACAACACGTCACATTTATCATTCCTGACAAATTATTATATGGCGGCATCTCACGTACCGCTAAAAGAAACACTGTTTGAGGTTACGAGATTAACAAGTCATGGTAAGTCCAAGAAAGCTTCTTATTACAATAAATTTATGTCAAATGTGAATTTTGTCGTGAGAAAGTTACTCCGCTTATTTTTTTTTTATTGCTGCTGAGAGTATTTTTATGTAATTAAGGCTTTTTATGTAAGCGAATGACGTGACGAGCTAGTCGCTAGCCTGGTGTTAGGTGTCAAGCGTCACGGCCGCCCATAACAGATGCAGTGTCGGTCTTTGAAGAAAATCTGACAATGGAGGTTGTGAATTTTGAATGTTTTACCAAAACCTGTGTATTTTTGAATTTTAATGTGTAATAAGGGTGGATTATTGCTCCTTAAGTGTAGTATTATGATATTAATATTAATTATGGTTAAAATAAAAGAAATATTTTACGTGGAACACTTTTGTATTTTATTCAGCCAATGGGTGAATAACATTTTTCTTAATGGCCCTCGCCTTAACCTCTCTTCGCTACTGTCACTGTCATAGTGACATAGTGACATATACTACATCTTCCCCTTTTTATATATTACATAACAAAACTCTAAATTATCTAATATTACTTTACATTTGTTTTATTTCCTTGGTGACTCTACAATCTACTATTTTCTCTTTCAAACATTATCTATCTTAACTAGTATTATTATTTTACTTTCACTTTATTTCCTTGGTGACTCTACATCTAACAATTGTTTTAGTCTAACACTCTACTATCTTCCTTCTCAAACAACAACAAAAAAAACACTCTTTTAAATCCTATGTGTACAATAAGAAACTGTATACCATTAATACTATACCTACTTATATTATAGTATGTATTAAATAAGGAAACCATGAAACTCCACACCACTCAACTCTTACCCAGAGAACCACCAAATTATGCTCGGATATGATATGAAGTTCTGCAGTAAACTATACCATCCTTATCAGATACATTGTATGATCTTAAACCGTTTTTCTTTATTACAGTGCCCGGTAACCATCTCCTACCATCAACTACTTTTTTGAACCAAACATTTTGTCCCACTAAAAACTCTGATTTACTTCTAGTTTTTACATTATAGTTCTTAATATTTCTATCTAAAGTTTTATGCATAACAGTCTTTACATTTTCATTCAGTCTAGGTTGTAAATATTGATAAGGCACTGGTAACTTGGTTTTCAAATTTCTATTCATTAACAACTGTGCTGGGGAAAATTTTGTGCCTGAGACGGGTGTACTTCTATATTTTAACAAGGCTATTCTATAATCCACATTATCCTCAAAGCATTTATATAGCATTTTCTTTGCTGTTTGTACAGCGCGCTCCGCCATACCATTTGATTGTGGATATTTTGGACTAGAATATGTGAATTTAAAACCCCATTCAGAAGCAAAATTTTTACATTCTTTTGAATCAAAAGGAACATGATCAGACACTATTTCCGATGGTACACCAAAATTACAAAAAATGTCCAGTAGAGCATTGATTGCACTATTAGCAGTTTTATTGTGTATTAATTTAACTTCTAACCATTTTGAATAATAGTCATAAATTACAAGATAGCTCTTTTTTCTGAATTCTAATATATCAATACCTAACTTTGAAAAAGGCAGATCAGGTACATGATGAGGTAATAAAGGTTCTTTTACATTATTATTTTGATATGTTTGACATATGTAACATTTTCTCACATAGTTCTCTAGGTGACAATCCATCTTCGGCCAGTAGTACAGTTCTCTTGCTACCTGCTTCATTTTGGTCATACCTAAGTGGCCTTCGTGTAATTTATTCATGTATATTAATCTAAGACTTTTAGGTATTATTATTCTATGGTTCATGAATACTAAACCTCCATCTACAGTAATATCTATTCTAAATTTGTAGTAGTAACCTAATGAATTAGGTACATTTTTAACATTTTCCGGCCAACCTTGTTGTGTATATTCTATTAATTTTAATAACTCATCATCTTTACCAGTTTCAGAGATTAATTGTATTCTTTGTTCTTCTGAACACTCCAGGTATTGTGATAATCCAATACAATGAATCACCTCGTACATGTATGACTCATCAATCTCAGAACATGGCAAATATGATCTGGAGAGCAGATCTGAGATAAACATCAGCTTTCCCCTTAAATATTTATATTCCAGGTCATATTTTAATAGTTTTAGTTTTAATCTTTGCAGTCTTGCTGACGGAATTTCATGTATACCTTTTTTTAACAATGTCTCCAGTGGTTTGTGGTCATTTAAAACTGTACATTTTACACCATATATAAAATAATGAAATTTCTTTGTTGCCCATACTACACTAAGAAGTTCTTTTTCTATTTGTGAAAATCTTTGTTCAGCTGGTGTTAGGCTTCTTGAAACAAAGCTAACTGGCTTACCATTCTGAAGTAAACAACCACCAAGGCCATCTTTTGAAGCATCACACTGTATGATTACTGGTAAAGTACTATCAAAATTTTGTAAAACCGGTGCCTTTGTAATAAAATTTTTTATTTCTGCAAAAGTATTTTCATGAACTTCCGTCCACAACCAACCAACATCTTTTTTTAACAATTCTCTTAGCGGCGACATCATATTTGCTAGATTAGGCACAAACTTGCGCAAGTAGTTAACCATGCCTAAGAAAACCTGTAGCTCTTTTTTATTTGATGGGCTTTTCATATTAACAATTGAATTTACCCTGTCCGGATCTACTTTAATACCCTCCTTGGAAAATATGTGACCAAAATATCTCACCTCCTTTAATTTATATTGAAATTTGTTTTTATTAAATTTAACATTACAATGTCTGGCACGTTCAAATACCTTATTCAAAATAGCATCATGTTCTTCATCTGATGATGCAGATATCAATAAATCGTCGCAGTAAATAATAACTCCTGGAATATCTCCAAAAGTATTTTCACTATATTTCTGAAATATTTCAGGAGCAACCGATATTCCAAAAGGCAATCTTAAGAACTTATAACTTCCAAAGGGTGTACTAAAGGTGCACAAGTCTGAAGAGGCTTTTGTTAACTTTATATTATAAAATCCGTCTGACAAATCTAAAACTGAGAATACAGACTTGTTCGCTAGTTTACACACTATTTCTTCATATGTGGGTATCAAATGATGATCTTTTACAAGTGCTTTATTAAGATCTTTAGGATCTAGGCAGATGCGTAAAGAATGATCTTTCTTTTCAATTATTACCAGATTACTCACAAAACTTTTAGGATGAGCTACCTTTTCGATAATTTGGTGATTCTCCAGGGTCCTCAGCTTGTCTTCCAAACGAGATCTTATTGCATGAGGTATTCGTCGAGGGGGTTTCACTACTGGCTCCACTCCAGGCCGGATGCGGAGTTCCAGGGGTTCCTCAAACTGTCCTACACCCTGAAAAAGTTCACAATTTTTATTAATAATTACATCTTTACTTAGTATGCTACTGACATTTTTTAATATCCCTAGACTTCCTAGTGAGCTCAGTCCCAAAATTGGTCTTACATTATTTTTTATTACAATAAACTCTGTGTCATGCACTGTATCATCAATTACTAGTTTCAGAGTTATCTTTCCTACTGGTAAGATTTGTGTTCCACCAAATGCTTCTAAAATTACATTAGTCTCAGACCACTTAGGCATATCATCATCGACAATTTTTATTAAATCATTAATTGATATGACATTTACTTGGGCACCGGTATCACACTTAAAATGGACCCTTTTATTTTCCACTCTTAGCGGTAGGATCCACTCATTGTTTTTATTTATTTCCCCAATGCTATGACATACTTTTACTAGTCACAAATCATGAACGTGGTTAACCTCATCTGGAATTACAGCTTTGGTTTCATGTATGAATTTACAACCTTGCTTAAAATGATTTGGCTTTTGACAATTAAAACAGATTTTCCCAAAAGCTGGACAGTTTCTCGCTGAATGCCTAGTACCACATTTCTTGCAATTGTATACTGTATTGTTATACTTAGCTTTATTATTTGATGCTGGAACATTTTGAACAACCTCAACCACCACAGGCTGTTGCTGCATCACTTTGCATTGATCTCTTGACAGTTCTGTTGCCCTGCAGATGTCCACAGCTTTCTGCAACGTCAGGTCTGTAACTTCTAGAAGCTTCCGCTGAAGTGTGTGGCTTTCAACTCCAAAGACAATTCGGTCTCTCAGCATCCTTTCTTCTTGTTCTCTGTAATTGCAATTTTTTACCAATCTTCTGATGTCCGTGTAAAACGTGTCAAAATTTTCTCCATCTTCTTGTTTTCTATGATTGAAATTATATGCATTAATAACTTCATTTTGTTTGGGAGCGAAATATTGGTCGAACAGTGTTATTATTTGCTCATATTTTGCAATATCTTCACGCTTCAGCACATTAAAATATAATTCTTGCGCTTCATTACCCACGCTGTTCAGAAAAATGGCCGCTTTGCGACTTTCCGAAACTCTTTCCAATCCCGCCGCAGTCAGAAATATTTGAAATTGCTGCTTGAATTTTTCCCAATTCGGTAGTAAATCTACTCCAGTATCCAATTTGAGGGGCATAGGCATTCGGTATTCCACACCTCCCATTGTGCTAGTTTCTTCTTTAGCGGATGGCGTGGCGGCGGCGGCACTCGCTGGCGTGGTCATAACCTTTTACTTTTCCAAGTTCCCACAGTAATCCAAACGCGATGATTAATCTCTTCACTGTTTCGGCTGCGCCATGTAGTATTATGATATTAATATTAATTATGGTTAAAATAAAAGAAATATTTTACGTGGAACACTTTTGTATTTTATTCAGCCAATGGGTGAATAACATTTTTCTTAATGGCCCTCGCCTTAACCTCTCTTCGCTACTGTCACTGTCATAGTGACATAGTGACATATACTACATTAAGTGTTCGTGAATGTGCACGAGTGTTAGCAAATGGTTACAAGTCGATAAAACCATGCATTTTCGTTTTTTATTCAACGGTTTTTAGAGCATTTAGTAAAATATCGACCATTTTACTGTTGGCATTTTGACTGACAAAATAGGACTTTGACATGACGTAACCGTACAAATTTTTACTCACTTGACATTGGCAGAATTATTGCTAAAAAGCGATAGAAAGCCATAAACGAATAAGAAGAAGAACAGATGCAGTGTCACACGGAACTCTAAATTAAAGTTTCGCGTTGGACTTTTGGCGGGAACGCGGAAAAGTTCACGTCGTTGCATTGTATTATTCTTTCAAAACTTGTGCTTTTTCTAGTGTTAATGTTTAAAATTGGTGGCGTTTTACGCATTAAGTGCTAAATTATGAGCATGAGTGTGGGCAAGTGATATAATGTGGTGAAACGTGGTTTTTCGTGTTGCTTCCAAAATTACATAGAATGAAGCTTCTAGTAAAGTTGCCACTACTTTACTGGGGCATGACTTAGACTGGACTATGATTACCTGACTTAGACTCCAAAGCTCATCATCATCACTAGCCTGAAGACATCCACTGCAGAACATAGGCATCACCCATAGAGCGCCACTTTGAGCGGCTGATTCCCTCCTGCATCCATCATCCGCTGCCCGCGGTGTGACGGTCGGCGGTCCACCTATACCTAGTGTGGGCTCAGCCTTTCGGGTTGTGGTCGCCACTCGAGAACGTTTCTTCCTCATCGGTTGTCCTGCGAGCGAATTTCTACTTTACACAAAATTAAAATTACATTTTCAGGTAACCTTTCACTATGGCACTGGCCTGGAAAAACAGGTTTTGAATTTCACATCGAAACTAAAAACAGTGTAAAAGCTATCACTGTATTATTAACTACGCTCCTGTTTCCTTTAAAACTGGCTTCGGGTTTAAGAAATCTTTTTTTCAGCGCGCTATATTACACACTATTTTCAGACGTAACCTTTGAGTAATAGCAAACAAAATCGCTTGTCAGCGTTAAATTAACTTGAGGACCAAGACTGGAATATCTTGAGGCAAAATAAAAACATTTGACAAATATTGTAGTAAATCATCGTCAGAGTCATAATTTCCCGAGTGGTTGGGTATTAGCGAGTCGTCGGGGTAAGTACTAAGTGCATTATTATGTCGAGGATTGTAGAAGGGGATTGTTGCGGGAAAAATTGTGGCTTTAATAAGCGATAGTTTAATAATCTAAGCAAGAAAAGAGGTTGGTGAGAACCATAGAACTGATTACTGTTGGCGAACATCAGAACACATCACTAAAGTGGAACGTTTCACTAGCGCGGCAAATTCAAATTTTCTTGCGTTCTTTTGCCAATAATAGCTTAATTACTACTACTTCTCCTTTTTTTTTGTTGCTTATTTTTTTTTACTAGGTGGTAGGACTTTTCTGCAAAGTTCGTCTAGGTAGGTACCACCGCTTTGCCAGTTATTCTGCCGCCAAGCAGTAGTGTGCAAGCACTGATTTGATTTTAAAATTAGTGTGCAAGCACTACTGTGTTCCGGTTTGAAGGGCATTGTAGCTAGTGAAATTTCTGGGCAAATGAGACTAGAGCTGATCTCACAGTCTAGAAATCTTTTTTAGACTGTGTGATGTCTCAGGATGACGTGCGCAGTGCGCGGTGTCACGCGAACCTTTAATTTAGAGTTCCGAGTGACACTGCAATCTGTAATGGGCGGCCGTGACGCTTAACACCAGGCGAACGACTAGCTCGTCACGTCATTCGTTTGCATAAAAAAAAAATTACTTAACGTGATTAAAAAAAAAACAATTGACTAGCGAAACGATTTGTTTTTGTTAAAAATTGAAGCCCATAGATAATCATAAAAGAGTCTAGAAATAACGCATTCCAAAAGTACCTATCGTAAACATCAAGGTTTATGGCAACCCTAAAACCTGTGAGCCGTTGAGCCACCTAAGAATTCAGCACATTCTGCACATTCTGCCAGTAAATTGTGCCAAACACGCACTATACAGGTGGTAGTAATTAAAATTTTGGAGACTCGTAAAAACTTAAGCGCGTTGCAAAACATAATACACAGTAGCTTAATAGTACACACTGTTTGCAGTAGCTCAAGTAATGTGAAATGCAAATTAAGAACCTTTTTAATTGGTTCGCTATTTCAAATTCAAATTCAAATGTTTATTGCATTCTATAATGTTACAAAAGATGACGGTATATATAAGGGTTAAGATCATTATGGACCCTGGTGGGCACAACAATATTATGTTCTATGTATTCTGCATTAAAACCATAAAAGGCCGCCATTTTTGATAAAACTAGGTTAAATATGATATAATTATGGCCAAACAAATACATCAGTAGATGTCTCTATTGTAATTATTTGAAAAAAAGTTTATTATTCGTTTAGATAAGTTTAGTGTCGAATTTAGAAAAAAAAAATCTTTTCGTAAATGAGTAACTATAGGAAAGATACGCTTTTAAACCCATTAACATCAACAGCTGGAAGACGTCCACTGCCTTAACACAATTAAGCCTGCCCCATCAAACGCCACTTTAGACGCTTATCATAGGGGGAGGGGGGAGTGGTCACCACGCCTAGCAGCTCTGGACTTTTTGTCCAAAAATCCCCTTCCGGTATGCAAAGAAGACGCAAAGGGGATTTCTGGGTAAAAACTCCAAAAATCCTCTTCGCAGGGGATTATGAAACGGGAATTATGGAATAAGCCCAGGCGGCTTGGTGATCGCATAAACCCATACAGGATAACGCCGTAATACAAAGTACCTACTCCTGATTCAAATCCTAATAGCACAGATAATAATTAGGTATTTACTATACTAACATTCGAATATTTGTTTAAAAAATAAAAATTGTGGGCAATTGTGCTACTGCATCTTCTGCGTACGTTTTTCACGGAACCTTAAAGTCGGTTGGCAAGTTTAATTATTGCCGACGCGACCCCAAATATGATAACTTGGACAACTTGGGAGCACTGTTGTGGAAGAAACACTGCAGGATTATTTTGTACAAAATTTAGATGTTTTCCAAGTTAAAGCTAGGTCTGTGGAGTGTTTTTACCTATTGTAAGGGTATTGCACAATACCTCGAGGTGTTGCAACGAAATAATTAAAATAACTCGCTGTTGTTCTGAAGGCATGTGGCAGCTTGATGAGATTCGGAACTGAAACTCGGTGGTATGTACGAGATATTTTGATACAATTTAGGGCATACAAAACTGTAAACTATCATGTATGAGATATATTTGCTCGTTTGCACTAAAATTGGCAGCTTCTAAGTTCGCAGTTATCTTTCTATGACGTACTTCTTTACTGCAACGCATTTGAGTACGTCCTAGTAGCGAACTTAAAGCTTTCAAACTTTAGCGCAGACGGTCACTTTGCGCGTGACTTTTCCGACAATCGTGAATCGGAAAAGTAAGTTTTTTTACTAATAATAGGCCTCAAATAATGAGCTGTTATATATATATGAATATTTTATTGCATAATTTTATAATATTCTTCAAAAATTAAACAGTCGTGAAAACATAAATTAAATAACTCAAAAAATGACAAAGTTACAAGCATTTTAAAATACAGGAATAGAAAGAGGTAGCTCAAACATGCAGTGACGTCAGTCTTACTCTTTCATAGTACCTCATTACTAAGCTGTGGTAGCTTTGCATTCAGTCTCTGGCATGTGACTTCACAACGTGCGTTTTCATAGTATCTGTGGGGAAGCTCTTGTTTAGCGAGAAAGGGACAGGCGATGCCCCCTCCAGAAACTTTAAAAGCTTATTACCTACTCCTTGTTTTACTTACCGATTTTACTTATTTTTTCAATTATTGCATTCATTTTAACCTACTTTATGAAAATAATATTTACTTTTAAATCTTTAATAGCAGGCAGCTAGCCTATTAAAACAAAAAAACGGCTCATATGGATTTTCAGCAATAATTCTCCACACAAAAAAAATTGGAAAGGGTCGTCAAAAAGTCAGTGAATAGGCACTTCCAGTGTAGGTACCCCATTTCTGACTCATTGTTATTTTCATCTCCAGAAAAAAGGGATAATAAGTCGTGTGCCGGAAAAAATACGAGATTTGCATGGGAAAAACAAAATTAAACTATTCGCAACAAAGTTCTAAGTAGAGGTTTTGAAAATAAGAAAAAAAAACCACGCGAGTCATTCTTTTTTCCGCAGCCATTACTAAGAGAAAGTGTGATTTGTTTTTGTGGTATTTATTGCTAAGGGTGGGGTTTTTAATCCTTAGTTAAGGTAACCAATGGTTAAAAACTAACATAAGCATTGTTTAGAATCTGTTAGAGTTTTTAACCATTGGTTATTACGTTTATAATATTACTTACGGGATCTATACCGTGATTTGAATCATTTCTGAGTTCCCGATATTGCGGCACAGTTACATGCAGCATGTTCACGGGTAGACTGAAGATGCGGGTGGATGATAAAAAAGTTCGAAATAAAATTAGGAGCAGACAAAACGGTCTACCCTCTTTCTCAGTCTTTTACTACGGGTACCATTGGCATTCGAACTCACACACACTGGCACACTGTAGTGTGCCTAGTGCGTGGAATCCAGTATTAGGTTGCATTAAAAATTATATGCGTCCAAAATGTGATAAGAACACTATATGCAGTGATACAGTGAGTGTGTATTGTCGTGAGCTACTAGGCACACTGTAGTGTGCCTAATACTGGATTCCACGCACTAGGCACACTGTAGTATTAGGTTGCATTAAAAATAATATGCGTCCAAAATGTGATAAGAACACTATATGCAGTGATACAGTGAGTGTGTATTGTCGTGAGTTACGATCGAGTTCGAATGCCAATGGTACCCGTAGTAAAAGACTGAGAAAGAGGGTAGACCGTTTTGTCTGCTCCTAATTTTATTTCGAACTTTTTTATCATCCACCCGCATCTTCAGTCTACCCGTGAACATGGTGCATGTAACTGTGCCGAAATATCGGGAACTCAGAAATGATTCAAATCACTGTAAAGATCCCGTAAGTAATATTATAAACGTAGTGAACAACCGTGAAAGTTTAAAACATTGGTTATTAATTGCTATGGATCAAAAAACCCACCATATATAAGACAACACTTCAACAACTTCGATCGAAACCAATCAAAATAGTTCTTGGATATCTGAGCTAACAAAGCAAAACTTCGTAACATAGCTGAGCATCGTAACAAACTATGTCGCAAGTCTTAATAATCTTTGTAGGGAAGTAAATTAGATTTCCCCACAATTAAGGGCGGTGTTCCACTGGGATTGCGATGGAATTAAATTCATCTAGTTACGTTAGCAATCAAATTGGATAGCTTGACTTTTAGTTTTTGCCCGGTTACGCAATTGCTGGATAAGTTTTAAAGGATAGTTTTTAAATTAACACTGAATGTATTGAGTCCATTACAAGATCTAATAGGCACGACAAAATATGCAATATCTTTATTGCTTTGGAAATACTAGGCTACATTAAATTAAAATAGTTAACTTAATCCTCAACTTAGGTACCTACTCATTGCTCAATTCGTGATTGTAACTAGAGAAACAACTTTATGTCTGTGGAAACAACTAACAACAGATGACGGATTTGCATAACTTTAACAAGACGTGGTGACACAAGGCTGTAATCTTGAGTATTTGAAACTTGTTGGTGATAATTACATTTAATTCAGAGCGAGAAACTAACAAGTAGAAGTTTACAAAGATTTCATTTGCGAGGCAAAGTTACCGGGAAGTTTGTAAGTTTTAAAAGCTTGTGGAGGTGACTCAATTTCTTAGATTTGTTTTCTTGAATTCAGTTTAAAGTTGAACTTAGTGCAGTTTGTGTAGTTGACTGCATTTGTCAAGAATTATATTTTCAATAATATTCCCTTTCATTTATTAATTTAATTACATATTTACACAACAGTATAAAAATATCGCATCAAAAACCTCGGTTTCAGTACCTAAGTAAAGTGAGCCTGTTATAAAACAGTGATAGACAGGCAACCGGAGAAATAAAACTGGTAAGTACAACTCTTACCGGTTTTGTTTGCGAGTGCGTATAGAGGGGTTCAACACAAAGGCTTCTAGTACGTAGTACATACCTCTTTGGTTCAACATTGACATGAACATTTCTTTTGGAACAGTTTACTAGTAGTTTGTTAATTTACATTTTCTATGCTCTAGTTTAACAAAATTTATGCGTGGATTTCAATAAAGTTGCTCATTGGATAAAATAAAACACAGTGAAAATAAAAAGTGAGTTTTGTAAAGCGACTTGTTCGCTTTACAAAACTCACTGACTGAAAAAAAAACTGTGACTGTTGAAAAATTTACTAGTCTGATAAACTTTACTCAGCCATTGAAATATCACCCCTAATATAATATAAGTCATCATAATCATCATCTACAACGGCCTGAGGATGTCCACTGCTGAACATAGGCCTCCTCAGAGAGCACCCCTTGAGCGGCTGCTCGCCTCCTTCCATCGGATCCCCACGATTTTCACCAGATCGTCGGTCCACTTAGTGGGGGGCTGGCCTATGCTGCGTTTTCCGATTCGTGGTCGGCACTTGAGAACTTTTCTTCTCGATCGGTTGTCAGTTCTACGAGTGGTGTGGCCTGCCCATTGCCACTTCAACTTGCTAGTTCTAAGAGCTATATCCGTCACTTTAGGCCTCCTGCGGATCTCCCCATTCCGGATCTTATCTCGCAGGGAATACCGAGCATAGCTCTCTCCACAGCTCGTTGTGCGACTTTTAGCTTACTAATGAGGCCAACAGTAAGAGACCAATTTCAGTTCCATAAGTCATTAATGGCAACACACACTTATTAATAAAAATATACGAAATAAAATCAACAGTAGTTTACAGATTAATTTGTAGATAATTATACATACACTGCACACTCAACACTTAAAATCAAATTATTTTGATGTAACATGACAATAGAAAGGTGACGTAGAATAATTTATACACAACCACCTAACACTCCTAAGACAATAGCCTTGGTGAAGTGAAGAGGGTAGACAATTCATTAATATTGTCTCCTGTCTGTCTGTCACTCACTATTTGGCTACGGGTGAAGGAGAGGAGGAATGTTGATACTGTTAATTGATATTTGCATTTGTAACAGGTTACGTAGGCGCTCTCTTGTTAGACTAGAAACAATTATAGACTGACTGCTTGAATAGAAAAATGAAGCAAAAAACGGAATATGAAATTGGAAAATCGTATAGTTTCACCCGTCACCCGCTTCTTGATCTACGGTCGGAAGCATTAAACCATTACAGCAGGGTTTTTTTTGTCTACGACTAGATACTATAAACTCTATTTCTATAGAAACCGGTACGATACAATATATTGTATCGTGAGTACTCACTCATTTATAACATTAGGCGCCCCATACATGTTCAATTTTATTGATCAATCTTTGTGATTGATCAATTTTATTGATCGTGTAGGGTTAGTATTGGTTAATGTTTTTCGGTTTACAGTATGGAGAAAACATTGACGGAAGTGGTCTCAATAAAATTGAACGTGTAGGGGGCCTGAAACACAGCGGGCCTATTATACATCTTTTTATTAGATGTTGCTTATGATTGTTGCTCGAAAGTAGTGTGGTATGATTTTTGCAACTTCGTATTCCTTTTTGAGGAAAGTAGGTATTCTCAGAATACCAAAAAAGGTATTAAGGTACCTAGAGTATTCCCAAAGCCGTACTGGGCAAAAATGGTTGTGCCTACACTTTTTGTTCTGGGGGCTGAGTCTGTATTCTTCTTTTAGTCTAGGAGTTTTCTAAATCAATGTTAGTTCTACGCATCCACAAACAAAGGCAGTAAGGCAAGAAGGAAAACACAAAACAAATTATTTATAGGCATCTACCTATAATAGTTTTGTAATGTTTTTTAGGTCATCATTACAGATACAGATACAGATACAGACATTTATTCATAAAACAGTATTACAAGTCAAATGTTAAATAAAATTAAATAGCTATATAAATTTATAATTTGTCGTTGCTAAATTCTGCAAGCGAATAATAAGCTTTACTCAAGAGTAAAGTTTTTAATTTCCTTTTAAATATGTTGGTGGATTCTGCACTTTTTATCAGATCAGGTAAGTGATTATAAATGTTAGGTCCACCAACGTATACGGACCTTTTGGATTTAGTGAGCGTGTGAGCAGGTGTTCTTAGTTTGTATTTATGCCTAGTCTCATATTTATGTGATGCTCCAAGTTGTGCAAATGAACCAGGGTTTAATCTCACAAAGATGCATATTTGTTATATTAAGATAGATGGTACCGTCAGTATACCTAATTCCACGAAATATGGCTTTGCAGACACATCCCACTTCACGCCTACAATCCCGCGGATAGCTTGCTTTTGTAGGATCAGGGGGCGTACCGTGAGCTCTTAGCGCGATTCAAAACAGAGCCTATACTGGCTCGCTTGTCAAAATCCCCATACAAAAAAAACAAAACGATCCAATATAGGCTCAGTTTTGAATCGCGCTAAGAGCTCACGGTACGCCCCCAGTACTCGTTCGGAATCCGCTGCACCGCCCCTGAGCTCAGTTCCATACGTTAGTATGGAATGGATTGTAGCAAAGTAGCAGCTGAGCACCGCGTGTCTGGGAGCTGTCACAGCGAGGCGGCTTAATGCAAAACAAGCTTGACCCAGGCGAGCACATATCAAGTCTATGTGGTTATTCCATTTTGGGCTTCCCGTGGTGTGTTTGCAAGATTAAAATGGATGAAACAGGTTTTGTCCAGGTTTAAGGCAAATCCATTTGCCATAAACCACACCTGTAGCTGCTGTGTTTATTGCATTTATTGTATACGTAGCAAAGATATTTTTTCAATAAGGTATTTTTCTCAGAACTGGCTGGTCGGATTCCAAAAGAGTAGTTGAAGTTAAACGGGGGGGGGGGGGGGGGGGATGCATACAAATAATTGACAAAGAATCAATAATGATAATTTCGCTATAACCAAAGATAACCAGCCAAGTGCGAGTCGGACTCGCACACGAAGGTTTCCGTACCATTATCGGTATCTATAAAAACGAGCAATAAATCACGTTTGTTGTATGGAAGCCCCCTTAAATATTTATTTTATTTTGTTTAGTATTTGTTGTCATAGCGGCAACAGAAATACATCACCTCTGAAAATTTCAGCTGTCTCACTATCACGGTTCGTGAGATACAGCCTGGTGACAGACGGACAGACAGACAGACAGACAGCGGAGCCTTAGTAATAGGGTCTGTTTTACTCTTTGGGTACGGAACCCTAAAAATGTATACCTACATAATACATGTTACATAGCACCGATCAAAGACTAAGGAAATGTCTCAAAGCAGTAGGTCGACAGAACAGCTGTGTAAGCGATAGGGGTGCCAGCACCCCGCAGCCTCTGTTTACTGATCGCGCTACTGTGATTTATGGGGGAAGTGCGGAAAATACGATATTGTAGCCATTACTGGGTCAGTGAAGAATCGACTTAGTTAAGAATTTTTTTAATGATAGTGGGGCAATCGTTTTATTACAGTTTTAAATTGACTAATACTGTGGTATTATGGGCCTGCTTTTCTCAGAACGACCCATTGTCAAAATATCCCACTCACAGATTGTCTGCACTTCATTAATTCATTCGCCAAAATGAAATAAAAATAAATAAATATGCGTGGACATTGCACATACCAACTTCTCCAGCTCATAATGATGGGCAATGCAGCAGGAAAGCAGCGTGTTAGAAGAAGGAAAAAATCTTGGCTGTGACACATCTGGGAGTCGACAAATATTGCCAGCGTAGAAGACCTGTTTCGCTTGGCACAGGATAGAGATAGATTCGCAGAGCTGACGGCCAACCTCCAGTAGTGGAGAGGCACCAGAAGAAGAAGAAGAAGAAGATAGCACCATTTAGCCCTTAACTAAGCAAAGCTTGTACCAGGCCTGTCTCACTTAGGTATTTTGGGTACCTCGGACAATGGTGAGCGAAGCGTATGGTGGTTCCTCTGTTGGGTGCAATTATGGTCCAAAGAAAACGTCCAGGTTTAGTTGAACAATAATTATGCTGTATTTGAATTCACCTTCACAAACTTATTTCTAAGCCAAACTTAATTAATAACATTGAAACCAAGCTCAAGTAAGTGTGGTTTATAACTCACTTATAACTATACGTAGAGCGCTGTCCAAATCATAGAGTAAGTTCTACTTGCGCTAGTGATGTGAATCGCACGTAGCTATATAGTGTTGTGTCTGCGTACGCGGTCCACAGGCACAGACTAAACAGTGAAACTAGATACTAAAATATTAATACAGGGATGTGATTATAATAAAGAGGCGATAATGAACGCCACAGTATGAAGCTACAAGTACATGGGACCGGGCTAGACGGGTCGGTCCGTTACGCGTAACGCGTCAGAAAATCAGCGCTATAGTGATAGAACGAGAGGCAACTGTTAAAGGAATTGTAGCGCTGTGCGTGCTGAACTACACTTTATGGCGTTCCAGCAAGAGTCGATATTTACTTAAGTGACTTCGCGGAGCGAGTCTTCCGTACGTAGTACTATTATTTATTCTCTGCTTGTACTTTGGGAACCAGAAAAATTATAGACGACCTTTATACTTTTATGGTCTCAGATGCAGAAAAAGCGATGTTACACAAATATTTCTCCTGGGAATTAAACCCACAACCTACAGCTTAGAAGGCTGAGCTATACCTATTCACAGCTTTTTGAGGCCTATAATAAAACTAAATAAACTTTACTGTCACTTTTCTCGAGGAGGAAAAGGGCAAAATGCAAATGAAACCACTTAGGGCAAGATTTTTGATCCGTAGTTAAGGTAACCAATGGTTAAAAACTACCTTTTAACCATTGGTTAGAAGTTAGTTTTAACCAATCTCATTTCAGTCTTTTGTGGCAATAGACTGAAAAACTAAGACGAAATTGGTTTATTACCATTTGTCGCTAAACCAATGATATCTAGGAGATACTTTTAATCGTAACTTGTTGATACATTCTATTTCTTTACGTTAAACCAGTTTTAATGTAATCACGTTTAGTAATTAAGCTATTATTGGCAAAAGAACGCAAGAAAATTTGAATTTGCCGCGCTAGTGTAACGTTCCACCAGGTAAGTAACCAATGGTCAAAAATTCGAACAAATTCTAACCATTATTTTGTTCCGCTTACTTTAACTCAAAATCTCCACCCTTATACTAAATACAGTAATACTTATCATATTTAGTTCTGTAAACATAATTACCTAGAGCTAGAGAGCTCAATAACTCTATGTAACTATAGTTATGTACATTCCACAGAGCACGTGCGGCATAACAAATTCCATATTAACAAAGTGTGTCAGATCCCAGAAGCATACGTTGATTGAACGGTGTCTCCTAAACTCCATCCTAATAGCCGACTGATGGGCTGGATCCTGATAGACGCGCCTCGAGAGCATATTAAATGGCTGGTTACAACGTTAACGACTTATTGATGAGTAAATAAGTACTTTACTTCCTAATAGATTGGGTCTAATCCCATATGGCATGTCCTGGATCACCAGATGTTCTGACATAACGTTTTACAATATCATCCGGTCAAATCTTAACATGTCCGACTTTTATAGGGCTGTTTAACGACCATTTTCATTGCAGCAGAAGCACATGTCTTGCACATGTCTTAGGACACAAAAGTGTAATTGTCGGGGTTTTCTGTGTTTGGATTTGGCACGCGTCTGGTGAATTTTAGACATCTTTTTAAGTTTTATTGGTTTTGTTGACTTAAAGGACGCTGCAATATCTTTGTCAAGCGAAATCTACCTACCTCTGTGATGGGCAGTGGATAAATAAATAAAAATAAAATAAATAAATATTTGTAGACATTTCACACAGCGTCATCTAGCCCTAAACTAAGGATGGGTATTCTGAACCGTAGTTAAGGTAACCAATGGTTTAAAACTCTTATAAATGACCATTGCTTAGAATTTGTTAGTTTTTAACCATTGGTTACCTTAACTATCGATCAAAAACCCACCATAAGCAAAGCTTGTACTATGGGAACCAGATAACTGATATAACAACTAATATACTTTTTGTTTGTAAATACATACATAGAATACAATATAACACCCAGACACAGAACAAACATCGATCATCATCACACAAATGTTTCTCTTGAGTGGGAATCGAACTCACAACCTACAGATCAGAAGGCAGGGTTACTACAAACTGAGCTATCAGGCCAGCCAAAACACAAACTATCAAAAAAAAAAAAAAAACAATACTGAAAAAGGACGAATTTTCTGTTACAGTTCATAAGTTAATCATCATAATCAAGACGTCAACTGCTGAACATAGCCCTCCCCGATAGAGCGTCATTTAAATCAGCTGCTTGCCTCTTGCATCCAACAGCTCCCCGCAGTTGACCAGGTGGTCTACCTAGTATAGGGTAGCGCTAAGTAGCGTCTTCCGATTCGTTGATGTCACTGGGGAACCTTTCTTCCCCTGTCATTAACTCAACACGTGTCAGGTACCTACAGGGTTTTCATTCATAAATCTATTATTATTAAAGACCTCTATGAATACCAGACAATAGACAGGACATCTTTAAGGTGGAACGTGTCACTAGCGCGGCAAATTTAAATTTTCTTGCGTTCTTTTGCCAATAATAGCTTAATTATTAACGAGATTACATCACAACTGATTTAACGTCAAGAAATAGAACGTATCAACAAATTACCATTAAAAATATCACCTAGATATAATTGGTTTAGCAAAAAATGGCAATAGACTGAAAAGCCAAGACGAAATTTGTTTATTGCCATTTTTTGCTAAACCAATTATATCTAGGTGATATTTTTAATGGTAATTTGTTGATACATTCTATTTCTTTACGTTAAATCAGTTTCATTACAATTAAAAGTATCACCTACGTATCATTATACGTAGGTGATACTTTTAATTGTAATTTATTGATACATTCTATTTATTTCCGCAAAATTAGTTTCATCTAAATCACGTTGAGTAATTAAGCTATTATTGGCAAAAGAACGCAAGAAAATTTGAATTTGCCAGCTAGTATACTTTCGCTCGTACGAAGCTGAACACTCAAAGCGTCACTTTTGTTTGTTTTTGCCGACTACCTGAGCACGCACGATGGCATTTTCGGATCAATTTTGATTGCAAAATACGTGCAGATGTTTTGAGTGCCCAGCTTCGTATGAGCAAAAGTATACTGGCATACTTACTCGCTGTGGTTGACAGTGCCAGTTAGAGATGTCCTGTCTAGTACCTATACATCATTGACTATAAATCCAGTTGACCAATAATACAAGTTCCCCTCATACGAAAATTAGTAGTGTATTTCAACTACTATTTTCATACAAATCACGGGAACCCGTTGATGTCTTTTGTTCCATCCTGCTCTGTCCTTTGTAATTTCGTATAGCTTTGTCTCGTTTTGTTACCTCACCCCCTGCCCGCGCAGGTGAGTCGTGTTTGTACGAGAAATTATGTTCACGAGCTATCAACGGGCTTTATAATCTTTGCTATACATAAAGATCTTTGATTACTTATTATGCAGCTCATCTACGTTATAAAAATATTGTTTTTAAACGAGACAGCGTTAAATTGGTCTATCTATACTATATCGAACATATCCACAATTAAATTTAAACTTTCCATACTTAGTTCTTACAATAAAAATAAAACTAAGTCTTTGCCAGCAAACTAATCCTCCGGTCTTTGCAGAGAAAACAATGAAATAACAATTCAATCTATTAAGTTTTCACAATCCCTAATCCTTATCCCTTATAGTTATATCAAATATCAAAGTGAAATAATATTGCTTGTTTGTTTGTATGTACAGTCGCCTGCACTAATAAGTATACAATTCATAATTTTCAAAATACTGGCACAGTTTTATTTTACTTACTAATAGTCTCGTTTACATTTTATTAGTGAATATGGGTATACATGTTACCCTACAAATTGATGGTTACATAAATTTTCAGTAATTCAATACTGTGACAATATTTTGAAAATTATGAAATGTATACTTATTAGTGCAGGCGACTGTACATCGATCTACATGAATTTTTTAACTTTTTTTTCTACTCTGATGCGTAAAAGTGTATTAAGCATGGCACCTACAATATACAACAAAGTGCCCAAGTGTATTAAAAAAATCAGACACATTTAATATAAAATTAAAGCAAATGTTGACAGAAAAATGTTATTATGATATTAATGACTTTTTGAATGACAAAACATGTAATTAATACTGTATATTTATACTATATTGTTATTTTTTATTTTTATGTGTTATATTTGGATTTTATTTAACCTGACATGTTATTATTATTATAATTATCATTTATAATTATTTATTATTATCATCATGTTATTTATATTACGAGATGGCAGTTGATTGTCAAACAATTATTTGTACGCCTCTGCAGGCAAGACTTTGTGGACAGAAAAACACCATAACACCAATGCATGTATTTTTGTAAATGTATTTACTCATGTTCTGACAAATAAAATATCTTTATCTTTATCTTTATCTTTAAAATTAAATCTTTGCAGTTTTATAAACATGGTTACCACACCTATAAAACCAAATAATTAGGCATGTCTGGTGTTCTTTGTTTTTCATTTGTTTTTGTGGATTTCACTTCAAAACGGCTGCTGATGTGGATGATATTTTGCACAAAGATTGCTTACACTACCAAGATCCAATTTATGTACAAAAAAAATTAGTTTGTCGCGAGAAAATGAATAATCAACGGGAGAAACCGCGCGGCACCCCTAGTTTATCTAACAATAACAATTTGTTGAGTTCCACACAGTCTAAGTGGTACTGAGATCCTTCCATCTAGTTAGTGTGGATAGCCTAAATTCGCGTGGGTGTATCGACCAAGTCTAGACGCAATATAGGTACCTATAGAAGTCTAAAACGGTGTGGGGATGAAGGATTGCATCCCAAAGCTCCCATTCCTTATACGACTGAGACTACAATTCTAAAATAGAGTTGTCATTTAATTCGGTGTACATCTCTACTACAACTAAATATACACCGTGGAATTGAATTCGCTATTTTCCTGAAATGTATGTACTCAGTCCATGCTATAGAACAATAATACAGCGTTAAAATAAAATAAAAAAATTAAATAAATGCCTCATAAAGTAATTCGCCGTTAGGCGAAATGTCTATTTCACACTACATGCTGCGGGCAAATGTTTCGTAGGTAGTTAAAACACCTGCACCGACTTCCCCGCTTTCCGGAGTGCCAAATTATAACATGTCGTCGGCCTTTTGTTAAGAATTTGAATTTGGCCTAATTTTATGGTAGGTACCTAGTTTTACGTTTTACATTATAAGTATTTTTGTGTTTAGCTTTAAAAAACATTCTAAAGCATGGATTGAGTACGTACATTTCAGGAAAATATCGTATTCAATTTCATGGTGTATAAAAATGAAAGACTGTTTGTTTGTTTGTGTGGCTTTAAATCCAAAACGGGTGTACCAACTTGTTTTGAATAGGCCATTTAACTACTATCAAAAATGAACAAATAAATATTATTTTTATAAAGTATCGACTTTCTGAGCTTGTGTTTTGTTGTTTCTGTTGTTGCTTGTTTGCTTGTGCTTGCTTTCAACACAATATAACAAAATAAACCTGTTACAATAGTATCAAATAAAACAGTAACAGTTAAACGTTAGTAAATAACTCAAATAAAACGTTGTAAAACAAGAATTTTACGACTTTACAAGTCTCAGTAAGTCGCAGGCATGCCTAGACGTAGATAAAGCACTAAATTGCTAGGCATAAAATCGTCTAGAAAACTTACTTCGGGGGATTTCGCGCCATTAATTCGTCGTGGAGTTTACAATGATTCTACGAGCTTGATGAAACGCAGATGCCTGAATTAAAAGGTACTCTAATGCCTAAATAACATGGTTCAAACAAGTTATTTACGTTGATTGGAAGGAATAAAACTGAAGTTGCAATTATATGCTTTAAGTGTTTGTAAAGGAATCCCGTTTGAGATTAAAATATTTCCTTTACATCAAAATTAATCTATAGGAACAATGTTTGATGTCCGCACACCGAAACCCAATAATAATTACTAATTAGTATAATAAGAAAATGTGGGTACCTAATAAACCCTCGGGTATCCTAAATATTCAGTACGAAAAGCTTAATCTAATTATTTGTATTTTTTAAAAATGGGCAAAGTTGCCTGTATTCTTTAAACTTGTTTTTTTTAAATTCTGGCTCTTTCCAACCTTGCGTACTAATTCAATTCCAACAAAGTTTGCGTAACTCATTATTTTCCACGAAAATCCAAACGCATATTTGATTTCGTGTCGAAATATACTGAAAATAATCGGTACCATAAACATTTAACATAGCTATCATAACAATGAAATTAATGGCTCAAACTCCATAAAATCAAGTCAAAACAATCGTGTATTTTCCACCGAAGTAATCCCTTAGGCGTGCCTACAGCCCGACAACTTGCCTTCACAACAATATTTTAATAAGCCACGCCATCGTCTGAACTCGAATTTATAATAAAAAAACAGGGCAATATACCTACTACAATATTTTGCTCTATAATTTTATTTATACAACTAGGTAGGTACAGTAAAAGGCCCGAGCTAAAAAAATCCCATGTCACAGAAAATGCATGGACTTCTTTTTAGGGTTCCGTACCCAAAGGGTAAACCGGACCCTATTGCCAAGGCTCTGCTGTCCCTCTGTCTGTCAGTCTGTCTGTCCGTCCGTCTGTCACCAGCAGGATATATCTCATGAACCGTGATAGTTAGACAGTTGAAATTTTCACAGATTATAAATTTCTGTTGCTGCTATTAATAAAAATAGTACCAACAACAGAATAAAATAAATATTTAAGGGGGCTTCAAAACAACAAACGTGATTTTTTTGCCGATTTTTATAGTACGGAACCTTTTTTTTAAAATAAAGTCCGACTTGCACTTGGCTGGTTATTTCTTTTATTTGCAAAATCTGACGTTTTCAATTGGTTATGTTCTAAGTTACTACTGAAAAGTGGTCCTGTTGTGAAATTGTTTTTCTTTGATAGATGGCGTTTTTAGGTTGACCTAGCTACCAAGTTTTATTCAAAATTCAATTATGCTGATTATTTTTACTTCAAAATAAATTTAAATGTTTCCTCAGAAGAAAACCTTCTATAACTGCATTATATTTTGCTCCACATTGTGTAACTATTAGATTTCAATAATCTATTTTAGGTCGGTTTTCACTTGATACCCCGAACTCTGGGATTAAATAATTTTCAGGGATAAAAACATAATTGAAATTGTAAATGATAGAGAGGTATAAATAACCACCTTCTTGAAAGTGGGACTGCACAATTTGCCTTACTTAGAATAAGATAGAGCTATGCTCGGTGTCAAAGTCGCGCAGCGAGCTATGGAGCGAGCTATGCTCGGTGTTTCCCTGCGAGATAAGCTCCGGAACGAGGAGATCCGCAGGAGAACTAAAGTGACCGATATAGCTCTTAGAGTTAGTAAGTTGAAGTGGCAATGGGCAGGCCACATCGCTCGTAGAACTGACAACCGATGGGGAAGAAAGGTTCTCGAGTGGCGACCACGAACCGGAAGACGCAGCGTAGGCCGGCCCCCCACTCGGTGGACCGACGACCTGGTGAAAGCCGCGGGGAGCCGATGGATGCAGGAGGCGAGCAGCCACTCAAGGTGGCGTGCTCTGGGGGAGGCCTATGTTCAGCAGTGGACGTCTTCAGGCTGTTAATGATGATGATGATGCTCGGTGTTTCCCTGCGAGATTAGCTCCGGAATGAGGAGATCCGCAGGAGAACTAAAGTGACCTATATAATACAGCTCTTACAATTAGCAAAATGAAATGGCAATGGGCAGGCCACATCGCTCGTATAACTGACAACCGATGGGGAAGAAATATTCTCGAGTGGCGACCACGAACCGGAAGACGCAGTGTAGGCCAGCCCCCCCTCGTTGGACTGACATTCTGGTGAAAGCCGCGGGGAACTGATGGATGCAGGAGGCAAGCAGCCGCTCAGGGTGCGCGCTCTAGGGGAGGCCTATGTTCAGCAGTGGACGACATCAGGCTGTTGATGATGATGATGATGATGATGAAACAAAAACGAAATTCATGCCGTGATTTCACAGAATGAAAAGCTGTGTAATAAATCACCGTGCTCTTGTTTTATTTAAATCGTACCAAAGACGAAATAAACAAGCAGAACAGAATTATTTGTTAGAAAGAAACAATAGCTTAAATTGATTTTCCTTTGTTTCAGATCCCGCGAAAGAAAACAACAATGAGTTCGTAACGAGAGTGCTGCGAAAAAGTGAAGAACAATGTGAAAATATGAACTGACACACACACATGATTTCTCCAACCGAACTCACACACACAACGACAAATGTGAACTCGACACACTTCCACACACACGCCAACTTCACGCTCACATACAAACATGTCGCGGACAACGTCACATACGAACCCCAACAGTTCGAGTTCGAGAACTCAAGTTATTCGAAAAACATCTCGAATTCGACATTTGGGTTGTCGAGCGGTAACTTTAGCGAGTACGCTGAGATCCCGTATTACATAAAGGCGACTTCAATGACTTTCTGCATAGTGATAATGTGTTTAGGAGTGATTGGGAATGTGATGGTGCCAATAGTGATACTGAAAACAAAAGACATGCGAAATTCTACGAACATTTTCTTGGTGAACTTGAGTATTGCGGATTTGATGGTGTTGTTGGTGTGTACGCCAACTGTGTTGGTGGAGGTTGGCTCCAAGCCGGAGACTTGGGTGCTGGGGAAAGAGCTTTGTAAGTATCTAATTTAATCTATTTCATTTTCTTTTCCAGGCTCTTATTTTTCATTCTAAAAATGGTAACGTTTTTACCACCTAAACCAAAACTGATTTGGATGATTTTTTTGGATCGTCCATCACAATTATCATTATAATAAATAAAAATAATAAATAATAATAAAATAAATAAATTTGTGGACATTTAATACAGCGCAATCTAGCCCCAAACTAAGCATAGCTTGTACTATGGGGACCAGATAACTGATAGAATACTTAGATACTTTTTTGTTTGTAAATACATACCTACATAGAATACAATATGACACCCAGATACAGAACAAACATCGATGTTCATCACACAAATGTTTGTCCCGGGTGGGAATCGAACCCACAGTTCAGAAGGCAGAGCTACTACCAACTGAGCTATCAGGCCAGTCATAATAGTTGGTTCGAAGTCATAGAAGTGGTCAGAAAATACGACTGCCTTATTTTTTCTGCTTCCATATTATTTCAAAGTCTGAGAGAAAAATTAGGTATAGATATATCGGATTTTTGTAGATTAATATTAAACTACAAAGATCCGATTATGAGATTATAGATATATATCTATTCCACGAGATATCGGATGTCATAAATCGGCTTCCAAAAGCGATATCGTATCGGACGATTTAAAAAATAATCTAAAAAGCCACCGAATACCTTAACGATAATACGACACGTATGCTCGCTCCAAAATTGGCGGAACCAAGTATCACAGGACATTAAATTGTCATTACTGTAACGCAAAAACTTTGGAAATGTGTTCTGCATATGAGAATAAGAGCGGTTAGTGTGGACTGTGGAACATCCAGGCTTTTTTACTGGTGTTTCGAATATGTGAAAGTGACTGTTATGATGATGGTGATGGTGATGACCGTTGGTATTGCCTAATAAAATGAAACTATGACTTTATAGGCTCTGGCTATATTGTACTAGATACGCCTGCGGCTTTATTCGAATTTGAACTGATTTTTACATTTCGAGATGAAAAGCAGGTCTTATTCTATAGTAAACTAATATTGTAATTCTTGAACATGGCCGTTTTCCTCACGATTATTCGCTTCACCGTTGTAAGACTGAGTGCAAACTCAGAATATCTACATATGCTGAATTTGCACTTGAAGAGTCATTGGTGCAGAGCCGAGTGCGATTTGAACAAGGGTGTGTCGCATGGTTTACCGCTGGGCCACACCCGTTCCTCATTCAAAGTAGCTCAACCGCACATCATCATCATCAACAGCTTGAAGACGTCCACTGCTTAACATAGGCTTCACCCAGAGAGCCACCTTGAGCGGCTGCTCGACTCCCGCATCTATTGGCTCACCACGACTTTTACCAGATTGTCGGTCCACCGAGTGGGCTGGCTGGCCTACGCTGCGTCTTCCGGTTCGTGCTCGCCACTCGATAACCTTTCTTCCCCATTGGTTGTCAGTTCTACGAGTAATGTGGCCTGCCCATTGCCATTTCAACTTGTTAATTCTAAGAGCTATATCGGTCACATTAGTTCTCCTGCGGATCTCCTCGTTCCGGATCTTATCTCGCAGAGAAACACCGAGCATAGCTGACTCCATAGCTCGTTGCGCGACTTTGAGCTTACTAATGAGGCCAACAGTAAGAGACCATGTCTTAGTTCCATAAGCTCAACCGCACGACTAATTCTACATGAATCGGCTGATGATGATGAGGATGATTGGAAATATGCCAGCACTAACGCTTTATTTACATATATTTAAATAAATAAGCAGCCGCTCAAAGTAGCGTTCTGTGGGGGAGACCTAAGTATGTTCATTAGTGGACGTCTTCAGGCTGTTGATAATGAAATAAACAGATAAGGCTGTAATCAGGCAGGAACATCTAAGCTCAGAATAAAATTAATGTATTTAAAATTAAAATATACCATACATTATAATAAGAGTGCATAATATAAAATAGCCAGCTATTTAGAACATCTTATAAAGTCCGTCGTGCGATTTCATGCCTAGATTTAATGTTACCCATTATTATTTCGCAGAAACAGCATTATTCATGTTTTTATAGCATCATTTGAGTCAAATATCGCATTAGCTGGTCACGTAACTCGCATATAGCTCTTTCTTAGTTATTTTATAATTGCACTAAGCATTATTTTTATAATGACTGTTAGACATGCATCTACTGCAATTAAGATTAGTGACAATCTTGTTCTAGATTGATAATATCAAACACGACGCGGGAATCTAACCTGCGACCATTGTGGTAGGGATACACATAGAGTCACGAACATGCGAAAAAATGTCCGCACCAAAACTCTGCGCACGGCAGTGCGGCCTCGATAGCGTACCTCTTTCACACGTTAGCCAAATGTGTAAGAGTAAAAGAGACGCATAGTCTCGCGCTTCATTGGTTACGAGAGAGTGACGAGCAAAGTTGTTCAAATGAAAATCTATGGAGCCGACAACATTTTTAATAGTTTTACATATTTAGCAACTTTGAAATACATATTTCCATAGTTATATAATTATTGATTTTTTTTGGTATCAGATACCAAATAGTGTAATAGTCAAAAAATGTTCTTAATATTTGTTTGTTTTATATCGAATAGCGTCATTGCTGTCTTATTCCATGTCACCACAATTCGACAAGTGACTAGCTAGCGTACAAGCGACATTGATCACTGAACAAGCGAGATAAAGTCTAAATTCGAAAATTGATTGACTCAGGCGTGACTTCGCGGAAGTTCATCTTAAATACAAAATGAAAAAAGTATATCTAGTGTAATTCCGCTAAAAACTGTACTACTACTAGCTATTTTTAGCGGAATTACACTAGATATACTTTTTTTCATTTTGTGTCTAAATTCGTGCAAATGTGACATCTCGAACTGTATAATATTGATGTATAGGTAGGTACAGCGGCGCTCGGACGATTTTTGACTGTTTTCACATAGACATTGTGGCTCTATGTACTACCTATCATACCTCAACGCCTGCAACCTGTAGTAGCTAGGTAACCGCACAGACCCAGTAAATAAGTAGTAGTAAGTATGTATTCTATGTCTGTATTTACAAACAAAAAAATATCTAAGTATTTTTATCACTTATCTGGTTCCCATTGTACAAGCTTTGCTTAACTTAGGGCTAGATGGCGATGTGTGAAATGTCTCCACGAACTTTTTGTAACTTTTTTTTTTATAATAGTAATAACGCCCAACGATCACATACATAGATCTTAGACCCTTAGGATTCCCTGTATCTGGGGACCCAGGAACTATGAGGTCCACCCAGACACTGAACAAGTATTTGCGCTTTTCTTTCCTGTGTACAAATACGTGTCCTGTCGCGAGAATCGAACCCGCCACCTCCAGGTTATGAACCGACCTGCTCAACCACCACACCACAGAGGCTGTCAAAACATATTTATTATTATTTATTTATTATAATTTAGTTTTCCTGTTCTGTATCTTATTGCCTTGTAATAGAGTTTATTAATAATAAGGTTCTGGCACTAACGAGCCACCAAGCCATTTCCAATTTTCCAGTGCTATTCCGTAGTTTATTTTGTAAATATCCGCTGACTTTCTCATCTTAATGGGGATTTATTGACTTTTTGATCACGCCTTTTAGTCTTTCCTTTCGTGATTTAGTACTCTACATTATACCTTGTGCATTTTATTAATGGTTTTTTGACACCTCGACGACTTACAAGTTACTGATGTTCTAAACATTCTCGAATGTGATACCATTCCGATTGTACTATTATCATTAATTGAATTAGGTACGCAAACTTAATAATTCGTATAAATAAATGTACACTTTGATTTAGTTTTGGTGAATTCCATGATGTTCAATATTATTTGTATGAAATTTTAACGTAAACAATACGAAACTTCATGGGCGTGAGCTGTCAAAAAACCATTAATAAAATGGACAAGGTATACAAGATTATCGACTCTTTAGATGCACATTACTCTACATTTAGTACTAAAAAGTAAATGTTTAGGTATATAGTCGTGCGACTTTAGCCTTTATAGCGGGAAGTAAGTGCAAGTTAATGTTAAAAGGAAACGAGTAACGAGTAACGACGGAGATGACGTTTCGTTAGTACAGGCGGAACGGCCGGCCTGCCTTACTGGTGTGCCAATTACTTGTTGGTTTAGTAGCTCGACTAGCGAGTTAGCGACCTTAGATTTTCTTGTCGTGAAAATATTTATAAACCCCGATTAAACAGAAGGGTGTTATTAACTTTAACGTGTGTAAGTATACAAAACTTAACCTTAAACTTAACAAAGATTACCCGATTTGTTTTTCTTTTTTTATTATTGAAGAATGGTAGGTATATGTCGAGAATGTTTTAGCTATGACTAAAAAAATTTGGATCAGATGTAAATATCTTTTAATGAAATGCACCTGAAAGTGCATTGGTTTCTGAGTTCCTAAACCATGTATCGTATCGGAGTTTTCTATTCTGCATTGTGCCGGAAAATTTGAATTTTCCCCTTCAGTGTGGACCGTAAGTTACCATACCACAATTCGCAAAAAGTCAGACGAAATTATAAAGTACCAACGTCTCTTGCAACTTCTGTAGTCCGTACCAAGCTTATTTAGGAGCAACCTCAGAAAATACCGCATTTGTCGTACAATACGGCCTCATTTTTCAATAAACTGCCTAACGAGATGGAACAATTGAAATAAAATTGTGAAAGCCAAAGAAAATGGAATTTACTGGCAACATTTGGTTTTAACAAGACTTTTGAAATATGAAATTGTAGGTTATAAAAGTAAAGAAAAGAAGCAAAAAAGGCTAATTTAATTCAGATTAGGTACGTCTACCCTACGAACCGGAATTACAGTGTTGGCTGACTAGGTAGACCGATGACCTGGTTAGAACCGCGGGGAGCCAATGGATGCAGGATGCGAGCAGCCGCTCAAAGTGGTGCTCTTTGGGAAGGACTATGTTCAGTAGTGAACGTCTTCAGGCTGATGACGAAGACCCCTATGATAGTTGGAAGAGTCGTTATCCATGAGTTGGAAAGCGCAGGTTCTAATTCCGCTAGTAGCTAAAATTTTTTTTAACTATAACATCTTTGTAAAAATAAATTAGTTAAAACTTAATCTACAATGGCTATTATTAACTACGCCGTTTTCGAACTATCAAAAATAATAACTTGACGGAAATTTACAAAAATACGCGTAAGAAGAGAGCCCTCCGGCTTATTTAACACCCAAGCGGAAAATAGACGTTTTACTAAGGATAATACCCGCCTATCTACCTTTAAGAAGCTTTTCCATGAATTACTGATTAATCTCACAAAAGACATCTATTGCTATCGCCCGTAAACCTTGGCAGAGTTATATAACGTACAAAGTATGAGCAGTAACTCAAGTTCAAATAAATGTGTTTTTTTCATGTTAACAAATGACGTGACGAGCTAGTCGTGAGAAAGTGAGGACCTCTGTATTTGATTTAAACAATAGTTTGAATTTAAATAATAAATACATTGTTAATGAATATACCTAAATATATATTTATGTATAATTGATAACAATTGAAATGTAAGAATACTCTTAGTAATAAATGTGTTGAAATTGAATATAACCCGTGAGTGAATATATTACTTACCTACATTTTACTGTTACGAGCACAAACATAGAAATTTTTCGTTCCTCTCAAAAGACTCACGAAGCGTGGGAGCGAGAACGAGAGTACAAATCAAGTACACACTGCCAGAGAGGAAAAGAGAGAGTGAAATAATGGCGGATGTGTAATTATTTTGGGTGAGTACTACCACAAGAAGAGCACACATTGGCACGATCTGTTTCACGACGAAGAGCATAATATAGGTAGGTTCATCATCATCATCATCATCACCAGCCTGAAGACGTCCACTGCTGAACATAGGCCTCCCCCAAAGAGCGTCACGTTGAGCGGCTGCCTGCCTCTTGCATCCATCGGCTCCCCACGGTTCTGACCAGGTCGTCGGTCCACCTAGTGGGGGGCTGGCCTACGCTGCGTCTTCCGGTTCGTGGTCGCCACTCGAGAACCTTTCTTCCCCATCGGTTGTAGGTAGGTTCAATATTTAGTAAATACTAGGTACAGTTACTTAACCTGTCGCAAATATTCAAGATCTTTAATCACAACAACAGTATTTCAGAAATACGTTACAATTTCTCGAATTTTTTCTCCCATTTTCAAACTGTCATTGTTGGCCTACACCCTAAGACTTATAAGTCTATGGTTTCGGGTGATATAGGTTTTCAGCCTCAAATCTGTAAAAACCTTTTGAATTTGGTTAAATAGAAATAGATTATTAATCTATGCTCGAACGTCTTGAGTTTTTTAAATATTATGATTCGATTCAAATTACAACTACATCTATTTAGAAATGTTCCTTGGAATTAGTGCTCATAGCCTCATACTGCTCAGATATACAAAGAAAAAAACTATTCAATATATCAGAAAGAGGTCAAAAAACAGTTTTTATCTGTAACAGAGTCGTAAATCGTCGGACAAAGCCACTATTCGTTAGTGGATAATGTGAAAACTATGATACAAGGATGCGGGTGGAATTTATAGCTCTGACCCTCAGACTTATAGAGACAGAGAACGTAGAAAAAACTGAAGCAGAAAAAAGAATCATCATCAACAGTCTTCACCTTCATTGTTGAACATAGGCCCCATTTTGAGCGCTGCTTGCCTCTGCACCCATCGGCTCCCCGCGGTTTTCACTAGATCGTCGGAAAAAAATAATCGAAAAACAAAACCGAAAAAAGGTCGAAAAGAAAGAATACCGAATTGATAAAAAATAAGTCTCAATAAAATTCGTTTTAAAAAAAGAGGTTGTACTGACTTCAATCGCCTTAATTTCATACTGACGTACTTATGACATATTTTTTCTAGTTATTTTTATTTCAGAGGACCGTCCTGGTATTTAAAAATTTTATTGCCGTCGCTCTGCTCTCCACACGTACCTATGATAGAGGCAATAGAGCCCATCAGTGAATTTACCTACATTTTAGCGTTTGCTGCGTCTTCCGGTCCGTTGTCACCACTCGAGAACCTTTCTTCCCCATCGAATTCAGTTCTGAGAGCGATGTGGCCTGCCCATTGCCGTTTCAACATGCCAATTCTAAGAGCTATATCGGTCACTAGTCCTCCTGCGGATCTCCTCATTCCGGATCTTATCTCGCAGGGAAACACTGACCATACCCAGAGAAACACCTGAGACCTTGAGAACGGTGCACACCAAATAAAAATAAATGACAATAACAAAAAACATGCTAAAGTAGGTGGTCTTATCACTATACCTACAGCGATCTCTTTTAGACAACGTTACCATCATCATCATAAAATCAGTCCGGGTTATTTAAATTTTAGCTTATTGGAGCTACTCTTCCCTCTTCCCATTTCTATGCACCATCTATTTTTATTTTTAGTCTGCGCTCTGACCGTGTATAGAATAACAGCTTTACGACGAAAGCGATTCTCATAACAATTTGTTCGTAGATGCGTTGACAAAAAAAGGGTTTTACAGTAGGCGAATATAAAGTGGTTTGACGGATTTCGTACTTATCGTAAAATTGTTTAGGTAGGTATAATTATCTTTTTCAAAACGAGTTTGTGAAAAAAGAAATGAATAAAATAACGATAGAAACTAATTGCTCTGCTATCTCTCGAAGTTTTCTTTCGTTTGTCCGGATGTAAGTACGAATCTACTTGTAGCGTATTTATCAAAAAAAATTGACATAACTCGCTTCATAGAAGCCAGAAGAAGAAGAATTATTGCCGTTGGCGACTTTTATTAACATATCAGAATAAGTCCCTAGGTACCATGGGAGGTAATTGTTCTAAGAGGTATATAATTATTTTCCCCGAAAAGTGAGTATGATTGCTGCGGGCAACATTAAGCGGCTGATTTTGGTAATACTTAGCAGAAACATTGGGTACTCAACTCAATTCTAAACAAGTATTCATTATAATTATCAGCAAAACCGGTCAAGAGGTTGAACACAATATTGCCAAAAACTTGTGCTTGTGAAATCTACTATTCGCCGAACTATATACTAGCACAGGATTGATAATAATTTATTTATTTATTTATTTATTTCGGCTTCCTATTGACAATCACACTATTTTAAATATAACTTACTAAACATACATTTATGCTTAATGCATTGTCTATTTAAAGGAAACACAGCATGCAAAAAAGTAACAAACAATTAATATACACCTAACCACATTGCAAACCAAAAAGGACATAGTAGGTACTAAGTATATGATGATACAGTTGCTACGGGTTGTTAAACTTTCCGCAGGAGAACTAAAGTGACCGATATAGCTTGTATGGTTTGCACCCTACACTCTTTTAATTGTTGAATTGTTTTAGTTTAAATAAGTTTACGAATTCTTGTTCTTCGTTTATTTCGTTAATGAGTACAATAGTTAAGTTATAGTTAGATGAGAGTTGATGGTTCGGAGGCGATATGTGTACTGACTTAAAATTTAAATAAATCGTTGCTGTGGAGTAAAAATGCTGACCCGCGGGAACATGTACTTGTAAGCTTTATTGTGCGGTTTGCTCAAACCGTACATAGCTCTTAGAATTAGCAAGTTGAAATGGCAATGGACAGGCCACGTTGCTCGTAAAACTGACAACCGATGGAGAAGAAAGGTTCTCGACCACGAACCGGAAGACGCAGTGTAGGCCGGCCCCCCACTAGGTAGACCGACGATCTGGTGAAAACCGCGGGGAGCCGATGGATGCAAGAGGCAAGCAGCCGCTCAAAGTGCCGCTCTCTGGGGAGGCCTATGTTCATCAGTGGACATCGTCTCCAGGCTGTTGATGATGTTAAACTTTCGGATCTAGAGACTTTAATAATATAGTCTCACCATAAACGGCGGGTCCAAGTGCTTCCTACAGCCATTGAATTTTCTAATCCTACAGTCTAACATATAACATAATAATAATGCCTAACGATCACATACATAGATCCTGGACCCTAACTAGGATTCCCTGTATCTAGAGACCCAGGAACTACGAGGATCATGCTCCCACAACAGCCAGACACAGAACAAGTATTTGCGCTTTTTTTCCTGTGCGTCATCGATTTAAAAGACTAGAAGTGTGCACGCATTTCTTGATGTCACTTATTGCAGTGGCAGTTCTTAAAAGCATTTTGTTGTGCTTAAAAGCCTTGCGGAGTTCGATTTCAGTTTTCCAGTTTCACGACGCGTATTTGTTCCGATTTTACTTCCCGTTGACTGTCTGTTTTGTGTCGAACACGCTTAAATGATTTCCATTTAAGCGTAAGACAAAATAAACACAAAAGTTGGGTGAAGTTTAATACAACTCTTTGTGAAATTGATGCACGAATTTGGGGCGAAAACTCTGCTAAAGTTAGTTTAAATTTTTAGGCACATTTAAAAGGTATTAGATTTTACAGATGTAGGTAGGTGGTAGGACTTTTTTGTGCCAAAGGTTTTTCTAGGCACGAGCATTTTGCCAGATATTCTGCCGTCAAGCAATGTGTTAATAACATACCCATAAGCACTAGTACCTCTGTTCTGAAGGCCACTGTAGCTAATAAAAGTCCTGGGCATCAATATAAACCATTTTGCTTGATGTGTTTCCACATAAAGCTTTGCGAATAAGGTAGATTTAAGTGGACTTTTTCCACTTATCCTCACCAGTAGGGATGGGGATGGAGGCGCGCAATGCAATTTATAATACAGATGGATGGAACTGCAATTTTTGGGGTTAAGCTACGCTTACAGCTTAAAGATAGCCCGAGTGTCCCCGAGTGATAGTCCCCCACTAGGTGGATCGAAGATCTGGTTAAAACCGCGGGGAGCCGATGAATGCAGGAGGCAAGTAGCCACTCAAAGCGGCGTTCTGTGGGGGAGGCCTATCTTAGGCTGTGGACGTCTTCAGGCTGTTGATGACGATGATGACAACTTAGAACACTGGGTGGTACTGCAACTGCTATGGGCAGCCATGACGCACAGACAAACTACTAGCGTCACATTATCATTAAAGAAGCCAGTTCTCACCATCTCTTTCTTTCTCCAGGCCTCGCAGTCCCGTTCGTGGAGCTAACAGTAACGCATGCATCAGTCCTCACGATCCTGGCCATCAGCTTCGAGAGGTACTACGCCATCTGCGAGCCACTGCGAGCTGGATACGTCTGCACGAAGACCAGAGCCACACTAATTTGTGCGCTTGTTTGGTTCTTTGCGGCTCTGTTCACCAGGTAAGACTGGTATCCAATGGTACAATAATAATAGTGATGAAACCATAGCGTGGTACACTACGGTGCCAGACGAGGCACAATGTACAATGTACATAGTCCCCGTCACTTAAGGCTGCTATAAACGTGGATCCACTATCTCGCTCGCGCATTGCTACATTTTTGAAGAAATTAAATAACTGAATTTACTTACCAAAAATCTGGATAAATTATGTTCTCATGAATAAAATTACAAATATTCAACAAAAATATATTATATCATATTAATCCGAACAAAATTTCACAAATACAACGGCATCAAAGTTGTTTTTCTTTCTAATATACTGTTTTTATGTATGAAAACTTGTTTGGTTTAATATGATATTTTTATTGAACATTTGTAATGTTATTCATGAGAAATTGAAAACATATAGTTTAGCCAGATTTTCCGTACGTAAATTCTGAAAATGTACAACATGTAAAAATGTTCGTTATGTAAAATACAACGGCATCAATGTTTTTACTCATTCGTAACCGTTATTATGTACTGAAACTTGTTTGGATTTTTTTTTAACGGGCATTTTGCCTTTATTACTCAAGCTAACTACTACAATAATAAAAACTAAACTAAACTAAGCTAAACTAAACTAAACTAGCTACACTACCTACTACAAAGAACACTTATGGACTGTATAATAGCCGCGATGGCCTATAGACAGTCCAAGTGCTCCAGCCCACTACCGGTAGGTAGCGTACCCAACATGCTGGCCGCATTGCCACGTTCAATTGCAATGCTGATGCGTTGGGCCAAATAAGTGCCAGCATTTTGGTCACGCGTCGCATCGACCAGGCGCTCTGATAGTGATGTTTGGATTTAATATGATATTTTTATTGAACATTTGTAATGTTATTCACAAGAACATAGCTTAGCCAGATTTTGCGTAATTAAATTCAGTTATTTACTATCTTCAAAAACGTTGCAATGCGTGAGTGTGATAGTGGATCCGCGTACATAGCAGCCTTAATAAGAACGTTGGCTGTTCTTACGTGACGGGAACTTGGTACAACATGCCATTGCGTACTACGCAGTTCATTACGTATTTTTAGTTTAAATAGACGTACCTTCATCTCACATAGGTAGGTACCTCATTTAACTACATAAATCTAAATAATTTATTGCATAATAGGATTACTGTAACCGCTAATCGAGATTAATGACGCGCTGGGTTTCCACCGAAAATGTATTCTACCTTCTAACTTCATACAACTTAAATATATATTATTATACAATAGAAATACCTTTATCCAATACTTGCTTAGAAATAAAATAATGTACAAAACAGCTGTATGAACTATACTTATGAACTGTAAATAAAGTACAAAAAACAAATATTTAATGAAAAAGAAAAACAAAGAAGTAAAAAGGTGGTAAAAGTATAACGTGTCATTGAAGAAACGAATCTGACGAAAACAAGAAACTATTGTTTTCCCTCTTCCACTATTGTGTTTAAGTGCAAAGCGAGTGAGACAGCAATAGAAATGTTTGCTCTTTTCAGTTCTTTTCTTTATTGAGTCGCGTTTTATATAGTAGTAGGAGAAGAAGATATTATTGAATGGGCGTCGACTCAGCATATTACTGGTATTCAGCCCAGAGATATGAAAACAATGCGCAATTAGAAAAAAAAGAGAATATTGTTATAATATGATAACTATCTACATAAAAATGCTTTAAAAAGATGCATAATATAAGCTTATATGAGACCATGTTTTCGTTTGTGCTAAAACATTTAAACAAAATGATGTATGTTTTGTGATGCTTGTCAAAAAGTGATTTAATGAGCTAATCACTGAGTGACGGCTTTCAGGTGATAAAAAAATAGTGATAATTGTATTTACTATTAATTGCTGAGTGAAAAATCGATATAATATCGTAAACTATTACAAACTGTGATATTAATTTGAGTTGAAAGCTTTTGGACCCGCACCAGCTTGGCCCGTGTTATGGTATTCGATTGGTCATTATAGGCCAAATGAATTCTCAAAATAAATTGACTAATTAAGTAATAAGTTTGTGTGACAGCTCTTGAAACCACCTGTCTATTGAATAATCTTTCTTTTCTTTTACGTTTTTAGCAGTGGGTTTCGTTCCAGAAATTCTAGCGCCAAGAATAACATAAAAAATTAAATACATGTAATTTATTAAGATGGAAGCACATAATTATGCAATCTAGGATAAGTGTTAGGTCTTAGCTTAGCCTCATATTTTTAATACAGATCATCCTTCTCAAAAGAGGTATTTTAAAGTAGCAGGCATTCATAAACCCAAGGAAATTTAAAAATGCAGGCAAAAGAGCTAGACTGGTTCATTTGCCTTTATAACTCGTTCCAAAAGCAGCATCTCGTTTGGAGCTCAATTTATAAGGAAATTTACGTTTTCATACGGAATTGTTTACATTTTTTTTCATTAAAAAGTGTGTTATTACAAACATAAAGTAGGCAAGGTTTTTGAAATGAACGTGTAAATGCGTCCCTTTGAAGATTTTGTTTGTTTTTCCCAAGATTTAAATTTGAGAAATAGATAGATTCGTAACGTGAAGGTCACCACTCGAGAACCTTTCTTCCCCATCGGTTGTCGGTTCTGCGAGCGATGTGGCCGTCATTGCCATTTCAACTTGTTAAGAGCTAGGTATATCGGTGACTTAAGTTCTCTTACGGATAATATATCCTCAATTCGGATCTTATATCGCAAGGAAACCCTGAGCATACCTCTCTGCAAGTTCGTTGCAAGACTTTGAACTTTAAGGTAGGGCCTAGTATTAATACTTGCCTTGTGTTGTACACAGCAATCCTATCTCAACATTTTTATTGTCTCATTCTTCCAATCATTTCTTTGACACGCTCACAATTTACCAGATATCGGGTTGTTTTATCAAAAAAGCTACTAAAATGACTCCCCATAAACAACTCAAGATGATGTACTGGCGTCAACAAAAGTCATTTCAACAAATAGCCACATTTGTCTACCTTTCCGCCACCACCGTACCGTTTCACTTTTGTCTGCATTTGACAAAGTTGCTACTCAGATACGGAGAATGGGAGAAAATATGCGACACTTCGCGAGCATTCGTGAAAACGGACTCTGCTTTTTGTGGATGGCAACGGACACGGTTGCCACATGTCCAGAACATACTCTAAGTTGTGAATGGTCATAAAGAGACCGCTATTTTTGCCACTGCTGTGGCAGAAACTCTTAAGTCATTGTTAGGTTTAGTTCAAATTGCCAGCCAGGTTCAAGAATATCTACTCTAGCACTGAGTGCTTAAATTTCTTTTCAAAATTTCTTTTAAAAAGATCTCTTGCGGGTCACTTAAGAAGTACTGGAGGTTGGAGAGGATGAGGTGCAATTATGAAAGTACAAAATTTTTGTTTAGTCTTATTTTGAGCTGGGACCCACGATTTTTGTCAGTATGCTATTCGAGAAATTCATTCAATATAACTAACAAAAAAGACTGTCAAAGCACTAATAAATTATATTCTTGCAACTCCGCCCGATTCTCAACGAATAAAGTTTCCTCAATATTTTCATCCCCTATTTCCCAATCAATTTACCATATGAATGGTGGCACCAGCTTGGCCGAGATATATGAAAACTTTGTAGTTTTATATCAGCTGGGCAGTCCTCGTAATATGGGGGTCAGTGTTCCTTGGAGCTCTTTCACACTGATAACAAGTTTCTCTGTTGAGAACAGAGAACAGTGAATTTCTTTCTGCTTCGGTTTTCGCTATTAAGTTCTGGTAAACCAAGATTAGTATAGTGAGTGAATGAGCAAAAGACCGAATGGTTTTATGTACCTATACTTCTCTTATATTTTGTAATGTAATCTCCCTGACAGAATACCCCCACAAATGATTAGATTGTGATATTTTTTCTCATTCGCTCAAAATTATTCTGTGGTCATAACAGATACTTGGATTATAAGGGTTGGATCTTCAATAAAAACAAAACTAATGTCTATGGGATGAAAAATCGAAGAAAGTGAAGAGCCTGCGTAAAAATCTTTAACTTTTTTTAACAAACCAAAATTTCAATTTAGCAACGCCAATCGTACACTTTGAATGAACAAACGAACGAAACTGAATCCTTCAATCCATTGTGTAATGGCCCTAACCTAGTGGTAGTAAAGTAGCTCGCGTTCCCGTCTTGTCACAACGTTACTTGCAAGCCGGGAATTCTCAGCTTTGCATTTTATTGCCCTCTTATAAACCTGGTCACTGTTCTCCGTTTAGTTTTGCAAGCGTTTGATATATAATGCCATTTTTTTGAGTCTTAATGGCTACTAAATAAAGAAGGTATTACTTGCCAGGATTTTTGTCTGTTGTTATTCTCCACAATCAGTCCCTAAACTATTTACTTTAAATGAAAAAATCCAAAAATTAGTACAAAACATGCGTTTTGTACTAGTTGGAAACTATCTTTTAGTATTATCGCGCGACGGGTTTATTTTTTCCCAAAATACAATGCGCAGGCATTTATGCTGCCTGTCTATGCTATAAATTTTTCATAACCCAGGACTAAAAGGTACAAAGAGTATAAAGAGATAAAGACAAGGGTATAAAGAGGCACAAAGAAAGTCTCAACAACTTCAATAATAGTGGAGTACAATACAGCACACAACACATCCGAAGGATCTCCGGAACTACATTATATCCCCAAGAATTTTTAATAGTCACTGTTTATTGAAGTCTCACGCGTTGCTCGCGCTCTATCCTCGTTATTGGTTCCTAGTGTAAATAATAGATGGCGTTGAAATAAATCCTTGTATAGACGCCATTGCAGTCGTAACGTTCACTCGTTTTGTTCATTCATTTCCCTTGTTCTAGCAATGTTGTTGAGTTAGTTGCAGAATTTGAAATTCAAAGTATTTTCGAATTGGGAATCTGGAATGAGTCAGAAATAATTGACTTTTAACACAGTTACTGTGTTATGTACCTCCTCCGCTTTTACTCTGGTAAAAGCAAGTGAAGAGTGAAGGTTTTAAAACGGACCAAAGCTTGAGTGTTTTAGGTCATACGCACTTTTAGAAGTCAAAAACAGAAAACTAAAAATAAAATAAAGCAAGCTAATACACGAGTTAAGAAACAAGTTGTTATTTCTATTACTGGTGCAAGCAATCAAACACAACACAGAAAACTACGATCAAGAGTTTTGATCATAGATATAATTTATATTACGCTTTGATTGAAGCGCTGAACTATAATTATGTAGAAGAGGATTGGAGTGAGCACGGGACGCAAAGAAAAACACTTGCGTCCCGTATCGTAAAACTTGACTCATCATCTTCAACAGCTTGAAGACGTCCACTGCTGAACATAGGCCTCCCCCAGAGAGCGCCACCTTAAGCAGCTTCTCGCCTCCTGCATCCATCGGCTCGCTGTGGTTTTCACCAGATCGTCGGTCCACCGCGTGCGAGGAAAACTTGACTGCTTCTAATGAATGATCTCTATAATTCTATAATATTAATAATATTTAAGTTTTTATGTGCTTCCAATTTAATATTTGAAAGAATATAAATAAAATACATTTAAAACTAAATTGTATTTTGAAATTCAGCTCACAAACTGTCTTTACAATTAAATAAAACAGATATAGCATTCTCTGAAAATGAGCTGTCCGGTACGATTTACCTACCAAAATAAATGTCACCAAAATAAACATGCGAACTAACCGTGTGTCTAAAAGTCGACGCAAGCCAAACCCTTCGTGAAGCAAGGTAAAATTTTTCGCTTATATTAACAGCTGTAATGTACAATGCTTTATTCATTTGTTTGTTTTACAAAAAAAAAACTATTCTGATTTTAAACCTTATATTAGGTTGTCATAGAGTGGAAATCAGAAAGGTTTTTTCCTGTACAGTCGTGGGCTTTTCGCTCTAATAATTTTTAGATGCTTGTAAATGTCAGTGTTCATGGTAAACGGTTTGTGTCCGATGAGGGCGATGCTATGTGATGCCAAGATAAATGTACAGTTTTGCGTATTGTCTAGTTTCTTCCATGTCTGTTGAATTTAAAAAAACATAAATATACGTATTAGGTATGTGTATACCTACGTAATGGTATTTTTTTATTGTACCTATACAATTTTAGTAAAATGTATGTACTTAGGTTGCGGTTTGCGAAAGGGCCGTTTCTTTTATTTCTTTTTTGGGTCGTTTGATCCCGGTTTGTGAATAAGACCACCCCATGTCTTCCGTTGGGTGCCGTAAGAGCCGGCTAAGGAATTGTCCGTCCAGGGAATGGCAGCAGCATTTTCCTCGGTAAATTAGAATTTTCGGCGATCACCAAGCCGCCTGCCAAGCGTGGTGATTATGGCAAACCCCATAAGATAAGCGTCCATAGTAGTGGCGTTTATTCAGCAGTGGACGACCATTGACCTAAGCAAATTAAAAAGAAGCATGCCTTTTACCATTTTTCTTTTTTTTTTTTAACTGATCAAAGGAGAGCGGACATTTCGTTAGTCAGTTTTGTAATCAATAAAACGTTTTGGTAATATTTGTTATTCTTCCGTTTTATGGCGAAGAAAATACACTTAGGTGGTACCTACATTAAAAACTTCCTCTTGTTGATTTCGTTTTGTGTACGGACTGATTGACGTGTTTGCTTGTTGTATGCTAAAAATAGAAAATGGATTTCGATGAAGTGCATTATTAAAAGTTATGAAATGGAGTAAGATTGTCATAAATAGGTTAGTTAGACTCCATAACATTTTTAAGTATTTTAATACAATTGTTGTTTTGAAAGGCTAAAATGAAAAATACATTTTTTATGTGAATGCTTATAAATATTAAGTACACTCTACCGTTTTTTTAAATAACTCCCTCCCATGGTTAATTGGTAAACTACAAAAAAAAAACAAAGAAAAAAAAATTTCTGTTCTGTGCCAACTTTTATTTATGAAATTTACCAATGAAGGAATGTTTCAATAAAATAGTGATGACATTATCAATTTCTAAGATATAATTTATAAACAACAATAGCTTAAGAAGTAAAAACTAGACGCTTATATTACGTAGTACTTGTCCACTGCTAAAATAAAATAGCTAAATTTTTCTTCATTTATTTACTGTCATTTTTGTTATAATAGGCAAAAAAGAACCACTATACACCGTAGAATTCGATTCGATATTTTCCTGAAATGTATATACTCAGTAAGTATTACAGGGGGCGTACCGTGAGCTCTTAGCGCGATTCAAAACTGAGCCTATATTGGATCGTTTTGTTTTTTTTTGTATGGGGATTTTGACAAGCCAGCCAGTATAGGCTCTGTTTTGAATCGCGCTAAGAGCTCACGGTACGGCCCCAGAACAATATTATAGCGTAAAATTAAAAAATAAAAATAAAATAAAGGCCTCAAAAAATAATTCGGTGTTAGCCGAAATGTGTATTTCACACTACCTACATACTGCGGGCAAATTTTTTGTATGTTGCACCGCCCCCGCTCTCCCGGGGTGCCATATTATTACATGTCGTAGGCCTTTTGTTAAGAATTTGAATTTGGACTAATTTTATAGTACATAGTATGTTTTTTATAGTACGTTTTATATTATAGGTTTTTTGTGTTTAGCTTTAAATAGACATTCTAAAGCATAGACTGAGTGCATATATTTCAGGAAAATGTCGAATGAAATTCCACGGTGTATAGAAAGCTAGGTCTCTAGCTCCGCCGCGCCGACGCGCGCCGTCCCGTGCAAGGCAGAGGTGGGTGTATCCAATAGATAAAGCTTATTCCTATCCGCCAACTTTCCACATAACAGTCATACATTAATTCTAATTACCGAAAAAGGACGTCTCCATTCTAGATAGCCACAAATAAACATTGCCAATGAAACTTTTCCCATCTTATGTATTTTATTACTCTGTGAATGTGTTAAAACAGTATGGATACTTTGTAAGAGAACCATCAACGACAGTTTTACACATAATTGTACATACACATAAAAAAAACACAAATACTTGTTCTGTGTCTGGGTGTTGTGGGAGCACGGTCCTCGTATTAGTTCCTGGGTCCCTAGATACAGGGAATCCCAGTTAGGGTCCAGGATCTATGTATGTGATCGTTGGGCGTTATTTATTTATTTATTTATACACATCATCAGAAGGACGACATCCACTGGTAAACATAGGCCTCTCATTAAACGTCACTTTGGACGCTTATCATAAAAAGGTTTGTCATAATCACCACGCTTAGATAGCGTCTTGGTGATCGCAGAAGAGTATAATGTACTGATAAAAATGCTGGTACCCATTCTCTGGACATTCCCTTAGCCGGCTCTTACGGCACCCACGGGAAGAAATGGGTTGGTCTTATTCTTACACCGGGACAATATAGTGTTATTATTTAAATTAAAATTGATATTTTAATCATCTCTAGAAAATACAAGTAGGTAGCACTTCAATAGAAAAATCATACCTACTCTATTGATTCAGTTCATCATCAGCCAGAAAACTTCCACTGCTGATGATAGATCTCTTCTGCAGAACGCCACTTTGAGCGGCTGCTTGCCTCCTGTATCCATCGGCTCCCCGTGGTTCTGACTAGGTCGTCTGTCCACCTAGTGGGACCAACCTACGCTGTCTTCTGGTATTGATTCTCTTTAGAATAAGGTTTTTAACAAAACATACCTGTTTGGTGTTCAATTATAAAAAAAATGTGTCTAGTTATCATTTGCTACCTAAGCTACCTAATTTATTACTTACTAGTTCAACCTTTGTGGAGATTAACTGGTTCAGCTAACCCACGCTAGATCAGCGGAGAAAAATATAGGCTTCCAAAAATTTTTTAGATGGCGCTGATCGGTTTGGCCATTGCAAAACCGATCAGCGCCATCTAGAAAAGCCACAGTTTCTATAGAATTTGTCATAGTTTGTCTGAAGTTTTGAATCGCGGCAACGATATTTTTCGTACGCTGAGCTATCTATGTGGCAAAAAATTACATGAACTCCATAATGAATTCGTTCCGTAGTGCGTACGATCTCGAATTTTATTATATGTGAAGATGAAGACTAGACTATGCTAATAGGTATAAGTAGAGATACTTACAGTAGGTAGGTATATACAAAGTGTCCTTACTGTGTATACTGTTCTATTGCTTTGTCGAACTAATGGACTATCAAAGACTGGGCTGGGAAGTGGGACGTTACCCTTTTTGGCTTAGCAGTTGAAATGACTCATCTTAATGAGCAAGGGGATTATACACTTGTTTTGATCCAGTGATATCACACTGTGCCTTTTATTTATTTTAGTACTTATATTTATTAAAATAACCATTACTATTTAGTTTTGTCTGTATTTTATTAAATTCATAAAATTATATTGTATACACTTGTATCTTAGTAGTTAATACTTTAAGTACTTATATATATTTCTTTTGTATGATCAACAATTTTGCTTATCTCCTTTTCTGCACACCTTGGTTGACTGGTAGAAAATGCTGTTAGCATTAAGTCCACCTCTGTACACGTTTTGTGCATTAAGAATTAAAATAAATAAAAAATAGACTGGACTGGCCTGATAGCTCAGTTAGTAGTAGTTCTGCCTTCTCAACTGTGTAGGTTGCGGGTTCGATTCCTACCCAGGACAAACATTTGTGTGATGAACATGGGTGTTTGTTCTGTGTTTGGGTGTTATTTACAAACAATTTAAGTATCAGATATCTGACGGCTATCGTACAAGCTTTGCTTAGTTTGGGGCTAGATGGCGTTGTGTGAAACGTCCACACATATTTTACATTTATTTATTCTGGGATACCGTCTGTACTAATAATTTCATTATTCATAATTTCATTTCACATACCTCATTTTTAATAATGATGAAATTTATAATGGTGGTTATTTATAAATAACTTTGTTCATAATAGTTACTTTTTATATTGATCTTTTCTTATACAATTTATTCAAATAATGTTTAAATTTATTAAAAATTATGTTATAATGTTAATGTTAAGAATTTTTTTATCATACTTTTTTTTATTATAAATTTCATTACTTATAATTTCATAATAATCAGCATTCATAATTGTATTGTTCATAATGACTTTTTCATATTTTTTAGTTAACATAATAATAATTTTGAGGTAGTTAAATCATTATATACATATGCATGTATACCCTAAAGATACTAAGATACTAGTCTAAGGCAAAGTCATAAATAGGTGCGACGACGAGCGAAGCGAGGAGGAGCGTTAGGTTAACTGTGACCACACGACGCACGAGCCGAGCGAGCGAAGCGAAGCGTAGCGAGCGTGCCGCGGCAGCGGCCGGCGAAGTGCCAGAAGTCACTTATCCTTATATTAAAAAATTACAGAAACCATCTATATTAAGTTTCAGGTTACCGTTATTTGATTTAAATATTTTACACGTGTTTTTATTAGACATTTCAAGTTATTTATTAAAATAATGCACAAAGTTCACCAACAACACCAAAATCAACATAACATGAGAAAATATAAGTTATTTTACAATTACCCACAGTCCACACGTTAATTTTGTTTGTTTTGACTGGATGAAGTGCCTGCATAGATTGAAGAGCAAATTGGCTTGCCGTACTACGTTTTTATAACTGATTAGGATATATATAACAATCAACAGTTCCAGTCACATTAATTTACAGTATTATTGATATTTTGTTTTATGCTTAAAGTTAGTTATGGTAAAAGAACATTATAAATTTGTACTGTTATGTTATATACGCCTTATGAGTTTCATTCTTATAAATTTGGATTATTATTAATTTTGATTTATAATAAAGAAAATTAGATGTAGTGAAAGTATAATAAATCACATTATGTGAAATGATGATTATAAGTAACATTTTTATTTGTAACAAAATTATGACAAACGATTTTATGAGTTTCGACAGTGAACCATTTATTCTCTAGCAAAACTACCACAATGATAAAAACTATACTATGTCATAAAAGCTGCTAGCTACACTATCTACTACAAAGAACATTTGGACTGTATACTAGCCGTAATAGTATATAGACAGTCCAAACGCTCCAGCCCATTACCAGTAGGTAGCGTACCCAACATGCTGGCAGCATTGCCACGTTGAATTGCAATGCTGATTTAGATTTTATATTTAAACAATGTAAAATTTAAGAACTAATAGTTATACTAAGGTAAGTGTTTAATGTTTACGCATTTGCAACCAGAAGACATAGAAGCCATGAACATAGATAAAATAATAGCAGTCGTGACGCTTAACACCATGCCAACGAGTAGATCGTCATCAATTGTTTACATTTAAAAAAATCTGAACAATACTTAATTATTACTAAAAGTAAGTTTGTATAAAATTTATGTAATAGAATTGAAATCAACGGAAAACTCTGTAATCATTTAATTTTTTTACATATTGTTTCCCTTGGGTAGAGGTCTTCTAATATCCGAATTTTACTAAAAACATTCAATTTTTGGGTCAAAAAGACTCTGGTAGTCTATGTCGGTCTCAGCAAAGTACTAATATTTAATTTGTACCGGTAGTGTAAACAACCTGTTTCAACCATCACACTATCATCACACTAATATTATAAAGGCGAACGTTTGTGTGTTTGTGTGTATGTGTGTATGTTTCTTACTCCTTCACGCTCAAACGGCTGGACGGATTTGAATGAAACTTGGAATATAGATAGCTTATATACTGGATTAAAACATAGGCTACTTTTTATTCGCGGGTAAAACCGCGGGGCGCAACTAGCTAGTATATTATAATTAGAAGAAAGGATTTGACTGTAAAATCTGAGCTGGCTCTACTTTTCTTTTTGGACACCTTACCCGCAGAGAGCGACTTACTTACACGCGGCTTCTTATTTATAAGTTTGGATATTTGTAGTTTGTGAGGCCATGTAGTTCCGGTTTGCGAATAGGACCACCCTATCTCTTCCTGTGGGTGCCGTAACAGCCGGCTAAGGGAATATCCAGGGAATGGGCAGCTGCATTCTCCTTAATACAATAAAATCTTCTGCGATCACCAAGCCGCCTGCCATGCGTGGTGATTACGGCAAATTCCCCCTCTGATAAGCGTCCAAAGTGCCTTTTTATGAGGGAGGCCTAGCGTCTTCCGGCTGATTCGTGCGTGATTTGTAGGTTTAGAAAGTCTTTGTTTTTTTAATTTAGTTATGTGGAATACAATAACCAATTATATCGTTACATACTTAAATCAAACAACGAAAACAAAGAGCAAAATCAAGTTCTAAAACATTAAACACATTAACTCGCATAAGTCTCCAAGCTTGAATCTCCCGGATATCCGGTATGGCATTCGGATATCGAACAGTGTATAAGCAGCTTTATTTTGCCTGTCAGCATTATTTGTCCGTCCCGCCCACTCTCGATCTCTCTTAATGGAACGTGATGTTTGTAGGAACATTATGTTATAGTGTTTAAGGCAATTTATGTGATGCCTAGATATTGCCTCTAAGTAAGCAAAGTACATTTTAAAAGCTCATATTTTCTATGTGACTTTGCGCCTGCTTCACGGAATAGGTACTTTTAGATGTAATGAAATTGACGTGCCTCGCAATTTCCGCGGGAAATTCTTGCCAAGTTCTATTATATATAATTTGATTTATTCAAAATATTAGCACTACATAACATTTTTTTTCATGTAAATGAATGACGTGACGAGCCAGTCGTTAGTCTGATGTAAAGCGTCATGGCTGCCCATGACGGATTGCAGTATCAATCGGAACTCTAAGTTAATATAGTATTGCGTGACAATGGCACTGTGCACGTCATCCTGAGACCATAAAGAACATGATTTGTCTTTATTGATCAGATCATAAGGTCTCATTTGCCCAGTAATTTTACTAGCTACAATGTCCTTCAAATCAGAACACAGTAGTGCTTGCACACTACTGCTTGGCGGCCGAATAACTGGCAAAGCGGTGGTTTTATATGATAGTTATACTAAACTAAACCTACAAACTAAACTATTCTATAAATATAAACTACTACCAAACTAAAATTATAAAATTAACAATATAATACAAAAATAATCTAAGAAACCACTACCAGTAGGCAAAGTGCCCAAAGTGCTGGCAGCATTGCCACGTTGAATGGCAACGTTCAACCTTTGGCCCACATAGAGCCCAGCATTTTGGTCACGTGTTGCGGGAAATTCTAATATTATGGGATAAAAAGTACTCTATGTAGGCTTTGAAATTATGTAGCACAGAAAACTTATGAAGCAAACCATGTGCCCATCCAAATGGGTTCAACCATTTGGACTGAAAGCCACACAAAGAGACAATTTTTGACTTTTATAGAAGAATAATTCTCAGATTATTCAAAAACTTTTACAATCTCTATTAACTACACATTATTATATTTAATATAGGTTGTAAAAGAACACCGAATTATTAAACGCTTTGAAGAATTTAATCTTATTTTAAAACTATTTAAACACAATCTCCGCTGTCTTTGAAAACTCGTTAAATTAATTTAACATCAAATTTATTTAATAATAGCACTTGTTTATATCATTTCGTGTTCATTATTTTTCTAGTTGAAAGTATGCTGAAAATAGACGCTTTTATAAAACTGCTAGTATTTTTATATTTCATTTACGAAATGTGTATTAAATTTTTTATGTATTTAAGTCACAGAGCATTAAAAAATATGACGCTTTGCAGCGTTTTTTTTTCTCGCTCTGTGATTTATGTAGTTAGGTATTTTGTTATAGTCTGCCACAAAAAAGTAGCTGTATCTATCCTTCAAGATCATCAAAATAGGAAGCTTAATTGTGTAAGTACTGCAATTAAAGTGAACGGGATGAGAAAGTTACCCTCCAGTTTCTCGTACGTTACAAAGTTAAAATCACGTCATCTTAAAAATATGGAACGCTCATTGGTTGCCTGTTGCTCATCGGCTGTCTTCAACCAATGAGCGTTCAGTATTTTTATGTTGACATGTTTTTAACTTTAACAAACGTACGAGAAACCAAGTATCCGGTGGATTCTTGTTTTCTCGTACAAACCATATAAACCTTATAAAACCACGGATTGTATTTTTCATGTCCCGTTCACGACCTTCCAAACGAATACGGTAAATAAGCGACAGAGCTCAAAGTAATACCAGGCCATTTACCATCACTAATAAGTTTAAGTACACTGATAAAACAGTACCAAACATACTAATGATTGGACCTACAATTTGCAAGTGTCAGTAAAAGTCAGAATATAAATTCAATCTTAGAATATCTGCATAGGAGACCTACCGAACAAATGTAACAATATTTAAGTGACTTCGTGGAGTGAAGCTTCTGTACGTAGTACTATCATCATCATCATCATCAACAGCCTGAAGACGTCCACTGCTGAACATAGGCCTCCCCCAGAGCGCGCCACCTTAAGCGGCTGCTCGCCTCCTGCAACCATCAGCTCACCGCGGTTTTCAACACATCGTCGGTCCACCGAGTGGGGGCCGGCCTACGCTGCGTTTTCCGGTTCGTGGTCGCCACTCGAGAACCTTTCTTCCTCATCGGTTGTCAGTCGTAGTACTATATCTATTCTGAGTACTATAATTATGTATATCTAATTCTGTGACCAAAGTAGCAAGAACTCGGATTCAATAATGTTGGCTAGTTATAGGAATGCTCCATTGACCTTTATAATAGGTGTAGTGCATGTGTAGTGTAATAATTATGTTTAGTGTTTATCAGACACTGGCTCAGAGACGCGGACACGTCTACTCCGACCGACGGCTCTAAGTAGTGAGACTGACGCTCGCGCATGAGACACGTCACGATTGGGTCTATTCGGTATAGTCACAATCGCACACACTACAATAGGTACATCCTTTCTATTTCCTTTCTGGGATTCTCTATTTGTATCACATTTTAGCGCAATCCGTTCAGTTAGTTGAACAATCAGAGACAGACACTGGCAATTTCAGCTTTAGCGTGAAAGATTGGATATGGGTTTATTTAAACTGGATAAAAATCGAGACGAAAAGATAAAATATAATGCTACTCATTGAAGGGTTAACGTGAGAGGGGAAATAAAGGTTGATAGGGATGAATGGAATGAAAAGAATGGTGTTCCGAATTTCCGATCCTACGTATTAGAAGTAGGGTCTCCCATTGTCAAATTTGTGATAGGTCAGACAGCAACTGTAGCTAGGGTGAGGAATGATCTTAAATTGAAGAGTAGGGGATGGGTAAAGAAGATCAACGACTGTCTTGCTGATGGAAATTATAGGTGCACAGAAATAGTAATAGGAACTATTTCGTCCTGGGGGCGTACCGTGAGCTCTTAGCGCGATTCAAGACAGAGCCTATACTGCATCGTTTGTCAAAATCTCCATACAAAAAAAAACAAAGCGATCCAATATAGGCTCAGTTTTGAATCGCGCTAAGAGCTCACGGTACGCCCCCTGGGCCTGTTTTTGTATGAAAACATAGATTCCAGACGATATGAAACCACGTCGTTATCGTGTCTTGTTTGAATCGTGTCACAGCATTAGAGATACCTTCACTTTACATTAAAAATATTTTTATTTTGAATAAATATTGACCTAAGTGATGGTAACTTTTGACGTGTTGATGTTTCGGAACGCGTCTCAATGGAACATTATGATTTTCGACAGTTCAAATCGCGCCAATTCCAAACATAATTCGCGTGGTTTCGTTTTCATTTCATAGAGTTATTGGAGATTGTTTATGTAAGACAAGGAATTCGCGTGGTTTCGAAGTAAAGAATCGTAAAGTGGTCATACAGAATTAGGGCCCTGGTAAACTTTTTAAGGTCAATGCGCTGTACGGTTGGTTACTCGTGGTATGTAGCACTAGTAAAGCGGGAGTGCCGACAGACTAGTCAGCAAAACATTTTTTTTATATAACTAAAAAGGCCCATTTGACCGCAGTTTCATTTAATGGAAAGTAACGACGTGTTCTACGATGGTACATACTTGCCTAGAAGATACCTATTCACTCGCGACTTGAAGAACTCCAAAAAGCGGCATAATAATGAAATACAAAATGTAAATAAAAATAGACAGGACCAAAATACATTTAAAACATGTATATTATGTAATAATAGTGTGTACTTTTCCAATCCGATGGTCTTTATATTCATGTGTGTTAGGCGTAATTACACTATTTCACAAATTGAAATACGTTAGGTAAAAGAGCTATTAATTTTTTAGACCAATTTCTGACAATGCATGCAATGGATGCAATGCTTTTATTTTGTGGCAGACTATTATAAATATATGTATTTGTAGATATTTTGATTGTTCAATCACTCCGTTTTGTAAATAGTTCACCGCAGAAATATCCATGGTTCCAAAGGTGTATCGTTTAAGCTTTAAATATTTTTACAATATGTTTTCAAAGCTGCATCAACAAATTCTCTGTTAGTAATTTTTCTTTGATCTATTTGGAGCTTTCGAACGAAAATTATAAGTGGGTGCTACACCAATTTGCCTTCCGTGTAATATCCCTTTGGAATCATCTGTATATAGTCCATGTAATGCACTTGTATTTAGATGTAGTTAGATATTACTGTTTAATGGAATATTATCGTGATATTTCTCTTTTTCAGCCCAATCCTGGCGATTGCAGAGCATCACACCATCACCAGAGACGACGGCATCGTGTACTCCCAATGTCTCACTCAAGCGCTTACCTTCTGGCCCATCGCCTTCTTCGTGATGATTATCATACTCCTCTATCTCCTACCTTTAATTATCTTAATAGTTCTCTACAGTATTATAGCTAAGAATCTCATAACAGCCGCTTCTAAAGTCGTAATGAACAAAACTTTTGACCCATATAACGCTCGTGCTAGAAAACAAGTTATACTCATGCTGGGGACAGTCGTTTTATGCTTTTTTCTTTGTCTAATGCCTTACAGGGCTTTAACGTTATGGGTTATTATAACCCCCGAAGAGTTATACGATGAATTAACGCCGGAAAAATGGTATAACATCCTGTATTTTTCCAGAGTTATGCTTTACATAAATTCCGCGATAAACCCCATACTGTACAATTTGATGTCGTCGAAATTCCGGTTAGGTTTCTGCAGAGTATGCATTTGTTATAAAAATTCAGAAGATTTAAATCGCAGAGCGACTAGAAATATTACAAACGGTTCAACGACCAGCAGCAGTTTGACAAGAACTACAAACAGTTTAAAGAAACTTTTCGGTCATAGAGGAAGTGTTGACAAAACTGACGCTGGCGTCGAATCGGAGAGCAAAGACGTCGAGACTCGGAGTTTGTTCGATCGTATATTCGCGTCCAAAACTTTTGTGCGACAACAGTCTGCCCCCGTATGCTCGACAACTAAACCAGCTGTGATAAATAGAATGAGGAGCGAAGGTAACATGCCGTCCGTTGTCGATAACCCCGAGGACAAAATCGGTCATTCCACTAAACATATTGAAGAAATAGGTCGCGCTCACGGCTCTTTGCGTCGCAGCGTTCTTATAAACACTGCTAAAGCGAAAAGTATGGATTGTGATAAGAAAGTGTCGTACCAGAAGATTAAGGTCGATTGCGTGGTAGCCTTTCAGAAGTCCAAGAGCGTTGATTACGACTTACCGGAAAGTTTCGTGTGAGTTGCATCGAGTTGGGGTACGGCCAATTCGAGACCAGTGATTTCTCTATGGAATACGTTACTCGATATTCAAGTAGAGATTTGTTTCCTTGCGGAATTTGTTTAGTAAATGCGTAGATTTTGTTCTGTTTTGTTGTGTGTATAGGACCAATGTACTTGTGTAGTAGAGATAATGTAAGTTATAGATAGTGTTTTTTTGTGTTCCTTCAAAACAGTAACAGTAGATTGTGTCACAAGGTACCAAAATAAGACACCTAGGGTGAAAGCGATTTTTTGAATCCAGAGTGAAGCAAAGGATTCTAGAGTAGAATCCTAAGCGTAGCGAGGCATCCAAAGTACGTCGCTCGAAGTTAGACAATTCTGGCTTTGGTACCGTGTAGCACACTCTGCTTTTCATCCCCCTCTATGAGAAAAGTAATTTTGTCACTGTTATTAAATTACCCATTTTCGGCGCATTTTAGGGCAAAAGTTTCTAAGTGTACTTTTCTAAGTTAAAAACTTTGATTTGACTGATCAGCTTAAAGCTACCTTGTTTACTTACTTAGGACATCACAAAATGACCTTCTTGGATTTCGCGCGTTTTTGACGATATTTAAAAAAAAAACGAAAATAATGAGGCATGACGACTGTGATTCCGGGAGATAATATTTTTTGCATATATTTATAACGATGCCTATCAGTTTAAAACTATTTTTGAAATTGAGTAAAATTTGAAATTGATCAAGCGTTTTCGTGCAGTCTTGCGATAGAGTTTGTTGATTGTTATTAGGTACTAGCTGGTTAGTCTGTCAGTGCCCTAAATATTGGCTACTTTTCAAAAAGTTGAATTAATTTTAAATACGTAAGATAAACTATAAATAGACTGCAAATTCATAATTATTATTATAAAGGAGAAAGACTTGCATATTATAATATACTATTAAGCTAATAATATAATGTTAATATTTATATTAGAATTAGTTTAAGTGATTTTAATGCAGTTAAAATTTATTTTAATATATTTAGGTAGGGGTACTTATTTATTTTAAAGGACGTTTAAATAAAGATAAAATACTATGCGTTAGTGTCTTTTATTATTTTAATACGGTCTATATAAAGTCTAATATTACTTACATTTATAATTAGTTACACTAAAATTGCGGATCAGAAATTAAAAATATTTTTTTAGGTACGGTGTAGTTGATAGTAGGTGTCTGAAGTGCTAAAGCGCTATACCAACCAAACCAAACCATTAAACTTTATAGCTTTTAGAAGTGTTATTTTATTACGGGCAACACTGAGCCATTATCATTTTTGACCTCAAAGTTGTTGACACGTTAGTTTTTCACTGGCCTAGATAGCTCAGTTGGTAGTAACCCTGCCTTCTGAACTGTAGGCTGTGGGTTCGATTCCTACCCAGGACAAACATTTGTGTGAAAACACCGTTGTTTGGTCTGTGTCTGGGTGTTATATTGTATTCTATGTATGTATTTACAAACAAAAATTATATAAGTACTCTGTCAGTTATCTGGTCCACATATTACAAGCTATGCTTAGTTTGGGGCTAGATGGCGCTGTATGAAATGTCTGCATATATTTTTTATTTATTTTTTATTTATTTTTTATTTATTTTTTATTTAATAAGTGGTGAAAAACAATTTTTACCCATAAATCGCATGTCATAGGTATTTCAAGTTCTAAATCTAGGTGACGCGATAAAATCTAGTATTTTGTATAACAATTCCTTAGTTTAAAGTAGGTATCTATTTCTAGGTTGAAGTATCATCGTGTCAACCTCTTTATGGTACGAAGCGATTGTGAACTAAAGATAAATCACAGAAATGGAGCGCATTACCCTGCTAGATACAAAACAGCTATTGTAACTCGATTATGCACCTAAACATTTTAACTAGCTGGGCGGCGTGCGGCCCAATTAGGCCTAACACGCTAGGCTAGTTGCCTGCTATTAAAAATTAACAAGTTATTTGTTATTTTCAAAGTTGAATGCAATAATTGAAAAAAATAAGTAAAATCGGTAAAAAAATCAAAGAGTAATAAGCTTTTGAAGTTTCTGGAGGGGGCATCGCCTGTCCCTTTTTCGCAAAACAGGAGATTTTCCACAGTTGCTTTGAAAACGCACGATGTGGAGTCACATGCCAAAGAAACTGTACGTAAAGCTACCACAGCTTAGTAACGAAGTGCTATGAAGAAGCAAGAGTAACGTCACTGCATGTTTGTTTGAGCTGTCTCTTTCTATTCCTGTATTTTAAAATGCTTGTAATTTTGTAATTTTCTCGAGATGTTTTTTAATTTTTGTTTTCACGACTATTTAGTTTTTGAGGAATATAATTAAATTATGCTATAAAAAAATAGCAGGATACTAGCATACCTAAGGAATTTCAGGAAGTGACCACTTACTGAGTTATTTAACAAATATAATATCATCATCATCATTAACAGCCTGAAGACGTCCACTGCTGAACATAGGCCTCCCCCAGAGCACGCCACCTTGAGCGGCTGCTCGCCTCCTGCATCCATCGGCTCCCCGCGGCTTATGAAGTTTTGATGCTAATAGGTTAAATGGATCCAGTATCAATGCATATTCTACCCATGTGTAGACAGGTACTGACTGATGGCTGTGTTCGATGAATGACAACACACTGATTCGCTATAAGTGGTTATTCAAAAACAGCAGGAGAACTGACCGATATAGGCTCTTAGAATTAGCAAGTTGAAATGGCAATGGCAGACCACATCGCTCGTAGAACTGACAATGGGAAGAAAGGTTCTCGAGTGGTGATCACGAACCGGAAGACGCAGCGTAGGCTGGCCCCACTCGGTAGACCGACGATCTGGTGAAAGCCGCGGGGAGCCGATAGGTGCAGGAGACAAGCAGTTGTTCAAAGTGGCGCTCTCTGGGGGAGGCCTATTTTCAGCAGTGGACGTCTTCAGGCTGTTGATAATCCAACAACATCAATCAACCCAATTATACGTTTCCGCTTCTAGGACACGGGTCTTCTCTTACACAAAAAGAGTTATAGTTCATAATCCACTGCACTGGCCAACGCGGGTTGGTGGATGACACATGTTCTCGAATTTCGTGTTCCTCGAACATGCCGGTTTCCTCAAAACGTTTTCCATCACCTTGGCAAGTGCGAATTCCGCATGTAATTAAAATAACCAGCCGAGTGCGAGTCGGACTCGCGCACGAAGAGTTCCGTACCATTAGCTATCCCTGCCATCCATTTAGAGCAGCGCATCCATGGTAAACGAGCAAAAAAATCACGTTTGTTGTATGGGAGCCCCCTTAAATATTTATTTTATTCTGTGTTTTAGTATTTGTTATTATAGCGGCAACAGATATACATCATCTGTGAAAATTTCAACTCTCTAATTATCACGGTTCACGAGATACAGCCTGGTGGTAGACGGACAGACGGACAGCGGAGCCTTAGAAATTGGGTCCGTTTCACCCTTTGGGTATGTAACCCTAAATATCATTGCTACAGGGCTAAGTGGATTTTGAACCTGAGTTCGTCGGTTTGAATGTCGTACGGGTTACCGCTAAGTTACACTCGCTCTACTCGCGTGCTGCATCCAGAAACCATAAATAACTTAACAATAACTTAATTCCCAACATAAGCCATCGGCATCTCTAAAGCCCACACTGAATACGAACACTTAACCGCCACTTAGCTTTGCACACAATAAGCACATAACTCGCCAACTTGCAATAACTTAGCGCAAGGATGCTAATCTTGACGGGTATTGTGACGTCACAGTGCATCAGTTACAGAGAGACAACTACAGCAGCGTATCTTTAAAAGCCCACTGTGGAAGCATCCAGAATCAAAAATTATGGCTTATGTCATTGTCCTGGCATACTAAGTAGATAGAAGGGAGTTTTGGCGGGAACGTGAAAAAGTTCACGTCGTTGCATTGTATTATTTCACAAAACTTATGCTTTTTCTAGTGTTAATGTTTAAAATTAGTGGCATTTTACGCATTAAGTGCTGAATTACGAGTATAAGTGTGGGCAAGTGATATAATGTAGTGAAACGTGGTTTTTCGTGTTGCTTCCAAAATTCCATAGAAGCCTCTAGTAAAGTTGCCACTACTTTACTAGGGCATGACTTAGACTGGATTATGGCTACCTGACTTAGACTGGACTATGACTACCCTGACTGACTGTGACTAAGACTTGACTTTACATGAAATATTTCATAATACGACGAAAAACTACAATACTTGACACTGGCTAAATACACTATGTGTGGAGCCAAACTATAAGAAAAAAAAAAAAGTAGATAGAAATAGAACTAAGGAGACTAACAAGGCTCAGTAGTTCAATCAACTGGGCAAACGTGCTCCACCTTAGACAACTTCGTCACTTACCATCAGATGAGTTCTTGTCAAACGTATGCCTATTTTAGCATAAAAATACTGTTAATAATTGAACTACCTACTGTGAATAGATGAGTAACTACCAGTAGTTCAATCAATTAAACTGTTTAATGAACTATTGTGAATAGATGAGTACCAGTAGTTCAATCAAAATATTTCATTGAACTAGTGAGAATAAAAATATACTCAGTAGTTCAATCAATTGAACTGTTAATTGAACTACTGAGAATAGACGGAGATTTTAAAGGTCTGTGGCTTTGACTATTCAACCTATGAATAGTCAAAGGTTTGTGGGATCGTAACTCCTAAGAGATAAACGGATTTCGATTTGTTTTAGAAAGAGTTGATCAAGTTGTTATTGTTGTTGTTGAGTTGTAGGTTGTTGTTTGTTGTTCCTTACTTTCAGACGTGCTTTTAATTTTTTTAGGTTTTTTTTTTAATATTTTTTGTTTTATTAGTACGGTATTTTAAATATTTTTTTTGTTGACTTTTTTATTTAATTTTAGATTTATTTTTCTTTTATAGTACTGTATTTTAAAACCTTTTCCCAGTAACGAACAGGATATTACATGTTGATTTCAAAGTGCATTATCTGTATACTATACAACTTGACTTACTGCAGTAAGAAATACACTATGTACAGAAGCTGCGGGTTGTCCTCATAACGGCAGGCTATAATACACGGCACCTCGTATTCAATGGAGCGCGGTGTTTGCATACTCTGCACTGTGCAATTGTGCATAGTAGGTAGATATACTCAGCTGTAATAAGTTGCTACAAATTACCTACTTTAATGACCTACCTTCATCATCATCATCAGCAGCCTGAAGACGTCCACTGCTAAACATAGGTCTCCCCCACAGAGCACCACTTTGAGCGCCTGCTCGCCTCCTGCATTCATCGGCTCCCCGCGGCTTTCACTAGATCATCGGTCCACCTAGTGGGGGGCCGGCCTACGCTGCGTCTTCCGGTTTGTGGTGGCCACTCGAGAACCCATCGCTCGTAGAACTGACAACCGATGGGGAAGAAAGGTTCTCGAGTGGCGACCACGGACCGGAAGACGCAGCGTAGGCCAGCCCCCCACTAGGTGGACCGACGACCTGGTCAGAACCGCGGGGAGCCGATGGATGCAGGAGGCAAGCAGCTGCTCAAAGTGGCGCTCTTTGGGGGAGGCCTATGTTCAGCAGTGGACGTATTCAGGCTGATGATGATGATGCCGACTCGAGAACCTTTCTTCCCCATCGGTTGTTAGAAGAATGACCTATACCTAATATTTGATAATAATATATTTTAATACATTATTTTAATGAGTTCATAAGATTCCCGAACTGCTTTTTATAATTGTAGTTCAGGAGTCAGTGGTTTCCCCGCCAGCAGTGGAAATAAGTACTTTTTGTTTGTAAATACCTTCATACCTACTCTTCTTCTCGTGTAGGCAAGTGGTCAGCCCTGGTGTCAGAGTTTTTAGACCGCCCAAAGGCTTCTGACTTGGCTTAACGACTATTGTCTTACGACAACAGCCGCGACCGACGACGGCTTAACGTGCCCTCCGAAGCACGGTACCGCTCAGTTGTAAATACCACTTTTTGCTGTAGCAGTCACCCATCAGAGTAGTGACCGCAGCAAACGTTGCTTAACTTTACCGATCGGTTAGAAACGGCTCGTCGTGCTTCGCTATGAGTGCTACATACCTACATAAAATCCTACAAATATTATGCGAAAGTTTGTGTGGGATGTGTGTTACCTTCTATCTCGGTAAGTAGTAAACTGATTTTGTTGAAATTTGAAATACAGATAGCTTATACACTGGATTAACACAGAGGATACATGTTATCCTCGGGTAAAACCGTAGAATGCAACTAGTACATTATAACACCCAGATTTAGATACTGAAACTGACGAAGGCAATAATTCCAAACTGTACGTGCATCGTGACCGCATCCGTGTCTAACGTTGGCTCTGCCCTCGTTTGGACATGGAAATCCGGGTTTATCTAGTAGTTTACTTCATGATCCGTGCTACGTCAAATCATCCTGTAACAGCAAATGAAGTATTGGTGAGGATAATAATAATAAATATGTGTAGCATAACATAAGATTTTAAACTTCCATTGTCACTAACATTACTCAAATATTGTTTATACACCGAAATGTTTCTGCTCCAAGTACAAACTGTGATATTGTGAGTGTTATGTGTCGAGATCGAGTGTATAGTGAGAATAGGGACAGTGGTACTGGTGCGACGCGTAGTAAACGTGTGCGAAGGAGGGTAGACCGTTACGTTTGCCCATAACTTATTATCATCTACCCGCAAGATCTTCAGTTCGTCCGTGATCATGGTGCTTGCAACAGTACCGAAATATCGGCAACTCGAAACAAATAAATTACATGGTAAATATCCCGTTAATAAACAATATTTGAGTAATGTGTGGGCATTTCACACAGCACCATCTAGCCCCAAACTAAGCATAGCTTGTACTATGGCAACCAGATAACTGATACAATACTTAGATACTTTTAGTTTGTAAAAATACATAATTATAGAATATAATATAACACCCAGACACAGAACAAACATCCATGTCCATCACACAAATGATTGTTCCTAGATGTCGAACCCACAACCTATAGTTCAGAAGGCAGGGCTACAGACCCGTCAAATACAATAATAGAATATTTTCGTCACTGGCGGAATAATCCACCGTTTTACATTCCAGCTACCCATTTAGAACCACTAACCGGAAGACTGTGGCACTTCATACACTACTTCTTGGTTCTTATATTCAGTGGTATGGATTGCTACTGATAGATAATCTATCTTCTAAAGGTTCTACACAAAGGTTTTACTAGGTGGTAGGACTTTTCTGCAAAGTTCGTCTAGGTAGGTACCACCGCTTTGCCAGTTATTCTGCCGCCAAGCAGTAGTGTGCAAGCACTGCTGTGTTCCGGTTTGAAGGGCATTGTAGCTAGTGAAATTACTGGGCAAATGAGACTTTATGATCTGATCACTCAGTCTAGTAATCTGATTACTAGACTGGGTGATGTCTCAGGATGACGTGCGCAGTGCAGTGTCACGCTAAACTTTATTGTTTTAAAGTTCCGGGTGACACTGCAACTGTTATGGGCGGCCGTGTCACTTAACATCAGGTGAACGACTTGCTCGTCAGGTCATTCAATCACATAAAAAAAAAAAAAAAAAAAAAAAAAAACACGACTGGTTAGCCGGTGAACACATTAGTCCTAAAGATTTTCGCAGTCAGCAGTCATGTAACCATAACTCAGTTGGCACAGCATCTAATCCAAAGAGTTGGAATCGCGGCTTCAAATCCCGCCGGTCGCTAAAATTTTAAGAACTATAATATCTTTACATTACTAAATTATTATTATTATTCAGCGTGTAAAGTAACCCTTACAGTTTTTTTTTATAAATGACCCAGAAACCAATAATAAACAAAGAGATGGGTTGCTCAAGACTACTTGATGTTGCCATAAAATCAATAATAACTGGCAACCGCTGAACTCACAAAAGTTATCCGCAACAAATAAACTGTCTCTAATTTAGGCTAGATAAAAACGTACCTCGTAAAATGGCTGCCGTAATCAACGTAGGGTTGCCACTTAGGTACCTACTCGGCATTTAATGAGCCATTCCTTCATTGACAGCCTCTGTGGTGTAGTGGTTGAGCAGATCAGCTCATAACCTGGAGGCGACGGGTTTAATCCCCGCGACAGGACAAGTATTTGTGCACATGACAAAAAAGCGAAAATACTTGTTGAGCATAGTTTCTAGGTCCCTAGATACAGGGAATCCTAGTTAGGGTCCAGGATCGATGTGTGTGATCATTGGGCGTTATTTATTTATTTATTCCTCATTTATTATCAGATAATGATTCAACGAAAGCAAACATTTTGAACTACGAACGGGTTTTGAATCCCTACCCATCCATCATCAAAGCCTCCTGGTAGAAGCAATTATTACTTTTTGTAACGGCAAGTGGCAAGTATTTATTTATTTATTTATTTATTTATTTATTTATTTATTTATTTATTTATTTATTTATTTATTTATTTATTTATTTATTTATTTATTTATTTATTTATTTATTTATTTATTTATTTATTTATTTATTTATTTATTTATTTATTTATTTATTTATTTATTTATTTATTTATTTATTTATTTATTTATTTATTTATTTATTTATTTATTTATTTATTTATTTATTTATTTATTTATTTATTTATTTATTTATTTATTTATTTATTTATTTATTTATTTATTTATTTATTTATTTATTTATTTATTTATTTATTTATTTATTTATTTATTTATTTATTTATTTATTTATTTATTTATTTATTTATTTATTTATTTATTTATTTATTTATTTATTTATTTATTTATTTATTTATTTATTTATTTATTTATTTATTTATTTATTTATTTATTTATTTATTTATTTATTTATTTATTTATTTATTTATTTATTTATTTATTTATTTATTTATTTATTTATTTATTTATTTATTTATTTATTTATTTATTTATTTATTTATTTATTTATTTATTTATTTATTTATTTATTTATTTATTTATTTATTTATTTATTTATTTATTTATTTATTTATTTATTTATTTATTTATTTATTTATTTATTTATTTATTTATTTATTTATTTATTTATTTATTTATTTATTTATTTATTTATTTATTTATTTATTTATTTATTTATTTATTTATTTATTTATTTATTTATTTATTTATTTATTTATTTATTTATTTATTTATTTATTTATTTATTTATTTATTTATTTATTTATTTATTTATTTATTTATTTATTTATTTATTTATTTATTTATTTATTTATTTATTTATTTATTTATTTATTTATTTATTTTGATAAAAACGGCAAAATCAATTACAATTACCACAAAATATTTCATACAGAATAAACATGTCAAAGTATTAAACAATAAAAAATAGGTACAGTGGATTATTACAATGTCAAATAAAATAAAGTCAGAGCTAAACAAAAACTAAGAAATGTTATTCCCTGTCACTACTATCGGGATACCGGGGATATCGGCACAGGCTACTAGCACCATAGGTACCTACATAAAACATTTATATTTATTAATTCTTTAGATATGAAATATAATTTAAAAAAAACCATGTTACCAATGCCAACGGGGCGTTTTACTCTCCGTCTTGCAATCTGTGGCGCCATTATTACGCTAAAAATTGTTTCACAAGACAAAATTTTAAGCTGGTGGCAGCCCTACATTACCCGCGTAATGGGTAACCACTAAAACTGAAACCTATAAAAAGCAAGTAGTTAATAAGAATGTTGATTACTTTATCTGATAAACAAACAAAATATTAATAAAGCTAATTAATGTACGTACCACTTTGTTTGCATTTGTTAGTGTTAGTTTAGATAGGTACCTACTTGTTATTTTTGGGTTTTAAATCGTTCATTTGTTTAAAGTTCCGAGTGACACTGCAACTCTTATGGGCGGCCATAAAACGCCACTTTGGACGCTTATCATTGGGGTTTGCCATACGCGCATGCGCATGATTGGCAGGCGGCTTGGTGATCGCAGAAGATTTGAATGTACCGAGGAGAATGCTGCTGCCCATTCCCTCAGTCGGCTCTTACGGCATTCACGGGAAGAGATGGGGGGTTGACCTATTAATCCCTACTATTATAATGTACTTATTAGAAATATTTTAGTTTAACTCTTACTATTACTTATTCCTACTGATACATTACAGAAAATATTTGTCTGCTTCTTTGTTCGGTCTCCACGCCAAAACGGCTAACGGATTTGAATTAAAATTTGCACATGGATTGATAATTCTACCGAGATGAACATAGAAAACTTTTTATCCCGGAAAATTGCCATTTCCCGCTAGAAAACTGGTAAATAGCGGGTCAAATCGCGGGTTGTCTCCATAGTCTATACTGTTCATTAGCGGGTAGGTATGAAAAATATCAAAAAGAAAACAAAATAAGTAAGCACCTATAATATTTTTTTTCCAAACAGAAGAAAATTTAACGCATTTAACTAATTCCATAATCTTTTTAAAACAAACCTTGTCTGTGTGGCTTTACATATTCCGTGGGTTCTACTTAATTATAACTTTACAAGACAAGGGCATAAAAATATCTGTGGATTTAATTTTTTAACAGGAATTTATATTATTATAATGTAAGAGGAAAGATTCCTAAGGCAAGTTGTGGCAAGTTGCACAGAATTTGTAATGCTTTGTCAATGAGATTATTTTTAATCAGTCTATCAGAAATTCACTGTAAAAGTACTTAATAGTCACGGTCACAGGACAGGGGGCGTACCGTGAGCTCTTAGCGCGATTCAAAACTGAGCCTATATTGGATCGCTTTGTTTATTTTGTATGGGGATTTTGACAAGCGATCCAGTATAGGCTCCGTTTTGAATCGCGCTAAGAGCTCACGGTACGCCCCCAGGTACCCGATCGGTTAAGAGCAGTGGATGGGTGATTGCTACTAAAAGCGGTATAGGTATTTATACAACTGAGCGCTACTGCACTAACTTTGGAGGGCGAAGTCTTCAGGCGGCCTGAAAATTTTGACACAGCAGGGCAGGGTCATCATCATCAACAGCCTGAAACGTCCACTGCTGAACATAGACCTCCACCAGAGCGCTACTTTGTGCGGCTGCTCGTCTCCTGCATCCATCGGCTCCCCGCGGCTTTCACCAGATCGTCGGTCCACCTAGTGGGGGGCTGGCCTAAGCTGCGTTGTCCAGTTCGTGGTCGCCACTCAAGAACCTTTCATCCCTATCGGTCAGTTCTACGAGCGATGTGGCCTGCTCATTGCCATTTCAACTTGCTAATCCTATATCGGTCACTTTAGTTCTCATGCATCAGAAAATGTTAGGCAAATACTGGTGCTTCATTGTGTAAGTGGAGTTATATTACTCAGTTATTGTCACAGTATTACACGTAGTTAACTGCGAACACAAAACTTTTTTTAATTAATTTTGGTGGACAGGATTTTTAATTTTGGGTAGCTGAGAATTGGAAGTTGTAATAATGTTTGATATATAATATTTCTGATGTTTAATATTCTATTAATACAAGAAAATACAGCTTTCTGTTTCAAACGTATTTCTCTAACGTGCTCTTTTATCAATACAAATCTAAGCTTATAAAAAAGGAAATGGTCACAAATAGCGACAGTCAAAGTTATGGATATAACACGAATGAAGACGAAGACAAACAAAACTTCACTAATAGGTTTCCGTTGCTTTGCTTCCGACGTTTGTAGGTTTTCCTCATAGATAGGAAAACAATTTAGATGACACCCGTATAACTATAAAATGAGGCTAAAGATTATTTAGCGCTTCATCGTGCACTGTCACTAAGTTTCTAAAACGAGCAAGCGTAAATTGCACTTTTTGCTTCACTTTTTAGTTGTGAACATCTCATCACGTCAAATAGACTACATGTTTTTTACAGCTACCCGTACACTTATTTGAAAAAAAAAAAGTTTAGGACCTACAATAATTAGTTAATGAAAATACAAAAGAAAATACAAACATAAATGAGATGGGCGATCAATAATAAAAAACGCAGTATTTTCTCGCAGCGATTGGTAAGTGATGCGCGTATCTCCTATTTAGACTTTTGGTTAGTCCTTAATTGTTTGAAAAGGAATTATTTTAAATACATCATAAACTTTAACAGCTACCTATACTATACCTTTTTAACAGGCTTCACACTAATTGCTCCCCACGCCATCTTGACTTATTATTGTAGTTATGATTTTCTCCATATTTTTGCAAGATCTGCGTCTATAGCGCACAAATAGCTTCTCTTATATCAGTCTCTGTATTAAATTCTTAGGACATTTTGTATATTTTAATATTACTAGTTTGTCTAGCAAAAGCAAAGGCTCTTTTGTTCTATTATTAGATTCAGGACATTATAATAATAGTCTAGACTCACGTCGCTTCGATTGGCCCACACATTCGTCTTGAAGTTCGCTTTTAGTCTTTTTTGATATGCTTGTATTTGCCGTGAAATCCCATTGATATTTGGAATGAATGATAAGGAAAATCACGCTTCTTTAGACGCGTATCATAGGGGTTGCGGTTTGGTGATCGTAGATGATTTTAATGTATGCCGAGCAGAATCATCATCATCATCATCATTAACAGCCTGAAGACGTCCACTGCTGAACATAGGCCTCCCCCAGAGAGCGCTACTGTGAGTGGCTGCTCGCCTCCTGCATCCATCGGCTCCCCGCCGGTTTCACCGGATCATTCCCTACGTTACTGAAAAGAATGCTGCTGCCCATTCCCTGGATATTCCCATAAACTGCTCTTACGGCACCCACGCTAGGAAAGGATGAAGTGGTCCTATTCTGACACAGTCAAGACCACATGAGCACACCGCATCGTATTATCACAGAGGGAAAATGTATTCAATGGAAAGCTTACCTAATAAAAAAACCAATTGAGATAATCGCTTCAGGCTGCCACTTATACCAAATTTGGTAATAAAATACTGGTGTTCTTTCCAAATCAATTCTCCTAAAAGCCCCAAAACTTACCACAAAAGAAAAGTCATTAGGGTCACAGAGTAGGCAATTCATACCAGAATCATATCAACAATGGTTCGTTATTTGACGCTAGAATTATAATTAGACGTTTTTGTAATGGTAAGTAATTAGCTAACAAACAAAAGATGAGAAATGGACCCTCTGTCAAAAACAATTTGTGTGCAATAAGTTATGGTTTCCATTAATCATCTGTAATTAGTTTTTCAATTACTGTCTTTGGGAATGAAGTTAGACTTTTTAATAGCTAGTCAATTTCATCCACTACTAGACTGTGTCCCGTGGATCCACCTTTACAAGTGATATAAAGATTCAGTGTAGTGTCATTAGTAGAATGTAATTCAAATTTAATGGCGGTTGTGAAGTGCACTGCAAGCCGCTGCACGCTGCGCTCACCGCTTACCTCTGCCCGCGCACATCTATTTTTGCTTCTGCGTAGCGTTTCGCGCCAACTTCACAGCCGCCATTAAGGGCTTGTGCAAGGCCAGCGCAAATTCACGTCAAAGCCACAGAATAGATGTATAGTACTAGGCCAAAGCGGGGATGAGCCAGGGGCCGCGCGGCAGGGGCGTTCTAAGTTAAACTGGTTCCAACGCGCAATAGTTTAGGTAATTTATTATTACACTGAATATAAAGGGTATTTTAAAAATCCGCTATACATAAGCCCTCCATTATATTTAATTCAACTACTACACAAAGTTTCATGATCTTATTTAAAGTATTCATTGAATAATCGCTGTTTATTTGTTTGGTTTGGAGGTAACTTTGTAATTTTTTTTTATAGAGAAAATTTTATTAATTCGTGTTTTCACTATACATTTGCAGTAGCATTAGTCCTGAACTTTACCATATATTAATTTCAAAGTCATTGTTGCAATATTGTTGACAGGATACTGCTTCAAGCTAAGCCGTTTTAAGCAATTTGGCGTTGTATTGGCTCTTAAGTTTGAATCACAATCTACCATTGATGGTAGGTACTGGAGATACAACGTTGTAGCACCAGTACCATTAATGGTACTATCCGAAAGTCAAAAAAATATAGGCCTTTTTAAAGTAGTGGAAATTCCCTCGCTTTTTTAACCACCATGGTAGCCCATGGGGAAACTTCCACGGTAGGGGTGTTCAAGATGTTTTAGAAGGAAATGCCTTTTATTTCAGCTTTTACAATAAAGTTTTAAATTAATAATCTTTAGGTTATGGTTGCCGGTCACTGTAAGTGATGTGAAGTTGCAGACGTAGATGTAGTTACAAGCGCGCGGGAATTTCAAACGGCTGTCTGAAATTCGATAGTTTTCTTTTTCATAAACCAGGGGTGAGTGGGATTCAAACCTGCAACTATAAAGTATAATATTATATAGCTTCTTATAATTCCATGGTGTGGACTCCAGAAGATCAGAGTATAGTATAATGGTAAGTTTACTAGAAATCATCCCTAAGCCTATCTGTACTTCCCTACTATGATACCTATAATACATGGTACGGAAAATGTTTCTTTGTTAACAGTTTGTTAACAGGCTGATTGGTTTGTAGACCGTATCCTTTCAGGGTATGTATAAAAAAATTGTTTCTCGGTTTAGCATTGTTTTTAAAACTATGGTAAACTATTTATTTATTTATTTTATTTTATTTATTCAATTCAATTAGTACGGTTACACCATTTACACATTATGATTAAATTTAATTGGCAGTAGAGTCACTAAGATTTCTTTCATGTAGTAAATTAAAATCAAAAACTTATAAGTTAATATCCGTACTTTCAGAAATCAGTGATTAAAGGTAGAAAACGAGGAATTTTTAAAATTATCACAAAGTTCATTCGTTTACATAAAAAAAAAAAAAATTTTTTTCAATAACTGAAAAATTAAATAAAATCGCTGAACTCATGTTAGCTTCTACGTTTAAAAGGTAACCTAAGGCCTGTTTAGTATTTGAGTATTTGAGTATTTGTTTAAACACGCCCTGAAAGGATACGGTCTACGAACCATTCACCCTGTATGTTTTGTTCGAGAGCTCATGGCTAGCCCACAGACCTAGAAATTTTCCGCGGCTAGCCGCACTCATATACCTAACATTATTGTCAATTTATAATTTTTTTGTGAACTATTCACACAGCGCCATCTAGCCCCCAAACTAAGCAAAGCTTGTACTATGGGAACCAGATAACTGATAGAATACTTAGATACTTTTTGTTAGTGAATACATATATAGAATACAATACAACACCCGGACACAGAACAAACATCGATGTTCATCACACAAATGTTTGTCCCGGGTGGGAATCGAACCCACAACATATAGTTCAGAAGGCAGAACTACTACCAACTGCTATCAGGCCAGTCAAGTATACTGCGTGACCAACACTAATGGCCATCTGCACTATAATCTATTAAAATACAACTTAGCTAAGCAACATTTTCCCCTGCCTTCTTATACGTTTGTTAAATTTGTGTCAACTTGACACACCAAACTTTGAACGCTCCTATTGCCTGTTATTCATCGGCTATATTCAACCAATGAGTGAACAGTATTTGGTGTGTTGACTTGACACATGTTTGACAGACCGAGAGGATTTTTGGCAGGAACGCGGAAAAGTTCACGTCGAGTTTTGGCGGGAACGCGGAAAAGTTCCGCGTTCCGCGTAAAATTGGTGGTGTTTTACGCATTAAGTGCTGAATTACGAGCATGAGTGTGGGCAAGTGATATAATGTAGTGAAACGTGGTTTTTCGTGTTGCTTCCAAAATTCCATAGAAGCCTCTAGTAAAGTTGCCACCACTTTACTAGGGCATGCCTTAGACTGGATTATGACTTAGACTAGACTATGACTACTCTGACTGTGACTATGACTTGACTTTAAGTGAAAATTTCCATAATACGATGAAAAATTACAAAACTTGACACTGGCTAAATACACTATGTGTGGAGCCAAAATATAAGAAAAAAAAAAGTTCACGTCGTTGCATTGTATTATTTAACTTGTGTTTTTTCCAGTGTTTATGTTTAAAATTGGTGGCGTTTTACGCATTAAGCGCTGAATTACGAGAGTGTGGGCAAGTGATGTGGTGAAACGTGGTTTTTCGTGTTGCTTCCAAAATTCCATAGAAGCTTCTAGTAAAGTTGCCATCACTTTACTAGGACATAACTTGGACTGGACTATGACTACCCAGGCTGTGACTAAGACTTGGCTGTACATGAAATATTCTATACCACTATCAAAAATTACAGTACTTGACACTAGCTAAATACACTATAAGCGTGGAGTCAAAATATAAGAAGAAAAATAAAATACATACGAGGTTCAATAAAGTGCAGTTCATCTCGCACAGCGCTACAAGGTGGCTACAAGCCTACCCTAACAGTTGCCTCTCGTTCTATCACTATAGCTCTGCTGCTTCTGACGCGTTACGTGTAACGGACTAACCCGTCTAGACGGGTCAGTCTCATCTCCACGAGACATGATTTGCGTAATTTTCTAGCAGCTGTGGCATGAGAAAAGTAGAAGACTGACTCAGTGATTTCACAGGGGCACGAGAAACCGGGGGCTAGAGAGATAGGTGCGAATTTAGAAACTGTCAAACTTTAATGCAGACGTGCGTGTTAGCTATACTTTTACTCAGTAAAATGAAAAAATTCCCGACGGAAAACATTGAAACTGTGGGTGGAAAGCTTCTGCAATATGTAGTTTAATATTGGTTGGGATGGGTCCCAAAGGTGTACTACCATTGTTGATCTTTCTCTTCAGATCCTCGTAGCATAGTTTTCTGGTCCATATTCAATTATTCATTGGTTGTTACTGGAAATTGTTTTGTTAGTGTTGCGCATACTATTAAGAGACATGAGTTTGTAATAAAAAAGGCCAAGTGCAAGTGGGACTCGCGACCCGAGGGTTCCATACACATGTAGGTACGTTTCTGATAACATCAAATGAAATAGCTCTCTAAATCCAAACATTCTCAACATCAATAATTATTATACCTACGTATAATAATTATTGATGTTGAGAATGTTTTAATCGTATTTTTTTGTATTTGATTACCTAAACATAGAAACAAAAGATTAGAGACTAAAGTTGAATAAATCTTGGCTGGTTCTTAGTATTTTTGTCATAGGTAGGTACTATAGAGTAAATACCAAGTTGAAGGTTTGTCTGTGTTACTGTTGTGGAGATAATATTATGGTAATATTAAACAACATAAAAACAGTTTGATGTTGTTTTTTGTTGATTCCTTTTTGTAATTATTATTATTTGTTAAAGATAAATAAAATAAAATAAATAAATATGTGTGGACATTTCACACAGCGCCATCTAGCCCCAAACTAAGCATAGCTTGTACAATGGGATCCAGATAACTGATACTATACTTAAATACTTTTTTGTTTATGAATACATATATAGAATACAATATAACACCCAGACACAGAACAAACATCCATGTTCATTACACAAATGATTGTCCTGAGTGGAAATGGAACCCAAAACCTATATTCAGAAGGCAGAGCTACTACCAACTGAGCCAACAGACCAGTCAAAAATAATCTGCCGTAATAACGCTTATTATGTGAAAATTTCAACCGGTTATTCTGGTTCAAGAGATACAGCTGTTTATAATATGTCATCAGACAGACAGACAGACTCACACATTTTGGACCTAGACAGACACTGGAGGCTAACTACCCCACCGTCTTGCCCAAAATCTTATTTAAATAGGAGCCCATTTTGGTCACAAAACCCTAAAACACAAAGATTTCAGGTTACCTACCTTTAAAGACTTTGAGAAAACAAACGTAGGTAAAGGCGTTCCTTTAGGTTTGTTTTTACTGGAACAGATAGCCAATACGACCAGTAATAAAGCTCACACTAGACTAAAATATGTCGCAAATGCCAAATAAAACAGTCGTTCAGTTTCGAGGGCTGAAGTGTAGACTTTGGCTCTCGAAAGACCTCGCTTCTAGTATTTGTCACGCTCCGTACGTATGCCAGCCAAGCCGCGACACGATTTATGTTGCTTTATATAGGACACGTCATAATATAAATCAATGTCCTGGCAAAATTTTCTACTTTTTTTGTCCAATTTCTGACCGTCAAAAAAGCATGGGTTGAGTGTAAACCACAGTTCAGGGATATATGTAAAGACATTATAGTCCTTAAAATTTTGCGACATGCGACCATGGCCTAATTGGTAGGGCGTCTAATCCGGTGAGTTGGAAGGCGCGGGTTCAAATCCCGCTGGTCGCTAAAATTTTAAGGACTCTATATATATATATTGGATGACGTCTGTTTAAATGAGTAAAGTGTTTTTATTTTCTAAATTAACTAATAAGTGCAGTGTGACTACCGATAAATGCAACTATAGTTTCTACAGCTATATTATTTTTATGTAAAAGAATGACGTGACGAGCTAGTCGTTTACCTGATGTTAAGCATCACGGCTGCCCTTACGAGATTGCAGTATCACTCAGAACTCTAAATTAATATAGTTTCGCGTGACACTGCACTGCGCACGTCATCCTGAGACTTCACACAGTCTAGTAATTGTATGATCAGATCATAAAGTTTCATATGACCAGTAGTTTCAGTAGCTACAGTGCCCTTCAAACTGGAACACAATAGTGCTAGCTCACTACTGCTTCGCGGCAGAATAACCAGCAAAGCGGTGGTACCTGCCTAGACGAACTTTGCAGGAAAGTCCTGCCACCTAGTAACACTCAAAAAATTTGGACTGTATAATTGCCACACTGACTTATAGTAGATCCAATCCAAATGCTTTAGCGTTAGCGCATAAAACTCCGGATATGTTGAATAGATTATTACACAACAAAGAGTAGGTACTTAAATTTTATCAATATAAACTATTGGTGCGAGAGCCCACTGCAAAAATACCTACGTCATCGGGTACCCCAATAGGCTATCTTTAGATCGTTAACCGACACTTAAACATGTAAAAAAAACAGCCAGCCAGCCAGCCAGTTCCGATCCTGCCGGGTCGTGGAAATAATCCACCTTCACCAACTTCATATGCCTTGAATACTAAGTTTCGCCAAGTTTAGACCTGGCAGACCTTTTAATCATTTATCAGGAGCATCTTGGCTATTATTGGGCGTAGGTTTCATTGGGGTATTCCCTGAGGTAGGTAAAGAGTGTGAAGGGCACATTCTTAGACCCCTAAGGGTGGGTCTGCCAGGTACTTCCGGCAGGGTGCGCAATGGCAGACCAATTTATTTTACATAGTTAATAAATGGTTATCTTTTGCCAGAACTTTCATTCAAGGTACATTTTGACAAAAAAATACGTAAAAAAATTTCAATTATTTCCATGACCCGGCAGGATCGGAACCGGCAGACCTGATTTTTTTTACATATATAGATGTCGTTTAACGATCTAAAGATAGCCTATTGGGGTACCCGATGCCGTAGGTATTTGTGCAGTGGGCTCTCGCACGATATCACCATCACGTGAATGTTGAGGCAACCCAGGTCCTCGACCACACGAATCTAGTGAGAAGACTAAAACGAACAAAACCGTTTGAGTTAGTGTAGTGTTATAGTGTATTAACTACTCATTAATGTAATGTCGTGCAGTGTAAGTGCTACATAAAAAGAACACAAGAACAATGTGTCTTCACTCTAATAGAGACAATAAGAAACTTATTATTGGACACATTTTCATCTATTAGAAGTTTAGGTTCCATTAAAATTACTTAGAAACCAAATAGATGGCTAGGTTGTAATATAAATAGAGTGCGTAATTAGGCATCCTAGGACAAGAAAAAAAAACTAACGGCACACAGAATAATCACAGTATTTTAGGCTCCCTTTGTGAGGAAAAGCAATAATTGTAAATCTAAGTTTTTCCAATATCGATACGCGTAGGTTTATACGGATACGAGGGTGAAGAAAAAGGTATTTTGTGGAAAGCTATGGCGGTCCAAGCAAAACAATAGACATGACTTAGGCATAGACAATGGGAAATAAGAGCCTTTATTGTCTGGTGTGTTTTATGAAAATCTTATCTAGTCTGGTTTATAATATTACATACATACAGTCATAATATTTTTACAAAAAGAGTAATATTTCTCATGTCAAATTACAATAATTAAACAATAATAATAAAATTTAAATACCTACATACTTAACCTAACCTAACAGTTTGTTACATCAAACTAGACGCCACCGTCGGTATCCCCTCGTCCAAAGGTGCCCATCAGGCACCAGGCGGCGTTCCCTCGCTGTATGGCCAGTGAAATATGTTGGACCAGGTAGTGGCCCACCTGAGGGTCACGGTTCCTTTCCCTCAGACGACGCCCGAGGTCCGCATCAATTTTTTTTGCCTCCGAGCACCACGGCCCCGACGTCTCAACGGCAAACGGGACAAACTCGTAGGCTGACTCCAAGACGGCATATTTGAGGTGTTTACCTCCTGCTGCCGTCTCCGCTCCTGCACCAGCTTCCCGCTGAGTGCCAGTGAGGTGGCATGCTGCGTAAGTGCAGACGCACGTGGCATCCCAGATCAGGATTATTTTATTTTTTATTGATTATTATTGATTATTATATTTATTGATTATTATTTTTATATTTAGCATACAAATTCCATCCAATGGTCAAAATTTGTTAGAATTAAACCATTGGTTAACTTAAGGTGATGGGTAGGGCAAACAAGGCGTTTTTTGGCACGTTTCCTGGCGTAATTAGAGCATGTGGAGCTTTGAACTTAATATATCATGTAATTCATTTCATGAAGTCGTTTGTGATGTCCGCAAATACAAGATTAATAAATACAGCTCTATATAAAAAAATTTACAGTGGTATTCATAGTCAACGGGTGAACAAACCCCCAAAATCCATCATTCAACTTTTACGTAGAGGTTAAATGTTGAATCGTTCTTCTTACACTTTCATAAACAATTGCTGGAGAGACCCCTAACTAAATGGCAGTTCAATACATATTTTTTCTCTAATCTGTGCATTTCAATCTATGAAAATTTTCTCGGGTGTCATTTTGACATGAAATTGACGCGGCTTTTGAATTTTGATAGATAATATAACGCGGGAACGGGCCTCTCGTAACCATGGTCCGAGGTGGGACGATCGGTTGCCATGGTTACGAGAGGCCCGTTCCCGCGTTATATCCATAGTTTAATTCACTTTCATTATCTTACACTATAATTATTATTTATAGAAAAGTTAATAAGATTTAAAAAAAACTTTATTAGTTCACACAGGTTGTAAGGGACATCAACTTGTAGTGTTAAGTGTAGTAAAAAAAATTGTTTTGTATTAAGTTAAAGTTATTGTGTATTTACATTACGAAAATATCGCTTCGGCACTGATATAATTCGCATTTCATTCAAGGCTTCATCGGCCATTCATCATTTATGAGATCCAAGTCACCATCTACTTCCATATTTACGAAAATCACAACACAACACTCACAAAATAATAAAAAGTAGCACGTTATCAAGCAAGGGGACCGTTTGGTTGACGAAATTCGGACAATCAGCATCCAGCCCCTGACAATGTCAAATTAGGGGTTACTTTTGTTTATGAAATGCATAAAACTAGAATTCGCTACTCAGCGCCTGAATCATCCCCTAGAGGAGACCCCGACTTGACTATGAATTCCAGTGTTAATGTTCCAATTTTACTGAGTTTCTATCGAATATATTTATACAAAAAAATATTGTGTATTCCCACCAAACATACAGATTTAGTGATGACTTCATAATTCTAAATAATACTACATAAACATAGATATTAATTAAAAACCGTCAAAATCGGTCATTTCGTGTGTTATCTTTGTAGTAAGCGCCCCGCTGAAGTACAATCTGAATTGATATTTAAGACTACGATGTTTAGGTCGATGCTTCTTGGAACGGATTTTGACCTGCTTATCTGGCCCTACCCGTCGCCTTAACTACGGATCAAAAACCCCAAGCTTAGGAAGGTCAGTTCTCGTAGATAATAATTATTATCTATCTCACAGAGGTTTAAGCGATATTCTACAAACCATTTTAAATTTAATTAGTTCTAAAATTATTTTCTTATTACGCCAGAAAATAGTCTAATAAAGGTTTCCAAGAAAACCGTAACGTAGTTTCAGTCTAAACAATGTTATTTAGTTTGAAAAGGTTATGATTTTCTACCCTGAAGCTGTCTAATAAATTAAATTATTGGACATTAAATAGAATGTTGTCAGACATAACTAAATTTATTAATGTCTGAAAACCTTTGCTCTTCAGATATAAAAATCAACTGAAGACAGTTTCGAAATGAATTCTTTTTCTTTTGCAGCCCCATCCTTGGCGTGGCAACCTTCACCTACGAAGAAGACTCAGACGGCTCCCAAGTCCCCGTCTGCCTCACGCAAGCTGACACCTTCTGGTCTGCACTGTTCTTCATTCTGACCATCGCAGTCTTCTTCATCATCCCTCTAGGTGTCCTCTTAGTCTTGTACAGCGTCATAGCCAAAAACCTCATGGAAAATCCTATAATCATCGCCCAAAACTCCAAAAACACGAACAGTTCTGGTAACGTCATCAGATACAGAAAGCAAGTCATATTAATGTTAGGAACGGTCGTATTATCCTTCTTTATATGTCTTCTACCATTTAAAGCGTTAACGTTGTGGATCATAGTATTCCCCCCAGAGACAATAATGTCGTTAGGTATAGATGGTTACTATATACTTTTGTATTTTTGTAGAGTTATGCTGTATTTAAATTCAGCTATCAACCCTATATTGTATAACTTGATGTCGTCAAAGTTTAGAGAAGGATTCGTCAAACTGTTAAGAATAAATAAGATTATGAGATGCAGCAGAAGCCTACGAGAAACTATGCAGAGAAGAGATACCTTCAACACGACAACATCAACAGGTTTTTCTAGCAGTCAAAATACATCAGACTCTTTCTGGAGGAGATATAGTAACCGAGCATCTTCCCAAAAGATCATTCTAAGCAGAGAAAGCAAAAGGCTAAAAGAAGTCGACAAAACCGTACAACAAATGAAAGTCGGGGAAATCATCAACGTAGAAAATACAAGACGAAACAGTATGAAAATTATTGCAGCTATGAATGAAATGAATGATAATATACAAGTGGAAGTACATGACCATCATTACATTAATGATGAACCAGCAATAACTGACACCGTCACTGAGAACAATAAACAAATACAAATATTAAATCTAGATGTTAAAACAAATAACGTATATTCTATTACTTTAGATGTAAGCGAGAATGAGAGGAGAAATAGATTTGTATGCGTACCGTCTCAAGCCAAGGAGAACGGAAATATATTTATATACGATTATAGTAGTAAAGAAAGTTTTGTGTAGGTTTTATATGATTTTATTTGGAATTGGTCTGATTGGCCTCGTTCCAAGTAAACTAATGCATTTAGAAGTGCTGAAATGATTTATTGAAAACACTACCAAGGGAAAAAGGACCTAATATCTATGATAGAAGAACGTAACTACGTCTATTTAATAGCAATCCGATATATTTCTCGTTTGACAAATGAAAGTCAGCTGTAGTTACTAACGTGATGAGATAAATTATGACCCGCAAAATTTTTGATTGATGGTGTAATAAATTGACTGTTTGTTAAGTGGAAATCGAGTTAAAAAGTATTATACAAAATCGTAACGTTGTTCGTATAAAATATACAATGTTGGCATAGATAATAAATAAAAAAATAAGCATTACACTGCCAGCTTATAACGTAATTGGGTTTAAAAGTAAGACGTAATCACTCTATTTAATATCACATAGCATTGAAAACTTTTTAACCAAATAAATGTTAGTAAAACTAACAGAAGTAACAATAAAATTAACAGTAAAAGTGCTGCTAGACCGGAGTTACAAAATGTTATTTGTTTAACTTTGTCAAACAACTAAACTTTCAAAACGAAATAACAAACAAAGTTTAAGTTAAATGTAAGTATAAAGCAAATGGTAGAGATTTTTTTACTAGAGACCGTCTCACGAAAGATGACCCGCAGACGCGTCGCCACAGTCGCGCGACGAAATGTTGCTAAGCTCTACTATTTTAGACTCCCCAAAATTCAATATAAAATAATTGGTGAATATCAACTTTATTTAATAAATTTAGGGGCAAAAAGACAGTATCTAATAGTGGTAAAAACCATGTGGGTGTTAATTTTTGTCAAGCGTTCCGAACATTGCAAAAAATTTTGAATTTTTTTTCAATAAATTGAGGGAAAGCTTCGTCGATACCCAGTAAACGAAGTGAAAACTTGTCTATAGTTTTTATATTAGAGGCCAAACTATTAAATTTTTGTAAGACCAAATCTTTTGTCGGGATGTCATCTGAAATAAAAAGTTGGCATTTGGAAAAATTTAGTTCAAGGCCGATCGCTCGGAATTAATAAATTAAATAAAACATAATATACTTACATTATACACACAGAAAATTATATATATTGACAATTAGTTCCAATTATTGCCGCGGAACTTCTTTCGTGAGACGAACTCTATAAAGTATTTTAGTGGATGATATTATATAATGACTGATAAGCATGCGAGTGTCATGAACCGTTTGTTTCGTCCAAGGAAGTTTTATATAAGTATATTCTAGTATAGAATATATCTACTGTAACACTTCCTTGTTTTCGTAATTTGTTCCATCGTTTGATCATTTACCTCTTTTAAATAAACTTCAGGGCTAATATTAAAGACTATTTGACAGATCTAAAAATCCTAAAACTGTTGCTTTTTTGTCAAATAGACGGCAAGGTAAAAGATGGCTATATTTTTACTAAGTACACAACTAAACAACAACCACAAAACAACAAACTAAAGCAACTAACACAAGCAACCAAGTAACTAAAGCATTTAAAATTGAACCTACAGACCGTTCACCGTAAGTGGTCCGCTGATGTATTTATATTATTTAAATATATGCAAGTATTATCGTAAATGTAAAGTAATATGTAAACATTATCTAAACTTGTATGTACCCACCACAGATTAATATGTTTTACTTGCATATTTTACAATAATATAGGAGACAACTTACGGTGAACGGTGTATAGTGTATGTTGAAAAAAAATGTTATTTTGTGTATCTCTCTATCAAGTTTGCAATAGGAAAAAATTAACAAGAGGTTTTTTTTTTTACAATTTATAGGCATAGCATTTGACCACTGTCTCACCTGATGGTAAGTGATGACGCGGCCTACGATGGTGCATGCTTGCCTAGAAGATACCTGTTCACTCGTGACTTGAAGACTCCCAGGTTATAGTCAGCTGGAAACAAGGACGCCGGCAAGGTATTCCACTCATTCGCTGTACGCACTATAAAGTTTGATGCGAAGCGCTTCGTGCGGGCTGTAGGAATATTAACGATATAAGGATGCCGAGTGTCTGTGCGCCTTGTAGTCCGATGAAAGAATGGAGATGAAGGAATTAGTTCGTGTAATTCCAACGCACAATCTCCAAAATGCAGCCTTTAAAATACCGATAAGCTAGCAACTTTTCGTCGGTGCCCCAAGCTCTGGAGCTTAGCTTCGGTAACAATAATTGATCCACTATTATACATGTTTATTAGTAGGTGGGGTTAGAGTTGAGCCACTGTTTAGTTTGTCAGGGTGGGTTTTTAGTCCGTAGGTAAGGTAACGAATGATAAGCTCTAACAAATAACCAAATGGTCAAAGTTTGTTACAGTTTTTTACCATTGGTTACCTTAACAACGGATCAAAAGACTACTTTTTTACCTAACTAACTCGGAAAGATTCTCTTTGTCATTCAAAATCTGGGCGCAAAAACGCATTTTGATCGCTAGCGTGGAAAGTGTTTTTAAAATTCGAACGTTTCTATTCAATAATTTTCTCGTCAAGAATTGAGGATTTAATCACAGATCTGTCCGAATTTAACCTTCTTGATATCGCCAGTCCACTGAAAACCATTAATAACCACAGACTACCTCCTAAAAGATACCATCTTTTTCTCGTTTACCAACCTCATTTTTAGAATAATCGCACTGTCTAGCACCAAAGAGTATATAACCAATACGCTATCCAGCACGGCGACTGCATGGAAAATGGATGAAAAACACTTTTTCTTTAATTTTCCATGAATCACGTGACGAGCTAGTCGTTTACCTGATGTTAAGCGTTACCGCCACCCATAGCTAAATTAATAAGCTAAAAACTAATCTTTTCTTAGCCTTTTAGCTGGTTTTCTAGCATTTTCCTCGCTGTAGTGAGGTGAAAAGTTGTGTGTTGCACTCGGCAGCAAAGTTTTTCTGCGTCTCGTACCTTTGAAACCTTCGCTACGCTCAGGATTCATTTGAATTCAATCAACAAATTCAATCCTAGAATCCTTCGCTTGCTCAGATTTCAATTCAAGTACTCGCGCCAAAAACCAACTTTGCAGCCTTGTATAACAAATAACTATTAGTTTGATCATCATCATCATCATCATCATCATCTTTGTAGTCTTAGCAACAATTGTCAAAATAACAGCGATTTCTTAGTTAATGTTTTCTAGAGTTACATTTCTGAATCTGTTAAGACACTTGGGAAATTTTTGTCGTATTTTACAAGCATTTTAGTAAAACACATACTAAAATGGGATTTTATTACTATTACTATCCTAGACGAAACGAACGGAATATAAATGGTATGGACCAAACGAGTATAATGGATCTGACTGCTATAGTTTAAATTTATTATGATAAAGTCTTAAGTTTAACGATTATCTACTTACTATGAATTATACGTCTTTAAAACAAACTGTTTTGTAAACTCCGGTGTATGAACTCTAATAAGTAATGTTTTGTGCCAAAATCCACGGCACTGAATGAAATTAGATCCTAACTAGTATATTTATAAATATTCCTAATTATGAGCGAACAATGAATTTGTATCCTATAACGCCTTCTATTCTGCAAATTGAAATACATGTATGTATGTTTACATTACAATTGTGTTTCTTTTACCAAGTTCTGAAATATTATTAAATTGATTGATAACTGATAATTTGAATTTGACTTTATCCTTTTTACACATATTGCTTTTTTATGTAAATGAATGACGTGACGAGCTAGTCGTTCGCCTGATGTTAAGCGTCACGGCTGCCCATAGCAGATTGCAGTATCACTCGGAACTCTAAATTCATATAGTTTTGCGTGACACTGCACTGCGCGCGTCATACTGAGACTTAACACAGTCTAGTAATAAGATTACTAGAGTGTGGGATCAGATCATAAAAACTCATTTGCCCAGTAATTTCACTAGCTGCAATGCCCTTCAAACTGGAACACAGTAGTGCTTGCACACTACTGCTTGGTGGTAGAATAACTGGCAAAGCGGTGGTACCTACCTAGACGAACTTTGCAGAAAAGTCCTACCACCTAGGACTAACTGGTAAAGAAATGTGAGCGAAAGGTACAAAAGAAATGTATCCGTGGATCCACATAATAGAGTCGAGCTGTAGATCCAAGTAGAGGGAGCCAATCAAATGGCAGGAATATGCCCAACAATACCTTGTCATTCGAAGCTTCGGGCACGGCGTAGAAACGTCATGTGTCTTATCTCTAGAGCACAGAGTTCACTTTTGAATGATCCTTCCGTACCTACAACATATCCTTTTAAAAAAGGGGTTAAATTGATTTCAATCGCCTTTACTGAGAACATACTTAGATCTCTATTATAATACATTTATTGTACTTTTCCAGTTATTTTTATTTAAAAACCAAACTCTTGGATCGATTTTGATAAAATTCTTTGTTACCACTCTGACTGTATCTATATTCTTTCAAATAAAACAAATAATTTTCGAAATCGGTTTATAGAAGTTTTGGCGGGAACGCGGAAAAGTAATTCATAATTCATAATAATTCATAATTCATTTATTTACTTACGAAAGTAGGTGATAAATATAGGTGTTACAAAATTGCTAGTTCGCTACATCCAGCCAATGAGGCATGTAAGTAGGTTAAAATAGTCAAAATTTACAAAAACAGCTTCAAAGGAATGTCGGGTAATGCCTAGTATTTATGGTCTCGTAAACGCACAACTTTAAATACAAACAGAAAATAAACCTATGCCTGCTTAATTATATACATTTTAAAATCGACCCTAGAGAAACGGTCCATAAAAGTAGGATGTCTCAAGCATTTTAAACATTAATAAAGTCAATATACCGACATAGCTCATTATATTATACAATTTAGTCAATTTAAGTTTCGTATATAATTACAACAAATAATAATTTAGGATTCTTATTAACAGATAATCTATAAAAATAAAATAATAAATAGATCTTACAAAATTCAAAAAATTGTTATGTCAGAAAATATAGGTAATTAATTATTATAATTATATTGTCATTCTATCACGCCATCTACAATTTGTCCTCTAAAAAATTTTGCACATTGTAATAAGTCTTATTTACTAAAAATTCTTTTAACAAGTTTTTAAATGTATAAATATTTGTGCAGTCCAAAACAAGCTTTGGCAAATGGTTGTAGATGCGCGGGGCCATGCAGAAGATGCTTTTATTGAGCAGTGTAGTTGTATTTCTGGGAAAACACAACTTACCACAGTAGCGTTTACTTTTGAGTGGTTTGAACAAATTCAGATTGCATCTTACAAATGCTGAAATTTCGTAGATGTACAAACACGGCAATGTTAATAAGTTGTGCTTTATAAAATATGGCTTACAGCTGTCAGTTTGTTTTAAATTACACATTGCCCTTACACATTTTTTCTGTGCTCTGAATACTCTTTCTTTTTCTACGGAGTTTCCCCAGAAAATTATTCCATATCGGAGTATAGATTCAACATATCCATGGTATGATGTTAATACTGTAGACACATTCACAACTTTAGTAAGCATAAATAGTGCATAAGAAAACTGGCTAACCTTTGTGCATAGATTTTCGACGTGTTCCTTCCAATTTAATTTTGAATCAACAAAAAGCCCCAAAAACCTAGCACTCTCTACTGTAAGAATTTTTTGGCCAGAATAATTAATCTCTAAATTAACGGATTTACTACCTCTGTTTGAGAATACCATGACATTAGTTTTATCAAGATTTATGAGCAAGTTATTAGATCGTAGCCACCCAATAATAGCGGTAAGTGATTGATTAATTTTAGGCTCCAGGGATGCTTTATCCTTTTCCGTAAATATCACTGTGCTGTCATCTGCAAAAAGCACCATATGATGATCGGTAATTTTTGGGAGGTCATTTAAGTAAATTATGAACAGGAGAGGCCCTAAAACACTGCCCTGAGGCACACCATATCTTACTTCCCGATATTCTGAGGTGTATATTATTTCTTTCTTACGCACAGGACATATTCTTCTAACTTGGTTGCTTGTTGTCTATGACTGAGATAGGATTTTATAAGACCCGATATGTTACCTCTAATTCCATAAAAATCAAGTTTATTCAGAAGTATGTTGTGATCAACATAGTCAAATGCTTTTTTTAAGTCCATAAATAAAGCGCATGCAGCATGTCTTCTGTCTAAATTAGTCATTATATGATTGAGAAACTTGTATACTGCCAGATTTATCGTTTTATGCTTTCTGAAGCCCATTTGCTCATCCACTAATATATCATTTTTTTCGAAATAGTTAGATAGGTTCTCGTGTATTACGTTTTCAAATATTTTAGAGAAGATAGGTATTAAAGCAATAGGACGATAAAACTGCATATCTTCTCTATCATTTTTTTTGAAAAGTGGTTTGATAACCGTTATTTTTAACCTATCTGGGAAAACACCATTTAAAATGCAAAGATTCATAACATGACTAAGTACTGGTGAAATAATAATTGACACGTGTTTTAATATTTTTGTACATACTTCATCATAGCCTGTGCTATTGGTGTTTTTTAATGATTTTGTAATGTTATGTATTGTGTTATGTATTGTATTGTGTTTTGTTGTTTTGTATTGTGTTATGTTATGTTAGTTCACGTCGGTGCATTGTATTATTTTACAAAACTTCTGCTTTTTCCAGTGTTAATGTTTAAAATTGGTGTTGTTTTACGCATTAAGTGCATTACGAGCATGAGTGTGGGCAAGTGATATAATGTAGTGAAACGTGGTTTTTCGTATTGCTTCCAAAATTCCATAGAAGGCTCTAGTAAAGTTGCCACCACTTTACTAGGGCATGCCTTAGACTGGATTATGAGTTAGACTAGACTATGACTACTCTGACTGTGACTATGACTTGACTTTAAGTGAAAATTTCCATAATACGATGAAAAATTACAAAACTGTATTTAGCCAGTGTCAAAACTTGACACTGGCTAAATACACTGTGTGGAGCCAAAATATAAGAAAAAAAAAATCGGTTTATATCACAGAATTCCCACTAGTATAATTCTACAGCGCGTGGCCGCCTAGTTGTTTCTTGCTCCCACACGAGGTGCTGCCTGAATAAGAACGTCTCCCGAAATTTTGGGTAAATAATGGGCGATTTCGCTAGCTCTATCTATAGAGTAATTTACCTTGATACCTAGAAATCATGTTGTACCAGTGTTAATTGTTTCAAATTTATTGTAAAAACTAAAATGTAAGGTCAGGTGGGGTAAGTGAAACGAAGGAGTACCTACCTAAGTGAAACCCTATCGTAATCAATAAATCACGCAGTTTAGCTCTATGCTATGTGGCGAAATGGTTTTAACGCTCTAGCACACGCGTCACACAATCTTTCTGCTAGGTCATAAAATAAAAAGAAATCTTTAAGTTTACAAAACACAAGTCGGCTGATGCCATGAAGCAATTTAATAGTGTTTATGTACATTTTTACACGAAAGTAATGCATGAAACGGTGCGTAATGTGGGGTTAGTATTTGCAGTCACAGACGACACAGGTAATAAAATCAATCAAATACCTACTACATTACAAATGTCATTGTAAATGTCGGATGGGTGAAAATCACATCAACAGCTGGAAGACGTTTAGTGCTGAACACAGGCGTGCCCATAAAATGCCATTATAGACGCTGATTATAAAGAGGTTTTGGCATAATCACCTCGCTTGGCAAGTGGCTTGTCATCGCAGAAGATTATAATGTTCCAAGGAGAATGCTACTGCCCATTCTCTGGATAGCCCCTTAGTCTGCTCTTAACGGCACCCACAGAAAGAGATGGAGATTCTGCGCTTATAAAGTGCTATAAAGATACTAGGCAGCTATTATAATATAAGTAGGTACCTATAATGATTGTGGATAACAGATAATAAAAACAAAACTGTCAATATAGTCAACTACAAAATAATCAAACGCCAATGTCAACCTACCGTCAGAATATTGAATCGGAACGTTTCTGTAATAATCGTGAACCATTTTTGAAGTGATGTTTCATTCATGCACATTGAATTATCAAAAATTATTTTCTTGAAAATTATTTATTGCCGTCATTTGCCATTTCAGATTTAGGCTTTCTATTTGTAAAAAAAATTAGCGTCCTAGCAGAATTCACAAAGTGGACAGATGTGCAAGTATGTTTTATTTACCCCCTCTGACCCTATATATAAAATGATATATTTTACTAAGTGAAATCAAGCAAATAATTAGCTACTATACCTACAACAGGATTTTTTCCGACTTATAAACTATTTGCAAATCAACATGGCTACCTAGCTGGTTTTATGGAAAATTAAAAATCATAAACTGGTAGTACCTTGACAATGAAATTTTTTGGTTAGGTATGGTTATTTTATCCATTAATTAATTAATCACTTAGCTGTTTTTCTGTATAGCTGAGGACTTGTTATTACATGAAATGTAACGCTGTATTTATATTTTTCACAATAAACACTTCTAAAAAGGGAAAATAGACAAAATAATGGCTACTTACATGTGAAATGTTATTCCTTCATATTTACGCCCAGTGCGACTTCTGTTGCTTAAAATGCTGCAACCACTCACTGCATACACATTATTTCTCAAATATTTATTGCCTAGATCACCATTTAAATAGGATTATTTCACAAAAACAACAATTTCAAAAAATTGTTAACCTGTTTGGCTTAGATAAAACGAAGCCAAATAAAAAAACCCGGTAACGGTGACAAGGACCAAAGATATTACGTTCGTCTTTTTTTTGCTTAGTACCGAATGTATAGCGCTCTCCTTGTTGTCCATGAATGACGTCATATACTACGGTTCTACTCGTAGATATTCAAAGGTTTATATGATGACGTAGATGGGGTAACAACCATAGAAACGTAAAGAAGCCGAAGTCGCCCCTTGCCGTCTGTTCTATGAATACGCTCTCGTATGAGGAGTTGTGTAGCTCAGCGGAAACACCTGAGAGGGTAGCTCATTCCACATTTTGCAAGTATGCATTTTCTTCTCAACCGGAGTTTTTCGACGTCGTTTTGGTATAGGTAATAGATTTTAGATTAATTTTTGCAAGTTTACGCCACAATTACCTATCGATTCACTATTTGGCTGAGCATTTTTTATTAAAATGCAAACTGTTGCTTTTATAATATTCATGTCATGTTTAAATAATGATATTATCATACCGTTTTAAAATCGTCGTTGAGTTGTCCACTACAATATAATTATGTAAATTTTATATAACAAAAAAGACTACATTCATTAATTCATTAATTTCGTCTTAAATATAGCTTTCAAAAGCGTATCAAGATACCTATTACAATTTCAATTTAATGTATAATCCAAAGAACTTGAACCAAGAGATTAAATTTTAAAACTGTCGTTAAAATGAAGATTTTATCTTTTAAGATTATTTTTATGTGAAATTAATACTTTTATGTGTTTTACGTCAAAAGGTGGGCGAACTTATAAGAATGTAAAGTACCTACATAAATATATAGGTAGGTACTCCTTTTTTTTTTTTTTTTATGCGATTGAATGACGCGACGAGCTAGTCGTTCACCTGATGTTAAGCAACACGGCCGCCCATAACAGTTGCAGTGCCACTCGGAACTTTAAAACAATAAAATTTCGCGTGACACTGCACTGCGCACGTCATCCTGAGACATCGCACAGTCTAGTAATCAGATTACTAGACTGAGTGATCAGATCATAAAGTCTCATTTGCCCAGTAATTTCACTAGCTACAATGCCCTTTAAACCGGAACACAGTAGTGCTTGCACACTACTGCTTGGCAGCAGAATAACTGGCAAAGTGGTGGTACCTACCTAGACGAACTTTGCAGAAAAGTCCTACCACCTAGTAAAACTCTGCCATAAGTTCAACTTTGGAACCTATGTACATATACCTACACAAAAGATCAGCATACCCGTTCATGTAACTGATTACATGATATGTTGAAGATTACTTGCAATTCGAAGTACACCTTATTGATATTTAATTTTCATTCCGAAAAAACTACAAAAGTGAGGGTAGGTGGCGCGGTAGCCGCGGGACGCCACTTTAGTACATAGTAAGTACATAATACATTTTAAACTTAACTTCTTGACTCTTAATACACTATTTTACCCGACTAAATCGTAAAAAATGGGTCGTCAATGTTGAAGTCGTTCCCTTCAAGTCTTTTAACCGCGGGACATGAAACTAAAGTAAAAATGCGAGCTTTAGCATGTCCTAGCGTTTTATGGAGGCATTCACCATTCACTGCTTATGGCGAAGAATATTTGCATCGAATTTGCGTAAAAGTATCGGTTTGAATACGTTATGAAAACGGCCTGACAATGGCCTTATACAGTTTATACTTGACTACATACTCACTGTGTCCGATCCGATTTCTCGATGTGTCAAAATAATTATGACAATTTTCTTTAAGATTTACTGCACATGTTTTTTTCGAGCTACGTACGATATGCCGAAACACTTTTCACTGAGATGTAGGTTGTAGAATGCTTTATCGACTGCATTTCACCGCAGGTTGCTTTTACCGTAAAATAGGTAGTAATACACCGTGGAATTGAATCCGATGTTTTCCTGAAACGTACATGTACTCAGTCCATGCTATAAAACTTTACAGCGTTAAATTAATAAATTAAAAAAAACACATGCCTCAAATAATAGTTCGCCGTAACCGAAATGTCTATTTCACGCTACACGAAGTGGGCAAATGTTTTGTAGTTAGCTAAAACACCTGCCCCGCCCTGCCCGCTCTAGCTACATATTACTGATCTGTGGCTGTCCCGGAGTGTCAAATTATTGCACGTCGCAGAACTTTGGCTAAGAATTTGAATTTGGAGTCATTTCGTAGTACCTAGTTTTACGTTTTATATTATAGGTATTTTTGTGTTTAAGGTGGAACGTTTTACTAGCGCGGCAAATTAAAATTTTCTTGCGTTCTTTTGCCAATAATAGCTTAATTACTCAACGTGATTACGTGAAAACTAATTTTGCGCAAATAAATAGAATGTATCAATAAATTATACTTAAAAGTATCACCTACATATCATTGGTTCAGCGACATATGGCAATAGTCTGAAAAACTAAGACGAAATTTGTTTATTGCCATTTGTCGCTAAACCAATGATATCTAGGAGATACTTTTAATCGTAATTTGTTGATACATTCTATTTCTTAACGTTAAATCAGTTTTAATGTAATCACGTTTAGTAATTAAGCTATTATTGGCAAAAGAACGCGAGAAAATTTGAATTTGCCGCGCTAGTGAAGCGTTCCACCTTAACTTTAAATATTCATTCTAAAGCCTGAACTGAGTACATCATTTCAGAACATATAGAATTAAATTCCACGGTGTATAAATATCTTCAAAATTACTTATCAATAAATAAACAATATGCTAAGATTCATTCTAATGAGTTCAGTGGTTTAGTAATGAAGGAAATAAAAATACAACATTCGAATAATTTTACGGGCAATAGCTAGTAGTAGTTATAAGAATGTAGAAATATAGATAGACAATTTGACAGTACAATTTTATAATTCACTTTTTCAAAAGTTTTTTTTTAACGGGCAAATTGCCTTTATTACTCAAGCTAACTACTACAATAATAAAAACTAAACTAAACTAAAGTAAACTAAGCTAAACTAAACTAAACTAGCTACACTACCTACTACAAAGAACACTTATGGACTGTATAATAGAAGTTAGCTATTTTCATCACCGTATTTTCTGTGTCGGTGGAAATCTGACGCAGTAGGTATAAACAATTTTAGTTTACGAGCTCTCTTAGTGTTGAGCGTGGGTTATGTGTATCTTTAATAAAATGATTTTCCATTAGCGAATTGATGATATCAATTATGAAGCTGTACCGCAAACGTATAATGATAATATCTTAATTATAAAATATAAAGACTGGGACCAATTCAATTAAAAAATATGTATTTTAGACTTTCTTTATTCTGGAGCAATGATTTTTGTCGATGAATATTTAAAAATTATAAAAACGATCTTAGTTGACAGTGAGATAGATATACTTATGATTCTCGGGTCGTAAGTTCGAATCCTGCGATGAGCTTGAGCTTTCGATGAAGGAAAGCTCACGGAGAAACAATAGCATAGTTCTAGTGCACTTCCTAGTGCCACTCTGGCGAGCTACCACCCCATCATCATCAACAGCCTGAAGACGTCCACTGCTGAACCTAGGCTCCCCCATCCTCCCGCCACTTTGAGCGGCTGCTCGCCTCCGGCATCCATCGGCTCTCCGCGGTTCGTCGGTCTACCTTATGTGGGGGGCCGGCCTATGCTGCGTATACTTACGTGTAATTTCATAACAAATAGGCAATAAATGTCTTTAGTTTGATTGTGTAAAATGCATTTATAAGAGTGGATTTTTGATCTGTAGTTAAGGTAAAAAGGTTCATCTTCTTCTTCTTTTGACTATACGAGAAGAATTATTAAATTTATCTGTAAGTACTACTAAAATGTATGGTGTTTGACACAAATAAATAATTTTTCATTTTCAAGAAGAAGGTAAAAAGGCTAAAAATGCATGACAAATTTTGACCATTGGTTAGAATTTATTAGCATTTTTAACCAATGGTTAACTTAATTACGGAACAAAAAACCCCACCTAGACAAACTAAACAGTGGCTAACTTTAACCTCACCAACACCTCTCCACCTAGTCCCTAACCACCACAAAACCATCATCTACCTAACTGTTTTCTCTTCTTACACCCTAACTGCTAATTTTATCCTATCTAGAGGTTGATTTGAAATATGAAGCTATATTCGTAGACCGCAATTAGTTGATCCACTATAAATTACTAAAGTAACGTTTGTTTGTATAATGAGCGTTTCTGTGCTGAACTATAAGCCGATAAGTCGAAAGATAACAGCCATTAAGCCGTATTAAATGTCAACGGTGTTGGCTTAAAGCTCTGACGTCATCACGGACGGCCTTGCTAACGAGATGAAAATAACAGAAGCTTATTGTTAATTCTGAGAAAAGCAGTGGAGGGTGAATAAAGTCTCTTCGTGGAATAAGAATTCGTTAAATACTAGGTATGAAACAGTTTTAATAACTAGGTATTTCCCGAATAGGGCATTTCAGGGTCATGTAATATAAAACGTTCAATATAACTTTATACCTTGGAAATAAGGGCTATTTTTCGATGTAATTTTCAAATCAAATCAAATATTCATTTGCTAGAACACAATTTACAGAGAAGATCTTAAAATAACATAATAAGGCGTTTTGCGTTCAACCTGCATGCAAGCGTGCAAATATTGAATAATGTTTGTGTTACAATACATTGGGAGACTTCAATATTAATTTACTCGGTGTTTCTTAAGAATAGTATACAAAAACTTGAAAAAAAAAACAAAAAAAATATATTAAAAAACTACAGCTAGAAACATTATTTACAAAATTTACAACATAAATACGCCATCCAACTCATCACCGCGTGGTAAGGTTCCCAGAATACTGGCAGCATTACCTCGCTGAATGAGAAGGCTTAACTTCTGAGCGAAGTATGTGCCAGCTCTGGGATCTCCTGAGGCGAGGACCAATCTAGTGGAAATTTGCTTACAGAAATGTTTCGTGTCGGACGACCACGGGCCTAGGGTTTCTACGGCCAGCGCAACAAATTCGTGATTAGCGCTGACCTGCGCATATTTGCGCAATTGGAATTTGGAATATTTATATTATAATATATAATAACAATACATTTGGAACTCTTTAACACTATAAAATGTTTGTTGTAACAACACGTCATACAATTTTTTTTTAAATATATTGCCTGTTAGCATTTTTACCTGGAGTAGTTACAGCCATTGATATTAGTTTGCACTTCGTGAAGTGCTGTCCACTTGTCCACAAAGTGTTGTGGTTGTTTATAGATAATTTGTAGAAAATACTATTACAAGTGAGTATTAATGTAAGTTATAAGTTAATAATAATAATAATATGATGATTGATATACTATTAATATATTATTGAGATATACTATTGATATACTATTGATATACTATTGATATACTATTGATATACTATTAATATACTCCTTGACACGGCACGTATTGTCAGGAGGTTCCTCACTCTGCAGCCCTAACCACCGGTAGCTTGGGTCCTGCCCCGCTGCCGGCGGCACTCTAGGTTTAGGATTTTTTGATAATATTTTTGTAATGTATTTTTATAACAATATTTTTTATTTATAAGTTTAGTTTTAGTTTTAGATAAGTACTTAGTTTAGATTTAATTTCGTTTTTGTAATTGTATTTTGTATTTTATTGTTTAGTTTTGTAGGCCTAGTTAAGTAATTTTATATATTTTAAGTCTGAATATTGCCGATAACTAACATAGTTAGCACGAATTATTTTGATACAATATTGTAAAAAAAACCTAAACCTAAGAAAAATGAATAAATGAGTGAATAATAATATAATCAATATGTGTGGACATTTCACACAGCGCCATCTAGCCACAATAATCTATAATTAAGTATATTAATCTATGGATATAAAAATGAACCCCTATTTCTCATGGTCACGCTGTAACTTGAGAACGGCTTTACCGATTTCATTCGTCTGTTTTTAAGATTCTTACATTAAAAAAATATTTATACTCATCCTGTCGAAGAGAAGATGGAAGCCAAAGGGAAAAAGATAGAGGAAAAGGATGAATGGATGGGGCGGCAACAGAAGGGCGAAGCAGAGACGAGCAGCCGCTCAAAGTGGCGCTCTTTGGGTCTATGTTCAACAGTGGACGTGATCAGGCTGTTTATGATGATGATGATATATCCATCCATTCTTTCCACTACCTTTTTCCTCCTGGCTTTCCTTTTCCCATGGCTGGACCAGGGTTAGGGCGTAAAACTACTTAACCCGTGCGAAGCCGGGGCGGGTCAGCTAGTATATTAATAATATATGAGTTTTTTCTAAAGTCATGTGAACCAGTTATTCCCTTAATCAGTATTTTGGTACTCACAAAACCACTAGCAATAGATGATAGATTTATGTGGCATCCTGTCAATCATAATTCACTATACGTTTGTAATTTTCTGCTTCACTCCCCAACATTCCAGCGATATATCGCATTGTCGATCGGCAATCGAGCGTTAGTTATCAATGAATGAATTTACGCTATGACGTCACTTTAATGATCGTCATCAATCTTGGAAGCTAAAGAAGAGATGCCCAACTGAAAAAATCTCAAGTTGGGATCAGATGAGAATCTGATCCCAATCAGAGATTTTTCCAGTTGGGACCAGATTCCCACCTAAACCCAATTCCCCATCAAAAAAAATTTGTGGTATCAGTTGCAAAGGTACTAGCCAACGGATCCCACCAAAACGATCCCATGATCGTTTTGGTGGGATCCGTTGGGACCTACTCTTGTTTCAAGGTATGTGGTCTATTTGTTTGTTTGGCTTTAACGCCAAAACGGCCGAGCTGATTTTGATGAAATTTTGCACACGGGTTGCTTAAATTATCGGGAAGAACAAAGAATATTTTTTAACCCAGAAAATAAAGAGTTCCTGCTTAAAACGGGTAAATGGCTTGATGGCACCTATCCTATCTATATATACCTAGTACCTTAATCGTTGTCATTAGCCCAAAACGTTCTCACAGCTGGGACACGGGTATTCTCTCACATGGAGAGAGTGAAGGCCACAATCCAATCATGCTGGCCAAGTGCGGATTGGTGGATGACGCAATAGGCTATTTGCATACTATTAAAAATTAACAAGTAAATTATTTCTATAAAGTAGGGTAAAAATGAATGCAATAATTGAAAAAATAAGTCATTATCATCATCATCAACAGCCTGAAGAAGTCCACTGCTGAACATAGGCCTCCCCAGAGCGCGCCACTTTGAGCGGCTGCTCGCCTCCTGAATCCATCGGCTCCCCACGGCTTTCACCAGATCGTCGGTCCACCGAGTGGGGCCGGCCGGCCTACGCTGCATCTTCCGGTTCGTGGGAAAAATAAGTAAAATCGGTAAATAAGTCACGGAGTACTAAGCTTTTAAGGTTAAAGTTTTTGGATGGGTCCCTGTCCCTTTCTCGCAAAACAGAGTTACACTATTAAAACACACATTGTGACGTCATATGCCAAAGAGATTGTATCATATCACGTATCATATTGTGATGGGGTTAACGACCCTAACCGTTTGATGTCTTCTAATACCTACTAAGTCGCCCCCGACGCAAACTTGTATTTACATAGAAAACATTGATAAAGGTAAACGCCCACGTTGCTATTTCTTGGTTATCGATACGGAAAGAGATGAAAATAAAATCGGAATCGCGTTACAAGTGAAGCAAAAAGATAAGGAAAACTTTATCCAAATATCGCTTTTAGATATGATCGTCTCTATGTATGGAAAAAATGTCTAAGTAACCATAGATTTATATAACTACTAGCTGACCTGCCCCGGTTTCGGACGCGTTAATTCGTTTTACGCCTGGTCTCAGTCTAAAGGAAGAGAGAAAGAATAGGGAAAAATATAAGGGAAAAGGATGAATGCATGAACTTCATCCATTCATCCTTTTCCCTTATCTTTTCCCCCCTCCCTTCTCTCTTTCCCTACCTACCACACCTAATACTGAAGGTTGAATGTCTATAATTTCTGAACCACAAAACGGACGACCTGGAAATATTTACGGGACAATATTTAAAACACCGCCTTTTCAACAAAAAAAGAATGAATGAAATCGGAACACGCGTTAATAAATTACACATAAGTACATATTTTTACTTTCATTCCCTCTCCCACAGGAACCGTGCTGAATTTCGAGATTCAAATTATCCTATAGTCTACCTCATAATATAAACTCAAATCACGCCAAGTTTCATTTGAATCTATTCAGTAGTTTCGGCGTGATGTTCAGCCAAGATACAGACAGACAGCCAGACATACAGACAGACAGACAAAAATGAAAAAAATCATAGTTTTGGCTTCAATATCAAATATAGAGAGCCCTCCAACAAAATTTTTCAAAATTTCTTTAATGTACAGAATTGACCCTGTTACAGTTTTATTATAAGTATAGATATAAATGTCAATGAACGTAACGTTCGTAGAATTGGAAATGCTTACCTACCTTTAAAATGTGGAATGAGCTTCCACCAGCAGGCTTTCTCAGAGCTACAACATACCTACAGCTATTTAAAAGGAGGATCTAAAGAGTATTATCACAGTGTAAACGACGCATCAGTGGCTCGTCTAGTATTACAGATGTGCATAGGATACCTCTTCTAGCCAGTGAGTTGAAATAATATCATTGCTTCTAGCGAGTTATGCTCGGCGTTTCCCGCGAGATAAGATACGAAATAAGGAAATCCGCAGGAGAACTAAAGTTAGTTGTTAAGTTAGTCTTAAAATTAGCAAGTTGAATTGGCAGTGGGTAGGCGACACGCTCGCAGAACTGACAGCCGATGGGAAAGAAAGGTTCTCGAGTGACAACCACGAATCGGAAGATGCAATGTAGACCAGCCCCTCACTAGGTGGACCAACGACCTGGCGCCTTATCACGTTAGTCTAGTGGAGATGGTGATCATGTGCTCTCTTGCTCGCACTCATGGACTTGTAAATTGGCGCGTGCAGGATGGTAGGTGAAATCCATGTCCGGAATAGTTACGTGCTAGAGTTGCAGGTCAGAGCCGCGGGAAGCCAAGAGGCAAGTAGCCGGTCAAATAGAGCTCTTTGGGGGAGGCCTATGTTCAGCAGTAGACGTCTTCAGGCTAATGATGATGTTAGGCTATCTTTCCCCATCAGGGCCGCATGCTTGTTTGTTCTAGTGCATAAAAAGGGCAGGCTATATTCCTATAGTCTTTTAAAAAATTGATTTTGTTAATTTCCGGTGGTGGGTGGTGGTGGTGGTTGTGGGTGGTATTCGAGTTTAGGATTATACGATAAATTGGATATTTTATCTTATTATCAAACATCCCTATCTATCGTGGCAAAATCAACCCAAAATGTCACCAAAACAGCCGTCAGTTTCAAAGCGGTTTTTAACACATCAAAGACTATTTATAATAACTGTAAACGTATCGATACATAGTCACGGCCTGAATAATACATTATTAGTTTGGGAGACAATGTGACATTTTATTCCTGAAGAAAATAAAACAATTTTGTTTTGTTTTTGAACATAAAGGTAGTATGAACTACATTAAAGATTTTACATGTTTAGTAAATAGTATTTACAGATACTTATACAGTTCTGCTTATAGGAAAAAAATATATATTTATAGTTTGCCTGTCTAATAAACACTCAAGAAAAGAACTTATATTTACTATTTCCGTTTTGCTTTACTGATTACGAAAATAGTCATAACTGCTCTGGGACAGGCCTGTGTTTAGCAGTGGACGTCTTCAGTCTGTTGTTGTTGATGATGATGATGATGATGATAGGCCTGATACCAATTTGTGCCTATACCCATATCCAACAGAGGCATCCTTCCGAGACATTGAGTAATGGTTGACTCCAGTTTAATTAGTACGAGCATGCAAACAACTGGCTCCACGGGAACATGACGATGAATAACTAGGAGCAATCGGGACTGCTTTTGAAAATTAAATGGTGGACAAGACTGATGTTCCAGTTTGTAAATTGGTAAAACAAAAACTTACCTAAGTATGAAATACCTATATGAACTTTTTCTCGTCTAGGCAATTGGTCAGCGGGTGTCTAAATTTTTAAGCCCATACAGGCTTCTGACTTTGTTTAACCACTATATATGTCTCATATAACGTCCAGAACCGATGGCTGAAGCATGGTGGCAATCGGTCGTATAATACCACTTTGTCGCGGTCACCCATCACAGTAGTGACCGCAGCAAGCATTGCTTAACTTTACCGGTCAGTTACCGGCTATTAGTCGAGCTTCGCTATGAGCGCTACTATAACTAACTGACTATTAAACTATAAACTGCACTAAAAATGTTATTATTAACTATTTTCTTGCTATTAAAAAGTAACAAGATAATATTATTTTCATAAAGAATGTTTAAAATGAATGGAATAATTGAAAAAAATAGTAAGTTCGATAAATAAATCACGGAGTAATAAGCTTTTAAAGTTTCTGGAGGGGGCATCGCCTGTCCCTTTCTCGCAAAACAGAGCTTCCCCATAGTTACTATGAAAACGCACAATAATGGTAAAAATATATATACATGCCAAAGAGATTGTATGTAAAGCTACCACAGCTTAGTAATGAGGTACTATGAAGGAGCAAGAACTGACTTCACTGCACGTTTGAACTGCCTCTTCCTATTCCTGTATTTTAAAATTCTTGTAACATTGTCATTGTTTGATTACTTAAATTGTCTTTAAACAAAAAAACAATGACGTCAATTTTGATGATGATTCAAAAATGCATAAATTGTAAGCATTTTGACACTAAATACAATAATAACGCTAAAAAGTATACTTATTCCTTTTTAAACGTTTGGGAAATCTCCGAGGATTTCAGTCGTGTAGGATTAGGGTAAGGGGTGTCCATTGTTTTGAAAAATTCAACAAAGTCTTTCTATGGTACCGCGGCTGAGCTGTTTTGTAGCACCGACATACAAATACTTTTATTAACGTAGTAACATATAATCTAGTAATCTTTTATGTCACAAAGATAGGAGGGGAAAATGGGGAAATTGGATTGAAACTACGAAGCTTCCTTTAGTACACAGGCGGCTGAAGCAGCACCCCTATTATGTAAAAATTACAACAGCAAAGCAATAACAGTAGCAAAGCGAGAGCAAACACTTAGCAATCGGTCGCAAGATGTCACTGGAAGTCGCTCACTTGTTGCCAGCAAACACTTAGCAATCGGTCGCAAGATGTCACTGAAAATCGTAAGTCGCTCGCCAGTTGCTGAATGCAGTTTCACTTTGGCCTTTGATACTAGCGCCACTAGCAACAGAACAGCAATAGACGGAAATAAAATAATGCACTTTGTAGATCATCGATTGTCCGACAGATGGTGAGCACTCGATCGCTTTCTGCTTTGCCAAAGTAGATATCTACGTATTAGTTTTTAGAAGTGGTAATGGTAGTATAATGGCACCACTGGGCTGCGGAAATTCAATTTCAATTTCAAGAATTGTCGCGATATTTATAACTTAAACTACTATGCCGTCGGTTGGTAGTTTTAAGTTATAAATATCGCTTTTCACTCAACTTATCCTTATTCAAAAAGAGGGACACAAAGACACAAAATAAGGCTGGCGCGGCGGCGGATTCCGCAGAGAAACTGAAAAGGCGCAAATATAGTAACCTAGACAGCGGTTTTATTTTTGCGCCTTTTGGGGTCGAGACTCTCGGGCCATGGGGACCAAGTGCACACAAAATCTTTAAAGAACTTTGTAAGCGTCTGGTTGAAGCAACGCGTGACCAAAATGCTGGCCTCTATTTGGGCCAAAGGTAAAGCATTGCTATTCAACGTGGCAATGCTGCCAGCATTTTGGCCACTTTGCCCACTGGTAGTGGTTTGTTAGATTAGTTTTGTATTATATTGTTAATTTTATAGTTTTAGTTTAGTTTTATAGAATACCTAGTTTTATTGTTGTAGTTATAGGTACTTATTAAAGTGCTTATATAATTATATAATTATTACTTACTTGTATTACAAAAGAGGGACGAACTGTCAAACCTAAGGAACGAAGCACAGATTAGAGAAAAAAACAATTGACTATAGAACGAAGCGTAGGCACCTTAGAGTACCTATAGGTAGACTGAAACATAGAGAGAACTTGATTATGTGTCAAGCTTACCACTTTTTTTGTACACTTTTTATATGAAGTGGACACTTTGATGTGAATGAGTCTGACAGATTTGTATAGAAAAAACAGTTGACTCGAGTCGAAAAATTGGTACGGTGCTTATCGCAAGCGTAGCTTATTACTGTTATGTTTGTTTCTTTCCTTTGTCACTAACGTAGCGATACGTGTGAGCAGTACAAATATAATATCGTTTTGATGATCTGTCTATGCTTTAGTCTATACTCTAATGTAAGTACCTTATTCCTCATCTTAAAAAAAAACAATACTTCGGCGGCGAAAAATCGACTGTTTTTATTTGTTTTCTGTTCCAATTAATAGTTTGTAATTGGAAATAAATTATGTTTTATTTACTATGGGATATATAAATAGATCATGAATTGTTAACTAACTTTAATATAGGTGTATCTACTGAAGGAAAAAGTTGAAAGTACCTAAATAAAATATACAAAGAACGTTCAATAAACCCCGTTTTGTTGGACACCCTATCTAGATTAAAATAAAGTCCAAAGCTCGGTGGATCATTCTCGCTTAGCGCTAACCATTCTGAGCTGCGTAATGCTCCTCGGGAGAGTATAATCAAGTAGCCTGCAGGAATTAGGGTAGTGAATAGAGATACTACAGCTGGCTTATAATAAAACTAAATAAAACAAGGTGAGTTTGAATTGGTATGTTATCCCGAAAGGGGGTGTCTGGGACCATGATAGCCCACAAGTTTTGAGAGCCTTACTTGAAACTGCGTGTTTCCAAACCTCCATACCAAAAAATAAATCCACTCACAAAATTGCACGTGCGATCGCTACGAGAGTTAACAAGATACTAAAATAGATAAACAAATTCATTTCTAAACACAGGTCGTCAAACTCATTTAAGTGCATTCAGTCAAGGTCGAAGTTCAACCTCCGTGCGCTAGGGCTATCTTCGAACGTAAACATTGCATGGCACTTCTTCAATGAAAAACTATTAATTTAGAAAAGTCTTGGGAGAAACATTGTCTACCTAGATTTACCCCCTTTCGGGATAATATACCAATTCAAAACTCAGATAGTATACTGTAACCTAACTGTTTTTGTTCGTAATGTTTGGCAACCTAGCAGGCGGCTTATCTGATGGTAAGCAGCTTCCTCTGCTTATTCAATTTAACGTCATCAATCATCCTACCCAAGAAAAATCCTATATACAAATAAAAATGGTGTAGTTAAGTACCTATATTGAAGTAGTGGAATCCAAATATAGTTTTAAATTTTTGTCTCTTGGTCTGCCTGTTATTCTGACTGAAAATCCTTCACATAAAAATCATACTGGATGGTTTTTGATACCGTTTGCCGTTTGTCATATTATATTTTGAGAGCAATGTTTGTTTCATTAAAACTGTTTTTCGCGCCGTACTAACGTATGGATAGCCGAAAGGATTAATAACTAATTATCATTCTCTTTGCCTTTTCCCATTTGTTATTGGGGTCGGCTCCCAATCTAACGATGACGCAACCCATAAGTGCAGTAACAGGGATGATTAGATCAGGTGTTAGACTATCAGGCATCTGACTACCCGTAACGATTGTCATAGATGTTCTTATGACAACCGGGACCTACGGCTTAACGTGCTCTCCGAGGCACGGAGCGATGGCATCGAAAACTGCACATAACTCACTAGATAAGTCATTGGTGCAGGGCCGAGGATCGAACCCGGTGCCGTAAGATTGCGAAGCGCACTGTATGCTACTGCTCGGCCACCATCGCATTAGCTAATTATGTTAATTAAAAGAGACGATGATGTATGGACTATGGGAGTGCAGAAGCAAGAGATGGGGAAAGTGTAGAGAAAGGGTAAATAGAGTTGGATGGTGGAGAGAAGCAGGGGGTTTATTTATTCATAACTAAATAAATAAATAAAAATAAATAAATATGTGTGAACATTTCACACAGCGCCATCTAGCCCCAAACTAAGCATAGCTTGTACTATGGGGGCCAGATAACTGATAGAATACTTAGCTTACTTATAATTTATACTACTTATAATTTTTTGTTTGTAAATACACACATAGAATACAATATAACACCCAGACACAGAACAAACGTCGATGTTCATCACATAAATGTTTGTCCCGGACGGGAATCGAACCCACAACCTATAGTTCAGAAGGCAGAGCTACTACCAACTGAGCTATCAGGCCAGTCAAAACTAAAATGTTTTTTTAAAACTAATCTTTGTTACAGTTTTATTATAAAATTGATACGAAAGTATTATTTTAAATTATCCCGTCTATACTGCGACCTTCCTTTACAGTCTGAATAATCCAAGGTTTACGTTTATTAGAAAGTCAATACAATACAAAAAGAGCAAAAGTTTTATTTGGGAGGAGTATTCTCAGGACCTAGGTCTTACGAAAACATTTCAATGGTAAGTAGCTTGAACGTTTTCGTTGAATATTTATAAATAAGGCATAAACTTTGCAATGGGAATTCTTACGAAAATGGATAAGTTGCGCGCAGCGCCAAACATAAATAAATGTCGACTTGAGAACTCCCTTACCTTCTTATTCTTATTCTTATTCTTATTCTACATGGGGGCGATAAGTCCTGCACTGACGTCCCGCTTGGGGTGTATTGTGCATTCCCCCCTGCCAGTATCTACCCGAGCCACCCCAGCTCCGTAAAATAGCGGAGTGTGGCTCTAGGCTGCTGGCACAGCTGCTCCAGTGGCACTGATGTTGGGTGATGGAGTGATGATGATGAGGCATTCGAAATTTCTTGGGTAGAATGTTGTGTGTCTTCTCGTGTTAGCAGTCCTGATGTGTATCTGGCTTTCTCTGTAGCTGTGCAGTATCTCAGCACGTGTTCCACAGTCTCGTTTTCTTTCAGGCACCCTCTGCATAGGGGGCTATCCGTCGCTCCGGTCTTATACAGATGGTAGTTCAAATTACAGTGACCAGTAATGAGACCTACCATAAGCCGAAGATCCTGCCGTTGCAACTTTAGCAAGTTATTAGTGATTTTCCTGTTAATGGTCGGAAAAACAGCTTTTGCATGTTTGCAGTCTGTTTTCTTATCCCTTTGCAGTCTGTTTTCTTATCCCTTTGCAGTCTGTTTTCTTATCCCTTTGCAGTCTGTTTTCTTATCCCTTTGCAGTCTGTTTTCTTATCCCTTTTTGCAGTCTGTTTTCTTATCCCTTACCTTTATGAAGTCGGTTAACAAAGTTAATTTGTATTATTAATGTAGAGATTCCATGGCTACGAAAGAAGAATCCGAAGAAAAAGCTGAAGAAACCATAGAAACCCATCGCAGTAGAAGCCGAATCTTGTCTGCGATACTGTGCATGACACTTCGCCATCGTAGAGAAAGCCAGTGGGCAGTGTCCCAGGAGCCCATACGTTCCCAGGGAAATTAGATAATATTTTTATTGACAAAGCGAGCGCGAAGCACGAGCAAAGCGATTCCGCTTCAGCTTGGGCAAAAATGATTTCGTATGGCTGTCCAGCGGATGTCCGGCTGTTTTCTTCTAGTCACATTAATATCAATCGATTCTCGTAAGTAAATGAATAAAAATTTAAAAAAAAAATAGGATTTAAAATATTGTGAGGAGGTTCGATAACAATTTATAATTTTTCTGTCAGCTCAGTTTTTGGGGATTTATAAAATGGAGCAATGTATTGGGGTTCTAAAAACGAAAAAAATTACATATGTTTCAAAGACAGACTCGCTAGGGCTTTTTTTATAATTTGTACCATAGCATTTGACCACTGTCTCACCTGATGGTAAGTGCTGACGTAGTCTAAGGTGGTGCATGCTTGCCTAGAAGATACCTGTTCACTCTTGCTTTGAAGACTCTCAGGTTATAGTTAGCTAGAAACAAGGACGACGGCAAGGTATTCCTCTCATTTGCTATTTGCACTATAAAATTTGATGCGAAACGCTCGTAGTGCGGGCTGTAGGAATATTAACGATATAAGGATGCCGAGTTTTTGTGCGCTTTGTAGTCCGATGAAGGAATGGAATAAAGGAATTAGTTTGCGTAATTCCACCGCACAATCTAGCTCACAGAACCATTAGTTTTACAGTTTTACCTATATGAGACTTAAGAACTGATCTCACAGTCTAGAAACCTTTTTTAGATTGTGTGATGCCTCAGAATGACGTGCGCTGTGCGCAGTGTCACGCGAAACTTTAATTAAGAGTCCGAGTGACACTGCAATCTATTATAGGTGGCCGTGACACTTAACACCAGGCGAACGACTAGCTCGTCACGTCATTCGTTTACATAAAAAATTTAGCGCTCATAGTGAAGCACGACTAGCCGTTTCTAACCGATCGGTAAAGTTAAGCAACGTTCGCTGAGGTCACTACTTTGATGGGTGACCGCTACAGCAAAAAGTGGTATATACAACTGAGCGCTACCGTGCTTCGGAGGGCACGTTAAGCCGTCAGTTCCGGCTGTTATAGTCCTTAAGCCAAGACAGAAGCCTTTGGGCGGCCTGAAAGTTCTGACACCAGGTCTGACCACTTGCCTACCACGAGAAGAAAAAGAAGAAAAAATATATATATATGTATGTTTTTATTCTGTATAGACAAAGCGTTTTACCACTGTCTCACCTGATCTACCTACTGCATTCTATTTCTAAACCGTTACATTTCCAGAGAAATATAGAGAGAAACAAATAAGAAACGACCATACGTGCCGCGTGTATTCCCGCCACGTCGCGAAATAAATTCGATTTGGACCTGAACCACATAATATTATAGAACAGGGTACAGACCTTTGAACTGTAAGCTTTACCTACAATGTGAAGATACTAGTTGTCGTTATGTTTCTAAGTTTTAGCCCCCGACCAAGCAGAGGGGTATTACAAGTTAAACATGCATAGGATCATCATAGGCCTTGTAACATCTATTTCAGATGATTAAAACAGCGACAAGAGGTAGAGCGATACTTCCGCTCATGACTAAATAAGCCTATACGGGAGCCGCCGCTGCGACCGCACGATCGGCATACAAAATGATAGTCTATGGGTGCTGAGTTGTTATTCAAGTTATGCCTACGTGCACGTTTTTGGGCCAGCACCTCCAACCATACATCATCATGGGTTTTTAGACCATCTGCGGTAGTTTTTCTCCACTGGATCAGAGACCTAGAATATTTTCGTTGCGTAGGACTGTCTGCAATGATGTCTGTCATGCCCACGCCCAATGATCACATACATACAGAACCCTTTTTTGAACCTGGTAAAAATACTTTGTTTTTTTTTATGTGAATGAATGAAGTGGCGAGCTAGTCGTTCGCCTGGTGTTAAGCGACATGGCCGCCCATAACAGATTGCAGTGTCATTCAGAACTCAAAATTAAAGTTACGCGTTACACCGCGCACTGCGCACATCATTCTGACACATCACAGTCTAAATTAGTTTTCTAGACTGTGAGATCAGTTCTTAAGTCTCATTTGCCCAGTAATTTCACTAGCTACAATGCCCTTCAAAGCGGAACACAGTAGTGCTTGCACACTACTGCTTCGCGGCAGAATGACTGGCAAAGCGGTGTTACCTACCTAGACGAACTTTGCAGAAAAGTCCTACCACCTAGTATTGTATTCCACCAGTCACCTATGAGAACCATGGTCCCACAACACTCAGAAAAAGAACAAATCGCACCAGTATAGAAATCAATAAAAGCATTTCTGCATTATGAAAAGAACTAAGTAGGTATGCCATAAACATTAAACGTAAACGCATTTCACAGTTTAATTTCGAGTTCCCTTCGCATTGAGATATTATAACTTAACGAGTTTAGCAATTATACAAAATGAGAGCGCAGCTTAAAATGTTTCATGGTCCCGTTAATTATTCAATTAAATGAACCTATATATAATTAGGCTGTTAATGATGATATATAATTAGGACTTAATATCTACTTCTTCCGGCAGCAAGATGGATCGACGGCGTAATGCAAGGTTGTCGGTAGAACCTGAACTAGAATGGCACAGTGTAAGAGAGGCCTATAGATGATGATCATGATGATGGTGATGATAATGATGATGATAATATATATACCATACCTATCCTCACTACATTCACTTCATCGCTCACGCACACAACACAAACATCAGCACACCTAAACTGTACACACCAGCTGTGAAATGACTGTTTTTAGTTACCCTCGTATATTTACTATTAAAATATTGTAGAATAATTATTATTATGTAAGTATACTTTTGTTTCCTTGTTTTGTTTTTCAGGATTATGACGGTTCACTATATTGTTTAACATCTTTATATCATGTTTATATCCACATCAGTAAAATACTATTAGATCTGTTCGATACATAATGGTTACCTATAGTTATGTCCGTCCGTGGAGTGGGGCCTGGTGACCTGTGTGATACAGGCTGTTTATGCCTACATCAGGCACAAGTCCTTGCAACACAGGTTTGCAATATTATATGTACCTATCCCAATAAGTTAAATTGTATTAAAGTAGTACCTACCTAACTGTAATTGTAGTATAATAATCCTCATCATATTTATGAACCTACTTGCAAGGATAATAAAAAAAGCATTTATTAAAAAATGATGCTATAAATTACAACTTTACCATCCTTAATTTTTTTTATAATATAGTTTTTATATAAAAAAATATGTATCCGAATGTTACTCACGAATAGTGTGTCGATTTCTCGACCAGGTTTCGAGCATATCCGATGCTCTTCTTCAGGAAGTGAGTTCACGCAGCGAGATCGCGGCGCTGTCATCGCTGCGATACATATTCATATAAAATAAATCACACTCATGAGAATTTTAATACTAAATATATAATATGTAATCCGCTATAGTAACGCATATTCTGCGATAATTTCAGCCGGATACCTACTACGGTTCAGGAGATACAACTGTTTATATAGTACAGACAGACAGACAGACACCAGAGGCTTAGAATAGGTTCCGTTTTTTCCATTAATTTCATCATTTGAGTACGGAACCCTAAACTATTGTCCACATATCACGGCAATAAAAAAAACATATTTTATATCTATTTTCAGCTACAAAAAACACAAACAAAAGTTTGTTCGCGCAAATCGAAATCGAAATTAAAGTAAGTTCCAAAGGCCTCCACGATTTTATGCCATAGGGCCCCATTTGCAAAGCCCTTATAGTAGTTATCGGAATGCCCTCCGAAGGTCAGTGCCGTTTTCCGAAGGTTAATCGAGCTGTTGGAGCTTACCCTAAGTAAAGTATACGCCGTTTTAGCTTCGGTAAACAGGAAAAAATCTGAAAGGAATGAAATGGGAGGGTTCAGACGCACCGGGCTTTTGAAGGCACTCCTTCAAAAGCCCTATGCTAGTGCGAAGAACTAAGGTTTGAACCATCAAAGCGCGACAACATTGAGTTGCGAATCACTACGGTTCGAAATCACGCTACTTCGACACGGCAGCCGAACATTATCGTGAAACATTGCCTCTTCTAGCCTCAGGCTGTTAATGGTGACTATTTGAAATATGGAATGCAGATAGGTGTCCCAGAACTCAACGTCAAGCGGGCACGGGGTGAAAGGGGGAGTCATACCATCATCATCATCATCATTAGCCTGAAGACGTCCACTGCTGAACATAGGCCTCCCCCAGAGCACGCCACCAAGTTCCAGCCTGCATCGGTCAGAATCTTTAAGCCCTCAAAATGTTGGGTGGGAAGAAGTCACCGTAACTGCACATCTGTAACACTACACGTGCCACTGATGTTGCTTACCCTGTGATAATACTCATATGAACCTCCTTTTAAATCACTGCATGTTGTTTCACGAGGATTCCCTTGAAACAACGCTAATTTGGTAACTACTATTTACTAGCTACACTCAAAGATTCGTATAGTAGAGGTACAAATCACAATAGTTAGTTTCTCGTCTCCAACCACAAATCCGCGATTCAACTTCCACACAATCAACTCGACCTCCAACTGCCTCCTAACTTCATTTAATAACACTTCGTTCTGAAACTTAACATTTTGATAAATTCCCGCAACTCTAATATTATGTCTCAAACTTAAAGCAACGCAGGAAACGTTTTGCTTTAATCAAAAAATTAATCCGTATCACTATCTTCATCAGCGATACCTATACATTCCCCCCACTGGGAAATGGGTCTCCGGTCACATCATCATCATCATCATCGACATCATCAGCCTGAAGACGTCCACTGCTGAACGTAGGCCTTCCCCAAAGAGCGCCACTTTGGGTGGCTGCTTGCCTCCTGCATCCATCGGCTCCCCACGGTTTTGACCAGATTGTCAGCCACCTAGTGGGGGGCTGGTACTCGAGAACCATTCTTCCCCATCAGTTGTCAGTTCTACGAGCGATATGGCTTGCCCATTGCTATTTCAACTTGCTAATTCTAAAAGCTATATCGGTGGCTTTAGTTCTCTTGCGGATCTCTTCATTTCGGATCTTATCTCGCAAGGAAACAGGTATCACAGGTAGATAGTAGACCATAATCTACCACGCTGGATAAGAACAGGATAGTGATGCGAATTTTCTGTTTCTTGACCATGCTGGTTTCCTCACGATGTCTCCCTCGTAAGAGCGAGTGAAAATTTCGCATAACTCTATAAGTCATTGCGTTCAGTAGCATATTATATGACTGTATACTACTATGTCCGGGCCTTCATCGTGTAACTTTGATTGCAATGCAAACAGGCATATAATTGTTAATTTAAAAAAAATCTGCACCATATAGGGGAACTGAGTGGGTGTGGACCACGGGCAATGCCCAAACTATGCACATAAACTGCACATTGAAACTATCAAATCCATACAAATTTGTGTTTCTATATATCGCATTCAAGTTAGATGATCGCCTGGCCGATCACCTAAACATACATGGTCGGCCGGACAAATACCTACTCTCTTTTACTAGGTGGTAGGACTTTTCTGCAAAGTTCATCTAGGTAGGTACCGCCGCTTTGCCTGTTATTCTGCCGGCAAGCTGTAGTGTGCTAGCACTACTGTATTCCGGTTTGAAAGGCACTGTAGCTAGTGAAATTACTAGGCAATTGAGACTTGATCTCGCAGTCTAGAAATCTTATTACTAGACTGTGGCGTCTCAGGATAACGTGCGCAGTATTACGTGAAACTTTAATTTTAGAGTTCCGAGTGACACTGCAATTTGTTATGGGTGGCCGTGACACTTAACACCAGGCGAACGACCAACTCGTTACATCATTCATTGACATTTAAAACATCTCTCTATCAAAAATTGATCAATCTTTCCAAGCGGGTCCGATTCTGCGACAGATTAAAGCAGAAAGTAATAAAACGGCCGACAGCAAAGCGGCTAACTAAAGCCAATATTATTTCTGAATTTCTTTCGTCACAGGATCGTGTTAGAAAAGTTTTGTTTTTTATTGTCCAAGTTTTGGATTATTATTCTGAGAGCGTCGCGCCCGTTGGACCGCTCGTTGTAACCCGACTTTATAAAGGACTTTTCAATTGGGAATAGAAATTCGTTATTATAACACAATGCCTGTGTCTGTCTTTCTGCATGTCTTTCATAAAAGTCTTGGAATAAAAAAACTCCTGATAAAAAAGAAATATATACAATAGCTAAGAATGTTTTTTTTAATCCATAGTTAAGGTAACCAATGGTCAAAATCAAGTTTGCCCATTGGGTAGAATTTGTTAGCGTTTTTGACAATCGTCAAAAATTCTAACGAATTTTGACCATTGGTTAGAATTTGTTAGAGTTTTTGACTATTGGTTACCTTAACCACGGATCAAAAAGCCACCCTTAAGCAGCAGACGCGTTCAACTTATAACATAGATTGAAATTGTATTCAAAAAAGAATTAATGATTCGTGAGCAAAACCAAAAGTTGCAAAATATTTTTTAAATAGTAGTTTCATTTTGCAATCATTTAAAAAAATAAGCCTAGTTTAGTATTTGATTTTTTATGGCACTTTTTACTTACTGTCCTTTAATCTATTCTTACCTATCTACTATATACTAACTAAAAAATTAATCTATAAGCAAACCGAATCGAAACGGCAATGGTCAGAAACGAACATAAATAACCCCTTTATTTAGCGATTCAGTAACAATAAGTTAATTTTTATTATGAAAATGTATTGTTTGTTAGTTGAAAAGTCTAAAATGGGGCGCCGACGGCAAAAGCTAGTGGCTAATAACAATAACGTTCAACGACCCCTCGTTCTTAGAATTTGATGATAACGGTAATGGTTATATTTACATGATATTTTTTACGCAAGCACCATCATAAAACATGCCGTGGATAGAGGGGCGGCAAAGATTACACTCTTTATTGTACTCACCAAATAACACGATTTCACAAAGAATAAATAAATATTTGTAGGACATGTCACGCAGCGCAATCTAGCCCCAAACCAAGCATAGCTTGTACTATGGGAACCAGATAACTGATAGAATACTTAGATACTTTTTTGTTTGTAAATGCATACATAGAATACAATATAACACCCAGACACAGAACAAACATCGATGTTCATCACACAAATGTTTGTCCTGGGTAGGAATTGAACCCACGACCTATAGTTCAGAAGGCAGAGCTACTACCAACTGAGCTAACAGGCCAGTCATTGAATATAATGATTTACAAAAACGTGTAGCAATTGGCGACCTTATCGCTAAACGCAATCTCTTCCAGGCAACCAAAAAAGCTCGTAGGTGACGATAATGGTGAGGGCTAGGCTCCAGAGCTTAGAGCACCGTCGTTGTAAAGTTGCCAGCCATCTATCAGTGTATTCATTCAGTGTTCTACAGGTTACATTTCGGTGAGTGTGCTGCAGAGCTACACAATCTAATTCCACCATCTCCATTTCACCATCGGACGACAAGACGTACAGCTACACGCCATCCATTTATGGTTGATATTCCTTCAATTCGCACAAAGCGGTTTGACTCGATATTTATAATCCGAGCAGCCAAGGAATAGAATACCTTACCAGCGTCTTTATTTCCTTATAAGTACAATCTGGATGTCTTCAAGTCGCGAGTGAATAGGTATCTTCTAGGCAAGCATGTACCATCGTAGACCGCATCATCACTTCCCATCAGGTGAGATTGCGGTCAAATGCGAGCCTATTTAGTTCTAAACTAGCTTTTGCCCGCGGCTTCGCACGCTTGAATTGTGTTATTTCTACGTTTAGGTACTCTAATAATAGATCATGCATTTTCTATGTACCAAACAACAAATAAACACGTGTAAAATGCATTTACCTATACGACGCGTACATAATTAATTTTGTTAATACTATTTAGAAATTACAAATACTTAAGTACACCACTGTAAAAGGAGTCGACATTTACATGTCCACTATTTTCCACGTTGTCTCATTTCACTGCACTTTCAACATAGTGGAGGGAGTGAGGAAATAACATGTGTACAAAGCTCAAATCAGAATCGCTTTTGCAAAGAATATTTCATTTTTAGGGTTCCGTAACAGTTTTGAAATAAAGAAACCCTTTGTGGCGAAGTTGGGCATGACATGACAAGTACGTCTCCACACTATCATGCCTGCCTAAGGTTCCATTATAGGTTAGGTGTAATGTACGCCACAAATGAAATGTTACAGAGCATCATTGAAAGGAATAGAGGAAACAGTTCTTATTTTTACTTGTTAGGTGAGAGTCGCCTTTGATACCATGAAAACACCGAGAGCCACAGCTAAGTGGTAGGATCCTCTCACCAACGAGTGAAGTCATTATCAGATGCGAACTTACTTCTCCTCACCTTACCTTCAGGACCCGAAGGTCCCGAAGGAGGGTCTACCAGCCTTCCCCATTTGACCCGCCCTTACCACCGTGCAAAACTCTTTCTAATTCCTCTTTATTTCCCTTTCAATAAGACTCACATCAAAAGTTAAACTATCATCACAAGGGAACTCTTTGATCACAAGTAATCTTAGCTTTTAGGTCTAGTTTAGTTTAGTATACTTATTATTATATGTTATCTAAGTTTTTAAATGAATCGTGTTATAAGTTTGGAATATAAAAAGTAATCTTTGAACCACTTACTCAGCCTAGCCAGGATTATTAACAATTACCTCTCGTAATTGTTTCGTTGAGGTTATTCATTGCTACACCAAATTTTCTTAATATCGTTTTACTTCATACTCGCTTCGCATCTTTTTCTAAATAAAACCAAGGCAAGGCACCACTCCCGCCTTTTTTCTCTCATACTATAGAATGTTACCAGCACAGATAACCTAAAACTCAGAATCGATTCACTTACTTACCTCTCGATTAAAATCGCATTTCGCGACACCCTTCATTTGGGTTTTATTTTTAGTGTTTTGTTTTATCTAATGAACAACTTTTATCTGATGATTGAAAAATCACGCCTTATAGTATCATACCTAATAATATTACTTGGTCTCTTTTGGTGGACTCTTTGGTCATATACATTCTTCACAGAGACTTTTTTCTTTAATCTGTGCCTCCAGATAAACATGTAGCACCACAGACCTGTGTGTGTGGCACAGAGTGTAGTCAATGGTTTTTTGCTCTCATCTGTGACATATCGTAACTTACCGTAAGTAGCCAAAAAAAATCACCAATCGGCCATGTTGTTTAAAACTCTGATTCGTTTCGTAATGAAATCTTAATAATTCCCATAAAAAAAATTAACGATATTTCAATTTTAATATATCCTATTTTAAGCGCCGGCTATTTCTAAGCATATTAGTGAAAACCGCATGAAAATCCATTCAGTATTTTAGGAGTTATAACAAACAAACAAACAGACAAAGTGTATAAAAAGTGGCTTAACGTGATCAGCGGATAATTTTAAGCCAACCTGTGTGATTATTTTTTTGATATCTTGCAATTACAGACTTTTTATCTCTACAGTTTTATTATATGTATAGATAGCGTGGGCACAAAATACGGTGTTGCCAACCGTAATAAAAATATTCGGCAAAAATTACCTGAAAAATCGGTTTTTAAAAGAAAAATCGATGGTTTGAAATTAAAAAAGATATCTTGAGATCGAATTTCCACAAATAAGCACTCATCCATTGCTAGTCTGGTTTCAACTCGCAACTTTTGCTTTCGTCTGTCCGGAATTGGATGTACGACTCGCGTACAGGTCATAGTTTTCAGCGAATCTTGACGATACTTGATACACAATTCCGATGACAATACGTCAAGGGTTTGATTTCCTCAATAAATTCTTATCATCTAAATCGACACCTACGTTTTATACCCCACCCACGTGTACTTGTGTTTCCTCTAATTTCAACAATGGGAATAATATATTATTTACCATGCACTCTAAGGTAGGTAGGTCTACCTAAGATAGATATCATGATTATATGATATGTGTCTAAAAATAATCGTTAATCGGTATTATGTATCTAAAATAATCGTTAATTATCGAACCGAATATTGGCCTACACATCACTAAAATTGTTTTTTGACATGTGACAGATGACATTACATAAGCTTCACAGATGCCTTCCAGTTTGAAAACAATTAAAAAATCAATCGGCCATGTTGTTTAAAACTCCGATTCGTTTCGTAATGAAATCTCAATAATTGTCATCAATTTTTTTTAACGATATATCAATTTTAATATATCCTATGTTAAGCGCCGGTTATTTCTAAGCATATTAGTGAAAACCGCATGAAAATCCATTCAGTATTTTAGGAGTTCAGTCATAACAAACAAACAAACAAACAAACAAACAAACAAACAGACAAAGTGTTTAAAAAGTGGCTTAACGTGATCAGCGGCTAATTTTAAGCCAACCTGTGTCATTTTTTTCTTGATATCTTGCAATTACAGATTTTTTTATCTCTACAGTTTTATTATATGTATAGATAAAACCTTTCGATGGAGAGGATTTATCGAAGTGGTAAAATAGTGAACTATTTTGCCAAATCTCGTACAAAAACTAATTTGGATATTCTAAAAATGTTGCCATCCCCTTTTAATATAGAGCATTAGAGAAAGACTGCACATCATAACACATCTTCAGCCTTTTTACGTCCACTGCTGAACATAGGTCTTCTCCATCAAGGGGAGGTTTGGTAATCCAAACCTCCCTTTGATGGAGAACTTGCCATGCATGAATTGAGGGGGGGGGGGGGTGGTCATAAATATACAGGCCTTCTCCAACGTTTATCATAGGGGGGGTTTGCCATAATCACCACGATTGGCAGGTGCCTTTGTGATCGCAGAAGGTTTCTGAATATTCCCTTAGCCACTTTTACGGCACCTGCGAGAAGAAATGGTCCTATTCTTACGCGGCACCCGTTAAAAAGTGTTATCAAAGAGTACGTAATGCATTAGTTGCACGTCTAAGTGTAAAACATATCAATGGCACTGGGGCCGTATGCTTGTTTGCTATCTTTATTATTCATATTATTGCAAGAGATTTAATTAATTAATCGAGAATTAATTAATCTCGGTAGCAGTTACATATTTGGCGTTGAGACCCCGTGGGAACCGAAAGCTCATCGCGTTTTCCAAATTTTATCAGAGCCCCATATACAAATTGTATATCTAAGTGTGTTGTCTAGTGTAGGAGCTACTTTGAATATCCACGGAATACTCTAAAAATCCAGATACTAAGCAGGTGCTTAATATTATTGAAGATATGGAAGAAAGAACGATGGTCGATTTTAGTTGAAACAATATCTTATGAAAATAAGAACTTGACAATATGAAAGAAGAACGTAGGTAGATTTCTGTTAAAATAATAATCGTTAAAACAGGGGTGAAACCAAAGATTATAAAGCCCGTTGATAGCTCGTGAACATAATTTCTCGTACAAACACGACTCACCTGCGCGGGCAGCGGGCGCGGTAACAAAACGAGACAAAGCTATACGAAGTTACAAAGGACAGAGCAGGATGGAACATAAGACATCAATGGGTTTCCGTGATTTGTATGAAAATAGTAGTTGAAATACACTACTCATTTTCGTATGAGAGGAAGTTGTATCATTGGTCAACTGGATTTATATACAGTTGACCAATGACACAACTTCCCCTCAATGGGATAGTCAATGGGAGAAACCGACTTCAATGAAATACTTGACATTATCATGTTTTATAATATTTTCCAGTTATTTTGATTTGAAAACCATACTACTGAAACGATTTTGATCAAATTTCTGTAGGATCAATCTGGATATAGTATAAAATAATATAAAAAAATTCAGCTCAAGGCCGAAAACCTCAAACGCCACAAATATGCACTCCTTGATAGGGCCTACATATTTGAGCCGTTTGGGGTGGAGACAATGGGTCCATGGGGGCCCGCCGCCATGGAAACGTACCGGGACTTGGCCAAACGTTTGGTGGAGGCATCAGGTGACCAGAATGCTGGCTTTTAATTTGCACAAAAGATAAGCATTGCCATCCAGCGTGGTAATGCTGCCAGCATTCTGGGCACTTTTCCCTCCGCCAACGGTTTATTTTAGGTTTTATATTTTAGTTTTTAAGTTTTTAGGTATAGTTTAGTTTTTAGGTCTAGTTTAGTTTAGTATATACATGTTATTTAAGTTTTTACATCCAATAAACCTATATAAAAAAATCAAAATAACTTGTTTATTTCAAGTAACATAGACTAATACTAAACTACACATTCATTGAAAGGGACAGTCACATTAATTAATTATTTAACTATATTATATTTCAAATAAATTTACATATTGAACACAAATAAAATAAAAATAATGTCAACTTCATAATCAAACCATCAGAACCTAAGTTAAGTAATAAATGGCGCAACAAAGAATAAAAAAAAAGGCGGCAGTTATGAGGTATCACATTTAAAAATACAACAATTGTTTTTGAAGTCAGTAGTAAAATAGCAATAAATAAAAAAGAATTTAATGATTTTCTGCCCGCTGTGATCGCCTTAACCCTTGAACAAATTTAATTTATTCAACTCCAAAGCTCTAATTAACCCCAAAAAATAAAAAAAAACACGAGAGAGACAAACTGATATACCAGTCGACTCATACACAGCAACTATATAGTCCCACCCAGTGACACTGTAAAAGTTGGTAGAGACCAACCGCATTAGCCCGTTAAAAAAAACCAACAACTAGGACAGCAATGCGAGGTATTTCCTACACTGATTGCTCAATAAATACTATAAAACATGATTTATACCTCCATTAGAAAGAGTAGTGGCCAGTGCTACTGACCTCTGACGTCATAACACAATGATCTATAGACTGCTTTGAACGCTAACCTAATTCTCGTGCGTGTAATGTGTAAACAAATAAAATTGTGAATAAATATAGGTACTTCGCAGGTGATAATGGAAGACGGAATGACATCTAGCACCTGTTATTACTTTTAAATCTTATTATGACAGAATATTTTTTTAAATCCTCTACAACATTTTTTTTATGTAAGCGAATGACGTGACGAGCTAGTCGTTCGCCTGGTGTTAAGCGACACGGCCGCCCATAACAGCTGCAGTGTCACTCGGAACTCTAATAAAGCTTCGCATGACACTGCACTGCGCACGTCATCCTGAGACATTACACAGTCTAAAAAAGTTTTCTAGACTGTGAGATCAGTTCGTAAAGTCTCATTTGCCTAGTAACTTCACTAGCTACAATGCATTCAAACCGGAACACAGTAGTGCTTGCACACTACTGCTTGGCGGCAGAATAACTGGCAAAGCGGTAGTACCTACCTAGACGAACTTTGCAGAAAAGTCCTACCACCTATGTATCATCACCTGAACATAAGCTTCTCATTAGGGTGGAGAAGGGATGCTTCTATACTTGGTTTTCTGATAGGGCGTTTTTATATTTGGACATTTTTGAGCTCTTGGACATTTTTATTTTTTGACATTATTCGTGTAAATCGGTGAAGGTAGATGGAACTCGAGAGTTTCTATCAAACTTACGTGCTTCGAACTTGATTCGAGCTAGCTTCATGTTTGGATTCAGATAGGGCTGCGAAACGAGCGGGAAATACAGTAAAAATACAGTTAATTAATACGATTAAGAATACTAAGTTAACTTTAAACTTCTAAAATAATGCACTTAATTGAAATAAATATTATTAAGGTCCTAGACCGATGATATCCACGTTAAGCCTAGATGCATTAATCACTAAATGTTTTTATTTACAATGGTCTTATTATATTTGGCTACTGTCTCGCCTGATGATAAATGACAATGTGATCTAAGGTGTAGCATGCATGGCATCCCTATTCACTCTTCTCTTAAATAATCTCTGATCATAAAATCAAAATCAAATTATTTTATGTCTGGTCGAAGCAACACGTGACCAAAATGCTGGCCTCTACTTGGGCCAAAGGTTGAGCATTGCCATTCAACGTGGCAATGCTGCCAGCATTTTGGGCACGTTTTCTACTGGTAGTGGTTTGTTAGATTAGTTTTGTATCATATTGTTAATTTTTTAGTTTTAGTTAGGTAGAAATTTAGATTTATAGAATAGTTTAGATTGTAGGTATAGTTTAGTGTAATTATTATTTTTAATTCTTATTACATGTTATTTAAGTTTTCACGAAATAAAAGTGCTACATTTTTGAGTAATTCAATACTGTGAACATTTTACTGCAAATAGGCTATTCTTAGCACTTTTATACAAGTCAAATAAGATTATGTACTTAAAATACTTCAAATTTAGCAACCCTATTACAATATGTGACTGAAAAAAAGTTCTCGTCTACTCTAGGTGCAAGCAATCTGGCACAACGTATGAATGAAATAAACATTATGCTATAGAGATCGCCAATGTAGTGGCCCCACCACAAAACATCAGGTCATGTGACACTGCAACGACCATCGCAAAGTCAGCGCACAAGATGTACCATTTCAATGTTGCAATTCTAATACTCATCACGTTTCAGAAACTTTATGCAACTAACGAGATGTAGGTAGAGCTTATTCTGTGAGTGTGCGATGGAATTGCACAACTTAATTCCCCCATCCCCTTTTTACCATCGTACAACTAGACGCACAGAAACACGGCATCCGTATATGGTAGAGATTCCTCGATTATGTACAAAGCGTTTTGATTCCTCGTTTATAATTCGGACAGCAATGGAATGGAATACCTTACCAGCGTCATTGTTTCCTGACAAATACAATCTGGGAGTTTTTAAGGTTAGAGTGAACCGGTATCTTCTAGGCAAGCATGCTACATCGTCGACCGCGTCGTCACTTACTATCAGATGAGACCGTGGTCAAATTTTAGCCTATCGTTGATAAAAAAGAGCTGGTTAGAATCTACTTTGTAGGACTGCTGAAAGAGTTCTTCTAATTATAAAGGTGCCATAATAACAATTCGCCTGTATTCCACTGCCAAGCGCGTGGAAGCACTACTGTGTTCTGGTTTGAAAAACCACATGTACCTAATTATAAAACTTGATGGGACTGACCTTAGAGTATACATTAGCAAAGAGCTGACATACCCTAATCGGTAATAGTCCCAAAATTATACAAATTAAAAAAAAACTAAAACTATCTTATGATTCAGCATACCTACACTAATACTGGCCTACACGAGAAAAAGAAGAGGATATAATTATATCTGATCTCATGTAGGCAAGTCGTCAGCCCTGATGGCGTAGCATACGCACCGAGAGAAAACTTTTCGTCGCAGTTAGAGTGAGACACACATAGACGCTACCATAGCCTCGTCACGGTCTCTCACGAGAAAATGTGTCGAGATAATTTTGTCGCGGTGCGCATGCTCGGCCTGCAGGTGTCGGAATTTTTAGCCACCCGAAGGCTTTTGACTTGGCTTAACCGCTGTTGCAATGCGTCAACGGGAAAGACACAGCTTAACCAAAACTCGGTAGCGCTCTTTCTCTAGATCTAAGCACGTTCACCGTAGTATTTGTGGTACGACAACAGCCTGGAGATCGACCAAAGGCTTAATGTGCCCTTTAAAGCACGGTAACGCTCAGTTCAGCAGGCCTATGTTCAGCAGTGGACGTCTTCAGGCTGTTAATGATGAATGCTCAGTTGCTAATAAGTACCACTTTTTGTAGTGGTCACCCATCCAAGTAGAGATTGCGGTGAACGTTGCTTACTTTACCGATCCGTTATATTGGCAAGTCAAGCTTCACTATGAACGCTACAAAAAATACACTGCGCTAATTTACGCGTTAGGTAGATACTGTAGCATGCCAGATTTTCTTGCACTTCATCCGTTCTTTACACAGATATAACTGAACAAATGAATCACTTATCTCTCTAATAAATGTCGAGTTACAAGTTTACAACCATTGAGGTATATATACTGGTTAGTAGAAGCAGAACCCACAAGAGATATCGTTTTTTTTAATAAGTTCTACCATAATAATTATTATAATACATCCTAATACATTCGATTAACTCAGGCTAGTACCTACTATCATTGTATTCTATGGTCAAGCGTTTCCTCGCAAAATTTCATCTTAAATGAAAAATAATACTTTACACGAACAAACCATGCAATAGGAACTTAGGTAGTGTCGCGAAATGACACTGGACATTGCTGTAGCCTACAGCTACTTAACGGTAACGACATCTTTTGGAGGTAACGTTACGAATGTGTTACCGGTATTTAAAGCCCTGGCTGTAGGTATCAAATTTTAGTTCACATTTTAGCACAAAATCAATAATTTAGAAATAGGTCACTGGAAATTCTATTGATTATTGTTTGCAGGAAATTTGTCCAAATAATATTTTATTACTTTATGGTAAGCCGAAATCTTTAACACGAGTGAATTTGTAGTGTATTTTTTTTGTTTTGGTATAATCTATACCAATACAAAAAAAAAATTACATTATTTATTTATTGATTAATTAAAAAAAATTGCATTGCATTGATTGTATGCTTAATCTATCAGTTACTCAGAAGAATTTAGGATGTGTAGCGATAAAGAAGCTAAATAAATACTGAAACAGATTGTATCTTTTTTATGTATCTCTTTAAGAGCTGTCGCTTACATGTGCCACTTTTTAAGTCTAGAGGCATGAATCTTTATGCTTAAATTCATGTCTAGAGGTTATTACATCAACGGAGTTACAAGTTTTATTTTAGACGCGTTCACGACGCGAATGTACGCGGAGATTTATAGACCCGGTGTTTATAAATGGTGTAATGCTTCATTCGAAATCTGTTCATAATAATTATTTTGTAAACATTGCACAATGTAAACTTTGGGATGCTGTGTTTAAATTTATGGTTATTGTGAGCGGAGAAGATTTGTTTATTTGAATATGATTAATGTAGAGCAGCGGCCTTTAGGAAAGTGTTTTGATATTTTATGTTAAGTAGGATAGGAACAGACAAAATAAAATGAGATAGTTTTAAAAATTACATAATCGTGGTGACGGTTTTGGATATTAGAGACACGAATCTTTGAAATGACGTTCTCAGACAAATGTTGTCGAGTCGCAAATGTGTTAATGTCCGATTGCAGATAGGTCATTTCGCAAACGCATTGTTTTGCATCGTGGCCCAAATGCTGATACGTCAATACCCAACTGCATGATAACGCAGAAATGAATTAGGTACCGATCATATTACGTCAGAACCAGGAGTACCTATGTCGTTTCACTAGGTTGTTCTTTTGATAGTGTTTTTTCGCATTTAATTTTTTTTCATTCGATCCGAAGTTCAGAAATGAAATGAAGAAATGAAAAAAAATGATCAAATACAATTTTTAAAATGTTTGTTATGTTTAAGTCTCAATCTAACTTCATTAAGCACACATATATATAAAGCTTCTAACTACAATTTTATAACCTATCAATTTACGTGTCCACAAGTGTCAAGTTCCAAGAACACTTGTAACATCCGCCAGGTGGCGCTGAGTGCCGACAAAAGTCAACAGATTGACCGCTCGTCGCTCAGTGGCACACCGCCGTAAAATTTTACGTCGTACGCGAACTCAATTGACCCGGATCGGTTTATGGCTCATGTACTCGGTAATGAGTGTGACAGTAACAGATAGTTTTATTGGTTTGACGGTCGGTGTCTTTGATACTTCACGAGTTTTGCTCATATTGTTTTATACTTAGTAATTGTAGGTCTAGGATTCATTATAGCCCAGTGGTAGGAATCAACAGGATCAGCAGTAATATGACGCATTTTTTACATATCATCCATCATCAACAGCCTGAAAACCTCCACTGCTGGACATAGACCTCCCCAAGAGAGCGCCACTTTGAGTGGCTGTTCGCCTCCTGCATCCATCGGCTTCCCGCGGGTTTCACCAGAGTCAGTCTAGTGGGGGGCTGGCCTACGATGCGTCTTCCAGTTCGTGGTCGCCACTCAAGAACCTTTCTTCCCCATCGGTTGTCAGTTCTATGAGCGATGCCCATTGCCATTTTAACTTGCTAATTCTAAGAGCTATATCGGTCACTTTAGTTCTCCTGTGGATCTCCTCGTTTCGGAGCTTATCTCGCAGGGAAACTTCGAGCAGAGCTCTCTCCATAGCTCGTTGCGCGTTAAGCTCACTAATGATAATTTCTCATTATCTCATATCGCTTAATGAAAAATCTGATCCTATGACAGCTGCTAATATATAATTTTGATTTTTACGCACGGTAAACTGTTTTCTACGCGTCTACCGTAAACGTGACAAATTCCGAGCATCATGCCGCACCGGTATGTTGGAACCTTCATGATTACCTACCTCTTATTTTTCCTTTATAATTTAATTCAATGAATTATTTTAGCTTATACTTTTATGTATCTGCCATCTACATTATGTTTTTATTCCGTACTACGAAGCTACAACGCTAATACTTACAAGTAAGTCTCCTATAAACTTCTTCACTAGTAGAATAGGGCCCTTCGCCTAAAATGCTGCTAGAAATTACGAGATAGCTTAGTAGCATAGACATATTATATGTAAAGTACCTAGCAGTACTATAAATAAATAAATAAAAATCTGTGGACATGTCACACAGCGCCATCTAGCCCCAAACTTAGCATAGCTTGTGCTAAGGGATCCGGAATAACTGATAGAATACTTAGATACTTTTTGTTTCTAAATACGTACATAGAATACAATATAACACCCAGACACAAAAAAAACACCTATGTTCATCACACAAATGTTTGTCCGGAGTGGGAATCGAACCCACAACCTATAGTTCAGAAAGCAGAGCTAACTACCAATTGAGCTAACAGGCCAGTTAAATTTATTATTTTATTTACTTTATTAAAGTAACTCTAATTATAACCTTTTGTCAAAATTTGTTAGAGTTTTTGACCATTGGTTACCATGACTACGGATCAAAAACCCGCCCTAATTAAATAAGAACTTTAAAAAGCCGAAAGTGCAAATATTACTTCGTATATACGTAAAATGACGATTAACTACTTAATTAAGTAGGATTCTTCGAAGCCTCTGTTGAAAGTGCTACGTATTAGCGTATTTAATAATCTTGTACAACCAATTTAATCTTTACATAGAGCTATTTGGTCGACAACTCGCTTCGCAACAAAGACAACTCATCGCTCCAGAGAGGAGCTATCGCGCCGACAAAGAATGTCATTTGCTGGTCGCATTACTACCGCTAGTGTTGGGAAATGCGTTGCGAAAGTGCCATATTATTTCGATATTCGGTTATCGAGCTTTTGATATTTTCTTGCTTTTTTAATTAGTGAGAAATCAAAAAGTTTGTAATATAGTAAAAGAAAAATAAGCTAAGTGCAAGAAAAAAACAAAGCTAGCCAGCAAGTATATCAAAATAAGTGTAAAACCCTATTAAGTCGGTAAACCACAGCGTAAGAATATAATTTGTCATCTACTACCTAAAGATATACCAAAAGTCACCAATTGAATTATGATTTGTTCGGTTGAATTATTAGAATAGTAATTCATATCTTGCTTGCTATAGAACTATCGGTTATTGACTTTATTATAGGTATTATAGGCGTCACATATTTTTTTAGCTTTTGGTATCATTTTACTCCCCATACGTATGGGTACTGTTTATTTATTTTGTGCCTATTCTTTCGGATACTTCAAGAGCCAACATAGGTAACTAGCTACACCTGTATACAGTTTGCTTACGCAACAGGTAATCCTCGCTGCACTGAATTGTGGCGACATAGTAATAAATTATCGATAAGCTTTATCCCATCAATACTTTCCCATCCCTAAGCTTTAGCCTTTGATAGCAGAGGTTCGCGAATAGCCAGCGGTCCTGGCTAGATTGAAAATCATTTACGATCAATGTTAAGGATTATTGAAGAAAAGGGCCGTTTTCATTGAGATGTGAGTGCTTTGGGACTTTAAAAAAACTATTTTTTAGCCAGGTAGTCTTTTGTCAAATTTTGTGATGCAGCAATTCATTTTTGACTCCCGTTAAAATATTAGGGAGTTAGTCTGTGTGTCTGTAATTGTGTGTTTTTTACAACCCTGGCTGATATTTTTTTGAAGATTCATCTCAAGCTTTTCAATGTTTGATGAATTTCCTTATTTTGGGGACTTCCTTTTATATAAAAGGTACATTTATAGTCAGCATTCAGCGATTAAACTTGTAATAACCTCTAAGGATGGGTTTTTATATCCGTAATTAAGGTAACCGATGGTTAAAAATGCTGTCAAATTCTAACCAATGGTCAAAATTAGTAAAGTTTTAACCTATTGGTTACCTTAACTATGAATCTAAAAACCTATCTTAAGTACAAGACCATTAGGTGTAGTATCACCGGGAGGGAGCTATATACCTACCTATAGCAGAAATCTTAGTCAGTAGCCAAAACATCATCATCAACAGCCTGAAGACGTCCACTGCTGAACATAGGTCTCCCCCAGAGAGTGCCACTGAGTGGCTGCTCACCTCCTGCATCCATCGGCTCCCCGCGGCTTTCACCAGCTCGTCGGTCCACCGAGTGCGGGCCAGCCTACGCTGCGTCTTTCGGTTCGTGGTCGCCACTCCAGTACCTTTCTTCCCCATCGGTTGTCAGTTCTACGAGCGATGTGGCCTGCCCATTGCCATTTCAACTTGCTATGTAAAAGCTAAATCGGCCAAAACATACAATTCAAAAATTAACCTTTCGAACGCACTTAACGGACTTTGCATTATTTTTTTGTTTTCTCCTTTATTCTAAAAATAAAATACAGTTTATTACAATTACAGTACACTTTACTCACAACAAAAAGCATTTCGCTTGTTTCTTTGAGAGGCAACTTCTAATAAAGTGAAGGTACGTAAAAACAACATCAAATCATGCTTTATGTTGCTGAAGGTCTAAACGCACTACCACGTTGCGGATTAAGACATAGAATAGATAACCATGCATTAGTGCCAGATATACACAACTCCTACGAAATTATTTTTCTGTTTGTTTACTTTTATAAATACCTAACTTTAAGGAGTGTATGTGTGTATAATTAGGCTACGATAGGGCTGGCATAAACACTGATTAAAAACCCTCAAAAAAAAGCAGGCACAATATATCTTGTTTCGATCCTCGGCCCTGCATGACTTATCTAGTAAGTTATGTGCAGTTTTCGATGCCATTGCTCCGCGCCTCGGAGAGCACGTTAAGCCGTCGGTCCTGGTTGTCATAATAACATCTATTACAATCGTTACGGGTAGTCAGACACCTGATAGAATCTGACGCCTGATCTAACCATTCCTATTACTGGTTCCTTATGGGTTGCGAGGTCAGATGGCAGTCGCTCGTGTAATTCTGGTAGCTCGCCGTTACAGGTTAGATTGAGAGCCGAACCCAATAACAAATGGGAAAAGGTAATGATGGTAAATGTCTTGCTTCCGCTTCTCCGTCTTATTAACGTTTTTGACCCGCAACGGCTTGGCCCGTGGATTCAAAAGTTGAATGCAAAAGATGTATGCTTTTTGTCGGGACCAAATGACTTCAAATTATTTTTATTTTATCATTTAGAAACAGAGGGCAACCTCCATCTTTGATTTAGCTAACGGTTTCGCCCCCATCGCATCACAGCCGCGGCGTTTAGAAACAAAACTATTTAAAGCCTCGAGATCAGGATGCCCATTGCGCTACAAAGGGCGCCCACCATTAATTTTACCATCATCATCATTACCACACTCCAGCACATCCATTCTTGCATCACCTGCTTTAGCATTATCGTCATAATCATCATCACCCTGAAACAGCTATACCAGCGACCCAGGACCATTCTCCGCTACTCCAAGCAGTTAGGGTGGCTGGATAAATAAGCTGGCGGGGGTAAAGGCACCAAAACAAGCGGGACGTCAGTCCACGAACGCACGCGAGGGAAACGCGACCCCATCTCGCCCCACCACGGTGGAAGACTGCTCATGGGGGGTTTTAGTGGGTTCGAGTTCACAGTTCACACCACCTGCCTCCACCCCTCTTCTTCTTCTTCTCGTGTAGGCAAGTGGTCAGCCCTGGTATCAAAGGCTTGGCTTAACGACTATTGTCTTAAGACAACAGCCGGCACCGATCCGCAGCACGGTAGCACTCATTTGTAAATACCACTTTTTGCTGTAGCGGTCACCCATCACAGTAATGACTGCAGCAAACGTTGCTTAACTTTACAGATCGGCTAGAAACGGCTAGTCGTGCTTGGCTATGAGCGCTACATCTGCTTATTCAGCGTACAATCTTGGAGTATTGATCAAAATGCAGAGACACCCTGGTTATATAGTGCCGTATCACTGTTCCCACCCTAATGCACCTTAACCTTAAGTTATAAAGTTCTTTTGTCCGTCAGTCTATCTATACGTCCACTCCACACGCACCATAACTTCAAATGGTTTGTATATTGCAGTATAAAATCCGATAGAAATAATGGATATTTTCGTATTTTTATGTTCTGTGATAGTAGACTGTGGTCTGTGTGCTCTTGAGTGGAGACCTGATATTCTGGGCAATTTGTCTTAAACAGTTTTATTAGTCTAGGGCAGTACTATTATGTATTCTGTGGTCTAGGGTAGAGACTTGGGATCTTTTATGGCTACTTAGACTGATTATTTTCCTGCTGTAAAATGATTAACAGTCTATGATACAATACTAGGTATGCCTTAGCTTTTCAATGTCTAATGGTAATGACTATAAATTGAACTCAAATATCAAACACTATTGTATCTGCTTGACGATGGATATTTAATTTGCCTTGTGCCGTATTGCTTGCACCTGGAAAGAGACCTTTTGTTTTTTTTTCATACACATTATTGTAATAGGCTTGGTATATATAACATTTGACATTGCACACTTTGTGATTTCATGTGCTCAGTATTTACAATAATTTAATTTAAGTACTTGGTGGCGCAAAAGTAAAGACCCTATTTGGTTCAGCTATAACATTTTTTCTAAATTAGAAAACTAGATTTAGGTTTTTTTAAATGTATATTTGTGCCATTAAATTTCGTACCATTAGGATTTAAAGATGATGTCTTTTAAATGGTGACCTCCAGAGTTGATACACATTTGAGCCCTATTTATGACATTTTGCATAACTTGCCGTAACACTTCCTGCGATATGTTCGTTATTTCTTGACGAATGTTTTCTTTTAGAGCTGCGAGAGTCTGTGGCTTGTTCACATACACCCGAGATTTCAAAAAACCCCAAAGAAAGAAGTCTGGACTGGTCAGATCGGGTGATCTTGCAGGCCAAGGCAAATCGCCAAAACGAGAGATAACTCGGCTTGGAAAAGCGTCCCTCACTAAGTCCATAGTGTCGCGCGCTGTGTGTGCCGTAGCGCCGTCTTGTTGAAACCAGATGTGCTCCAGCCCCAATTCGTCCAAACTGGGTATCAAAAACTCACGTAACATGGTTCTGTAGCGTTCTCCAGTGACAGTTATCGCATTGCCTCCAGCGTCTTCGAAAAAATAGGGTCCGATCACTCTGTCAACACAGATGCCACACCATACAGTAACTTTTAGTGGGTGTAGAGGTGTTTCTTGAATAATGCGCGGATTATCAGTGCCCCAGAACCGAGTATTCTGCTTATTGACATGCCCTGAGAGATGGAAATGCGCTTCGTCACTCATAACCAATTTTGAAGGAAAATCATCTTGCAAAATGTCATAAATAGGGCTCAAATGTGTATCAACTCTGGAGGTCACCATTTAAAAGACATCATCTTTAAATCCTAATGGTACGAAATTTAATGGCACAAATATACATTTAAAAAAACCTAAATCTAGTTTTCTAATTTAGAAAAAATGTTATAGCTGAACCAACTTTTACTAGCTTTTACTAGGTGGTAGGACTTTTCTGCAAAGTTCGTCTAGGTAGGTACCACCGCTTTGCCAGTTATTCTGCCACCAAGCAGTAGTGTGCAAGCACTACTGTGTTCCGGTTTGAAGGGCATTGTAGCTAGTGAAATTACTGGGCAAATGAGACTTTATGATCTGATCACTCAGTCTAGTAATCTGATTACTAAACTGGGTGATGTCTCAGGATGACGTGCGCAGTGCAGTGTCACGCAAAACTTTATTGTTGTAAAGTTCCGGGTGACACTGCAACTGTTATGGGCGGCCGTGTCACTTAACATCAGGTGAACGACTAGCTCGTCACGTCATTCAATGACGCAAAAATAAAAAGGGATATATAATACCGTGACGCCAACACTGATTTTGACTTTTCTTTTGACAAGTGGTCTGACATTGTTGCTGCAGTATTGACATATTGTGAAAGCATGAGTGACTAATGGAGCAATACGGGTAATCCCGATAGTAGTGACAGTGAATAACATTTCTTATTATTTATTTATTTTTATTTTATTTTTTTTGTTTAATTCTGACTTTATTTTATTTGACATTTGTAATAATCCATTGTACCTATTTTTTATTATTTAATACTTTGACATGTTTATTCTGTATGAAATGTTTTGTGGTAATTGTAATTGTTTTTGTCGTTTTTATCACAATAAATAAATAAATAAATAATAAGCACTATTGTTTTGCGAAAGTAGTCCGCTTAAATTAGGTGCCATGCACACAATTTGCTGTGCACAGAAATAGATAACGCAGCAGAACCAGCCTTTGACGAAGCCACCAATAATAATAAATAATGAACTTACCTCAATTGTCAATCACGACAACGTGTAGATTTATTCTTTGTATTTATTTGACAAGAAGCTATAAAGCACTTTTACACAAAACGTGTATAAATATTTTAAAAATGCTGTTAAATATTATTTATACCTACAGCTGTCAAACAAAACGTTTTCTAGTTATTAAAATTTTGTTCAATCGCGCAATGAATATGAGCACATTTTATTTCTTGCCATCGAGTACTTGACAAAGAAACTGCAGCTTGATCTGTGATTTATCAGCACGAATAGACTTTCATTTCAAGTCGTTTTCATTAAAGATCCGACTAGGTACGACCGATTTATCATAAATACATCCGATGAGCTGTAGCTATTTTTACTACAGTCAGGCACATTTGTACCATTGTTGACAGTGAGTTATATAAAATTGTTGATGCGACATTATCGTATCATGGCGAAAGGTGCTGCCACTCTCCGCAGCTTCTTCGGGTAGAAGAAAGGTCACATAAGGCGTCCAGCCGTCAAAAGAAGGAGGCAAATTGCTCAAGAACACCCCTGGGGTGCAAGCCTGGGCTTGGGCTGTATCGAGAGAAGAAGATCGAGAAGACTACGTCCACTGCAAGTAAGCCCTATATGGAAAGTGACGACCGTTCTAACTAATCTACGGGAGGTAGGTACGTTGGCTTCGCCGGCTTAGTCAGTGTGTGGTTGTGTTACGCTGGTATCCTATACCGGTGCCGAATTATCTGAGCCAGTAGGGCTAGACTGGTCTGGTGACCTTAGTGCAGCCGATGCTACGGCCGCGATATAAGATCACCCAGGTTGCTTAAGAAGTGTCTCGAGCGGTGAATACGGGGTGCCAGGCGAGCTTTAGATTTTACTGGTCTTTACAAATGAGCTTGCGGTTTTTTGTGAAAAAAGTTACTGTAATTTTTTCTTCATTTTTGTATCTATTAATCAAAGTAAAGTAATCGCCCACGCAAACATCTTTGCCAACGCAGTGGCAGTTTACAGATGCCCTTCTTCAAGAAATCAGCTGGAGTGAAGCCACAAATTCTTCAAAGGCATTTTGTAGGTACTACCTTTCGGGTAGATACTAAACTATTTTCACTTTTTTTTATAACATGGGCTGACAAACAAGCTGACGGCCCTCCTGATGGTAAGCAGTTACCATCGCCTACAGACACCTGCAAAAACAGGGGCGTTGCCGATGCGTTGCCTACCTTTTAAGACTCTATTTACCCGTCGTTTGAAGCGCCCCATGTTGTAGCTCAGCGGAAACACCTCGGAGGCTAGCTGTTTCCACATCTTGGAAGTACGTGGCAGAAATGACCTCGTGAAACGGACTGTGCGAGACTTCTATGGGTCCACGAGGTGTGGATGAGCTTTTTGACGGTGATGAGCTATAAAACCGCGATGCTGGTGTTAGGTTGACAGCTCTACAGAGCATTCCCCATTGAAGATTAAATAAAACTTTTATTTGCCTTAACTTTCGCTTTAGTTTTCTTTTACTGAAACAGCGGCGTTACAGGATTCGAACCAGCAACTTAAACTGATCACAAGAAGACGCTATTGCCAAAAGACGTCATCGCCTCATAAATCAAAACTAAATAATTAATGAAATAAATAATAACTATAATGTTGAATATCAATTCTCAGCCACAGAAATTGTCTTGAAACTTTGCAGACTTGCCCACAGAATAATTAGTGTACAAACTAGTTAGAAATTATTATTATTAGATTTTGAGGCTGCCAAATCTGATAATCTGTAGTCTGGTATTTATATTTTAGAATTACTTAATTTTTTAACACGTTTATAGAAGTGACAACTTTCATAATAATTTTACCTACGCTTTAATTAAGGATTGTAGACACAGTTTGGGATGGCGCTGCAACTGCAGAGCAGAGCATGTAAACAGTTGGTACGAATGTAATTTTTGTATCTGCTTTCTTCTGCATCTGTTGTCTTGTACTATCATTTATTCTGTGGTATTTGGGCAGTATTGCCATGATATTACTGGCTTTAGGTGAAAATGTCCCCTTGTTTTACGTGTTCTGTTATCTGAACCTATTCGAGAATTTTTTTCTGTTTAATCGTAGGACGGAGTAAAAAAAATACGGTTCGCCCCCGAAGCGTCATATTTTTTAATGCTCTGTGAATCGTAGCTAAGAACTTCCACTTTTGAAAAGTGTTGCCATGTAACCTATCTTTGTATCACGTATTGTACAGGTGTTTACACGGCCAGTCTTGATACTAGAACGGCTTGTTCGTTACATCGTTTGCTTAGACCTGAGTATAAAAATATCTCAATGGGTTTTACAAAAATATTTGCAAAATACAATTAAAACCAATTATATAATTCTAATATAAAGTAAATATAATAATGTAGTAGAAAAAATATATATAAGTAGCCTAAAAGAATCTATTTTAACCATCACAATACCTCCCATTTGTAGGCTTTGTTTTTCGTTTTAGTAATCGAAAAAGTCTATCCAAGTTCGAGCAATTTCTATAAATGTTTCGCAAAAGAAAGGTTATAAAAGGCATTAGATTGCTAAGATGACCAGCGGCGGGGATCCACAACATTTTATTGTTATGCTCACTTTTTTTCTTATAAATACTTATACTTAGGTGATATTTATTTTTAAAGGTTATAAATTGAAATGCACCAAGCTTTTTTTGGAGCTGGCGATAAAGAAGTCAATGAATTCAACTCCATTGAGCTAGGGGCTTTAATTTACACTTTAACACAGACAGCCGATGAAAGGTTCTCGAGTAGCGAACACAAACCAGAAGACGCAGTGTAGGCTGGCCCCCGACCAGGTGGACCGACGACCTGCACCCCTACCGCGTAACTATTCTGGTAATGAACATTGTCTGTCATCCTGCACGCGCCAATTTACAAGTCCGTGAGTGCGAGCAAAAGAGCAGATGATCACCTTCGCCACCAGCCTAGATAAGTCTGGTAGCGATGGTTCAAAATTGCAGGGAACCGTTGGATATAACAAGCAAGCAGCCGCCCAAAATTTTTTTTTAAAACTAAATAGGACCGCATTGACCGCAATCTCACCTGATGGGAAGTGACGATGCGATCTACGATGGTACATGCTTGCCTAGAAGATAGGTACCTATTAACTCGCGACTTGAAGAGCTCCAGATTGTACTTATCGGGAAACAAAGACGCTGGTAAAATATTCCATTACTTGGCTGCTCGGATTATAAATGTCGAGTCAAACAGCTTTGTGCGAATTGAAGGAATATCAACCATAAATGGATGGCGTGTAGCTGTACGAAAAGAAAAAAACACGCTCTATAAGGAATACCTATGCTCAGCTTGAAGTCTTCAGGCTGATGACGAGACTGTTCCAGACTTGCAGATTGTGTGATACGAGCAAAAATCTATCTACCTACAATATTTATGTTTATTATATAGCAGTATCACCTGCTCAGCGCAATCTACCGATTAATTTGTAAAGGAAAAATTTGAATCACGAATGGGATTCGAACCCGCATCCATCCGTCCTTTTAGCCGGAACATGCTTTACCTACCGTGACAAGTGGTCTCATGTTCGAATTTATCCTTCAACTTTTACAACCAACTTACGGGGTTAGCTAATTATTAACTTTATTGTTTTAAAGTTCCGAGTGACACTGCAATTGTTATGGGTGGCCATGTTGCTTAACATCAGGTGAACGATTAGCTCGTCCCGTCATTCAATTGCATAAAAAACAAAAAAGGCAGTGCACATCTATACACATGCAAACATGTTATCTCTAAGCATGTCCCGGCTATAGGGACGGATGGATGCGGGTTCAAATCCCGTTCGAGATTCGTATTTTTCCTTCACAAATTATTTATCTACCTACGTTATTATTAGCTTAAGAAACCCAGTACGAAAAAGGTTGAGAACACCTGCACTCACGCAATCCTAAATTGGCATCAAACACCAACCCCGTGAAATGGGAGGCGTTTATCCAAACAGCACTTAGTAAATTGCGATTTAACGCGCTCACGGCTAACCGTGTTTCGTTAATACGGCAACATAAACTGCAACGACTTAACAATTTGGGATAAAAAATTAATGTATAGAGACTAAAAATGGGAGTACGTACCTTATCCATACAAATCTCATTAAACTAAAATGTTACTATTTTTATAACAATGACTAAGGGTTGGTTCATTGATCCCAACTTAAGGTAACCAATGGTTAAAAATGCTAAAAAAATCTAACCAATGGTCAAAATTTGTTAGAGATTTTAAGCAATGGTAACCTTAAGTAGGTATGAATCAAATGCTAACAAATTCTAACCAATGGCCAAAAGTTAGCATTTTTAACCGTTGGTTAAAATCTCTAACAAATTTTGACCATTTGTTAGAGTTTGTAAGAGTTTTTAACCTTAACTATGTATTAAAAATCCCACCCTAAGTGGTAGGACTTACCAATATTTTGCTAGATATTCTGCTACCAAGTTGTAGAGTGCACGGAATACCATCTCGCTTTGAAGGTCATTGTAGCTCGTGAAATTGCTGTTATTATAATTATGAGACGTTGTAGAAGATATATTAGGGCTTTAGGGTATAGGTACGTAAACATAGTGCGTGTAATCGAATTCATTAGCATCTTTTGAAACTAGGTACCTACTCCTGCCACTGGTCACTTGTGGACCAAGATTTTTGGAATCTAACGCATCGATTTGGTATTGATAATAACTACAAAATATGGGATTACTTACGTAATCAACTACAGTACAAAATAAAATTAAAATAGTTAAGTACTGTTCTAAATTATTACACACAAGAAAAAAAAACTTTTATCAGTATCAAAATCATTCGTACCAACTACGTGAGGCACCGCGGCAATCTTCATAATTTTCAATAAAAAACATTTTTATTAGCACTCTTTACCCTATAATAATCATCTATAAATGATGTACATATCATGTACTCAATTTACGCTAATGAATTAAATTGCATCCTGTGTATTAGCGTTTAATTTGCCTATGGTAAGGTGGTGGAGGATACTATGTCGTTACTTGAATCGTAACCTCTGTCTCCTTTGTCTACAACACTGTTGTGAGTCATTAGTCTCACCGTTTGTACATACAAAAAGAAATTATACAGACGCAAAGGGAGTTTTATTTTGAAACAGATAATGTGAATTTTATGGAGAAATAATAGATACAAAAACAAATGAATACAGACGCAGAGTGGATTGTATTATGCGACACATAATTTGAATTGAAATTTATTGTTGTAATCAATCATGATTGAAAAAAATGTTTTATTGGTATTGCAGATATTGAAACGTGGTTTTCTTGATTAAAAACGATTTAGGTACAATGTCCTCAAGAATTTTCCTAATGTAAAGCAATCAAATCAAATTGATAAAAGAAATTTCAACATGAATAGACGTCCGTGGAGTGGGATCCTGGTGACCTGTAATACAGGTTTTTCTAAACCTACGTCAGGTACCAGTCTCTCACAAAGCAGGTTTACAGTGTTAAAATTAAATTATAACGTTAATGTATTTACATCCAAACTCTGTTAACTAATTTGTGTTATAAATACATATATATATATTTTTAAATAGTTTTTTTCTGTATTACGGTGAGATTTCTTCAAATTACTGTTTATTCCGACAATACATCCACGTCATCATCCCGAGATAAATGCATTTTGTTCATTTGTTTAATTGCCGTGCCGAGACAGGATCGTGCCGAGTAAGGATTTAGTCGTTTACTTTTTATCAAAATTAAAGTTTGAAACTCTTTACGATGGCTGATATAGTATTTTTTTTATAAATTTATTATTTGCTATACTCAATCATTCTGTCTTCACGTTGACTTGTCTACATCTATTAATATTTTACTCAGGCATATACCTAAATGTATAAACAAATAGTTTGCATGTCTACGCAGAAATATATCAAACGAAGGAGAAATAAATACCATTTTATTGAGTGTAAAATACAATTTTCTCGTGTCAACGACCTTGTTTATTTTTATTGAGGTCAAAAGATCAATTTGATGATGAATTTATTTTCATTATGAACTTTATTTAGTTGCTGGCCAATGTTTTCTATAATATTTTGAGATAAATGTAAGTAGGTACGAAGAAAATACTTCTATTAAATATTATAGTAGAAAAAACAACTTTTAGTGGGTAGCAGTAACCTGCTTCCGACGATATGGTGAAAAGCGCGGGGAGCCGATGGATGCAGATGGCGAGAAGGTGCTCTCTGGGGGAGGCCTATGTTCAGCAGTGGACGTCTTCAGGCTGTTGTTGATGATGATGATGATGAGTAACCTCCTGGCAAGAAATAAATGTAAGTACTGAGCAAAACAAAGGATTCAGGAATATACCATGAGCCTATCTATATTTTAACAATGTAATACACGACCCAGTTCGTTTACGTGATGCAATTTTACGTTCAATTATTATCGATGCCGTAACTTCAAAGAGGTGGGAACAGATAAGATTTTACAGATATATTTTGTAATATTAGTTAGTCGAAGTTTGGAGTAAATCACAAAAATAGGCGGGTAAAAATTTCAATACGATATAGGTACATTAAAGGATATTTTTAATCGCGAGTCCATCACCATGCTTCTCTGCGTTTATTAAAAGGGACATGCTAAGCCAACGTAAGAAGTTGGCCAACTTATGGGATTGGCAGCGCCATCTATTGAGATATTCTTAAAAATCAGCCTAATCAGCCATGCCGAAAGTTACATGCTGTAGGTAAATAATGGCTCCCTGATGTGCCGGTGTTGCCGCAGCTTTATTAAATAGAATTTAAAAGATATCCGAGATCTAAGCCTTATGTTAGTTTTTCATAGAGATTACGATCGGAACAAAGAAACAAACACAACACCACATTACACCAGCATTGTAATACTATGACTTTTGTTTCTATGTTACTTGTATTTCCTTATCATATAACATGGCTAGTACCTATTATAAAACTATTTTACTTTGCATGCAGCTGCTAAGCCAATTATTTTATTTAATTTAATAATTGTAATGTACTTAATTCAAATTTCATATAATGTAATTCAAACACAATGTATGTTGTTTATGAATAAATACAATACAATACAAACATAAAAACAACCATAAACAATACAAACACAAACATAATTTAAATTTGTTTTTTTTAAGCAAAAATTGATTAAGAAACATCAAGGCTGCAATAAACGCTAGTCTTTTATAACTTGACCCCAAACATACTAGCCAATGAGTGATGAGAGTTAAAACAAATATTAGTGAAAAATGACTCTTATGCCATAGAGTATTTTCGTAAAAACCTGTGTAATACTTTCAGTTGTTTACAAACATTCACCGTTTGATGGATTATACTAACAATTTGTTAGTAGGCAAGTACAGTCAGTTGCAAAAACTTTCAACTACTTCTCTAATTTAATAATATTTTTATCATCATCATTATCATCATCGTCAGCACTTATCATCACCACCGCTGTACATAAATATACCTGGCCTTATGGATGCCCCCCACCTTACCGTGGGGTCCCAGTTACCGCGTAGTCCCGGCGTAATAATAGGACCACCCAACTCTTCCCGCGAGTCTGTAACCGGCTAAGAGAATATCCAGGGAATGGGCAACGGCATTCTCCTAGGCCTTCACTAATTGTAGTGATAATCACACGCTTGCCAAGCGTAGTGATCATGACAAACCCCAAATGATAAGCGGCCGAAGTGCTTTTTTATGAAGGAGGCCTATGTTCAGCAGCGGACGTCTTTTGGCTGGTGATGAGCTGACAACAAACATAGGCTTTCATTAGGCCTATTTCTCTGTAATAAATCTAATTCAACGTTCATCATCATCAACGGCCTAAAGACGTTGAACACAGGCGGAAGCCAGGCGAAGGTCTGGGGGGCCCAGAGAGCGCCACTTTGAATGGCTGCTCACCTCCTGCATCCGTTGGCTTCCCGCGGCTTTCATCAGATCGTCGGCTGGGCTACGCTGTGTCTTCCGGTTCTTGGTCTCCACTTGAGAACCTTTCTTCCCCATCGGTTGTCAGTTCTACGATCGATGTGGCCTGCCCATTGCCTGAACAACTTGCTAATTCTAAGAGCTATATCGGTCACCATTCAACTCCCACAAATAACGTCAAATTTACGTTCCAGAATCGCATACAATTTATGCATGAAAAGCAATCTAAATATATTCAGAAATTTTCTCCTACATGCCACTGAAACAAACAACATTTCACTGGAATATTATTTTGCAGGCATAAAAGAAAGGTACAGACCAAACATCAAATCAAAGACCTTGTTAAAGGACGCGCCGTCCCAGACTCTTAAAAAACCCATCATAAATATGCAATAGAAACTTATCAGCTGTTTTATAGCGGTCACCTATAACCACCCTCTAAAACACACGGGATAATCACCCTTAAACCTTTGCCATAAAGCTCAACCTCCCATACGATCTGGGTTATTAAGCATGTAAGTATAAAGGGGTAAAAGAGATTACATTTTATATCCACTCGAGAAGTGTAGTTCGTTGACACTTGTAAAAGTAGGGTTTTACGTCACAAGATTGATGTCAAGATAGATATAAGAAGAGAGTCTTTATTCTGTAATTATTGTTATGTAATATAATAATAATCATCATTATCATCATCATCATCATCAACAGCCTGGAGACGTTCACTGCTCCACAGAGCGCTACTTTGAGCGGCTGGTCGCCTCCTGCACCCATCGGCTCCCTGTGGTTTACACCAGATACAGTGGGGGCCTACGCTGCGTCTTCCGGTTCGTGGTCGCCACTCGTTCTCCTTTCTTCCCCATTGGTTGTCAGTTCTAGGAGTGACGTGGCCTGCCTATTGCCATTTCAACTTGCTAATTCTAAGAGCTATATCAGTCACTTTAATTCTACAGATTTCCTAATTCCGATTCTTACCCCCGTCCTTACTCCCAACAAACTGCAGATGCAGCGACTTTGGGACATTGCAGCATCACCGTGCATAGAGCATGAGTCTGAATCGATCGCCAAGGCAGCTCACACTTTGGCTCCTGTAATTAAAATCACATTCGCGGTTGCCACAAAAAAATTTTTTTTTTAAAGTGTGTTCGATCTTAGACACACATAAGTCACGCTAAACTTTCAGAGTTCCGAGTGGCACTGCTACTGTTATTGGTAGTCATTATGCTTACCATCAGGTGAATGACTAGCACCAATGCCTTTACACATGTGTGCCGAATTAGCACTCACTCTTACAATGGTGAAGGTAAACATCGTGAGGAAACCATGCAACGTGTTCAAGCATCACAAAATTCGAGAACATTGTGTCATCCATCAACACACACTTTGCCATTGTGTTGGGTTATTGTGTAGACTCTCTAGAGAGAGATTCAAACTTAATGGCGGCTGTGAAGTGCGCAACAAGCTGCAAGCCCCCGCACGCTGCGCTCTCCACGTTACGCTTTAAGGTGGAACGTTACACTAGCGCGGGAAATTCATATTTTCTTGCATTCTTTTGTCAATAATAGCTTAATTACTCAACGTGATTACATGAAAACTAATTTTGCGCAAATAAATAGAATGTATCAACAAATTACGATTAAAAGTATCTCCTAAATATCATTGGTTTAGCGACAAATGGCAATAGACTGGAAAACTAAGAAGAAAATTGTTATTAAACTAAGAAAATTTGAATTTCCCGCGGTAGTGTAACGTTCCACCTTAAAGGGAGAATTCAGTCTTGAACACAACTGCAAGGTCGTCGGTCTATCGGTCTTCTATCGGTTACATTTTGGAGAGTGTGCGCATGCCCTACATCAGCTCATTCGACATCCCCTTTCCATTATAGAACTACAAGGCTTGGTGATTCTTCACATCCTTACGTCGTTAGTGTACCACAAGTCCGCACTAAGCGTTTTGCTAAGTAATTCATAGTCCGAACGGCCAAGGAATGGGATGCTCTTCGAGCAACAGTATTTTCTCCTGGATATAGCCTGGGTCTTTTCAAGTCAATAGTAAATGGGCATCTCATGGACAAACGTGCTGCACCTTAGACAACTTCGTCACTTACCATCAGGGAAGTTGTTGTTAAACGTATGCCCATTTTAGCATTTTAAAAAAACACTGCCCGCTTACATCTTATTTTTGCTACTACGGAGCGTTTCGCGCTGACTTCACAGCCGCCATTAAGTTTGAATCACACTCTACCTGTGAGAGAAAACTCGTGTCCCAGTACTGACGACGTATTGGCTCGATAACGCACGCATCAAAATCACATACTTAATCTACATCATCTACACCACTATTATAAAGAGGAAAGATTTGTATTTTTGTGTATGTTTGTAATGAATAAACTCAAAAACTACTGTGCTGATTTCAAAAATTCTTTCACCATTGGAAAGCTACATTCACCCTGAGAAACATAGACTACACCACTACACGTGCGAAGCCAGGGCGAGCCGCTAGTTAAGGATAAAGGAAACATTTTTATCAATTTTACCCTGATATAAAATAACCTACTTTCCCCAAACTTAGCTCTAGCTTCATTATCTCCTCCCTATCAGTCCACTCATTTATCCGTCAACATTCCATACCTTTCCGTCGGACATCGATTGGATTCTGGGTTTTATTAAGACGAATACCCGATAAACTTTTTTACTAAACCCTCGTATTTTCCCCCAACGTTCTTAGAAAAGGGTAAGAAATGGGACGTAAAATGCGGGAAGTCAAAACGTAAATGAGAAATAACACAGGAAACAAAAAAAAAATTAAATAACAGCTATTAAGACCGCAGAAGTTAATAAGGTCGAGTGGAGTCAAGAAAAACTGTGAGATTCCGCCTTCGAAAATGGAGGTGAGGCTTCGTATTATAAAAAATGCTCAGCCAGTTTTATAAGGCCTTTTCAACACATGTGCTCAAAAAATGCATTTACAAAGCCTGTATACATTGTATGAAAGTTTTACGCACCATACAACGGAACGTGCGGTAAAATAAGTACTTTCACCTAAGTACCTATTTTACCGCATCCTCCGTTGTATAGCGCCGTGCATAATCTTTACGGTTTTTATTAAATTTCCATAAAAAATATACTGGGTGGCGCAAAAGTAAAGACCCTATTTGGTTCAGCTATAACATTTTTTCTAAATTAGAAAACTAGATTTAGGTTTTTTTAAATGTATATTTGTGCCATTAAATTTCGTACCATTAGGATTTAAAGATGATGTCTTTTAAATGGTGACCTCCAGAGTTGATACACATTTGAGCCCTATTTATGACATTTTGCATAACTTGCCGTAACACTTCCTGCGATATGTTCGTTATTTCTTGACGAATGTTTTCTTTTAGAGCTGCGAGAGTGTGGCTTGTTCACATACACCCGAGATTTCAAAAAACCCCAAAGAAAGAAGTCTGGACTGGTCAGATCGGGTGATCTTGCAGGCCAAGGCAAATCGCCAAAACGAGAGATAACTCGGCTTGGAAAAGCGTCCCTCACTAAGTCCATAGTGTCGCGCGCTGTGTGTGCCGTAGCGCCGTCTTGTTGAAACCAGATGTGCTCCAGCCCCAATTCGTCCAAACTGGGTATCAAAAACTCACGTAACATGGTTCTGTAGCGTTCTCCAGTGACAGTTATCGCATTGCCTCCAGCGTCTTCGAAAAAATAGGGTCCGATCACTCTGTCAACACAGATGCCACACCATACAGTAACTTTTAGTGGGTGTAGAGGTGTTTCTTGAATAATGCGCGGATTATCAGTGCCCCAGAACCGAGTATTCTGCTTATTGACATGCCCTGAGAGATGGAAATGCGCTTCGTCACTCATAACCAATTTTGAAGGAAAATCATCCTCTTCAAGGTTGAGGTTTATGACGCGCTGGCAGTAATCTAGACGAGCTCGGTGGTCAGCAGGCAGCAGTTGATGAGTCATTTGAGTTTTATACGGGAACATCTTTAAGTCTTTCACCAAAATACGCTGCAGGGTCCGTCTGGAAATGCCCAATTGCGTGGCACGTCGCCTCGTTGATGTTTCTGGACACTCTTCCACATCTTCGCGCACAGCATCGATATTTTCAGCTGAACGGCCTGTTCTTGGTCTCCCAGACTTAGGTCTATCCAATGTTGAGCCAGTTGCTTCAAGGCGTGTGGCAAAGCGTCGAATTGTGCGACCAATCGGTGCCGGACGGTGGGGAAATCGTCGACGAAATTCACGTTGTGTTCTTATCACTGATGAATTATTCCGCTCAAATGTGTATCAACTCTGGAGGTCACCATTTAAAAGACATCATCTTTAAATCCTAATGGTACGAAATTTAATGGCACAAATATACATTTAAAAAAACCTAAATCTAGTTTTCTAATTTAGAAAAAATGTTATAGCTGAACCAAATAGGGTCTTTACTTTTGCGCCACCCAGTATAAGAACTCCACCAAAGAGATACACATAACGAGAATAAATAAGCTGAATGATCGAAACTCCTTGGAAGCGTTTTGCTCAATACGTTGGTCCACGTTTGTCTCACTTTAATACTAAAGAGAAAATGAAACTATAGATTTAGTTCTAATTTTCACCACACGCAAGTGGCGCATTTGCATTGTAAATGCGTGCCATTTTAGCCCATTTTCATATTAGATTAGAAACGTCATAGATTGTTTGGTGCGATTTTCCCACTAATAAAAGTTTGTTTCATTACCTATTGTACTGTTTTCTCGCAAATGTGTTGAAAAACTTTGTATGGTGCGGAAATTGATTTTTACAAACTCGTGACTATGGTAAGCCATTTACATTTGTCTACTCGTTTGTAAAAACCAACTTACCGCACTAATATCATAAATAACTATAAAGTAAAACCTCCATTTTGTTTTCCTGACTCGCGTTCAATTTCCGCAGTATCTGTGTAGGCTTTGTGCTACGCTGCTACGAGATGCTACGAGCCTCTACAATATGCTACGACGCTACGGATGTCACTGAGTTTCAGCTACGAGAAATATCCGGTGTTGCAAAGTTGGAACGCAATGAACTGAAAAATACGAACAGCGCAAATGGAAAATCTTTTCACATTTTGATGTACATAATATGTTACAAAGTTTTGTTTCAGCACTGTGTTTGTGATAGTCTATTTATTATTATGAGTCAGGCTACCGATAACAGTTGCAGTGCCATTTAGAACTCTAAATTGATTTATTTATATTATGCACAAAACAAAATACAATCATAGAAAAATATGAAAGATCCGGTGGAACATTTCACTAGCGCAGGAAATTAAAATTTTCTTGCGTTCTTTTGCCAATAATAGCTTAATTACTAAACGTGATTACATTAAAACTGATTTAGCGTAAAGAAATAGAATGTATCAACAAATTAGGATTAAAAGTATCTCTTAGATATCATTAGCAAGAAATAGCAATAAACAAATTTCGTCTTAGTTTTTCAGTCTATCGCCATTTGTCGCTAAACCAATGATATGTAGGTGATACTTTTAATTGTAATTTATTGACATTCTATTTATTTGCGCAAAATTAGTTTTCATGTAATCACGATGAGTAATTAAGCTATTATTGGCAAAAGAACGCAAGAAAATTTGAATTTGCCGCGCTAGTGAAACGTTCCACTGTAACATAACATCGTTTAGATCTGGAATGTAAACTCCTCTAAGGAATCTAGATGATACTAGCCTACCTTCAAATAAAAAAACGACACAATATGGCAGTTTTCTATAAATGAGGATGTTCACGTGATATTATTGTGGTTTTAAGAAAAAATAGCACAATTTATAAGCTCGGGAAATAAAAACAAGTTTCGGTGATTTTCTAGATAGATTTTAGGGCAGCTTTAAGGATGACTGGATGTAAGTTTAAATCCCTTTCGTGTTCCTTTACAAAAAAGAATTAATCAGGTAAATTTTGTGTTAATACTTTTTCATTCCGTCTTTAGCCCAATTACATACGAACATTTTTCCAACTTTGCTAGTACATATAGAAGTTCCTCAGACCTCGTAAGGGCTAAGGGTCGAGTCCTTGACCTCAGTTTAATGTGTTGTACAAGGAAGGCGGTAATGAGCTGGACCCCTATGAAACGGTAATCGACACGCGCACTTCTCCGTGAAGCTCGGCTTACGGTTGGACTGGGTATTTTTTTTTTATTAGTAGACTTTTTCTAAACACTGGGGACATTTCACACAACGCCATCTAGTCCTAAACTAAGCAAAGCTTGTATGAAAACTAGAATAACTTGATAGAATACTTATACTTTTTGTTTGTAAATACATACATAGAATACAATATAACATCCAGACACAGAAAAAACAACTATGTTCATCTCCCAAATGTTCGTCCTGAGTGGGAATTGAACCCACAACCCATAGTTCAGAAAGCACTAACAACTGAGCTAACAGGCCAGACCAAATCACTCGTCACGGTAGCTTAAGAAAAGCATATATATCCCGGCTGTAGGAAATGATGTGCATCACTAGTATAGTGATTAAAAATTTTCCTACTAAACTTCTCATGTTAACGTTTTATGAAAAAGGTTGCCAGTCATTACGTATTTTAGTAATGGCAGCAATACAATGTTTACTCTTTTATTTATATTACTCGTACAAACATTAACAGTAACTAACGGCACGTGACCACATTACCTACGTGTTTATGAGCGTGGACCACGCGACCGGATGTAGGATTGGAAGGAACTGTTTAATACTATATAGCTCTGTCTCGAGGCTCTATACTCGCCTTTACAAACGTTTCATAGAAGACGTCCACTGCTGAACATAGGCCTCCCCCAGAGAGCGCTACGCAGCTGCTCGCTTCCTGCATCCATCGGCTCCCCGCGGCTTTACCAGATCGCCAGTCCACCGAGTGGGAGGCTGGCCTACGCTGCGTCTTCCGGTTCATAGTCGCCACTCGAGAACCTTTCTTCCTCATCGATTAAAAAAACTCACCCTTAGTTATAATATTTCCTACTAAACTTTCCTGTAATACGGTGTTTACAATAAAGAGCCTATCTATGTATATCTATCTATGTATAACATAAATAAATAAATAACGCCAACGATCGCATACAATAGATTCTGGACCCTAACTAGGATTCCCTGTATCTAGGGACCCAGGAACTACGAGGACCATGTTCCCACAACACCCCGACACAGAACAAGTATTTGCGCTTTTTTTCATGTGCACAAGTATTTGTCCTGTAGCGGGAATCGAACCCGCCACCTCCGGGTTATGAGTCGACCTGCTCAACCACCACACCACAGAGGCTGTCAAATGTTTTTAAATAACAACCTGATTGTCAAATGTTTTCTTTTGATAAGTGGTCATCTGCAACCAGATGATGCGTAATATAAATAGAGAATGGAGTCATTAAGGGACCTTAAGGGACTCTATTGATACAATTTTTGAAGAACTCCACCTAGAGTGTCCTTGAGGAAAAGCCGAGGATGGCGAGTCGTTTCACATACGAAAGGCCATTCCACCCGGCGCTATTTCCATTGGGATTTTCATTTATTATTTTTAGCTATGAGTCCTAAGTCTATATTATTCTTCCAGTCTGCGCTCGTGTCTTACTGCTAGGACTACGTTATCACATCACATCACACTAATATTGTAAAGGCGAAAGTTTGTGCGTATGTGTGTATGTGTGTATGTTTGTTACTCTTTCATGCTGTAATAGCTGGACGGATTTGGATGAAATTTGGTATGGAGGTAGCTTATACCCTGGATTAAAACATAGGCTGCTTTTTATCCCGAAAACGGGAACAGTTCCTGTAGGAACGAGGGTGATGCCGCGGGGCGCTGCTAGTAATAAAATATAATATATATTTTATTATAACGAAAACTATAAACCACTTTTAAATGTTTTATGTTAATTTTACACGGTTGGCGTTAGTCCCAACGCATCCCGTGCGCCAGGTCGCACAATGACTGTGTTGTAGCCTAACTTAAGCAGATGTAGCGCTCATAGCGAAGCACGACTAGCCGTATTTAACCGTTCACTGCGGCCACTACTTTGATGGGTGACCGCCACAGCAAAAAAAGGTATTTACAACTGAGCGTTACCGTGCTTCAGAGGGCACGTTAAGCCGTCGGTCCTAGCTATTGTTGTTAAGACAGAAGCCTTTGGGCGGCCTAAAAGTTCTGACTCTAGGGCTGACTACTTACCTACAAAAAAAGAAGAAGTAGATTAATTTTAATGGAAAGAAAAAAAACGACCAAACGATGATTACGTTTGTTTTTTAAACGGGATCAAATGAAATACTGCTAAAAATCACAAATCGAACCTTAGTGCACAGGTACCTACCTAAATTGTTGACAATAGATGATAATAAAATTCTAAACAGAATAACAACAATAAAATCTTGTGAACAACTGAACGGTTCAGTTCAATGGTAAACGTAAATAGCGATATTCAGCTGATATGATTACGGATGCATCGCAAATGGTGCAGCAAAGCTCTCTATATCTCGAGTACACGTGTACGGATAACAATCAAAATCGAGGGCTGAAAAATCTTTAGAAATAGGTAGACTATCCGCCACTACTAACTATACATTTGCTGTGTGTTATTGCTAATACTGTCGTCATCATCATCATCATCATCATCATCAGCCTGAAGACGTTCACTGTTAAACATAGGCCTCCACCAAAGAGCGCCGCTTTGAGCGGCTGCTTGCCTCCTATATCCATCGGCTCCCCGTGGTTCTGACCAGGTCGTCGACCTAGTGGGGGCCGGCGCACGCTGCGCGCCTTCCAGCCAGCAACGACGTCTTAACATGCCCTCCGTTCTGGTAGTCGTTAACCATACTTGGTTTCGCAGTGAGTACCTAGATTAAAATTAAAAGTATTTTTTCTACTTGTTCTGCTAGCCGTACCCAGCATATTGAAATTGCAGGTATATTACCAGTTAGATACCCGTCTTCGTGTTAAAGTCTTGCTATGTTGTGAATATTGTGGTACAAAACTACTTACCCAACACCATCCAAATAAACGTGTTATAAGTTATGAATAACATTGAAAGCTACATAGAGGAATAAGTGTGAACTTAGGAGCTGTCAAACTTTAGTGCAGATGGGCATAGGTAAGTGTATCATTAGTTCAATATGTTTCCACTGCTGGGACACGGGTCTTTGCTTTATCCCTCGCAGAACTGACAACCGATAAGGAAGAAAGGGTCTCGAGTGGTGACCACGAACCGGAAGACGTAGCGTAGGCCGGCCTCCACTAGGTGGACCGACAATCTGGTGAAAACCGCGGGGAGACAATGGATGTAGGAGGCAAGCAGTCACTTAAAGTGGTATATAATCACCAGTGGACGTCTTCACTCTTCAGGCTAATGATGATGAATGGTAATCCACAAATGATTCATGATTACATCGGTTTTATATTTTGTTCTATATACAAGCCATTCAATCAGTCATTCGTCATCCCCTTCACATCATAGAACTACAAGGCTTGGTGATTCGTCACATCCTTACGTCGTTAGTGTACCACAAGTCCGCACTAAGCGTTTTGCTGAGTCATTCATAGCCCGAACGGCCAAGGAATGGAATGCTCTTCCATCAACAGTGTTTCCTCCTGGGTATAGCCTGGGTTTTTTCAAGTCAGGAGTGAATGGGCATCTCTCATCATTACCAATCAACGTGCTCTACCTTAGACAACTTCCCCTCTTGCCATCAGATGAGTTGTTGTTAAAAGTATGCCCATTTTAGCATACATAAAAAAGCCTCTTTTAAGCCTCTCTAAATCCCAGTATACACAGCGATCATCCAACCAATGATAGGGCAGTAAACTTGTTTATCCGTGAAGTAATTCCGTAGTGCTTACATTATTGTGCCTGCTGACAAATGTACTGAGAATGCGGACTCGGACACACTTTAATGGGATCAAGTAAAGATTGGAGCACATTCAATTAAATTTTTTCACTGACATCGTTTTTCGCTTCACCGCATCTCACCTGATGGTGTCAATGCAGTCGAAGGTGTAGCACGTTGGCCTATGAGGAGCCTATTTACTTTAGTCTTCATTATTAAAGTTTCTTGTTCATCATCATCATCAACAGCCTGAAGACGTCCACTGCTGAGCATAGGCCTTCCACAGAGCTGCTCCCTCCTGCATCCATCGGCTCCCCGCGGTTTTCACTCGCCTAACCTAGTGGAGGGCCTATATACGCTGTGTCTTCTGGTTCGTGATCACCACTCGAAAACCTTTCTTCCCCATCGGTTGTCCGTTCTACGAGCAATGTAGCCTGCCCATTGCCATTTCAACTTGCTAATTCTAAGAACTATATCGGAAGAAAGAAGAAAGAAAGAAAGAAAGAAACACTTTATTTATACAAACTGTACACAGATACAAACAACAATAATAATTATGCTAAACTAAAAATAAAAAAGAACCTATAACTAATTAAACTGGACACTAGTACTCCTGCGGATCTTCTCATTCCGGAGCTTATCACGCAGCGAAACAGCGAGGATAGCTCTCTCCATAGCTCATTGCGTGAAAGTTAAAGTTTCTTCTAATTTTCTATTGTGCTGGATTTCTTGCAACAGTAGTAGGAAAGACACTTTCTTTATTTCTCAAGTTTATTTATAGACTTGCTATATTTTCATATTGAGTACTTTGTAAGTAATTTTATAACCTTAGAACAATAACCTTAAATTAAATGTTCTGATTTTGAACCGTAAATATGCAAAAAACAGTATTTTGCAATAAATATATGACTTTGATTTTGCTGTGTTGAATCCTTTGTGAAACGTTCTCCGTTACTTTGCGTGCCTTTTACGAAAATATTTTAGGTCTTTGCTTTTATGCCAAAACGAATCAATAGATTTCAATGAAAGTTTGCGCACATATTACTTGAAATACCGAGATCAATAAGGGATAGTTTTTATCCTGGAATCACCACATCATCAGCTGGAAGAAAAATGTCCACTGCTGAACACAGGCCTCCCCCATATAACGTCACTTTGGACGCTTATCATAGGGAGGATTTGCCATGATCACCACGCTTGGTAGGCGGCTTGGCGATCGCAGAAGATTTTAATGTATTGAGGAGAATGCTGCTGCCCATTCCCTGGACATTCCCTTAGTAGGCTCTTACGGCACCCACGGGAAGAGAAGGTGTGGTCCTATTCACAAACTAGGACCACACGGCAAAATCAACTTTCTCCATATGAGATAAGGTTTATGTGACGTGTCCCAGCAGTGGGAACGTATTGGGCTAATGTCGTTTTGGGTTAATGCTGAGTACCCAGAGTTGTAATTAGGTACAGACTCTGTGTATGTGTGCTCGAGTCAAACCATACTAAAGTTTACGGTAAGTCAAGTGTACAACAACCCTAAAATAACAATGCTATTTTTTCCGGCGTTTTGCAGAAAACACTATGTTTAAGTGGTTCTCTGACATTCTAACCTCTTTTACGCGTGGTTTACGCATCTCCTTGCCTCGGCTGGATGAGCAGGATCCATGTCTCAACTGGAAAGCGACACAGTATGTCTATAAGGCACACATTTAGAGAAAAAACGATTGACACATGACCCGTATAGCTTGTAAAGCACACCATAAATGGACATTTTATTTTATTGGCAGTGCTGAAATTCGAAATCCATTTCGAGATAATCCATTAATTTTCTAAATCCACTTCATGTCCAATAAGTTTCCACTGCTGAGACATGGTCATTCTCTCACAGGTCATACTCCTGCAGTGGACGTAGCCTTCTCGATCCTCTTATGCCGGCAACGGCCCAAGCCGAGGCTCGCACCCCAGGGGTGCCCTTGAGCTAGTTGCCTCACTTTACCTCTTTGTTTCCCGATAAGTACAATCTGGAGCTCTTCAAGGAATAGGTGTCTTCTAAGCAAGCTTGTACCATCGTAGATCGCATCATCACTTCCCATCAGGTGCGATTGCGGTCAAATGCGGGCCTATTAAATTGTAAAAAAAAACTTTTAACCGCTGAGCGTCTTAAGTGCCTGCTGCCCTCCTACCCAGTGACGCTGTAAAGGTCAGTAGAGACCAACAGAATTAGCCCTTTCAAAAAAACATCTGCCACGCCGCCGCTGTCAGGCAGGTCAGTAGATGACACAATCATATCCTCGATTTTTGTGATTCTTGAACACACACGATGTTTTCTTTCACCGTTGTAAGAGTGCACATATTCCGCACATAACCTGAAAGTCATAGAGCAGGGCAAAGGGGGATTCGCACCTGAGTTCTCCTGAGTTCTCTCTAGCCAGACTATAGAAACACTAGCGTTACTAAAATGAAAAGTTAACAAACAACTAGAGCGTATCCGAGCTATAACAGCTGAAAACGGCCGATTTCAACATAATTGCCCGGGACGCATACAAACTGGGCTGGTTTTTGTCAACGAATAAAATTAGGCTGACGCAGCTTCGTGTTTTTGTGGAAGCATGTGCTGCTGATGGAAACTGGTAAATGATATCAAATGTGGGCTTAAAACTACCTACTAGAATTTTCGTATACCAATATACGAAAATTTTAGTAGGTAAATACCATATTCTTTTCATATATATGTAAGTATACAAAAAGAATATGGTCTACCAACCAATCGCCCATTACAGGAATATAATATGTTTATGTTCGATTAATTTTGTTTTGTACATGAAACTGTACTTGTTAGGAAAATAAAGAATGCGGAAAATTCAGAATTTGTAAATTGAAGAATTCGGACTATTAAGATTGCGTATTATTAAGAAATCGGAAAATATAGAATGTGAAAAATCCTGAATATGGAATTTATCGCTGACAACCTGTATATTGGTGCATGTTGTTGTGAATACTTGGTATAGGTACCGTAACCTTTCAGGGTATGTTTAAACAGGTCTTTATGGGCTATCTTATCACATTTAGATCGATATTTTTTATTTGCGAGTTTATTAAAATTTTGTGAAAATTTTAAATTTTTCCCGTTTAGTATTTCATGATTAACATTAAGCCATAAAACGAGACTTAGAGCAACCAAGTTGTGATCAATATTTTTATGAATTAATGGACTGTGTGTATCACATTTAATTACTTGTGTGGTAATGTTGTATCATATTAAATAATGCGACGACAAAATTATCTTGAACAGCTATAATAGCCAATTAGGGTTAACCTACTAGACAGTAGTAATGTACATAATTATGTTTGCAATAATAAAAATAACGCCCAACGATCACATACATAGATCCTGGAGCCTAACTAGGATTCCCTGTATATAGGGACCCAGGAACTACGAGGACCATGCTCCCACAACACCCAGACACAGATCAAGTATTAGTACTTTTTTCATGTGCACAAATACTTGTCCAGTCGCGGGAATCGAACCCGCCGCCTCCGGGTTATGAGCCGACCTGCTCAACCACCACACCACAGAGGCTGCCAAAATAAATAATTGAGTATTGAGGTACGGTAGGAAGGCATGGGTAAGCCTCTATCTCTTTAAACTTTTTCAATCAAGCCCCTTTTAAACGCGGTTTATTTACCTAGTCCATAATATTGCGGCATCCAGCGACGACAAAAGCTGTCTACAAATAAAATAAACAGTTCAAACTGAGAGTTGGGAGCATTAATTATTCACTATGACTATTCAAATGGGTCTCATCCGATGCTGTATTATGGTATATGGTAGGTACCTACCGTATACCATAATACATAATATCTACTTAATTCAAAGCTCTTAGAGTTAGTAAGTTGAAGTGGCAATGGGCAGGCCACATCGCTCGTAGAACTGACAACCGATGGGGAAGAAAGGTTCTCGAGTGGCGACCACGAACCGGATGACGCAGCGTAGGCCGGCCCCCCACTCGGTGGACCGACGACCTGGTGAAAGCCGCGGGGAGCCGATGGATGCAGGAGGCGAGCAGCCGCTCAAGGTGGCGTGCTCTGGGGGAGGCCTATGTTCAGCAGTGCACGTCTTCAGGCTGTTAATGATGATGATGATGATGACTTAATTCAAAATGTAAGTTTAGAATTATTTTTAAACTATAACCTAACTAACACACTTAGGTTGAGTTTTTTGATCCGTGGTTAAGGTTAATAACTCTAACAAATTTTGACCATTGGTTAGAATTTGTTAGCATTTTTAACCATTGGTTACCTTAACTATGGATCAAAAAAAAGACTATAGCTTGTTCGAGAATTGGGCTTCAGCTTGGCCGTGTGGACCCAGTTTACAAATAAGGCTACCCCATTGCATCTCTTCCCGTGGGTGCCGGAAGAGCCGGCAAAAGGAATATCCAGGGAATGGACGGCAGCATTCTCCTCGGTACATCAAAATCTCCTGCAATCACCAAGCCGCCTGCCAAGCGTGGTGATTATGGGAAATCCCCCCCTATGGTAAGTGTGCAAAGTGACGTTTTATGGGGGAGGCCTGTGTTCAGCAGTGGACGTCTTCCAGCTTATGAAGTGAAGTGAAGAGCTTCAGCTAGGTGATTAATATGTAGGTAACTTAATTGCAATCGATAGAGTATGGATTTGTCAGTTTCAATACGCAGTTTATCTCAGGCCCGGATACAGAGGCGGGCGCAGGGGGCGCGTGCCCCCTGCGCCCTCCCTCTGTATCCGCGCCTGGTTTATCTGCTGGATAGTTAGGTACTAGGAAGTATCTAAAATGCTCACTGAAATTAGCCCTGTTCCATTTCTACCAAAGTTACGTGATCACCCTCCAGGCCCCCAGTGTACTATTTAAATTGCGATTACGTTGCATGGACCCAATTTAAAAAAAAATCCATCCTATACCTAGATACCTCTGAAATAAATCTATAATAATACCAATTTTGACGTCTAAATATTTATTTTACCCGGATTTAGATATCTTCACAGATTGAAGTTGCGATACTTGTTATTTTATCCAATCTCTTTGATTTATTGTTGATCTTTGGTCAGATTTGTTCGGTTTCATCGTATAAGCCCTTCTAAAATTATAAGCCCGAACACTGTTGTCGATTCTGTGTCGTCTCTCAAGCTAAGGTAAAGCCACAGATTAGACAAAATTTAGAAATTGCAGTGTTTTGCTTAAAAAACTGTAATATCCTCTATATTGCGTGGTAGGCAATAATATAGGGTTGTTCCTGTTGTCGCCCACGTCTTCGGCCACATGCATGGGGGCTAACGGTATTTTTTTCCTGTTGCGCTCCACTAATACCTACAGTGTCATATTATAGATTATAAATTATAATATAGTTACTTATATTACTATTATATTAGAATCCCCGATACGACTTGGTTGCGACATAGTCATATAACAATACAGGTCTTACCTATTATTTTGCTGACACGTATATTATGATTATTTTAGGTATATAGGTAATGTAGAAAAAAAATTTATGAAAGTTGTAGAACAAAACACTGTGTGTTTTAATGATATGATATTTTCGACTTATTTTAAAAGTAACCCTGTATAAATAGTGTCATACTTAAACTAATAGGGTAGAGGTAGTCTTTCAGGTAATGCATGCAATACTCGGATTTCCGAAAGGACCAATATTTCTAAACAAATAAACAGTCTGTCAAAAGCGAGATAAGCGGATCGGTACCGGAATGAATCAATTTATCCGACGGAAGCTAGTAGAAAGCAACCAGCTGCGCGCTGATGGCAAACTGATTGAGCCGGAGTGGACGGTTGGCTCTAAGTAATGTACGTAAGAATTAATTTATGTTCTCACGGAAAATCTAGTTTCATTTGTTAGACTAGGTATTTCCCATCATTGCACTTTTATTTGCAGTATTTAGTACAATAAGAGATAGATTGTGTAAAAGATGACGCACAAAAAGAAGTATATAGGTATTAGGTACTTCAGTTTCTGAGATCTGTGGTAATACTTACTTGTTATACTTACTATTGGGTGATGTCTAGGTATAATTTATACCTAGACATACTAAGAAGTCTAGGTATAATTATCCACACCACACTATGCATTATACCTAGACACCAGTCTAGGTATAATATTATAGTGTGGTCCTGGTGTGCGAAATGGACCACCCCATCTCTTCCAGCGGCTGCCGTAAGAGCTGGCTAAAGGAATATCCAAGGAATGGGCAGCGGAATTCTCCTCGATCTGCATTATAGTCTGCGATCATCAAGACGCCTGCCTGGTGATAATTTGGCACTCCGGAACAGCGGGAAGGGGCGGCGCCAAGGCGGCGCAGGTGTTTTCGCTACCTACGAAACATTTGCCCGCAGCATGTAGTGTGAAATAGACATTTCTTCTAGCGACGCATTATTTTTTGAGGCATTTATTTTATTTATTATTTAATGCTGTAATAGTGTTCTATAGCATGAACTGAGTACATACATTTCGGGAACATATCAAATTCAATTCCACGGTGTATAAAGTAAAAAATTAGTCATTATTTAATCTGTGCCAACACGCCGAATTCCTCCCATTCAAACTTTCCCAAAATATGATAAAGGCTTGTACACAGTGTAATAACGTTTCTGTAATGGCATGCCGCGGAAAAAATGCCGTTCCGCGAAATTAAATGTCGCCGCTTGAATAAAAGATGTTACTCGCGGTTTGGGTACTCTGTGCTCGCGGTAATATATAGGGGTAGGGCTCGCAAGGGGTTGATAGACGCGAGATTAGTGATCTTTTAGACTGGCCTGATAGCTCAGTTGGTAGTAGCTCTGCCTTCTGAACTATAGGTTGTGGGTTCGATTCCCACCTGGGACAAACATTTGTGTGATGAACATCGATGTTTGTTCTGTGTCTGGGTGTTATCTATATTGTATTTTATTGTATTCTACGTATGTATTTACAAACAAAAAAGTAGGTATCTAAGTATTCTATCAGTATCGTGCTTTGTTAGACTTATGTATAGTTCCTAAGGTTCATATTGTATTGTATTTTAGCATAATGTAATTTTTGAATAAATATTATTTATTTTATTTTATTTATTCATTTTATTCATTTTCTTCATTTTATTCATTTTATTCATTTTATTTATTTTATTTACATTATTTATTTTATTTATTTTAGTTATTTGGTTTCCATACATCTTTATACAACTGCAACAACTTTATAGTTACTAGATGCCGTTGTGTGAAATGTCGACACATATTTTTATGACTTTAAGGGTGCTGTGAAGAATTGAGTGTACGATTTCATCGTAAAACCGCACCTAGTTGTATCTTGTCTCATCTCTAAACTATTTACAAGGGGTGAGTTTTTTGATAGTAGTTAAGATTTAAAAACTCTAACAAATTCTAACCAATGATCAAATTTTGTTAGAGATTTAACCATTGGTTACCTTAACCACGGAACAAAAAACCCACGTACGTAGTTAAAGTAACCAATGATTAAAAATTTAACAAATTCTAACCAATCATCAAAATTTGTTAGAAATGTTGACCATTACCATGACACGGATCAAAAAAGCTTTTTTTTTTGAGGGCGGGAAATGCCCTCGCGTACCCTAACAAATTTTTACCATTGGTTACCTTAAGAGTTAGAATTTTGTTAGCATTTTTAACCATTGGTTACCATAACTACGGATTAAAGAGTTGGTTATTTGATCCGTAGTGCAAAGGTAACCAATAGTTATAATTTGTTAGCACTTTTTACTATATTATTGTTTTTTTTTATGTTATTGAATGACGTGACGAGCTAGTCGTTCACCTGATGTTAAGTGACACGGCCGCCCATAACAGACCAATCACTACCTCACAATGATTACCTCATCCAAACGATTGCCGATCAAAAAACCCGCCCTTAGTGAATATTTTTCTTATTGCTAAGCTAATTAAGGTGAAATTTTGTTGTAGGTATAAGTCTACGCTGAACCTTGAAGACGATCCTGATGCTCACTGAGCCGGATGTTCAACTCTTCTCCTTCGATGAGCACGGCGTTCTGTTTGTGTCGCATACTTTTATGATCATCATCAACAGCCTGAAGACGTCCACTGATGAACATAGGCCTCCCTTTGAGCGGCTGCTTGCCTCCTGCAGGTATCAGCTCCCCGCGGTTTTCACCAGGTCGTCGGTCCACCGAGTGGGGGCCTACGCTGCGTCTTCCGGTTCGTGGTCGCCACTCGAGAACCTTTCTTCCCCATCGGATGTCAGTTCTACGAGCGATGTGGCCTGCCCATTGCCATTTCAACTTGCTAATTCTAAGAGCTATATCGGTCACTTTAGTTCTCCTGCGGATCTCCTCGTTCCGGAGCTTATCTCGCAGGGAAACACCGAGCATAGCTCTCTCCATAGCTCGTTGCGCGTCTTTGATGATATTGATGGTCTGACCTAATATAAAACAGATCTAAAGAGATTATAATTCGAATTGAAGAGCACTTCACCGGACGGGCAGATTTACTACGGCCGCAGACGCTCATTTTTATGTCAAGTCATTTTATATAGCCAGACGTCTTATGAGAGGATTTATCGCCTGCCATAGTGCTGGGCAAAGGAGGAAAAATTTGGAAAAATGGGGCCTTATACAAATTACTTTTTACTGGCCTTAGAGCTCAGTTGGTAGTACTTAGCTCTGCCTTCTGAACTGTAGGCTGTGGGTTCAATTTCCATCCGGGACAAACATTTGTGTGATGAACATAGGTGTTTGTTTTGTGTCTGGGTGTTATATTGTAGTTAGTCTATGTATGTATTTACAAACAAAAAGTAGGTGTATATTATCAGTTATCTGGTTCACATAGTACAAGCTATAATATGCTTAGTTTGGGGCTAGATGGCGGTGTGTGAAATGTCTACACATATTTATTTATATTTATTAATATTGGGATCGGATTACGATCATCGGACGCGTAAGCAGGCAGTGCATAAATACTCAAATTGTAGGTTTTAATTTTTGTGAATAGGTAAGGGGTCTAGAAAAACGGATGAAATGAAAACTAAACAAGGCTATTAATGGCAGGCATTCATGTGATAAACTTGTATAAAGTTGGGATATCCTATATAGGATATCCCAAGACCGTCATCATCATCATTCATCATTAACAGCCTGAAGACGTCCACTGCTGAACATAGGCCTCCCCCAGAGCACGCCACCTTGAGCGGCTGCTCGCCTCCTGCATCCATCGGCTCCCCGCGGCTTTCACCAGGTCGTCGGTCCACCGAGTGGGGGGCCGGCCCACGCTGCGTCTTCCGGTTCGTGGTCGCCACTCGAGAACCTTTCTTCCCCATCGGTTGTCAGTTCTACGAGCGATGTGGCCTGCCCATTGCCACTTCAACTTACTAACTCTAAGAGCTATATCGGTCACTTTAGTTCTCCTGCGGATCTCCTCGTTCCGGAGCTTATCTCGCAGGGAAACACCGAGCATAGCTCGCTCCATAGCTCGCTGCGCGACTTTGAGCTTACTAATGAGGCCAACAGTAAGAGACCATGTCTCAGTTCCATAAGTCATCACTGGCAACACACACTGATTGAAAACTTTCGTTTTCAGGCTCTGCGGTATTTTGGACGAAAAGATAGGACGAAGCTTCCCGAACGCTGCCCAGCCGAGTTGGATTCTTCGCGCCACCTCTTTGTCGAAGTTGGACCTACCTAATTGGACAATCTGTCCTAGGTAGACATACTTGTCGACAACTTCGAGAGTATCGTTCCCAACAATTACCGGTATAGGTGGAACATGAGCATTAGACATGATCTTTGTCTTGTCCATATTCATCTTAAGACCAACCTGCTGGGAGACTCTACTGAGGTCGTTGAGCATGGTGCTAAGGTCCTCGAGCGATTCCGCCATTATGACTATATCATCGGCAAAACGAAGGTTAGTGATGTACTCGCCATTTATGTTGATGCCAGATCTTTTCCACTCCAAGAGCTTGAAAACATCCTCCAATGCGTTTGTGAACAGTTTCGGAGAAATAACGTCTCCCTGTCTCACGCCTCTTTGCAATGGAATTTGTTCCGTACTCTGGTCCTGTAGTCGGACTGACATAGTGGCCTTACTGTACAAACACTTCAAAACTTCGATATACCTATAGTCAATTTGGCATCGCTGCAAGGACTGCAGCACCGCCCAAGTCTCGATTGAATCGAAGGCTTTCTCATAGTCCACAAACGCTAGGCATAACGGCCGATTATACTCTTCGGTCTTCTGTATAATCTGGCGCAGCGTATGGATGTGGTCTATGGTGCTAAAGCCTTTTCGGAAACCGGCCCGTTCGGGAGGCTGGAATTCATCAAACCTGCGTGCGAGACGATTCGTAATGACTCTCGAAAACAGCTTATACACATGACTCAAGAGCGAGATGGGCCTATAGTTCTTCAATAAGGTGTTATCGCCTTTTTTGAAGAAGAGCACCACCACGCTCTTGTGCCATGCCTCTGGCGTTGTACCTTCAAGGATGACAGAATTAAATAACTTCTGGAGGACTAAAAGTACCGGTCTACCACCCGCTCTCAGAAGTTCAGTCGTAATTCCATCTTCACCTGGTGCCTTGTTGTTTTTAAGCTGTTTGAGGGCCATTCTAATCTCGTACAGGCTGACGTCCGGGATATCTTCGGTATAGTGTCGGACTAACTTGGCTCTGATGTCCTGAGCTGTGTTAGTAGCGGGCTTACGTGTCGAGGTGTATAACTGTCCATAGAAGTTCTCGATCTCTCTCAGAATCTCAGGCTTGGATGAAATGATGCTACCATTTTCGGTCTTCAGTTTTGTCATTTGGTGTTGCCCAATAGACGAATCCTTTGCGAACACTTTAGAGCCTTGGTTCCGCTCAATTGCGGCCTCAATACGTGAAGTACTAAGAGCACGCAAGTCGTGTCGCAAGGAACTCCAGATTCGTCTATTGAGTTCACCGTAGGCTGACATATCAACTGAAGACTGCAGCTTCATTTCGCTCCGGTCGGCCATTAGCTCAAGAGTTTTTTCTGAGAGCTTTTGAGTCTTCTTTCGGCGTTGGGTCTTAAAGAATTTCGATCCAACAGCTTGGACAGTTTCCACCAACCCGTCGTTTAGCTCGTCCACTGTGTTACAGTCGGCTAGGCACTGGAAGCGATTTTGGAGTTCCAGCTGAAAGCCTTCGGGGTTTTGGATTTGGACAGGATTTGGACGGAGCGTAGACTTCACCAGACGTGACCTTTCGAGCTTAACATTGATATTCAATGTGCCTCTAACAATACGGTGATCGCTACCGGTTTTCACCTTGCTGATCACAGAGACATCATCGAATATGTGCTTCTTGGTCGTCATGATGAAGTCTATCTCATTTTTAGTGGAACCGTCGGGACTTATCCACGTCCACTTCCTGGATGGCCGCTTCTCGTAGAAGGAGTTCATCATAAAGAGTTCCTCCTTCTCCATGAAGTCAGCCAGCCTCTGTCCTCGAGGGTTCCGCTGCCCGTATCCAAATGGCCCCACTCTCAGCTTATCGCTATTCCTTGTGCCCAACTTCGCATTGAAGTCTCCCATCACAACGGTGAAGTATGTTTCGGAAGTATGCATGGCTTCGGATATGTCCTCATACATAGCTTCTACTTCATCGTCTGAGTGTGCCGACGTCGGCGCGTATACCTGTATAACCTTCAACGAATACCGTTTGGTTATTCGGAGTACCAGGTACGCTACCCTGGCCGACACACTGTCGACTTTGACCACGTTGTTGACGAGAGACTTGCGGACGAGAAACCCGACACCTCCTTGGGAGAGTTGGTCTCCCTCCCGGTAGAAGAATAAGTTACCGGAATTTAGGATTATCGTGTCCTGTCCCTGTCTTCGGACTTCAGACAATCCCATTACATCCCAGCGTAACTTACCCATCTCCGCCTCTAGCTCGACCATCCTTTCGTCAGCCTTCAGTGTGCGCACGTTATGTGTTGCCAGGGCCAGGGGTCGTCGTTGGGGTTGGTAGCCGGGCGTCTGCCGGGGATTCTTCGCACCCCTTGCCCTGCCGTTACCGTGACCGCTACCGTAGCCACGGGATAGCAGAGCTGCCGGGGACTGGGGGCCGTTTTTATTTGTGCTTGTCATTAGGGGGGGGGGGGGGTTTGCCATAATCACCACTCTTGGCAGGCGGCTTGGTGATCGCAGTAGGTGAAGATTGATTGCCACCAAGACCGAGACATCCCGCAAATGTCTCACAAACTGGTACTTTTTTTTTTTTTTTTTTATGCGATTGAATGACGTGACGAGCTAGTCGTTCACCTGATGTTAAGCGACGCGGCCGCCCATAACAGTTGCAGTATCACTCGGATCTTTAAAACAATAAAGTTTCGCGTGACACTGCACTGCGCACGTCATCCTGAGACATCACACAGTCTAGTAATCAGATTACTAGACTGAGTAATCAGGTCAGAAAGTCTCATTTGCCCAGTAATTTCACTAGCTACAGTGCCCTTCAAACCGGAACACAGTAGTGCTTGCACACTACTTACCTACCTACATCACTAGTCCGGCCAGCTATCGGATGTAAGAGGCGGTGAAACTGTATATTGAGTTTAAATAGATGGCACTGCGAATGGCGACAGATACGACTTTACTGCTCGTACATTTTTTAGGATTTTGTATTTTCTTTTGAAATAAAAAGGATTAAATATTTAAGAGCAATAACGTTCCACCAATCATTATTGTTGTTGTGAAATAAAAAATAATACTATAGGTATGTCTAGGTACTGACTATCTTATGGTTATGTAATATGTAACTAAGGGTGGGTTTTTTCACCAGTAGTTAAGGTAACCAATGGTTAAAAACTCTAACAAATTCTAACCAATGGTCAAAAGTTAGCCTATTGGGGTACCCGATGACGTAGGTATTTGTGCAGTGGGCTCTCGTACCAATCAGTTAGAAACGGCTAGTCATGCTTCGCTATGTGCGCTACAGTTAAGAGGTTACAACAATATTTTAAAAAAGCATACAACCGCATTGAAACCCTCCTCCTTTTTTTAAGTTGGTTGAAAAATAGACGATGATTTATAGTTCGCTTTTCTTTTCATAATTTTTGCCGATGCCACGTTTCACCATTGTACCGGAACACGGCCGACTAAATTCTTTTTTATAATTCAAAGCTAATAAACCAAAGAATAAAATAATATTAGAATTCAATGAGCCATTCGTCTTATCTTCAAATCCAGGCCTTCCCCACCCGAAAACTAATTTGATAACAATGGAAGCAGAGCAGTGAGCAGTGAGCCCTTCCAAAAAAGATCACAAGTGATTTGGGTCTGACACTTACCCAGTTTTATAAAATATAGAAATTCCATATTTTTGCTCATGTTCATGGAAAATTATAAGTAGGTAGACCTACCTACAAGTATTACCACAGATAACATAAAATTAAAACCGTATGCTATGTACTTTTATTTGTTCTGTGACTATACTACCAATAATTATAGGTCGTGGGAAGTTTCTTCGTATTCATTCGGATTTTCCGGACTGGAAACGCTGAACCAACGATGTGCTTAAGCCCTATTCAAACCGGCGCGGTATTCGTGCCGTGGTGGGTAGCGGTTTCCCACGCGGGATTCCACCCGGGTATTTTGTATGGAGTCTCGCTCAAGTTTCGCGCTTGCCGCGCAACTTCAGTACAAAATACCACGCGCGGTATTTACCGTTACCCATACCGCAGTACGAATACCGCGCCGGTTCGTATAGGGCTTTGTCACTCACACCAATTAACACAGAAAGTAGGTACTTAGGTACACTACAGATGGACACATAAATTATTTGTGTCACGCTTGTTTTTTTTAATATATTGGAAAAACTAAAGAATAATGGTATGGGTTATTTTCACTCATTTTCAAAAATAGAAAAAAGGAAATAGGACGGATAATAATTTTTACTTTATTTATAATACCTACATATATACGTAGATATACTGACTTCAAACAATACAGCACAAACAACACAAACCAACAAACCCACAAACACAAACCAACACACAAACAACACAAATCAACTTCGTGCCACCAACTTGTTGAAAAAATCGTGTTTACATTTAAATGGCATCAAAGGTGTAGGTACACATGTTTTTGACCATTTGTTAAATGCAGGCCAACAAACGATATTTTGCTCAAATATGAAAGTGTATACATATTTATGGAAAAGATGTAGAAAAAAACTTGTATAAATCAAGTTTATACCACGTCTTATTGCAATTGTTATGTGTGTATATAGTTTTAATTTAACTTGTATACATGTTATGCATATAATTATGCCCAATCTGAGAGTAAGCAGTAAGTGCATATCTATGAATCTATGTTTAACACTTCGACATTATTTTGGAACTACTGAAGTATACATATCATTGCAGGCCGCGTGTGGTTACTTATTATTGATGATTATAATGTAACCATTTTTCTGACCAATAGTCTCGTTTACATTGTTTATTGACTATGTATACATAGTTACGCCACAAGTTGTTGGATACATAATTGTTGCGTGCATGCTGAGTACATTTTTGAGAAATTTAATACTATGACATTATTTTAAAAATTATAAAATGTATACTTTTTAGTGCAGGCGACTGTACCTACCTAATAGTATGTAGGTTCTCGAGTAGACGAACCGGAAGACGCAGTTATCAGATTACTAGACTGTGAAATCAGGTCATAGTCTCATTTGCCCAGTAATTTCACCAGCTACAATGCTCCTGAAGTTCGTGATGTCATGAATGTAGGTTCCAACTGGTCCTACGACCTTAATCGCATGCTGAGTCGGGACATCACGCAACATTATATTTTGCGGTGTTCTTCTTTTTTGTGTGATTTGTCTTGTATAGTACCTTCTTGTAAAATGTAATGTTGTGTGATGTCTTGAATAAATGTATTTTCTTTCTTTCTTTCTTTCTCTTCAAACCGGAACACAGTAGTGCTTGCACAGTAGGTACTGCTTGGCGGCAGAGTTACTGGCAAAGCGGTGGTACCTAGCTAGACGAACTTTGCAGAAAAGTCCTACCACCTAGTAAATAGTTTTATTGACATAGGTAGAGGTAGGTACATCTTCTAAATAAATACTTAATGACTTTGTTTTACGAACAGCACCCATCCAATCCAAACCTAACAAAAACACTCAATTATCGCCATATTTGTAGACAGCATATTTGCGACGCGGACGAATATTTGCCGAACACTTGTCTGGCCCGTCCGCCGTGCACCACTGTTTATTGGACTCGGAGAAAATTCAGAAAATGTGTAGAATGATTAGGTAGGACAAACTTTGAAGGAGGAATTTTCTTTAGATTAGGTAGTTAGTTGTTTAAGTACCTACCTACTATAATACAGGGCGTCCGATATAATTATGGTGCGAGAGCCCACTGCACAAAAACCTACGTGATGACGGGTAACGACCCCGGTTATCGGGTTACCCTGCCAGATCATGGAAATAATTGAAATTTTTTGACGTATTTTTTTTTCAATGAGGTACCCCAGTGAAAGTCCTGGCAACAGTTAACCATTGATTAATTATGTGAAAAAAAAGTGGTCTGCCATTGCGCACCCTGCCGGAATATGGCAGATAGCAAATTTTACTGAAAGAACACATCATTTTGATTTAAAAAACCGGTTAAGTGCGAGTCGGACTCGCGCACGAAGGGTTCCGCACCATTATCTATCCCTACCATCTAGTGTTGAGTAGCAGTACTATTTAAAGCAGCGCCATCTATGACTCATCTGGTAAACGAGCAAAAAAATCACGTTTGTTGTATGGGAGCCCCCTTAAATATTCATTTTATTCTGTTTTTTAGTATTTCTTGTTATAGCGGCAACAGAAATACATAATCTGTGAAAATTTCAACTGTCTATCACGGTTCATGAGATGGCGGCTTGGTGACAGATGGACAGACAGACTAACAGACAGCGGAGCCTTAATAATAGGGTACGGAGCCCTAAAAATTACTCAAACTGATCAAAGATTTTTTTAAATTGCCTACCTATCAGAAAGTGAGTCGAACCCGTAAAGTGGACTGGTAAAACCCGCGGGGAACTGATGGATGCAAGAGGCAAGCAGCTGATCAAGGTGGCGCTCTGCGGGGGAGGCATATAATATGTTCAGCAGTGGACGTCTTCAAGCTGATGATGATGATGAGGTATACACTCATCATCATCATCATCATCATCAGCCTGAAGACGTCCACTGCTGAACATAGGCCTCCCCCAAAGAGCGCCAATTTGAGCGGCTGCTTGCCTCATGCATCCATCGGCTCCCCGCGGTTCAGACTAGCACCCATACCACGTAATCATTCTGGTAATGAACATCGCCTGCCATCCTGCATGCGTCCATTTACAAGTCCTCGAGTGCGAGCAAGAGGGCACACGATCACGATTGCCACCAGACTTACACAATAAGGCCCTGGCCGTCGGTCCACCGAGTACCGGATATTCCCAGTTGCCCCCACATGCTTAGCCCCCGGGTGGCAACTGGGAATAAAAATTCCCAGTTGCCACCCGGTGGAGACTGGGAAGCTATTGCCCCCACTTCATTCGACGTACATTGCTGCGTAGATCGCCAACCCCTTCATTACTGTCCAAATGTAATCTATACATGGTTCTTGGGGGGAGGGGGCAAGTGCGGGCGGAGGCAGCGCAAGTAAGGGGGGCGGACTAAGTGAGGGGGGAGGTAGAGGCAAGCCCCTACCTCCCCCTCACTTAGTCCACCTCCCCCTCGCACTTGCCCCCCTCCCCCTTACTTAGTCCCCCCCCCTCCACACCCACTTCCCACTTCAACTTGCTAATTCTAAAAGCTATATCGGTCCCTTAGTTAATTCTCTTGCGGATCTCCTCATTTCGGATCGTGTCTCGCTTGTAAGTGTACCTACGTCAATGGAACTGATAGTTGAACTACTGGGAATGGCTGACCCGTACGATTGCAACCTAGTTGAAGTCCCACTCGGACCTACAGACAACTAAATAAATACTAAAACCTGTGCGGAATTTGCAATCGCGCTCTTACAAAGTGGTCAGGTACGTAGGTATACAGGGCTGATGACAAAGCTACACCTAGACATAGTCAGCTCTATAGCTATAGAGCTGACTTTATGTCTGTCAATAGCACCTACCTTACCTCTTTGGTAGCCATGTCACGACAGATATGAGTTTTGTATGTAATTTATTTGGCCGCTAAACCACGTCAGATATGGATTTTCATACAACTTTTGCCGTCCGCTGCTCGCTAGTACAGCAATTTCGATTTATCTCGAAGTTGTCAAAATAATACTCACATTTTCAAGCATATTTGAGAAAGAGATGTTATAGTTCTTAAAATTTTAGCAACCAGCGGGATTAAAACCCGCCCCTTCTAACTCACCGGCACCCGTATTTTGTAAAAATTGCAACGGCAAAGCAACAGCAGTAGCAAAGCGACAGCAAACACTCAGCAATCGGTCGCAGTCGCCCACCTGTTGCTGAATGCACTTTGGCCTTTGATACTAGCGCCACTTTGATACTACAATAAACGGAAACAAAATAATACCCTTTTTAGATTTTAAAATTCAAACTTTAATATCGGTTTTTACCGAAAATACGAAAGAAATCCAAGAAATATTGATTGTAGGGTGCATTAGACATCCCGATTAATAAAATAAAACAAAAACTAAAAAGTAGTCAAATAGCCTATTATGCTTCCAAAGCCGGGATAGAAGAAGAACATAATGAAGCTGCTCAAACACTTGACGCCGCATCTAACGCTAAGACTAGATTTAGATTTCAAACAGTATACTCGCACCACATGGTTTGCATGTCTCTAGTCTGTTACGCTGCCTACACGGATGATATCCCCACGCCAGAAAGAGCAACACTTGCCTTGTACGCGGACGACGCCACGTACCTGAGGGCTTCCATTCAAAATACACCACGCTGTCACCAAGATACTGGGTTCTGGACGAGCTGCCACCTTTGATCGCGAAGTGGAAACTGGCAGTGAACGTTCAGAAGACTTAAGCGCTCTTGGTGACGAAGACTAATTAATAGCCGAGACAACCCGGACGGGTCATCATTGACCGGCAACTAATAATGGCACCACACGTCAAGGGAGCAATAAACAGGACCCTGGTAGTCAGAGCTCTGATACGCCCGGCCATAAAGTAGAAATGACCATGGAAGGCCAACAAGACCTCACATACGCGGTCCCAGTGTGGTACGCGTTGTTTGCCGAAACGCGCCGCCTTAAGCTGAGGCGACAATGAAGTGCCGTGCGAGGATAATCGCAGCCGCCTCGCACTATGTAAGGAACGCCACCATAGCAAGAGACCTCAAGGTTGAAGACGTTAGTGCGTTTGTGGCCCACCACCACAATTGCTGCTCCCAGCTGGAAGGGCAGAAGAAAGAAACTAAGTTTACAACCTACCTAACTCGACCCGGCTGCAAACCATAGCCAGCAAATTGAACACCGCAGGATAGGGCAAGGCTCAGAACTGCATCCCCCTAGGCAGCCAGCCCAGTTGGAAACAGCATGGACGGTTGGCTTCGGAGGCTTAGAAGGGGTCTATTATTTGTAAGCAGTGTAACTAGACTACATTTAAAAAAATATTCATTTAATATCATTATTTAGAGGAGTTATTTGAAAAACAATGGAAAACCTGACGTTATTTTTGTGATCTTTGGAGTCTAATACCTCAGCTCCGATATGGTTTAGATAGGAACTGCTTGAACAAATTCTGCTCACTATTAGTGGCTCTTTTAAATAGTACTAGTTTCATTAGTGGGCAGTGATTTTGAAAACGACGCCACTTTGTCTCAATAGAAAAAAGAATTAGGTACATAGTTACCTCCAAACCGTACAAATAAACCGCGATTATTCAATGAATACTTTAAATAAGGTCATGAAACTTTGTGTAGTAGTTGAACTAAATATAATGGAGGGCTTATTAATATGTATAGTGGATTTTTAAAATATCCATTATATTCAGTGTAATAATAAATTACCTACATAAAGTATTGCGCATTGGAACCATTCTGACTTAAGGTGGAATGTTACACTAGCGCGGGAAATTCAAATTTTCTTGCGTTCTTTTGCCAATAATAGCTTAATTACTCAACTTGATTACGTGAAAACTAATTTTGCGGAAATAAATAGAATGTATCAACAAATTACGTTTAAAAGTATCTCCTAGATTACAAAATTTGGATTTCCCGCGCTAGTGTAACGTTCCACCTTAAGACCGCCCCTGCCGCTCGGCCCCCCCAATCACCCCCGCTTTGGCCTAGTACTATATATCTATTCTGTGGCTTTTTTTTTTTTTTTTTATGTAAGCGAATGACGTGTCGAGCTAGTCGTGCGCCTGGTGTTAAGCGACACGGCCGCCCATAACAGATTGCAGTGTCACTCGGAACTCCAAACTAAAGTTTCGCGTGACACTGCGCACTGCGCACGTCATCCTGAGACATCACAGTCTAAAAAAGTTTTCTAGACTGTGAGATCAGTTCGTAAAGTCTCATTTGCCCAGTAATTTCACTAGCTACAATGCCCTTCAAACCGGAACACAGTAGTGCTTGCACACTACTGCTTGGCGGCAGAATAACTGGCAATGCGGTGGTACCTACCTAGACGAACTTTGCAGAAAAGTCCTACCACCTAGTAAGGCTTTGGCTTAGATTCGCACTGGCCTAGCACAAGCCCTTAACATTGACAAAATTGTGATAAAACTGTTGCAAAAGCCACTCCATCCACTTGCGCTTCTCTTAACTGTGGTGGGGATTATGTTAGTTAGACCCATTTTAGCTAGTGAAGGTTTCAAAGCCATTTTAATTTTAATGAATAATGCAGTAGGTAATAAATATATTTGAATAAAATATGTAGATCCAACATTTGGAATGAAAAATAAATTAGTAATAACTTAACAATAAATGTCCAGAATCTGTAACTTATAACATTCAAAAATCAAATCAAATATTATTTGATTTGATTTTTTAATACTATATATAAACTTATAACATTAAAAAATCAAATCAAATATTATTTGATTTGATTTTTTAATGTTATAAGTTACAGATTCTGGACATTTATTGTTAAGTTATTACTAATCAATAAATGTCCAGAATCTGTAACATTATTAACATTTTAGTTCTTTTTTTCTACAATTATGTAATTATAGTTTTACTTTTTGACTACTTTCTAGCTCTATACTATATCTTCTAATGTGAAGTGTAGACTGACAAGTCTTGAAGACTGGAACCGGTGGAAATCACTTATTTTTCAAAATATAACTAATCAATACAAGATTAAATTGAGTGCATACTTAACAGTTAAATATTTGACATATCTCCATAAAGCATCGGCCACATCAGTGCATCAAGTGGCTTCAGTGAAGCCTCAAAAAGCCATTCGGAACCCATCAATGCCCGTGTTTATAGACAGTCGGATTGCGGTCGCCACGGGCAGCGATGGCTACCAAATAGTTTCATGTTGGTGGGGCCGAAGCATAAATCCTCAAACTAATTTCTCTCAACCTTAATCAAGCTTTTTCAAATTCAAAATATAAACAGATAAGTCCTTGATAAAGGTTAAGACACAATTACCTGCTAGACTAACTTAATATACGTGTACCATGCCATAAATAAATGTCCAAAATAGTACATAAGTGAAGAGACCTCCTAAAAACCCGTTTGTTAAAAGACTCTGCCTGGACACATGATATTTGCTGCATTTTGGACCAGCTTGGACTATAAACATGATCCAGAGGCTGACAACGGCAAACACATAAAATGCGAAGCCGTAGAGACCAGTGAGCCCAAGGACACCTGAAATTAAGAAAAGGATTAATGTAGCAACTGTCACTATAAAATTTAGAGGTCACAAATCATCAGCTTTAACAACCTGAATATTTCCACAGCTGACCATAGGCAACCACCGTAGAGCACCACTTTGAGTGGCTGCTTGCCTATTGCATACAACCACTATTCGCAGTTTTGACCTGCAGGTGATCATGGAACTTTGATAGCAATGCAACAGGACATATTTCATTCCGAATTTGAAAATTTCCACAGTACCTAACTATGCACATAAACTGCATATTGAAACTGTCAAATCCATACATTTTTATATGTCTATTGGTTGCAATCAAGTTACATGATCGCCTAGCTGGTCATTCATCCATTTATTCACTAGACTCTAGTATAAGGGCTGCCCTATGTTACATCTTCCAGTTTGTAGTTGCCACTCATAGGTTATTGGCTCTGCAAGCAATGTGGCCTGCAAACTGCAATTTCAACTAGCTAATTCTAATCTAAGAGCTATATCGGTCATTCTTATTCTTATTCTTATTCTACATGGGGGCGATAAGTCCTGCACTGACGTCCCGCTTGGGGTGTATTGTGCATTCCCCCCTGCCAGTATCTACCCGAGCCACCCCAGCTCCGTAAAATAGCGGAGTGTGGCTCTAGGCTGCTGGCACAGCTGCTCCAGTGGCACTGATGTTGGGTGATGGAGTGATGATGATGAGGCATTCGAAATTTCTTGGGTAGAATGTTGTGTGTCTTCTCGTGTTAGCAGTCCTGACGTGTATCTGGCTTTCTCTGTAGCTGTGCAGTATCTCAGCACGTGTTCCACAGTCTCGTTTTCTTTCAGGCACCCTCTGCATAGGGGGCTATCCGTCGCTCCGGTCTTATACAGATGGTAGTTCAAATTACAGTGACCAGTAATGAGACCTACCATAAGCCGAAGATCCTGCCGTTGCAACTTTAGCAAGTTATTAGTGATTTTCCTGTTAATGGTCGGAAAAACAGCTTTTGCATGTTTGCAGTCTGTTTTCTTATCCCAGATTTTTTGCTGCTCTTCTTCAGTATGCTGACGCAATGAGTCCCGCACTTCCATCGCTGATGGTTTGCAGAGACCTACAACGTCGTCATTGACTTCTTTCTTGGTTCCTTCTTTGGCAAGAAGATCCGCCTTAAAATTACCCGAGCATGAGCCATGGCCCTTCGTACATCTTACTATTGTTCTGCATTTGTGAGACAATTCTTGTAGAGTTGCGTGGCACTCTGCCAGAACTCTCGACCTGGTTGTGGGCCTTCTGAGTGCATAGACTGTTGCTGCGCTATCAGTGGTGAAAATGAGAATCTCCTTCTCACTTTGCCGCTGTGGGACAGTTATTGCATCCAATGACAGGAGTGCTCTAGCCGCCAGTAACAGACCCATGTTCTCTGCTTGAAACGCAGAGGTGTTTTTGTGCAGGGCCTTGGAGTCCGAGATCCCAAGTTCCGGCGAATGATAGCCGCAACCTGCCCCTGTTTTATTTTTTGCACCATCTATGTACATGTTCCAAGAGGGTGAGAGACCTTCCAGGGCACCCTCCTCCGTAATCAGCTCATACCTCTTACCGTCAAGGTGTGTGCTGGCTATCTTATCAGTACCATGCTTTGCTTCTGGAATGATTTTTATCGCTCTCTCTAAGATTCTGCTATGAGTAGTGATAGGTGAATTGCCTTTCCACTGGTTTGTAGATTTTATTCTCAGAGCTGATGCCATTGCCTCCTGCTGTATATGCAGGTGCAAGGGAGTCAGACCCAGAATAACGTCCAACGCTGCCGAAGGTGTCGTTTTTGTACACCCACAGATCAGGGTACAAGCCAGCCTTTGGATTTGCTGTAGTTTGGCGATTGTTGTCACCAGATTTGTGCGAGCCCACCATACTACGCAACCATATGTGAGGACCGGTCTCACTATGACTGTGTATAGCCAGCGGCAAAGCTTCGGTTTTAGACCCCAGTCCTTGCCGACGGCTCTGGTGCTTTGCCATAAAATGTTTGTAGCTTTCGTGACAATGTGATCAAGGTGTTTTGACCACAAAAGCTTACTGTCTAACCAAATGCCTAGATATTTTACCTCCTTACTAAGGGTCAACTGTGTACCAAACAAAGTCGGAAGTTTAAGTCCTGCTGTTTTTGTTTTCCTAGTGAACAGAACCATCTCTGTCTTCTGTGGGTTCACAGACAGACTGTGGCTTTCACACCATTTCTCGACAACCCGGAGTGCCCTCTGCATCTTTTCGCAGAGGGTCGCTTCGAATAGTCCGGAGACCATAATAGCTAGGTCATCAGCATAGCCTACGGTCATGATGCCATCTTTATTTAGAAGTTGGATGAGTTCATTTGCCACCACAACCCAAAGCAATGGTGACAGAACTCCTCCCTGCGGACAGCCTCTCGTGACAAGACATTGTGTAACTCTCGTGACAAGTATCGGTCATATAAGTAATACTTAATATTACATGTAGGTACAGTACAGAAGGCTTACTCTGCAGACATTTTTGAACAAATAGCAACTCTTGCTACAAAACACAAAACAGTGTGCAACTTAGCTATACTGTGTAATTGCAAGTTTTCAATTCTACTATTTGTCACCTCCCTTTCTAACACATATTTCTAATCTCTTTGCATACATAACTGTTAGCAAGAGTTAACTTGTAGTTTCCTAGTCCTGGGGGCGTACCGTGAGCTCTTAGCGCGATTCAAAACAGAGCCTACACTGGATCGCTTGTCAAAATCTCCATACAAAAAAAACAAAGCGATCCAATATAGGCTCAGTTTTGAATCGCGCTAAGAGCTCATGGTACGCCCCCTGGCCCTTTCGGGCCTGAAGAGATGTTGCTTAGGTTATAGGTATGACACTGGGTCAGATGAGTCCTTGAGCATAATGCAGCTGTTTGGTAAGTATCTTGTCTTCCCTTTCTAGTTTATTCGTGCCGCCACGTCTGCTCCAACTTACCAGCAGTAGACCCGGAAAGAGCAGCCATAGAAGTCCGACAGTATTCCACAACAACTGCATTATTCCTAAGCGCTGCTTCACTGTATGCCACAGGCTCTGGTTTGCTGTCTTTTATTTTCGCCACGGTTGACATTTTTGTATGTACCAAGAGTAATTTATCAAATCTCCGAATAGGAAAGTGGAAACATAGAAGTACCTACTGGACTTGAAATATTGAATAATAAATAAAATTATAATGAAAATTGGAAATCTCGATTCGTGGCTGTTTATAAAAAGGTACTCTGTGGTGATCAGCAGGCCCGGGTCAGCTTAAGTACCGATGTCTCCACGAAACGCTCGTGTCACACGCATTCCGACATTTTCTTTGCATCAAGTGACTTCTATAATGTCAAAAGTCAATTGTGTTGTTGTCATGGAAATTATGTACATAACACAACCTAATTAATCGGTATAATTCGTAGTTTTTCTGGCTTTTTGTGTATAATTTCAAATTAATATATCATTATCATCATCTTCTTTGCCTTTTTCCCATTTCGCATTTGTTATTGGGGTCGGCTCCCAAGCTCCCAGTCTAATCTGTAGCGGCAAGCTACCAGAATTACACGAGCGACTACAGGATCGGACCGTGAGTTTGCCTAATTCTCAGCTGTTCTTGTTTTTCGTTAATCCTGATAGTTTCAGGTTTCGCACATTTAAAAGTAAATCTAGATAAGACCCGTTAAATTTCAGTGGGGGCTGGGGGCCCTTTATCTCCACGGCGCGCTGGGCTGAAGCTCAAATTGCCCTTATACAAGATCTGGCCCTGAGCGACTGCCATCTGATCTCACAACCCATAAGGAACCAGTAACAAGGATGGTTAGACCTGGTATCAGATTCTATCAGGCGTCTGACTACCCGTAACGATTGCCATAGATGGTCTTATGACAACCGGGACCGACGGCTCTCGGAGGCACGGATGGCATCGAAAACTGCACATAACTTACTAGATAAATCATCGGTGCAAGGCCGAGGATCGAACCTGGTGCCGTAAGATTGCGAAGTGCACATGTTACCGCTCTGCCACCATCGCTCTAATTTCAAATTATATACCAATTAACTTAATCAGTTGAGCATGGGCAGTGACTATGGTTATTGATCAACACTATGGCGACGCGAAAATGTCATGTTGAAGCTTGCAACTAATAAAACTCATCGCCTGTTAAGTATCCCAAGGGACGATAAATTACGCGAATCATGGTTGTCTTTTCTGATTCCTACAAATACTGAGCTCAGTGGCCTGTCTTAGTGAACAAACGTGTTCGCCAAAATCACTTTGATATACCCCCAATTTGATGGGATGGGTAACCGTCTTCTGCATGGATATCCTTGTTCACTGCAAATGAAGTGTTGCACGGGATTCCCTTGAGCTTATCTGGTGAGTAAACTCAATTTGAATAGCAAAAATAAATAATTAAAATAAAAATGGTTTCAACCCAAAAAATGGCCTAAAAATGGCAGTAAAAATACAAAGCTTAGGCTAAGAAATAAAAATAAATAAAAGCTATTTCAGTCTCTTTTGTTTCATTTAATCCTTATTAGCGGGTGCTTCATCTTCCTGTAGTATTAAAATGTAATAGGTTAAAATAATAATAATAACTTCCTATGTAACTTCCATGTCGATATTTTTTTGGCGTGGCGCGTCACTATGGTATCGATATCGATATTTGAATATGGAGCTAGGTACATCACTATGGCGACACCAGCGTTTCGTGGATACACGGGAACTAATTGTCGATCATATAGAGCTGTCCTATCTGTCTCTGACTAGTATAGTAGATATCTGTGGTGATCAGGCCCGGGTCAGCTTTATTTAGTACCGATGTCTCCACGAAACGCTTTTTTTTTTTTTTTTTTTGTTCGCCCTATTGGGCAGGCTAAAGTCATGAGACCATACCGCCTAGTCTTTCGTAGGATTTACTTCTTTCGTCATAGTTAGGATATTAATTTCATTCGTTTTATTTATTTCATAGTCAAATCCGGATCATTTTTGTCATAAGTAAGAGGATCATCGTCCTTTGTTCATTTCCGAGATAATGAAAGTCAATTTTAATTTTTCCCTTACAATTAGTAGGTACCTTATAACTTCAAGCGTCAATTGTTGACGTTTACTTCATCACTCCGACACTGACAGACAGACTGCCAGTGTCAGACTGTCAGTCAAATACCTTTATTTACATTTACATATTTACACACAAAAAAAAACTTTATAAAAAAAACCATTGTAATATGTATTGTAATAATAAAATTATCATTTTATATCTTATTCTAAATCTCATTTACAGTACACAATATAAATTTATACAAATAGGTAAAAACAGAGGCATTCTCAAGCAACTCCTGAATGCACCGCGGGACCAGTTCAGGTTTATCATAGATTTGTAGAAGTTCGTCTATCAACACAAGGCGCTGAATGCTGAAAGATGAACACTCAAAGAAAATGTGATCTAAGGATTGGATATTCGAGGACTGACAATAGTCACAATATGGGGAATTCACCATTCGAAGGCGATGGAGATGAAAGTTCAAACGACAGTGACCAAAACGCATACGACAAACAGTTGAATAAAACTTTCTGTTTAAAAAAGTACCGGCCTTGCAGAACCATGGCTTTGAATTTATCTGAACATCTAAAGCGGCATACCAAGAACCTTTGTTTTCAACTTGTGTACAATGGTACGAATGTTTCCCCCATAGTTGAACCATCCTTTGTTTTAGGAGGCTTACAATATCTGTGTATGGCAATGAAACATCTGCATCATTGGCATACCTGGAAATAACATCTGAAAATTTAACTATAGTGCTGGCTAAATAGTCAGCTTTTTCATTGCCATCAACACCTATGTGTGAAGGTACCCACGCAAAGCTGACTTGTATGTTTGAATCAGATAATTCCACCCATAACTGTTTTATAAAGTAAATAATGTAATTAGTGTTAGCATGTAATTTGTTATTTGCCAAGTTTTTCAAAACACTCATGCTATCACTAACAACAACCCATCTTGTGTGTCCCTGATTTTTGTTTTTGATGTGCTTCAAAGCACTCAAAATAGCAACAGCTTCAGCAGTAAAAATGCTAGCATGTTTATCAATTCTATATCCCACAGCAATGTTCAATGAGGGTTCAAATATTGCGTAAGACACAGCATTATCATTTTTCGACCCATCTGTGTAAACAAATTTGTGACCAGTCCACTCTGCCAACATTGTATATACTTCTTCTTTTATTGACAGTTTTTTGTTTATGACTATATTCATTGCTGGAAATTTGCTAATAAAAGATCCTTCATAACAAGGCAAAATATGATTTGATTGATAGATATTTAGATTTTGAAGAAAATCTAAGAAACCTTCATATCCCTGTAGCATATAAAACGGTTTAACAGTGGATTGGGTTAATGTATTAGACAGATTAGTTATAAGACTATTGTTAGAGACACTGTAGAGTTTAAGGAGAAATCTTTCTTTAAGATACCTAAAACGAATGGTCATGGGGGGCAGACTGCATTCAATCTGCATTGCATTTATAGGTGTGCTTCTAAATGCCCCTGTTATTATTCGCATGCATTTGTTTTGAAAAGCATCTAGACTATTTACAATTTTATCATCTGCAGCAAAGCATAAAAAACCATATTCAAAATGACTACGAACTAATGATTTGTACAATAATAGTAGAATTTGTGGGTCTGCACCCCAGTATGTACCAGACAAAGATTTTAATACATTAAAAGCTTTGTTAGCTTTGTTTATTAAATGTTTTAAATAATTGTTCCAGGATAAATTGTGGGAGAACAATACTCCCAAAAATTTAACATCAAGTGAAACAGGTAAAGAAGAACCTTTATAATGAACAACAGGCATATTGGGACACCTTTTCGCAAAGAGAACAACCTTTGACTTTGAAGGATTAACATCAAGTTCAAGGTAAGAAAAATAATTATTGAGATTTGCCAATGCATCATTAACAATTTCAACCAGTTGATTTATATTATTTCCTGATGCATAAACAACTAGGTCATCTGCAAACTGCAAATTTTTCACTTTTGAGCCTAATATTATATTTAAACGACGTATGTACAATATGAAAATTAATGGCGATAAAATGCCGCCTTGACAAACTCCTTTTGTTGAAAGTATAGGACCATATAGATGCCTATTATATTTAACAAAGACTTCACGGCTACTTAAAAAAATTTTAATCCAGTGTATAATCTTTCCAGGTATTCCTGTTAACAACAATTCCTGACAAAGTATATCAATATTCACACTATTAAAGGCCCCTGTGATGTCGAAGAAAACAGCAAGGAGATGATTATGTGCATCTAAAGCATTATGGATATCAAGTTGTAACTGACAGATACTCTCCCTAGCTGAACGATTTCTACGGAAACCAAATTGGTTTGAAGGTAAAATTTTATTTTGTTCTATATAGAACTCCAAACGCTGCTTTAACAATTGTTCAAATATTTTTCCAACACATGAAGTAAGCGCTATAGGGCGATAGGAATCAGGACACAATTTTGGTTTGTTAGGTTTCAAAATTGGTACCAGACAATCTACTTTCCAATCGTGGGGTATATTATTGTTTTCCCAGAGTAAGTTCAGTATTTTTAGGAAGATTTCCATACTCTTACTGCTGAAATTTTTAAAAAAAGAATATGGTATACCATCAAGACCAAAGGCAGTATCTCTTCTAGATGTGACAGCAGATATTAATTCATTGATAGAAAATGGACTAAGGAAGTAACTATTACTGGAGTTTATATTGCCAGTGCTACTATATGATGTGTTGAGACCATTTGATACAAAATCTGGGGTATACATCTGTAGAAAATCTAAAATCCAGGAATCATCTGCATTATTGCTAGAAACATATGTTTTATTAAATTTACGCATAAATTTCCATATAATGGACATAGGAGTACAACGATTAAAAGTTTCGCAGAGAGATTTCCAACTGTTCTGTCTTTCTATTTTTATAATAAGTTTTTTGAGAGCTCGAAGTCTTTTAAATTCCAAGTAGTTGGTTTCTGTTGGGTTGTACTTAAACTTAAGATATGCTTCTTTGAATTTTAGAACAGCTTCTGAGCACTTTTGGTTCCACCATGGAAGGTGAGGTTTTTTACCGAGATTCCTATGACAGGATTGATTAATGTTGTTAGAACAACTACTATTTAAATTCGAAGCGGATTTTGCTGCTGATTGTAATATTTTACAAAATAGCAAATATGCGTCCTGAGGACTCCAAAGATTCAATTCAAAATCATTCAATAATGCATCTACACAGCTACTAAACACTTTCCAATCTACCTGTTTATAATTTGGGTAGATGGGCAAGTGTTTGCCATTACAGTAGTTTCCATCTGAATTTACATTATTATTACTAAGCAATACTTTAATGATTACAGGAAGGTGGTAACTAGTACCAAGAGGAGTATCAAGAACGGACCATTCACAATGAAGAGCCAGTGATGGGGAAACCAACGACAAATCAAGTGCGTTTGGACGCCACGTTAATGAACCAACTGTTGTTGCTTGACCATCATTAAGCAAGACTAAATTGTTGTCATCGATGACTTCCAACACCTCCCTTCCACGGGGAGAGTCAGAACCGCAACCCCAAGAGGTGTGATGGGCATTGAAATCCCCTGCGAATATGAAAGGACTAGGAATCGATTTTACCAATGTATCAAATTTAGCTTTATTAAAAGCTGGGTTACAATTAGTAGGACTATAAAAACTGACAATACATAAATCCTGTTTATTTACTGTGATTTTGACACAGATATTTTGTATCGAATCATCAAAGTATGTGTTGATATTTGAATATGTGATGCTTTTATGAATGATTATGGCCACTCCATTATGGCTATTTCCACAATCATTACGTTCAATGTTGTAATTTTTAATTTTAAAATGTTGGTTAGCTTTAAACCATGTTTCTGAAATGATCGCAATATGTATATTATTTGTGTAGAGGTAGTTAATAAATATATGCTTGTTACTATTTAGACTTTGTGCGTTCCACTGTATAATATTTAACTGATCCATTATGAGGAAGTAGGAGGTAATTTATTACTGAGGGTTTTTTTAAGAGTCTCTCGAATAGACCCTGAGTTTATAGGTACATCTTTGTTACTGATAATTTTGGTTATTGTTTCAATTAGAATGTTAATAAATGTTTCTGATTTCATAAGGTTGTTTACTTGAACATCAAGTGTTCGTGCTGCTAGTGCTGGGAATGACTTTGAATCAAACAAATCTGAGAAGGTAGCATTTCGGGACTTAATCTTGTTTTCTTCGACTTTTTGTTTTTTCATGGGACATGCTGATGAAATGGCTATGTGATTACCTTTGCAATTGACACACTTAGCATTTTTGGAGTCAACTTGACATGTTTTGAAATTGTGGTTTTCTGAGCAGACTGAGCATACCTCGGTGTTCCTACAGAATTTGGCTATGTGGCCGTAAGACATACATTTCAGACACTGTTTTACGGGAGGTATGTACATTTTCACCTCATGACGCCATGAGTCAAGATAAACGTACTCGGGAAGGTTGGTAGACGCAAATGTAACTGCGACTGCCTGCGTGGGTACGAAGGACGCGCCAGCAGCGCCACCGTCAACTCTAACTCTGCGCATAAAGCGCCTGACCTGTATAACATTCTTAGAGCTTCCGATTAGTGAGAATATCTGCTTATTAGACATGTCGGTCGGCACCGAGGTGAGTACACCCGTCACTTCGGTGTCTCCAGCCGGTATATTTGCCTTCAGGGACAGTTGCTCCAGTAACTTTTTATTTTGCAGAAACATGTTGGCGTTGTTAGGTAAATCGAAGGTTATACCTACTTTGTACTTGTTTATAGACTTGAGGTGCATGACGCCTGAAACACCATGCTCCCGCAAACCCTTGGACAGTGCCATACGATCCTTGTCGCTGAAAGTAATGTTTTCTTCCACGTGCGAAAGAAACACAATAAACTCGGTCTTTTTCGAGTCTTCAGGGTACTTACGCGAGTATCCACGTACCTTAAAGATGTCATACTTATCCTTGTTTTTAGCTTTTGGTGTTTCTACAGCGATCGACTTCAGAGAGTCGGAGTCGGAATCGCAAGACTCGAAGGATGAGACCTGCCGCTGCTGCTGCTCATCAGGTGGAGAGTCATCTCCTTTTCTTTTACGTTTTTTGCCCATCCTTGGGCCCTCTCTAAGGTTGTGCTCTATTTACAAATATATACAAGACTATATACACGAAAAATATACAAATTTACAATAATTTTGGGTTTTTTTAAAAATATTTGTTTAAAAGCGCGCCTTTTCACTTTTCAGGTTCCCGCCGAAAAAAAAAAAAACCTCCACGAAACGCTCGTGTCGCACGCATTCCGACATTTTCTTTGCATCCACAGAATTCCCACTAGTAGAAATCTATTTCGCGTGGCCGCCTAGTTGTTTCTTGCTCCCACACGAGGTGCTGCCTGAATAAGAACGTCTCCCAAAATTTTGGGTAGATAATGGGCGATTTCGTTAGCTCTATCTATAGAGTAATTTACCTTGATACTTAGAATTTATGTTTTACCAGTGTTCACTGCTTCTTTATTGTAAAAACTAAAATTTAAGGTTAGGATGGGTAAGTGAAACGAAGGAGTACCTAAGTGAAACCCTATCGTTATCAATAAATCACGCAGTTTAGCTCTATGCTATGTGGCGAAATGGTTTCAATGCTCTAGCACACGCGTCACACAATCTTTCTGCTAGGTCATAAAATAAAAAGAAATCAGCTATCTTTAAGTTTACAAAACACAAGTCGGCCTATGCCATGAAGCAATATTAATAGTGTTTATGTACATTTTTACACGAAAATAATGCATGAAACGGCGCGTAATGTGGGGTTAGTATTTGCAGTCACAGACGACACAGCACAGGTAATAAAATCAATCAAATACCCCTACTACATTACAAATGTCATTGTAAATGTCCCATGGGCGAAAATCACGTATTTCACATCAACAGCTGGAAAACGTCTAGTGCTGAACACAGGCATGCCCATAAAACGCCATTTTAGACGCTGATTATAGGGAGGTTTGCCATAATCACCTCGCTTGGCAAGTTGCTTGTCATCGCAGAAGATTATAATGTACCAAAGAGAATGCTACTGCCCATTCTCTGGATAGTCCCTTAGTCTGCTCTTATACGGCACCCACAGAAAGAGATGGAGATTCTGCGCTAATAAAGTGATACCTGGCAGCTCTTATTATATAAATAGGTACCTAATATAATGACTGCGGGTAACAGATAATAAAAACAAAATTGTCAATATAGTCAACTGCAAAATAGTCAAACGCCAATGTCAACCTACCGTCAGAATATTGAATCGGAACGTTTCTGTCAAAACCGTGAACCATTTTTGAAGTGATGTTTCGTTCACGCAAATTGAATTTTTTAAAAATTATTTTCTTGAAAAGTATTTATTGCCGTCATTTGCTATTTCAGATATAGGCTTTCTATGTGTAAAAAAAATTAGCGTCCTAGCAGAATTCACAAAGTGGATAGATGTGCAAGTATGTTTCACTTACCCCACCTGACCTTAAATATAAAATGATATGTTTTACTAAGTTAAATCAAGCAAATAATTAGCTAATATACCTACAAAAAGATTTTTCCGACTTATAAACATTTGCAAATCAACATGGTACCTAGCTGGTTTTATGGGAAATTAAAAATCATACACTGGCAGTACCTTGACAATGAAATTTTTTGGTTAGGTATGGTTATTTTATCCATTAATTAATCATTTAGCTTTTTTTCTGTTTAGCTGAGGACTTGTTATTACATGAAATGTAACGCTTTATTTATATTTTTCACAATAAACACTTCTAAAAAGGGAAAATAGACAAAACAATGGCTACTTACTTGTGAAATGTTATTCCTTCATATCTACGCCTCAGTGCGACTTCTGTTGCTTAAAATACTGCAACCACCCACTGCACACACATTATTTCTCAAATATTTATTGCCTAGATCACCATTTAAATAGGATTAATTCACAAAAAACAACAATTTCAAAAAATTGTTAACCTGTTTGGCTTAGATCAAACGAAGCCAAATAAAAAAACCCGGTAACGGTGACAAGGACCAAAGATATTACGTTCGTCTTTTTTTGCTTAGTACCGAATGTATAGTGCTCTCCTTGTTGTCCATGAATGACGTCATATACTACGGTTCTACTCGTACATATTCAAAGTTTGCATCACGTAACTTCTATAATGTCAAAAGTCAATTGTGTTGTTGTCATGGAAATGATGTACATAACACAACCTAATTACTCGGTATAATTCGTAGTTTTTCTGGCTTTTTGTGTATAATTTCAAATTAATATATCATTATCATCATCCTCTTTGCCTTTTTCCCATTTCGCATTTGTTATTGGGGTCGGCTCCCAAGCTCCCAGTCTAATCTGTAGCGGCAAGCTACCAGAATTACACGAGCGACTACAGGATCGGACCGTGAGTTTGCCTAATTCTCAGCTGTTCTTGTTTTTCGTTAATCCTGATAGTTTCAGGTTTCGCACATTTATAAGTAAATCTAGATAAGACCCGTTAAATTTCAGTGGGGGCTGGGGGCCCTTTATCTCCACGGCGCGCTGGGCTGAAGCTCAAATTGCCCTTATACAAAATCTGGCCCTGAGCGACTGCCATCTGATCTCGCAACCCATAAGGAACCAGTAACAAGGATGGTTAGACCTGGTGGCCTGACTACCCGTAACGATTGCCATAGATGGTCTTATGACAACCGAGACCGACGGCTCTCCGAGGCACGGATGGCATCGAAAACTGCACATAACTTACTAGATAAATCATCGGTGCAAGGCCAAGGATCGAACCTGGTGCCGTAAGATTGCGAAGTGCACATGTTACCACTCTGCCACCATCGCTCTAATTTCAAATTATATACCAATTAACTTAATCAGTTGAGCATGAGTAGTGACTATGGTTATTGATCAACACTATGGCGACGCGAAAATGTCATGTTGAAGCTTGCAACTAATAAAACTCATCGCCTGTGAAGTATCTCAAGGGACGATAAATTACGAGAATCATGGTTGTCTTTTCTGATTCCTACAAATACTGAGCTCAGTGGTCTGTCTTAGTGAACAAACGTGTTCGTCAAAATCACTTTGATATACCCCCAATTTGATAGGATGGGTAACCGTCTTCTGCATGGATATCCTTGTTCACTGCAAATGAAGTGTTGCACGGGATTCCCTTGAGCTTATCTGGTGAGTAAACTCAATTTGAATAGCAAAAATAAATAATTAAAATAAAAATGGTTTCACCCCAAAAAATGGCTTAAAAATGGCAGTAAAAATACAAAGCACGTAGACTAAGAAATCAAAATAAACAAACGCTATTTCAGTCTCATTTGTTTCATTTAATCCTTATTAGCAGGTGCTTCATCTTCCTGTAGTATTAAAATGTAATAGGTTAAAATAATAATAATAACTTCCTATGTAACTTTCATGTCGATTTTTATTTGCCGTGGCGCGTCACTATGCTATCGATATCGATATTTGAATATGGAGCTAGGTGCATCACTATGGCGACCCCAGCGCTTAGCGCAGACACGAGAACTAATTGTCAATCATATGGAGCTGTCCTATCTGTCTTTGACTAGTATAGTAGATATCTGTGGTGGTGATAGCCTGTGTACTTGTGTAGGGATGTTCCGATGCGATACCTCTCGTTAGAGAGTATAATATGTTCCTTGTCCGATACTAATAAATACTAGGCGCGAGTCATAACGATATAAGTTACGTTTTGATATATCGAATATCAAAACGTAACCTATATCGTTATGAATCTCAATATCATATCATATCGATAAACCAAAGTACATTTTCGGTTGGATATGTGAAAACGGTTAAAACAAACTACGCGGGTACGAACGAACTAACTCATATTCGTTACTCTCTTTCTTACGACGGTACTTTATATTGTACAAAAAGAGAGGAAGCGAATATGGATATCGATGCGTTGTCGCGGTTATCACATCACACAGCAGTGCACATTGTAAAATAGAATTAAACTTCAAAGCAATAAGGTTCATTTTTCGATGGGTAACATAATAGGGCCCATTATGCATTGGTTAAATAGTTTGCGTTAGGTTTTGGTTTGCGCCGTAGCCAAACAATACTACAGATATCGATATCTGAAATCGGTTTTCAATATCAATATGAAAACTAAATATCGGATATGTAACCGTTTGTCGTCAATAACGAAAACGCCCATGTCTAATAAATACGAGTAAGTACTCGATACTTTTCTTTCGATACCAAGTACTTTTTGGTATCGAATTCTTTCGATACCTACTTGGTATCGGAAAGAAAGTACTAGTACCGAATCGAATCAATGCTGCTAAGTCGAAACAGGATAGAATCGCTAATTCAATGCCAAGCAGCTTTATTTCACAATTATATATTTTTTCTTTAAAGAAGCATAGTATGGTCTTACTTTAAGTCAAGTAGCCTGAAGATGTTTTATTCATGTTTAGTTAGGATTAAAACAACCCCGTTTTTAATTTAAGCAGGATTAAAACGAATTTAAGTTTAATTCAAAGCGTTGAATACAGTTAACACGCACAAACACATCTCCACACACACAGTACAGCTAAGGTAGTTGTTATACTTAATTAATATAATTAAATTGAATAAACACGAATCATTCTCGCAATACCTACTCGGTATCAAAATGAAAGTTCTTGTATCAGAAAGAAAATACTTGTATCGAAAAGAAAGTACTTGTATAGAATATTGTCAAATAAAATATCCTAAACGCGTCCTTAGTGTACGTATGTGATTCGTCGCGCCTAAACACTTGGAAATGTAGAACAGTCAAAGAAACAACAACAGTTTTGGCGGGAACGCGGAAAAGTTCACGTCGTTGCATTGTATTATTTTACAAAACTTATGCTTTTTCCAGTGTTAATGTTTAAAATTGGTGGTGTTTTACGCATTAAGTGATGAATTACGAGCATAAGTGTGGGCAAGTGATATAATGTAGTGAAACGTGGTTTTTCGTGTTGCTTCCAAAATTCCATAGAAGCCTCTAGTAAAGTTGCCACCACTTTACTAGGGCATGACTTAGACTGGATTATGACTACCTGATTTAGACTAGACTATGACTACCCTGACTGTGACTAAGACTTGACTTTACATGAAATATTCCATAATACGATGAAAAATTACAAAACTTGACACTGGCTAAATACACTATGTGTGGAGCCAAAATATAAAAAAAAACAACAAAACACTCACCCCTATACTTTACACTTCACAAGCACTCATTCGCTAGAGAGATGAACATAATTTATAGCATGTATAAGTAATAAGGAAGTTCTGTTATTGCCTTTTTTTTGTAGATGAACTTAAGTATAATAAGTATCAATTGTATTGCCTGTTGATCTTCTCTTCAATAAATAATAATAATAATAAAACTTTGCTGCAATAAGGTAACATTTGTTTATTTTTTTCGATCTTGCTAAATAATAAAAAATGTATCGATATGAGTAGGTATCGATACTTTTAGGGTAGGTACTCATATGAGTAATATCGAATCATAATTTGAGTACTACTCATCTGAGTAGGTATCATACTTTAGCGGTATCGGAATATCCCTTAGCCTGTGTTGATTTTTTTTTTCTTTGTTTTGTTAAATGTGTGGAACATTGTATATTTAGCCAGTGTCAAGTATTGTAATTTTTCATCGTGTTTAGAACTCAGACCAAGGAAGGTTTAGAATATTTCACGTAAAGTCAAGTGTCAGTCAGTCTTTCTTGCGCAACTCAATACAAAATTCTTGAAGTATGAAACGTGTGCAAAACCAAACTTCTGCGTTTTCTAAACTACTTTATCGTATAGCCAGCGGCACGTATTTGCGAGTAAATGTAGTGGGGATAACTGCGCATCTGTACTGCCGGGCGCAAAATATATTGTCCTTAGCTACTGCGATAGCATTTACTGTGATATTTAATTAGGTAGGCTGATTTTTATCTGACTTTTAACTACAGCATCAGTTACTTTAGAGTTAGTACCTACATACGCTAGTTATTATTAATCATTCGGTAATGGCAATATTCCTTCCATAGTATCATCATAGCTGGCAGTTAAACATGGTCGGAATGCGCTTGTAGAAGGAGCTTGGCCATCATCATCATCAGGCTTCATGTTGATAATGCAATGTTAATAAACAGTAGAATAATAAGAAATATTACTAGAACTATAATCAGTTTTCGTAAACAAGACGTAACGTAACACTTTACGGCGGGATAGTACAGTCACGCGTCAGAGACGCGAGGAGACAGTGCGGGAGGTGGAGAAACAATAAGCAACCAATCACCGGCACCGACACCGTGGACAGCGGACACACGTCGCACCTCCCTGTCTTCCACCAAAGAGTCCTAAAAAAATGCGTTCTGCGCATATAAGTTTACACGCCTAGACTCGTGCCGATAACTATATAAGCTTGTCTCTGTCTTTGAAGAACGTTAACGTCATTCACCTGCCCCATTTTTGTTTTTTAATAGTTTTGCTTACTACCCACTTTTGCCGAAAACCATAAAAGAAAAATGTGCTATTATTGTAAATCAATAGAACTAAGTTACTTTAGTGCCCAATAAACATTCATATTGTGATTATTTATTTAACTTTACTAGCAAGAATAGTACTACAAAAGTCGCGAATTATGTAGAGTAAAGTTGGGCCGAAAAGAGACTGGAAAACATTTATTTTGGCAAAATATATTTGTTATTATAATCTTGACCTCATGTCGCTAAATATTTTTATGACCACCATTTTAATGCTTGTAATATTATACGATATGAAATTTTCTTCTATATAAGTTACTTGTAATTGGCCTAGTTTCTTTTATTGTTTACCTTTTATTGTTTACCTGCGCGACGTTGGCAAAATTGTGGTAAACCGCAGAAGGCACAAAAAGAAAGAATTTGAAGTTGACATTATAACTGTAGCACACGTTTCATACAACTCTTTTCTCTATGGGAGTCCCATCTCTTCAGCGTAAGGTGGTAAGCGGTTATTTTCTCTATACTTGCGTTCGGATACCCTACTGGTGGCAAAATTAACAGTTAAAACCGACAAAAAATATCATATGCACGTTCGTTTTGGGAATGTGTGAGCAAAACTTGCGTTTTAACTGTTCAAAAACAGTTGAAAATGCCATTGTGAACTGCTAATTTTGACCTACCTGCGGAGGTGGGTTAAAAGTGATCGTTTTCTGCCATTAGAGATTGACGTAGAATTTTCGGCGCAGTTATGTAAAAATTACTGATTTTTATTTTGAAGATTGTAGTTATCGTAATGATATAGCACGGAGAAGTGAGAAGGAAGACGTAAGTTTGAGATAACAAATCGCATTTGGTTATTTTGCATTCGTTTTGGGTAGTGAGGAAAAGTGGTAAAAGTGGCGTTGCTGACGAAATTATCAAACCCAATGTTTACAACAACGCTAATTTAGCAAATGCCAAAAACGACACTGATCCCAATCCGAACGCCCCTTAAGGCCGGCTTACACTTTAAATAGTGGGAGTGCAGATGATTATGACTGATCAGTTAAAATGCTGCATTGACCACTATTTAGAAAGAGTAAAAGGACTAAAAATGGTGCTTCTCACTAGGACCGTTTTTGCTATATGCAGCGTTTAGTCCATTTGGGCAGTAGTACTGTCATGGGTGTAGGGATGTTTCGATACCACCATAGTATCGATTCCTATCCATATGAGTAGTACTCGAATCATTATTCTATACTAGTCATATGGATCTCTCAAAGTATCGATACCTACTCATTTCGAGACATTTTTTTAAAATAATATAAAACCATAAAATTACCAAATTTTACCTCATTGCAGCAAAGGTTTGTTGTTTCTTTGACTTAACTACATTTCTAAGGCGGCCCATACACGATCAATTTTATTGATCAATCTTTGTGATTGATCAGTAATATTTATCGTGTAGGGTTGATATTGCGCAATGTTTTAGGGTTTATATTATGGAGAAAACATCGACGGAATTGGACTCGTCAATTTAATTGATCAATAAAATTGTACCTGTATGGCTGGCCTAAGTATATTGGCGCGATTAATCAGACATTCGAGCACTAGGATGTGTTCAGTATGTTTTATTTGACATTATTAGATGCTAGTAGATACTTCCATTCCGACACAAGTATTTTCTTTCCGATAACTAGTTGTTTGTTTGTTAGAATGATTTAATAAAATTTTATTTAATTATGTATTATTACTTTATTTAAGGCCTAAGAAAATTTGCATTCGATTTAGTATTGCTTAAATTAAAAATGGGGTTGCTTTAGATCGAAGAAAAGTTATATTAAGGCTGCTTGGCATAGAATTTTTCGCGACTATCCTCTTTTACTTGGCAGCGCTGATTCGGTTTGATATTAGTACTTTCTTTACGATGCCAAATAGGTATCGAAGGAATGATTCGATGGCAAAAGTACTAGGTAACCAAGGAAAAGTATCGAGTACTTACTCGTATTCACTAATATCGGAACATCCCTACATAGGCGATTGGGGGAATAAAAAAAATAAGATATAAAATGATAATTTTATTATTACAATACATATTACAATGGTTTTTTTTATAAAGTTTTTTTTTGTGTGTAAATATGTAAATGTAAATAAAGGTATTTGACTGACAGTGTGACACTGGCAGTCTGTCTGTCAGTGTCGGAGTGATGAAGTAAACGTCAACAATTGACGCTTGAAGTTATAAGGTACCTACTAATTGTAAGGGAAAAATTAAAATTGACTTTCATTATCTCGGAAATGAACAAAGGACGATGATCCTCTTACTTATGACAAAAATGATCCGGATTTGACTATGAAATAAATAAAACGAATGAAATTAATATCCTAACTATGTCGAAAGAAGTAAATCCTACGAAAGACTAGGCGGTATGGTCTCATGACTTTAGCCTGCCCAATAGGGCGAACAAAAAAAAAAAAAAAAGGAATAAAAAAATCTATCCGTGTTTTTCGCGGTACTGTGAGCGTCTTTGAGGAACACTTTGATTTTCATAAAAAATAGGAATTTAGTTATAATTTTGATGTCTGTTTATGTTTCAGTAGAAAGATTAGTAGTGATAACGATTATGTAGGCCGCTGCTATGTGAATTTATTGAGCATTTTTGCCAGTTATATACTTTGAGAAACTGTGATGGCGCGTGTTTGACTGATGCACTAGGACCTTTCTCATAGCAAATTGAGACTTTGCTCGAACTATATTCAGACGCTACTCATTTGTGTTAATATTTCTGTAACTGTCGAATTACGCCATTCTAGCCGTGTTTTTAAAACAATTGTAGCTTTATTGAGTGTTGTGCAAAAAGGAAATCCAAGTTTTCGTTGAATTGTGGTAGGATATAATAAGAAGGAGCCCGCCTATCAACAGATTTGTCGAGTGCAAATTACGCTTTGTGACGCTACCAATCTGCATAACGACACGGTGAGTCGACATTTAACATTTCTCATTCATAAAATAGCTTTTTTTTGGTGATAAAATAAGTTATTTTCTACAATTTTTCCATTAACCTATTTGCCTTTGAAAACGAAACTTCATTTTGATTCTTTTGTTTCAGAAAACCGTTCTTTCAGCAAACCGCCTAATCAGGACCTTAAAATAGCGTATTGGGGTTTTATTCACATTTAGTTTCACCTAAAATCATGAAGTTAATCTAAAATATTATTAATTTTACTATTGCCTCACGATGTTTTACTGAGTTACGTCAGACGCATTTACGAAGCGATTGTGGTTTCTATTTACGGTAAAATGGAGGAGTCAGAAGACAATATGAATACTGAGGATGTGACTAACGTGGGTAGTCCATCCACTGTCAGGAAACCAAAGAAACGGTCACTGGTTGAGAGAGAACTTGAGACAAGTTTGACATCTCGAGTAACTTCCCCTGCCATTATAGCAGATGGCCTGAGTACAAGTCGTTATGGTCGAGCTAGGCGCTTAAAAATCCATAGGGACCTGATTGACTCCCAAAAGTTACTGATGGCATCTAATAAGCCTCTTGAAAATGAGAACACTCCTGTTAAGGTCTTGTCCCCAGTTTACAGGATGCATGCTTCCAATTCCCCTCTCAAATCTGAGACACCCATAAAATTGGAGGAAACATATTTAGACAACCAAATTGACAACATATACCAAGAAAATATATCTTTGAGCCGTTTTTCTAATGAACCTGGAAGCCCCTCTTCAGCTAAAAAGATTCCCAAAGTTTACATAAGAAAGGATTTGTTACAGAAAAGGGAGGCAGAAGAGACAATAATGTTGATAAAGAATTTGTTTTCACCAACAAAGAGTTCCACAAAATCTTCGTATAGTTCTTCCAGCGCTAATCTGGAGTTTTCATCTGAAAAGATTATTTCTAAGCAAAATGGGCATGTGGATAATACTTCCGTTGTTAAAGCTCTGGACTTTGATGGTAATAAAAAAGTAAAGAAGGACAGCAAGGATCAGAAGCTGATGTCTAAGAATGACTTGTTTGAGCTAGAGGCAAAGTGCCCATATCAGGTTGGGGACTTAGCTTGGGCTAGGATGGGCACATTCCCATTTTGGCCATGCATTATCACAAGAGACCCTTATAGTGAAATGTTTGTTAAAAAGAAGTGTAAGTAAATTCATACTCACGTCAGTATTTTATCATGACAGATTGATTTACTTTTGTTAGTTTAGCTATATTGTACTTGTAAAGTTAAATTATTATGAATGTTAATAACAAAAAATGTAGTAAAAAACCAAAAAAAGTGTGGTTGGACTGTATGAAAAATTATATTGTGTGCTAAGGGAGTGAATGTTGAGATGACGACTGATAGAAATAAGTGAAAAATAAACTTGGTGCACCAACCCTTTTTAAATGGGATAAGGGTAGGCAGATGATGATATGTAAATTTACAGAATGTAATATACTCTAACAATGAGCTATTGTGATATTATACATATTATAACCATACTAAGTATATGAGTACGTATGTTCTAGTAGTGGAAAAATTAGATTACATAGATCTAACTTCTAATGATTACCACTTGGCCTTTAGACATTAATATTATGCAAATTAATATTTTCAGTGTTTGGCCGTGTTGAACATGACATATTACATGTCACATTCTTTGGTGATAATGGTAGACGTAGCTGGATTGTGGACAATATGCTACGTAACTACTTGGGACAGTTGGAGTTTGAAGCTACAAGGGCAAAATTCACCCTTGAGGTATTTTTTTTATTTCATTTCTACATCTTCAGCATATTTAAATAGTGATTACTCAAATACTCAAATCAAATACTCAAATACTCATTTATTAATAAACTAAGTTTACAAGTCAGATTAGATTATATAATAATATGATCACTTTATTAATACTGTACCTTACCATAGAAGCTGTTAATTTTCAAAATGAAATACGTAATCATGCTTTAGTCCTCACATTATTTAAAGGTAGGCAAAGCATCAGCAACATCCCTGGTGTTGCAGGTGTCTATAGGCGACTGTAACTGCTATCTGGCGAGCCATCAACTTGATTGTCTGTCCGTGTTATAAAAATAATGAATAACCGGCCAAGTGCGAGTTGGACTCGCGCACGAAGGGTTCCGTACCATTACCTATAAAAACAAGCTGAAAAATTACGTTTGGTGTATGGGAGCCCCCTTAAATATTTATTTTATTCTGGTTTTTAGTATTTCTTATAGTGGCAACAGAAATACATGATGTATTTCTGTTGCAAAAATTTGAGCTGTAACTATCACGGTTCATGAGATACAGCCTGGTGACAGACGGACAGACAGACAGACAGCAGAGCCTTAGTAATAGGGTCCGTTTTACCCTTTGGGTTTGGAACCCTAAAACTCACATTATATAATTACATTTCTATATTGGCAACTTCCATTGGTTTATATTGGCATGTTTATGTGTTTCAGGATAAGAAAAAGGACCCAAGACTGTATGCAGCATATTTTGTCTCTGACAAAAAACAAGCTCTTTGGAACACATCAGTAGAGGAAGCAGAATCTTTATTGCAACATCCAAAGCGCTTGAGAGTTGACATCTTTAATGAAATGCTACTAAAATTCAGGGCTTCCAAGAAGCATCAAAAGAGTGGTAAAATTACTAGAACAGACAGTGATGTATCATTGAGTGAGAGTCTGTATGATTCTCTCTTTTCTGAAGAAGAATTAAAAACTGATGATGCAGAACGCTCAAAGAATAGGTCTCGAAATAAGTCTTTTGATGTCTCTGATGTAGTTACAGCTTGTCTTGATAATATGGCTGCTAAAACTGGAATAACTAAAATTCAAAGGCAGTCTCATATGGATAGGTGGTTACAGAAAGCAAAATCGAAAACTCCAGAAAAAAATCAAATGAAAGGTACTGCTGGTTCTTTGAATACAGAGAAACCAGAAAAGCAAGTTGTACCGCCAGTTGTGTCAAAACTAGATACAAAGGTTAGCGGTAAAAGCAAGAAACCACCAACTATTCTTTCAGTAAAACCTTATCAATTAAGAAAAGGTAATGAATCTCAATCAAAATTGGTACAGATAGCACAATATGAAAGTAAGATTGGTTCAAATGAAGATGTTATAATCGTAGATGATATTTCAAATAATATTCATGAGAATAGTGCAACAATAATAATTGATGATACTTCTGATACTGATATGGTTTCCAATTCAAATAGTATAGATAACACCACTAAGCCAGTGCAAGCTGAACTGTCTGATACTACCAAAGAAGTCAAGCAAGATATTTTAGCAATAATTTCTGACAATGACAAAAATTCTGATTATGCCAAAGTGCTTACCCTAGCCTCTAAAAGCAAGAAAAAGCCTACTCCTCTCCCGGGGAAGCAGTATAAATTAAGAAAAATCAGTGAAGCTCTGACTAAATCGACACAAAATGATGTGGAAAAAAATCGTTCAAAGGGTGACAGTATAATGATAGAAGACATTTCAAATAATTTTAATGTGGATGTTGAAATAGAACCACTGTCTGACACAGATAGTGAAGAGCCTTTAACGCCAATGTCAGTTGATTCCACCTCTAGCACTGTTACTAAACCAAAAAACGAGTTGGGTATAGAAAGTACTACTGACCTATTCCACCCCAACAGTAAACAGTCTGATAGTGTTGTAGAGGTAAATGAGGATACTATAAAATTACCTGCTGAAAGTGATAAAAAATCTGATGATATTACACACCCAGTAAAAGTGCCTAACCTTGCCTCTAAGAGTAAGAAAGCTTCTACTACACCCCAGTTAAAGCGCTATAGATTGAGAAGAAGTAGCGAAGCTCAAACTAAATTGACACATAATGTAGTGGAAAAAAATTGTTCAAGGAGCGACGTTATAATAGTAGATGACATTTCAAATAATTTTAATGTGGATGTTGAAATAGAACCTCTGTCTGATAAAGAGAAATATATGAATGAGGAGCAGTTAACAATCTCTGCTAATCAAACTTCTAACACTTTTGCTAAGCCGAAAGGTGAGCTGGATATAGACAGTGTTACCAAGCCAGTTCAAGCTTCTAAAAGTAAGAAAAAGCCTTCTACTACTCCTCCAGTAAAGCGTTACAGATTGAGAAGAAGTAGCGAATCTCAATCTAAGTTGACACAATGTGATGTGGGTGAAAATAGTTCAAAGGGGGGCATTATAACAATAGATGAAATATCAAATAATTTTAATGTAAATGTTGAAATCGAATCCCTGTCTCATAAAGATACTGAAGTTTCATCAACAGAAATGTCTGTTGATGACACTAGTGGTACTGTTACAAAGGCAAAAGATGACCCAGATTTAGATAATACGACAATGCCGGTTCAAGCTAACAGTGAACTGTCCGATAATGTTGCAGAGGTAAAACAGGATACTATAAAAACACCTACCGAAAGTGATAAACATTCTGAGGACACCATAAATTCAGTAAGAGTGCCAACTCTGGGCAAGAAGAGCCCTTCTACTATTCCCTCAGTAAAGCGTTATAGGTTGAGAGGAACCGGTGAATCCCAATCTAAGTTGACACAGTATGATGAGGGTAAAAATAGATCAAAAAGTGATATTGTTATGGTAGATGCCATATCAAATGATATTGACGTAGATGCTAATGTGGAGTCTCTCTCAGTAATAGATATTAATGTTGATCCTTCAACGATAATGTCTGTTGATGATACTACTGATACTGTTTTGAAGCCAAAAGATGAGCCGAATACAGATAATACCACTCAGCCACTTCAAGCTAATCGTGAAATTGAGAGTGTTAAAGAGGTCAAAGAAGATACTCCAATAATGATTGCTCACAAGGACAAAATGTCTGATAATATTGTGCATCTCAAAACGGAGCCATGCATTAGTTCCCAAAACAAGGATGTACCTTCTATTATTCCGTCTGTAAACCGCTATAGATTGAGAAGAAGTGGTGAATCTCAATGTAAATTGATACTACACGATAAGAGTAAAAATAGATCAAAAGATGACGTTATAGTGGTAGACATTACAAATAACATTCACGTGGCAGATGATACTGCAATAATAACATCTGTTGATGGTACCTTGAACTCCGATACTAAACCAAAACATGAACTAGGTATATTCGCTGCTACATCACCAGATCATATTAATAGTGGTGAAGAGGTCAAACAGAATGCTTTAATGCCTTTTGATGAAAATGATATAAATTCTAAAGATATGCATCAAAAAAGTGAACCTAGCCTTGCTTCTGAAAGCAAGAAAAAAACTCCTGCTATTCACTTAGTAAAGCGCTATAGGCTTAGAAGAAGTGGTGAATCTCAATCTAAATTGGCCCAACCTGATGAGACTAACAAAATTTCAAAAGATGACATCACGATGGTTGATAACATTTTAGATAAAGTTGATGGTAAAGTAGAAGATCAGGTTCATAAAAGCAAAGGCAGACATGATGACACTTTAACAATAACACCTGTTGTTGACACCTCTGACTCATTTACCAAACTAAATCAACATGAGCTAGCTGTAGATAATTCTAATACGCTAGTTAAAGATAATATTTCTGAAGCGGTCAAACCGGATATTTTTACACTACCTGCTGACAATCATAAAATTTCTAACGAACAAAAGCCACCGTGTATTCCCTCAGTAAAACTTTTTCGATTGAGAAGAACTAAATCGAAATTGACGCAAGATGAGACAAAAAGTTTAATTGAAAACATGAAATTAATAGAAGGCATTTCAAATACATTACATGCAAATGATAATAAAACTGAATCTCTTACAAAATCAATTATTGAAGATGCTAATTTAGATACTTCGACAAAACTTTCTTATAATGAAGAAATACCTGCCTGTATTGTAAATCCGAAAGAAAATCCGTCTAAAGAAAACTCAGGAATATCCAATTCTCACAAGACTCGTTTTGATTCAGTAGACATGGAAGTCGACCAAGCTACTAATAACCTGCAAGAAGATGTTCAAGGGTACCGTAAAAAAAATGATTCTTCTACAGCTGCAATGGAAGTTGATGATGAGAATGTTGACAAGGAAGAAACAGAATGTATAAAATTTCAAACTGTAAGTAATGAATGTGTGGAAGATAATACACTTCAATCGATTTATAATCATTCGAGTATTAAAAGTGCAGTCCCTGGTTTGCAAGAAGCACAAAATGTTACAATTGAGGCATCTGTTACAGAAACGAAAAATGATGACATTTTAACCAACCAAGAAGAAGGAAGACAACAGGGAAGCAATAAGCCAGAAACTTCCATAAATACAGAAACAAAACTTAACAACATTGATTTTTTAGATGTGATCAATGGCCATAAAGCAAACCTGGTAGACAAAACACAAGAGAATTTAGGCCCAAAAATATATTCGACACCTGAAAAATTTGTCAGCAATGAGACCATTGAAGCAAATGAAAATTTTAACTGTATTTTGACAAATAAATTAAATTTTGAAGAGATTTCTCTAAATCGTGGAAAAATAAAAGATCAAAATGATATTTCGTCAGATAAGATTCCGAAAATGCAGGAAAACGATTACTGTAAAACAGATATTATTAAAATTCCAAATGAAATCGTAGACCAGAAAGATGACCCTACTAAAATTGTAGCAAATAAAAGTACCATTGGTCAACATGTAAATGATGAAGAAATGTCAGTAGGTGGTGATAATGATGTTTTGAACATGAGCGGAAATTCTGAATCTATTTTACAAGATAATAATGAAATTGATAATCTACCTGTTGAAAGTAGCAAAATATCTTCAGAATCTGTGTTTAATACGTCATTTAATGAAAGTAACACATCAGAATCAATTTTAGATGGCAATCAAGCAAGTGTCAATAGCACAGAAAAATCTATTAACAAGCTTGATGACGCTACAAAAACAAATTTTATATTTGATGAAAATCATGAAAGTACCACACGTCAGTATGTAGAATCTCCTACATTTACGCAGTTATTGGAAAGTGAAGAGTTTTTTCGTGACGTAAATGAAACTTATGAGAGCGCAAATAATCATGAGAGTAAGAGCCAAGATAAGTACTCCAAAGAATGTGCCATGAAAGATGTAGCTGAAAATGAAGTACAAGCGGCTCATGAAAATGAAAATAACACTCAAAATGTTGGTGCTGGTTCTGAAGATGAAGAAGATACGTCTGAAGATGAACCATCTCCAGAATATGAGTCTCTTGATGAGGATATTACCGAAGACTTCCGCAAACATATGATGTCTATTGAAAGTAATATCACGGATAAGAAAGACGAACAACAAATTGTAAAAATATGTAATGAAATAGCTGAAAAAGCCAAATTGAGTCCCACAAAGAATTCTATAGACTTACCAATGGCTAAAACAAAAGATAAACATGAGAAGAATCCGGAAGATAAAATTGATGATATAAAACAAAAAGACGTGCTTATTATCAGCCCAAAACGTATACTGGATATACACCTAAAAGAAAATCTGGATATGAGTATTGAGAATAACAAAACTGAAATATTAAAACGTATACCAACAACAGAGGAGAAGTATGTTTTAATTGATGAGTTATTTGCAAAAACGGAAAATAAACATACTGAAGTACATAATGAAAGTGGTCCAAAGATAGCCGGTGATCCTAGTTTAAATGATGTCTGTGACAAAACTGAAGTATGCAAAGATAATAGTTTAAAGATAAACATTGATGGTACTCTGCAAAAAAAATCTGACGAAACTAAAATCATCAACAGAACATGTTCAGCAATTAACAGTGTCACTAAAGAACGAGCTAGTCCCGATTTCATAATAAAATCTTCTGAAATTGAACAGTTAAGAAAAAGTTGCGAGTATGACCCTAAAGTAGTCATAATACCTTTAGAAAGAGACGCAACTGGATTGTTGAAAGTTGTGAAAAATAAATATCGAGAGCAAGAAAAATCTAAAACTAAAAGCAATAAGTATCGGCTAACTCTTAAACGGGAAAATATTCCTACTAAACTTACTGTAAATAATGCTATAATTGCACTTTCTGCCCCTAACGCTAAGTTAGAAGAATCTGAAGATCAACCACCAGAAACAATAGTCAAGGAAGAAGAAATGGTAAACTCAAATAAAGTACCTAAAAAGATGATTATTGAAAATGGTGCAATTGAGACTAACATTCCTGGACCTTTAAAAGAAATGGCTGGTCATACTATGAACAGAAAACAAACAGAAACGCCAGATCTGATAGACGACACAGAGTTTGACATAGACGCAGTGTCAGTGAATTCTGAAGACAGTGAAATTTCATTACCGAATTCAGTTAGTTGTGTGCCTCGTAGAAATCTACGTTCAAGGTCTGAAAGGACATTAGAATATGCTCTGAAAAATCCAGAATTTTTGAAGTATTTAGAATTGAGGCAAGATTATTTAATGGAGTTGCATCCTGATCTTGACCAAGATGAAGTAGTGATTTATGTGTACAAAACTTGGCAGTACGAAGAAGACTTAAAATCCGACATTAAAAAGATAGAAGATGCCGGTAATTCAAGCTTGATAAATGATCCAAAACATGAAACACCGTCACGCAAAAGGTCAAAAAAAGGCCAACCTAAGGATAACCTACAAAATAACTTGCGCGAAAAGTATGAAAATTGTAAAAACATTAATGAAGTAGTTTCGGAAACTAGATTGGTTACATCTGATTCGTCTGAAGTTGATAGACCAAAAATGCGGTCTATATCCCCGGTTGATTCTGGTATAGAACAGAAGAGTAAAGATAAAACGGAAGAAGTTAGTGCTAAAAGGAAAACTAAATCTCCGAATAAAGTGGATTTAACTTCAGAACCCAGTAATGACGTGATATTAGTCAAGGATAAAGATCTGGATTCTGTATCAGTCAAATCTGAAGAGAGTTTAACTCCTAAGAGGACTTTACGCTCTAAAGTAATTACTTCTAAAAACTCTGAAAAAGAAATTAAGGCTGATGAAAAAATTAGTGCATTGGGTGCTAAAGTAAAAGAAAAAACAGAATTTGACACGGAATCTATTGATTCTGAAGATAGTGAAGTGACATTACGAGAATTAAAATCAAAATTTTTAAAAGAAAATGAATTGAATGGCTTTAAAACAGAAAGTACTACAGAGAAGAGATTAGATGCTATTGCGGAAACTAAAGAACAAGATCAGAAGACTACAATTAAAGAAGAAGACGTTGAAACTGCTTCCACGGTTTCCGACAACGAACCTTTGTTGAAACAAAAGAAAAAACCTGATAAAAAGTCTATAGAACATCCAGAATTTATTGAATACATGGAACTAAGACAAGATGCGCTGATGGATGAAAACCCGCAACTGACACAAGAAGAGATCGTGGGCTATTTGTACAAAACTTGGCTTTACCAGGAAAGTTCTGAATCGGATCTGAAAAATAACGACGGGTTACAAAAAGTTAACCTAGTCAAAGGCCTTAATGATAACGAAGCCGTGCCGCCGAAGAAAGTAAGACGAAAACCAAAAGTTGAAAAAGCCATAGATGAAGTAGTATTATCGAAAGAGAAACCTAAACGTAGAATAATTCAGCCCTATTACAATGAAAACTTTTCCGACATTGAAGATGAATTAGAAATTTTTGAGATATACAAAACTAAAGAAACTCCAATAACTATTGTATCCAAAACTGACACAGATAAAGAAAAAGATAAATCTCCCAGCATCAAAACTGAGCAAGGTGTTGAAATGCCAGAATTTGCTCCGAAAATTAAAGAAGTTTATGAAATCAAAGATGTAAAACCTGTATTAGTAAACGAAGAAGCTGAGAAATTAAACGATGAAGAAGTAGAATACGTTGATGAAATAGAGCTATATTTTGCAAATCTTACTAAACCAAGACCGAATGTTTTTAAAGGTCTGATAAGAGAAAAGGTTTGCGACATCTGCATGGTACCCGGCAATCTTGTAAAATGCAAAGGATGCAATGGAATGTTCCACCCAGATTGTGTCAAAAGAGAAATGGAAACTGCAGAGAAAGATGATTCCTTGCTGTTAAGAGGTAGAAAGAAAAAGAAGAAGCAAGGTCGTAAACCGAAGAGTCTAGAAGATTCAGGGAGTCATAGCGACGAGAAATCTCAAGACGTGTCGGCAGATATGTCTGTAGATGATATCGTGGTACCGCCAGAGATCTCTACATTTGATGCTGAGTCATTTGAAACACAGCTTGCAGCTAAAATGAAGGAGCTAATAGACCCAACTGAAACTAATTACGACTATTACTCAAGCGACGACGGTACCGATTGGAAGGAGTCAGTAGCAGGAAAATGTGAAATCGTAGATGTTAAACTAAAACTTAAAAGCCCACCGATCGACTACTCGGATTTCAGGTGTAATAACTGCCAGAAATACGACGTACCCGTTTGCTTCGTTTGCATGGCTGCCGTATCGAAAACAAACGTGAAAATGCGTCAGAAATGCCACGTGGCCCACTGCAATATGTACTACCATTTGGAGTGCTTAGACCACTGGCCCCAAACGCAGTTTAACGCTGGAGAACCTTCTCGAAGTAATAAAAAGATTAATGAGTTCTTTGAACCGTTAACATGTCCTAGGCATGTATGCCATACGTGCGTATCTGATGACCCTAGAGGCTGTAAGACGAGGTTCTGTGGCGACAAGCTGGCGCGATGCGTGCGATGTCCCGCGACTTATCACTCGTTTAACAAATGCCTGCCCGCTGGCAGCCAGATCTTGACTGCATCACACATTTTGTGTCCAAGGCATTGCGATGACAGGTTATTATAATTCTCTAGTTTTTTTAACTGAAGCCTAGTTTTCACAGGCCCAGTAGCTGGCAGTGAAGGACAGTTACTGTTTGGCAGCTACTGGGTCCGTGAAAACAAAGATGAGCCAGTAGTTACTGGTCAGTTGCTCTCGGTCAGCTACTTCAAAATACTGTATAGACAGCAGAATGTACAGTTGCTGACTGCACGGTGGTCAGAAACTGGGCCTGTGAAAACCAGGCTTAAGGCTCGGTTTACTCTGAGAGATCAACAGGCAGTCGCGTACTTTTTGTGATATTTTTCAGACTATATGTTTTTCAAATCGATCAGATCAAATCGCTCGTAGAACTGACAACCGATGGGGAAAAGGTTCTCGAGTGGCGACCACAAACCGGAAGACGCAGCGTAGGCCGCCCCCTCTCCCCCCGCACTAGGCGAACCGACGATCTGGTGAAAACAGTGGCGAGCCGATGGATGCAGGAGGCGAGCAGCTGCTCCATGTGACCCTCTATGGGGAGGCCTATGTTCAGCCGTGGACATCTTCAGGCTGTTGATGATGATATCATTTTCCAACGACATGGTTTATGTTTGGGCGATAATTATACCTATTAGAACAAGAAAAGTAAAAAAAATTACGCTGCTACCGTCATATTTAGACGTTAAACTTATCGAAATCGTAAATTTAAACTATCAAAATAACCCCTATTCCGTCCACAGAACGGCCAAAGTCCCGTGCCACGTGAACACTGGCTGGTGCTTCATTTGTGCGCTCGGTGGTTCCCTAATCTGCTGCGAGTACTGTCCCACTTCTTTCCACGCAGAATGTTTGAACATCAAGCCGCCCGAAGGTTAGTTACATGCAGTGATGATAGCTTATTGGTCCTTGCGCCACGATCGTTTTAAAAAGAGTTAATATTGTTATTGTGTTCTCTCTCACTATCTTTGAAAAAAGTCAGAGATAGATATCAATTGCTCTGTTGTCATTAGAACTGGATTTCCAGTCGTGAGTTGTACCAAGTCTCACTATGGCATATGATATTCTGCCAGTCATAACCCAGAAATTCGAACGTGACATTTGCAATGTTTAATTGTCTAATTACAGGCGCGCGTTGACCAATCACAGCGGCGCGTTTTTCTCCGCCCACGTTCAGTTATTGAGTCTGACTTACTACCAATACTCCGTTACCTTCTAAACGGGATATTATATTTGGCTGGATTCAGACAAGCTAAATCAATATACATTGCTGGCTTGGTGTTACTTCCATCCAATACCCTCACTCCAACGAGCAATGTATGACGAATTAGTCATTTAGTCTCACTGAATTCAGCCAAATGTAATATCCCCTTTACAGCTTATCAGTTTAGCTCCGAACGACCTATTCTACGCCAGTTCAGTCCATAAATGCATTTTTTTCTCGTTTTAGGTAATTACATGTGTGAAGATTGCGAGACGGGCCGACTTCCGCTTTACGGTGAAATGGTGTGGGTCAAGCTTGGACATTATAGGTAAGAAAGGGCCTTGAAGCCTTGAATATTTTACTATGAAGCCTGACATACCTACTGTCCGCCATCTTATATTTTCTTCAAAATAGCGGCCACTCATAAAACGTATATGAATTGATGGGGATTTTTTCGAGTGGCGACCACGAGCCGGAAGACGCAGCGTAGGCACCACTAGGTGGACCGACGATCTGGTGAAAACCGCGGGGAGACGATGGATGCAGGAGGTAAGCAGCCGCTCAAAGGGGTGCTCTCTTGGGGAAGCCTATGTTTAACAGTGGACGTCTTCAGGCTTCAGGTTGACGATGATGATGATGATGAAATGTTTACTACTGTAGCAAGATTTGAAAGGCGATTGTAGCCTACAAAAATATATTCATCATCCTCTTTGCCTTTTCCCATTTGTTATTGGGGTCGGCTAACCAATCTAACCTGTAGCGGCATGCTAGCAGAATTACACAAGCGACTGCCATCTGACCTCGCCATCCATAAGGGACTAGGAAGTCTAGCCAAGATGCCAGCGTGAGGCGTTAACGCCTCACGCTAACTCCAAAATGTGTGAGAAATGACGTTGCCTGCGGAATACTTTTCCGCAGCTAATGTCATACCTAATGTCATTCCCGTACATTTTAGAGTTAGCGTGAGGCGTTAACGCCTCGCGATGGCATCTTTCTTAGATCCCCTGTAACAGGGATGGTTAGATAAAGCTTCAGCCGGCCACCATTGCTCCCTCTCGCGCTACAAAAAGTATATTAATAGTAAAATCAGCTGGAAGACGTCCACTGCTGCACATAGGCCATAAAACGCCATTTTGGATGCTTATCATACTGGATCTGCCATAATCACCACGCTTACCAGGGAGAATGCTGCTGCCCATTCTCTAGATATTCCCTTAGCCGACTTTTATTGCACCCTCGGTAAGAGATTATTAAATCCTAATTGTACCCATAGGTGGTGGCCAGGCATAATTCTGCACCCATCAGAGATTCCGGAAAATATAATGGCCGTGAAGCACAGTCTGGGCGAGTTTGTCGTGCGATTCTTTGGGCAGTACGACCACTACTGGGTGAATAGGGGGCGTGTGTTCCCATACCAAGAAGGTATAATATTTTAGTTTAATTTTCTTTAAATTTAAGAAAACTCTTTTTTTACCTTATACTGCATACCAAGAAGGTATAATATTTTAGTTTAATTTTCTTTAAATTTAAGAAAACTCTTTTTTTACCTTATACTGCATACCAAGAAGGTACAATATTTTAGTTTCATTTTCTTTAAATTTAAGAAAACTCTTTTTTTACCTTACACTGCATACCAAGAAGGTACAATATTTTAGTTTAATTTTCTTTAAATTTAAGAAAACTCCTTTTTTACCTTATACTGCATACCAAGAAGGTACAATATTTTAGTTTAATTTTCTTTAAATTTAAGAAAACTCTTTTTTTACCTTACACTGCATACCAAGAAGGTACAATATTTTAGTTTAATTTTCTTTAAATTTAGAAAACTTATTTTACCTTACACTAAGTGTAATTGAATTCATTAGCATCCTTTGAAACTAGGTACCTACTCCTGACGCCGGTCACGTGTGGAACAAAATGTATGAAATCAAACGCACCGATTTGGTATTGATAATAACTCTTAAAAATTAAACAAATCAACTACTACAGTAAAATAATTTAAGTACTGCTTTTAATATTTTTTTTTTTTTTTTTTTTTAAATATTTGACTAGGCTAGCGTTTGACCACAATCTCACCTGATGGGAAGTGATGATGTGGTCGAAGGTGTAGCACGCTTGTCTAGTAATAAATTATGACATACAAGGTAAAGTATCATATAAATCGTGCCAACGACAACAGTTTAGAGCGCCGACGTAAAGTTGCCAGCTTATCGGTTTTTTATAGACTGCATTTTGGAGAGTGTGCTAAGGAATTACACGATCTTATTCCTCCATCTCCCTTTCACCGGACATCAAGGCGCACAAAAACACGGCACCCATTTATGGTTGAAATTCCATCAACCCGCACTAAGCGTTTTGCTATGCACTTTATAGTGCGAACAGCCAATGAGTGGAACACCTTGCCGGCGTCCTTGTTTCCAGCTAACTATGATCTGGGTGTCTGCAAGTCGAAGGTGAACAGGTATCTTCTAGGCAAGCATGCATCATCGTAGACTGCGTCATCGCTTTCCATCAGGTGAGACAGCGGACAGCGGTCGGTTCAATAAGAAATATTTTTATTTGCACTCTTCTTTAATATTCATCAATAAATGATGTACTATCATATACCTACACAATTTGTGCTAATGAATTCAATTGCATCTTGTTTAGGCCTGCGTTTGACTATTGTTTCACCCGATGGTAAGTGACGACGCGGTCGAGGATGGAACATGCTTGCCTAGAAGATACCGGTTCACTCTTGCCTTGGAAACTCCCAGAATAAAACTAGATAAGGTTCAATTCAGAAATCTTAGAAACAAACTCCTGAAAACCAGAAATCTCTAAATCTACTAGGGGTAGAGGACTTTTCAGTCTTCTCACAGTCTAGTAACCTGATTACTAGACTGTGAAGTCTTAGGATGACGTGCGCAGTGCAGTGTCACGCGAAACTTTATTAATTTAGAGTTCCGAGTGATACTGCAATCTGTTATGGGCAGCCGTGACGCTTAATATCAGGCGGAGGGCAAGCTCGTCACGTCGATCGTTTACAAAAAAAAATGTAATTTCTAACGTCTATTCTTCAAACAATAATGATATTTCTTTATTCAGGTGATACAGGACGAATATCAGGTCAGAAGTCTAAAATCGACGCAGATTTTACGTTGGCTATCGAGCACGCTCAGAGGGCTTATACCATCTTGAAAAGTAAGTAACATCAGACCACAGGTAACATGAGTTGTAGAAATCGGCATTCTACAACATTGGTTCATTGGTTAAACGCTACGAGTAGCGTTTAACCAATGAATGGTCACACGGATTACGTCATCAACCTTTTGTTGCCACCATTCTTCGATCAGGTATACCCTAGATATCGTGTCGGCGCTAAAAAGCCGTTTCGGAGAATAACAGCTCACATGCGGCGTGAGCTCTTATTTCGAATCAGTTCAGTTGGAACCCAGCCAACGTAAACACGTTATTCACACCACATTACGTATTTAAAAGTTGTAAGAATAGTGTCCCAAAAAGCTATATATCGGCCAGAGTGTCTTACTTTCGGTGAATACATGTGGAATAAGTTATATTTTAAGCTTTAAATTAACGAATTATATGAAATTTTAACAAAACTATCGATTTCAAACCGCCGCTAACAATGTTTGTACAAGGCCCAACACGCACCCAGGTTAAGTTGAACTTTAAATTTTTGTCTCAGTCGTTCGTAAACGAATGTAGCTGTGTAAGTATATAAATATGTTATAATATATGTATAATAATATATATATGTTTAAGCGGACAGAAAACGGCTTTGATTTTGTATGTGACGCGGGATCTATGTACACTTGATCGAAGCCACCATTATATAAAAATGATAACAGGAAATATATTCAAGAAAACATTGTGTGACTGGTTGTTACAATACACATTTTATAGTGCTAAAGAATTCCAAATGTATTGTGACAAAAACACTATACGCTTGCATGCAGGTTGAACACAAAATGCCTTATTATGTTATTTTAAGATCTCTGTAAATTGTGTTCTAGCAAATAAATATTTGATTTGATTTCATTTGATTTGCGGTGTCATTGATTGAGAGGTTAGTACGAGTTGATTCGATTGCACATTATTGTAGTGGGTATCAATATTTTACCTGTAGAGGGGCAGTACCCGCACCGTTATTGACTAGACGCATTCAAGGTAATTGCCGTGATTGCTACCAGTCTTGCACTGCGAGCGTCCGGCAATACGTTGCCGCTAATTGTGTATTTTTTAATTAAAACATTGTGATAAAATGCTTTTTTAGACACTACACAAACTACACAGGCGTCGAAAAAAGTTTAATTTCACGGCTCGTCAGCTCCGGTGCATACCCCCAGTTTTTCTTACGTTTAATTAAAGTTTGTTGAAAAATAGACACTTTTTTTAAATACACTCTTGTTTTAATACACTAAATAAAATCGTAGAATTTAAAAATAATTATTTTGCATGTTTTGTGACTAAATTAAGATTTTAGCTAACAATGCGTTTTATTTTTTCTAGCTTTCAACTAAAATCTTAATTCTTAAGAGTCACAACATGCAAAATTTTTATTTTTAAATAATGAATTATTTCTTAAAACATTACTTATGTACAACATATTGTAAAGATTAGGCTCACACGGCGATATCGTAACTATTCACGGTTCGTTATTTTGGTTTTAAAAATCACTATTAAATATAAAATCTGATATTTTTATATGAGATCCTCTTTATAGGGACATCTCGAAATGGTACTCGAATTTTGGTGCATTGCAAAAAATAAAATTTCCATTAATGGAGGCCCCCTAAGGGTCAATTCAGACGGAGCAGCAAAATGCTCGAGCACTTTTAAGTGCTATTTGGACCTTAGTCCATTTAGACAAGGGTGAAAATAGTATGCAGCATTAAAATGGGCAAGATTTTAATGATGCATACTATTTTCAGCTTTGTCCAAATGGAATAAGGTTGATATTCCAGTGCTCGAGCATTTTGCTGCTCTGTCTGATTTCATCCTAACCACGAGACTATTAGTAATCTATGATGTATTCCAGACGCAGAACCAAACGAAGAAGAATCTCTGGACATCGCGTCGTCGCTGTTACCCCCACACTATGTAAAGCTGAAATGCAACAAGCCCTGTGGATCGCTATGTGGCCGTAAGGTTGAAGATCCCTCGCTGTCGCTAACACAATGTGAATGCAATCCAGCCGAACCTGACCCTTGTGGACTATACTCGCAGTGTCTAAACAGGTATGTAATCTTCATTAAAACTACTCGAAAATGGTTCATACGTAGCTTACGTATTAGGCGCAAAATCGCGTATTTTGACAATTTCAAACTAATTTAATTTACAACTACTAACTTTCAAATCCCTATTTTGACAAATAAAAGTAAGTTAGTACTTCGTTACATGCATTATGCAAATACTTTTTAATAACCCTACTTTGTGTTGTCGGGTAAAAATATAGGCTCAATTTTTCTCTACTACACGTTTTTTTAGGGTTCCGTACTCAAAGGGTAAACGGACTAAGACTCCAGCAAAAACGAGCAAAAAAATCACGTTTGTTGTATGGGAGCCCCATTTTAATCTGATTTTTAGCATTTTGTTGTTATAGCCACAACAGAAATACATCTGTGAAAATTTCAACTGTGTAACTATCACGGTTCGTGAGATACAGCCTGGTGACAGACGGACAGACAGTGGAGCCTTAGTGGTAGGGTCCGTTTCACCCTTTGGGGACGGGCCCCTAAAACACAATCGAATTGAGTACCTCATTTTTTTTCAAGTTGAAAAAGTGGTGTTCCTCATTCCAGAATGTTGTTAACGGAATGCGGGCCGACTTGTCGCGCCGGCGAGAGATGCAACAACCGGGCGTTCGAGAAGCGACTCTATCCCAAACTGGTGCCCTATAGAACCCCACACAGGGGTTGGGGGTTAAAAACATTGGAGCATATTAGAGCAGGTAAAGTAACTTTGGACACCATGCTAATGTGAACGCAATCATGCACATGCTAACTAGTAGTTTGCGAACTGTAGACCTCGCGAGGACAAACATTGATGACGTTGTAAAAAGCTTCTTCTTGCGGCGGCGTCGTGTGTCGTGTCGTCCTCTTCCCTCAGAAATGGTTGAGGAGAGCGATGGCTGGTGCATGCGTCAAGCTCGTGAACGGGCGCTGCTTGCGGGAGCTGGTCTGCTCATGGTGTATGCACAATTAGAAACAAGTAAATTGCAAGATTCTAAAAACTGTAATTAATAGTAAATGTTATATCCCCCCTTTATAATAGTAAAAATTGTATCCCCCTTTTTAATTCTTTAATATTGAAAGTAATAAATATATATATTATTAATAATAATGTAAAATAATAAATTAAAATAATGTTAACAAAGAGCACAGGCCCAGGTGTCTGTGGAAATGCAGCTATAAAAAAAACATTGATGGCGTGTTGTCTCAGACCTCACGGCCTTATATCTCGACAACCTCTTGACCGATTTTGCTTATTTAAAACACTTGTTAAGAATTGAGTTCCTGCGAAATATTATCAAAATAGGTTGGTAAATGGCGCCGCTGCAAACTTTCCCCCTTTTTGGGGGAACTACACCAGTAATCAAAAATCGCCGACGACAAAAAAATCATACCAAGTTTCTTCAAGATTCGTTAAAAAATGCGACTTGTACGCGAGTACGTAAATCGGCGGGGTAATTACGTAAAATTTGCAACAGCAATGCGACAGCAGTAGCAATGCGACAGCAGTAGCGAAGCATACATTCTCGACACCGCTAATGATGTATGACAGCAATCACCGCGAGATTTACGCCTGTCGCAAACCTGTTGCGAGTTAGGTAATTAGGGGGCCGGACAGACGAAAGCAAAAATCTCGAGTTGAAGCAGACTTTCGCTCAGTTCGTTCGCTGGGTCAATGAGGAGTTTTATTTAAAAAAAAAATTGTAATTTATGTATGACCCAATAGATGGCGCCAGGTGTGGTTTTACTAAAATCTATCACTGTCAATGTTTCAAGCATAGACCATAGGTTAGAGAAAATGTGTCATGGTACTGACTGACAACTCAAAACTCGTTCGTTTTTTTATTTTCATTGCGCGATAGCTCGGCTTTATTTTGGATCATAATATTAACGTTTATCTATCTCGCAGTTCTGCTGTACTTCAATTTACTTAAGAAGAATGCACCACAGACTACTTAGGAGATACTACAGACAATGTACTTGTGGTTCACTCAAATGAATTTGACATTTCTTTGTAGGTTTCTAAGCACTTTCTTATGTATAAACTACTCTGTGGTTTGAAAGGTTTAAGCTATGTACTTACTGCGTCATCTAGTAAACAAAGTGGAACTAGTTTTTTCTTAAAAATAAAACGCCTCAATGTTGACTTTTGTTCTCCTGCGGGTCTCTTCATTTCGGAGCAAGGAAATTCTATCACGGCCATAGAGAATAACTAGGTATATCTAAGAATAATACATTCCAGAACAGAATTGTGCAAATAAATAAATAAAATTAACACAATTTTTGCTAAGAAAACCGATGTGATTCCAGGGCAGTTCGTGATCGAGTACGTAGGCGAGTTGATAGACGAGTCGGAGTTCAAGCGGCGCATGCGCAGGAAACACGAGATAAGAGATGAGAACTTCTACTTTCTCACTCTGGATAAGGAAAGAATGATCGACGCGGGACCTAAAGGAAATGCAGCTAGGTAAGGTAACATAAACGCAGAATAGGACCACTCCAGGTGCCGTAAGAGTCGGCTAAGGGGATATCCAGGGAATGGGCAGCAGCATTCTCGTCGATACATTAAAATCTGGTGCGATCAACAAGCCGCCTGCCAAGCGTGGTGGTTATGGCAACCCCTATGATAAGCGTCCAAAGTGGTGTTTTATGGGGGATGCATGTGTTCAGCAGTGGACGTCTTCTGTCGAAGCAAGGTCGCTATTTACTTGAAAGATATTGGAGTGTGATATTGTGGAGTGAACCTTACTGTACATCATCATCATCATCATCATCATCATCAACAGCCTGATGACGTCCACTGCTGAACCCACTGCCGGCATCCATCGGCTCCCCGCGGCTTTCACCAGGTCGTCGGTCCACCGAGTGACGGCCTACGCTGCGTCTTCCGGTTCGTGGTCGCCACTCGAGAACCTTTCACCCTATCAGTTGTCAGTTCTACGAGCGATGTGGCCTGTCCATTGCCATTTCAATTTGCTAACTCTAAGAGTTATATCGGTCACTTTAGTTCTCCTGTACTGTACATAGTATTATTATAATTATATTCTATGACTTGGGGTAAGGGGTTATTCGGTCAAACGGTACTTGTAAACTAACACAAAAAAAATTGCAAAATGAAAAGTTTTTTTTTCTGTTAATAAGTGAGACATAGATAATGTGGAGCAGTGGAGGAAGTCCGGCCGATGATGATCATTACAAATAGTCTTTTGTACCTACCTTTATTCATCATCATCCTCTTTGCCTTTTGCCATTTGTTATTGGGGTCGGCTCCCAGTCTAACCTGTAGCGGCGAGCTACCAGAATTACACGAGCGACTGCCATCTGACCTCGCAAACCATAAGGAACCAGTAACAGGGATGGTTAGATCAGGCGTCAGATTCTATCAGGCGTCTGACTACCCGTAACGATTGCTATAGATGTTCTTATGACAACCGGGACCGACGGCTTAGGGTCAATTCACATAGAGCGGCAAAATGCTCGAGCAGTTTTTAAGTGCTATTGGAATATAAACCTTACTCCATTTTGACAAAGCTGAAAACAGTATGCAACATTAAAATCTTACCTATTTTAATGCTGCATACTATTTTCAGCTTTGTCTAAATAGATTAAGGTTGATATTCGTATAGCACTTAAAAACTGCTCGAGCATTTTGCTGTCTGAATTGAGCCTTAACGTGCTCTCCGAGGCACGGAGCGATGGCATCACAAACTGCACATAACTTACTAGATAAGTCATTGGTGCAGGGCCGAGGATCGAACCCGCTGTCGATGTAAAAGTTGCAACAGCAGTAGCAAAGTGACAGCAAACACTTAGCAATCGGTCGGAGTCGCCCGCCTGTTGCTCGCATGTCGCTGAATGCACTTTGCCCTTTGATACTAGCGCCACCAGCAACAGAATAGCAATAGATGGAAACAAAATAATGCACTTTTTAGTTCATAGATTGTCCAACAGACGGTGATCTAGCGCTAGATCGCTTTCTGCTCTGCCAAAGTGATGTTTGACAGCAATGATTGCGAAATTTACGCCTGTTGCAATCTAGTTGCGTGTTACGTAATTAGCCCGCCGGTGCCGTAACATTGCGAAGCGCACATGCTATCGCTCGGCGACCGTCGCTCCCATTTTGTCCCTACTTTTAGGGCCTTAATTACAAACGCTTTTTAAAGTTAGTCAATGCTTAAACTCTTCTGTCAATTTTTGGCTGATGGCGAAATGTCACGCGCGAAAACGAGACGGAACATTTAAAACACTGATTAAATTTAAGCAACGTTTATAAGTAAGGCCCTTATTATTCAACTAATTAAAGTTTAAATCTGCAGGTTTATGAATCACTGTTGCGAGCCGAACTGTGAAACGCAGAAGTGGACCGTGCTCGGAGATGTTAGAGTGGGCCTCTTCGCCATTAACGATATACCAGCCGTGAGTGTTTCCATCCTTCCTTTTCTGTAAAACTGCTAAAAATAGCCTATTTGCAATAGAATAATTTGACTTTGACTTTAAGACGATTTACCTTATTTCCCGCGGAAAACTTAGATCTTCAACCTCATTCCATCTGGTTGCGCTGATTCAATGTAAATTTCTTAGTAAAACGTAACGTTTTGGTTGTTCCAATTATTTCCGTATATCTCTATCCCATTCTTGCACATACCTTTTTGCATATGTGCGAGTGAGACCGCTACATACGCCCTCGCGACAGTAGCGCACCCTAACGCGAGTGGGAAGAACTCAATTCGAATTTCTCATGGCCGACCGACCTCCGCCTTTGTCGTTAAAAACTAGAACCTGTAGACGGGAATCTGTAGACATGGGAGTCTGTAGACATTTGAATCTGTAGACATGGGAGTCTGTAGACATTTGAATCTGTAGACATGGGAGTCTGTAGACATTTGAATCTGTAGACATGGGAGTCTGTAGACATTTGAATCTGTAGACATGGGAATCTGTAGACATTGGAATCTGTAGACATGGGAGTCTGTAGACATTTGAATCTGTAGACATGGAAGTCTGTAGACATTTGAATTTGTAGACATGGGAGTCTGTAGACATGGGAATCTGTAGACATGGCAGTCTGAGGCATGAGAGTGAGACATGAGAGTCAGTAGACATGGGAGTCTGTAGACATTTGAATCTGTAGACATGGGAGTCTGTAGACATTTGAATCTGTAGACATGGGAATCTGTAGACATTGGAATCTGTAGACATGGGAGTCTGTAGACATTTGAATCTGTAGACATGGAAGTCTGTAGACATTTGAATCTGTAGACATGGGAGTCTGTAGACATGGGAATCTGTAGACATGGCAGTCTGAGGCATGAGAGTGAGACATGAGAGTCAGTAGACATGGGAGTCTGTAGACATTTGAATCTGTAGACATGGGAGTCTGTAGACATGGGAATCTGTAGACATGGCAGTCTGAGACATGAGAGTCTGAGACATGAGAGTCAGTAGACATGGGAATCTGTAGACATGGGAATCTGTAGACATGGGAGTCTGTAGACACGGGAGTCTGTAGACATGGGAATCTGTAGACATGGCAGTCTGAGACATGAGAGTCTGAGACATGGGAATCTGTAGACATGGGAGTCTGTAGACACGGGAGTTTGTATACATTGGAATCTGTAGACATGGGAGTTTGTAGACATTGGAATCTGTAGACATGGGAGTCTGTAGACACGGGGGGAGTCTGTAGACATGGGAATCTGAAAATTTTGAACAGTTCATATAAACTATTCTATATACTATAATTAATCTTTGCTAATCTAAAGCTAATTCGCAATTTTTACCATTCATCCATTATATTCAGTGAAAAGGTGAAAAATACGGTAATTACTTACAAAACCGTGTTATCTATTACAGAATAGTGAAGTGACGTTCAACTACAACTTGGAATGTACGGGAATCGAAAAGAAACGGTGTTTATGCGGCGCCAAGCGGTGTTCCGGGTACATCGGTGCTAAACCTAAACAGGTGACCAACTACACCAACATTACTATACTACTATTAAAAATGAATAAGGAAGTATTATTAGCTCGAAGCAGATTTGAAGAGAGATTATTAATATAAAATATTAGCAAAACCAGTGAATAAATAGCGTAATAAAATGTTTCTAAGAGACGGCAGCACCTGTCTCTTTCTCGCATAACAGAGATTGTGTAGACCTATTTGACAGCTCATAATATGTGACGTCATTATTTTTTTATTTGTAAGATTTTTAATGAATGATATTTTTTGAGGAACGAGGAGAAAGGTTTTCGAGTGGCGACCACGAACCGGAAGACGCCGCGTAGACGCGCTAGCACCCGTGGATCGACGACCTGGTGAAAGCCGCGGGGAGCCGATGGATGCAGGAGGCGAGTAGCCGCTCAAAGTGGCGCTCTCTGGGGGAGGCTTATGTGCAGCAGTGGACGTCTTCAGGCTGTTGTTGATGATGATGATGATGATGATGATGATGATGAAGTTTTCTACTAGTGCCTACTATTAAATACTTATTTTAACTGCTAGTGAATTTTATAAATATAACTTTTGAAAGCCTCGGTGGTGTGAGCAGATCGGCTCATAACCCAGAGGCGGCGGGTTCGATTCCCGCGACAGTATATTTTGTGCTCAGGAAAAAATGCGCAAATACTTGTTCTGTGTCTGGGTGTTGTGGGGCTATGGTCCTCGTAGTTCCTGGGTCCCTATATACAGGGAGTTTTAGTTAGGGTCCAGGATCTATGTATGTGATCGTTGGGCGTTATAACTTAATAATTTATTCACTTTTTCAGGAGGAATCTCAGTCAAAAAAGGGCAAAGACGGTAAAATGACAGGGAAAAGGACGTACAACAAAAAGAAGAAAGTCTCCAATCAAGAAGAATCTCCATCAACAAAGAACAAACCAAAAAGACCCTTAGGTAGACCACCGAAGCCTAAAGAACTCACCGAAATTGAGAAAGACTTGTTAATAATAAAAAGTGCGACGAATATATCCAGTGGCGAATCTTCCAGACGACAAAGCTTAGAAGAGAAAAATCCAAAAAGTTTAAAAAGGAAAAGACTTTCTATTTCCACGGATGAAGTCTCATTATGCGACGGACAAGAACCGAGTGTAAAAAAACAGAAGTGCGAAGAAAAAACTGTGGAAGTTGGTGATTGAAGTGTGTTGTTAAGTGAATGGTGTGAAATTGTGATTTTAGTGTTGAATCGATAGATATGGCAACACTTGAAACTGCATTTGAAATTGACCAAATATTAGTTGTCTCTGTCTATCTCAAATGTTTTGTTTCATTTAGAGAGTGACAGTGAAGTCCCGAGTAATGTTTTTGGACTTGCCATGTACCAAAATTCTACGAAAGGTGACTACAGCTGCTGACAAAAAGTATGACTAATTTGTTTTGTAACTATAACTCTTGTTACCATATCCTAAAGTACAGTTTACAATGACAATCAGTAAGGACATATTTTCCAATGGCTTGTAATATGAATAAGTTACCTTATTGCTTAGACGTAGAGTCCAAATTATGTATTAGTATTTTTAATCAGGTGTTTTCAAACTACATATTATATTAATTTTAGATTAAAGTTACATAAAAAATGATTATGTTATGTTGCTTAAATCTATGTAAGTCAAGTTAATTTATAATATTGGCTTTTCCGCAAAAAAGAAAAGGGCTTTGGCAGAAACATGAAATTCCGTTGTTAAAAATTTAATTGTTATTATTTGCCATAACTTGTGTAATTTTGAGTGTTAATGCTTCACAGTGAGTGTAAATCCCGCACATAACTTAAAAAGTCAATGGTGCAGACTGCAGGGGCGAGTGGGATTTGAACCTGTGTGTGTCGGTTTGAAAGCCGTATGAGCTTCCGCTGAGCTAGTCACTCACCATTATCTTGGTGGATTAATTGCGTTCGGGAAAAGAAAATCACAAAGCGTCTATTTGAGTTCTCTTCCAAAACTTCATAGAAGCATTTAGTAAAATATCCTACCGCTTTACTGGAGCTTGACTTTGATTTGACCAGGACGACTAACTTAAGACGTGGGTTTGACCCAACCATCGAGGAACCCAGGGTTAGTTGCTCGATGGACCCGACTATAATGTTAACTTGACACTGGCTAAATACGCTGATCGCGTAGAGCCAATCATTAAATAATTAACACTTGATCCATTAAAAGATTGTTAAATTAAACCAAAAATTAAAAAATAGTTAGAAATCCTTTTTTATTAACTTCTAGTAATCCCTACCTACTTGCTAAATAAAAAAGTCGACGAAACTTTACGAACAATATTTTTTCCTGCATTTCCTAAATTATGTAAATATTTTTTGCTTTTATATAACTATCGATATCGACTAATAATAATTATGAGTTAAGACAGAGAATGTCGATTCTGTATCGCAATCTCTAAACGAAATTCAAATATCTCCCGTCTTCTTCATTTCCCCTTTATTAGAAGAGTACCGCCATACTGTTCAGGTTATTTTACAATGCCACCAATTTGTCGCTTGTGGAAAGTCCGTTGTCTCTTTCTAATGAGACCATTGCCTGCACCAGCAGAAAAGATGGCGAAAAATCCACCTGAACAGTGGACCACATGTAAAATTTTTGACACATCAATTTTTATCATAGTTGGAAAATAACAAACACATACTTTTTTATTATTCTTAAGGCAACATTTAAAATTGTTGAATTAATTTTTTAATGTAATCACGTTTAGTAATTAAGGTGGAACGTTACACTAGCGCGGGAAATTCAAATTTTCTTGGGTTCTTTTGCCAATAATAGCTTAATTACTCAACGTGATTACATGAGAACTAATTTTGCGGAATTAAATAGAATGTATCACCAAATTACGATTAAAAGTATCTCCTAGATATCATTGGTTTAGCGACAAATGGCAATAGACTGAAAAACTAAGACGAAATTTGTTTATTGCCATTTGCCGCTAAACCAATTATATCTAGAAGATACTTTTAATCGTAATTTGGTGATACATTCTATTTATTTAAGTTAATTCAGTTTTAATGTAATCACGTTTAGTAATTAAGCTGTTATTGGCAAAACAACGCAAGAAAATTTGAATTTCCCGCGCTAGTGAAACGTTCCACACGTTTCACTAGCGCACTAACTTAAGACCATTTTTGAAACAGTTTTCACACAGTATGTTCTTATTCTTTAAATATCAATTGGTGGCATTGCGATGTAGACTATAGTTTTGAGAATGCGAAATAGAATCGAACCATTGTAAATAGTTATTAAATAGATTTAAGTTTTTGTATAACAGAGACCAACGTTTCTTTATCAATTAGAGGGCGAGAAAAAATATTTCTATTATGTGAGAAAATATATATTATCGATATTGTAGTTGAAAATGGGATGTGATTATTAAATGCACATTGTATAATGCCAAATATTTGTTTTGTTTTCCTTTACCTAGTACAAAGAAGGATTTCGCAATAAGACTTATATGAGCAATGTGCTTTTATTCTTTAAACTAACTACTACAATACTAAAAACTAGTAAACTAGCTACACTATCCACTACAAAGAACATTTGAACTGTATACTAGCCGCGGTTGCCTATAAACAATCCAAATGCTCCAGACCACTACCGGTAGGTAGCGTAACCGACATGCTGGCAGCAATGCCTAGTTGAATCGCAATGCTGATTCGTTGAGCCAAATAAGTGCCAGCATTTTGGTCACGCGTTGCATCAACCAGGCGCTGAATAAGAAAAAATATTTCTCAGAAAGAAAAACAGGTGTCAATACGAAACCGACATTAGCTGATGTCTTTATAAGGCGCTACTAGGTGGATCGACGATCTGGTGAGGGCTGCAGGGAGCCGATGGATGCAGGAGGCGAGCAACCGCTCAAAGTGGCGCTCTCTGGGGGAGGCCTATGTTCAGCAGTGGACGTCTTCAGGCTGTTGATGAAGGCTCATTTTGCAGTATGTCGTCTTCATAGAAACAGCCAACTTATGTGCCTCGAATCCTCCGTTTATTCAATCTAGTCCTTAGCCGAACTAGTCATCGATATATATCTTAGAATTCTGCCGTCCTTATGAAAAATGCAGTAAGTAGGTAAAACATGTTTTCGACAAAAACGCGAAAACAAAAGTTGCGAGTAGTCGAGTTGCTGCATTCTTACTACCTGAGTTTTGGGTTCCAGGTGGAATTTTGATACGTGAGAAAGAACAGAATATAGTTTTTTTGGCGATTCCGAATATGTAGGTACCCATCTAACTCAATTTTGCCAAAAACGTTAGTTACTGCTTTCTTCCCTATGAGGGCAGGATTAGCAAGTTGAAATGGCACTGGGCAGACTGACGCTCGGACGGAAGCTCGCAGAACTGACAGCTGCTGGGCCTGACGGGCAAGAAAGGTGTGGCGTAGGTATTCAGCAAACCGCTTATTACGTAACTCGCAGCAAATTTGCAACAGGCGTAAATTTCGCAATCATTGCTGTCAAACATCACTTTGGCACATCACCGTCTGTCGGACAATCTATGAACTAAAAAGTGCATTATTTTGTTTCCATTTATTGCTGTTCTGTTGCTAGTGGCGCTAGTATCAAAGACCAAAGTGCATTCAGCGACAGGCCAGCAACAGGTGACTTACCATTTCCAGTGACATCTTGCGACTGATTGCCTAAGTGTTTGCTGTCGCTTTGCTACTGCTGTTGCGACTTTTACATAATACGACACGACGCAGCGTAGGCGCGCCCTCGGTGGACCGAGCTCACTAGCGGTAATCAGGTAGCCGGTCAAAGTGGCAGTCCAACGGGGAGGCCTATGTTCAGCCGTGGACGTCTTTAGGCTGATGATGTACTTTATTAATAAATAGCGTTGTATTTCAATTTAGTAATAACCTAAACCTACCTACACTATTTTGAAACAAGCGCGGTAGGTGGCCTATACAATATTGCCGCCTACAGCGTGGAAACTAAGTGAGCACCCAGCACCCACACTTTATTACTTTTCTAGAAATAATAAGCTTTTACGCCCGCAACATAAAGCACCCCGCAGACGCATTTTAGGATTATTTGCTCGTCTAGTGACCCTGTGAAAGTATGTAAACGCCAACAACATGAAACAGAATATTAAACGTAGGTAGAGATTAATATCACTTCTAAAAAGCGGTCTGGTGGGAGATCCCCAGTAGGGTTGGCACGGCCGGTAGATAAAACTGTCTTTCCCCTGTTTTACTTCAAGCAAGTATGAAGAAAGTGACGTAAAACGGGGAAATACAATTTTGTCTACCGTCCATGCTAACCCAGCAGGAGCATACACCACACCTAAATACGAAACAATTAACAATGACTCATAGGACTTACGTACGCTTTTCTTTTCTGTGCACAAAATAGATTAGGTACAAACTTAGTATATTATTCAGTCCGACACTAAACCCGTACCTAGTACCTACCCTCCGAGATTGAGCCGACGTGTTCAACCAACCACACACCACAGGTACGTCGTTGGTGCATCTAAGTTTCTAAGTAGTTCTTTTAGGCCCGTACACGCTTTTAGTCGTCATCGATGCTCAAGCCGCGTACTTGGTATCGAAAGAAAAGTATCGAGTACTTCCTCGTATTTACTAGTATCGGAACATCTGTAAGGACAAGTATTTGTGCACACGAAAGCGCAAACAAGTACTTAGATACTTAATATACTTATTCTGTATCTGGGTATTCTTGGGCCATGGTCCTCGTAGTTTCTGGGTCCCTAGATACTGGGAATCCTAGTTAGGGTCCAGGATCTATGCAGTACGTGATCGTTGGGGCGTTATTTTTTTAAATTAGGTATTAACTTAACCGGAACGAGGAGATCCGCACGAGAACCAAAGTGACGGATATGGCTCATAGAATTAGCAAGTTGAAATGGCAATGGGCAGGCCACATAACTCACAACCGACAACCGTAACTGACAACCGATAGGAAAAGAAAAGTTCTCGAGTGGCGACCACGAACCGCAAGACGCAGCGTAGGCCGGCTTCCCACTCGGTGGACCGATGACCGGTGGATCTGGTGAAAGCCGCGGGGAGCTAGCGGAGGCGAGCAGCTGCTCAACGTGGCGCTCTCTGGGGGAGGAATATGATCAGCAGTGGAGGTCTTCAGGCTGTTGATGATGATGAACTTAGGCATACAAATTAAAGCATCTAAGTAGGTACCTACATAAATTAGTTAGGTAATTGGAACCACCAACTCATAAGCTACACGACTTGGCTAAGTTGTCACGCGTAAAGGCACAGAATAAGGAATAGTAATCCGACGTAAAGGTCACCAAAAGGTTAAGGTTTCGGTAATAGCTGCTTTCCATTTATAATAATTTATGAACTATGTATACTGTTTCCGTTTATGTCACGCTAGTTCATGTTAGGTTAGTCACATAAGATGTACGGTCTATGGGAAAATTGGGAAATAATTGAAAAGCCGGCTGAGAGTGGTTAACCTCAGACTAGCAGAACAAAATCGAATCAAGTACAAAATGCACGTACAATAATGTCTAGTGGATGAGCCTTTTTTTGTGCTTTGGTGAACCAACCCCTAGGGCAACTGCACTAAAGCATGACAGCACTTAACTTCGCACTTATCTCTCTTGGACATCATCATCATCATCAACAGCCTGAAGACGTCTACTGCTGAACCTAGGCCTTCCCCATAGAGCGCCATTTTGAGCGGCTGCTTGTCTCCTGCATCGATTGGTTCCCCGCGGCTTTCACCAGATCTTAGGTCCACCGAGTGGGAGCTGGCCTATGCTGCGTCTTCCGGTTCGTGGTCGCCACTCGAGAACCTTTCTTCCCCATCCGTTGTCAGTTCTACGATCGATGTGCCCTTCCCATTGCCATTTCAACTTGCTAATTCTAAGAGCTATATCGGTGACTTTAGTTCTCCTGCGGATCTCCACGTTCCGGAGCTTTCCTGGACGTACCTACACAATAAATGTGTCGTAGTAGTGGGATAAGTGCGGACTTAGGAGCTTGTAATTTTAAGTAGTGACGGGCATAGCCTAGCCTCGTGACGTCAAGTAGTCGAGACATCTATCGCAGAGTTATAGGTAGTATACCTACACATAACCCATGCTTCAAACTTTTCCACCTCTCTAAAGCGCCATAGACTCAACTAAATGATGTGACTGTTAGCAAGTCACTAAGTATACAATCTGTGGTTTTGGACTTACACAAGCTAAGTCATTAAATGATGAGCTTTCTAGCAACATATGCGGTATTTAATCAAGGATTGAGTAACCTATCTATCACGATAAGTCTTCATAATCGCTACCTACCTAGCAAGGAAACAGTCACTAATAATAGCTTTCATTTAGTGCCTGATTTCATTCAAAAATTGCGTGGCATACTACTTAGAGCAAGACGCCATAACACAACACTGCCCTACTAATTTTAGGTACAAATGTGTATCAGTTAAAGTTAAAAGTTCATAAAATTTTACTACCAGACTACCATACTTCCGATTAAGTAACAAAATTATAGAATGATACTTATTCCGGAAAATTGTGCGGTTCATGTGAGATAGATTAGATTATAGTATACATGGGTAGAGCCGTAGGGCACAGCTTGTGATAAAGACGAATTAAACTGCTATTTATTAATTGACACTAATTAATATCATCGACATATTGTGTTCTAGCAAATATTATTCAAATTCAAATTGAAATCATGATTCAGCATTTAAATAGGCATTAGTCCCATTGCACGTGCGCGTTCCTCGAGCGTTATACCGGCACATTACATTTTTTTCGATCGTTTGACCGGCGTTTTAGCAGCATGCATACACACGCCGCACGCTGGTAAAACGCTCGAGGAACGCGCCCGCCTAATGTCGGGTCAGCCTTAATAGCGCTTTAATAGCAGCGTTTTACCTGAAATAAAACGCATATTAAAATACTTACCTTACTGGAACCTTATATTGAGAATAGCATTTCCGTTTCCGTCGATTTCCTGCCAGTTTTTCCGTACTTTTATACCTCGTTTCCTGTAAAGTGGCGCCACCTGGCGGATGCGCAGCATTTTAGTTTACTTGGAAAAGTGCAGCGCCATATTGGATCATTGGCTCAATTTTCACCAGGCAGAAGTTAAGTGAAAGGTTCCAGTAAGGTAAGTACTTTAATATGCGTTTTATTTCAGGTAAAACGCTGCTATTAAATAACTGTACCGTTACTGGAACCTTATATTGAGACGTGTTTGTTATCGCCTGGTGACGCCACTTTTAAAATAATTAAGTATTTAGATCCTTATTAAAATAACGCCAATGTGATGTGATGTGGCTTTTATGTGAAACACAGTAGATAAGTGTGGTTTTCTATTATGAACATTCAAATATAATTATATATTACAAAACAAGAAGTGCAGTAAAAAATATTCACACTAAGGCAATTTAGATTGTCAATTCAGCATTATGAATTGTGTTACAGATTGTAAATCATCGTATATGTTATTACCACTTCATGCCGGTAGACCTGATGAAATGTATTTAGCTGCTTGCTAATTGCCCTGCGCCAAAACTTGATTGAGAGAGACTTTGTCTAAACATTTTAATACTACTGCTGATGCTTTGAAGATGTGGTTTGATGCCAGCCTCTTCAAACAGAGTTTTATCTCAGATACTGCTGTGCGCGAGGTGGTTTTGCAATACCTTCCTCTGATGAAATAAAACCTGACGTTTTATATTTGGTGCTTTCTATCCAGAATCAAGCATTAAACTGTTTACATGGCTGTCTAAAGTAAAAATATAAATATTATATATTCGACAGACTTCAAACTTACACAATGATTAAAATCTTCTCTCAACAATGCTTTGTCTGATATTTTCAGAACAAAGTAGTAGTTGCAGTATGATGCGATGCCTGAAATCAATTGCTTTTGTCTAATAGGTACAACCATATAAATCAGCTGGCATTCCATCATCATAGTAACTAAAGGCTTTTGGATAAGCCTAAAAAAGAGCGTGAGAGCTTACTGACTGGATCTTTCGAGATACAATGCAAGGTGAAAACGATATGCCTACGACAGAATAAAAAATAGTTCTAGCGTAATTACGGTTAATACTTTTCCAAAGCTGGCCTTCCCTGTCAAGGAGAGGGTGCAAATCGCGATCCACCACGCTGGCGAAGAGTGAGTTGGTATGTAAATTTCCGAGCTATAACGTGCGGTTTTACGTCACAAACTCAAGGAAACCATAATTTTTTAGTTTAAGTTAGGAATCTACGGTTTCGTCACCTTGGGCCACCCCGTATTTTCAATTTTCGTGAGCTGAATGCTCCAACTGTTCATGATTCATAAGTCGTTCAAGATCAGCCATGCTTCAAGTGCTCGGGCATTGAGATTCCCAAGTTTTCACATCTCTGTGGGCTTAAACATCACAAACACGTCATTTGGCCGATGTTGGTGAGTCAGGTCAGGACTCGAAAAATGGTCATGGCGCCCATGTGAGTAGATAGTTCTGTTTAACACTGATAAAGACACAAACTAGATAGCGATACTAACGTATCATATACTCACAGACCAGGTAGTGGATACTACGTATAATAATATGGGACGAAAAATAGGGATTATCGGTTCTCACATTTCGTGTCAGAAAGTTTAACACAAGACGGGCTGTTCCGAACTCCCAACCATAGAAATAACCATATAACCATACAATACTAGGGCGCACTATACTAACCAGTACCTAGTCCGGATTAAACAAACCCGTTGTTTTTAATTTCATTATTTCTACACTGGCCAGTATTATTAGCAGGTGCCACTCTGGAGGATGGCGATGGAGCGATAGATGATCGGCATGACTTGCATTCAGCATGAATGGACGTATCATGACATGAGTGTATTTGATGCTGATCTAATACTTGCAAAAGTTTATTTAGCATTTCTATAGTTCCATTATTGGGCGACCTGGCAGTTTTGTTGTCGCTTGTCGCATTTATTGGAGACTGAACTGGCTCGAATTTACTGGGCCGGGGCAAGGCAATGATATCTTACCTGTAGGTATGTTGTACGCCCGCCAAAACTAACAAGACAAGTTCAGACTATTTTGCCCTGCCGTGCCGTCATCACTACCAGTCTTGCACTCCGAGTGTCCGGCAACACATCGCCACCACTTTGATAAAAATATGCTGATAAACGTCGTAACGAAAATTGCATTCTTGTCTCTTTCTAACAACAGTGGCGTATATACTCTCCATACTCCACAAACTTCATAATAAACATACGTAGGTATGTATAGGTGGCTTCTAGTTAGTTTTTAAAGCAGTGTGGTTCGACTGTAACGTCTCTATATTTCCAACTCGCTGGGGCAAGGGCGTTGCTCGCTTGCAGTTCATAGCCCACTCAAATCGTTAAGAATATCTTTCGGTAGTTAAAGGTTCCTCAACGTTTATTTACGGTTAAACAAAACACGAGGTACCTACCTACCACAACAGGTATTTTTTTTTTTTTTTTTTTTTTTTTTTCTTAGTTCCGACTGTTTATTAGTATTTATTTATACTAATATTTCTATGCTGACAAGGACCAGCGCCAAATTTTTACTATTCTGATGAACCGCAGTGTTCATGTATTCATTTCAGAAAAAATATATATATAGTCGAGATAAATAGCAATACCACTATGTCCCATTTTTCTTGCAATAATTGAGCTACCCAATTGTAAGAATCAAAGTTCTTTTGGTGCTGTGCTCAGACACAATGGCAAGAAGGTCACCTCTAACAGTTCACAAGGTGCAAAAGGCCTGTCTGTATAAAACTGTATATTTTCAAAGGGATGCTCAACATAAACTTACTTTCACACCCAGTCCTGATTTGGTTGCAAGAAGTATGGAATACAATTCATGTATATCAGGTGAAATAGTGCGGCCATTATATTAACGCTTTAAGGTAGTAGTAGGTAATTATAGCGGACGGACTCATCTATCCAACTTTGATATTTGAAAAAGAGAGGAGAGGCAACTAAAGAAGGTTATCTGCTACTTTTGGAATGCCCTTTATTTTTATAGATTTTATGAACAATTACAGACAGTTGTTCTGAGAAAATAAATTTATGTATGGATTAAATGCATATGTACGTGTATCAAAGAATTGTATTTGATGTTCTTTAATTTTAACTTCAAAATCATTCCTGCTAGGTGATCACGAAACTTTGATTACAATCTATAGAAACCCCAATTTGTTTGGATTTGACAGTTTCAATAAATGGTTTACGTGTATAATTACGAAGGAAGTTTTCCAAATTAGGAATTAAAATACTCTTGTTGCATTGCAATCAAAGTTCCATGATCACCTCATAGGTGTGCTCATTTCTGCACAATTCTGCTCATTTCATACCTTGGCTGATTTGGAAATGTTTGAGCTATTACTTCTCGCTGAAGGAGCGTCTGAGCATTTGTACGCTGTTTGCTACTTTTACGAGCGGGCTGCGAGCCCCGGTTGTGAGCCTAGCCCAGTGCCAGTTACAATGGCTATTTGAGGATTGACCTCAGAGAGGGCAGTTCCTGTGATACAATCCTGCGAGGATAGATCATTATAAGTTTGTTATGACAAATTTTGTTCATTGCATGTGATAACACCCCGTGAGGATGGCTATTCAATTTAAGACAAACTTTACTTTAATTCACAGTATGTGATAGCATCCTGCGAGGATGACTCATTGTAAGTTTCAAAAGACAAACTTTAATTCAGAGTATGTGATAGCATCCTGCGAGGATGGCTCATTGTAAGTTTTAAAAGACAAACTTTAATTCATAGTATGTGATAGCATCCTGCGAGGATGGCTCATTGTAAGTTTTAAAAAAAAAGACAAACTTTAGTTCATAGTATGTGATAGCATCCTGTGAGGATAGCTCATTCTAAGTTTTAAAAGACAAACTTTAATTCATAGTATGTGATAGCATCCTGCGAGAATGACTCATTGTAAGTTTTAAAAGACAAACTTTAATTCACAGTATGTGATAGCATCCTGCGAACATGGCTCATTGTAAGTTTTAAAAGACAAACTTTAATTCATAGTATGTGATAGCATCCTGCGAGGATGGCTCAGTGTAAGTTTTGAAAGATAAACTTTAATTCATAGTATGTGATAGCATCCTGCGAGGATGACTCATTGTAAGTTTTAAAAGACAAACTTTATTTTATTTTTTATTTATTTATTTCACAAAATCCACAGATCTTAAGGTAAGGTACAATTTCACTTAATACTAGAACTTACATCCAATTACGGATTTACTTTATACTGTAAAATTCCATGTTAAAGATAGAGAGCAGAAAGTACAAACTTAAGTAGGTTACTTGACAAGAAGGAAATATAAGAGATAAGTAATAACCTAATTAACAGAACATAATACAATACACTAACAACACATTGGGGCCAATTTTAAAGGCTTTAGTTGACAGATCTAAAACTCCTAAAACTGTTGCTGTCCTTGTCTAATAGACGGTAATGTAAGAGACGGGTACATTTTTAGTAAGTTAAAGACTGTCAACTAAAGCCTTCAAAATTGGGCCTAATAAAGAATCATACTAAAAATATCACTAAGAACGATACCTACCTATCTATAGGTAGGTAATGTCATGGATACCTACTAGACACAGGTAAGAGAAAATACAATTTGTGATACTTGAAAAGTTGAACGATTGAAAGACTTGATATACCTACTAAACTATAAAAATGGCGATTATTACAGACAGACATTTTCATTTTCAAATATTCAAAAGTTATGATAAATAAAAATAAAAAAAGAATCCCATAGGTATTTATCTTACAACAACAGTGAAATAAGTCTGTACATATGTAACCACAGGAGGAATCATAATGTAAGTGTGATCGTGTAAGATGTGCGTGTGTGCGACTGTGCGTGCACGAGTGGAGGTATACTTGCAGCAATTAGGGCGAATACACACGAGCACATACTAAGGTGTTCAATAATATAATATATATATATATATATATATATATATATATATATATATATATATATATATATATATATATATATATATATATATATATATATATATATATATATATTTATGTTAATGAATTATGTGACGGGCTAGTCGCCCGCCTAATGTTAAGCGATAACAGAATAATATAAATAAATAATATTAAGTACATTACTACACTAACCACAGACTTAAATTTTGTTTAAAATTATATTAGTGACAGAGCTTTTAAACTTTTGTTTCTGGCAGTGGAATAGGTCAACAGAGCTAAAACGTTTATTTAAAAAAAAAAAAAAAAAAAAAATTAATTCACAGTATGTGATAGCATCCTGCGAGGATGGCTCATTGTAAGTTTTAAAAAAAAAAGACAAGCTTTGTTCATAGCATGTATGTATAAGATCCTGCGAGGATGGCCCCTTGTAGGATTTTAAAAGATAAACTTTGTTCATAGCATGTAATAACATCCCGCGCGGATGGATCATTGTAGGATTGAAAACGGCATACTTTGCTCATATCATGTGATTGCATCCCGCGAGGATGGCTCATCGTAATTGGTAAATTTGTAAATGACAAATTTTGTTCATTGCAGTACAAATATCCAGTTCCATGCGATGGAACGACAGGCTTTTGATTGCAAGTCGCTAAAGGTGGAATTCTGTCTACCGTAGTGTAACACGCAATCTGCCAAAACATCTATACAATCCATTATTATGGTGATCAGTGTCAGAGAGACTTAATGGTATCTTGGTTCTGATATAACTCTTAATATTTTACATTTATTATAGGTTAGGTGACGAAAGGTGTCATATTTATATACCTCCTCGACTGATGTTTGAACAAGAACACTACCCAGTCACTGAGGTCGGTTAATATTTTTACGTAGTCAAATGCTGACGTCTTGCATAGGGACAATTCAACATTATAAATAATTCATAATGACTATGACTGTCACTCTTAGGATTACGAAATTATCTTCAAAATCGATATCCTCTAGTATAACTTGAGATGACATGACAAGCATTATCTATAAAACCTACCGAGGTACTTGTAGTAAGAAAATAAGAAAATTGTTATAAAGCTCACCCCTGCTTTGTATGGCTGGAACGCTTGTAATTCTGTGGCTGGAACCTTCGCCTTTGTTTGTTGCCTGAGGACGACAAACCTGAAGAGCTGCTGTCGCTGCTGCTGCAGCTAGATCTGCTTCGGTGCCACTCTTTAGCAGGGCTTGAATGGCAGCCTGCTTTCGTTATCCGTGTGCTCTGTAACTTCAAGTCCATAATAAAACTACTGTAAGCACTACGAAAGAATATATACACTGGCTATTTAAAATTTAAACTGTAAGTGTCGAACGGCAAAAGCCGTTTAAGCATAATGTAATTGGTTTACTTACCAAGTGTGGGTACCACTTACTTTTACAATTTACTCACATATTCACATTCACTATAATATAATTAAATAATAATGTGAAGTAAAGCATATAGAAAATACACTTAATAACACGCAACTCACGCAGAGCCAGAGCTGCTGCGCACAAGTTGCTACGACGGGAACTCAAACGCCAATGATCCAATATGGCGCTGCACTTTTCCAAGTAAACTAAAATGCTGCGCATCCGCCAGGTGGCGCCACTTTACAGGAAACGAGGTATAAAAGTACGGAAAAACTGGCAGGAAATCGACGGAAACGGAAATGCTATTCTCAATATAAGGTTCCAGTAACGGTACAGTTATTTAATTAGTTAATTAGTAGGTACCGGTTTTATACCGCTCATATTCAACTGAACAGTCCGCCATAAGGAAAATACGAAGTAGTGGGCAAAGTGCCAGATTCGGTATTGCCAGGTGGATTCATATTGCTTCTTTAATAATAAGTACATTGGTTTACGTAACAGAAAGCGAGGTTTTAGTTATATTAAATCAATAAATCAGATTCTTTGAGTCTTGCCCAAATAATTTTTTTTTTTTTTTTTATGTGATTGAATGACGTGACGAGCTAGTCGTTGACCTGATGTTAAGTGACACGGCCGCCCATAACAGTTGCAGTGTCACCCGGAACTTTAAAACAATAGTTTCGCGCGACACTGCACTGCGCACGTCATCCTGAGACATCACCCAGTCTAATAATCAGATTACTAGACTGAGTGATCAGATCATAAAGTCTCATTTGCCCAGTAATTTCACTAGCTACAATGCCCTTCAAACCGGAACACAGTAGTGCTTGCACACTACTGCTTGGCGGCAGAATAACTGGCAAAGCGGTGGTACCTACCTAGACGAACTTTGCAGAAAAGTCCTACCACCTAGCTATAATCTAAGTATAAGTAATAGGTACATGCAGATACTAGGTGCAATAAACGAATGCACGCTGTGGATAGATTTCAAATATACCTATCTGATAGCGACATATTCGAAGTAGTGTACTCTTAAATGAATGCACTCTGAATTTTAACCTCTTTCTTTATCAAAATCGGTACATTTATAACATTGGTACCAATTTTGAAAAAGAAAGAGGATTAAAATTCAGAATGAATTCATTTAAGTTGGCGTTCTTTTGCCAATAATAGCTTAATTACTCAACGTGATTACATTAAAACTGATTTAACGTAAAGAAATAGAATGTATCAACAAATTACGATTAAAAGTATCTCCTAGATATCATTGGTTTAGCGAGGAATGGCAATAAACAAATTTCGTCTTAGTTTTCCAGTCTATTGCCATTCCTCGCTAAACCAAATGATATGTAGGTGATACTTTTAATTGTAACTTATTGATACATTCTATTTATTTGCGCAAAATTAGTTTTCATGTAATCACGTTGAGTAATTAAGCTATTATTGGCAAAAGAACGCAAGTATATTTGAATTTGCCGCGCTAGTGAAACGTTCCACCTAAGAGTACCTACTTGGAATCAGTCGCCGCTATTATAAAATAATAGGTAAATGCGAGTCCTATTAAGTATGATCGCCAAGCTGCCTGCCAAGCGTGGTGACTATGGCAAACCCCCTCCTCTAATAAGCGTCCAAAGCGGCGTTTTATAGGGGAGCCCTATGTTTAGCAGTGAACGTCATTCCTGGCTGATGTTTGTGTTGTGATAAGCCAATCAGCTTGTACAAAACATCGATAAAAACATTTAGGTACATTAAAACGGGATGTCGTGAGCCATGATTAATCGTGACTTTAATTAAAAACGTTGCTATTCTTCCTCCATCAAGCCTATGTATTTAGATAAAGTAAATAAACCTTCCCAATTCCCCAATAATGAAGTCTGAATGTAACCAAGTTAGCTCAGGTATATACCAAGTTTGTTTGCGAATACTTGGGGACGAGTTTGGGAACCGATACCGAACAATTTTACGACGAAGACTGAGAAATTTGATTGAGTTTGGATGTGGTATGTTGTAGCTAGCCGTATTATCCCGGCGTAAGAATAGGATCACCCCATCTCTTCCCGGGTGCCGTAAGAACCGACTTAGGGAATATCCAGAGAATGGGCAGTAGCATTCTCCTCAGTACATTAAAATCTTCTACGATCACCAAGCTGCCTGCCAAGCATGGTGATTATGGCAATCCCTAATTCCAATGGGGCCATAAATATCATCATCATCATTATCAGCCTGAAGACGTGCACTGCTGAACATAGGCCTCCCCCAAAGAGCGCCACATAGAGCGGCTGCTTGCCTACTGCATCCATCGGCTCCCCGTGGTTCCGACTAGGTCGTCGGTCCACCTAGTGGGAGGCCTACGCTGCGTCTTCTGGTTCGTGGTTGCCACTCCTGAACCTTTCCCCCCACCGGTTTGTCAGTTCTACGAGCGATGTGGCCCGCCCACTGCCACTTCAGCTTGCTAATTCTCAAAGCTATATCGGTGACTTTAGTTCTCTTGCAGATCTCTACGATTCTACTGGCAGAACAAATAGTAAAACAGATGGGAACTACCCTTTCGGATCTCGTCTCGCAAGGAAACCCCGGGCATAGCTCTCTTGCTGCGCAACTTTGAGCTTACTCGTATACATTGACTATAAATCCAATTGACCAATGATACAACTTCCCGTCATACGAAAATTAGTGGTGTATTTCAACTACTAATTTCTAATAAATACTACGAATTTCTAATAAATCACGGAACCAGATGATGCCCTTTGTTCTATCCAGCCCTGTTCTCTGTAATTTCGTATGACTTTGTCTCGTTTTGTTACCTCGCCCCCTTCCCGCGCAGGTGAGTCGTGTTTGTACGAGAAATTACGTTCACGAGCTATTAACGAGCTTTATAATCTTTGCTCATTTATTATAAGGCCAATAGTAAGAGACCACGTAAAATATGTTCAGCATAGAACATGTTCCGGCGAATGATGTGATGAAGTACAGGAGAGCAGTTTCTATTTAGTTCTTAATCATCTCATCACATTAAAACACGTTAATAACTCGAAAAGTTAACCGTTTGTTCGTATGTTTAATGCACCTATACCGTGCTTGGACAAAGCGGCTGTCACGGCAAAAATGTTGACTCGATCTGGATGAAATGCACACATTGCTTTAATAAAAATCAACACAAAATAACTTTACATCCCGGACAAACGGGTGAGTTACAGAAAACACTACGTGGCGCATTTGATTTTTTTAGCCGACATTGGACCTACTAACAAAACGGCTTACCCTTAAAATTAAGACCTATTCGCCAAATGACTAACCCCCGGTTTCTCGTACGGGTTCCATTCCTGTTAACTTGACATACCAAATACAATACGCTCATTAGTTGAAGACAGCCGATGATCAACTGGGAACCAATGAGCGATCAGTATTTTTAAGTTGACATCAGTTTAACAAACGTACAAAAAACCGGGGGTCATTCTTAAAAGGCCTCTTCACCGAATGACTTATTCCTAAAAAAAACCCGTTCGCCGAATGACTTATTCTTAAAAAGGCCTGTTCGCCGAATGACTTATTTTTAAAAAGGCATACCGTATCTACAAAATGTTGTACCTACTACATCCGTAACAGTACGAATGGGTTTAATATGTAGCAGGGTGCGTCAGGAGCGTATATCTCACCTGTTGATAAATGACCTCGACACAGCGGTACAAGGTGGGTAAATAGCTACCTATAGATCCTTCTAAACGTTGGGTTAAAAATGAGTCAGGATACCTACTTAAACTGAAATAGTAGATTATGTCACAAAGCACCAAAATAATGAAATTAGGATGAAAACGATTGTTTGAATCTAGAGCGAAGCGAAGGATTCTAGAGTAGAATCCTAAGCGTAGCGAGCGATTCAAAGTATGTGGCTTGAGGTTAAATAATTTTGATACCGTATGGCACACTCTGCTTTTCATCCTCCTTTATGAGAAAAGTCATTTTATCACTATTATTAAGTGCACGTAAATGCCCCATTTTAGGCGAAATTATCGAGGAAACTTATCTGGAAGGAGGAGTATCTGGAATAGATGGAATGAAAAAGATATTTCCTTGCTCCGTATTTACACCTGTATTATACCCGTTTTCCTGCAACATTTTTCATCCAGTGATTAAAGTTTGCCTATCCATAGGCTATTTTTTTTATCACTGACTGAAAATGTTCTCGGTAGTGCAAAAAAAGTTAAATTACAGCACTATTGGTTCAATACCATTTTTTTTTTTATGTGATTGAATGACGTGACGAGCTAGTCGTTCACCTGATGTTAAGTGACACGGCCGCCCATAACAGTTGCAGTGTCACCCGGAACTTTAAAACAATAGTTTCGCGCGACACTGCACTGCGCACGTCATCCTGAGACATCACCCAGTCTAATAATCAGATTACTAGACTGAGTGATCAGATCATAAGTCTCATTTGCCCAGTAATTTCACTAGCTACAATGCCCTTCAAACCGGAACACAGTAGTGCTTGCACACTACTGCTTGGCGGCAGAATAACTGGCAAAGCGGTGATCTAAAGACAAACGTAGTACAACGCTTCAATTTTTAATATTAGCGAAGATGTAGGATCACTTCTTAGTAAGTCTTGAATGGAATCTGGTTTGAATTTAACATTTTAATAGCGACACGTAAACGTAAGTCATTTAAAATGGGTACTGTAATGGTAACTTGGCCGCTATATTTGTTCTACAAGATACATACACAATAATATAACATAAAATAACGTATATTTGTTCAAAGTTTCGCGAGGCAAACAACCAATATAATAGTACCCGTATAAGTAAACTATTCTTCATAATAAAGACGACCGTATTAATATTTGCGTACGCACAAATATTTGTCGCAAAATGAAGGAAAAATCGCTATTTTTCCAGCCTTGCTGACGTCATACCCTTTAAATCTGTTTTCCATGTGAAAAGCCGTGTAAGCTCAAACAAACTCGTAAAAATAAAGCGGACGGCTATTTTTGAGATCTGGGCCGAGTAAAAGTTATTTTTTGCTCGTCAAATACATTGGCTTACACCCCCGAGGCTCGCCTAATAGAAAACCAAAAATAACGGACTGAAATAAACGTAGTCTGCTCCTGTTTTGGATCGTTGTTAATTAAAGCTCTACAGGGTGTAGGTAAGGTTCAATGGGCGTCTGGTGCTAGGCCTCAGTAGGTCTCTACTCCTACCACCTATTGATTTCATCCCTGATATGTGTTTGGGCGAAATAGAGTATCAGTTTCAAGATAAATAATTTACATTACATAATATTTTTATAATACACCTACCTACTCGTGTAGGCAGAGTGGTCCTGGTGTCAGCATTTTCAAGCCGCTTGAAGGCTGTTGACTTGGCTTAATGACTTGTTTTACGACAACAGCTGACATCAACGGCTTAAAGTACCTGCCTTCCGATCTACGGTATACAATACTCAGTGATAAATAAGTATAACTTACCACTTTTTGGAGCGGTTACCCATCCAAATAGTGACTGCAGTGATCGTTGATTAACTTTGCCGATTAGTTATAAAAAGATAGTCGAGCTTTGCTATGAGCTCTATGATAACTTATGGAGATGGTACTGACATGGTTTCCGAGACTTGTCAAAAAATATATGAGCGCTGTAATATATAACCTAAAACGATGGTGAATTTGGTTTCCGAGATGTAAATATTTGTGTGCGGGAAAAATAGAGTCAGTAATAGTAAGTAGTACACAAGTCCATGACATAAAATTACTGAAAAAATAAAAAAAAGTTATACGAAGAGTTATCGTATAAGTTCTATCCTATCATAGGATTACTTACTACCTAAAACATATGACCTGCTTTATGCATTATTCAAATTATACTTAGAACCTGGGTCGTGATGTCTGTTCCTGATTTATTACATACTGGGTGGCGCAAAAGTAAAGACCCTATTTGGTTCAGCTATAACATTTTTTCTAAATTAGAAAACTAGATTTAGGTTTTTTTAAATGTATATTTGTGCCATTAAATTTCGTACCATTAGGATTTAAAGATGATGTCTTTTAAATGGTGACCTCCAGAGTTGATACACATTTGAGCCCTATTTATGACATTTTGCATAACTTGCCGTAACACTTCTCAGGGCATGTCAATAAGCAGAATACTCGGTTCTGGGGCACTGATAATCCGCGCATTATTCAAGAAACACCTCTACACCCACTAAAAGTTACTGTATGGTGTGGCATCTGTGTTGACAGAGTGATCGGACCCTATTTTTCGAAGACGCTGGAGGCAATGCGATAACTGTCACTGGAGAACGCTACAGAACCATGTTACGTGAGTTTTTGATACCCAGTTTGGACGAATTGGGGCTGGAGCACATCTGGTTTCAACAAGACGGCGCTACGGCACACACAGCGCGCGACACTATGGACTTAGTGAGGGACGCTTTTCCAAGCCGAGTTATCTCTCGTTTTGGCGATTTGCCTTGGCCTGCAAGATCACCCGATCTGACCAGTCCAGACTTCTTTCTTTGGGGTTTTTTGAAATCTCGGGTGTATGTGAACAAGCCACAGACTCTCGCAGCTCTAAAAGAAAACATTCGTCAAGAAATAACGAACATATCGCAGGAAGTGTTACGGCAAGTTATGCAAAATGTCATAAATAGGGCTCAAATGTGTATCAACTCTGGAGGTCACCATTTAAAAGACATCATCTTTAAATCCTAATGGTACGAAATTTAATGGCACAAATATACATTTAAAAAAACCTAAATCTAGTTTTCTAATTTAGAAAAAATGTTATAGCTGAACCAAATAGGGTCTTTACTTTTGCGCCACCCAGTATAAATCACCGTGAACTCCAAATTTTACTCTTAAAAATTTTCAGATATTTGTTTGTCCTACTTATATATACCGATGTGACTTCTGCGTTGATACGCGTTCATGCAAGTGCATTCTATAGAGATATCTATTTTTAGATAACGTTCAACTTTTGACTGGATTGACTGGCCTGATAGCTCAGTTGGTAGTAGCCCTGCCTTCTGCACTGTAGGTTGTGGGTTCGATTCCCACCCCGGACATAAGTGTTTGTTCTGTGTCTGGGTATTGTATTCTATGTATGTATTTTCACAACAAAAAGTATCTAAGTATTATATCAGTTACCTAGTTTCCATAGTACAAGCTATGCTTAGTTTGGGTCTAGATGGCGCTGTGTGAAATGTCCACAAAAAAAAAAAACTGTGTCACCCAGTAGTATGGGATCCGTTTTGTGGTATCTGTTGGGAGCTATCCGTCCCATGAGCATGGCTTTACGCCCAAAATACCGCAGAGCCTGAAAACGAAGGCTTTCAATCAGTGTGTGCTGCCAGTGATGACTTATGGAACTGAGAAATGGTCTCTTACTGTTGGCCTTATTAGAAAGCTCAAAGTCGCGCAACGAGCTATAGAGAAAGCTATGCTCTTTCTTTTCTCTTCATTTAGACTGAAATGAGGCGTAAAACTAATTACCCGTAAGAAGCCGGGGCGTGGGAGCTAGTGCTAGAAAAAACTTGAAATAGTAGCTTAATCTAAAAGCACACAGACTATGCAGTCTTATGGTTAGAAGCACAGAGCAGGGCAACACAGCACGCTTCGCACCCCAATCGGGTTTATAAATATGTCCAAGTAGTGGAAGAAATAAGCAAGTCAGAAAAATTTATTCAGTTTTAAACACTTTTCGGTCTTTGTTCAATTCAAAGCGAATGCAAATTCAATTTAGTCCAAACATTTACACTTCGTTCATTCATTCAGTTTTCCTTCACTCTCAACCCGCTTTGTTAGCTCGGCATAACGAGTGCCTCTTTTACCTAGTTTCAAGTATTGCACCGGGAAAAGAAAAAGGATTTTATAAGATTTCTCGAAAGGGTTTGTTTGCCTATCCTATTAGATATTTCTTTTTCTATTTACGCGTTGCTTATTGTTTTCTTATACTATTTCAGTTCTTGTGTTGTTTTGTTTTTTGCGCCGTATTACACCTTAACTAAAGTTGAACCTTAAGTTGAAGTGGCAATGGGCAGGCCACATCGCTCGTAGAACTGATAACCGATGGGGAAGAAAGGTTCTCGAGTGGCGACCACGCCGGAAGACGCAGCGTAGGCCGGCCCCCCACTCGGTGGACCGACGACCTGGTGAAAGCCGCGGGGAGCCGATGGATGCAGGAGGCGAGCAGCCGCTCAAGGTGGCGTGCTCTGGGGGAGGCCTATGTTCAGCAGTGGACGTCTTCAGGCTGTTAATGATGATGATGACACCTTAACTAACTGTGAAGTCCGAGCCACTAAGACAAGACACAGCCTATATTTATGATAGAAGTAGCACCTGTTTAGCAAAAAATGAAGAACCCGTTCGTGATTCAAATTTTTCCTTTACAAATTAATCTGAAGACACGGCCAAGTTTGGGGCCCAATCGACAAACTTATGTAAGGTTGAGTATTGGCATTCAACGTGGCAATGCTGCTAGCATTTTGGGCACTTTGCCTACTGGTAGCGGTTTCTTAGATTAGTTTTGTAGTACAATGTTAATTTCATAATTTTAGTTTTTGTAGTAGTTTAGATCGTTTACTCTTTGGTTACCTAAAACGCAGTGTGCCTTAATCGCGTTGTGCCTAAATGTCATTACAAATAAGTGTTTGGACTAAGTAGCTATTCGCTTATGTCGCTATTAGTTTATTTCCTACATTGCCCATTTCACGATAAGACTATTTCGTTATTGGTCTTATTTCTTACATTTTATAGAATAGTTTAGTTTGTAATTTTATCTTAGTATATTTTTTTTTGCAATGGTACTATTTGGAATAAATAAATCTACACGTATAATAAAACTGTATAAGTAAATATGTAAAACATATCTACACTATTTTATTTTCTGAACACTGGGCGCTCTGTAGAAGTATGTTTTAAGATTCAAAGAAGAAAATGGTGCGGACTTCACGTCTGCAGTGACTAATAATAGGGAGGGAGGTTTAGTCCGTAGGTCGCCATGCCGGAATTGGCGGAGTCGCATACCCGCGGGCCCGTGCCCTGTGGGATCCATGAGGATTACTACTCACGCTTGGTAGAAAAAAAAAGATTCAAAGTAAACTTTCTTTTAGCCAGGTTCTATCAAGGGTAGCATGAGCTGAAATGGACATATTACTATCTATTCTCTCGAGAAAGCTTTTGACCAATTAACGATCACGCGGATCACGTCATATAAAACCTTTGTTGCGGTATCATTGGTCAAAAGCTTCCTCGAGAGAAGATAATATACTTGTGTCAATTTCTACAGCTCATGTTACCCGTGCGGGTCCCGTTGTTCTCTACGGAATTTCGTATTCAAAAAATCTCCACTTAACTACGCAAGGAAAAGCTTTCAAAAAAACTGTAAAGATCCTTGAATTAAGAAAACGTCTGGACTTCATATTAATAGCTCCAAAAAACTTATAAAAGAAAGTTGTTTATTTCAGCAAAACAACTTTATTGAAACCCGAGTGTACGATACCTGAAAACGTTAGCATTTATTAAAAAAATTCTAACCAATACTTAGTTAAACTATAAAATATCTTGTTGTACTTATTTAAATAAGTTTAGTATTCACCACAGTATTAATTTGTAGCTGTTCACCACCATCAATAAGTAAAAATAAACTGAAAAGAAAAAAATACTAATTAGTGAAATAAACCATGTGGTTGTGGATCTGGGATTCAAATCTACTAATCTGGAAAATAGCATATATATTCCCTAGCTCTGGAACAAGGAGATCCGCAGGACACTAAAGTGACCGATATAGCTCTTAGAATTAGTAAGTTCAAATGGCAATGGGCAGGCCACATCGCTCTTAGAACTGACAACCGATGGGGAAGAAAGGTTCTCGAGTGGCGACCACGAACCGAAAGACGCAGCTTAGGCCGGCCCCCCACTGTGGACCGACGATCTGGTGAAAGCCGCGGGGAGCCGATGGATGCAGGAGGCCAGCAGCCGCTCAAGGTGGCGCGTCTTGGGGAGGCCTATGTTCAGCAGTTGACGTCTTCAGGCTGTTAATGATGATGATGATTTGAAGTCTTGAGGCATATGTTCAGCAGTGGACGTCTTCAGGCTGTTAATGATGATGATGATTTGAAGTCTTGAGGCCTATGTTCAGCAGTGGACGTCTTCAGGCTGTTAATGATGATGATGATTTGAAGTCTTGAGGCCTATGTTCAGCAGTGGACGTCTTCAGGCTGTTAATGATGATGATGATTTGAAGTCTTGAGGCCTATGTTCAGCAGTGGACGTCTTCAGGCTGTTAATGATGATGATGATTTGAAGTCTTGAGGCCTATGTTCAGCAGTGGACGTCTTCAGGCTGTTAATGATGATGATGATTTGAAGTCTTGAGGCCTATGTTCAGCAGTGGACGTCTTCAGGCTGTTGATGATGATGATAAACTAGTATAATGTCAAAATCGGGGATTTGGCCAAAAATGAACCCCGTAGCTCTTAAACTATAAAAAAATTATAGAACACCTACACATGGGGGTGGTTTTAATAGCCCTTAGGAGTTATATGTACCTCCAAACTCATTTTCACCCATGTGGTGGTTTCTAGGTAACGTAATCATAGATTAGATAATAATACTTACTGCAACTCCAAATGAATCCCAGCACAGTTGTCAAAATCTTTTTCGTTATTAAATGACCATTTTCAATAATAGAAGCGATTGCTGTTCCAACAAGGAAGACGACAAACATACAGTTGAAGACAAAACCGTACCAAATAAAAAAGTGCACAGGCTGGTGTCTTCTCTGGAAAAAAATATTATTTGTTTATTATATTAATTTGTTAGTTTATTAGATTTGGGAGGCGTTATATTTACAATATTTGTATTGATTTAACTTGACCATGCTAGTTGGGATGATTCTCAAGAATTTCTCAATAGATGGCGCTGCCAACCCCGTAAGTTGGTTGTAAAAGGTGAAGAATAAATTCGGACACGAGACCACTTGTCACGGTAGCTTAAGTAAAGCATGTCCCGGCTTTAGGGACGGATGGATGCGGGTTCAAGTCTCGTCCGTGATTAAAATTTTTCCTTTACAAATTTATCTGTATAATGATCTTGAACCATCGCTTTGGATAAGTCAAAAACAGTATAAATGGGCTCTTAACAATGAGCGAAATATGGTCAAAAGCTGCAGTTAAATATAGGGTTAGATCCACGATCTCCGCCTCGACAACGGCACCGTCAAAACAAGGCATATATACTTTATATGATTACTTACAATAATGATGCCGAAGAAAAGAGCGCTGCATGCAAGGATAAAGAACAAGCACATAAGCATGTACATCACTTTGACGTATAGTAATAAGGCGCTGCTCTCGGGGAATACACTCGCCATATCTTTTTCAGCCGTTATTAACTCCAACAGTGCCCAGAACTGAAACATTATAGCTATACAAGGTGAATTTGAATTGGTATGTTATCCCGAAAAGGGGGGGGGGACTGAGACCCATGATAGCCCACAAGTTGTGACCCTTGAAACTGCGTGTTTCCAAACCTCTATACTAAAAAATAAATCCACTCACAAAATTGCACGTGCGATCACTATGAGAGTTTCTAAACACAGGTCGTCAAACTCATTTAAGTGCATTCGGTCAAAGACGAAGTTCAACTCCACCCAGCTGCGCTAGGGCTATCTTCGAAGCGTTCGGTTAAAATTATAACGTAAACTTTACATGGCATTTCTTCAATGATAAACTATTAATTTAGAAAAGTCGTAGAAGAAACATTGTCTACCTTGGGCAGTAGATTTACCCCCTTTCGGGATAATATACCAATTCAAACTCAGATTGTATAGCCAAGAAAGACGATAGCTTTCATTCCTACAATTGTATTTTGAAATCGTCTCTGTCCATCTTGGACGAATCAGCTACCTACTTTACTAGTCATCATTCATCACCCTCAACAGCCTGAAGACGTCCGCTGCTGAACATAGGCCTCCCCCTCGGAGCGCCACTTTGAGCGGCTGCTCGCCGGCTGCATCCATCGGCTCCCCGCAGTTTTAACCAGATCTTCGGTTCACCTTGTGGGGGTATCTAACGCTGCGTCTTCCGATTCGTGGTCGCCACTCGAGAATCTTTCTTCCTCATCTATTGTCAGTTCTACGAGCGATGTGGCCTGCCCATTGCCATTTCAACTTGCTAATTCTAAGAGCTATATCGGTCACTTTAGTTCTGCAGGTTTCTTCATTTCGGATCACACCAAGCATAGCTCTCTTCATAGCTCGTTGCGCGACTTTAAGCCTACTAATGAGGCGACAGTTTTTGTTTTTGTTTTATTACTACATTAAGCTCATCATTATCATCATTAACAGCCTGAAGACGTCCACTGCTGAACATAGGCCTCCCCCAGAGCACGCCACCTTGAGCGGCTGCTCGCCTCCTGCATCCATCGGCTCCCCGCGGCTTTCACCAGGTCGTCGGTCCACCGAGTGGGGGGCCGGCCTACGCTGCGTCTTCCGGTTCGTGGTCGCCACTCGAGAACTTTTCTTCCCCATCGGTTGTCAGTTCTACAAGCGATGTGGCCTGCCCATTGCCACTTCAACTTACTAACTCTAAGAGCTATATCGGTCACTTTAGTTCTCCTGCGGATCTCCTCGTTCCGGAGCTTATCTCGCAGGGAAACACCGAGCATAGCTCGCTCCATAGCTCATTAAGCTAATTAAAAAAAATCCTAAACTGAAACACAATTTTTTAAACAAGAGTACTTTCAATTGGAGTATAAATATACGCTCTCACCTCCACTTTACCGCTAAAATTAACATCATACAACGTCGTAACCGTTACGCTACGGTGCGCTTTTCTACGTCGTAGCACGCATGGCTACACCGTAGCTCCGTAGCGGTGAAGTACTACGAGCTACGCAAACACTACGGCGTAGAAGTGTTCAAGTAAACAACTTTTACGGAATATTTCAATCGAAATAATTCAGTTCATTTAACACGACAAAGTTCTCGTATTTTAAACATTATATTTTCTCGTATATTTAAATATTATTCTCGGTACATTGTCTTTTAGTCGGAAGTATTTTATCTTTTATGGTGCATTTGGTGCAATAAAATTACGAAATCGCATACTGGCAACGGTTCAATATTTCAAACCTTACAGTTTGCTATCTATTACGAATGAAGTGTGAGATACGGTCTTTATTGCACACCCGTTTTAGAGTTATTTGTAAGGTTTTAGATAATACATATTTTATAATTAAACTCTTTATTGTTTAATAACGTGAATATACAAAGAATCTTTATCAACGTATGCTAGAACAATGGGCGGTCTTATCACTTAAAGCGATCTCTTCATGGAGTGAAAAAAAAGTATCAATTTGGGTCTACAGTTTTGAAATGAAGATAGCTTACACGTTAGTTTAACACATGGTAGGATACTTTTTCTGCAGGTAAAACCACAGGATGCAGCTACTACAAAAATCATCATCATAATCATCATAATCAGCCTGAAGACCTACTCCACTCCACTGCTAAATATAGACCCCCCCTCTAGAGCACCACTATGAGCGGCTGCTTGCCCCCTGCATCCATCAGCTCCCCGCGCCTTTCACCAAATCGTCGGTCCATCTAGCGCCTACGCTGCGTCTTCCGGTTAATGGTCGCCACTTGAAAACTGTTTCTTTATCATCGATTGTTAGTTCTGCGAGCGATGTGGCCTGCCCATTGCCATTCCAAGTCATCAATTGTAAGAGCTATATCGGTGGCTTTACAACTCTTACGGCTCTCCTCATTCCGGAGCTTATCTCGCAGGGAAACACCGAGCATAGCTCTCCATAGCTCGTTGCGTGACTTTGATCATACGACAATGAGACCAACAGTAAGAGACCACGTTTCAGTGCCATAAGCCGTCACTGGCAACACACACTGATTGAAAACCCGCTGTTGCTTCGTGGTCATACTAGTTTGTCATACCAGTAGGACCACGAGAATGTACATGTTCTCGTGATCATACTGGGACATCATATTTTAAGAAAGAAGTTTTTCCATCCTCCTCTTTGTTTTCAGGCTCTGCGGTATTTTGTACGAAAAGATAGATCGAAGCTTGCCAAACACTGCCCAGCCGAGTTGGATTCTGCGTGCGAACTCTTTATCGAAGTTGGATCTACTAAATTGGATAGTCTGTCTCAGGCGTCTTGACAGGCGTCTTTGTTTCCCGATAAGTACAATCTAGAGCTTATCAAGTCGCGAGTGAATAGGTATCTTCTAGGCAACTATGTACCATCGTAGACCGCGTCGTCACTTCCCATCAGATGAGATTGCGGTCAAATGCAAATATTTTTAGTTGCAGTGTGGGTTTGCTATTTTTTGTTTGTGTTGTTGTTTTATTATAATATGAGTTCGAGTCGCGAAATTTTAAATGTGCTATTTAGTTACATAAAAAAAGGTAGGCATGTTTGTCGGTCACTTCGAGAGCATTGAAAGTATACATAATAAACCAGTAAACTTACAAAGGAGAACATACAGATAAAACCAGTAGCCACTCGTAACGAGCAGCACCAGCAGAACTTCTGCGGGAACCCGAGCTTGTCCAGTGGTGTCCGCATTACTGGCTTGATGGCAAGATCTGAGTAGCTTACGGACGGGCATTCACATATAAACCTGAGAAAAGTACAACCACATTATTTATATATTCATATTCATTTGACAGCCTCTGTGGTGTTGTGGTTGAGCAGGTCGGCTCATAAACCAAAGCCGGCGGGTTTGATTTCCGCGACAGGACAAGTATTTGTGCGCAGAAAAAAAAAGCGCAAATACTTGTTCTGTGTCTGGGTGTTGTGGGACCATGGTCCTCATAGTTCCTGGGCCCCTAGATACAGGGAATCCTAGTTAGGGTCCAGGGTCTATGTATGGGAACGTTGGGCGTTATTTATAATATAGTCATTCATTTATTTACAACTTTTTAAGGCTCAATTAATGTGCCGTGAAGTCCCGTCGTAAGAATAGGACTACACCCATCTCTTCTTATGAGTGTCGTAAGAGCCATCTAAGGGAATATGATGGGGGTAATCGGTCTATTATAATCTACTAATCTAGAGTGCATGGGAGTCCAGTTACCTTTTTGTTATTTTCTGCCCATAACAGATTGCAGTATCACTCGGAACTCTAAATTAAAGTTTCGCGTGACACCGCGCACTGCGCACGTCATCCTGCGACATCACACAGCCTTCATATCTTTTCTAGACTGTGAGATCAGTTAATAAAGTCTCGTTTGCCCAGTAATTTCACTAGCTACAATTCTCTTCAAACCGGAACACAGTAGTGCTTACTGCCTTACAGCCATACAGGGTTTTCATCTCAGAACGGAACGGAATAGGTAAGTTGAATTTTGTAAGATTTTACTATTCAAATGCTTTTTAAAAGTCTCATCACGCTAGTAATAATATCCAAGGATATTCCTCGTGGTCATTTGGAATATCCAAGGTGAGCGCCCCCTTGGATATTCCAGGTCAAAGGTCACAAAAATCCGATTTATTGAAATATGTATTTTCCGAAAACTACAATTTTGGAGTCTTCAAGTCGAGGGTGAACAGTTATCTTCTAGGCAAGCTCATTACATCCTAGACCGCATCGTCACCACCACCATCCAGGTACCACCACGACCATCCAGACCATCGAGGACCATCGAGGTAGTGGTCAAGCGCAAGCCTACCCATCAATAAATTAAAAAAAATAGCTCCCAACATGTGAAGTCGATTTGGCACATAACTTTCTACAAATTTTGTCTGCAGAAGTTTTTTACACGTTGATCCGTTTTTGTGATAGAAAGCAGGAAGTGCTGCGCTCAGCCAATTAAGAGCTAAGCTAAAAAAACCTCTGCTATGTCGTACAACGTATCCTGTCGATAGCGTCTGTTTTGTTCTTTTTAGTTTAACCTTTACACCCATGATTAGCTTGAGTAGCAATAATAACCAACACAGCGTACTTACGTATCTATTAAACACATTTTTTCAGTATTGTAAATGTTTCTCATAAGTCTTGGGTAGCTAGCTGAATGCTTTCACGGTATTTTGTAAATTAACTATTAAATTATTTCGACAATAACTGGTTACGTAATTATTTATGTATTTATTATTTAGCTAAACTTATTTAACCTAAAAATTATACAGTTTAACAGTCAGTCAATGTGTCAAAAAGACACTTTTTTTTAATTGGCTAAAAAAGACACTCAAAAGGTCATTCGACAAAACCACAGACCGATACAGATTTGTGGACAAAACATATATTCGTTCCTAAAGAAGTTTCCATACCTAATCTTTTCAACTCATGCATGTGATAGATTACATTAATAGTTTTAGAATAATTAATTAGTAAAGCAGTGATTCTTAAAATCAGAGTAATTAACTTCCTTCTTGTATGTATATCAAAATGTAATTTTTTTTTGTTAAGAGCGACAAGCTAATATACGGCTCGCTAAGCAGTAACCGCAGCTTATGGACATCTGCAACACTAGGGGCGCTGTCGACGCGTTGCCAGTTCAATTTGAAAATGGTGGATTTTTTGCCAAACCTTTTTATTTGTATTTCTGGTAAGCCAGCTAAAAATTACAGATTGTTTCTATGAAGTAACGACGATCAAAAAACCACCGATGGTGTCATGTCGTGTAGATGGAAAAGCATCTGACAATGGTTTAAGTTAGAGTCATATAAAAGCTGTGTGGTCCCGGTGGTATGAGAATGGGAACACCCTATCTCATCCCGTAGGTGCCGTAAGAGCCATCTATGGGAATAGCTAGAGAATAGGCAGCAGCATTCTCCTTGGTATACCTTTGCGCCTGCAACACAGGCCTCCGCCACTCTAGACGCTGCTGAAGCAGTGAATATCTTCCAGCTGTTGAGGTAAAGGAACAAAGTGAACAAAAAGTGAAAAAAAAATGCATCAATAGATCTTTAACATGTATTCATTATATTCACTGATAGGATTAAGAATTATTAATAGGCAGCGATGTATTATGTTCGAGGTTTTAGGTTCGTCCGGTACTAAACATATATTATATTGTTATCGACCAGAAGTGGATTTGACTAAAAAAACAATTAATAAATGAAATTAAATTTATATAGCTCTCAAAATGAAAATGACAAACAAAAATTAATGCAGCAAGAATGAGTTATTTAGCACGTCCGCACGCTCCGACCGTCCGAGAAGAAGTGAACGAGCCGATGCGCCTGCTTCACGCTCGAGGCCTCGCCAAGTCTGATGACGCGGCGAATGGCCACGCCCACTTGTTTTGTCCCTGACTTGTTACACGGCCTCTTCTGACGGGCGGCCGTCCTCGTCCGCAACTCTGGAGGGTTCACAGCTCGAGCCAGCGTCATTTTCAGCCGCTAAGTCATCAGAATTAGCTGTCAACACACACACAAAAGAACATGTTAATTCATTGTTCACTGTAACCCAATGAACAAACTGCCATTCTCTTTTAATAAAAACCAAACATTCATAATTTATCTTCCAAGATGAGATCACACAGTACACACTCATTATCACATTCATTCTGAATTTAGAAAACAACATTCATCCTCTCGAGGGCCCTCATTCACATCAAATCAAACCAAACTAAACCAAACCAAACCGGCATTGACTAGTATACCGTGACAGCATCTGTTTTAGACAACTGTCCTGCCGTGGTAGAGAATCGCACTCGATACCAACGTGAATATGGGAACCCATAGGGAAGCCCATCTGCCGACCGGTAGAGAATCACACTCAATACCAACGTGATCATGGAAACCCAGAGGGAAACCATCTGCCGACTGGTAGAGAATCACACTCTATACCGTCGTGAATATGGAAACAATCCATCTGCCGTGGTAGAGAATCACACTCAATACCAACGTGATCATGGAAACCCAGAGGGAAACCATCTGCCGACCGGTAGAGAATCACACTCTATACCGTCGTGAATATGGAAACAATCCATCTGCCGTGGTAGAGAATCACACTCAATACCAACGTGAGCTCGGCCTACCCTGATTTTATTCTAAAATACACTATTTTGCTACCGAAGAATTAGAATTTTCGTTAGATGATTCTAAACGCTGTTTCATGAAACAATGATCGACCACATGTCTGTTCTTTTTACAAAATGTACATGTCTTAGCGAGAGGTAACTGCGATGAGGACTGCGTAATTGTCGCACTCGAGTTGTTCAGTCGTTGTCTTTTAGCGAAGTTACAATCAGTACGCTTATGCCCCAATCTTCCACAATAGTGACATTTGATAACTTCGGTCACTTTTTCACTATCACTACGATTTACTACCGACTTACTATTAGAACGCGGTGCACGAAAAGAATCGCAGGTAGAAGGAAAATTATTTTTTGGCTTGTTGTACATTGAAAGAAATTGTACCAGATCATTTGGTTTCAAATTAGCATTTGTAGTGGCAGCCTTAACAAGTGGGTCCAAAATACCCCTGAGAACTATAGCAACAATAAGCTCATCCGACAGACCCCTAACCAGAGCTAACTTCAACAAAGATCGCCTAGCATATTCGGCATAGGTTGCAAAACCTTCAGAATCGGTGGACATCACTTCGTATAGAATAGACGCAATATCGATGTTTCGTGGGCACAATGCTTTAAAATCACGTTTGAAACTGGACCATGAACGATCTGTACTAGACCACTCGTTGAGCCATTCGCGCGCATCCCCTTTTAGGCAATTTCCTATTCGTGACAAGCACTCGTTGTCGTTCCATCCATTAATTTCCATAGCCCTATCTACTTCCTCACACCAAACATCGATATTGTGTACATGCGGGTCAAAATTAGAAATGAAGTAATTATGAGACCTTACTTTAACTAGCGAAGCGATGGCCTCCACGATTCTTCCAGTTATGTCCCCGCCTGTTGAAGTGCTTTCCCGCGCTGTGGACGCAGAAGCCCGTCCTGCCGTAGACTCATCGTCACGCATGTCGTCAGATGCGATGCCACTCGTTAGCGCGGGCAAAGTTGGCGGTGGCGTATGCGCTGGGGGTACCAACGCAGGCTGTGAAGTAAAAGGCTCGGACGGCGGTGGAGCGGCGGTGAAACGATCTTCAAGCGTATTTAATCTAGCAAGGATAGCATCAAGCACCTCCTTGTTTGTATCACGCTTACGCTTACGCGAACGAGGTTTATTCTCGGACATTACGCTAAGCTTACACTCGCAACAATAAACACAAGCACAAACTCCAAAACGTTAAAAGCAAATTAAATTAAAAATTGTTTTTAATGTCGGTCAGGCGCACCAAAAGCGGGAAAGTAGGCAATGGTGTACTATCCCACTTCTGATGTTATCGACCAGAAGTGGATTTGACTAAAAAACAATTAATAAATGAAATTAAATTTATATAGCTCTCAAAATGAAAATGACAAACAAAAATTAATGCAGCAAGAATGAGTTATTTAGCACGTCCGCACGCTCCGACCGTCCGAGAAGAAGTGAACGAGCCGATGCGCCTGCTTCACGCTCGAGGCCTCGCCAAGTCTGATGACGCGGCGAATGGCCACGCCCACTTGTTTTGTCCCTGACTTGTTACAATATTTTATTACATCTATTTGAGAAGAGCTATTTTTTTATTTTTTTTTATTTTTTTTTTATGTTATTGAATGACGTGACGAGCTAGTCGTTCACCTGATGTTAAGTGACACGGCCGCCCATAACAGTTGCAGTGTCACCCGGAACTTTAAAACAATAGTTTCGCGCGACACTGCACTGCGCACGTCATCCTGAGACATCACCCAGTCTAATAAACAGATTACTAGACTGAGTGATCAGATCATAAAGTCTCATTTGCCCAGTAATTTCACTAGCTACAATGCCCTTCAAACCGAAACACAGTAGTGCTTGCACACTGCTGCTTGGCGGCAGAATAACTGGCAAAGCGGTGGTACCTACCTAGACGAACTTTGCAGAAAAGTCCTACCACCTAGTAAAATTAATTTATTCCTTGAAAACATGGACTAAATAACCCTTTAATGCCTAGGGACTAAAAGTGATATGAATTTAGAATGTGGATTTTGTTAGTAATTTTTAGGTCACCAAAAATATCAATCACGAACATGTACTGGGTGGCGCAAAAGTAAAGACCCTATTTGGTTCAGCTATAACATTTTTTCTAAATTAGAAAACTAGATTTAGGTTTTTTTAAATGTATATTTGTGCCATTAAATTTCGTACCATTAGGATTTAAAGATGATGTCTTTTAAATGGTGACCTCCAGAGTTGATACACATTTGAGCCCTATTTCATGACATTTTGCATAACTTGCCGTAACACTTCCTGCGATATGTTCGTTATTTCTTGACGAATGTTTTCTTTTAGAGCTGCGAGAGTCTGTGGCTTGTTCACATACACCCGAGATTTCAAAAAACCCCAAAGAAAGAAGTCTGGACTGGTCAGATCGGGTGATCTTGCAGGCCAAGGCAAATCGCCAAAACGAGAGATAACTCGGCTTGGAAAAGCGTCCCTCACTAAGTCCATAGTGTCGCGCGCTGTGTGTGCCGTAGCGCCGTCTTGTTGAAACCAGATGTGCTCCAGCCCCAATTCGTCCAAACTGGGTATCAAAAACTCACGTAACATGGTTCTGTAGCGTTCTCCAGTGACAGTTATCGCATTGCCTCCAGCGTCTTCGAAAAAATAGGGTCCGATCACTCTGTCAACACAGATGCCACACCATACAGTAACTTTTAGTGGGTGTAGAGGTGTTTCTTGAATAATGCGCGGATTATCAGTGCCCCAGAACCGAGTATTCTGCTTATTGACATGCCCTGAGAGATGGAAATGCGCTTCGTCACTCATAACCAATTTTGAAGGAAAATCATCTTGCAAAATGTCATAAATAGGGCTCAAATGTGTATCAACTCTGGAGGTCACCATTTAAAAGACATCATCTTTAAATCCTAATGGTACGAAATTTAATGACACAAATATACATTTAAAAAAACCTAAATCTAGTTTTCTAATTTAGAAAAAATGTTATAGCTGAACCAAATAGGGTCTTTACTTTTGCGCCACCCAGTATAAACGCGAGCAACATAAAAAAGAAGTTTTGTGAGGTTGCTAAAAAAATATAAAACACGCAAAATGCGAAATGCACTCCGCATTCTTCATGTGTTTTCTTCAAGTACTGGTCAAGCTTGTTGCGCTCAGAATTCAAAGAAACACTCTCGCCTTTAAATTAGTTGTTTGCTCCTTAGGTAAACAATCTGCTATTAAATTACAGATACTTACCCAGCATTTTCATCCGCAATCTACCCATTTTACCCGCGGGCTAAAGAAGTTTAAAGTCAGGTTGGAAGATGTCACTCGCACAGTGTAGCCACTACAATGAAGTGGCTTACTTGACCCGCATCCCTAGCTGGCAGGGTTGACACTTTTCAATAAACCCCTATTTATCCATATTCATCTTATGCTTACTTACGTCACATAAAGAAGGATGGCGAGTTGGTGAATTCCATATATTTATAGGCCCAGCCATTTTGACAAAGTAAGTATAGTGTAGATATTTTTTCCACAGTTAATACATCCATGATGGATCAAAAACGCAAATTGAATGTAGATTGCAGAGGGAAAATAATAATAATTGAGGTTATGTTAGATTGTTAGTACATAGCTCTTGTATTATCTGTTAGGACCTGTAGTACGAAACATGGCCATAGTACTTAGTACTACCTATTATTTATTGTAGACACAGCTTAAATTCGTCGGTAAATTGCAATAATATAACTTATATATACCCAGGCTAGTAAAGGAAGCTATTGAGATCTCGAAATACAAAAATTTCAATCGAGGTGATGGTTTCCATCTGCCTAGTGCGTGGAATCCAGTATTAGGTTGCATTAAAAATAATATGCGTCCAAAATGTGATAAGAACACTATATGCAGTGATACAGTGAGTGTGTATTGTCGCGAGTTACGATCGAGTTCGAATGCCAATGGTACCCGTAGTAAAAGACTGAGAAAGAGGGTAGACCGTTTTGTCTGCTCCTAATTTTATTTCGAACTTTTTTATCATCAGTCTACCCGTGAACATGGTGCATGTAACTGTGCCGAAATATCGGGAACTCAGAAATGATTCAAATCAGGGTAAAGATCCCGTAAGTAATATTATAAACGTAAATATAACTTAGCTCACTCAATTTAGTTTCGGTTCGTATATGAATAAATGAAATACAAGATGTTGACTTTGACAGATAGAATGGAATGGATTCACATATAGACAACTGCATGTCTAGAGAGAGCTTCGGATCCCTGCTTTTAAAAATGTATAAGATCTTTAGAAAGATGTGTAGAAAATTATATAAAAAGCTACTTATTGCATTGGTGAAGATTAGGTACTTGTTTGTGTGTTGTTTTGTTGTTTTTTAATATTGGGTCGAGATTTGCCAATTTTCTTTATGTAAATGTTTTTTTTGTAGTAGGTAGTGTAGCTCTAAACCAAGCATTTAGTAGTAGTTGGTATGAAAAAACAGTACTTGAAACACCCGTTTAACTTCTCGCCAAAATAAAAGAGACTGAGGCTGAGCATATTAAGTCATCATCATTCATTTTGCCTTTTCCCATTTGTTATTGGGGTCGGCTCCCAATCTAACCTGTAGCGGCGAGCTACCAGAATTACACGAGCGACTGCCATCTGACCTCGCAACCCATAAGGGACCAGTAACAGGGATGGTTAGACAGGCGACAGATGCCATCAGGCTTCTGACTACTCGTAACGATTGCCATAGATGTTCTTATGACAACCGGAACCGACGGCTTAACGTGCTCTCTGAGGCACGGAGCGATGGCATCGAAAGCTGCACATAACTTCAAATTTTCTTGTGTTCTTTTGCCAATAATAGCTTAATTACTAAACGTGATTACATTAAAACTGATTTAATGTAAAGAAAAGAATGTATCAACAAATTACGATTAAAATCGTAAGTATCTCCTAGATATCATTGGTTTAGCGACAAATGGCAATAAACAAATTTCGTCTTAGTTTTTCAGTCTATTGCCATTTGTCGCTAAACCAATGATATCTAGGTTATACTTTTAAATTTAATTTATTGATACAATCTATTTATTTGCGCAAAATTAGTTTTCATGTAACCACTTTTGAGTAATTAAGCTATTATTGGCAAAAGAACGCAAGAAAATTTGAATTTGCCGCGCTAGTGAAACGTTCCACCCGTGATCGGTTGCAAAAATATAGTATAGCGGCAAGTGTGTCAACCCTACCGCTAACCACAACTCTCACTTGTAGAAGGCACTGCCTTGTTATATTGCTTTGTTGTGTCTCAGAGTTAGCAACTTTTATAAATAGAGTACCTAGTTTTCTGTCAAGGTTCCTGTTTCATCGACTTGTATTATATGTAGGATTATTTAAATTATAAATCAACTGGACAAGCTATTAATAACAAGGTTTACAAGTGTCTTCTTAATAAGGACGTTCTAAGACGAAGGTTCTAAGAGGTCGTAGGTAGACTAGATTTTGGTTTTAAAGTAAAACTACTTTATTACGTACCAAGAAAATCGTAAATCGAAGTAAGTTTCCCACTTGACCTGTTTACGGTAACACGATATTACCTACACTATCCGCAACGTAAAACTAAGTCTAGATCCATTTATATGATACCTAAGTACACTGCTTTTGCCTAAGCTTAGGATTTAGTGCTATTTCTACAAACTAGGCTAAATACGAATTAATGGAGGTTTTACTATTCGGTCTGAGTCAGCAGATGTAGAACGCAAACGTAACTACTTAGAACCATTTAGGTTACAAAGATATTCTAAAATCTAGATTAACCTGAGAAAATACTTGGTAAGTATGTATTTTAGAAATGTAGACTTGGCGGAAATGCTGTAGCGCTTATAGCGAAGCTCGACCGTTTTAACCGATCAGTAAAGTTAAGCAATATTTGCTGCGGTCACTACTTGGATGGGTGACCGCTAGAAAAAATGTTAAATATATATTTAGAACTGAGCGCTACCATGTTTTGGGGAGCAGGCTAAGCAGTTGGTCCCGGCAGTTGTAATACAAAAGTTGTTAAGCAAAGTTCATCATCCCTCCCCCAGAGAGCGCCACTTTGAGCGGCTGCTTGCCTCCTGCACTTAGGCCATATCTCAAAATATCCGAGTTGCAATTTGACTTCGTCTCATCTAGTCCACATCTCAAAATGTGCAATTAGCAGAATGACCACATCGCTGCTAGTCATCATCACAAAAAGTATAAGTATCAGAATTGCTAAGTCGTAAAATGACTACCAGCAAAAAGCCTGGAGAGCCTCTAGTCAAAAAATAAAATTGTTTGAATCTTATTCACTTATTTACTATTTTTTCTTAGGATTATGTTTTTTTACAATATCATTATAAAATACCTTACAAAAATACTATAAAAAACCCTAAACCTAGAGTGCCGCCGGCAGCGGGGCAGAACCCAAGCTACCGGTGGTTAGGGCTGCAGAGTGAGGAACCTCCTGACAATACGTGCCGTGTCAAGGAGTACTGCCTTCTGAATCTGACCCTTGATCCAACCATCTAGCGAGAACCTCTCGAGGTGTTGGTCGAGGCTCTTCTCTATAAGGCCGTTCGCCGAAACGATTATCGGAGCAATGCTTGTTGAGCCAACATTCCATCTTATTTATTTTAAAGAATATTATTGCTACCGGAACTATACGATAAAATTATCTTAAACGATCCAACCTCAATAACAATTTGGTAGATAAAAGTATGAAATCGCGTTTGTAATTTATTTTACCGTTAATTTTATTTTTCCAGCTATTGGGCGCACTGCCAGCTTTCCACACGTTACCGCTGTCGTTTTATACTTAATTACTTAAAATTCTAGTTAAAATTTTAAATTGACTTTATGTGTTTGATTTTTAAAGCTGATTACGTAGTGCAGGACTTTTTTTTGTTAGAGCAGTTTAGTGTACTTAGGTAACGTTCCGCTGAATCAGGGATTAGAGAAAAATCAATGACTCTGTGCGTCCAATTATGTTTTTTCTTTTTTTTTGTGTACCGGAAGTAGAGTTATTTTGTGTATTGTTTCTCTCTATTCATTTTGTCAGTAAAGATAAAGCAAAAGTATATATTGAGGAATAATCTATTGAGTCAACCTAATAAAATGGCCACCATGCTCAACGTCCTCAGTAGTCTCCAAACAGGTTGGTCTTAAGATGAATATGGACAAGACGAAATCTATGTCTAACGCCCATTTTCCACCTATACCGGTAATTGTTGGAAACGATACTCTCGAAGTTGTCGACAAATATGTTGACTGTCCAATTAGGTAGGTCCAACTTCGACAAAGAGGTCACACGAAGTATCGAACTCGACTGGGCAGCGTTCGGGAAGCTTCGACCTATGTTTTCATCCAAAATACCGCAGAGCCTGAACAAAGGTTTTCAATCAGTGTGTGTTGCCAGTGATGACTTATGGAATTGAGATATGCTCTCTTACTGTTGGCCTCATTAGTAAGCTCAAAGTCGCGCAATGAGGTATGGATAGAGCTATGCTCAGTGTTTCCCTGCGAGATAAGCTCCGGAGTGAAGAGATCCGCAGGAGAACAAAAGTGACCGATATAGCTCTTTAAATTAGCAAGTTGAAAATTGACGATGGGCAGGCCACGTCGCTCGTAGAACTGACAACCGATGAGGAAAAAAGGTTCTCGAGTAGCGACCACGAACCGGAAGACGCAGTGTAGGCCATTCCCCCACTAGGTGGACCGACGATCTGGTGAAAACCGCGGCGAGCCGATGGATACACCAGGAGGTGAGCAGCTGCTCAATGTGGCACTTTCAGCAGTGTGACCAGGGCTGACCACTGGCCTACACGAGAAGAAGAAGAAGCAGTGGATGTCTTCAGACTGCTGATGATGATAAATCAAGTCAAAGTATTTAAAGTATTGGACTGTCTTTGATATTGGAGCAGTCAGATTTAAAGTTAGACGTAAGTAAATTTTACATCAATAAATAAATAAATACATGTTTGTGTACTTACACAAACAAAAAAAAAATAATTTAATAATAATATATTTTTTTTTAATTCTTTTTTTTTAATTTTTATTAAAATTTATTTATTTATTTATTTATTTATTGAATCTAAGTAGATTTATCTGTTATTTATTTATTTATTTCAAAAAACAGTTATGACTACTTTATATAATTATAGAAGACTAGCTTGTACCCGCGCGGCTTCACCCGCGTGGGCTATCCTTCAGAAACCGTTTATTTTTTCAGGATAAAATTAACTTAAGCCTGCTATTTTGAGAACCGTATGTAAAAAGCGTTATGAATAAAGAGGTTAGTTATTCATCTTTTTAATCTTTTTAAAGTGGCCTCATGCAGTGACCTCTCATGGTGACATTGTAGTAAGAGGTAGGGAGGAAATAAGTTTTTTTATATATCTGGTAATAACTTTCTTTAATGTTTTATGTACGCTTTGACACTAACACGAAAAAAAGGTTCAAATGCTCGTGATAATCTAACAGAGTTTAAAAAAAACAACGATTGCAACCCCTTAATCATTTCAAAATGTTATTTTATTTTAACATGCAGGTAACAACAACTGGTTTAACGAACGTGACTTTCAAAATAAAGAACTGTGAATTAAAACCTTCCTCCTCATTTTCACCCCTTCAAATCTACCCTGGCAAAATATTATTTTACCATTTTTGGATGTGATTGATATATAAATACCAATTTTCATAATTACAAATTCAAAAATAAAGAACTAAGTATGCATACAATGTGTCATCCCTTCTTATGTCATCCATACCCGTGTAGTCCAGCTTTGCGAATAGGGCCACCACTATCTCTTCCCGCGGGTGCCGTAAAAGCCGGCAAAGGAATATCCAGGGAATGGGCAGCAGCATTCTCGTCGGTACATTAAAACCTTCTGCGATTCTCACCAAGCCGCCTGCTAAGCGTGGTGATGCCATGCATGCGTGTTAGACTGACATGTTGAAAACATATTATTTTGGTGTGATGACTTAATAACCCCCCAAATAGTTGAAAACCTGTGCTTGGGTGAGCTACTGAACTTATCAAACTATTTATATTATTGTAAATCATACTTTATACTTTTTGTTTGGTAAATATATACATAGCATACGAACCCAGACAAAGTTGAAACATCCATGTTCATCACACAAGTGTTTGTCCTGGGTGGGAATCAAACCAACAATCACAGAACAGTGCAGAAGGCAGGGTTACTACCAACTGAGCCATCGGGTAAACCAATGGGTAAATTGCGTGTTTACTTTAACTACGCATCAGAAACCTTACCCTAAAACACACAATAAAAACTGAAGATGTGTAATGGGCTAAATGTCTAAACGTGTAGATAACCTACTGTCAAAAGAAGCTAGCAATAAAGTTTAATATCCAGTAAAGCGAACCTACCTGCATCTCTGAAATTTATTACAGTATACGGAATTGAACCTGCGCTAAATTTCAGTCACAGCTACACTGCAGGCTTCAGTTGCTTCAGTCTTGCTCGTGACGTCGGCCGAGGTAGACGCGTATCGGTGCTCCCTTTGATCTTTTCGGTGATTCGATTGTGTGCGAATAGTTAAGTGGAAGTGTGTGTCAGTTGAAAGTTTTGTGATTGGTTGCTCATTGTTTTTTACGGTAAGTTGAGACTGTTGATAATTTGAAATGTTTTATCACTAAGCTGCTGAATACACGAGAACGAAAAGTTGTTTCAGAAAACTGGAGATTTTAGACATTTTGGACCCATTCGGGAATACACCGGAGCGAAAAAATATTTTAGAGGCTTAAATCAAATATATTTTAGATACTTACTATGAAAATCAAACCTTAAAAAGGTCCCCGTGCTAAGTCTTACCTCTCCAGCTAATATAAAATAGTCCACAAGCGGTTGTTACATTTTAATAATGAACCATAGCACCCTGTAATAGCGATGTAAAACAATAATTATGTGAGTTACATCACTTTCATTAGGCGACTGAACAAAAACAAGGCATATGCCTTGTTTAACCGGTGCCATTTTCGAGGCGGCGATCGTGGATCTACCCTATATTTCAGCGCAGGTATTAGAGATTTTACATATTTTGGACCCAATTCGGACCCGATTGGGAATAAGCTGAAATTATTTGATGTGTTTTTTGATTATTACTGTAAAAGTATTTCACATTTTAGCTAATTAATAAACCTACTTCAATAAAATAATGAATGAATTAGCTCCACATAGGTTATCTTTTCTGTGTAATCTTTCTACAATCTGGGACAATAAAACTAAATTAAATAGATCTAGCAATATTCTCTTATCAGAGCTGTTTTTGATGAGTAATTAAAAGTACCTTATCAATACATAAAAGGATAGGTGATTTTTTATTAAACTGGCAATTTATGTTCAGGTATAATAATATAAACTTCAAGAGGCGCCCAAAAGAACTCTGTATCAAGGCCGGTTAACAAAAAAAAAACTTAATATTCTATTTTTCTGGTTAAAATAATAGGAAAAATAATTAAACATTTAGCTACTCAGTAAGCAGCTAGTCTGTAAATTTAATTAAATTAATATTTAATTAAAGAAATTTAATTGTGCTGCGGCTAATTTCGGGCACACGCTGCTCAGCTGGTTAGAAAAATATTACTGTCAATAATTATTCTAAATTAAAATTACAAATATTTATAAGACTGATAAAAATGGGTTTCTAAAGACTTTGTACCTCTATAATATTTTCATTGTAGAAACGCTTCTTTCATGCCCCATAGTCATTAACCACATCGGGTCATTAAATTAGTATAGCTAACAAAATAAACCTCATTATTCTTAGTATGAACCTTTTTTATGTAAATGAATGACGTGACGAGCTAGTCGTTCGCCTGATGTTAAGCGTCACGGCTGCCCATAACAGATTTCAGTACGACTCAGAACTCTAAATTAACATAGTTTTGCGTGACACTGCACTGTGCAGTGTGCACGTCATCCTAAGACTTCGCACAGTCTAGTAATAAGATTACTAGACTGTGTGATCAGTACATAAAGTCTCATTTGCCCAGTAATTTCACTAGCTGCAATGCCCTTCAAACCGGAACACAGTATTGCTTGCACACTACTGCTTGGCGGCAGAATAACTGGCAAAGCGGTGGTACCTATACCTACTATTGCTTGTAGCAAGAATCGCTATTTATTTATACGTTTTTACGGAGATCTCATGCTACTACTAAGGGTCAATTCACATAGAGCGGCAAAATGCTCGAACAGTTTTTAAGTGCTATTGGAATATAAACCTTATTCCATTTAGACAAAGCTGAAAACAGTATGCAACATTAAAATCTTACCTATTTTAATGTTGCATACTATTTTCAGCTTTGTCTAGATAGATTAAGGTTGATATTCATATAGCACTTCAAAACTGCTCGAGCATTTTGCTGCTCTGTCTGAATTGAGCCTAAGGTTGGGTTTTTTGATCCGCAGTAGTAAGGTAACCGGTAAAAGGTAGTTAAAGTAATGTTCAAGACGTCAAATAAATTGTATCCAATGGTAAAAAATTCAGTGAATTTGTTAGAATTTTTGACTATTGGTTATACCTTAACTACAGAACAAAAAACCCTTACCCCCGGTTTCTCGTACGTTTGTTAAAGTTAAACTCATGTCATCTTAAGAATACTGAACGCTCATTGGTTGAAAACAGCCGATGATCAACAGGCAACCAATGAGTGCTTCGTATTTTTACGTTGCCATGACTTTAAGAAACGTACTAGAAACCGGGGGTAAGTCTTGGTAAGCCCTCCGGTTTCAACTTTGGCTCGTACATTGAGTCCAAGGCTAAACTAGCTGTGAAAAAGCTTGGAATCCTAGGGAAAGTGCGGCAGTATTTCATATCGGGACAGCTCCTAAGCCTTTATGTAGCGCAAGTCCGATCCTATATTGAATACTGTAGCCATCTCTGGGATGGTTCGGCTAAATACCAGCTCGAAGCCTTAGACTCCATTGAGAGACGAGCCGAAAGACTCATCAGTAATGATGCGTTGGTGTAAGCTATGTTCCACAATTTAGAGCACCGAGGTAATGTTGCCAGTTTATCGTTTTTTTATAGACTGCATTTTGGAGAGTGTGCGAAGGACTAACACGATCTTATTCCTCCATCTCCCTTCTCTCACCGGACATCAAGGTGCACAAAAACACGGCACCCATATATGGTTTAAATTCCATCAACCCGCACTAAGCGTTTTGCTATGCACTTTATAGTGCGAACGGCCAATGAGTGCACTCATTGGCTGTTCGCACTATAAAGTGGAACACAACAAAAACAACAAATGAGTGGAACACCTTGCCGGCGTCCTTGTTTTCAGCTAACTATGATCTGGGAGTCTTCAAATCGAGAGTGAACAGGTATCTTCTAGGCAAGCATACACCGGCACTGCGTCATCACTTTCCATCAGGTGAGACAGTGGTCAAATGCTTTGCCTATACCTAACTATAAAAAAAATAAACCTATGCTTATGCTAACATTTTATTGCAGCACGGAACTGCACGGACAAGCAATATTTTAAGATATCGCCAATATATTGTCGCACAGATATTACCTCTATAATAACATGTAAGTAACAATGCAATATTGAAGATCACACATCGTTCACGTTATCGCAGGTAAAGATTTGAATGATTTGTCATAAACCAACAGTTGGCGTAGTTACCATTATCATTTCAATAGCTAATCTAAACTTTGTCAATAAGGAAGGCTGTGTGTACAAGCATTCCATTCTGAGCCCTAATTATGTATTATCAGCCAAAGGAGTCGCATGGTGTAAGATAATACGGCCGGCCTCCCTCACAGTTCACAATAATTTTGCCATTTTCAGTTTTAAACTAAGGTACCTACCCTTAGTTTAAAATTCAAAAAGGTATTTTTTACCTAAGCTTAAGATGAAAAACTTTATTGTAGTGAACCAGAGGTCATTTTTTTGACAGTGCGAGCAAAACGAGCAGTCTCGTCTACAACCTAGTTTTATAGGCAATGTTTTTATAGTTCACACATATTTATATTTAATGGCTTGAACTCACGAATTCAATTTCATCTTTAGTTCAGTTGTCCGAACTAAACTTGACGAAGCTTTCTACATTCTACAATGTCATATGATTGTTCTGTTGTTGTTTTCAAAGGGATAATATTTGGGAGGCTAAGGGAATATCCAGAGAATGGTCAGCAACATTCTCTTAGGTACGTTTTTTTTCAATGTAAATGAATGACATGACGAGCTAGTCGTTCGCCCGATGTTAAACGTCTCGGCTTCCCATAACAGATTGCAGTATCACTCAGAACTCTAAACTAATATAGTGCCAATCATGCTGATTATGGCAATGATAAATGATAAACGCCCATAGTGGCGTTTTATGCGGAGGCCTATGTTCAGCAGTGGACGTCTTCAAGCTGAACTGACGCTGAGCTGAGCTGAGCTGACTGTGTGTGTGAATATATGTGAGAAATAATTTGGCACTTTGTCAATTCAACTTAGTTCTCAACAAGTGTTTGGAATATGATTACTTATGAGTTAAATCAGTTAATGGATTGTCAAGATATAAAGCCGGGGGATACGGGATGAACTACCTACTATAATGAATAGGTAATATGGAGTACCAAAAAAATTACCCTTCGCACCTGGGGGCGTCAGTTTTTTTCGTGCTCTGTTGAGTATTTACCAACTAGTGCTAAATAGTTTGTGCTCTCGAGGTCTTCCTGTTTGCAAAAAATAGCAAATTAATATTATGACAGAAATATAGGTAAATAAGAAGTGTTTGTCAGAACATTTTGGGATTTAATAACAATTTTGTTTCCATTGTGATTTCGAGGAACATTTCCATTATTTTTATTGAGGAAAAACGGTCTCGGAAATGGATATTCCTTTCTATTTCTGGCACTGGGAGTAAAGCTTATCTCTTGTTATATTTATTTATATTTATTACAAAGTACACTGTACGGTATGCCGTGTGGTCCCGGTTACGAATAGGACCACCCCATCTCTTCCCGTGGGTGCCGTAGAAGGCGGCTAAGGGAATATCCAGGGAATGGGTCGCAGCGTTCCCCTCGGTCTTGGTGGCAATCAATCTTCACCTACTGCGATCACCAAGCCGCCTGCCAAGCGTGGTGATTATGGCAAACCCCCCCCCCCCCTAATGACAAGCACAAATAAAAACGGCCCCCAGTCCCCGGCAGCTCTGCTATCCCGTGGCTACGGTAGCGGCCACGGTAACGGCAGGGCAAGGGGTGCGAAGAATCCCCGGCAGACGCCCGGCTACCAACCCCAACGACGACCCCTGGCCCTGGCAACACATAACGTGCGCACACTGAAGGCTGACGAAAGGATGGTCGAGCTAGAGGCGGAGATGGGTAAGTTACGCTGGGATGTAATGGGATTGTCTGAAGTCCGAAGACAGGGACAGGACACGATAATCCTAAATTCCGGTAACTTATTCTTCTACCGGGAGGGAGACCAACTCTCCCAAGGAGGTGTCGGGTTTCTCGTCCGCAAGTCTCTCGTCAACAACGTGGTCAAAGTCGACAGTGTGTCGGCCAGGGTAGCGTACCTGGTACTCCGAATAACCAAACGGTATTCGTTGAAGGTTATACAGGTATACGCGCCGACGTCGGCACACTCAGACGATGAAGTAGAAGCTATGTATGAGGACATATCCGAAGCCATGCATACTTCCGAAACATACTTCACCGTTGTGATGGGAGACTTCAATGCGAAGTTGGGCACAAGGAATAGCGATGAGCTGAGAGTGGGGCCATTTGGATACGGGCAGCGGAACCCTCGAGGACAGAGGCTGGCTGACTTCATGGAGAAGGAGGAACTCTTTATGATGAACTCCTTCTACGAGAAGCGGCCATCCAGGAAGTGGACGTGGATAAGTCCCGACGGTTCCACTAAAAATGAGATAGACTTCATCATGACGACCAAGAAGCACATATTCGATGATGTCTCTGTGATCAGCAAGGTGAAAACCGGTAGCGATCACCGTATTGTTAGAGGCACATTGAATATCAATGTTAAGCTCGAAAGGTCACGTCTGGTGAAGTCTACGCTCCGTCCAAATCCTGTCCAAATCCAAAACCCCGAAGGCTTTCAGCTGGAACTCCAAAATCGCTTCCAGTGCCTAGCCGACTGTAACACAGTGGACGAGCTAAACGACGGGTTGGTGGAAACTGTCCAAGCTGTTGGATCGAAATTCTTTAAGACCCAACGCCGAAAGAAGACTCAAAAGCTCTCAGAAAAAACTCTTGAGCTAATGGCCGACCGGAGCGAAATGAAGCTGCAGTCTTCAGTTGATATGTCAGCCTACGGTGAACTCAATAGACGAATCTGGAGTTCCTTGCGACACGACTTGCGTGCTCTTAGTACTTCACGTATTGAGGCCGCAATTGAGCGGAACCAAGGCTCTAAAGTGTTCGCAAAGGATTCGTCTATTGGGCAACACCAAATGACAAAACTGAAGACCGAAAATGGTAGCATCATTTCATCCAAGCCTGAGATTCTGAGAGAGATCGAGAACTTCTATGGACAGTTATACACCTCGACACGTAAGCCCGCTACTAACACAGCTCAGGACATCAGAGCCAAGTTAGTCCGACACTATACCGAAGATATCCCGGACGTCAGCCTGTACGAGATTAGAATGGCCCTCAAACAGCTTAAAAACAACAAGGCACCAGGTGAAGATGGAATTACGACTGAACTTCTGAGAGCGGGTGGTAGACCGGTACTTTTAGTCCTCCAGAAGTTATTTAATTCTGTCATCCTTGAAGGTACAACGCCAGAGGCATGGCACAAGAGCGTGGTGGTGCTCTTCTTCAAAAAAGGCGATAACACCTTATTGAAGAACTATAGGCCCATCTCGCTCTTGAGTCATGTGTATAAGCTGTTTTCGAGAGTCATTACGAATCGTCTTCGTTGAAGTGTTTGTACAGTAAGGCCACTATGTCAGTCCGACTACAGGACCAGAGTACGGAACAAATTCCATTGCAAAGAGGCGTGAGACAGGGAGACGTTATTTCTCCGAAACTGTTCACAAACGCATTGGAGGATGTTTTCAAGCTCTTGGAGTGGAAAAGATCTGGCATCAACATAAATGGCGAGTACATCACTAACCTTCGTTTTGCCGATGATATAGTCATAATGGCGGAATCGCTCGAGGACCTTAGCACCATGCTCAACGACCTCAGTAGAGTCTCCCAGCAGGTTGGTCTTAAGATGAATATGGACAAGACAAAGATCATGTCTAATGCTCATGTTCCACCTATACCGGTAATTGTTGGGAACGATACTCTCGAAGTTGTCGACAAGTATGTCTACCTAGGACAGATTGTCCAATTAGGTAGGTCCAACTTCGACAAAGAGGTGGCGCGAAGAATCCAACTCGGCTGGGCAGCGTTCGGGAAGCTTCGTCCTATCTTTTCGTCCAAAATACCGCAGAGCCTGAAAACGAAAGTTTTCAATCAGTGTGTGTTGCCAGTGATGACTTATGGAACTGAGACATGGTCTCTTACTGTTGGCCTCATTAGTAAGCTCAAAGTCGCGCAGCGAGCTATGGAGCGAGCTATGCTCGGTGTTTCCCTGCGAGATAAGCTCCGGAACGAGGAGATCCGCAGGAGAACTAAAGTGACCGATATAGCTCTTAGAGTTAGTAAGTTGAAGTGGCAATGGGCAGGCCACATCGCTCGTAGAACTGACAACCGATGGGGAAGAAAGGTTCTCGAGTGGCGACCACGAACCGGAAGACGCAGCGTGGGCCGGCCCCCCACTCGGTGGACCGACGACCTGGTGAAAGCCGCGGGGAGCCGATGGATGCAGGAGGCGAGCGGCCGCTCAAGGTGGCGTGCTCTGGGGGAGGCCTATGTTCAGCAGTGGACGTCTTCAGGCTGTTAATGATGATGACACTGTACGGTTAATCTTTTATGCGATAATCGAGATCTAAGCGGATTCTTGTGAGCGCTATGAGAATGTCATTGTTCCCCCATAAACATCTTTTTTGTTATCATTCTTTTATCTGTTCTTAGATATCTATATTGATAAAAGGTTTTGTTTAGAGTGAGTGACTCACAGATAAAGCACAACCCAAACTTCTTGACGTAGAGATTTATATTTGGAAGACACTACACTTGGACACTTGGTACACTTGGAGGGTGACTTAGGGTCGGTTTTTTGATCCGTTGTTAAGGTAATCAATGGTTAAAAACTCTAACAAATTCTAACCATTGATCACCTTAACTACGGTTAGCTTTTAGAAAATTCAACCCCTATGTTAGTCTGAATTTAAAAACCGAATCAGCATTCCATAGCTTACAGCATATAAAGATAAGTAGAGTCTGTGGTCTACCATAGACCTATAATTTTTTCATTCATCCTAAGTTTATGGTATCTACACAAGGAAGTTGTGATTGCGGGCTAGAGCCATTTTAATCCTAATGCTGAAGCATAAAGCTATTGAGTTATATAAGTACGCCAAATGTGATTTTTTGTGAGCGGCAAAAGGCTGCAACTTGATGAAACGGCGCAAACCGACCATTGTGAAGCAGCGGAATGTCAATGGATTACGCCCTTTTTTTACAACTAAATAGGCCCGCATTTGACCGCCATTTCACCTGATAGGAAGTGACGATGCGATCTACGATGGTACATGCTTGCCTAGAAGATCAGATACCTATTCACTCGCGACTTGAAGAGCTCCAGATTGTACTTATATATCGGGAAACAAAGACGCTGGTAAAGTATTCCATTCCTTGGCTGCTCGGATTATAAATGTTGAGTCAAACCGCTTTGTGCGAATTGAAGGAATATCAACCATAAATGGATGGCGAGTAGCTGTACGTCTTGTCGTCCGATGGTGAAACGGAGATGGTGGAATTAGATTGTGTAGCTCTGCAGCACATTCACCGAAATGTAACCTGTAGAATACTGATAGGCTACGTCCTCTCGAGGGGACAGACCGGAACAATCCCAGCTAAGAGATCTCATAACTTGATTGCAACAGATAGTAATACAAATAGCGTAATTAATTCACTATATAAAAGTTACAACAGCGTAGCAAAGCGACAGCAAACACTGAGCAATCAGTCGCAGTCACTCGCCTGTTGCTAAATGTACTTTGCCCTTTGATACTAGCGCCACTAGCAACAGAACAGCAATAGATGGAAACAAAATAATACGTTTTTCAGTTCATCGATTGTCCAACAGAGATCTAGTGCTCGATCGCTTTCTGCTCTGCCAAAAGTGATTTTTGACAGCAACGATTGCAAAATTGACTGCTGTTGCAAACTTTTTACGAGTTACCTAATTAGCCAGCGGATTTGATAGTTTCAATATGCAATTAGTTCATAGTTTTCTTTTAAATAAAGAATGAAATTTCACTATCTAACGTGATCGATCTTTGGTGTGGGTGATAATCAAAACCATAAAGTTAAATGACGCAAAAACAATTACAACTCTAAATAATCTCTGTAGGTAATTTATATTCTGTCACCTGATACTGATATATTACGTACCTACCTAACTAATATACACTTAAGAAGAGAAATAGCCAAAAGTCTATAAGCTAGGCCGGCAGTCGGCAAATCGATGCGCATCAATCATTCAAGACTAGGCTCGCGAACGTCGGTCCAATGAAGACGGATATAGTCCCAGCTAATGTGTCTGAATTTGTTTGAGTATTTATAAAGGTGATAACATTTTGGGATAGCGTTTTGTTATTATAGAGAAATATAAATCTACGAATTTATAAATAGGCTTACTTATCACAACCCAAAACTTAATAGTCAATAATACATTTTCAGACTGAACGACTTTCATTTGACCTTATAATGACGTCCTCGTGGCTAAATGGAAGAAATGCCTGAGCCTACGAACAAGAAAATGTGAAGAAAAAAGAGTTGGCTCAGGCATTTCTTCCATTTAGCCACGAGACCGTATGCTGTGAATGTGAAATTATTGACATTGACACATTCAGTAACTTTTTCACATTATGTAGACGCAACGGCCCTAAATTATCGGTAGCCAAGTATGACGTCACCAGTCACGGGAAATAATAATTAATAGACTGAAAAACTAAGAAGAAAATTGGTTATTGCCATTTGTCTCAAAACCAATGATATGTAGGAGATACTTTTAATTGTAATTTATTGATACATTATATTTATTTGCGCAAAATTAGTTTTCATGTAATCACGTTGAATAATTAAGCTATTATTAGCATAAGAACGCAAGAAAATTGGATTTGCTGCGCGAGTGTAACGTTCCACCTTCATCGTTTATTTACTAGGATACACACATACAAATTACATTTTAGATTTCAGGTAATGTCACAGTCACATATATTTATATGAAGTTATTTAAATTCCTTTACAAATTGCATGCTATTATTATTATACTATACACTCATTTATTTTAATTTCTTAAGTCTATGTTTTTTAAAATATCTGTATAAAAAATAATTTACAAAATTATTATAAATATCCTAAACCTAGGATCCCGCCGGCAGCGGGGCAGGGCCCAAGCTACCGGTGGTCAGGGCTGCAGAGTGAGGAACCTCCTGACAATAACGTGCCGTGTCAAGGAGTATTGCCTTCTGAATCTGACCCTTGATCCAACCGTCTAGCGAGAGCCTCTCGAGATGTTGGTCGAGGCTCTATGCTCTTCTCTCTTCATATTATTATGACATGTCATTTATCTTAGTTAATATTATCACTGTCATAATTTATTACCTACTTAAGAGGCTATACAATGCCAAAATGCTTAAAATGGCTTAGCATGAGGCAGTGTCCTGTCAACAATATTGCAACAATGACTTTGAAATTAATATATGATATAGTTCAGAACTAATGCTAATGCTTTTGTATAGTGAAAACACGAATTAATAAACTTATCTCGATAGAAAAAAATTACAAAGTTACCACCAAACCGTACAAGCAAACAGCGATTACTCAATGAATACTTTAAATAAGATCATGTAACTTTGTGTAGTAGTTGAACTAAATATAATGGAGGGCTTATGTATAGCGGATTTTTAAAATACTCTTTATATTTAGTGTAATAATAAATTACCTAAACTATTGCGCGTTGGAACCATTCTTAGACCGCCCCTGTCGCTCGGCCCCCCGACTCATTCCCGCTTTTGCCTAGTACTATATATTTATTCTGTGGCTTTGGCTTGGCCTAGCATAAGCCCTTAAAGTTCAAAAACTCTTGCATATTGTTAAAACAATTGTTGATCAGCCAGGTATACGATATAACAAACCATACGTTACCATTGTTTTTTAAGCATAGTAATAAAGACATGTCTTAACAATACGTATATAGGATTGAAACTAACTAAACCACTAAGGTCCGATTTCACCAAAGTTTATTCCAAGTATACGGCTGGCTATTCGTTACTCTTGAATACAGCTAATTGACAAATGAAATTACACAAAAAGACGCCATTTTGATTGTATCCAAGGAATAAGTCTTATTCCTTCACAAAATTGGTGGTATAAGGGCTATATTCGCGTAACTCGGTTGTTCTCGGAAAGTTATACCTGGAATAAAATTTATTCTAGTTTGGTGAAATCGGGCCAAAGTCACATTCGCTTTACGGTCTATGCTCACACTCGGTCTGTTTTCGCTCACAAGTAACATATATCCAAAGCCATGCGTTTATACCTCTTTGTACCTACCCCGTTTTATAAATATTTGCCATATTCGGTCATTTTTCAGGGGCATCGTTACCGCGACACCTGTCCGATATCTGATTAATGGTACAATATTAATTATCTGGCACGGTCCTAAAATACATCATTATTCGCACGATTGCAGAAAAACGCGTTTTTTTTCTTGTATTTTGGCTCCACACATAGTGTATTTAGCCAGTGTCATGTATTGTAATTTTTTATCGTGGTATACAAGAAAGAGAATATTTCACGTAAATTCAAGTCTTAGTCACAGTCTGGGTAGTCATAGTCCAGTTTAAGTCAGGTAGTATCAATCCAGCCTCAGTCATGCCCTACTAAAGTGGTGGCAACTTTACTAGAAGCTTCTATGGAATTTTGAAAGCAACACGAAAAACCACGTTTCACTACATTATATCACTTGCCCACACTCATGCTCATAATTCAGCACTTAATGCGTAAAACGCCACCAATTTTAAACATTAACACTGGAAAAAAGCACAAGTTTTGAAAAATAATACAATGCTTAAGACGTGAACTTTTCCGCGTTCCCGCCAAAAACCCTAAAAGCGTGTTTTAGTTGTATTTATTTAGTAAGTCTTGTAGAGGTTTATTTACGTTTGTAAATAAACCAATCATGCATATACCTTAAACTGATGGTCAAACGTTTTCTCGAGAGGAGATAATATTTTGTCGATTTTTATTGATCATGCTAGCTCTGCTACTGCCAAAGAGGTATATGTACTACGTACTAGAGAAGCTACTCGAAGCAGAAATAGTTGTCATTTTTTGTATAATTAAACTAAAATCCGCTACAGCGATTTACGAGATTAAATCGTCTAACCAACGATCACAACACGCAGCGCTAGTGCAATGGCACATTCGGATCATAATTTTTACTGCTATTCACTGCTGCACGTGCAGTCGCTTTGAGTGCTGAGCATCGTATGAGCGAGAAGATGCTCATAGGCATATTTGCAGTGGTTGACAGTGCAAGTTAGAGATGTCCTGTCTAGTGTATACATAGAAGTCTTTGGCTACTGCTGCTGGCGACACTATGAAATTTTTAATGATATCAAGGTGATATACTTTTTCAATATTAATAATGAAAAAATCACAAGACAACAAATAACCTCGACTGAAAATTAATGGTTGTCGTTAGAAAAGCGTCGTCATCTCTCCCCAGTAGGTACCAACCTTATGCAATTAATAAAAGAGCCCGCCAATAAAATATTCGATCACCCCTCCTCGTCACTTCCATGCAAAAGCAGTATATCCATCTCTTTCTAATGTAACAAATGGCAAGCCTTTGTCACGTTACAAAGGTATTGGAAAATACAGTCGTTAACGTTAACTGCGCACATATAAATCTAAAACTTTGTTAGGTTGGTAGTAAATAGTAAATAAACTAACGGCCGTGTTGTTATATTTTCCTTACATTCTTATTTAACTATTTTTATTTACGCTTTGGAAGTGTGTTAATGACATTGATTGTGTCGCATTCTAAGTATCATACCTAGCTAAACCACAGAGTAACATTTGTTTTTTTCTCTAATCTGTGAGCTAAACCAAACATAAAACTAGTAGTGGTACTCTTCCGATAAAGAGGAAATGAAAAAGACGGAAATATTTAATTTTGAATAACCCAGGACAATTCAACGTATGAATTGTCTAAGATTTAATCATAAATAGCATACCAGACAAATTTTAATGTAATAAATAAATAAATCCTTGTATGTAATGAATTAATGACAAATAATTATAATTATGCTGAATATTGTGACAATGACTATTGTAAATTATTGTAAATTGTACTATTGTAGATTTAGTTAAATATTTATTAATGTCCTCCTCTCCTCTTGTTGTGCCCAACAGGGTCCATGATGATCTTAACCTTATAATATACCGTCATCTATTGTTACAATGTGGAATGCAATAAACATTTGAATTTGAATTTGAATTTTTACCTACCCATTAACAGAGAATTAAGAACCCGACTGATTAGGTTGTGAACTTTGTTTTTGTTTGTTAATTTATTTAAGATGTATTTGCTTTTACAATTGAATAATAATACACCCACTATAAAACTTCCATTTAAAGGTATCCAAAGTGAGTGGGATTCAATTCGAAATAAATAACTCGTAGGCGGGAAGTTTTCTAATAAAACAGTTATTTTAGAGGTAGGTATTCCTAAACCAGCATTAATTTTCAAGCACCGATGAAATGAGCTTCAAAAGTATTTCCGAAATAGCACCAAAATAAAACATTGGTGCTATTTTGGGACTTAAAAAAGATATTAAAAAAGAGCACCAATGAGAAGTTTTTATTGCCGAGCTATTAAAGTGACGAGTAGAGCCAGGTAAGCAGGTCCAAATTCGTTCAAAGAAACATCAACCTTAAAGTCGCAGTCTTAAATATCAATTCAATCTGCACTTCAGCGCGGCGCTTACGACAAAAACATCGCACGAAATGACTGATTTTCACGGTTTTTAATTAATATCCATTTTTATTTAGTATTTTTAAAGTTATTAAGTCATTACGACATCTGAATGTTTGTTGGGAATACACTAATTTATTTTTTGTAAAAATATATGCGGTAGAAGCTCAGTAAAATGGGAACATTCAATTTTTTTGAGGGAGGTTTGGGATTTTTTCTATAGAGCTAAATTTATTAATTTTGTATTTGCGGTCATCACAAACAACTTAATGAAATGAATTATATGATATACTAAATTCAAAGCTCCACATGTTTTAATTACGCCAGGAAACGTACCAAAAAACATCTTGTTTGCTCTACTCGTCGCCTTCAGAACAAACAATACAATGTGCAGAAACACAACATTTATAATAAGTAGAAGGCTTTATATCATTCAATATGGATAGCACACCCGCGCTCCGTGGTAAAGGAGTGATAATAGTCGAGCTTCTCGGTTCGTGTCGTGAATGATTAATAAGGAGTAAAGGAGGACTTATAACTCAGTGGTAGTGTGCAAGGCTACCTATAGGTGTTAAAGTTCCTTTTTTCTTTTTTTAACTTCAGTCCACCCGTCGCGTTTTTCAGAAACGCACATATTTTGTGTACTTGGTTCAACAACTCTAGCTTGTTCCACCACTGTTATTACTGACACTATCTCAGGTAGATGCGTTTGAACAGGAGCATTAGCTACTTCAGAGCGTACTCTTTGTCTTCGCTTTTTAGGTACCACGGCTTCCGTCACCTGGGGGCATACCACAGGAGCTCCTAGGCTTGCCACCGGAAGTTGCGGTGGGGCTCTGGGGCGAACTGTCGAAGCTTTAGTTTTATCAAGCTGTTGATGAGTTAAACTATCAGGTGCCGCAGCTAGTACCACAGATTTAATGACGACAATAGGTATTACCTGTTGTATTCGTTTCGAAAAAAGACTTCTAGGTATGTATTACACTAGACAGCAGATCTCTAACTTGCACTGTCGACCACTGAAAAGACTCCAAATGGCGTCTTATCGCTCATACGATGCCCGACATTCAAAGCGACTGCACGTATGTTGCAATAAAAATTTTGATCCGAAAATGCCATCGTGCGTGATTAGATACTACAAAAACCAGACGGGAAAAACAAACGAACGCGGCGGAATCGTTTTTAAACAATAAGTTTAGAATTCTGGAACAAAATACGCCTAAATTAAATATTATTTTATCGATTTATAATGGCGCCAGAGCGCGTGGCAGCAGCCATATTGGCTGAGTGAACGAACACTGGCCGAACAATACAACCTACAAGCACTAGCGCTGCTTGTTGGGATCGTTGGTTAGACGATTTAATCTCGTAAAGCGCTGTAGCGGATTTTAGTTTAATTATACCAAAAATGACAACTATTTCTGCTTCCCATAGTTTCTCTAGTACATAGTATATAATATAACCCTTTCGTTTCGAAATACAACCATCGTCCAACTAGACGCACGGAAACACAGCATCCGTATATGATAGAAATCCCTCGAATACGTACAAAGCGTTTTGATTCCTCGTTTATAATTCGGGCAGCAAAGGAATGGAACACCTTACCTGCGTCATTGTTTCCTGACAAATATAATCTGGGAGTTTTTAAGGCTAGAGTGAACCGGTATCTTCTAGGCAAGCATGCTCCATCGTCGACCGCGTCGTCACTTACCATCAGGTGAGACCGTGGTCAAATGTGTGTAGTAAAACGCATAAAACTTTAGCTTGGTAAGGGAGATACTAATTTAAGAGTGTACTTTCTATTTTACGATTCTGTTGTCAAGTGTCTACGTAGGACTTATTACGGTGTGGTAGAATGCAGATTTCATTGAAGGTTTTCGATACCGTCGTAACGTTGCCAGCGTACCTATCCGTGTTCTACAGGTTACAATTTGGCGAGTGTGCTGCGGAGCTACACAATCTAATTCTACCATCTCCATTTTACCATCGGACGATAAGACGTACAGCTACACGCCATCCATTTATGGTGATAATTTCATATATCTTTTATTCGCACAAAGCCGTTTGACTCGACATTTATAACCCTAGCAGCGAAGGAATGGAAATAAAATATAAAAAATTAAAAAATATAAAATATAAAAAAATTAAATAATAACATTTTACCAGCGTCTTTGTTTCCCGATAATCACTATAAATCCGAGATAATTGTAGTGAAATAAATAAACTTTTAATAATATTATCTCAGTAAAATGGAAATCATTCAAATTATAACGTTCAGTCGTGAGTAAAAATCAAAATATCACCAGTCAATTTAATAAAACAACTCATTCGGAGCACTTTTAAACTGGTAATCAAATATAAACCTTACTCGACTGAGACAACGCTAAAAATAGTATGCAACATTAAAATCTTATCCAATAAGAAAGTTGCATACTATTTTCAGTTTTGTCTAAATGGGATAAGGTTGATATTTAATTACCATTTAAAAAGTGCTCGAGGATTTTTCCGACTGAGCTGAATTGACCCTAAAAGCATTCGTTTTATCCATGTCTATTCGCTTGATGGTATCAAAACGGAGAAAAAGGCAAACCTCGTATATTGTACGATTAAAGTTACTATTATTTATTCTGCGGTACGGTCTATACAAGGGTCAACCCTATGGATACCAGGATGTCGGGATTTCCGGGATTGTCCCGGATTTTGTAATTTATCCCGAGTCTTGTTTTGTTGTACTGGATTTTTCCTTCTGAGCTTTGTTGTGTAGTCCTGATTAAACTTTCAAAATCCTATCCTGAAAAGATCAATTAATAAAAATACAATTAAATAAATGAGTTACATATAATTGCTACTACAATACGCATGTTCCAATCTCTTTTACGTTATCTAAGCATTTGTTTGTTAGAAAAAACTAAAATTCGTAGTTATATTGGATCCACAACTTAGATCTACATGTGGATCCAAGGATACTTTAACCTCCTCTTAAATCTACACTGAGTGGATTCAAGAATATTAATTATTTTTATATTCCACTTCGATCCACAAACGAGTGGATCCAAAGACACTAATATTTTTATATGCCACTTGAATCCACATACGAGTGGATCCAAAAATACTCATATGTTCTATGCCACTTGAAGTCACGAAGATGTCCCAAAAATAAAAGTTTCGATGTAGCAACCCTACCACCCAGACCGAATAAGGGTCAACCCTAAAATATTTAGGGTAAATCTAATTCCGGGCAAAAAATTTAGCGGTTGACCTATTTGCGTCGACAACTGCGCTTGGTGAAATTAGATGCCGGATTAGATTTCAGCCTGGAGTCGGTATAAATACTTAGATCCAAAAAATAGAGTGGTAGCTATCTATTAAGAAGAGAGTATAACTAACCCCCCCGTCTTGTCCACACAAATACCGCCTACGTTTTTCTACCTCTAAATGCTATCCGAAAACCAATGCTCGTACGTTTTTTTATTCGAGTTTTTGCAATATCTTCGTAGTTACCTGCAGCCACCAAAAGTCACATACTTACCTATTTGCTTCAAAATTATAACGAAGTAAATAAAGTAGATGTAGGTAAATAAAATTACTAAACATATTTAAAAAAATGAAGACGTGCAAGCGTAGACTCAATTCAAACGGTTGACATAAAAACTAAGGGTTTTGTTAAGATTTACAGGGTGAAATACTTTTTCCCCCGAACCCCCAAAATGTAAGTCAATTCGCTCACGGTCTCTACTGCCTCTATCACACGTGCAGATAGCAAAGCGACCATAACGCTTTCAAAAACCAGGTAAGTACTATGTAGTACATATATATGTATAAGTAGCTATCATAAAATATTAAATTGACTTGATAGCTCAGTTGGTGGCTGCTCTACCTTCCGAGCTGTAGGCTGTGGGTTCGATTCCCATCCAGGACAAACATTTGTGTGATGATCTTAGGATGTTTGTTCTGTGACGGGGTGTTATATTGTATTTTAAGTGTGTGTTTGCAGACAAAAATTGAATTCTATCAGTTATTTGGTTCCAATAGTACATAACCATGGTTAATTTTTATTCTGCTGTCACGTTTAAATAACTTGTATTTTTGGACATTTTGTCAATCATACATTTTGTCACTTATTACTTATTACACATTGTGACCATGATGTTTTAACATTTAAACGTTTTGACGCTTGTACACATTTTTACCAATCAATCATTTCGACATATTGGCATGTGAACCTATTGGACCGTAAATCGTTTGGCCTACCATAAATAAATACTATTTTACTATTTTAGCTATCATGAACATTTTTTGTCTTGACACTTAGAAGTGGTTTCACACTTGATACTTTATCAAGACATCTACTGTTGAGCATAGGCCTCCCCCTAGGAGTGCCACTTAGAGCGGCTGCTTGCCTCCTGCATCCATTGGCTCCCCACAGTTCTGACCAAGACATCGGTCCACCTAGTGGGGGGCCGGCCTACGCTACGTCTTCCGGTTCGTGGTACTCGAGAACCTTTCTTCTCCATCGGTTGTCAGTTCTACGAGCGATGTGGCCCGCCCACTGCCACTTCAACTTGCTAATTCTCAAAACTATATGGGTGATTTTACTTCTCTTGCGGATCTCATCATTCCGGAGCTTATCTCGCAGGGAAAGACCGAGCATAGCTCTCTCCATAGCTCGTTGCGTGACTGTGAGCTTACTAATGATGCCAACAGTAAGAGACCATGTCACAGTTCCATAAGTCATCACTGATACATCACTTGATACTTGTACACCTGTAATTAGAGCCACCTCGTTCCTTCAGTAGGCTTCACCTGTCAATCAGGCTCGTTTGGTGACATTGATATCTGCTCCCAGCCCATTAATCCCTGTTTGGGTTTTAATTAACACTGAGGGTTATCGGATTCGTGCCGTTGACACGGAGCGATTCCAAACAAAGCTGGACAAAAATAAATTATCGATTTTTTTAAAGGGAGATTTCTGATTGGAGTATTTTTTTTGACTAATTAATGATGGTCAAAGGAGTATAAAAGGTGATTTTGAATTGGGGTATTATCCCGAAAGGGGGTAAATCTACTCCCCAAGGTAGACTATGTTTCTTCTACGACTTTTCTAAATTAATAGCTTTTCATTGAAGAATGCCATGTAAAGTTTACGTTCGAAGATAGCCCTAGCGCAACTGGGTGGTGGAACTTCGTCCTTGACCGACTGCGTTTATATGAATTTAATGACCTGTGTTTAGAAATGAATTTATAGTATCTTGTTAACTTTTATAGCGATCGCACGTGCAATTTTGTGAGTGAATTTATTTCTTGGTATGGAGGTTTGGACACACGCAGTTTCAAGTAAGGCTCTCACAACTTGTGGGCTATCATGATCCCAGTCCCCCCTTTAGGGATAATACCCCAATTCAAACTCAGATAGTATACCTATTATCGCAGGGTAAGCAATACATCAGTGGCACGTTTAGTATAACAGATGTCCATAGGTTACGGTGAGCTCTTCCCACCAGGAAGCCATATTATGCTTGGTTGGTACCTATAGCATAAAAAGAGTCGTATGTTTTTTGGGAAGCTCCTTACTGTAAGCACGATGTATGATATTTCAACCACAGTAGTAAGCAACTGTTTTTTTTAACTGTACTTAATAGATTTACGTTTGGACACGATTTTGTATATGAAAGCTTCGTTAAAATTGAAGCTCATTTTGGAGAGTGCGCACTGGAGTTGCAAACCTGATTCCGCCATCACCATTCCACCATCGGACAACCAGATGTACGAAAAAACGCCATCGCTACATGGTTAACATCCCGCATGTGCGTATAAAGCGATTTACGTCTACATTTATCATACGAACAGCCAAAGAGTGGAACGCTTTGCCGGCGTCTGTATTTCCCGAAAACTACAATGTTGGAGTCTTCAAATCGAGAGTGAACAGGTATCTTCTAGGCAAGCGCGTTACATTCTAGACCAAATCGTCACTTATCATCAGGTGAGATAGTGGTCAAGCGCAATCCAAAAAAAAGCTACATTTCAATGGAACTTTCATATACAGAATCATGAAAAAGTGTCAAAAATGATATCGAATAAATTTAAATCCGATAGGTAAGAGGACAATTTTGGAAATGGATAATTTAAGAAATGGACTAAACTAACCGGGGTATTTACGATATAATGCAATAAATGCTATGCAACTTAATTTAGGTATGTACACTTATCAGAAAAATCAAATAAACACTTTTAAAAACTTTTTAAATATATTTTAATCTGCACGTCTTGATTGAAAAAGACCTTATCTATGGCTAAGATATAAAAACGAACATTATAAATGAATTTTCAAGATAACTATTCAATCAGTTTAGAGTGTCTGAATGAAAAATGTATCACGAATATATTTTTATAATAGAATTTCTCTCGCGTCATTTTTCTACCTTCAGATTATATTAAACCCGAGCATTTAAAGAAAATTTATTACGAAATTGCTGATTATTTACGAAAATATAATAGGAAAGTTAAGGTAAAAGGTAAATTAAGTGATAGGGTGCACTGCAGACTATGGAATCGGAGTCCAAATTTATTGATTGTATCATCAATCAATCAATCAAATATTTTTATGGGTAAATTTAGGTACAAAAAAATTATTTAGATGAAGCCTCCAGTCCCTGAACTAGTTGGAAACTGTGTTTCGGGTTCCGGCGTCTTCTCCCATAATGAGGAACATTGGTTGACAATAATAACAATTAATTAATTAGCAAATAAGCAAATTTCCACTAGATTGGTCCTCGCCTTAGGGGATCTCAGAGCTGGCACATACTTCGCTCAGAAGCTGAGTCTTCTTATTCAGCGAGGTAATGCTACCAGTATTCTGGGAACCTTACCACGCGGTGGTGAGTTGGATGGCGTATTTATGTTGTAAATTTTGTAAATAATGTTTCTAACTGTAGTTTTTTATATTTCTTTGTTTTTTCAAGTTTTTGTATACTTATGAATTCTAATGTAAAATTTAAAAATTATTACGAGTTTTCATTCGTAATAATAAAAGTTCAGTATTATAGACGATATAAAATTAATTAATAAAGTTTACATACAAACTAATAAAATACTAATTAATTATGACCAACATGTGTAAGCGTCATCAAAACGTACAAATGTTTTTTTTTTCTTATATTTTGGCTCCACACATAGTGTATTTAGCCAGTGTCAAGTATTGTAGTTTTTCATCGTATTATGAAATATTTCATGTAAAGTCAAGTCTTAGTCACAGTCAGTCAGGGTAGTCATAGTCCAGTCTAAGTCAGGTAGTCATAATCCAGTCTAAGTCATGTCCTAGTAAAGTAGTGGCAACTTTACTAGAGGCTTCTGTGGAATTTTGGAAGCAACACGAAAAACCACGTTTCACTACATTATATCACTTGCCAACACTTATACTCGTAATTCAGCACTTAATGCATAAAATGCCACTAATTTTAAACATTAACACTAGAAAAAGCATAAGTTTTGTGAAACAATACAATGCAACGACGTGAACTTTTTCACGTTCCCGCCAAAACTCTCCCAAATGTTTAAACGACCATCATCGTCCGAATGTTTTAGTGACAAAGTGTGTAAATGTCAAAAAGTACAATGTGGGACAAAATGTGTGAATGAGAAAATATCCAAAAATATAAATCAACATCATCATTATCAACAGTCTGAAGACGTCCACTGCTGAACATAGGCCGCCCCCAGAGAGCGACACAAGCAGAGAACAGAGGGCTATGCTCGGTAATTCCCTGCGAGATAAGCTGCGGAATAAGGAGACCCGCAGGAGAACTAAAGTGACCGATATAGCTCTTAGAATTAGCAAGTTGAAATGGCAATGGGCAGGCCACATCGCTCGTAGAACTGACAACCGATGGGGAAGAAAGGTTCTCGAGTGGCAACCACGAACCGGAAGACGCAGCGTAGGCCGGCCCCCCTCTCGGTGGACCGACGATCTGGTGAAAGCCGCGAGGAGCCGATGGATGCAGGAAACGAGCAGCCGCTCAAAAATATAAGTATTTAAAACATATTTAATATGCCATTACCTGTTGAAAGCTACAACAATAAGCATTAAGTGGCTGCGTTAACAACGGTTTGTCGTAAACTGTTACCATTACTCTGGACTCTGGAGTGTAATGGTGCAAATTACGAGCGAATGAGGTCAAATGAAAAACAGTCAAGTGCCCGTTTTTTTTGAATGACTGAATTTACAGTTTATGTTTATCAATGTTATAAATTAGTCGTGTGTCTTCCACCTTCGAAACCGGCAAGCTAAACGGTCTCTCAGCCTCTCTTGGCGTGGTACCAACGTCACGCACTGCGATTACCCACGTTACCTGGGCATAACATTAGACCGGGCACTTACATATAGAGCACACTGCCAGAAAGCAAAAATGAAGGTTGCTTAGAGAAACAACCTACTCCGCCGCCTAACAACCACTAGTTGGGGAGCAACACCTGGGGCTGAGCTGGGGTGCTACTCACCACAGGCCTATCTCTCTCCTTCTCAGCCGGCGAATTTGCATGTCCTGTATGGCATCGGTCCGCTCACGCCAAAGAAGTCGATGTAGCGCTCAACGATACCTGCCGCATCATTACAGGGTGCTTAAAGCCCACACCTACTAAAATGCTGTACCCCTCTCTGGCAGGTATAGCCCCGCCCGATATTCGACGCAAAGTGGCCTGTAGGATGGAGAAACGCAAACAAGAAACCGATAGCCGACACCCCCTTTTTGAACACCGCCCGCCACTTGCTCGGCTAAAGAGCCGTCGAAATTTTCTACAACACACCACTTCCTTAGAAACAGATGTAGCAGAAGCCAAACGCGAGTCATGGAAGAATAAACACCCCCCTCCAGCGGACTTTATTACCCCAGCAAAACATCTGCCTCCTGGAAATGAACTGCAGTGGCCAATCTGAAAGTCACTTAACAGACTCCGTACCCAAGTTGGTCGCTGCAGAAGCAATCTAGCCAAATGGGGCATAATAGACCCAACTGAGGTTCAGTGTAAGTGCGGAGCTCCCTTGCAAAGTATGCTGCATTTGCTATCGTGTCCTTTGTGCCCAACAACCTGCACACAAACAGACTTAATGAAAGCATTCAAAAAGGCCGTGGAAATAGCCACGTATTGGAGTAAAGTAATTTAAAATAAGCAATATTTATAAAAATTGAGCCATTTGACACGAAGAAAAGGAATGTACTTTATAAAATAAACAAAAGAGGAAAATGTAAATTAAAAATCTAAAGACAATCCCAATAAATGTTATTTTACCTTAATATTTATAAGAATAGGTTAAACCACACACATTAAAGATTAAAGAGGCACAGATTAAACCGCTACCGATGCTACTTAGCATTAAGCTCGCCTATGTAAATAGCCTCGTGCAATAACGTATTTTCTATCTATCTATCTAAACCGTTTTAGCAGATAAGTATTATGTTTGAATCGCTTTAGATACATATACTTACTTAATCAAGGACGAAGGATAATTAATTGAGTTCAATGAGCACTAGCGCGGTATGACGTGTGGTTTTTTTTTATCTGTAAATGAATGACGTGACGAGCTAGTCACTCACTGGATGTCGAATCATGCCCTGACTGCCCATAATAGACTGCAGTATCATTGGGATTTTTAAAATCAATATGGTTTTGCGTGACACTGCACTGCGCACGTCATCCTGAAACATCACCAGGCGCGGATACCAGGGGGGGGGGGGAGGGGCACAAATCATTATAGTAGGGGGAGTTCAAGAGGGAAAGGGGATATGGTGGTAAAACACATAACACCAATTTGTGCTCTTTTCTTTAACCCCCCCCCCCCCCCCCTGTACCCGCGCCTGGACTTCACACAGTTACATAAGTACACAGTTTATAAGACTAGACTGTGTGATCAGACCATAAAGTCTCATTGGCCCAGTAATTTCACGAGCTACAATGCCCTTCAAACCGGAACTCAGTAGTACCTGCACACTACTGCTTGGCGCAGAATAACTGGCAAAGTGGTGGTACCTACCTAGACGAACTTTGCAAAAAGTTCCTACCACCTAAGGTCTTTGGCAGGGCTCGCAATCTACGGCCATTGTCGCGAGCCTTCTAGATCGCAACATTTACATAATAGCCGTTTCATATGTTTCTCTTGTGACTTATACCGTTAAAAGTACAATGCGTTTAATGCAAAAGGTGGCCATCGCTTCACAGCGCAGCCATTTTATTATCGCTATTACGATAAATAGCCCCATTTAGAGCTCGCTTTTTAACTGCTCGTTTATTTATTCATTAATATTGATGTTTCACGAAGGCTGACGGTGGACTTCTGTGATATGCTTTAAAAATTTAAGGAGTCAATGGGACCAATTTTAAAGGCTTTAGTTGACAGATCTAAAACTTCTAAAACTATTGCTGTCCTTGTCAAATAGACGGCAATGTAAGAGACGGATATATTTTTAGTATTTTAAGGACTGTCAACTAAAGCCTTCTAAATCGAGCCTAATGTAGATAGCAATTGGATATTTTTTTAAGAAACCTATCTATATATTGTTAATGCATGTAATGGTTAAAAGAACTTACCTGAAGTGAAGCTCTACCAAAATTATAACAGATGCTACATGTGAAGAGATTTAAGTTTACCGTAATGTAATGGGAAATAATATTTCTTTTTTTTATTATGGGCTAGTGTTGCTATATTTTGAGATAAGCACTTTGTTGTTTTTTTTTTTTTTTTTTTACTATAAAAACTAAACATAAATAGTGAACTTAAAAATGATTTTTAGTATTCTGATTTTAAATGCTAAAAGTAGTCTATTTAGAATAAATTCGGTACTTATATTTAAATTATTATCGGTTTATAAATAATTATTTCATCCCATGTATTCGAAAAGAGGCGAAGGGTTCCTTGATAAGGGCGCCTAAAATGGATCATTTAGGTGCACTTAATAACAGTGACTTGACTTAACTCACAAACTTGAGCCGTTTGGTGTTGAGACCCTGGGTCCGTGGGGACCGGGAGCTCATCGCGTTTTCCAAAGTCTATCAGAGTGCCTGGTCGATGCGACGCGTGACCAAAATGCTGGCACTTATTTGGCCCAACGCATCAGCATTGCAATTCAACGTGGCAATGCGGCCAGCATGTTGGGTACGCTACCTACCGGTAGTGGGTTGGAGCACTTGGACTGTATATAGGCCATCGCGGCTATTATACAGTCCATAAGTGTTCTTTGTAGTAGGTAGTGTAGCTAGTTTAGTTTAGTTTTTATTATTGTAGTAGTTAGCTTGAGTAATAAAGGCAATTTGCCCGTTAAAAAAAATAACAGTGACTTGGTGGTAGGACTTTTCTGCAAAGTTCGTCTAGGTAGGTACCACCGCTTTGCCAGTTAGAAACTTCATCATTTTAAAGTTTCGAGTGACACTGCAACTGTTATTAGCGGCCGTGTCGCTTAATATCAGGTGAACGATTAGCTTGTCACATCATTCATTCTCATAAAAAAAGTGAAATATTGACTTGTTTCTCAGAGGGGGACGAAAAGCAGAGTGTGGCACTGGCCACGCGTTACCAAAATGATTATAATATAGGTAGGTACGTAACTACTTCTGCGAAAAAAATACCACTGACAGGTGTGTTGTTAGATAGCAAAAGTTACTTGTTTTGATTTAGTTCCGAGAGTTGCATACAAAATATTATGTTCCTAATAGAAACCGTGATGAAAATGTTTCATTTCTGTATAAAGCTTTGCCTGTTTTTATCCTATGCTATTATCCTTTGTTCATTAAAAGTTTCTCTACCGCAGAGCAGAGCTGCGGGAAGTAGAATCTACATTGTTTGAATCACTGGTTTTGCTCGTCTGTGGCTTTAATAAACGCCAGTAGTACTTATATGTGTACGGTATTTCTATAAAGGATTGGTGTTGTAATCTTCACTTAGTTTTTTACACAAAATGGAATTTAATTCATTAGTATAAATTGATTACATGATAGCACATCAATTTTATTGATAATTATTAAAGTGTAACGAGTGCAAATGAAAATATTTTTTTTTTTTTGAAAATTATGCAGATTGCCGCGTCGCCTAACGTAGTTGGCACGAATGATTTTGATACTTTTAAAAGTTTTTTTACCTGTGTGCAATAATTAAAAACAGTAATTAAATATTTTGATTTAATTTTGTACTGTAGCAGTTGAATAAGTAAGATATTCCATTTTTAATTTATTATTAATACCAAATCGATGCGTTTGATTTAATAAATTTTGGTCCACACGTGACCGGTGTCGGAGTTACCTAGTTTCAAAGGATGCTAATGAATTAAATTACACCCAGTATAGTTTCACTCACTTTGTCTTTAACTAAACTCTACCAAAATAAGATCCAAATGGCGAACATTTTTGAGATATCAGCAGTATATATATAAGGGCGGGTTTTTTGATCCGTTAAGGTAACCAATGGTCAAACCCCTTACAAAAATTTTCTCGAAAAATGTTCTTCCAAATTCTGACCATCTTGGTTAAAATTTGTTAGAGTTTTTGAATCACAAACCCACTTTTAGAGAGAGTGTAGGGTATAATCCATCATCGAGCTGATGGCCTAGTGCGGGTTGGTGGATGGCCTATGTTCTTAATTTTGTGATTGTACCTTTATTTTTTAAACTAACTACTACACTACTAAAACTAGTAAACTAGCTAAACTATCTACTACGAAGGACATTTAGACTGTATAGCTGTATACTAGCCGAGATGGCCTATAGATAGTCCAAATGTTCCAGCCCACTACCGGTAGGTAGCGTACCCAACATGCTGGCAGCATTGCCTCGTTGAATTGCAATGCTGATTCGTTGAGCCAAATAAGTGCCAGCATTTTGGTCACGCGTCGAATCAATCAGGCGCTTTAATAAACTTTGGAAAACGCGATGAGCTCCCGGTCCCCACGGATCCAGGGTCTCAACACCAATCGGCTTAAATATGTAACCGCTACCGAGATGTATTTACTGTATTTGCGCCGTTTTAGCTGCTCAGCCGAATTAGCCACGGCGCCGCGCGGCCCTAACTTGTGTCTGTTTGTGATTGTTGAACATGTCTGTTTTATCACGTTTCCTCACCTTTCGTTAAGAACGAGGGAAAATTCTGCAAAATACTTGAACAGTCATTGGTGCAGGCCCTAGTGCAATTTGAATCTGGATCCGTCGGTTTGAATGTCGACCGCTGCACTCACTCAAAGATGGTTCATTTGACTGGCCTGATAGCTCAGTTGGGAGTAGCTCTAACTTCGGAGCTGTACGCTGAGGGTTCGACTCCCAAGACAAACATTTGTGTGATAAACATAGGCGTTTTTTCTGTATCTGGGTGTTATATTGTATTCTATGTATGCATTTACAAACAAAAAGTATCTAAGTATGTTATCAGTTATCTGGTTCCCAAAGTACAAGCTATGCTTAGTTAGGGGCTAGATGGCGCTGTGTGGAAGGTCCACACATTTTTATTTATTATTTATTTGGCGACGGTATCACCTGATGGTACGTTAGTCACAGCGCGTTCAACGATGCATCACGCTGCTTGCCTAGGAGATATAGGTTTACTCTGGCCTTAAAAACTCCCAGAATATATTTGTCAGGAAGTAATGACGATGTTAACGTGTTCCATTCTTTTGCAAATTGTAAATGAGTAATTAAAACGCTTTGTACGGATTTGAGGAATTTCTACCATATACGGATGCCATGTTTTCATGCGTCTAGTTGTACGAGGGTAAAATGGGGATAGACGAATTAAGATGTGCAATAGGCTAGTTGCCTACTATTTTTTCATCATTGCAATTCAACGAGGCAATGCTGCCAGCATGTTGGGTACGCTACCTACCGGTAGTGGGCCGTCGCGGCTAGTACACAGTCCAAATGTTCTTTTTAGTAGATAGTGTATATAGCTTTTAGTATTGTAGCAGTTAGTTTACAGAATAAGGGCACATTGCCCGTAAAAAAAACTAAATTTGTATAAATACAAATGTGCTCGCATCTCTAAATGAGGGTCCTCTGCAGGCCCATCTGCATGTATTTATCACACTCATAATCCACGCAACTTTTGGGTCCCATAGCTCGTAACTTTGCTGGACCAAAAAGTTAGGTCATGTATCCCTGGGTTGACATAGCTTATCAAAGTTGTGATCTTTTTTGATGTAAAAAGGTTAAACTTCTTTTTTTTAGGTTTGTTTAAACTTGTTCTTTGTTTGAAAAAGGCAGGCTAATGTCAGTGGCTTATAATTATAGCTTTAATACTTTTTTTAAAATAAGATTTTATGTTATTTTTTCACTAGGTGGTAGGACTTTTCTGCAAAGTTCGTCTAGGTAGGTACCCACGCTTTGCCAGTTATTCTGCCGCCAAGCAGTAGTGTGCAAGCACTACTGTGTTCCGGTTTGAAGGGCACTGTAGCAAGTGAAATTACTGTGTAAATGAGACTTTACGAACTGATCTCACAGTCTAGAAAACTTTTTTAGACTGTGTGATATGTCTCAGGATGACGTGTCACGCGAAACTTTAATTTAGAGTTCCGAGTGACACTACAATCTGTTATGGGCGGCCGTGTCACTTAACACCAGGCAAACGATTAGCTCGTCACGTCATTCGATAACATAAAAAAAATGTTATATTTTCTTATAAACAGATGCCCAGCTAGATGTAAGATTTTCCCAAACTTTTGTTTCAAAATATAACAACCCAAACTATGACCAAAGAGTAAAATTAGCAAAAGAGCAAAATAAAACAATGTGCTGGTACGTCGATCAATCACAATTCAAGAAAGTTAGCAAATGTAACTAACACCTACATGTCATTGTCTTTTTTTTTGTAAAAAGCTCTTATGTGAAAATCTCATACATTTTTTGACAATAATACTTGAAGGACTTAAAGCGCAAGTACTGTTTATTCAATTTTTTGATGTAAACAAATGACGTGACGAGCTAGCCGTTCGCCTGATGTTAAGCGCCACGGCTGCCTATAACAGATTGCAGTTTCACTCGGAACTCCAAAGTATAAAGTTTTGCGTGACACTGCACTTTGCACGTCATCCTGACACATCACACAGTCCAGTAATATTATTATTATTTTAATTGATGCATTTTAGTTATTTTTTTGTTTTAATTTAAATAGGTATTATGTTATTCCTACCATGTATATCTATTTAAACTAATAACCTACCCAAAGGGATGTAAATCGATAAGTAATAACAATTAACAAAGAATACTTTTTATCATCGTATAAACTCGGGTAACGACTGAAACCGCGGAGCGACTCTAGTACAACATGAAAACATTACATAAACCTTTATAACACCGCTCAACTGCCCCTAAACAGTATGAAAACTGAAGACCGCATTTCCGTTATAACATAATGCCATACGTCCTTTCACATGTGGTTTCCGGAAACGGCTTCAAAAGCTTACAAACGAGGTTAGGGAAGCTTACAGAATATAATGCTCCTGAAAGGTATATAATGGTGTGAAAAGCCGGAAAGCGGATTGCAGGGTTGCAGAGGGTGGGGGTGGCTAAGTGTCACTTTGATAGCAGAAGGGATGTTGCTATACTCTGTTACTACAAGGCCAGGCTAATAAACGGGGTGCTTGGCACTGAAGTCAAGTCTATACTAAATACGAATTGCGTCCAAATAGATCCTGCATGTTAACTGGGATTTCCTGTATCCAAACACAGAAAAAGTATCTAGATACTTGCGCTTTTTTCGTGCACTTAATCTTGTCCTTTTGGCCAGTTGATAGCTCGTGAACATAATTTCTCGTACAAACACGACTCACCTGCGCGGGCAGGGGGCGAGGTAACAAAACGAGACAAAGTCATACGAAATTACAAAGAACAGAGTAGGATGTAACAAAAGACATCAACGGGTTCCCGTGATTTATTAGAAATTCATAGTATTTCTTAGAAAGTAGTGATTGAAATGCACCACTCATTTTCGTATGAAGGGAAGTTGTATCATTGGTCAACTGGATTTATAGTCAATTACCATACCATAGAGGCCGTCTAAGCAAAAATACCATTCCCGCAGTACTCGAGCGAGCGTCGTAAGTTTTGGACTGTCTAACCTGTTTTAGTCTAAAGCTTTGAAGCTTTGATTCTCTACACGCTAATATTTTATTAAGTTAAATTAGGAAAGCAATGCCCTGCATTTTTTGCTGACCGTGCGTTGAAATATTGTCAATTAAACATTAACTGAATATAAATACGGTTTAATACTCGTATATAAGCACTCGTTGCTATTTGCTTATTTTTAATCCCTCTGTGTACGAACGAAAAATTTAACCGAATGGTTTCTATTATTAGTTTCGGATAAAGTAGCTAATAAATAATCATTGGGAAAATCCAGTATATCTCAATAAGTTTTTTATTATAGCATAAATAGTATGTCTAGGGATTCTATTCTCTACAAGTCTACACAGCTCCTCCCACATTGGATTGCATTTTCAAAACAAATAACGACATTTGTAGTTTATGTAAAGTAGGCTTTATTATGTGTTGTGTATAATATTATGTGAATACGTTCTTTGTTCTTTAACATTACACCTTTTGTGATATTAAATTCACATTTTTCCAATATGTAGTCGTTAAGCCGAGTCCCTTCACTCCATTTCAAAACGGATTTCACCCGTAAAGCCCCTCAAACGCCTCTTTAAGAACCTTTTGGATCGTGACAAAAGAAATCCTAAAATATACCATTTTCTTTCAGGTACAATGGACGTCGCACGCCGAAAGATTTCAAGCCACAGCCATAGGAGACTATTAAAAGGATCCAAAACTTGAGGCCACAGAGTAACAAAATGTGAAACATGCAAGTGGACATTCTGCTAAACGTCGAAAATTACACATTGGATTTCCGCAACCTGTCAACATCAATGTATCTAACGGACGGATACGTGAACAAGAGTTTAGGAGTGAACGAGACGGCAGATGAAGTTTTCTACTCAAACCAATTCAAAGATGAACCTTTCATAGTGTTTTTAGTGATACTAAAATGCTTGATCATGCTGTTCATCATTTTGGCAGCGATATTTGGAAACTTGCTTGTGATTGTGTCAGTGATGCGTCACCGAAAACTGCGAGTGATCACAAACTATTTCGTAGTGTCGCTAGCTTTAGCAGACATGTTAGTCGCTATATGGGCAATGTGTTTTAACTTCAGCGTGGAATTAACGAACGGAGAATGGCTCTTCGGCTACTTCATGTGTGACGTGTGGAACTCTTTAGACGTGTATTTTTCATCAGCGTCAATTTTGCATTTGTGCTGTATTAGTGTGGACAGGTATTACGCAATCGTCCAGCCCTTGGACTACCCGTTGATAATGACAACAGCTAAGCTCGGGATTATGCTTGCTGTAGTATGGTGCAGTCCGGCATTGGTGTCGTTTCTACCAATCTTTATGGGATGGTACACAACGGAGGACCATTTAGACTTTAGAAGAAGGTTTCCAAAAGTGTGCAGTTTTACAGTGAACAGGGTGTATGCAGTCATATCGAGCAGTGTCAGCTTTTGGATTCCTGGAGTCATCATGCTGTATATGTATTATAGGATATACATGGAAGCTGACAGACAAGAACGGATGTTGTACAGGTAAAAGTTTTTTCTACATATTTGTATCCTCTTTCTTTTTTTTATAGAAACGAATGACGTTACGAGCTAGTCGTTTGCCTGATGTGAACGTCACGGCTGCCCGTAACAGTTTGCAGTGTAATTTCATTATCTTTTAGCTGTTATATTCATTATTAATACTATTGATTGAGTAAAAAGAAGTTTAATGCAGCAAGTCAGCAACCTATGCAGACGACAGGGTGCTTCTCAGCCCCCACAGTATACTGTAACGATGTTGTACCTAATTGTATAATAGGTAAGGTATTATATACGTAAGGATAGTAGTGTTAAAAAATAGTAAAGAAAAACATATTTAATGTAGAAAGAGAGCGGAATGTTTTAAAGGTCTCTTTTGTAATTGTGACCTACGGAATTATTTTCACTATGAAAAAGTTTTCCAACAAAAAAGCTTGAGTCTGTCAGATAGAAGTTTCGCGAAACGTCTGGTCAAACTTTTAATCTCTTTCAGCCAAGTTATATAAAAAAAACAATAAGAAAAATGATGGAAATTATTGAAAAGATTTTATCTTTAGATATTGTCGGCAAAACTGGCCTACCTCCCCTAAAATTTAAAAATGAGTCGTTACACCTTACTACTTTTTACTTAGAAGTATCTAAGTATTCAAATCAGTTATCTGGTTGCCATAATATAAGCAATGCTTAGTTTGGGGCTAGAAGGCCCTGTGTGAAATGTCCACACATATTTATTTATTTATTTTATTTTATTTACTGATGAAGATGCTTCCTGTCTGTTTTTTACGATATTAGTCATAGAACCCATCAGAAAACTCAGTCTTCATCATTTTATTCATTTAGAAATCTTCCTTTGTCAGCAAGTGCTTAAATAAATTAGTTAGAATGTATAGATAGATTAGATTTTTTTTTAACGAGCAAATTGCCTTTATTACTCAAGCCACTTACTACAATAATAAAAACTAAACTAAACTAAACTAAACTAAACTAAACTAAACTAAACTAAACTAAACTAAACTAAACTAAGCTAAACTAAACTAAACTAGCTACACTACCTACTACAAAGAACACTTATGGACTGTATAATAGCCGCGATGGCCTATAGACAGTCCAAGTGCTCCAGCCCACTAGTCCGATTAGATTATATTTATCAGTATTTAAGTGATACAATTTTAAGCCCCCTTTTTAAGGCATTATTTTTACTAGGTGGCAGGACTTTTCCACAAAGTGCGTCTAGGTGGGTACCACCACCGCTTTGCTAGTTATTCTGACGCCAAGCAGTAGTGTGTAAGCGCTACTGCTTGGCGGCATGTTCCAGTTTGAAGGGAATTGTAGCTAGTGAAGTAAGGTCAAATGAAACTTTACGATCTGATCACACAGTCTAGTAATCATATTACTATACTGTGTGAAGTCTCAGGATGACGTGCGCGGTGCAGTGTCACGCAAAACTGTATTAGTTTAGAGGTCCGAGTGATACTGCAATCTGCTATGGGCAGCCGAGACGCTTAACATTAAGTGAACGACTAGCTCATCACGTCATTGATTTACATAAAAAAAGACAGTTTCTTCTTCTACTCGCGCAAGCAAGTGAGTCAGCCCAGTATCAGAATTTTAGTCTTTGTGTCAGACTTAGAGCAATGAAAATAACCAAAACGGGTTAATTACACTGTCTAACACTAAACCAGCTAAGTACCTAAGCCTTAATAAATCAATCTTCCACGATAATCTATGCAGTTATAGTGCGGAACTAGAAACTATCCAACTGCGCACCAAACTCTGCAATGCCTACTGAAGTTGTGAACTAATCAGCATATCCAACAGCTGCCGGATTAATGGAGATTTATCCCGGATTTAGTCACCATTGATTAGTTACTTAAATCAGTTGGTTGGAATAATGAAAACTGTTTATCTACCTTTAAGCTATACAAGACGCTTAATTCAAATCCTGTGTCATCTTGTTTGAACTAATAATATGATATTTATGTTGAATATTTGTAATGTTATTCATGAGAACATAGTTTAGCCAGATTTTTCTTAAGTAAATTCAGTTATTTAATATCTTCAAAAATGTCGCAGTGGTCGAGCGAGATAGTGGATCCGCGTATGTAGCAGCCTTAAGAGTCTACAACGCCAAAATGCTTAAAATGGCTTAGCGTGAGGCCTGTCAACAATATTGCAACAATGACTTTGAAATTAATATATGATATAGTTCAGAACTAATGCTAATGCTTTTGTATAGTGAAAACACGAATTAATAAACTTATCTCGATAGAAAAAAAAATACAAAGTTACCTTCAAACCGTACAAATAAACCGCGATTATTCAATGAATACTTTAAATAAGTTGATGAAACTTTGCGTAGTAGTTGAGCTAAATATAATGAAGGGCTTGTGTATAGTGGATTTTTAAAATACTCATTATATTCAGTGTAATAATAAATTACCTAAATTATTGCACGTTGGAACCATTCTAACTTAGACCGACCCTGCCGCTCGGCCCCCCGACTCATTATTGCTTTAGCCTAGTACTATGTATCCATTCTGTGGATTTGGCTTGGCCTAGAACACGCCCTTAAGCTATATACTGGGCGCACTATACCTATATACAGTTCAAAAATGCTCCAGCTGACTACCAATAGGTATTCTCTCGTAATTGCAATGCTGATCATTTTTAAATTTAATGAGAGGAATGCCACGATGAGCCTGATGAAATTACATAATTACTTACATGTAACAGATTTTTTTTGTGAAATATTATCACCTTGTGTTATGGTGATTCATTACAACAAAATTTGAACCTTTATTTCGATCATTTTAAGAAAGAACCCAAAAACCAACAATGTAAGAGTAGGTACGCGAGACTTCCCAGAACTCTGGGACAAAATTTAAAAGGCAAATTCAGATCAAACATTGAATTCCGTTAATTAAAGAAGTGGCTTGAAACTAATTAAGCAAAGGTTTATGAATTTTAAATTGATTTCGCGGCTGGCAGTGGGGTTTGATAACTGACTACGTATGAACGAATTAATCATGTATTAAATTAATATTTATTAGCTTAGTAGCTTTAATTGACTTGAGCTGATTTTGTTTTGAACTGATAAGACTTGTAGGTATAAAAAACACCTAATAGTTAATTCATCGTCATCAACAGTCCGAAAACGTCCACTGCTGAACATAGGCCTCCCCAGAAAGCGCCACTTTGCGCGGCTGCTTGCCCCTGCATCCATCGGCTCCCTGCGTTTTCACCAGATCGTCGGTCCACCGAGTGGGGCCTACGCTGCGTCTTCCGGTTCGTGGTCGCCACTCGAGAACTTTTCTTCCCCATCGGATATCAGTTCTACGAGCGATGTGGCCTGCACATTGCCATTTCAACTTGCTAATTCTAAGAGCTATATCGGTCACTTTAGTTCTCCTGCGGATCTTCTCGTTCCGGAGCTTATCTCGCAGGGAAACACCGAGCATAGCTCTCTCCATAGCTCGTTGCGCAACTATGAGCTTAAATAGTTAATTATGGGTTTCAAAACAAATATTAGATATAGGTATTCAAAATATTATGAATTTGACGGTTTCAATACACATGGATATTTTATGTTGTGAATAAAACAGGTGACAATCTCACCTATTTTATAAATACAGGTGACAATCTCACCTATTTTATTTGTATCGATGACCGAAAGCATTCGTTGGCAAATAATATTCTCGATGGCGAGCATTCACTGCATTTACTTCAATAGCACAGAATAATTACTATAGCACTAGTGTATTAATTGTGAAGCTCAACCAGTAGCAACGTTCGGTTTGGTGTTCATGGATGGGTGACTGCTAGAAAAAGTGGTAGGTATAACAGCTGAGCTCTAGCGTGCTTCGTAATACACGTAACGGCATCGGTCCTCCTAATTGTTAGTAAGAGAACTGTCGGAAGCTTTCCGCCACTCTAAAAGCTCTGACTTAGCAACATAGCATTTTATGGGCAAACGTGCTCCAACATAGACCGCATCATCGCTTTCCATCAGGTGAGATGTTGTCAAACGTGAGCCATTCAAGCATAAAAAAAAAACATTATCAGGGCTGCATACTTGCCTAAATGAAGGTAGGTCAGGAATTGAACGAAAAAAAACAAATAACTATCTAGTCCTTCTCCTGCAAAAGAATGCACCCAGTCTAGCTTATTTAAAATACACCCGAGTTTCCACCTTATTTACACACTCAACTGAAAAAAATATTTTATTACAAGGACAGAACAAGGCAAAATAGCCTGAGAGCCAACACTTAAAAAAGGAGTATCATAATAAAAAAGGTAGGTATCAATGTTACCAGTTAACCTATGATTTCGAACCCTGCGTTGTACCAATTTGTGTACCTACTGATATTGAATATGTGCTGATTTCTCAGGTGGTAGAGCTTTACTGCAAGAGCCTGGCCAGCCAATCTTATTACTAGACTGTGCTAATGTCTCAGGATGACGTGCGCAGTGCAGTGTCACGCGAAACTTTATAGTTCAGTGGCACTGCAATAGTAACTGTCATGGGTGGCCGTGACGCATAACATCAGGCAAACGACTAACTCGTCACTTCATTTATTAACATTGAAAAAATATTACGATACTTATAAACTTTGCACTTAGTACACTGGTCATTTTGAAACTCCTTTCAATCTCACGTTTCGGTTTCATCGTAGCACATCAACACCAGTCTCTTGATTCTTACCAATGTTCTTAGACTCACTAATTATCACAATCATAACAAATTTATTGGTAAAAAATTTACAAGTCGAAACGCAAATTATTTCAATAAATAATTATGAATCATGATTATCATTATACCTAGTCATATCTCGCCACTAGCTCCTGGTCTACAAGGTGAAAAATTTGCATAAAGTATTAAGAGCACCTCTTTGTTCCTCCTTTCCATTATGGGCTTTCCGAGAAGACCATAAATGAATTGTTGAATATTTATACGTTAGATGGAGCAGATGGTTCTGAAGAAAGTGCTCGGCCATTAAAGACCTGGGATTATTTTGGGTAGGGTTCTGGAAATTAAGGCTGGGTCTGGAAAAATCGACTTCATCTTCTTTTTATGAGAATGAATGACGTGATGAGCTAGTCGTTCACCTGATGTTAAGCGACACGACCGCCCATAACATTTGCAGTGTCACTTGGAACTTTAATAAAATAATAAAGTTTCGCGTGACACCGCACTGCGCACGTCATCCTGAGACACACAGTCACACAGTCTAGTAATAAGATCACTACACTGCGTAATCAGGTCATAGTCTCATTTGCCCAGTAATTTCACTAGCAACAATGCTCTTCAAACCGGAACACAGTAGTGCTTGCACACTACTGCTTGGCGGTAGAATAACTGGCAAAGCGGTGGTACCTACCTAGACGAACTTTGCACAAAAGTCCTACCACCTAGTATAATAATAATCATCTAAAGATATCGAGCGAGGGTGGCTAAAAGATAGCCCATACGACTTTAAAACCATCGGAGCCAGGTTCAATTCCCGCTCAGCCCTGAATGACTTTTCAAGTGTAGTTTTTTTTTACTAAATCGATAACCTTTCACAAATTCAAAATAAGTTTCGTTCTACATCTCGGGCGTTACCATTACTTCATAGCGTGTTTAGGCTTGCATAGTGCTATTGTTACACGTTTTTGTAAATGTCTGTATGCCTTGTAAAATTGTATTATTTGGTGTGTACAATAAAGTGTTTATCTATCTATCTATCTATCTATTTTTTTTATTGCATAAAATAATAATATTCTTAGAAAATAAACAGTCGCGAAAAAAAACATTAAATTTCTCAAAAAATTACAAAATTACAAGCATTTTAAAATACAGGAATAGAAAAAGACAGTTCAAACGTTCTTGCTCCTTTATAGTACCTCATCACTAAGCTGTGGTAGCTTTACATACAATCTCTTTGGCATATTACGTCACAAGCGTGCGTTTTCGTAGTAACTGTCGGGAAGCTCTGTTTAGCGAGAAAGGAACAGGCGATGCCCCTCCAGAAACTTTAAAAGCTTATTACTCCGTGATTTATTTACGACTTTGCAATTTTTTTCAATTATTGCATTCATTTTTAACCTACTTTATGAAAATAATATTAAGTTGTTAATTTTTAATAGCAGGACACTAGCCTGTTGAAGACATAAGGTGAGAGGGTAAAGCTGTATAAAGGACCCAATTATAATAATAAAACGGATTTAAATGCCAGTAAAACCGGCGCGAAAGAGAATGTCAACTAGGTCGAGAATTAACATAACATGACGGCTCTTAGCTGAATATCTTTCTACCTGACTTTAACTTATTTGTGGTGAAACGAGATAAATTTATTGTGCTGAATGCGGGAATAAAACAATTATTCTGGATTTATGCAGATAGATAGATAAACTTTAGACGATAGATAGCTATGTAGGTATGTTTTAGTGAAGATATAGGCTAAAACTACGCTGTAAATAAGGTTAGGTTAGCGGGCTAGGTTAGGTACAGCGAAAATTTATGATTTTCATTACTAACGTAACCCTCTTTTAAACCTGACGCGAAATGATGTAGCTAACCTGATCTGGGAGCAGGTTTAGTTAGGCACAGCAAAAATGTATAGTTTTCATTACTAACCTAACCCTCTTTTAAACCTGACCCGAAATGATGTAGCTAACCTGATCTGAATTGTGATACGCGAGAAAGAACAGAATATAATAAGTGGCGATTCCGAATATGTATTTAACTCAATTTTGCCAAAAACGTTAGTTACTGCGTTCTTCACTATGAGGGCAGAATAGTTAAGGTGCAATTCCGTGCATCGCGCGGCGTGGTTGATCGCGTGTGGTTGACGCCCACAGCTGATGCGACAAGAGAACGTAGGGCCTCGAGTGTCTGTCTTAGATCTCGGAAACGGCACCATACATTCTCGTAGTGCAAGTATTGTCGCATCAGCCACGCGCGTCTGCCGCACGCCTATAATCGCACGCGGCCGATATCAGCCAGCAACATAATTGGATTCTACCCAGTAAATTATGTTCACAGCTTATGAGACTTGTTTATTTACAAAGTAAATATTTTATTCGATATCTTTGTGGATGTTATTCCATATTGAAAAGGAACAAAAGCGCTTATTTGTTGAGTGCTAAGTGAAATATGCTCGCTTTCATAAGCATATTGTTTTTGCTGAAACGAATTGGAATGAACGAATACGTGGAATTCAATATTGAATGAGTAGTCGGAAGTCCAATTTTCGTAAAAATATCCATGTAAAATTAGTTTTTTTTAAATGTTAAGAATAACGTGACGAACTAGTCGTTCTCCTGATGTTAAGCGCTGCCCATAATAGATTGCAGTATCATTTGGAACTCTAAATTAATATAGTTTCGCGTGACACTGCACTGCGCACGTCATCCTGAGACTTCACACAGTATAGTAATAAGACTACTCGACTGTGTGATCAGATCATAAAGTTTCATTTGCCCAGTAATTTCACTAGCTACAATGCCCTTCAAACTGGAACACAGTAGTGCTTGCACACTACTACTGCTTGGCGGCAGAAAAAATGGTTTCCTTGCATTGTTTTCCTGAGCGAGTGCATATTTATGCCACACATGACTTGAAATGTCATTGGTACAGGACCGAGCAGGATTTGAACCTGGATGCGTTTTGAAAATTGCACGTGTATCACTGAGCCACACTCGCTCTATTCGTCTTTTATTTTCGATAGGGTGTAGCATTTTGACCACAGACCACCACGCTTAGCAGGCGCCTTGGTGGTTGCAGTAGACTATAACGCAGGTTGTGGAGAATGTTGCTGCCCATTCCCTGGATATTCCCTTAGCCGGCTCTTACGGCACACATCGGAAGAAGTGGGGTGGTCCTATTCATACGCCGGGACTACGCGGCCAATATTTTATATAATGTTAGTATTCCAACAGAATATTTTAGAAGTTGGTATTATACAGAACTGTTATATCTACGGCAAAAGTTTCTAGAAAATATATTTCTTAGAATCTTTTGGCGTTGAATATTCACCGTGGTTGCTTAGTTAGAATTACATTGGTCGACATTTTCTGCCGTAAACACCACCATTACAAGGTCAAAGAGAAGTCAGAAAACAAACAATTGGACGTAGCTTCTTACGTCCGCACTCAATACTCTAGGCTAGTTATTTGTAGAAAAAATACACGAGGAAAAAACACACAGAATTCTCTATGTACCTTGATAAAGTGGCCTCTCTGAAAGCCACAGTGACAGTGATGAAGTATTCCACAACCTCTGTGGTGTGATGGTTGAGTCAGCTTATAATCCGGAGGCAGCGGGTTCGATTTCAGCAACAGGACAAGTATTTGCGCACAGAACAAAGGTCAAATACTTGTTGTGCCTAGGTGTTGCGAGACCATGGTCCTCGTAGTTCTTGGGACTCTAGGGACAGGGAATCCTAGTTAGGGTCTAGGACCTATGTATGTGACCGTTGGGCGTTATTTACTTATTTATTCCACTTTCAAAATATTGTTCTATTCCGGTTTGATACCCCAAACCGATTCAATTTTTCATATAAAATTCCTGGTTGATCCCCCAATCATTTTCAGTCCTGGTTGAATTCCCTGCGCTTATTTTTTGAATGATAAGTTTTTGCAGTAAATAATATTAAAATCGCAGTGCATACAAAAATTGCTATTAGCTCAATTAACCCGGTTGTTTAACTCCACAGGAGTAAAGTAGCAGCGCTGCTTCTGGACAAGCACCTGCAAATCAATGGTATTTCTATGGGAGAGGTGATGCGAGAGCGGCAGAGCATCCAGATGCAGCCGATGGCCAGTAGCAAGATGAAGCGAGAACGAAAAGCTGCGAGGACGCTGGGCATCATCATGTCTGCGTTCTTGGCATGCTGGTTGCCGTTCTTTTTATGGTAAGATTTTTAATAAGTGAATACTTTTTTTTAAAGTTTCTTACGTCAGTTAAGGGCTCGATCATACTAAAAGGTGACGATTAGGAGTAAGAACTCTATAATTATATCGTCGTCTTTTAGCAAGATTCAGTTGAAGACCTCACGCCGAGCTCCTAGATGTAGCATTGATGGTATAATTGGAACTGTATGACCTCATTGGTACCTTAAAGTCATAAAGTAAATCGCTACAGTACAAATTGCATTTTGGTGATCCGCAGGCCTTTAACTGCTTCGCACTAAGATGTGACTATATAATCCCAGTTATCGTAAAACTGATGATATCAAAATAAAACTCAAAAAGTGAGACTAACAAAAAAAAATACAATAAATAATATGCCACCGTCCCAGATGTAGAGTACCATTGAAAAGTACCATTGATGGTACAATTGGAACATCTTGGGAGAATGTCTAATCCAGCGAGTTGGAATGTGTGGGTTCAAATCCTGGCCACCCCAGATGCACCATTGAGAATTACCATTGATGGTACAATTGGGACGCCTTGGGAAAGCGTCTAATCCAGCGAGCTGGAATGCGCGGGCTCAAATTCCAGCCTTATCAGATGCACCATTGTTTGGGCTCCTATCCGGGAGGTGATTGGCAATGGACTGTAAACGCTGATATTTATATAGATATGAACTTTTATTCTACGGATGGTAACATAAACACATGTGCGCGAAAACTTATGTGCGGGCGGTGCCATCGAAGGCGCGAGGTGAAGTGAAGAGAACGCGGCGCCGCGCGGGCTTGCGGCTGCGGCAACCGGTTTTTCGGTATCGAACAACCATTGAGAAGTACCATTGATAGTATAATTGGAATGTTTTGGAAAAGCGTCTAATCCAGTGAGTTGGAATGCGTGGTTTCAAATCCCGGCCGTCCCAGAAGCACCATTGAGAAGTAGCATTGCTGGTACAATTAGAATGACTTGGGAGAGCGTCCAATCCAGCGAGTTACAATGCGGGGGTTTAAATTTCGATCGTCTTAGATGCACCATTGGGAAGTACCATTGCTGGTACAATTGGAATGACTTGGGAGAGCGTCTAATCCAGCGAGTTGGAATGCGCGGGTTCAAATCCCGTTGGTTGCTAAGATTTTAGGAACTATTATCTTCGTTTAAATTACAATATTGCTTAAGCTTATCGTTATTCCCAGGTATATCATAACAGCGCTATGCGGTGACACGCTCTGTCCATCACCTCCGCCCGTGGTGGCTGCCGTCTTCTGGGTGGGTTACTTCAACTCGGCCCTCAACCCGCTCATCTACGCCTACTTTAACAGGGACTTCCGAGCTGCCTTCAGGAAAACCCTGGACAGTTGCTGCAGGTTAGTGTAAGTCTCATCATCATCATTCCATCATCTTCTCATCATTAGTTTTTTTTATGATTCCGATGTTGACTTCTGATAAAGATCAACATTTACGCAAGCACAGACGTAGAATATTTTCAACAACAACAAGTGATCCTATTTTCTTTTTGTTTGAGTGCTTATAACTCAAATTTACTCTCAATATCATCCTCCACTCACTCATTCTCGTTTGTCATCAAATCAGCCTAGTTATCCTTCTTGCTCTCACTCGGACATTTTTTCTCACGTTCACTTTTAGGTAATAGAGGAATTGCTCTGGCCCCTCAATCTTGCATTTTGCTCTCATATTATATTCAAAATTTCAAAATTCCTATAAAAACACCCATAGAATTCAATGACAAAGTGATTTCAGACAAAAACAGTGAATATAAATCTAAAATTAATTTTGTCCTTCAATCGACAAAGAACAAACATGAAGTGCCGAAAAAGTCTCTTAAATTGCCAAAAAAGGATCAAAAAACTTTCGAATTTTCAAACTTCCTGCCACACATGATAATTTAAGGCAAACTTGATGAAATAAATAGATTTAAAATATTTATATTTACATGAATGTTTCCAGATTAAATAACACATTAAATTAATCTTTGCAAAGCCATTTTCGATTAACTTTTTATGAACCAAAAGCTTCCGATTTAACAAACAATTATTGCTGAGTTTATTTAACTTGAGTCTCATCAAAGGAAGTCGATCGGGGAAACTCATTAAGATATCGGCATAAAGTTAAATTAAGGAATAGAGAGACTTCGCCGAATTTTGTTCTCAGTTTCATTTGATAATTCAATCTTTAATGATCTAAACAGTTGTTTGCTGACTCAAGTCCAAAATGACACGTCATCACTAATAACAAAATGATAAAATCAAAAATGAAGAATACAAGTCAAAATGAAATATAGAAGAAACATAGCGTTATTTGTTGTAAACTTGTTTTCCTTAACCGTCCTGGTATTTGAAAATGTTATTGCCGTCGCTCTGCTCTCCACACGTATGATAGAGACAATAGATCCCATGAGTGAATTTACCTACATTTTAGCGTTTCGGGTAAAAACAGTTTTCACCCTCTGAATCTTAACATGATCTTTTGATTTTGGTGTCAATCGTTTGGATAGACTATTTATGCTTGCACGTATTGATTTTTTTTGAAAATTTGTTTGGTGTTCTTAACTTAGGGTGGCTATAACTACGAAGATATTGTAAAAACTTAAAATTGTACGAGTTTTTTACTGTGAAGACTTTTTTTTAGTTTACGGATTATTTTTTATTTGTGTAGACAACATATAAAAACATCTAAATCGGATAACATGTAGGGGTGGAAAATCGTTGCGCTTTTTGTATGGGCAGAAGGGCGGTATACTTTTCTCTTCATTTAGTAGATATAAAAGATAAATTAGTTATCACAGTTAATTTTAATTATGCGTCTAAAATAGCTATCAAAAAAATTAGTCTTTACTTATTACTTTAGAACATTAGAAAATTTTAATCAACTTTGTACCTATTTATTTTGATACAACACAGCGAACCATTTTAAGCGAAGAATTCACAATATCAATTAGTGAAGCCAATTCAATTTTCTTCAGATATTAGGTCTTAAAATTAAATACATTGTTCAATAACAAGCCTTTATTAGAAGGGAAATTAAAACGTTATAGCTTCGTTTTTTTTAATCTAATTTTTTTAAACAGTGTTTATGCCAGCCCAATCGTAGCCCGTACGGTAATTTACCACTACCGCTACCCATAGTACGAAAGGGCTTTAGGGTTTGAACAGTTGAAGATAAAGAAATAAATGTGGTTAGATTTTTCAACAAGCTCGCCCACCTTGGCTTTTACGGGTTAAGGTGGAACGTTTCACTAGCGCGGCAAATTCAAATTTTCTTGCGTTCTTTTGCCAATAATAGCTTAATTACTAAACGTGATTACATTAAAAATGATTTAACGTAAATAAATAGAATGTATCAACAAATTAAGATTGAAAGTATCTCCTAGATATCATTGGTTTAGCGACAAATGGCAATAAACAAATTTCGTTTTAGTTTTTCAGTCTATTGCCATTTGTCGCTAAACCAATGAAATGTAGGTGATACTTTTATTTGTAATTTATTGATACATTCGATTTATTTGCGCTAAGTTAGTTTCATGTAATTACGTTGAGTAATTAAGCTATTATTGGCACAAGAACGCAAGAAAATTTGAATTTGCCGCGCTAGTGAAACGTTCCACCTTTACCTGTCCTCGGTGCTTCCTCGACTTCTATGTCATAACAAATATTCTAAGGCCATAACTAAGATTTTTCCTTTACGTATTAATCTGTAGATTCCGCTGAGCAGATACTGCTATAAAATCGTGAATAATAAGATTTTTAAGATTATAATACATGGCCCGATATTGTAATGTTTCGATTAAAGTGTTGTATATTATACGTATATCCAAAGATTATGAAGCGCGTTGATAGCTCGTGAACATAATTCTCGTACAAACACGACTCACTTGCGCGGGCAGGGGGCGAGGTAACAAAACGAGACAAAGTCATACGAAATTACAAAGAACAGAGCAGGATGGAACAAAAGACATGAACGGGTTCCCGTGATTTATTAAAAATTCATAGTATTTATTAGAAATTAGTGGTTGAAATACACCACTAATTTTCGTATGAGGGAAAGTTGTATCATTAGCCAACTGGATTTATAGTCAATGCGTATATCAATGAAATGATATCATGGTTAATAAATACGCCGAGAACCCTAGAAGGGTATTGAATTGCATAGTAACTTATGCGTAATCTGTGACGAGACTAACAAAAGCGCTTCAGGTTCATTACAATGGCTATTTATGGAAATTGATTGCTTAGCAGATTCATCTAAGGCTTTGATACCAGACAGCTTTGACCAGGATAATATCCCAGATCATTACTCAGCCTACAATTTTGTGATAATAAATACATCAAGGTATATCTGTATAATATATAATATGTTTAATATCTTTGATACAGTGCATTGCGTACTATTATCATCATCAACAGCCTGAAGACGTCCACTGCTAAACATATGCCTCCTCCAGAGAGTGCCAGGCTTTTTGCCTTTTGCATCCATCGGCTCCCCGCGGTTTTGACGGGATCGTCTCGGTCCACCGAAGTACTTCTAAGCTACGCTGCGTCTTCCAGTTCGTAAGTCAGTGACTCGAGAACCTTTTTTCCTCATCTGTTGTCAGTACTACGAGCGATGTGACCTACCCATTGCCATTTGCATATGGTAATAATATGCATTCTAATTTTTCCTTTCTTCTTATAGGCAAGTGGTTAGCCCAGCCATTAAAAATATCCTTTAGCTTACTCCGTAATATGAACTCCAATCATGCCAAGTTTTATTTTAATCCAATCAGTAGTTTTGGCGCGATGCTTAGCCAAGATACAAATAGACAGACAGACCTGTTACAGTTTTTTTATAAGTATAGATATACATACTAGCTAGGCTTTCGTTTGACCACATTTCTCCTGATGTTAATTTATTTATTTATTTTATTTAATTAACACGGTAAATAAACACCATCTACATTAATTAATTACATTAATTAATTAACGAATTAAGTGACGATGTACCACGCTCGCCTAAAAGAAACCTGTTCACTCTGTTCTTGAAAACGTCTTAGCCGTTCACATAATTTCCTTGTTCTTTTTATTGTATTCATTCCTTAAATGTTCATTTTCTCCAACAGGACTCTCTGCGGTGACATAGCCCGAAGATATTGCTGGCAGCGTCCAAGGCGAGAGCATCACCACTCCAACGCGTCCTCCGACATCCATATGAACAACTGCATCAAGTCTACATCAGCAGACGTATTGCGGGCACACCAACCCGCTTGCTCCAGACCCGACGAGATCGTATTCGAAACGTGAACCTTAATGAAAAGGCTATAAGGTTTTTATTTATATGGAAAGTTTGTAAATAGTCATGTCATTTTTGCATCAAATTGGGTAGGTACCTACTTCTGAACTGAAATAGTTCCGGAATATGCTCTTTTAATCTGTTCGGTTTGTTATGACAATCTAAACGTGTCAAATTGAATCGCGTGAACGTTAAAACGTTGATCACAATCTCGTCGCTAAACCAATGATAAGTAGGTTATACTTTTAATTGTAATTCATTGATACATTTTATTTATTTGCGCAAAATTAGTTTTTATGTAATCACATTGAGTAATTAAGCTATTATTGGCAAAAGAACGCAAGAAAATTTGAATTTGCCGCGCCTGTGTAACGTTCCACCTTAAAGATTTCTTCTGTAGAATACTATCGAAAATATTCTGTTACTGGTGTCAACTATCGCGGCAGTGAATCAAATTGTTACGTGTAGTACAGAATGCCGGTGTCCAAAACAGGGCCGGCAGGTACAAAGAATAGTTGTTGATTTTTCCATTCAAACAAACAAGAAATATGTACAGAAAAATGTTGAAGCTTTCGAAACAATAGAGTTTTTATTCGGATGAATAAATAAAACGAAAACTTTACGTTTTTGTGTCAACATTTTTTTGCTGATTTCCTTATGATTTATTTTGGGAAATGGAATAGAAGTTTCGTTTAAAAACCAAAAAGCCATGGTACACTTTCAGAGCCCGTCGCAAACAAAAGGGTGTTATAAAAACTGTCTATATCTGACTTCGGAATCGTAGCTACCAAGCAGATGGAACAATTTTGTTGTTTTTAAAAGTTACTTTAGTATTCATAACCAGTTTTGTGTAGGTTCTTTTTATAGTTTATCTACTCTTTCTTCTTTCTTTATATCTATACTCAGTGGCACGGAATCTTGGCCAAACCCTTATCTCGCATCAACAAATAGCTGAAGTGTTTTTAATGAATGTTTTTATGATGTTAGGTCAAATAATGATTCATTTTAGTCCAAGAGGGTAATTCATTAAGTTTGAGTGCATTTAGATAGGTACCACTTTTCGAAATTTAACGGGTCGTTTTATCGATGAGAACAAAGTTAACACTTGAAGTGTTTTTAGAAGCTTAGCTTAAAGTTAATCCACTTTTAAGGTTTTGTTGCTGTTTTTGGATGTTTAAACGTGCTTTAGAGCAAAAGAGAAATGCCGTTAACAGCAGAACAGGTCACGCAAGTTTGCATTGATCGACCAAGGACTAACACAACGTCAAGTGGCTACAGTGTAAAATGTAACACTTTCATGTATGCAGTAAGCCTTGAAACGATATCAGAAGACTGGTAATTACACTCGAAGGCCAGGCAGTGGAGGAGTAAAATGCACATCAGCTCAAGATGAACAGTTCATTGTCTTAGTGATATTGAAAAACCGATTCCTTTTGGCCGTTGAGATACGACAACGGCTCCAACATGTCAGGGGCATGAAATAAAAGTCAGTGCGTGGTCAGAAGAATAGAGGAAGTCATTTTAAAAGCTCTTAGGCTAGCACGCGGCCCTGGACTCTTCAGACAGCACCGAGTAGCACAGCTTCAATTAGCTCAAGAACATGCCAACTTTACACAAGAACAGTGGGCCAGTGCACTCTTTACAGATGAGTGCTAAATGGCTTTACGAGCTCCAGATGTTCCAGAAAGGGTGTGCAGAAACTTACCTTTAGACCACAACAATATTTTTTTTAATTATTAGTGGGCAAGTTTCCGTGCCGGTCACTGTAGAAGAAAAAGGATTTTTTAATGTCCTAGGTAGGCAAGCATGTCCCATCGTAGACCGCATCGTCACTTATCAATGTTGTTTTATATTAAGTTGCAAACAAGCAGATGGCTCACTTGATGGTAAGTAGTCACCGTCGCATCTGCAATACAAAAGGCGCTGCCCTTAACGACTATAATTATCGTATTCAGTGGTCCCGCAAACTTCATCAATATTAAACCGTTGTAGGTATGGACGGGTTTCCACCTGCAAGAAAACTTCTGCAAAAAGTGTCTAACCAGACGCTTCTTGCAAGTTTTGTTCTATTCAACTGTAGCTTGAATGGGTAAACTATTGTAGTTTATACTAGCTTACACTTACAAGCTACAGTCACAAAATAGTACAGAAGTCAATCACATGTATGTACTTCACTTTTCATACCTACGCTCGGCGCTCGCGCTAGAGATGGCGGCGGCTGCGCGGGCGGCCGCCGGCTCACCGCGCCGTGCAGTAGGTACCTACATATCATAACTATAATACGGAAGATGACCGTATTTTTGTATCATCCATACGTAAATACAAACATACATACATAGACTGCTAAAACCATAACCCTTCCTTTGATATCGAAATAATTATTTCGCAGTTATTAATATAATCAGATAAGGCTTTTTTAAAGCTAAAAAATGCGGTTATGTTACATTTACATCTTCCTCATTAGATTATTGAAAACGAGCAAACCCTACCTACTTAGACTTACCTCTCTGAAACAACTGGTAGCTTAAAAAACGACAATTCGCCGTTTAATGTTGAATTTAAACAACCGTCCACTGTTACACTTTTAATAACTACTTTTAGATGCTCCATTTTTTCACAAGAAAGTTCACAGACGCGTGTTTCAAGAGGATGGCACTCGCGCTCGCACTACTCCGAAAGACTCCGAGACATCGTGTCGGTGAGCGGTGTCTATGTGTGCGTTGCTCGAGCGCACTTACTATGTAGATTGACTTCTGTACTTTTCTATTTTGTGCTACAGTCTGATAGACGGTCGGACACTTCTGGCAGAAGTTTTATTGCGGGTGGAAATGTGGCCTAAGATACAGTGCTTTAGAAACAAACATATTATTAGTAGGTATAGCAAACTATGTTAAGTATACCTAAACAAGATATTATCGTTCTAAAACATAGTTGATGCGTTCACTTGGCAATGATTTCATTATCATAAAGTTTATTTTCATATGGCAGATTAACAAAAAATACCAGCTGTGGTTTTAAAAATGTTTAATATTTATAGTAAGTATAGGTACTGCGTATACTAAACTAGAATAAGCAAAGTTAATATCATATGAGAAAATTACACGTTTTATGTGGTGGATATACTTTTATTCATTAGCATCCTTTGAAACTAAGTAACCTAATCTTGACACCGGTCACGTGTAGACCAAAGTTTTTGAAATAGAATTTTTTTTTAGATTTTATAGAGGTCGCCACGACTGCTTAGTCGGTGAACACATAGTCCTTAAGATTTTCGCAGCTAGCGGTCATGCGACCATAGCCTAATTGGTAGGGCGTCTAATCCGGTGAGTTAGAAGGCGCGGGTTCAAATCCCGCTGGTTGCTAAAATGTTAAGAACTATAATATCTTTATAGATATACCTGAATTGTGGTTTACACTTAAAAATCAATCCATGATAGATTTCAACCCAACCATTTTGGTATTGATCCAAACAATGGGATAACTTACTTAATCAACTGCTACGGAACAAAATTAAATTAAAATAATTAAGTACTGTCTTTAATTATTACATACAAGGTAAAAAAAACTTGTAAAAGTATCAAAATCATTCGTGCCAACTACGATAGGCGCCGCGCGGCAATCTTCATAATTTTACAATCAATAAATAGTGTACTATCATGTACTCAATTTATGCTAATCAATTTAATGGGGTTCAAAACTGAAAGCTAATCGTAGATGGCGCCACTGTTGAGTGATCCTAATCGCCGCCATATTGCGTTTTTGTTTCTTTGTGTTTACCAGTGAATTCGATCTTAATACTACAAAAATGTATTCGACATGGAGTGTTAGGTAGTTAAAAGAACAGTTGCGGAATAGAAAAGCATCTACTACTGGAAAAAAAACCACATAACCTCGAATATTTAGTTGGCTCCCAATTTTTTCTTCGTAAAGCTTTTATCCATTGTTTTCTCCTTTTGATATCTTTAGGGAATACATGGACTCTCGTCTTTTTGCAATCCAAAGCTGATCACAACGTCATATTAATGAAATAAATTGAGTTATTTTTATTTGTTTACAAAATTATTATGGAGGATGACAGATATTTGTCAGATTTAGGGAACACTCAGCAGTGCTGCCATCTGAAGTGAGCAAAAGTCAGTTTTTTACCCCATTGCACCCTGTATAATATTCATCATTATTTTGATTATACATATTGGTTATTAATTAGCTTTTATTGCCAAATGAACTCTTTACGTGCTAACGATAATATCAAGGGGAAAAGTTGTACAATTAATATAAACAAATATAATATCAATGAGAAATTAAATATAAATGTATTATAGTAGGTTGTGATTCTTTGTGTTACATTTTTAAGGTCAGATCATTCACAATAGATCCATTGGTCAGATTCTTCAAGGATATAATGAGACAGTTCTTTACATTACATCTATATTTCTTGAATAAAAATGAAAACTGATCTGCTTAGAATATTTTCTTCTTAGATCTATTAGGTTGTGAATATGTGTAAAATTAAAATGTTTTAATAAAGTACCTAATGCAGCATAAATCACAGAATGTTAAGTTAACAAAGTCAGATGAAAATCGATCCAGCATATTAACTACTAGCTGTACCGGCTCTGCTTTGTCCACTTATGTGAGATTATGTGAAAGCCTCTGTGGGGTGGTAGTTGCCCTGCACCCCTATCGTGTAACTATTCTGGACATGGACTTTGTCTGCCATCCTGCACGCGCCAATTTACAAGTCCTTGAGTGCGGGCAAGATAGCACACGATCACCATCGCCACCAGACTCACGCTAAAGATGCGCGATTATTAGTTATTTCGATAATCGAAAGGTTCAAAACTACTTATATTAATAATCGACTACAATAGAATACTCATACTCCTAATCGAATGAAATCGTTCATTCATTCGTTCAAGATGATCAGTTTTCGTCCAATCATCGACCGGATTCGAAAGAAATCCGAATGCGTTCGAAAACGAAAAACGAATGAAACCATTCCAACCGTTCGAATGACCGCCGTAAACTAATTTATTTTCAACTACCATCTAAATTGATTCTTAGCGTTTGTGTAATAAAGGCTAAAATACAATTTCGACATAATCGATTATTTTTTCGAACGATTCGAACCGTTCGAATGACCGCCATAATCGAATGAATCGAGTACTGTCATTCAAAATCTTTAACTTACGCCATAAGGTCTCAGGTCGGCTCGTAACCTGGAGGCGGCGCGTTCTATTCAAGTTTATTTTATCAACGTCAATATAAGTGTAACATGAATAAAGCGCAAATACTTGTTGTACGGTTTCCTGTTGCCGGACACCTTGGGTGGTGATGATGATAAAATTAAAGACAGGAGTTCAAAAGTGAAAATAACGCTTTTTAAAGCATATTGTCAGTGTTTTTACACGAGCAGTCTGTGGGTCACTTACACCAAAAGATCGCTCGATGTCCTGCGTGTCCAATACAATAATATCTTCAGGATGCTGTTGGGTCTTCCTCAGTTCTGCAGTGCATCGGGAATGTTTGCGCAATTTAGAACGGATGGGTTTCATGCGATCATGCGGAAGAAGATAGCATCCTTAGTGACCAGAGTACGGGCAAGTCACAACAGCATCCTGAACACGATAGCAGGCCGGATCAACACTCCCTTTATGCGGCATTATATGGAGTGGATGGTTAGGCAAATTGGGTACTGATAAATGTTTGATGTGGATTTGTTTATTAATTTTACTCATTTTTGTTTTGTGTGTTAATTTTTTTTTTATTATTATTGTTATACTTTGTTTTTTTTTTTTTTTGACATGACATTATGTGATTGATTTTATGAACTTGTGACATTGAACCATGATTCTATTTATTACTCTATATTCTATTAATTATATTACTCATTTTTATTTTGTGTAGTTATTATTATTATTTTTATGTATTGATATATTATAATTTGATTAATAAATGAATTCCCACTAAACTAAGATTAATAATGTGTTGTAATGTAATATGAATGAGTTAATTGAGGCAATCCATTAAGTAAGTAAGTAAGTGCTAATAATAGGTTAAGTTTACTACTAACAAAAAATGGATAATGTTTCTGAAATAAAAACTGATTATTATTATTATTAAAAGGCACTAAGTTGTATTCAAATAAACTATTAAGTAAATTTGATGAGAACGCGTGATGATTATGATGGTTGATCGCGAACTGGTGAATTTGGGTCACGGCGCGGCGGCCGCGGGTATGTAATGTGCACCCGCAGCACAACTCAGAGTCCAATGTACGGCTTGCTCCGAACACTTGTTCTGTGTCTGGGGGTTGTGGGACTACGGTCCCTGTAGTTCCTGGGCCCCTAGATACAGGGAATCCTAGTCAGTGTCCAGGTCCTATGTATGTGATCATTGAGCGTTATTAATTACTAGCTGCGCCCCGCGGATTCACTCGCTGATAAAAAGTAGCCTATGTGTTAATCCAGTATATAAGCTATCTATATTTTAAAGTTCATACAAATCCATCTAGACGTTTGAGCGTGAAGAAGTAACAAACGTATACACATACAAACTTTTGCCTTTTATAGCGGAAACAGAAATAAAACGGGCAGAGTTTCGGTAACTTCTTGTATTTGTTCCTTCTTATAAAATTGCAACAGGAATGAGACATAATAATTTTTTTTTTTTTTTTTTTTTTGAACGGGCTAATGCTGTTGGTCTCTACCGACCTTTACAGCGTCACCGGGCAGGAGGGCAGGCGCTTAAGGCGCCCAACCGTTAAAAGTGGGAGACAACTAGCACAAGGGCACCCCTGGGGTGCGAGCCTCGGCTTGGGCCGTTGCCGGGATAAGAGGATCGAGAAGGCTACGTCCACTGGAAGAGTGGACCCTATGGAAAGTCGCGACCGTTCTAGCTAACCTACGGGGGGTACGTCGACCTCGCCGGCGGGGTCGGTGTCTGATTGTGTTACGCTGGTAACCTATACCGGTGCCGAAAGCGGTACCTGAGCCAGGAGGGCTAGACTGATCCGGTGATCCTAGCGCAGCCGACACAACGGCTGCTATAGGATCATCCGGATCGCTCAAGACGTGTCTTGGGCGGCGACGACGGGGTGGAGACATAATAATGGCTGGCTTAGGCTTATATTGACACGCTCTCCCCTCCAAGGCTTGGCATGGCTGGCTGGCTGGCAGGGCTGGTGGAAGGGGCGATGTCAATATGGCGGCTTCCGGCTTGGCTAGGCGGGCTGGTACGCAGGCTGTCGTCACGTCCGTTACACTTTATAATATTAGTGTGATTTTCTTATTTAAATAGACTATATAATATCTAGTTAGAATTACAAGAATCGTCCTTCTGGTTCATACAATACTTTCCTTTTTATTGTACTAAATTCCGACAATCTTTTATCCGAGCATTCAGCTACGGAAACGTTGAAATTCTTTACGATGACAAAGGAATTAGTTTCTTTTTATCCCTTTGTGAGAAAACTAAAAGCTTTTGTTAAACGATTGTGTATGTTTGTTGTTCAAATATGCTTTCACAGGGATTTGAATACGGTGTATATGAATTGAATATATTTTTCTCAAGGATTTTATGTTTTTTTTTCAATTGAAAAGACTGAATGCTCAAACTAGAAGTACCTTGTGTAAATCTCGGCAGTATTAGCAATCTGTGTAAAAATATCAATGAATAACCGGTCAAGTGCGAGTCGCTTTAGAGGTATGCGAGTTATTTTAGAGGAATACTCCTGAATCAGCAATAATTTTCAAGCACCGATCAAATGAGCTTCAAAAGTATTTCCGAAATAGCCCCAAAATAAAACATTGGTGCTATTTTAGGACATAAAAAGGATATTAAAAAACCGGCCAAGTGAGAGTCAGACTTGTGCACGAAGGGTTCCGTACCATTATCTATAAAAACGAGCAAAAAAATCACGTTTGTTGTATGGGAGCCCCCTTAAATATTTATTTTATTGTTTTTGTAGTAGCTGTTGTTATAGCGGCAACAGAAATACATCATCTGTGAAAAACTATCATGGTTCATGAGATAAAGCCTGGTGACAGACGGACAGACAGCGGTGCCTGAGTAATAGAGTCCGTTTTACCCTTTGGGTACGGAACCCTAAAAAGGAAATAGTAATCTAAAGTGTTTCTGGCGTAATATTTCACCATTCAAGGCTGCACACAATAGCCTGAGTGCAATGCCGCTTTGGAATTCTCATTTCGCAGATATTACACCCCATCTCCGCAACATTGGACCGATGAAAATCGGGCCCTGTCTTTACGGAATCTGACCCTACATTCTGTTGTGTTTGGTACTTAGTACAAATTATAGGGAGACCGCCGTTACCACTGAGCTATTATTGTCCTATATCGATTATTGTCCTTTACAAAATAGCTGCTCCAAGTCAGACATTATACAGGGTGCAATTGAATTCATTAGTATAAATTGAGTACATCATTTATTGATGATTACTAAAGAGTAACGAGTGCAAATGAAAATATTTTTTATTAACAATTATGAAGATGGCCGCGGTGCCTAAAGTCGTTGGCATGAACGATTATGATACTTTTAAAAGTTTTTTTTTTTACCTTGTATGTCATAATTACAAGCAGTACTTAATTATTTTAATTTAATTTTGCACTGTAGCAGTTGATTAAATAAATTATTTGTTATTATCAATACCAAATCGATGCGTTACATTTCATAAATTTTGATCCACACGTGATCGGTGCCAGGCAAAGATTATGAACCCCGTTCATAGCTCGTGAACATAATTTCTCGTACAAACACGACTCACCTGCGCGGGCAGGGGGCGAGGTAACAAACCCACCCATATTATAAAGTTAAAACGGGTCTCTTCGGGTACAAAACTGCAATCGCCGAGCACTTGCTAAAGTCAGGACCAAACCACTGGATCGAACTTCATGCCCCGATGGTTCTCTCTGCGATCACCAAGCCGCCTACCAAGCGTGGTGATTATGGCAAATCCTTCCCTATGATTAGCGTCTTAAGTGGCGCTTTGTGGGGGAGGCCTATGTTCAGCAGTGGACGTATTTAGGGCTGATGATGATGATGATTTCACACAGCGCCATCTAGTCCCAAACTAAGTAAAGCTTGTACTAATTAAAAATACCTGACTGATAGAATAACTTAGATACTTTTTTTATAATACATGCATATAATACAATATAACACCCAGACACAGAAACAACAATTGTTTATCACACAAATATTTGTAGGTGGGAACTGAACCCACAACCTACAGTTCAGATGGTAGAGGGCTACTCCAACCGAGCTATCAGGCCGGTCATGATGATAAACTTATGTACTAATACCTTTTTACATAAAAGTGAAATGTTATCTGTGTAACTTTGTGGCTTTCACTCCGAAATAGCTGAATCAATTTCGATGAAATCTTGCTCACGATAGCTTCTACCGAGATTGACTTAATACAATTTCCATTTCGGAAAATCAACGGTTTCCATACAGGTAATTTTGAGTGAAATCGTGGCCTCAGTTATGTGAATGAATGAATGTGGAATGAAATCGATCCACAAACTATTTTTGACGCAGGGGCGGGTCCTTGCATTATTTATGGCTATTATAATACGGTACATATTTGCTTAACTGCAAATAAACCGTTTGAGCAATTCCATTAAAAGCATTAAACACTCAGATAATCAAAGCTAGTGGTTTCAGTGACTGAAGCTAGCTAGCTTTGATTATTTGATGTCATATTGTATAAACTAATAAGGTTCAAAATCACATAAAAACATAGAAATCAGGATATTCACAGATGCAAACTACACGCGACTACAAGAAAACTATAGCAAGTAAAGAGTAGAGAGTATATGAGTTGGCGTTCAGAAGAAAATAGAACCAAAAGAAATTAATAGAAAATTGTATAATTACGATTTCGCCCACATTGATATTAGCATCGGGGAGCCGATGGATGCAGGAGTCGAGTAGCCGCTCAAAGTGGCGCTCTGTGGGGGAGGCCTATGTTCAACAGTGGACGTCTTCAGGCTGTTGATGATGATGATGGTTCTTGCTTATGTATACTCTTAAGTACTCTTTTACCAGGTGGTAGGACTTTTCTGCAAAGTTCGTCTAGGTAGGTACCACCGCTTTGTCAGTTATTCTGCCGCCAAGCAGTAGTGTGCAAGCACTACTGTGTTCCGGTTTGAATGGCATTGTAGTTAGTGAAATTACTGGGCAAATGAGACTTAAAAACTGATCTCACAGTTTAGAATTCTTTTTTAGACTGATGTCTCAGGATGACGTGCGCAGTGCGCAGTGTCACGCGAAACTTTAATTTAGATTTCCGAGTGACAATGCAATTTGTAATGGGCGGCCGCGTCGCTTAACACCAGGTGAACGGTGAGCTCGTCGCGTCATTCATTGACATAAAAAAAGTGATGCTCTTTACCTGTACGAACCTATCGAGCGTTAGACATTGCTGCTGATCGCTACTTGAAAATAGTGCTATGCTTGTAATACATTTTAATATTTTAAGGTGGAACGTTTTACTCAGCGCGGCAAATTCCAAAATTTTCTTGCATGTTTGCTAATCATAGCTTAATTACTAAACGTGATTACATAAAAACTGATTTAACGTAAATAAATAGAATATATCAACAAATTACGATTAACTGTATCACCTAAATAACATTGGTTTAGCAACAAATGGCAATAAACCAATTTCGTGTTGGCTTTTCAGTCTATTGCCATTTGTCGCTAAATCAATGATATCAAAATCAGTTTTCATGTAATCACGTTGAGTAATTAAACTATTGGCAAAAATGCAGGAAAATTTGAATTGGCCGCGCTCAGTGATACGTCCTACCTTAATACAAATTATTGTAAGCACCCAAAAGTCTTGTTATGTTATTTTAAGCTGTTTTGTATATCCTGTGAAAAATTCCTACCGCCAGGTACATTAGCTTAGTACCAAAATGCTTCTAAAACAAATAAACTTATTTTTCATTACCAATATAAAGTTACCCGCCCACAGACCTAAAAACTTTTAAAATTCCCGTGAAAGTAGCGCTAATCCCGTCACCTCTAAAAGGGTTGAAAGGTATCTGGGGAGAGACACTTTGCAAGTTTGCTCAGCTCACTGCCGTCCCCTTGGAACTTCTTTGAAACGGTCCGTTTGCCCAGATTGGCCGCACTGTTGATTTACTGGGCAATAGGTTGATAAAGGTTTTAGTGATTTGATGTATTTTTAAGTTGTATTATTTCTCGATAAATACAATCTGGAGCTATTCAAGTCACGAGTGAATATAGGTATCTTCTAAGCCACCTGGGATTTTTTTTTTTATGTGATTGAATGACGTGACGAGCTAGTCGTTCACCTGATGTTAAGTGACACGGCCGCCTGGGAATATGGTGGTAAAACACATAAGTATACGTTAAAAGACCAATTTGTGTTCTTTAAATGATGAATTCCATGCACCTATATCTTCCTGATAAATTGGCTAATTACCGCGCTTAGTGCTAGACTGCTTGCGTCAAGGGTGGGCGCGCGCCCCCTGCGGCCCCCCTCCTGTATCCGCGCCTGACCATCTTAGACCACAACGTCACTTTCCATCAGGTGAGACTGCGGTCTATTCAGTTATTCAGTAAAAAAACTAGGCATCCTTATATCGTTAATATTCCTACAGCCCGCACTAAGCGTATCGCATCAAACTTTATAGTGCGTACAGCAAATGAGTGGAATACCTTGCCGGCGTCCTTGTTCCCAGCTAACTATAACCTGGGAGTCTTCAAGTCGAGATTGAACAAGTATATTCTAAACAAGCATGCGCCACCGTAGGCCGCGTCATCGCTTACCATCAGGTGAGACAGTGGTCAAATGCTATGCCTATAAATTATAAAAAAAAACCTTCAAGTTGGGCAAGCTGTAGCTACGGACAAACCCATGTGCTGTTACGAGTATATTTACTAGACTTGTTCACAAATATATAAAGTAAACGGCCAATATCGACCATTGTTTGTCCAACACTAGCGTTTGTCTTCGCTTGGCCAATTAGCGTAAAGGCGATTACATCGAATTTTTTTGTAGATTGAATGCCGAATGTTTCTGCCAAATATTATCAAAATCTACCAGTAAATGGCGCTGCAGTAAACTTCCTCCTTTTTGGCGGAAATGCACCTACAATAAAAAATCGCCAATGGCAAGAAAATATGGTGAATCTGTAGAACTTGTTTACCAGGTTTTATCAAGATTAGTTGAAAAATACGGCTTGATGTAGGTACGCGAGTATCAACATACATCCTGACAGATGGAAGCAAATATTGCGAGTTGAAGCAGAGACTCGCTCGATCTTTAATAATACTTGTACTTAATTATTAACCTCCAGTCAATCAGGAACATTGAGTAACTTTCAATAATTACTTTACCTACTCCTTTTACTTTGAAAAAGAAAACTTTTCTCAAACTTTTTGAAATGAAAAGAATTTTATAATGTCGGACTTGCAAGTTATGAAATAAGTACGTTCAGTCTTCATCAGGAATCAATTAAAATGAAACGCTTGGAATTTTTTAATTACTGCTGGAGGGTTTAATGAAGATATTTTCTCTTAACAGGATCAACTGTAATTTTCTATGAATTTTCCAATTATCCAAGTATTTAACCTGTCATCAATGTAACTTCTGTGACTGACTTATCGAAAAATAAATTACTTTTAGTAAATACATTTTTTCACGACATCACAATACATTTGAACTTTACATAAAATCTTATATTTTTTTCATTCTTTCTTCTTTCTATTGTCTAACAAAAGTTGCAGTATTTGTTTCAGAAGCAGTTAGGTATATAGGTATTAAAAACCAGAAGTGACTATGGTGAAGAAAAAGCAAATAACTTTACTCCTTATAACTGCTGAATAACCCTCATACACTATAATAACTAAAATTAAAACCATTCAAAGCGAAGTTATTGAATTGGTTACGACATAAGAACTTTTATTCTATAAATGATCTCTTGACTGATCATTTATAGAATAAAAGTAATACAAATATCTTTATTGCAGTAAATGTGGTACAATTTTTACTTCCATCACATTCAGCTTGAATAAGCATACAATAGTCATACAATTTGAATAAATTGTATTTTTTTTGTATAAAGTATTTGTATTTGTAGTTATAAAATCTAAAAGAACTTGTCCTATATCATCAAAGAACTTGTCCTATATCATCAAACTAGCTGCGCCCCGCGGTTTCACCCGCGGATAAAAAGTAGCCTATGTGTTAATCCAGTACATTAGCTATCTATATTCTAAGTTTCATCCAAATCCGTCCAGCCGTTTGAGCGTGAAGGAGTAACAAACATACACACATTCACACAAACACACATACACGCATACAAACTTTCGGCTTTATAATATTAGTGTGATGTGATTCTAGTGCCAGGAAAACCTATGGAAAACCATTGAATTAAACATTTCTATGAATACAGCTGCCTATTCTACAAGTTCCAAGCTAAAGCTCCGAAGTCCGAAGTAAGTCACGAACTTTTTGTGAGCATAAAACTTGAGTTCCTTTTAACCGCAACTCTTAAAACTTTTCAAATTAAACCTTATCTTGTTTAAAACTGTCCGCGAAGCCTTGTTCTGCTTAAAAGCTGATTACGAACCGTAACTTAACTTAAATAAACACTAAATAAGCATAAATAAAACTTAAATTAAGCTTAAATAAAGACGTTGTTTGCGGTCTTGCTGACGTCATTCGGAACTTATGAATAGTTGATTTAAACGCTGGATCGACCTTTCAAGAATATTCAAGTAAACTAGGATAGTTGAATATTACATTATAAAGTTTTAGGATAGAGCATTTCTATTTTTTTAACTGGCCTATACAAATGAGTTTGCTATATTTTAAAAGAAAGAACAATGATAGAAAAGTGATTTCAGTATTCTAATTTTTACTTGTAGAACTGCTAAAAATAGCATATTTGCAATAAGTTATTTGACGTTTACTTTGAAATATTAAAGTAAACGTCAAATAACTTATACGAAACGTTATAACGAAAAGTGCCCGACTGATATTTTTCAACTTTGATTACTTCAACTGTCATAAAAATAACTATAGTCTAAAGCATAGAGAGAACTTTATTATCAAGCGTACCACTTTTTTGGACACTTTTTATATGAAGTAGACACTTTGACGTGAATGAGTCTGACAGATTTGTATAGAAAAAACAGTTGACTCGAGTCGAAAAAAATGGTACGGTGCTTATCGCAAGCAAAGCTAATACTATATGTTTGTTTCTTTCCTTCGCCACTGACGTAGCGATACGTGTGAGCAGTACAAATATAATATCGTTTTGATTGATCTCTCTATGTTTTAGTCTATACTCTAAGATAATAACCATGGACCTATTTTAAAATATGGCATTATAAATAAAGTATAGAGCTAATTTTTCACTTATAATACTAGATCATTTATACGGAAGTTATGCATATCTAATTGCAAAGTGCATAATTTCTGTGAATTGAATTATAGATAATTAATAATAATGATTTTAATGTTATAAAAGTACTAGTATTATAAAGTAGTAGCCATAAAAAAAAAATACTGTAAATAGGTAGGTATATATTCGTTTTAAATAATGGTGTTAATATTATTAACAATAATACGCGAACATATCTAAATTATCTAATAAGTATAAATATAATTTATATACTTAAATAGATATGGGTATTAATGTGGCAATATAACGTGCCAAATAAATTATTTGGCAATTTACCTGTTCCTATGTATAAATATTATACGAGTGTAATATTATAATTACAATAATAATAACAGTTATTCCACCAATAAGGTAAGTTAATAATTATAACTTATTTTAATTTAGAAAGTATAAATGAGTTTTTAATAATATAATCAAGTTTTAACAATGTAATATACCTGTACCTGTAATATAACATACTAAATTAATTAATTTCCCCACCCCTTAGTCCCACCTTATTAAAGTAAATAAGTAAATAAATAACAATAATAGTATAGAGGATTTTAAAATTTTACCATTAAATATTTTAAAATTGCGTTTACATAAGTGGCTAGTAGAAAAGTGCTTCTATTCAGTTCACGAATTTTTTAATATGGATAAAAATGTGTAGTTTTATTTTAATCAGCATGGCATTAAATTAATTTATTGTAATATATTTTGAAATCATATAAATTATAATTATTTTAATATTTATTGGGCAACATGTAAGTACTGTTTTTTCTTTTGTTCCGTTCGTGTTATAATTAATTTATATTGTTATCACAAAAGCCCAAAGTAAAGCCAAAGTAAAGTATAAAATATTTGCATGCTGTTAAGTAAAGAAAATGTGCTGAACTAAATACCTGTTGAACTAAATCATCATCATTATATTGTACCCATATTTTCGGCAAATAAATGATTTGATTTGATTTGATTTATAGCAATATTATTATTATTCTCCTAGTTCTCAACACTCTTGGGTCTAGCTTTGCATTGGTGGGGCCGAAGCTAACACCAAGAGGCTCTGTTGAATATAAAATTAATTATAACTGACAAGGCATGGTATGGCATATTATAAACTATTTTGTATATGATGGTTAAAAATAAAACTGGGCTATTGTGGTGAACTTTTGATGGACGATGACATTGGGTTATGGAATGAGATAGCGGCACCTGCCAATTTTGTCTCATATCAAAATGTTTGAGGCAAGTGATGACTTGCCACCCACTAAATGGGCTCCCTATAGTGGCTACCGCATATTGGTGCCGAGGAAGCAACATTGGTGTGGGTGGCTTAGGGTGTCGAGAGCTGAGCTGCACTTTCACTGAACGCTAATCGCGGCGCTTATGGTTTAATATTATTATGTACCTAAATAATATTTTCATGCCCTGGTACAGAAATGCCTGTTTCAAAGTTATCACCAAAGATTCTTGAGCAAATAGATTTCTTGGTATTATAATAATTATTATGATGTATAAAAAAATCTATATTAAAAGGGAGCTATTTCTTGTCCGCACAGTAATTACTAGTATATCTACTTATCGCACAGAACAAACTAAAGTTAGTTAATACTAAAGAATAAATGATAATATTATAAAGTACACACGCATGAGATCACAGAAGACTTAATAGTATAAATTTAAAAAAAAATATGTGTGGACATTTCACACTGTGCCATCTAGCCCCAAACTAAGCATAGCTTTTACTATGGGAACCAGATAACTGATAGAATACTTAGATACTTTTTGTTTGTAAATACATGCATAGTACCTATATACAATATAACACCTAGACACAGAACAAACACCTATGTTTATCACACAAATGTTTGTCCCAGGTGGGAATCGAACCCAGTCGAGTATGATAAAAAAGTTTTTATGCGAGCCGGAATCACGACGAAGACTGGCTACTTGAATCGTCGATATGATTTTCAAACTACAAACTACATGTTTCTCTAGCACAATGATTAATCCGTTAATTCTACCATTCCTTTGTTTAAATCTTTTTAGAACCATTGGGAAAAATATTTTTCAAGTATGCGTATCTCCATTTCATATATCACGGATTCTTTTTCATTCGCAACCCAAATGAATAATTTGCCGTTCACCCAGCGAGAATTCCATTTAATAGATATCTGGATACTTCAAAAACTCATGTCTGTTTCACAAAGTTTGGGAATTCGAGATAATAATCGTGCACGGTGGTGAATGTTTAACAGCGTGCATTTATATACGAAATAGTGCCATCTGAATTATTTTTGCTACTGTTTCTACATAGTAATTTTGTTTCTATCAGTGACGGGGTAGAAATTCATAGGGAAAAAAAGTACAATAATGTTTTGGGTAAAAAGTATTTATTTTAAGGGTTTCTGGGTGTAATGTTAATTTAATATGAGGATAGTAGTAAGTGACTTGACGGTAAAGCTACATGTGTAAGCTTACTTTCTTCACAGGGGTCCTCGAGGTAGGTAAATAAGTTCGAAACACGATTGAAAAGGTAAACACTATAATAAAACAAAGGGGGTACACAAGAAACGTCGAACAGTTAATATAAAACACAAAACAAATAAATAATGCGCGAGCGCCAAACGTTCGGCGGCGGACGATCTTCTCTACTGTCATTGGCGGGGCGCGCGGGTGGAGGTCTGTCCGAGCGGTTGCTAGGCAACCGCTCCGTCTACCGGCTCGTTAGAACACAAGTATCGCCATCTAGATTAAGCCCGCGTTACACATGTAGATAATTTGGTAGAGCCCTTAAGTAAAATATAAATAGTAAGTACTTACTAAAAACACGCAATACCTGTTATTTTTTTATAAAAATGTGAACTTACACTTATTATTTTGAAAAAATACCTAATTATTTCAATTATTAAGTACTGACCTGTGAATAACTATTAAGCATGATAGTCAATAAGATATATATGTGCAGCGGCAGAAGCTGCAGAAAACCTCAAACGGAGGAAATAGGAATCCCTAGGTGAAGGTTACATATTTGTTCCGTTTGGGGTTGAGACGGGTCCCTGGGGCCCACAGGCACGACTTCTGGTCAGGGAGCTGTCCAGACGTTTAGTCGAGTTGACGCGTGACCAAAGGGCTGGCTCATACCTCGGCCAAGGAATTAGCCTAGCAATTCAACGGGGGAATGTCGCCAGCTTTTTGGGCACGCTACCCGCAGTGACCTAAATTCTGTTTTCTATTTATAACTTTTTATTACTCACTTATTTTGTTTTATTAGGCTTAGTGTACATAAAGAAAAAAAAGTTTAGTATATTATTATATGTTATTTAAGTTTGTGTTTTTTTGTGAATAAGATAATTATATATTTATTATTATTGAAGTAATAACGTCTGTGAATAATAAATATGAATAGTTAATAGACAAAATATAATGAGTGTAAAACAAATATTAGATGATTATAATGTGCAACATTTTAAATTTATTTTTTATTATTGAAAAGAATGTGGATGTAAATAAAATTCATTTGAAGCAGCAATATTTTTGGATTTTATTTATTTATTTTGAATATATACCTCCTAGAGCTACATAGCATAGCTAGGTAGGTACTAAGATTTTAAAAAAATGTACTAGGCTCAAAATGCTCACCAAAAGTTCTAAATTAGTCTGGTTCAGTCGTCAGTTTCCTAAGTAAGACTTGAATCTCAAATATCACAAAGTGCCAATCTCCTCAGTTGTCCTCCGAGATGATCACAAAGAGATCTTACTCATAGTTTAATAGCTTTGCAATTATCTTGGAAAGTAGTTAAAACTTCGGAAGTTGAAATTAAATTTGTTGGGACTCAATTGTGTAGTTTTGCTATCTAAAACAAACAATCAAACTTTATAGCGCGTACAGCAAATGAGTGGAATACCTTGCCGTCGTCCTTGTTTGCAGCTAACTATAACCTGGGGTCTTCAAGGCAAGAGTGAACAGGTATCTTCTAGGCAACCATGCAACACCGTAGGCCGCGTCATCACTTACCATCAGGTGAGACAGTGGTCGAATGCTGCGCATAAAAGATATTTAAAAAAAAAAGGTAAATAAAAAGGTCACTAAACTCTAAAAAGCCGCTGAGTGATCTCTTTCTTTCCGCTAGATAATTATCGTGGTATATTTTGTAACTCTAGCTTCCTCCGTGTTTCTGATCTCCTGGTACTTTATTTTTTCTTTCAAGTTTAGTAGGACCTGAATTATGATATATGATGATGATGAATGAATTTGAATTTGATGTAGGACCAGATGGGAATCTGATTAATTGACCTTTGGGATTATTAAATGTATGGTTTCCTGTTGCCGTACACCTTGGGTGATGATGATGATAATATTAAAGATTGGAGTTCAAATGGCACTAAATTGTATTCAAATAAACTAATAAGTAAATTTGATGGGAACGCGTGATGATTATGATGGTAGATTGCGAACTGGTGAATTTGGATCACGGCGCGGCGGCCGTGGGTATGTAAATTGCACCCGCAGCACAACGCAGAGTCCAATGTACGGCTTGCTCCGTACAGTCATCATCCTCTTTGCCTTTTCCCATTTGTTATTGATGTCGGCTCCCAATCTTACTTGTAGCGGCAAGCTGCCAGAATTACACGAGCGACTGCCATCTGACCTCACAACCCATAAGGGACCAGTAACAAGGATGGTTAGATCAGGCGTCAGATTCAATCAGGCGTCTGACTACCCGTAACGATTGCCATAGATGTTCTTATGACAACCGGGACCGACGGCTTAACGTGCTCTCCGAGGCTCGGAGCGATGGCATCGCAAACTGCACATAACTTACTAGATATGTCATTGGTGCAGGGCTGAGGATTGAACCCGGTGCCGTAAGATTGCGAAGCGCACATGCTACCGCTCGGCCACCATCACCATGGCTTGCTCCGTACAGTAAATATCAAAAATAAAAGTCAATGGTTGAGTAACGGTTAATTGGCCGCCTAGATCAACCGATGACTGCTCAACACCGTGAGGAGTGCAAGATGTAAGATACCGTATCTAGTATATATTTCTAGTGGTCTGTGAATACAAGACTAACTAAAGACTAGATGTTTTACTAGGTGGTAGGACTTTCCTGCAAAGTTCGTCTAGGTAGGTACCACCGCTTTGCCAGTTATTCTGCCGCCAAGCAGTAGTGTGCAAGCACTACTGTGTTCCGGTTTGAAGGGCATTGTAGCTAGTGAAATTACTGAGCAAATAAGACTTTATGATCTGATGACACAGTTTAGTGATCTAATTTTAACTGTGTGATGTCTCAGGATGACGTAGGCAGTGCAGTGTCACGCGGTTTATTATTTTAAAGTTCCGAGTGACACTGCAACTGTTATGGGCGGCCGTGTCGCTTAACATCAGGTGAACGACTAGCTCGTCACGTCATTCATTCGCATAAAAAAGCACAAGAGTCATGTGTTTTAAAGATACCCTATGGATACTAGAGAATGATGGTTCTCGATTCTCGTGTACGACTTAAATATAGATTCAAAATATTTTTATTGTGATATCAACAAGAGATAGCAAAGTGTGTTCCACAATGGCACTAGAATGTAGCAATATCTGTTAGGGTTGGCACATGACATTTTTTTTATTTTGCCTGACGGTACTTGAATTCCGGTACTTCGGTACTTCAGTTTTCGGTACTTTTTTTGGTACTTGGTTCTTGAATTTATTAATTAGTTCATTAATTTGAGTCATCATCAGCCTAAAGACGTCCACTGCAGAACAAAGGCCTCCCTTCATAAAGTGCCACTTTGAGCAGCTGCTTGCATCCTGCATCCATCGGCGACGAGTTAACGGTCATCGTCGGTCCAACTGTGAGGGACCGGCCTACGCTGCGTCTTCCATTTCGTGGTCGCCACTCATACCTTTCTTCTCCATCGGTTATCGGAGTGTAACTTGGATTAATTGTTTTTTCTGGTTTGCAACACTGACTGGTTCGTGAGCGCGTGTGTCAGACAGTTGAACATTAAAACGATAAGTTTGTTAGTCTTTGACTTACTAATTGAACCCACAATGCATATTTAATTTTAAAAAATTAGGGATAAACTGAAGTATAAGAGGTGCTCCTGGTTCTATTTACAACTGACCTGCTCCCGATTCGCACGGGTTAATTAGTTTTACGCTCTAACCCTGTCAAAAGGAATAGGGAAGGGAGAGAAAAATAGGGGAAAGGATGAATGTGTAGGATAGAGACATACAAGCAAAACGCGCTTTTGAAAAGAATTCGGTACGACGCGCTAGAGACGCGTATTAGAAATGCGCGTCTAAAACGCGTTTAAACAACATCGCGTTTGAAGACCCTAAACGTTTTAAAAGCTTTCTTTTGATAGAGACAACCCTTTGCGCGAAGCAAGGAAGCGTAGCACTCAAGAAAATATCCGTAGAGTTCTCGTAGACCGACGTAGCAATCTCCTACGACGCTACGCTTTTATCTAACATGGTTTTATATTGATTTTTATATTTCTATATGCATGTGTTTAAAAATTAAAAGCACAGTTTAAATTCTGCAAAAGTTTAACGTAAGAAAAATAAGTGATCTTGTCGTTTAGGATGATCTCTTTCAGACTAATTTTGGATGGATATCGAGAGACCCAACAAGAGAGAACCAATAAGAGAGATATTAAATTTCGCAAAATCAGCAACGCTTCGGGTACTAGTACAGTATTATATTATCTGTGCTTCGGGTTTTAAAAGGAAACAAAACCAGTGTAATGTACGTGATCTAAACTTTCAAATCAGTTATAATAAAACACTAATTGGTAACCCAATATAACGTCGAATTGAAATAACTCATGGCATATATGAAAATCGGCTAAAATACAATACAACATAATTTTATTTTTATTTAGTTTTGATATAAAAATATACACAGAAATAAATATCTTAGAGCTATAGTGCAATGGGCGGAGTTATAGCTAAATGTTTTTTTTTTCCAGTCAACCGTAGGATGGAAAGAATTATTATAGAGGTGGGTCGTGTGATTTTTTTTTTACCAAAACGGACTAAACCTTATTCGTTTGATTGGATCTCTATAAAAAAGGTTTGAGTAACTTGAAAAGAAACTGGAAAGCAGGCCTCTAATTAAAAATGGTCAAGTGCGTACTCGAAAAGCGTCTAGCCACAAAACCTAGGCAGTAGAATCTGAATGCTTAATGAGTTGTAGACCTTATCTATTCGGAATAAGGCTCAATATAAGAAGTGAAAATTGTTTGATTTGGTCGTTAGAGATTTGACTAGGTGATTTTAATAGCAGTGTTTTGTAAAGGCCGTAGTACCTAATTTAACGGACGTGACGTCAGCCAGCGTACCAGCCCGCCATAGCCAAGCCGGAGCCGCCATATTGACACCACCCCTTCCACCAGCCCAAGCCATGGAGGGGAGAGTGTGTCAATATAAGTCTAAGCCAGCCATTACTATGGTTAATTCCTGTTGCAATTTTATAAGAAGGCACAATTACAAGAAGTTACTGAAACTCTGCCTAATTACTACTCTCTCGGTTTTAATTCTGCTCCCGTTATAGTAAGTTGAATTTACATCACCTTAAATAAATCTTCTTCTCATGTAGGCAAGTGGTCAGCCCTGATGTCAGATTTTTCTGGCTTCTGAAAGGTTTCTGACTTGGCTAGCTTTTAGAAAAGACAATCTTAACGACCAGAACCGTGGGTTGCGAGGGTTGCGAGGTCAGATGGCAGTCGCTCGTGTAATTCTGGTAGCTCGTCGCTACAGCTTAGATTGGGAGCCGACCTCAATAACAAATGGGAAAAAGTGGGAATGATGATGATGTAAGTGTCTCTGGAATCCTCCTAAACAGCTAGGCTATCGAAATAATGGGGGTTTTAAAGGCGTTTGTGTGTATGGTTTAGATAACCTGTGGGGTCCGGTAATAGGTTGACACTTTCTCTAATTGGCTACTTAAACAAAATTCGCTACTTTCGCTAATTCAACACTTTCCTGGATTCGACACTTCCCTTCTTACCATTTTAATACTCTGGTACAGTTATTGATAAAATAAATACTTAGACAAAACACGCTTAAGGCACAGAATAAATAATAATGCCGTAGAGTAAAATAAAAGAAGACTTGTTACTTTGCACTACCAGTAATAATACGGGCAATACTGACTTTCTATCATCATATCATCATCATCATCATCATCAACAGCCTAAAGACGTCCAATGCTGAACCTAGGCCTCCCTCACCACCTTGAGTGGCTTGCATCCTGCATCCATCGGCTTCCCGTGGCTTTCACCAGATCGTGGATCCACCGAGTGGGGGGCCGGCCTATATACGCTGCGTCTTACCGTTCGTGGTCGCCACTCGAGAACCTTTCCTCCTCATCGGTTTCTATATTCCTCTAACCTCTTTGATAAACGCCCAAACTCTAAAGTGACGCTTTATGGGGAGGCCTATGTTCAGCAGTGGACGTCTTAACGCTGTTGATGGGACATAGCCGGGGCGGGCCAGCTAGTCTCAATAGTTACTGACTTTCCGCTGCTCTGCTCTCGATGAAACACTATGTAGTTTTACAGTTAACTGTACACTGCTCAATAAATAATGTACTTAAGTGACAACTGATTACATACAGTAAATTTATGGGGCAATAACAGTACAAAAACGGCTGGAGAACCGGGACCGGTGGACCGGTAAAGAATGTTATTTACCGGTTCTCTTATTAAAAGGGGCACGTACTTAGATAAAGTGTTTTTGTTATGATATGAAGTCCGTATCTGCAGGATCACGATAATACAAAAGGGTGCTTAGCGAAATAATGAAAAGGGACTTTCCTTGGAGCGAAAATATGGCGCATTTTCGTATGAGAAGATAGTTATTTATCTACTTATTTAGTAAAAAGATAAAATTATTTCTTATAAACCTCTCCACACATTAAGGAACTTGCCTCGATGAGTATCACAGACGAAGTAGGGGATACCACAGAATAGATAATAGTACTACGTACAGAAGACTCACTCCGCGAAGTCACTTAAATAAATAGCGACTCTTGCTGGAACGCTATAAAGTGTAGTTCAGCTCCCACAGCGCTACAAGCTTTCCTTAAACAGTTTCCTCTCGTTCTATCGCTATAGCGCTGCTCTTCTGACGCGTTACGGGTAACGGACCGACCCATCTAAACGCCCAGTCCCATGTACTTGTAGCGGGAATACTACGTGTGAGTATCATAGGCAACTTCAACGTGACTAAGGGTGAGTTTTTGATCCGTAAAGGTAACCAATGGTTAAAAACTCTATCAAATGATGACCATTGGTTAGAATTTATTAGTATCTTTTTTCCAAATTACTTATCATTAATCAATTCTTTATCAATAATTAATAATTTTGTGCAATCACGTAATATATTTTATTCATCTCTCATATTAGGTAAATAGGTTCTTATTACCCCCAAATGGGGCTTGTAGGTAACCAATTAGCGCTCTAGGGTAATAATGTAGCTAGAAAAGCCCTAGGGCGGTAAGTAATTTAAAAAAAACTCTTCACTCTTTCAAAAAGTTCGCGTTCATCTAACCATCATACTGGCAATAGACATCATGCATTCAGCCCAATGACAAAAGAGGTCGCTTCGCTATTCAGCCTTGTCTACGTATAAGTATAATAGTCATCAATTATAAAAATCGAACGGCGAAGCTCAATTTAGTACTTAAAAAAAATTTTAAAAAAATGTTTTATTTTTGTAATGCCGGTTTTTTTCTACTTACCTCACAATCGAGATGTAAAGCAAAGTAGTTAGCTCGGGTGTAAGCATCAATTGCACCCTCGAACTATAGGCGCCCTCGCTGCGCTCGTGCGCCTAAATATCTCGGGCTGCAATTGATGCCTTACAGCCCTTGGCTACTAATCTACTATTATATGGCTTTGACTAATATGAGTAATGTGCTCAAGATTTAGATTTATATTTATGTTTTCTTTTCACCTGGTTTTTATCAATCACCGTTATCTGTTAGGACATTGTAAACTCTGTAAGCTTTATAACTACAACCGGAAACTATTTAAGGCGTTCTTATGTGTATAATCATAATTTATTAGCTGCTAAGCAGCTGTTAGTTTTCCATGTAAAATAAAAATAAAATAAAAAATTAGCATTTTTAACCATTGGTTATCTTAACTACGAATCAATAACCCCAACCTAAAGAGTGTGACTGGCATAGAATTGTCAATGTCATATTTGCATAAGATACAATTTTGCCCGCTATTGAGCCCTTTTTTCGCATTAAAAAGGTGCCTTTACAGATTTACGTAGTATAAGCAATCTGTGTGTATTTTATTTCAATTGTTAGACCGTGATAGCAATGGATGCGCAAAAGAGCAAACATACAAACAAATAAACAGACAACATTCTACTCGTTCTTTTTGGCGGGAACGTGAAAAAGTTCACGTCGTTGCATTGTATTATTTTTCAAAACTCGTGCTTTTTCCAGTGTTAATGTTTAAAATTAGTGGCATTTTACGCATTAAGTGCTGAATTACGAGTATAAGTGTGGGCAAGTGATATAATGTAGTGAAACGTGGTTTTTCGTGTTGCTTCCAAAATTCCATAGAAGCCTCTAGTAAAGTTGCTTTACATGAAATATTTCATAATACGATGAAAAACTACAATACTTGACACTGGCTAAATACACTATGTGTGGAGCCAAAATATAAGAAAAAAAAAACATTCTACTCTTCGGCTCTTCGGTGATAGAATCAGACTTCCACTGTTGGGCCACAGGCGTTCTTTCACAGGGAGAGAACCTTTTTTTTTGTTTATAGGCAAAGCATTTGACCACACTCTCACCTTATGGAAAGTGATGACGCAGTCTACGATGGTGCATGCTTGCCTAGAAGATACCTGTTCACTCTCGACTTGAAGTCTCCCAGATCATAGTTAGCTGGAAACAAGGACGCCGGCAAGGTGCTCCACTCATTGGCTGTTCGCACTATAAAGTGCATAGCAAAACGCTTAGTGAGGGTTGGAATTTCAACCATATATGGGTGCCGTGTTTTTGTGCGCCTTGATGTCCGGTGAAAAAAGGAAGATGGAGGAATAAGATCGCGTAACTCCTTCGCACAGTCTTCAAAATTCAGTCTATAAAAAATCGATAAACTGGCAACATTACCTCAGTGCTCTATACCGTGGAGCTTAGCTTCCACCAACGCATCATTATCAATGAGTCTATGCCTTAATTCACCACGCTGGCCAAACGCGGGTTGGTACAAAAAAACATTGTGTAAGAGTCTTAGCTCTTTTTACTTAAACGAAAAAGTTGAAAAAACAATGCCTTTTGCAACCAAACAAAACTTGCTAACATTTTTATTTAAAAACCCGGAAGAGAATAACTCCCCAACATTTTTTGTCTAAGCAATTTATTTCTTATTTCGACACTTGTATAAAAAGAAGCAAGCACAAAGAAAATTGTAAGATTCCCTAATTTCGTTCAACGCAGGTGCCCAAAAAACCTACCCGAGTTAATAAAAATATTTCCATGGTTAAGGGGGGTTGTTTCTTGCAAAGAACATCATTTGCTATTTTTTTTTAACGGGCAATGTGCGTTTATTATTCAAGCTAACTACTACAATAATAAAAACTAAACTAAACTAGCTACACTACCTACTATAAAGAACACTTATGGACTGTGTAATAGCCGCGATGACCTACAGACAGTCCAAGTGCTTCAGCCCACTACCGGTAGGTAGCGTACCCAACATGCTGGCAGCATTGCCACGTTGGATTGCAATGCTGATGCGTTGGGCCAAATAAGTGCCAGCATTTTGGTCACGCGTCGCATTGGCGAGGCTGTAACGAATCAAAATCGATCAACTAAATTTAACACGATGAATTCCTTAAATAAGGTACTCCAGAATAGTATATATTTTAAAGCTTGTTTTATAGATGTCCAGCCTCATAAAGTTCATAAAATATTGTCTTAATTTAAACATAGCTTTAACTTCCACGAAACCATAAGTTAATATAAATAATCATTTAAGTACTACAGCCAAATATCCAAGATAGGAGTCCGAATGTTCTCGAAACATTAGAGCAGGAAGATACGACTAGGCTATGGGTTAGAGTAGGATAGGAAATGTACTCCCGTAACCAAAGCAAAGACAAAGGACGAGAGGGAGGCTGCGCGGGAGCAGTGATAGTTGGGGATAGGCCGCGCTTGAAGGTGGTTGGTACTCTAACTTAAAATTATAAATGATTAAATAATCATTAAAAGTACGTCTTTTAAGAAAATGTGAGTGTGAGGTGAAAATTTACGTGAAGGAGTTTGGTATGTTTTAATTATAATTTTATACAGGGATTTCGGAGATGCTGGCAAAATAATTAGCGTTATCTAATTAACCAAAATGTGTCGTTCCCCACAGTAATGTACGAGATAATGAATGCAGAAATGTATTCGGCATAGTTCAAACATGATCAGATATTAACTGTCATAAGTAGATATCAGTTATTAATCTCTTTGTCAATCTGTTTATATTCATAATTTTATGTTATTATTCATTACTATGTATTTCTCGAAACCAAATCCTCTACAATCCTTTTGAATCCGGTGCGAAATAACATTGAGAGCCAGTGAGTAAATGTTCTTAGAATACGCAGTACGATTATGCATTCTGTGCCTATACGTGGATTTCAGTGCTTAGATTTAAAAGGCGCGATAATTTATAACAAGTTCGGATGCAGATTATATTTGTATTTTAGTTCGACGGCAACCCTCTATTCATATAATTAAGAACTGGAATATAAATGTAATTTTGCGGGTAAATTGAATAAACTCACAACAAACTCTTTTACTCATTAATAAACTTAATTCATGATTTATCAATAGCTCGATATTACACCATTATACTCTGAAGGAGGGATGTTACAGAAGTACCGTTTGACCAGGATTATATAGGTTAGACAATTCTAGAATCATTTCATGAATCTAGAAACCTATAAAAGAACCAGAGTTACTACTGAAAAATAAACGCAACGTCTACTGGGGATGGGATTATTATCTATTACAACAACATTAATTTGTATAATGCCATAAAGTTTGGAAGACTGTATCTTAACACAATAGGTTAGGTTAGAAAAGGTATCGTCGGCAAACGAATTAAACAAAGGTCTTTGTGTCTATTCCAGAACGCCAGATGTGGACTTTCTTTATCTTTAGTAGCTTTATTGGTAACGCCGTATTTTGTGCAGATAACGTAAAAAAAAAAAAAAAAAAAAAAGAACTACATGCTATTGTAGGTAAACATTCCTAACGTCAATAGGTACCTAACAATTTTATTCCACAGGAACTATTGTTTGTCTGTTTGTTCTATAATTTCCAGAAATTCACTGTTACAGCATATTTTACTTATCTTAATTTTAATCCTATCATAGCTTACATTAGAAAAACATCGTGTACTAAGTTTTAGTAAACTATTTATGAAGACATTTAAAATGATAATACACCATAAAAATCAAATACGTTTACAGCTAATTACGTTTCAATAAGTGAATAAAGATCTTAGGGGCGTAGGGGCGTAAAATTAAAAGAAATCAATAATAGCAAGAGTTAGATATTTTAGCGGTAAAGAGTGCAAGTAGGTTTTGATAATTTTAGCATATTGCTAGTTGACCTAACATCTGTCAGGAAATAATGTGTTTACGTTTATGTGTAACATTTTGTGTATTTAGTTACCTTGAAGAACGACTATGTTAACAGATTGATTTGTGCTTGTGTTAAATGTGCGTTTCAGGTAACGAGAACCGTTCAACAAAAAATAAGGGCGTCGTAGTGTAAAGTGGCTGGCGAGGAATGCTGGGCTGGGTCACAGAGTCACCACGTGCTGGGGCCTGAGGCACTTGACTTGACTAGAAAAGGGATTGCGAGGGTTCATATTTCATTAGAGCTAAGTATTTCTTTCATTGGGTTTGTTTAAGTGTTTGACATAAACAAAGGGTCACGTTCGCAACTTGGTGTGACTTTTGTAACGTTTTAAGATTTTAGAGCTGATGAATATTTAAAAGCAGTAACTGAGTTCATTATCTCAACATAATATTAATATTTTATTTGACTTTTAAAATTAATAAATTACTCACGTATTATTGCAGGGAAAGTTATATAATTACTACGTTTGGAGAGTTATATTTTAGTATGTCTATTATGTAATGCAGTGGACGTTTTCAGGCTGTTGATGATGACGATGATTATGTCGTGACAGGTTCTTACAATCAGAAATTTCTTCTTTCTTATATCTAACGCAAAGATAATATTGGGTTCAATCAGTTATTACAACTTTAAAGGACAGAGTGAAATGCCCGCTTATAATAGGTGATCTTACAGCTTCCAGTGATTTCATCCAATCAACTTAGGGTGGACAAAGCTGTGAGTGTGTTGTGGACAATGTGATGTTAACGATATGTTGGGTTCGATTCCCGATAAGTTTTCGAAATGTTTTAGTTTACTAATGACTACTCAGGGACTTGTAAGATGGGTTCGAATCCTAATACAAATTTATGGTTTTGCATTCTGAGTGTAGGGTTACGTTAGAGCTATTATTTATTCTGGGATTATAGTTTAAAATAAATGTTGATCTAGGGTGTGACAGAAGAATGCTAGACTTGTTTGACGACCTACTACAATACCAAATGTCAATCTGATCGAAGATATTATGTGATGCAGTGGACGTTTTCAGGCTGTTGATGATGACGATATTATGTCGTGACAGAAACTACTGAACCTGATATCAAAGACGAGACCGATCCATCGTTATCCTGACGTAAACTCTAGAAATCCTTGGGATAGATCTGCCTGCAGCGAGAAGTAATAGGCTTTGTTATTTGGTATGTAGTTAACTCAGTATCTTATTATAACCCATGACACAACACAAACACATAAGCACTAATAAAACTTAGTAAAATTCGAATCCATAAGTTATTTAGAATATTTGGGGTAAAATAACTTAACACTTATTTTGTTAATCTATTTGTAAAATAAACCACGTACTTTATGTCATAGGGGCGTATATGTGCAGTAGATGTAAATTGGATGATTTGGAAGATGTTGAGTAAAAAAAAAAGGGGGGGTTATGTCTAGGTATAGTACTATGTATCTATTCTGTGGTCTAGGTAAGGGCGCATATTATAATAGTGGTAAAAGGTCAAAGGGGCGCGTAGAGGATTGTGTTGTTGTATTGTTTTGTTCCTTGAGTTCGATTCTCAAGACGAAAAATTTTGCGTTTGGGTAATGTTATAAAGTAATGCGCTATTATTAGCATAGTTATAAGCTTATAGATTAATACGCCATAGTAATAATATTTAGATGATGATGGCAAGTATAATAATGATGATGATTTAAAACTGTACGTAATAGTAATAGATGATGATGAAAATAATAACAATTGATGATGATGATGATGATGATGAAAAAACAATAAATTATTATTGTTTTGTCATTAGTTGATGATGATGATTTAAAACTAGGAAGTTGAAGGGTTTGTTTGGTTGGTTTGTTAATTTGAGTTCTTAATTCGACAAAATGGTTCTAGTTGCCTGATTCAGGAAAGGTTGATGGAAGAGTATAATTTTGTATGAGAAAGAATAGATTGATGTAAAAATGCTAAAATTATAATATTTGTTGCGATTTAAACAAAATTAAATTAAACTATGTTTTGAGGAGGTACTGGAATGGCAGAACGTAGACAACCATGAAACCAACCATTTCAAAATAAACGATAGGGTTACAGCAATCTTAAATAATTATGCAGCTTTGCAAACTAATGATCTGATGATGTGCTTTGGAAATAAAGTTATCTGTTTGTTTGTTCTTTTGATAGATTTGAGAGTTCGTCTCGAATAATTCTCGATTTTGATTTTAGCTTTATCTATGAGATCAACTAAGTTCCCTAGTGTGTGTTCCTCTCATTTTTCCTTTCGTTGAAATGAAAACATCGACTAACACAAGGGGCGACTGTAACGAATCAAAATCGATCAACTAAATTTAACACGATGAATTCCTTAAATAAGGTACTCCAGAATAGTATATATTTTAAAGCTTGTTTTATAGATGTCCAGCCTCATAAAGTTCATAAAATATTGTCTTAATTTAAACATAGCTTTAACTTCCACGAAACCATAAGTTAATATAAATAATCATTTAAGTACTACAGCCAAATATCCAAGATAGGAGTCCGAATGTTCTCGAAACATTAGAGCAGGAAGATACGACTAGGCTATGGGTTAGAGTAGGATAGGAAATGTACTCCCGTAACCAAAGCAAAGACAAAGGACGAGAGGGAGGCTGCGCGGGAGCAGTGATAGTTGGGGATAGGCCGCGCTTGAAGGTGGTTGGTACTCTAACTTAAAATTATAAATGATTAAATAATCATTAAAAGTACGTCTTTTAAGAAAATGTGAGTGTGAGGTGAAAATTTACGTGAAGGAGTTTGGTATGTTTTAATTATAATTTTATACAGGGATTTCGGAGATGCTGGCAAAATAATTAGCGTTATCTAATTAACCAAAATGTGTCGTTCCCCACAGTAATGTACGAGATAATGAATGCAGAAATGTATTCGGCATAGTTCAAACATGATCAGATATTAACTGTCATAAGTAGATATCAGTTATTAATCTCTTTGTCAATCTGTTTATATTCATAATTTTATGTTATTATTCATTACTATGTATTTCTCGAAACCAAATCCTCTACAATCCTTTTGAATCCGGTGCGAAATAACATTGAGAGCCAGTGAGTAAATGTTCTTAGAATACGCAGTACGATTATGCATTCTGTGCCTATACGTGGATTTCAGTGCTTAGATTTGAAAGACGCGATGATTTATTAACAAGTTCGGATGCAGATTATATTTGTATTTTAGTTCGGCGACAAACCTCTATTCATATAATTAAGAACTGGAATATAAATGTAATTTTGCGGGTAAATTGAATAAACTCACAAAAACTCTTTTGCTGATTAATAAACTTAATTCATGATTTATCAATAGCTCGATATTACACCATTATACTCTGAAGGTATACTTGTGAGCGATTGATGGCATTCGTAGGAGTTACTTTTGTTAGGTCTGTTCAACCTAGCTTTTCGTGCCTCCAACGAAGTTTCGATGGTTCATGATTATCACCTCTGCAAGCACTTATACTATACACGCAGGAAATACCTTTACGCACACTATACAATGAATGGGTTCAGGAATGTTATGCAACGCCTATGTGTATCATTTCTTTACCTATTCCCTACGACACTATAACAACCACCAGTCGAGGTGATGATAAAATAGTTAAGCTGAAATTCTCTTTTGGGGAAAGGCATGCCTAAAGGGGTAGTTGAGTATGAGAGAGATTTGATAGAGTGAATGTGATTTATATTGCGTAACCTCTTCGATCCTCCCATTCCCGTCGCATCCTTTAATCATTATTATCTATGATATATATATATTAATCAAATTATAATAAATTATATGTAGTTATCGTAAACCATCAGGAATAGAACTTATTTCCGTTAGGTAATTACTCTGAATAAATATCCCGAGCATTCTACTCAACGTTTTTATTTCCAATTTCATATTGTTCGAGCTACTGAGAGGAGGTGCAGCAGGTTGACACCGCGATTTGTATCTTTACATAATCTACGAGCGCTACATTGTAGGATAATAGTCATCTCGACGTGCCGGTTTGTCATTCTCCAAAATTCATTTAAAAGGTCATGTATAACTTTTAATCGATAGTATTTGTTCACTGTGCAAATTGTATGTAGTAGATCTTTGGTAGTAATTTACGGTCTTCCAAAATATTATGATGTATTGTATCTAAACTGTATATATTTGTATGGTCAAATATTGTAAAACCAACAATGATAAAAAGAGAAAGAAAGAAAAGATAATCCCTGTAGAGTTTCTTGGGGCTTCTTCTCTATCAGGCGTAATCGAAGTTCCGTATTGTTTTTTTTAAACTCAAAGTTAATCATTAACGGTCAAATAATTCTAACTTCATATTAGTCGCTCTAAGTAGTTGAATTCAATAAGGGTATTTTAATAATTAACATAATTATTCAGAGAAAGTAAACTCTAAAACCATGAAACGTTTGAAGTAACTTTTCACAATAAATAATTTGAGTTTTATCTTGTCTTTTATTAATCTCTAATATAGAACACAACGTAGGCAAATATAATGGGTAACAATTTCTAGACGATCACAACACAACGTAGAAACTAGACGATCACCGTAGATGGCCACCTTAATAAATCTGATTTAGGATTTAATACAATTTATAGGTAGTTTAGGCTTGTTAGGACTAGGGATGTTACAAGGCGCTCTGGTATTTTTGCTATTATATGATTTCTTTTCTGTAACGCATAGTGGGTATTAATGTAGCGCTCATAGCGAAGCTTGACTAGGCGTTTCTAACCGATCGGTAAAGTTAAGCAACGTTCGCTGCGGTCACTACTTTGATGGGTGACTGGTACAGCAAAAAGTGGTATTTACAACTGAGCGCTACCGTGCTTCGGAGGGCACGTTAAGCCGTCGGTCCTGGCTATTGTCTTAACACAATAGTGGTTAAGCCAAGTAAGAAGCTTTGGGCGGCCTGAAAATTCTGACACCAGGGCTGACACTTGCCTACACGAGAAGAAGAAGAAAAAGGTATTAATGACAATGCTCGTTATTGTGATGAGTAAACAATACGGTATTATTTATGTCAATGATTACTTTACAAACAAACAACAAACTTAGCTGTATTTTTAGATGGAATTGCAAAAACTTATCTAAAGTTTTTTTTTAACAATAAATAATAATAAAATAACTGGCCAAGTGTGAGTCGGACTCGCGCACCAAGGGTTCCGTACCATCTAGTGTTGAGTAGCAGTACTATTTAAAGCAGCGCTATCTATGACTCATCTGGTAAACCAGCAAAAAAAACACGTTTGTTGTATGGGAGCCCCTTTAAATATTTATTTTATTCTATTTTTTTATGTTAAAGGGAGCAAACAAGCATACGGTCTACCTGATGGGAAGTGGTCACCGTAGCCTATGAACATCTGTAACACCTGACGAGGCGTCACCAATGCGTTGCTTACCCTGTAGGACTCTTTTAACCCTCCTTTTAAAGTACTCCATGTTATAACTCCTTGTTGTGTCCTTGTTTTTCTTGTCTTTGATGTTTTTTAGAATTTGATGTTATAGCGGCAACAGAAATACATCATCTGTGAAAATTTCAACTGTCTAACTATCACGGTTCATGAGATAGGTACAGGCTAGTGACAGACGGACAGACAGGCAGACAGACAGACACCGGAAGCTACAGGAGAATAAGGTCCGTTTTACCCTTTCGGTACGGAACCCTAAAAATAGCGTACCTATGATTTGTTTCATACCCTGCATTTTTTTTAATATTCGCCTGTCACAAGACACCAGTTAACGAAACCGGTGTTTAACAGGGATCTCATCTCAGCCGGATCAACAAGTGAACCAGGCCCTTACGAATGACCTTTCTATTAAAACTTTCCTGCCTTATTATTAAAGGAACAAGTACTTTAGCGGAAGTTCTCCGAATTGTGATGAATGGCTTAGTCTTTCGGGTTTATCGATCGAATGAAAATGCTTTTGTTAGGGCGAGACTTAGTGTGAAGTTGTTTTTAAGTTTATAGGCAATCATAATTTTGCCGAGTTATTTCCATTGATACTTAGTTCAAGAAAATGTTGACAAAATAAAATATCGATACTTATGGCGCCGTTACATCTTCCTGAGGCACAAATTAGGGCCGGCGCCGTGGCTAATTCGGCTGAGCAGCTAAAACGGCGCAAATATAGTAATCTCGGTAGCGGTTACATATTTAAACAGCTTGGTGTTGAGACCCTGGATCCGTGTGAACCGGGAGCTCATCGCGTTTTCCAAAGTTTATCAGAGCGCCTGGTTGATGCGACGCGTGATCAAAATGCTGGCACTTATTTGGCTCAACGAATCAGCATTGCAATTCAACGAGGCAATGCTGCCAGCATGTTGGGTACGCTACCTACCGGTAGTGGGCTGGTGCATTTGGACTGTCTATAGGCCATCGCGGCTAGTATACGCTCCAAATTTTCTTTGTAGTAGATAGTGTAGCTAGTTTAGTAGTTTAGTATTGTAGTAATAAGGTTAAAGAATAAAAGTATATTGCCCGTTAAAAAAAATACAAGAAAATTGATGTTGGATTCGGTGGCTCAATCACACTAAAACAAAGTTAAACGTACGCACAGTGGGTACCTAATGTAGGTTAAAATTAGGATCACAAATCCCAATTCTACTTCCCTGTATAGGATTTATTTGACTTTGTATTTATTATCTCATGGTGGCGAAACGTATAGGTATTGAAACTTAAATCATTAATTTTGAGGCATCTATTCAGGATATTGTATGAAGCCAGAAGCACCTGTTAAACTTCTGTATATTCTTCATTTTTAGGGTACAGAACCCAAACGGTAAAACGGACCCTATTACTAAGGACCCTTTTTTCCGCTGTCTGTCTGTCTGTCTGTCCGCCTGTCACCAGGCTGTGTATCTCATGAGCCATGATAGTTAGACAGTTGAAATTTTCACAGATGACGTATTTCTGTTGCCGCTATAACAAAAATTCTAAAAAACAGAATAAAATAAATATTTAAGGGGGCTCCCATACAACATACGTGATTTTTTGCTCGGTTACCAGATGAAACATAGATGGCACTGCTTTAAATAGTTCTGCTACTCAACACTACATGGCAGGTCTAGATAATGGTACGGAACCCTCCGTGCGCGAGTCCGACTCGCACTTGGCCAGTTTATCAATATACTTTTAAAGTTTTTACTAGTAAACCAAAGACTCAGAGACTGATCACTTTTTTATAAAAAAAACAACTCACAAAACTTAATTTAAATTAAACAAAAAATCACATAAGTACGTTTTTGTACAATGAGACAAATAAGCGCGGCACTTTCATCACATCCATATTCATTCCAAACGCAAAAAAAAACATGGAAATATTCGCAACATTTCCTATGATAAATTAATTCAGTCCTTTGAGATATCTATATAAAAAATGTGTGTGTCCCATTGTTCACTTGGGGGTCGTTACCGTGCCAAGTGTCGAGATTAATGTATGATGCCGGGGAGGGAAGTGTCAGAAGTCAAGGTTGTGGGGTTTTCCTTATTTAACCTAAGCTTTGCGAACAGCAATGCATTGTTTTTGATGTCCAAAGAAATTAATCCTTGTTAGGTAATCAATCATCATTCAGGTAATTCATTGTTTTGGTTAGGTCGGTGTTTCCCTGCGGGATAAGATCCCATCGCTCGTAGAACTGATAACCGATAGGGAATAAAGGTTCTCGAGTGGCGACCTCGAACCAGAAGACGCAGCGTAGGCCGGCCCCCACTAGGTGGACCGACGATCTGGTGGTAGGCATGGAAATCATTGCTACTTTTAATTAATTGTCATTTCGTGATACAAACAACGTTTTACTTCTAAACATTAGTTAGGCAGAGTTTTTTTAAGAAATGAATGACGTGACGAGTAAGTCACTCGCCTGATGTTAAGCGGCACGGCTGCTCATAGCAGATTGCAGTATCACTCAGAACTCTAAATTAAAATAGTTCTGCGTGACACTGCACTGCGCACGTCATCCTGAGACTTCGCACAGTCTAATATGATTACTAGACTGTGTGATCAGATCATAAAGTCTCATTTGCCCAGTAACTTCACTAGCTACAATGCCCTTCAAACCGGAACACAGTAGTGCTTGCACACTACTGCTTGGCGGCAGAATAACTGGCAAAGCGGTGGTACACCTAGACGAACTTTGCAGAAAAGTCCTACCACCTATTTACATACTAACCAACCTATTTAACTAAAGGGTCCAATTACAAAATTACTTGAATGTTTCACTAGTCGGCACTTGAACAATTAGGGAGGGATGGTATCACCCACTCACGCGTACGATCAACCCCGTTAGTTTGATATGGAAAGTAAACAAAGATAACCCTCGCTAATAAAGGGATGTATAATATGACAATGTATTTGACTAATAGTACCCTGCAATGTTCCGCCTAAGGGTAGGTTTTTTGATCCGTAAAGGTAACCAATGGTTGAAAATGCTAATAAATTCTAACCTATGGTCAAAATTTGTTAGCGTTTTTAACCATTGGTTGAGCGCTGCCGTGTGAGGGCACGTTAAGCCGTCGGTCCCGGCTGTTATCGTAAGACAACAGTCTTTAAGTCATGTCAGAAGCCTTTGGGCGGCCTAAGAATTCTGACACCAGGGCTGACCACTAGCCTACACGAGAAGAAGAAGAAGACCATTGGTTACCTTTACGGATCAAAAACCCACCCTAAATCAAAGTTGGTCGAGCAAAGCAAAATGCTGACACTTATTTGGCACAACGACTTGTGCTGAAAAAGTACTAGGGAAGCATTAATTAAGAAGAGGTTCAGGCTCCATCTAGTAGTAGTAGTAGGTGCTCATGCAGGCTGGACCTCTTCTTAGTAGATGCAACCCTGGTACTCATTCATTATAGGGGCGTTCGGATTGGGATCAGCATCGTTTTTGGCATTTGCAAATCTAGCGTTGTTGTAAAGCGTTCGGTTTGAGAATTTTGCCAATCATGCCACTTTTACCAGTTTTACTCACTACCCAAAACGAACCAAAATAACCAAATGCGGTTTGTTATCTCAAATGTCAAAAACAAATTGGCGTTCTACATTACACACGTAAACTTACGTCTTCCTTCTCACTTCTCCGTGCTATATCATTACAATAACTACAATTTTCACAATAAAAACCAGTAATTTTTACATAACCGCGCCAAAAATTCTACGTCGATTTCTAATGTCAGAAAACGATCACTATTAACCCACCTCCGCAGAATTGGCAGTTCGCAATGGCATTTTTAACTGTTTTTAAGCTATCCGAACGGTGAACGAAAACAGTCAAAACGCAACTTTTGCTCACACATTCCCAAAACGAACGGTGCACGTGATCATATTTGTCGTTTTTAACTGTTAATTTTGCCACTAGTAGGCTATCCGAACGCAGGTCTTTTGCTAAAGTACCAGGATAGCATCAATTAAAATGGGGTTCTCGCTCCATTCCACCAATCATAAGATTATAAGTTGCCAGTGCCTCATTGAACAGTAGGTTTTATGTTCAATTTTTATAACACAATGACCTTGAATGATTGTTTGTAAGTAGGTAGTGTAGCTAGTAGCATTTAGTGGTAGTTAAAATTATTGTAGTAGTTAGTTTAAAGATAAAAGCAAGATGGTCATAAGTCTTTTAAACTTGTTACCTCTGAGAGTTATAGACTTATTGTACACACCTAATAATCGGTGGTGTGGTGGTTGAGTAGGTCGGATCATAGCCCAGAGCCAGCGAGTTCGATTTCCGCGACTGGTCAAGTATTTGTGAAAGGAAAAAAGCGCAAATGCTTGATCTGTGTCTGGGTATTGTGGGACCATGGTCTTCGTAGTCCCGGGTCACAGAAAATCCTACTCAGGGTATCTATGTATGTGATCGTGGGTGGTATCTATATAATAAAACTGTAACAGGGTCAATTTTGTACATTAAAGGTATTTTGAAAAGAATTTTTGGAGGTGTGGTACATTGTCACAATACTCACAATCACAATGCACACGCAATACACCTGGGAAATAATAAATAACATATCGGCTCTAGCACATACACACTCGTCTTTCATCTCCGCCCGGTACGTAGTGTTGCCACACTTCGTATCTCTCCCCGCGGCCTGCGCAGTGTATTGCTTGAGACGACAGGACTAGTTTATTACCATATACATAGATAAATATAATACTTACTTATGAGAATGTCTATACACTACAGGAGGGCTCTACATAATCGATACTAAAGCCAAAACTATATTTTTTTGAGAGGGGACGAAAGTAAAAATATGTACTTATTTGTAATTCATTAACGCGTGGTCCGATTTCATTTATTCTCTTTTGTTAAAAAGGGGGTGTTTTAAATATTGTCCCGTAAATATTTCAAGGTCATCGGTTTTGTGGTTCAGAAATTACAGACATTCAACCTTCAGTATTAGGTCCAAAGCCACTCCTATCCTGTACTATGGGAAAGAGAGAAGGGAGAAGGGAACAGATAAGGGAAAAGGATGAATGGATGAAGGTGAAAGGAGGCAGCCTTTCTTCACCGTTTCATGCATTCATCCTTTTCCCTTATCTTTTTCCCTCTTCCTTCTCTCTTCCTTTAGACTGAGATAAGGGGTAAAACTAGTTAAACTAGTTAACTAGCCCTGCGATGCCAGGGTGGGTTGGCTAGTTTATTTATAATAAATTTTACAAAGAGAGCCGTCATGTCCGCCAGTCCGCCACAACGATGAAACAATTAAACAATCTAAGCGCGCGTAAAATAAACTTTGCTGAGCTGATTCGTATTTTCACGAGTCGTCACGCTCAGCGCCCAGACTTCGGATCAGCCTTCTTCATTACCATCCCAATTAAGAATATTTTAAAATTCCCACTCCCCGGACACATTTAGAATTCATGAACTTTTGTTTGTTTCTTCAATTTATTATGAAAAGCCGGTGGCGAATTAAATCTCTTAATTGGTTCGTTATTTAGATACTCGAATTGGCTTTCTCTTCTCAATCTTTTTAGATCTTAAAAAAATGAAAAAATTATAGAAGTATATACAAAACAATGTCCATCTATTATCCGTATATGTGGCAGTTGCCACAACACTAGTTGCCCACCCCGTCGTCGCCGCCCAAGACACGTCTTCAGCGACCCGGATAATCCTATGGCAGCCGTCATTTCGGCTGCGCTAGCCCATCTAGCTCAGGTACCGCATTCGGCACTGGTTTAGGATACCAGCGTAACACAATCAGACACTGACCCCGCCGGCGAGGTTGACGTACCCCCCGTAGGTTAGCTAGAACGGTCGCGACTTTCCATAGAGTCCACTCTTCCAGTGGACGTAGCCTTCTCGATCCTCTTATCCCGGCAACGGCCCAAGCCGAGGCTCGCACTCCGAGGTGCTCTTGAGCTAGTTACCTCCCACTTTTGATGGCTGGGCGCCTTATACGCCTGCCTTCCCGGTGACGCTACAAAGGGTAGAGGCGAACAGCATTAGACCGTTCAAAAAAAAAAAGATTGTCTTTGATCCTTTAACCTCTTGTCACACACCAGGATCTGTGTTGTCACACGTCATACAACTACAGAGTAACATTGCGCCAACTTTTGACGGTGCCTTATTGGTCAGTGACGCTATAAAGGTTGGTAGAGACCAAAACCATTAGCTCGTTAAAAACCGCTAGTTGCCGTATATTTGGCCATTATAACCTAACTGATCTCACCGATGAAGGCTAACGCCCGTATGTTAGCTACAATAACGGTTGTGGCATATTCCTAAGGGTGTACTCTTCTAGTGGGCTTCTTTACGGTCCTTTTCTACCAGCAAAAGTCACCTTACCACATGCTTTTTCATTCTCCTGTCACTAATAAAAATTGTTTAGCAGATGAATTAATATTTTGTGTTTTGTGGCTCTCTCAAGTTCGAAATAGCCAAAAACAAGAGATAAGTACCCGGCAAAGTGCAAGTTGGACTCGCGCACAATGGGTTCCGTACCATTATCTATCCCTTCCATCTGGTGTTGAGTAGCAGTACTATTTAAAGCAGATCCATCTATGACTCATGTGGTAACCGAGCAAAAAATCACGTATGTTGTATGGGAGCCCACTTAAATATTTTTTTTTTTTTTTTTTTGTATTTTTTGTTATAGCGGCAACAGAAATACATCATCTGTTAAAATTTCAACTGTGTAACTATCACGGTTCATAAGATACAGCCTAGTGATAGACGGACAGACAGACAGCGGAGCCTTAGTAATAGGGTCCGTTTTACTGTTTGGGTACGGAACCCAAAAACGGAGTTTTTGGAGTCCGGTTTCCTCCAGATGCTGTCTTTCACCGTTTAAAAGCGAATGCGAATTCCGCAGATAACTTGAAAAGTAATTAGGGCAAAGCGGGTGTTGGTGATGATGAGTGTAGGTGTTTCCGATGTAGAAAAGATAAAATAAAGTGCGATATAAAAGGAAGCTTGTACTGCGGCGAAAATCAAATAATAATAAAAAATTAAAATTTTACATAAAAATTAATGCGACATATTTTTCCTTGTCAACCTAAAGTCTGTCTATTCTAGACAATTAAAAAGAAACTAAAATAAAAAGAGGCTAAACTCCGACCTCCGTGTCGCTCACACTCCCCACCCTAGTGCTGACCTGGCAGCACTCATCCTCCATCGGTATCCTGGCGACACGTGCCACTGATCGCTTCAGAGTGCCGGTAGAAGTTCGCACAGTGACTACACGCACTCGACCATCTCTACTGGGAAATGTCTCCTGGATGATGCCTCGTGGCCATACACCCCTAGGGGAATCGGGATCGGCGACAAAAACCAAATCACCTACTGCTAATGGCCGTGGTTGCTCAATGTTCCACTTTTTTCGAGGAAGCATATCGGGCAAAATCTCACGGACCCATCTTCTCCAGAACATATCTGTCAACGCCTGAGATATGCGCCATTGTTTCCTTAAATGGAGATCAGAATCATCAAACATTCCAAGAATAGGTAAATTGGAAGAAGTTCCTAGCAAAAAATGGTTAGGTGTCAATGATTCCTTGCTTCCAGACTCAACAGACACGTGGCTCAGTGGTCTGCTGTTCACGAGGTTTTCGACTTCTGCTAAAAGAGTAATAAGGACCTCGTCTTTAGGTGCACGCTCTTTCAATATAATATTCAAACTCGCTTTGACACTTTTTATCATGCGTTCCCACGCCCCACCCCAGTGTGGGCTTGCTGGAGGAATAAATGACCATTGTGTTCCATAATTGCTGGCTGCAGTCCTGAGGCTCTCTTCATCTAATTCCAGTATAGACTTCTTTATCTCCGTTTCTGCTCCTCTCAGATTTGTACCATTATCAGAATACAAAAATCCTGGCCATCCTCGCCTTGAAGCCATGCGGCGCAACGACATCAACAAAGAATCGGTAGTAAGAGAAGGCACAATTTCAATATGGACGGCCCTTATTGTAAGGCATGTAAAAAGTACACCATATCTTTTTTCTCGATGTCTAGCGACGGTAACCTCCATTGGTCCAAACAGGTCCACACCACAGTGCATAAATGGCCTCTGATGATGAGCTACCCTTCCAGCAGGTAAGTTACCCATCCTAGGTATTTCAGGTTTAGCCTTTCTAATTCTACACAACATACATTTAGATGATATATTTTTCACTGTAGGCCTTATTTTAATTATCCAATACTTTTGTTTTAATTCATTGACAACCATCTCCTGATTACCATGTCCAGCTCTTATGTGATAATAAGATACTATTAACTTTGCAATATGATTTTTACCATCTAATATTACAGGTTGCTTCACATCTAGAGAAACTTCAGCGGCGGCATCAATGCGACCTTCACAACGAAGTATTCCATGTTCATCGAAGAACGGCGATAAGGTAAGTAACCTAGAATTCTTACTAACACATTTATTTCTTTTTATTTCAGATATATCTTCACTGAAGGACTGGAGCTGTGAGTACTTAATCAACAAGTTTTCAGCGCGAGCCATCAGCACACAATCACTTACAACTCTATGCTTACATTTGTTAATAAATTTTAACAAAGCTGCAGTGCTTCTCACTAGGCGTAACCACGACGAAAATCTATTGGGATCTGGTACGGCAGGTAAGTCTTCACTCGCTATTTGTATTGTTGACACACACTCAACGTCATAACTTTCTGAACTTCCCGGTGCACCGATGTCCGTCGGCCACGCGTGTTCATCACAGTATAGAAACCTCGGTCCAGTGAACCACTCTTTCTGAAACACTGACACATCATACGACTCCCTGGTAGCGACGTCCGCTACATTTAAATTTGTAGGTATGTATCTCCATTCATTTATATTAGTCAACTCATCTATTTCTCCTAAGCGGTGAGCAACAAATATTTTGTAATCCCGTTTATTATTGCGTAGCCATTGTAGAACAGTCGTAGAATCACACCAGAACACTCGTCGCGTAGGCTTTATTCTGTGCTCCTTCTCAATACTTTCTGCTAACCTAGCTGCCATCAAAGCTGCCTGTAATTCTAATCTAGGCACAGTTGTAGGCTTAACCGGTGCTACTCTGCATTTGCTAGATACAAATGCAACTTTGACTTTGTTGTTTACGGTCCAACGCCAGTAAGCTACACAACACATAGCTTGTCTCGAAGCGTCACTACATACATGTAACTGTAAGTCAGTATAACTTCCAAAATCATCAACGCTTTGAGGGATTGCGCGCGCAGGTAAACAATGGGTATCGGTTATGTTCGGTACATTCGGTGCATTTTGGTAACATCTTGGTAAGCGTATGTCACCGATTGACTTTAAAACGTTCAACCATTTTATCCATTTTTCATAAATCTCATCGTTTAAAGTAGCGTCCCAACCAATGTTAGACGTCCACGTATGTTGCAAAATAATTTTTCCGTTTATAGTAAATGGTGATAAAAATCCATAAATATCAAAAACCGACATTATTAATCGTAATGCCTCTCGTTTAGTGGGTCGCTTCCCATCTAATATCTCTGACGGAATTCTTTTGAACGAAACGTCAAATCCTAGGGTATCATCTTCAGGGTACCATAAAAGTCCTAGGGCTCGTTCACTGTCCGGTTGTTGACCTATTTTTAATTTATGTGCGTTAGAGGCGAGCAATTCATTAGGAAAAGTTTTTAGTACCTCTGCGCTATTGCTCAGCCAGTTACATATCACAAATCCACCCTCCTTATGAACTTTAGCTACATCGTTCGCTAAGTTAATGCACGCTGTTTCATCCGGTTGGCTATCTAAATAATCGTCCATGTAGTGCTGCTTACATATTGCATCTACCACCGACGGCATCGTGGAACGAAAGCGCTGCGCGTTTTTGTTTTTAACGAACTGAGCAATAAATGGGGAACAATTCGCACCAAATATCAATGACGTCATCTTATACGTTTTAATAGGACAGTTTAAATCATCGCGCCATAAAAATCTCAATACGTCTTGATCTTTAGGTAGAATTTTCACCCTTAAAAACATATCTTTTATGTCTCCAGCAATAGCAATTCTATGTTCCCGAAATCTTAACATTATACCGAATAAAGACATAAGTAAATCGGGGCCCTTTAATAAATAATCATTAAGTGACAAATCTTTTGTCTTCGCCGACGCATCAAAGACCAAACGTAACTTCTTTTTGTTTGGGTTATCTACCCCGAAGTGAGGCAGGTACCATGCTTTTTGATTTACATTTTCTACAGTTACCTCCTCGGCGAAGTCATTGACGAGCAAATGTTTTACTCGCTCCCGATACCTCTGTGCGTACTCTTCATTTAAAGACATCTTTCTTTCAATTCCTCTCAGTCTAGTAAGCGCGGTCGGTCTAGAGTCAGGCATCATACAGCTAGGATCACGCCAAGGAAGTGCGACATGCCATCTACCATCAATTAATGTAGCACTTTTTTCTAGGCAATCCAAGGCACGCAGGTCATCAGCGTTCTGACGAGGCTTCGCTGATATACCCATCGACTCAATAGTAAATGAATTTCGTACCTCGTCATGCAGTTGTTGTAGCGCCAGTCCGTCCTCATCCCGAGCCACTCGAACATCATCCCTGATCAAGAGAGTGGAGTGACGCTGCGATGACATCACCGGCACCCTTCCGTGGACGCACCAACCTAGAGGTGTGAGTGCTGCACAGGGTTCGTTAATCTTACCTACCCTTGTTTCTAATGGCAATAACAAGTGATAATTATCCTGCCCAATAAGTAATTCCGGCTTTACACACTCATCGCTAAAATCTAACTTTAAATTACTTAAATGGCTGTAGCTATTACAATTTACAGAACACAAATATTGTTTAGGTAAATTTAGCTCCTTAACACTACGCGCATTAAGTTCATATTTCTTCCCTTCGCAGGTTGACAGCTCGAGACGCACTACGTCAGTTTCACAAACAAGTTCATCATTGTTCCACGCACCGAACACGCGGATTGTGTCCCGATGTCCGCGCAGCCCTAAGCGTGACGTCAGAGCGGCACTGATAAGACTCACAGTGGACCCGTCGTCCAACAACGCATACGCGCTAATAATACCGTTCGGTCCATGCAGATTAACACGTACGACTTTCAAAAGAACTTTACAGTCGGCTTTTGAATCAATGTGAGTTACACTTTCAGGTTGCAGCTGCGGTTGACTTTCAGAGACTTCCATCTTGTTAAAATCTCGCTGACTTTTCTCGTCCTGTCTATGGTGTGCGTTATCGCTTTTCTTTGCGTTATAGTTGTAATGAAGTAGGCGATGATGCGCTAAGCCGCAGTTATCAATATCGCAAGCGGCGGCCGGGCAAATATCTCTTTCGTGCCTAGACGACAAGCATTGGAAACATAGTCTATTCCTCTTAACAAAAATCCATCTGTTTTTTCGCAGCGCTTTAATAAACTTTTTGCAGTCTGGCAGTTTATGTATCGAGATACGGCAGTAGAGACACTTCTTGTCTACGTCTGTTTCGTCATTCAATAACACAGTGTGTGAGCGGGTAGAAGTAGGCTCCGGAAATTTCCTTCTGTAATTTCTGCTATCAAGTGTACTGCTCGTATCTAATAACGCCATAGATCTTACTTTAACAGCTTCTTCGTTGAGAAATTCTGATAATGTGTGCAGTGTTGGTCTCTTACCTTGAGTGATCAGCGGGTAACAGTAATCAGCCCATTTTGACAGCATGACAGCAGGTAGCTTTGACAGTACGCATGCTATCACATTCGATGCTACCAAGTATTCCTCGCGACCAATGACACTGTTCACACACACACACAGCTGCGACAAAGTTCCGCACTTTTACGGAGAAAGGTACAATTTCTTTATAGTACTCCTGCGATACTGGGTGAAGTTTCTTAATGTCCAGCATGATTCTCGCCAGGATCGTATCAGGGTTGCCGAACTGTAGCTCCAGGGTTGACATTACCATCTCTGGCGATGTAGCACTTATAAGTAGAGCTGAAACGGCTTCAAGCGCTGGTCCACGAAGACATTTTCGTAGACGCCATAAGTTTTCTTTTGGAGTGAAGTTGCATACCTGTGTGGACTCCTCGTAAGCCTGCCTGAATTGGAGCCATTCCATAGGGTCTCCACTGAACGGCGGTAAGTCTTTGGGTGTACATATGCGACTCAATAGGCTTGCATTAGGGACGTTGTTTGCGGAAGCGGATGCTAAATTTTTGAGAGCACTGGCCAGAAGTCGAACCGTCCCATCATCGTTACCGACATTATTTGCAGTCGGTGGACACAGCGCGCCCGAATTGCCACCATAATCGGGGGCGGGCTGTGCATCCAGTTCTTGTTGGCTATTCTCCATCCACTTCTCTACTTCACTGATCGTATTGCTTTCAGAACGTGCGTACTCACTGTTGGTTTCAGCTAATTCAGCAGCGAGCCGCTTGTCGATTAGCTCCATTTGTATTTTCGCTTTTGCTTCTGCGGCCTCCAGTTCCAGCTTTGCCCTCCGTGCCCGTACAGATGAAGACTTCGACTTCGTCTTTGCAGATCGATGCTCAGTTGGCGTAGGTACCGCGTTCAAACTTACAGTGCGGTTAAGTGCCCACTTCGCATCATCCTTCTGCCCATCAGGTTCTGTATTCGGCCGAGGATGTCGGATTTGAGGCTCCATCGGTGCTTCCTTTTCCGTTCGTTCGCGTTCTTTTCTGAGGAAACTTCTTGTATTCACCATAGTGTGCGGCGGAGTTCGTAACATTAAGATCCGTACTCGAAGGAAATGTTGGTGACGACGACTCGGTGTTTCCGATGAAAAGTAAATAAAGTGCGATATAAAAGGAAAGCTTGTACTGCGGCGAAAATCAAATAATAATAAAAAATTTAAAATTTTACATAAAAATTAATGCGACATATTTTTCCTTGTCAACCTAAAGTCTGTCTATTCTAGACAATTAAAAAGAAACTAAAATAAAAAGAGGCTAAACTCCGACCTCCGTGTCGCTCACAGCGGGATTCAAACCATTCCTTGAATTTTGTACGAGCTATATATCGCGATGCACACTACAATAGCTTACATAGACTTGCAAAATTCTACCTAATTTGCATCATTGATTTTGATGTAGGTATACTTATATCAAAAGCATCTCATTGTCCCTTTTGATAGTAGAGAAATTATAATTTGATCCAATTACCTACTGGTCTGAAACAAGGGATGCCCTAATTGGTTTTGATTGATATGAACGGTTATCAATTAATTGGTTCCCAGAGCGTCTTCGGTTTACGGGGTATTGTCTGACGTCGGGTCGGTGGTAGGCAGGTAAAGTAAGGTGCTGGTCCAAGTTGAAAGAAATAGCGGTTTGAAATTATTCCGCAGGGTGTCACAGAATAAATAATAATATGATAGCGTGCAAAAATTTCCTTGATAATTGCAGAACTACGCAGTAGGACCACCGGCAGTGGATCGTCATTGTATTGTGACATTGTGACTTAAAGCAAGGTAAAAAACAAAGATACAAATACGTTTTTTTCCTGCTATGGGTTTTCTTTTGTCTACATTTCATGTAATGGTAAGTGACAAATAAGGTCGAAGGTACAATTAACTGTAGAAGGTAAGGTAGGCTTGCCCAGAAATGATCTTTTTGCTCTGCACTTGAAGTCATTTCGATTATTGAGGGAGAAAATACCAACGACGAGAATTAGGCCGGAAGACCGGAAGACGCAGCGTAGGCCAGCCGGTGATCCGACGACCTGGTGAAGGCCGCGGGGAGCCGATGGATGCGGGAGGCGAGCAGCCGCTCAAGGTGGCGTGCTCTGGGGGAGGCCTATGTTCAGCAGTGGACGTCTTCAGCCTGTTAATGATGATGATGATGATGAAATAATTAGGCTATTTAGGTTTTTTAACAAAATACTTGGTGAAAATGTAATGTTTGTAAAATTTAGAACAAAAATTTGATAATTTTTAGTTATGAGTTAAAAGGTTTTATGTGGATTAAAATGAGCCTGTATAATACTGTTAAAAATGGAGCCTTACTTTATAAACTTAAGTTAAATTTAATTTATTTTAACTTAAATTAATTAATTTAACATTAAATAATTTTGCATAATTGCTTAAGATATCCTGTCAACTACTAAAATGTCACGAGTGAAAACGAGACAGGGCGTTTTCAGAATCGGTTTATTTCAACTTAGTTTTATAAGTGAGGCCATTTGTTTACTTTCTTTAACTTGGATCACACCACTACGATTTCGTCTCGAAAACACCGTGCAATATTGGGGTAAAGGTATATAAATTCAATTTTTCGCCGATTTACCCTTTGAATTGGTTACGGGATCGTTATTGTGTGTTCCTGTAGATTACACATCTCAGAAACAAAACACTACAATAGTCTGTATCAAGTCGCTAACTACTATTTTAACGACTAAACAAAAAGAAGTTAAAAGACATGTCATTCCCAACTGATACTTATCTCTCCAGCTCACTGCGACCCCTATTATCTCTCTACCCCTATGCCTCTAGGGTCACGTCCGTAACTTTTGAAGAGCATAAAAAATATTTGCACAGAATCCGCATATCATATTCTGAACACGTATTGTGAATATGTTTGCCTATTCTATTCCTTCTAGGGCGATTAGATGGGCGAGTGCGTTGTGACATTGAAATATGAAGGGAGCTTCCTTGTATTGTAAGTGTTAAGGAATGGGTTCTAGATGTTGTCCTTCAAAATGATTTGGAAATTCGTAAGGCCCAGGCTCACGCCAGGAACATAATTCATCTACGTTTCAATCGCACGTTTAGAGCTCAAAGTCGCGCAACAAGCCATGGAGAGAGCTATGGTTGGTGTTTCCCTGCGGGATAAGATCCGAAATGAGGAGATCCGCAGGAGGACTAAATCTTATATAGCTCTTAGAATTAGCAACTTGAAATGGCAAAGGGTAGGCCACATCGCTCGTAGAACTGACAACCGAATGGGAAAAAAGGTTCACGAGTGGCGACCACGAACCGTAAGATGCAGCGAAGGTTTTAGCAGTGAACGTCTTCAGGCTGTTGATAATGACGTTTGATCTATTGCTTACTTTATCTATGCTTCTATATATTTGGAAACATTTTACATAAGGTTTTTCTCCTTTATTTCATTTGTGTTGTGTCTCTGGTTTCATGAGCCTGAAGACATCCATTGCTAAACATAGACCTTCCCATAGAGCACATGTTTGAGCAGTTGTTTGCTTTTACATCCAACGGCTCCGTGCCACCTAGTGGGAGGCTGGCTTACGCTGCGCCTTCCGATTTGAAAACCTTTCTTTCGTCGAATACCCATACCCAACCAACCAGCCAACCTTTTCTCTAATCTGAATATCCTAAGTAAGGCATACTTTATAAAAAGAAATATCGTGCTAATATGAACCTGCCGTAATAATTTCCGTATATAACACAGTACTCTATATTTACTTTTGTTGGAGCTTGAAATAGGAAAGTAGCTTTCACACTTTCACATAACGTCATAATAAAGAACCTTTGCTTTCCCAAGAGTTCAAAGACAAGGCAATTCCTCTGAAAGAAGTTGCCTTGTCTTTGTACTCTTGTCACACGTCACACAAAGACGCTTTGTCTTCTGTCAGTGACAGCACGTCAATGGTTTAAATTTCAAAAAAATCAAGTCAACTTTTTACCAAAGTTTTTTATTTAAAATCATGCAAAATAAATCATAAAAATATATTTCTGTCGGTTTTCTTCCCTGTTTTTCGTTCAAACATATATCAAAGGTGTGGAGTGTAAATTCGATATGGATTACATGAACAATTTGCCGACAGTGATCAGCTGTTGCTTTTGCTGCTTCTTGAGAGCAGGCACTGTGATGATTGGTGTATTTTCATTTGTGAGTTCATAAATAATGCAACCAATTCATTAGTCCTAGCCTATCGCCTAGATTTGCTAGTTTAAATTAATATTAATGTATTTATTATTGCAATACAAGTTATATTTGCGTGCACTTACTATCCCTATTATTTACATAAAATTAAATATCTATTTATTTGTGTACGTAGTTCTTTTGCTACATTTTTACTTGCTCTGATTCACTTTATATACTATACACAGTAAATATAAATATACAGTAGTTTACAAGTAATTAAAGAATTATTTGAAGCACTTTAAAAGATCCGATTGAGCTGAATATTTCCACTCACTGTACAGCCAAGAGCTTCGCTGTATTTTTTATCTGTTTTCTTAAAATTAATCCTCATCAACTTTTGAGTCCACTGCTGCCCAGCAGCGGACTCAAAAGTTGATAAGCCTCTCCCAGGTCACGTCACCGGTTTTACTGTTTCGGTTTGCTACCAGCTACCTTGCGTATGTCTGTGTCATTGCTTCATCTCGCTCGCCGCAGGCCATCCTATACACTACGTCTGCTGATTCGCGGTCTTCACAACAAGACACTTGTTTTATTATATATTTATTGTTATTATTACCTACTTTACCATCTTTTGACAGCTCGTAGGACTAATGTTCGCGCCAAACATCACTCACGCTAAAGGTTTCTGGGAGATGGAGCCAGTGCTGTCCAATTATAACTCGGCCACAGAAGCAGCAGTGCAGATGACACTGGGTATCCTCTCCATTATGCTGTGCATCGTCAGCGTGCTACTGCTTGTTGGATCTTGCTGTGTAAGCTTTAGGAATATGTCCGAGTGTGTTACGGCAATAGAGAATACATAGAAGGTAGTTGTCAAACGGTATTCAAGTATTCAAAGTGAAGTTGGTGGAGTCAAATTCACGTCCAAGTCTAGTCTACTCATGGTGAAGTCAAAGCCAAACTCCAGTAAGGCTGTGTTCCTACCAAAGATGTGCGAGGCAGCTGGGTGGTGCGAGGATGCGTAGCGAGACTGTGAAATGGCGTGAGTGTTTCCACCGGAGATGTGCTAGGCCACTGAGCGGTGAGAGGATTCGTAGCGACGCGGCGACGCTGTTAAACGGTGCGTGGATGAGCGGTGGGAGGATTCGTAGCGACGCTGTGAAACGGTGCGTGGATGAGCGGTGCGAGGATGTGTAGCGGGCTCGTTTCTGATGCGCGCGGGGTGGGGTGTGGTGGGAGCGGAGCACGCGTGTGCCTCTGTCCACACAAATCCCTCGCACACATCCCTTGCAACACATCCGTAGCACACATTTTTCCCTTGTTCTGTATTTACAAAAACCTCGCTCCGCTGAGCCGACTAGTTTTATTATTATTTAGGTATAAATATATTAATCGAAATTTTAATTTATTATTTTCAGAATATGCCATCCTTAATCCTGGCATACCAATGGGGTGCCATAGTATACAGTGGGACCGTATTTCTACTGTTCTTCATATTAGCCGTGTTTTGTTTCTTCGTACATACGAACTGTTACATGGCAGGTGGCCTACTTATAGCGCTCATTGTCGTCGATGTTGTCGGTAAGTTTAGATTTTTTTTATAATCATCAACAGCCTGAAGACGTTCACTGCTAAACTTAGGCCTCCCCCAGAGAGCGCAACCTTGAGCAACTGCTCGACTCCTGCTTCCATCGGCTCCTCGCGTTTTTCACCAGATCGTCGGTCCACCTAGTGGAGGGCTGCGTCTTCCAGTTCGTAGTTACCACTCGAGAACCTTTCTTCCCCATCGGTAGTCAGTTCTGCGAGCGATGTTGCCTGCCCATTGCTACTTTACCATTGATTGGCACTGTTTTTGTTTTTAATTTTAATTTATTATACGATGTGCTAGTCGTTCACCAGATGTTAAGCGTCACGGCTGCCCAATACAATTGAAATGCTACTGGAAACTCTAAAATATAACTTACTGCGCACGTCATCCTGAGAAATCAACACAGTCTAGCAATAAGATTACTATAGAATAGACTGTAAGATCAGGTCATAAAGTCTAATTTGACCAGTAGTTTTGCTGCCCTTCAAACCGGAACTCACTACCTGCTGCATCATTAGGCTGAGTTTTTTGATTCGTAGTTAAGGTAACCAATGGTTAAAAACTCTTTGGTCGAAAAATTTGTTGGGGGGTTTAACCAGGTAACCAGGTACCTTAACTACGGATGAACAAACCCACTCTAAAGTGGCAGAATATTTGGAAAGGCTTTTGTACTAAACGAACTGTTGCAGAAAGTCCCACTAACTATTACACAAATTCGTCGACGGAAACTGTTTTTTTTTTAATGTAGAATGAGCCTGCGTTTGACTACATCTCACCTGATGGTAAGCGACGATGCTGCCGAAGGTGTAGCACGCAGGTTCATGAGGTACCTATTCACTCTTGTCTTAAAAATACCCAGGTTATATTTGTTAGGAAACAAGAACGCCGGGAGTAAATTCCATTCCCTAGCAGTCCGCATAATGAAGGACTCAGCGAAACACTGCGTGCGGCAAGTTGGCAAGTCTACTACATAGGGATGAAACGACTGTGGCGGAATGGAGATGGTGGGATTAACTCGTGCAGCTCTAGCTCGTTTTTAGAAGAATTCCTTTGTTGTTTCAGTTACCGCGTACTTCATAATAGTGGCAAACAGCCTCAGAGTCTCAATACTGTTTCTGCACAGTGAAGAATACAGTAGTGTGGCGCGGGCGTAAGCATGAGCTATAGATATGAACATATTATTTATCTTTCTTTCGAGGAACCCTTGAAGGTGGAACGTTACACTCGCTCGGCAAATCCAAATTTTCTTGCGTTCTTTTGCCAATAATAGCTTAATTACTCAACGTGATTACATGAAAACTAATTTTGCGCAAATAAATAGAATGTGTCAATAAATTACGATTAAAAACATCACCTACTTATCATTGGTTTAGCGACAAATGGCAATAGACTGAAAAACTAAGAAGAAAATTGTTTATTGCCATTTGTCGCTAAACCAATGATATCCAGGAGACACTTTTAATCGTAATTTGTTGATACATTCTATTTATTTGCGCAAAATTAGTTTTCATGTTATCACATTGAGTAATTAAGCTATTATTGACAAAATAACGCAAGAAAATTTGAATTTGCTGCGCTAGTGTTACGTTCGACCTTAACCAATGATACCGCAACAAAAGGCTTATGACGTGATCCACGTGATCGTTCATTGGTCGAACGATTTCTCGAGAGAAGAGATGTATCGATTGTTATAGCCTTAGAGTATAGACTAAAGCATAGAGAGATCATCAAAACGATATAATATTTGTACTGCTCACACGTATCGCTACGTTAGTGGCGAAGGAAAGAAACAAACATATAGTATATTAGCTACGCTTGCGATAAGCACCGTTCCATTCTTTCCGACTCTACTGTTTTTTTTATACAAATCTGTCAGACTCATTCGCATCAAAGTGTCCACATCATATAAAAAGTGTCCAAAAAAGTGGTACGCTTGACACATAATCAAGCTCTCTCTATGCTTTAGTGACTAAAGTATAGACTAAAGTTTAGTCTATACTCTAAGGATTATAGCTCATGCTACCTGTGTTGTTTAGTGTTATTTTTGGTGTTCATAGACAATAAATTATTGGTTCGTCAACTGCATTTTATTGTTTTTGGTAATAGAAACTAACGTTTTTAACTATTAATTTAACTTTTGTTATGCTTAACGTCACATATTTTGTTATAGGTCTGTCAACAGTTATCATCATCATCATCAACAGCCTGAAGACATCCTCTGCTGAACATAGGCCTCCCCCACAGAGCGCCACTTTGAGGGGCTGCTCGCTTCCTTCATCCATCATCGGTGGTTTTCACCAGATCGTCGTTCCACTTAATTTCCAACACATATATCGTTAAAACTTACTTACAAAACATGACCACAATAGAATTAAATCTACCTACTTTATAAAAAATGAATATTTTTTTACGGTTATTAAATTTACGGTTAGACATACCTGTTGAAAAACTAGGCATACTTATTTAACTGATGACACGTGAAAAGCCATACTTACCTACTACCCAAACAACATTTTTACACGTGTGCTACCTAATCTGCCAATACGTGCTGAGCTCCGAAAAGATTTAGTGGATTTTGTTGTTTGGTATATAGGAAATGCATGAACTAAGCTATTATTAGACTACCTAAACGTAGAAATAACACAATACAAGCGTGCGAAGCCGCGGGCAAAAGCTAGTATTTAATAAAACCGCACAAAAATGAACTATAATACCATAAAATTGGCAGTAGTAGTTACATACTTATCTTTTATATTCTGTGGTAGAGTAAACACTATTTGACATAAAAATTAAACCAAATTAAAAAAAAATACTAAGGGTGGGCTTTTCGCCCCGTAGTTAAAGTAACCAATGGTTAAAACTTCATACAAAATTTTACCAATGGTTAGAATTTGTTAGCCTTTTTAACCATTGGTTACCTTGACTACAGATCAAAAAACCCGCTCTAAGCAAAGAATAAAGATATATAATATCGCGTCACAATGTGAAATTAAAGTAACCGTTAAAAGTTCTCTCAAATATTGGAATGCGTTAAGCTTTATATGAAAACCTTACAAAAGATAAAACATTTTGAGCATTAAACTCTTTTGCAATAAAGTACAAACTTATTTGCAACATTTCAAATGTAAATGGATTTTAGAAACCGCCTGAGCAAATCTGTATAGAGATATGAGATGAGATGATCGTATAGATTTTGCCGGTTGCCGGAGACCATTCCGGCATAATATTATTAATTTCCACGTTTTGGTCACGTAAATTATTACGTTAGCTACACACATTACACATTCAGTGAATCACTATGTTGTTTTATGTAAAACTAGCTGCGCCCCGCGGTTTCACCCGCGGATAAAAAGTAGCCTATGTGTTAATCCAGTACATAAGTTATCTTTATTCCAAGTTTCATCAAAATCCGTCCAGCCATTTGAGCGTGAAGGAGTAACAAACATACACACATACACACAAACACACATACACACCTACAAACTTTCAGCTTTATAATATTATTATATAGTGTGAAGTGTGATAATAGATAGATATTGTATTGTAGACAAAATATAGTTATATAGTAGGTAGATAAGTCCCAAAAAGAAACGATTTTTACATCGATATAGAAATAAGTAGGTACTTGTAATAATTTTTCATTAATAATAAATAATAATAATAAATATGAGTGGACATATTACACAGCGCCATCTCGCCCCAAACTAAGCATAGCTTGTACTATGGGATAACTAAAAAAAAAGTATTTACCTAAAAAACACCACACAGTACACACACACACACAACACACACACACACACACACCACACACTCACAGTACACACGGTATTACCACACACACACACATACACACACACACACCCACCCACACACACACCCACACACACACACCACACAGTATTACCACAGTACACAGTCCACAGTATTTACTTTTTTCTTTTCTTGTTTTGTATTTACCTTACATACCTACATAGAGTACAATATAACACCCAACCACACAAAAAACACCTATGTTCTTCACACAAATGTTTGTCCTGGATGGGAATCGAACCCACAACCTATAGTTCAAAAGGCAGAGTGACTACCAACTGAGTTCACAGGCCAGTCCATTGGATCAAATTACGTTTACTTTTCGTTTCTACTTCCAATATAAACAATAGCAATATTTTTAAATGGATGAATGGAATAGAAATTTGAATATCTAAGTGCATAAGTCATTTTGCGTCACCACTTTTTAAATGGTGCATAACAACTTTATATAAATCTGTGTTAGGCTTAAAATATGAATGTATGTATATATTTATTATATTATGAAAATTATGAATCATCACGCGACGTTTTATTTTATAAGTATTTGTACAATATGACGAGCTGTTTAAATGGACGATGAAAAAGGAATACCGAATATAGACGAAACTCTGGAAGAAAGGCGTGCTACAGTTTTAAACCATGTAAAATAAAGTGTCCGGAGAAGTAAAGTGAAAGTGGCCGGAACAGCACATCACTTGTCATGGTATCGTGTTGGAAATATAATTTCTAAAGATAAATAAACAAGTATTTGTGTTCCATTCGTTGTGGCTAAGCCCTTCCGCGAGATATTCTCAGTTGTTCCATTTTTCACAATACATTCCATTTGTTAAGCCTTTGGAATTGTGATAAATAAGCTCGGTTTTATATCTGATTCTACATATTTTATCTATACCTACACTGTTTTTATGTTATTGAATAACGCGATGACATAGTCCGTTGCCTGATGTTAAGCGTAACGGCTGCACATAACAGCTGTTGTATTCTGTTTGTACAAACAGATAATTTATGTTAATAGAGAATTATACAAATTGACCATGTGTACAGATGGCGATGCTTTCATTCCTGTATAAGTGTGAGTGAGTAAATGAATGTGAGCTATTTTATCATACGTGTTCACCTCACGAAACAAATGGTAGACTTTTGTGGTACCACTTTAGTCGAGTGCATGCCGCATCCTTTCGTTTTAACCACGATTTTAACTAAGTATAGCCAAAATTTTGTACTCTGTTATCACACCGTTTCATTCAGAGAGTGTAAAAGGATAATAACATGATAGGTAAGTGTGTGTAAGTCACTAAGCCAACCAGCCGTGGATAAACGTTGCGGTGGTTGCTTTGATCTCTTATTTACTCCCCTCTCTCCCATTCACCCCCTTCCCCTATATTGACACATGCGGCGTAAACACCTCATCTATATTTAGGAATTAATCAAAATGATTACCATGATACTAAGAAGACGACCTTTGTAGTCCTGCGACTTTTTGTCGTAAAAGTAGTACTTAAGTGTATTCATTTTTAGCGTTATTATCAACAAAACAGCACAGCACTTGCAATGTTCTGAAAATTAAAACTCGTAATGAATTAATCAAATATTATTATTATTTATTCAAAAATATATCCAGGGACGTATGGGCAGCAGCATTGTCTTTGGTCATTGTTTTAATCTACTGCGATCACCAAGCTGCCTGTGCCAAGCGACGTGATTTTTTTTTAACTGACTGGACCCCAACTAGGATTCCCTGTATCTATAGACCCAGGAACTACGAGGACCATGGTACAACACGCAGACACAGAACAAGTATTTGCGCATTTTTGTCATGTGCACAAACACTTGTCCTGTCGCGGGAATCGAACCCGCCGCCTCCGGGTTATGAGCCGACCTGCTCAACCACCAAACCACATTGCGTTTTATGACTGAGGCCTATGTTCAGCAGTGAACGCCTTCCTGCTTTTGATATGTGATGTGATAAAAAAAACACATTTGAGTTTGTTTCCGAAATAGTCGAACCTTTGTCACACAAGTTACTTGCGTCTGTGAGCGCTGAGACTATAAGCTAGGCCTATACTAGGCCTGTGTAGAACTGTACTATTGAGTCACTTGGTTCGATTTTTAAACTTTTAGAAACTACAGGCTGATGCGACAAAAAGTCACCCGTCAGCCATCGCCATCTCGCCTCCAGCAACGAATCCCATCAATTAGCTTGCAAATGTAGCGGCGCAGTTCTGCTTGAACGTCATTAGTCGGCATACACGTGAGACCTCTGATTTCGGACAGTTTCCACTTTACCATTCAAAGGTGTGTGCTTGGCGAATTGGCAACGGTGATTTGGTGCAATCTACCTCAGACCGGGATAGATAGGAAAATGTGTTACCCTAGTTTGGGTTGTATCTAAATTGGCAGATTTTTACCTTTAAATCCCAAACGGACAACATTTAGACCACTTTTAAAAATTTGTTGACAAATAACAGACACATACATTTTACCGTAGATATTCCAGGTTCAGCTCTTACTAAACGTAAAAACGTAAAAAAACGAATCCAATTAGCGAGTCAAAGAAATATTTCCAAGCTTTTCAAATAACTCGAAAAATATGCGTTGGCGGTATTTGTATCTATCAAAGCGGATTTAGCTTAGATAAACCGACTATTGTAAAACCTATTGAATAAAAAATAAAGTAGGTGTATAAGCCCTAAAATTTGATATGTTTTTAAAGAAATTCAATAAGCCTTCATAAGTGAAGCTTGGTGACAAAGACTTCGGCTCGCAGTAATTATCAAGCACAGGAATTGATATGTCTAAAATCTTCTTAAACTTAATAAACGTCATGCATATACCTAAGTTCAAAATAGTTGACCCACGATGAAACACTCGTAAAAATAAATATAGGTGGAGTAGATTTTTTTTAATGTAAACGAATGACGTGACGAGCTAGTCGTTCCCCTGGTGTTAAGCGACACAGCCGCCCATAACAGATTGCAGTGTCACTCGGAATATAGTGATGTTCCGATACCACCAAAGTATCGATACCTACGCATAGAGTAGTACTCAAATCATGATTCGATACTACTCATATGAATACCCTAAATGTATCGATACCTACTCATATCGATACATTTTTTTTATTTATCAAAACCGAAGACAAAAAAACAAATTTTACCGCATTGCAGCAAAGTTATGTTGTTTCTTTGACCGAACTACATTTCCAAGTGTTTTGGCGCGAAAAATCAGTCATTCGAACACTAAGGATGCGATTAGGACATTTAATTTGACATTATTCGATCCCAGTACTTTATTTGCGATACCGAGTAGGTATCGCGAGAATTATTCGTTTTTATTTAATTTAATTATTTTAATTAAGTATGACAACTACCTTAACTGTACTGTGTGTGTGTGTGTTTTAACTGTATTCAACGCTTTGAATTAAATTTACATTGGCATTTTCCTGCTTAAATCAAAAATGGGGTTGTTTTAGCCCGAAGTATACGAAGTATAAATCACCTTTTTAGGTTACTTGACTTAAAGTTAGGCCATGCTATGCTTCTTTAAAGAAAAAATATGTTATGGCGAAATAAAGCTGCTTCGCGTTGAATTTTTGGCGATTCTATCCTGTTTTGATTCAGCAACATTGATTCGATTCGGTACTAGTACTTTCTTTCCGATACCAAGTAAGTATCGAAAAAATGATTCGATGCTAAAAAGTACTTGGTATCGAAAGAAAAGTATCGAGTACTTTTTCGTATTTACTAGTATCGCAACATCCCTAGGAACACTAAAGTTTCGCGTGACACCGCGCACTGCGCACGCCACCCTGAGACATCACACAGTCTAAAAAAGTTTTCTAGACTGTGAGATCAGTTCGTAGTCTCATTCGCCCAGTAATTTTACAAGCTACAATGCCCTTCAAACCGAATACACAGTAGTGCAAGCTACTGATTGACGGCAGAATAACTGGCAAATTAATTACTTAATGTGGGCTCCAGTAGCTGCTAAAAACGCCAAGAACGCTACGAAATTATGCCACTTTTTACCCAGACAAGGCCAAATCACATATGATCGTTCCAGTTAATGTGAACGAAAAAAACGAAAATAACGATAATTTTGTTCAACTGGAACCCGCTGTTAGACGAACTTTGCAGTCCTACCACCTAGTGAAATTAAATCAAACAATGTGTTTAAATTACATTTTTTATCTAAAATGGCAAGGTTAGAACTGCAAGAGCGACGACTTAGTGCTGTATGTCGTAAACAGGAAGCAATAGTCTGGCTTCCAGTGATCTTATAGTAACGTATATGTTAGATTGCACTCTTTCAAACAAGAGTATTTGGAAACTTTCGAGACGAAGTGAAGCGGTCGCGTTGGTCGTGAATTAAACGAGGATGGAGCGTTTACTTCAAGCTGGTGCTTCATGTATTCCTCTCAATAATGATAGTGTTAGTCCTGAAATAGTACAATATCGTGGCTTCATCATCATCAGCCTGAAGACGTCCACTGCTCAACAAGGCGCTGCTTTGAGTAGCTGCTTGCCTCCTGAATCCATCGGCTTCCTGCGGTTCTTACCAGATCCCCTAGCATGCGCACCGCGAGAAAACCTTTCGTCGCTGTTAGAGTGAGACACTCTTAGGCGCTACCACAGATTAGAGAAAAAAACAATTGTGGGCGCTACCATAGCCTTGTCGCGGTCTTTCACAAGACAAAGTGTCGAGATAATTTTGTCGAGGTGCATGCTAGGCTTGTAGGATTCCTGCTTACACGCAGTATCTTATTGTAACTTGGCCAGCTTATTATTTCAGAGTTTTCCGTATACGACAGTCTAAATAAACTTATCATTGTTCCCCGATAATATACGAATTCTTATTTGTTAAACCAGACGTTACACCGTCACGAGGAAGACCTTATTGCTGTTATTGTTACTGCAACGGTAGAAGTTGGCTCAGGTGGAATGGTCAGATCAAATGTAGTAAATGGTACTCATAGTTTTTCTGTATGGTATTACTTTACCTGGTGTTCTAAGCTCATGGCCTCCGTCTAACTTATCTTAGTCTTAGAGCGAAACGAAGTAAAGAAGTGATGAACGAAATCGTGTTTAATCCGTTTTCCAGACGCTGGTTTTTATCTTGTTTTTTATATGTCCCCTTTTAAAGCCGCAGACGTTTTGTATAAAAGACTGTTCATCCAATTTGATGGAAAACAATTTCAGGGATTCGTCTGTCCCATCCGCTGTGGCTGCAGTCCTTTGAGACATAACGATTACTGTTTCACAGACGAGAAATGCAAATAAGTATAGATTTTCAGTAACCTCATCCTTCGACAGCCTCTGTGTGATCGAACATGTCATATCTCAGTAGATGTGAAGATCAATAGAATCCAAAATCGACCTTGAAGAACAATACACTATTGCTGTACTTATAGATAACTTATCTAATGCTAGATTTACTTCCCCACCCACGGTTTTACCACTTTTTGTTGTACGTTATCTTGAGATAAGCAAGTTATTTGTTTTACCTATTTATTTGAAGTGTGAGTGATAGGACGGCTGGTAACGTAAAATACTAGATTCCCCGCGGTTTTATCTTTATCCTATTTGAACCACTTTAATTTTTTTTAAGTATTAGCTAGCTGAAATGGCTGGTCGTATCACCAAAAAGATGGTGGTTGATGCGTCTTTGAGCGGAAACCGTAACAACAGCAAACACAGTGTGGGATGCCCAGCCAGGTAGAGCGATGACCCATCGAAGCTGCAGACAAAAGCTGAAAGGCTGAAAACCAGGACCGGAGAGTAACGTTCACTAGGAGAGACCAACGTCCAGCAACTAAACTGACTTGTGCTGCTGCTGATGATAAGGATTAATGTTCATATATACATGAATAAATCGATGCGATGAGCGATGGTGGTCAAGCGGTAGCATGTGCGCTTCGCAATCTTACGGCACCGGGTCGGACTACGTGACTTAAATTATAAGCGTAGATAAATTCACCTGACCACTTTGAAAAATGTGTTTTGCGATGAAAGCGTTTTCCAATACGGCACTTGATTAGAAGTAGCCCTCGGCTGCGCTCGTTACTTTATTCGTTTTTGGGTTTCAAATTTCAAAAACATCCGGAATGATTACCCTTTGTTGGTCTCGGTCAAGTATTTTATAATGTCTTTGTTGTCTGGTCTCAGTCGTGCATGCTATCTTTGTGCTTAATTGCAGCTATGTTCAAAAGTTTTGACCTAAATGGTGGTAAAAGAGAAAAAACACAAAAATACATAGAGTATAGACTAAAGCATAGAGAGATCATCAAAACGATATTATATTTGTACTACTCACACGTATCGCTACGTCAGTGGCGAAGGAAAGAAACAAACATATAGTCATTAGCTACGCTTGCGATAAGCACCGTACCATTTCTTTCGTCCTGAGTCAACTGTTTCTTTTTCTATACAAATCTGTCAGACTCATTCACATCTAAGTGTCCACATCATATAAAAAGTGTCCACAAAAGTGTTACGCTTGACACATAATCAAGTTTCTTTATGGTTTAGTCTATACTCTAAGCAAAAATACTTTAAACAAGCAATTGTTTTTATAATTAGTAGGTTGGTAGCAGTTATAGGTACGGTATGCTTTATTCTTGAAATTTAGTGGAACGTTTCACTAGCGCGGCAAATTCAAATTTTCTTGCGTTCTTTTGCCAATAATAGCTTAATTACTCAACGTGATTACATTAAAACTAACTTAATGTAAAGAAAGAGAATGTATCAACAAATTACGAGTAAAAGTATCTCCTAGATATCATTGGTTTAGCGAGAAATGGTAATAAACAAATTTCGTCTTAGTTTTTCAGTCTATTGCCATTTGTCGCTAAACCAATGATATCTAGGAGATAATCGTAATTTGTTGATACATTCTCTTTCTTTACATTAAGTTAGTTTTAATGTAATCACGTTGAGTAATTAAGCTATTATTGGCAAAAGAACGCAAGAAAATTTGAATTTGCCGCGCTAGTGTAACGTTCCACCTTAAACCTATTCCCTTGCATGTACTATATACATATATACAAGACTTTTACTCCATTCCCACTGTACTTCTGTTTTGGCAGTCCGCTATTTGTACAAAGGACCTGGGGTGTTATCTTGTAACTTTGATCGCAATACAAAAGACGTAAATTCATACTTAATTTGAAGCGTTCCATAGCAACTTTAAAACACTTTTATTTAAATTCATCATCAACAGCCTGAAAACGTCCACTGCTGAACATAGGCCTCCCCCAGAGTGTGCCACCTTGAGCGGTTGCTCGCCTCCTGTATCCATCGGCTCCCCGCGGCTTTCACCAGATCGTCGGCCCACCGAGTGGTGGGCCAACCTACGCTGCGTCTTCCGGTTCTTGGTCGCCACTCCTGAACCTTTCTTCCCCATCGGTTGTCAGTTCTACGATCGATGTGGCCTGCCCATTGCCATTTTTTTAAATTGGTTGCAATCAATTTAAATGCTCGCCTAGCTGGCTAACAAGGGTAAAAGACCCATCTAAATGGTGAAAGATCGTGCACAACAATGAGTAAAACAAGCTGCCAATAAAAGGCTCTACAAACAAAATATATAAAAACAAAATCAAACTCAAATTAAAATACTTAAGTTTTAATAGAAAGAAAGAAAGAACAAAAGAAAATACATTTATTCATATACGCAATGCCATATATTCCAAATCACTGGCTCGCAACTGACTGTGACCAAAAACCTTAATAAATTATTTATTTATAATTCTAAAATAGGCAATTTAAACATCGCCGTTATACCATTTGGTCTTCCCTTCATTCAATTTGTAGAACAGGTCCCAAAACGCCATCCTGTCATGGAACGGTCTGAATTGTAGGGTCAGGTTCTTATCTATATCAAGATAAGGCACATAATTCTGTGACACTGGCTCCCAAATTACTGGCAGTAGCTCTGATATTTCCGGAGTAGGATTACTGAAATTAATTTGCATTTGTTAAATTTTTGTAAACTTAGAATACTTCTAGGTTGACAAAAACTTAACGAACTTTAGGGTTGTTTTTGTTAAAATAGTTTAGCACAATTATTTTTTGCAACAAAATAATAATTATGTTTAAAAAAACACTAGGGACTAATGACTGTCATCAATGACATCAATAGCAAGAATGTCGAAATGTTTTTACTAGATGATTTTATACGAGATTTATTACTTTCTACATACCCATACTTAGCGAAGTTAGTCCACATTGTCACCATCCTGTCACTGATCAGCTGATCTTCAGCACTAGAAAGGTTGTCATTGAAGTATATGCCTTCATCGCCATGTGAGGCTCCAGTAAGAGAACTATTTTCATTATTAAAAGCTGATGTGTCGCCAACATAAGAAAATATGTAATGATACACAGCTTTAGCCTCACTTTCTAGAAGAAGGTTTACAGCTCGCTCTGTTGGATGGTTAAAAACGAAGTCTGATGCGAAAGAAGTGATTTCGTTCAGTAATGTCTCGCTAGGTGCTTCATCTCCAATGTAGAAATGTTTTATTAAATCCACCATGTCATCAAATTCAGTGACGTCAAAACCGAATTCAAGCAAACTTTTAAAGGAGTAGTTATTTATGAAATCTCCATTCCGATTCGAATGTTGGCCTTTCAACTCTTGACTATTATAACCAATAATTACAGATACAGTTTTTGCTTTTTCAGGTTTTGCAACATTTGGGTTTTCTGTGAGAAATCTTTCGACACCTTCGAATTCTCTCTCAACGCAAGCTTTAGTTAAAGGTTCATTAGAGTACTGTGATGTACTTTTCATTTGAGAACCTGCAGCATTGGCTAGTTCTACGTTAGCTTTTGCTATAAAATCTATAGCTTCATCGAGATCCGTAGTAGCAAAGCCTAGTATTTCAGCTGTTTTGTAAGCAACATCGTTGTTAATACTTTCAATAGACCACGGTGACGTTGCAGGGCCACTTTGGATAATCACTCTGTCAAATAACTTCTCATGATCAGAAAGCAAATGCAGATGCGATGACATACCACCAGCGCTTCCTCCGAAAATAGTCACTTTACTGTTATCACCTCCGAATACTTCAATATTTTCATTCACCCATTTCAAAGCAAGCAGCTGATCTTTTAATCCAATATTCCCAGGAGCTTTAGGGCTATCAGTGCACATGAAACCATAGATTCCTAATCTGTAATTAATGGATACAACTATGACATCTTTCTGCATAAATATGGCGGGTTCTCCAAGAACACTAGTGCCACTACCACCAATGAAAGCCCCTCCATGGATGTACACCATGACAGGAAGGTGATTTTGAGAGTTTGCACTGTTCGGGATGTAAATGCTGAGGATCAAGCATTGGATGTGGCCACGAACATCTCCTTCCCTGCTGACTTGTGGGCAAATTATTGAACCATCAAAAGCGTTGAAAGCCTCTTCAAATGCAGGATGAGAAACTGCTAGCTGTAATAGGAATAAAAACGAGATGAAATTTAGCTTATCGTTTATCGTTTTATTATCTTTCAACTGTTAGTCGCTATATTTTTTGTGCTAAATATTTATGTCTTCGAAGGTCTCATCTCTTATTTTTTTTGTTGTAGCCAAAGTTGAGATAAAATTTATGAAATATTAGTACAAATTTTAATAGTGCAGTAGATATCTGTTAGTACACATCTGTATTGTTAGATGTAGGTATATTTGAGATAGGAAACACTTATAATATGGCGTTTTCTAAACTTATTTGACAAGAAACTTTCGTCATAATTTTAAAGTAAATAGATTATCTCTTACAAAAACCTTGTATTTGTAGTTATAGTAAAACATTGAGGCAGTATAAATTAACTTTATTTGGAAAACATAGGTAACACAACCGTACACAACAATTACAAAGCAACTTCAAGCACCAAAGAAATTAAATACACAGTCAATAGTTTTTTTACACAAAAACTGTTGAGTATTTCATATTTACAAATTATATTTACGGTATTAATTATTTCCAAATTCCGGTATTGTTCCGGTAGTTTCTAAACTTTAATTACTCTCCAATGTTTTATAACAATTCATAAATAGTTCAAGTCCATGCAATGCTGTCTTGACTTTTCAAGCAATACAATTTTAACAATACTAAAACCAATTACTAAAACCATTTGGTCTTCGATTGATTCAGTTTATAGAAGAGGTCCCAGAAAGCCATCCTGTCATGGAAGGGCCTAAACTGTAGCGTCAGTTCCTCGTTTATATCAAGATAAGGTACAACAGTGTCTGATACTGGCTCCCATTTCACTGGCAGCAGGGATGATGTATCAGGTGTAGGGTTACTGAAAGTAAACAAATTTTATTTAATTATGCTGTAAAGGTGTCTAATTTCAACTTCGATCAATAGGTAGGTACATCAGTGGTACATACCCATACTTAGCGAAATTAGTCCACAGAGTCGTTATTCTGTCAATCATCAGCTGATCTTGAGCTGTGATTTCATCAGGTCCAAATGGAGTTTCAAATAAATAGGAAATGTCATCGGCGTGTGAAGCTCCGACTAGAGAGGTGTTTGCCAATTGAACAGCTGATCTTCCACCAACGTAAGAAAATACATAGTGGTAAACTGCTTTGTTCTCAGATTGTAGGAGTAAGTTCATGGCTCTTTCTGTTGGATGGTTGAAAATAAAGTCTGACGCAAAAGACGTAATTTCATTCTGTAAGTCCTCACCAGGCGTTTCATCTCCAATGTAAAAATGTCTTACTAAATCTGCCATGTCATCAAAATCAGTGACGTCAAATCCAAACCCAAGCAAATCTTTGAACGAGTAGTTAGTGTAAAAGTCCGTACTTTTTCCCGCATGCTGGAATATCAGTTCTTGACTAGCATAACCAATGATCACTGGTATAGTTTTAGCCTTCTCAGTGCTTGCTACATTTGGATTTACTGTGACAAATCTTTCTACACCTTCAAATTCTTTTTCCACACAAACTTTAGTTAAGGGTTCGGTAGAATACTGCGAGTTTTTTTTCAGCTCAGCTCCTGCTGCAATCACAACTTCTACAGGGACTTTAGATATGAAATATATAGCCTCATCAAGATCATCAGTAACAAGGCCCAAAATGTTTGCAATATTTAAAGGAACATTATCATTAGTATCTTCTATAGCCCATGGTGATGTAGCGGGACCACTCTGGATGATAGCTTGATTAAACAGCTTCTCATTATCAAACAGCAAATGTAAATGTACAGACATAGCACCGGCACTTTCTCCGAAAATAGTTACTTTAGTGTTATCACCACCAAATGATCCAATATTTTCATTGATCCACTTTAAAGCCAGCACTTGGTCTTTTAAGCCAATATTTCCAGGAGCTTGAGGATTGTCAGTGCACATGAAGCCATAGATTCCTAACCTGTAATTAATTGAGACCACTATGACGTCCTTCTCTAGCAAATAATTGGGAGTTCCAATTATATTGGTGCCACTTCCTTCAATAAAAGCTCCTCCATGGATGTAAACCATTATGGGAAGTTGGTTTGCAGAGTGAGCTTGATTAGGTACGTAGATATTCAAATTGAGGCATTGTATTACGCCCACGATGTCTCCTTGCATTGTGACTTGAGGGCACATTACTGAGCTGTCGTATGCATTGAATGTATCATCGAAAGCGGGAAAGGCGATCGACGGCTGAAACAGATAATAAGGTTGTTATTACATCGAAATTGTCATACTTTTAGATTGTTTATAAATTGACTACGCTCTGATTAAACTGTAAGGGTTAATATTTATTTATATACTAGTTTGGGGCCCGTTGTAAATGTTATAACAGTAAGTTCGTAATCTATGTCTTCTAGTGAATTTATAACCAACTTACATGTCATAGTAAGTAGAACTGCTCTGAAATAAACTTATTCTTACTAGGGTCTATAAGTTTTTATTGATTGCATAATTTATTATTTTCTCATCATTTTAATATAATCATAATAATGTACGTTTGGCTTAATATTAGGTTAAGCTTTATTGGTATTAGCCATTGTGTTAGCAAATCATTGTCATAGCATTTTACATTTTTGCTTGTTTCTATACTTGTTTAATTAGTTAATTATTATGTTTTTACTAAAATATGACTTAACCATTTGTTCTTTGTAGTGTGCAGGTGTTTCAATAAAAAGTTTTATGTATCTATCTATCCTACCTATTGTGATTATATATTACAAAGAAATTGGAAAATATATAATTTAGAAAACGCTGAATTTGGAAGTCATCGCCGACACCAACTTTCACAAGAGCTACTATTATCTAATCTGCGTCGTAGACTGAAGCTAGTTAAAGATAAATGAAATGTTATATGATATAGAAGACGTTGTGTAAGTAGGTCCTCCGAATATGAGTTTCCCGGGCAAGATATTTTATCTTAAGATAGGAAATTTCGAAATTGTAGCACTCAGGTTCAAGAGTAACACTTAACAAAAGTCACCGCTGATAAAGTAAACGACACAAAATAAACTTGCAATACATTGCGTGCCAAGTACATATTACTTATTACAATAGCAGGAGCGAAAAAATGTATTGTGCAAAAGAAATTACTTTGCACTACGCATTATTACTTTGTGCCCATTGCCGTAGAGCATGCATGTCAAACTGCAAGTTATGGATGGGCCGCATGCATATGGACCGTAGAAACAGTGGGCCGCAAAACCCAAAATCAATTTTTATTTCTACTCTATATATATCTGTAAATCTGTAAGTGAAAAGACGCTTAAATAACGAAAAATCATCTTGGAGCTTAGAAATCTTGAAAACGCATTTCAAATTCGGCCTGAAGTCTTCTCAATTTATCGGTATGGTACTTGTTATTTGATATTGGGACACTTGGTTTTCCTGAAGGCTGTTCTTAAAAGTGGATCGGGCCGCAATCAAATGCGTTGAGGGCCGCATGCGGCCTGCGGGCCGTGAGTTTGACATGCCTGCCGTAGAGACGTACAGAAGCCAAGACTTTGGTTTCTGAATTAGGGCGCAGGTTTCGGGAAAAACGTGGTGACTCCCACTCCGGCTCGTCCCTGATGCTAAGGTTGGCCATAGCCATCCAGCGTGGTAACGCTGCCATTATAATGGGCACCTTTGCACCGCAGACAGTGAGGGGCGGGTTATTTGAATAATAATAATGTGACATTGTTTTAATTGTAATTTAATTTTGGCGATTTCATTGTATTTTTAATATTTAATTATATTTAACTAATTTTGTACATATATGATTTATTCAATTGTATGTAATATTTATACAAAAATAAATTTGAGCTACATTTTTAAGCTTATTCCATTTTAACGATGGCTTCAATACAAAGGCACATATTCATATTCATTTATTCTGTTTCCACATGTGCATATTGACATGTACTTACAAGTTAAGAAGTGGCCCAACTTATTAGTCGACCGGAGGGCTATCTGTGTCTAGTCAGGTGAGATAGTGGTCAAAATGTACCCTATACAAACTATGGTTTTAATCAGGTTCAAAATTTTTTGTGCTGTAAATTTTAGCTTAAGGAGTACAGACAGAGGCAGTAACTTTTCCATACTAAAAAAAATAGGGTAAAAAGCATCATGTTTAAATGTATAATCTTTTCAGCCACCAAGTTGCACAATTGGTGGCTGGGCCCTCCGATGAACCGACGATTTGGTCAAACCACGGGGAGCCGATGGATGCAGGAGGCAAGCAGCTGCTTAAGGTGACGCTCTATGGAAGAGGCCTATGTTCAGCAGTGGGCGCCTTCAGGCTGATGATGATGATGATGTGACTTGGTGATGTAGGTACGGATACGGAAACAACAGATTAGCTTTAACTGTTCAACTTATATATGTTATACCTGCTTAGAAATATTAGAATAAGATTCTATGAATGATAAGCTAATGAGTGTTTTTATACTACAACAAATTATTTACGGTAAAGGTCTTCTTACATAAAAAAAATAACCACACTCACGCTTAGGTTCTAACTGCGTTCAGCTTATGTAGGTGAAATGCAAATTGAAGCTCTAAACTCACACGCTTAAACTGAGTTTAGCTTGAACTGATCGCGTTTGTTTGTCACGTTGAAATCGGCCCTACACACAAATACCAACAATTCACAAACACACAGCAATAAATTTTAATCACGTGCTCACTTTTTCACTCACTCAAAATATCGCATGATTATTATTTAAAAACGGTTACTGTATCATTATTTGAAAATACTGTTTAGGAAGGAAATAAGTAGGTACCAGCAATGCTTATTATCAGTGATTTTGATTGTTAGGGGAAAAAATCCCGTTAGTTCTGACTAATCTAACCACCAATTTGGGAAACATCGATTTTTCTAACGATTTCATATGAATATCGACAGGCCTTTTAGCTCAGTTAGTAGTAGCCCTGCCTACTGAACTGTAGGTTGTGGGTTCGATTCCTACCCAGGACAAACATTTGTGTGATGTACATTAGGGTTTGTTTTGTGTCTGGGTGTTTTATTAGGGTTCCGTACCCAAAGGGTAAAACGGACCCTATTACTAAGGCTCCGCTGTCTGTCTGTCCGTCTGTCACCAGGCTGTACCTCATGAACCGTGATATTTAGATAGTTGAAATTTTTACACATAATGTTTTCTGTTGTCACTATAACAACAAATACTATAAAATAAAATAAAATAAATATTTAAGGGGGCTTCCATACAACAAACGTGATTTTTTTGACGTTTTATAGATAATGGTATGGAACCCTTCGTGCACGAGTCCGACTCGCCCTTGGCTGGTTTTTATTACGTTCTATATATGTATTTACAAACAAAAAGTATATATATTATATATTATACCAGTTATTCGGTACCCATAATACAAGGTCTGCTTAGTTTGGCGCTGTGTGAAATGTCCACAAATAAATAAATAAAAAAAAAACTTAAAAAAGAACTTACCGAAAACGGGTTTTCTTCATCAACAAGCGCATACGGGATTCCCAAAAACTTCGAATACTCTCCATTATCTGACCTCAAGCCCCTTACAAGTCCTAGCTTAGTCTGAACTAAAGGGTCAATTCTGGTCTCCAATATTGAGACCACTAAGGAGCTGTAAATTATTACTAAAATTGTTGCGAACTGCCACATGGTCACGACTACTTTGATACTGTTTAAATTTGAAAATGACGAATACATCGATGCATTCTATCACTGATAACCATGAGAGCACCTTATCTAAACGTTCGTACCACTTGAGAGAGACCGTGGCTCAGCGGTTACTCATTTCAAACTGACGCACCCAGGTTCAAATCCAACTCAGCCTTGCAATGACTTTTCAAAGTTATTTTATTTGTGGGATTTGTACTCGCTCTTACAATTGTATTCTTCTTCTTCTTCTCGTGTAGGCAAGTGGTCAGCCCTGGTATCAGATTTTTAGGTCACCCAAAGGCTTCTAACTTGGCTTAACGACTATTGTCTTACGACCGACGGCGAAGCACGGTAGCACTCAGTTGTAAATACCACTTTTTGCTGTAGCGGTCACCCATCAAAGTAGTGACCGCAGTGAACGTTGCTTAACTTTACCGATTGGTTAGAAACGGCCAGTTGTGCTTCGCTATGAGCGCTAAACTTTTTTGCAATGGTGAAGGAAAAGGTCTTGTGGGAACCGGCATGTATAAGAACCACAAAACTCGAGAACATAATCATGTGTGATCCGTCAACCCGCACTTGGACATTTGCTTAACTGTCGTGCGTGCTATACTGTTTCTATGCACGCGGCGCTTGTGGCCAGACTGTTTTCTACACCACTATTATAAAGAAGAAAGATTTGTATTTTTATGTGTATGTTTGTAATGAATAAACTCAAAAACTACTGTGCCGATTTCAAAAATTCTTTCACCATTGGAAAGCTACATTCACCTTGAGTAACATAGGCTACACCACTACACGTGCGAAGCCGGGGCGAGCCGCTAGTACTAGATAATTAGGTGAATATCAGCACTTATTATTTTTGTTATTTGGAAAGAGAATTTAGTACTGAGCACCCTCAGTCAATACGTTCAACCATGCATAGTAATCTCTTTGACTAAGAAAGAACTAAAAATAGTAGCTTAATTCTCAAAGTAAGTACTTAAGTTTAGTTTTATAAATAAATAAATATAAATAAAAATCAATAGTAAGACTTAAGGATGTTTCACTGTAGAACAAATACAACTCATATTGGTGAATGACCGCCTACACTAAGCTTTAGCAATTTAAATATTCTATCCCCTATAAATTTCTACGTAAATAGAATAGATTTGATGATGTATATCTGAATCAGAAAGCAAATTTGACTTTGTGAACTGGTAAATACGTACAAAGAGTGAATTTTCACCCTCTGTAGGTTGATGCACCTGAATTTATAATCAAAACAATTATTTGATGTTTTAAATGTTCTTTGTAGTAGTGTAATTAGTGGCCTTTAGTATAAGTATTGTAGTTTTTATTATTGTACTAAGGCATTTCCCGTTAAAACAAATATTAGAACTAGCACAGAAAATTTTCAACACTCAATATAAAATAGTTGTGGGGCCGCGGGAGCTCATCACGTTTTCCAAAGATTATCAAAGCGCCTGGTCAGTGCGACGCATGGCCAAAATGCTGGCACTTTACTTGGCATAACGAATTAGGATTGGAACTCAACGGGGCAATGCTGGCAGCATGTTGGATGCGTTAGCTAGTGGGCTGGAGTATTTGGTCCCCCCACTCGGGGGACCGACGACCTGGTGAAAGCCGCGGGGAGCCGATGGATGCAGGAGGCGAGCAGCCGCTCAAGGTGGCGTGCTCTGGGGGAGGCCTATGTTCAGCAGTGGACGTCTTCAGGCTGTTAGTGATGATGATGATGATAGCTCAGCATGGCTAGTATAAAGTTCAAATGTTCTTCAATTCAATCGCAATTCAAACATTCTTGCTTCTATCCTTGAACTGGCGCCATGGTTTTTCCTCTGCACATCTGCGTTATTTTATTTTCACTGTAAAACTTGTAAAACTTGTAGTTTATTTTACGTAGAGAGCATCATTATTCTCAGAATGCTAAGCGACAGCGATAAGTGTGGGTACACCTGCATCATAAACTCCGCCGTTAAGGGCCGGTGCGCCTGAATTATTGAGGGCTCCAAAAAGGCGCACACTTCACTTGAGACTGGGGTGGCAAACTGGGGCAAACGGTTTCGAATGTAGACAAAATTGTGAGTTATATTATTGTGTATGTGTTTTTATTATTATATTAAAAAAATAAGTACCTATAGTCGTCATTTTGGAGTCGGCATAGTTGATCCATTTAACAAAAATGTTACGCTTCTGGGATAACGTAGCGCTCGGTAAATGCCACTTTTTTCGGGCACCCATCCAAGTAGTGACTGCGGCGAACTTTGCCTTGTCAAGTTTCGTCGTGAGTACACAAATACTTACCTATAGTTTTTGAAATTATTATGTGAACAGTATATTTTTTATAACAAAGCGATCCTTAATCACTAGTTAAGTTAGTTTTTAGCTGATGTCGACATTTCATCCATAAACTGATTATTTTATCAATGAAATCTCGTCTTTATACTAGACTTCTACTTTTCGTCTTTTTTTTCGTCTTTTTCTTGTCTTTCTACTATTTTTTAGTCGTGAATCAATAGTAGGTTTATAAAGTATGTAAATATAGACTAAGAGCCCTTAACTCACCGAGATGCCATGGCGACGTCGCCGGCTACGTAACCAACCAATTCATATTGAAATGTATGGCAGTTAACTCACTTGGCAACGGTTTGGCAACGTTGTCAATTTGGAAGCATAGCCACAATCAACGGGCACTTTGTGGAGAGTGGACACCTGGCACACTGGCGACGTCGCCAATTTAATGTACATGAGCAAGCTGCATCTCATTCACTCTGTGTCCAACCGCCCCCTAATTACCTAATTTGCGACAGGCGTAAATCTCGCGGTGATTGCTGTCACACATCATTAGTGGTGTCGAGCATGTATGCTACGCTACTCCACTAATGATGTATGACAGCAATCACCGCGAGATTTACGCCTGTCGCAAATTAGGTAATTAGGGGGCCGGTCGCCAAGGAGGACGCACAGCGCACATGTGTTATGTCGAACGAGTTTTGATACAGAAAGATTCGCCACTGGCTACTCCACTTGGCAACCGAAGGTAGCCAGAGGCAGCCATGGCTACGTAGCCGGCGACAACGCCATGGCATCTCGGTGAGTTTGGGCTCTATGTAGGAACATTGTAGGTCAAGAAACCACTGTTAATATTCATCCCTTAAAACCACAGACTAGCATTATACACTTTGTAAGATAATAGTCGTATTTTTCACCTTAAATATTTTATGGGTGACATCAAACGTTAAGGAACAAAATGAGGTATAAATTGCTGAATTATTCGCGTATCGGTTCACGTTTCAACTCTGGTAAATACACAGACAGATTTTTTTTTTGTAAATGGTTGACGTGACGAGCAAGTCGTTCGCCTGATGTTAAACGTCACGGCTGCCCATAACAGATTGCAGTATCACTCGAAACTCTTTAATAAAGTTTCGCCTGTATTGCGCACGTCATCCTGAGACATCACGCAGTCTAGTAATAAGATTACTAGACCTACTTCAAAAATCAAGTAGTGAAATCATTGTACGTGGCTTTACATGAATAACGTATAATCTACCTTCTTTAACCAGTTACACAAACTAAAGTCAAACATAACCTAATATAAACCTAATCAAATACCAAAGTCCCGAGCCGAGCCATCAAAGTCATCTAGGGTTACTATAACCACTTGTGGTTTAATTTACATGAGAGCGGCATTCCAACATTTGTCTATTTGATTGTAACGTAGGTGTACCCTCGCAACTCGCAAGTCTTTTCTAATATAACGGATTTGAATTATGTGACGTCATCCACGCAGCGACTTCGCTACACAGACACAAACGAAAGGCTTCAATTGCCTTAATTTCATCATCATCATCAGCCTGAAGATCTCCACTGCTGGACATAGGCCTCCCCAGAGAACGCCACTTTGAGTGGCTGCTCGCCTCCTGCATCCATTGGCTCCCCGTGGTTTAAACCAGATCGTCAGCCCTCTTTTTTATTGATTGATAGGCTTGCACTTGACCACTATCTCACCTGATGGTAAGTGACGATGCGGTCTAGGATGTAACGCGCTTGCCTAGAAGATACCTGTGCACTCTCGACTCCATCATTGTAGTTTTCGGGAAATACAGACGCCGGCAAAGTGTTCCACTCTATGGCTGTTCGCATGATAAATGTGGAAGTAAATTGCTTTGTCCGCATATGTGGGATGTTAACCATGTAACGATGGCGTTAGATAGCCAGTCTACGTCGCATCTTTTGGTTCGTGATCGCCACTCGAGAACATTTCTTCCCCATCGGTTATCAGTTCTACGAGCGATGTAGCCTGCCCATTGCCATTTTAACTCAACAATTCTATCGCACACGCTGTGTTATAAACTTTTCAAAAAATACAATCGCACGTGTAGCAGTAGGTATTAGTTTTTAAATATAAATAATGTACCTACTACTACTTGACCTTTCCAAAAATCACGCAAATGTTACCTAAATCAAGTTTAGATTAAAAATAATTTACATTACGTGGAATGTAATAGGTTCTCGACGTTTGACCTTTGAGTTTTGATTTTCTTGCATGCGACCGTAATAAAATATAGGTAGAGGCGTAAGCTGTGGCAGTTAAAAGGAAGTGAAGTAAAGACATGATAAGTCATAAATATGAATGATATGCCGTGTGATCCCAATGTACGAATAGGACCACCCTATTTCTTCCCGTGGGTGCCTTAAGAGCCGGATAAGGTATGTGCATCTGGTCAGATCACATCCTTAAATCCATGAGACAAAAAAAGCAGGTTTAGTATAAAAATTCTGAAAATTAGATGGAGTTGTTCAAAAATTGCTCGTTGAAGTGACAACCGATGGGGAAGAAAGGTTCTCGAGTGGCGACCACGAACCGGAAGACGCAGCGTAGGCCGACCCTCCACTAGGTGGACCGACGACCTAGTCAGAACCGCAGGGAGCCGATGGATGCAGGAAGCAAGCAGCCGCTCAAAGTGGCGCTCTTTGGGGGAGGCCTATGTTCAGCAGTGGAAGTATTCAGGCTGATGATGATGATGAAGATGATGATGATGTTGATCCAAAAATTTGTAAAACGCGATAGGGTATATCCAAGAAATGAGCAGCAGCATTTGATTCTCCTCAGTACATTAAAACCTTCTGCGATCACCGAGCCGGCTGCAAAGCGTGGTGGTTATATGGCAAGCTCCCTATGATAAGCGTCCACAGTGGCGATTTATGGAGCATGTGTTAACCAGTGGACGTCTTCCGACATTTGATGTGATGTGTTTTCTATATACATATATATATATCAACGCGTCAGCACAGACTATTTCAATTTCACACTCATCTACGTTTCAACCGCAGCACCCGTTGGGTAAATTCTACCTAAGTAGGTATTTGCAGACAACCCTAATAGGCCCAAACTAAAGTCAACTTCACCTTACAACCCATCCCAGGACAGAGATACCGGAGATACGAATCAACCCTATTTGTATTACATTACCAGTCATTTTATACAGCACGTTAAGCATAAAAGTGAGATGTAAAAAATGGTGTTTTTTTATCGTGTCATCATCAGCCTGAAAACGTCCACTGCTGAATTTAGGCCTCCCCCACAGAGTGCTACTGTAAGTGATTGTTTGCCTTCTGCAACCATCGGCTCCCCGTGGTTTTGACTAGGTCGTCGGACCACCTAATATGGACCGGCCTACGCTACGTCTTCCGGTTCGTGGTTGCCTCTAGAAGACCTTTTGCTTTTTCTTATCGCATACTTTATCACAATTAATATATAGACCTATAGGCCCCATTTCATTTATAGTATACACAATTTAATTTCGCACGAAGAATCCAACTTGGCTGGGCAGGGTTCAGGTATTTTCGACTTATGCTTTCGTCCAGAATACCTACCGCAGAGCCAGAAAAGAAAGGTTTTCATTAAGTGTGTATTGCCAGTGATGACTGGCACTGAGACGCGGTATCTTACTGTTGGCTTCATTATTAAGCTCAAAGTCCCGCAACGAGCTATGGAGAGAGCTATGCTCGGTGTTTCCGGAATAAGGAGATCCGCAGGAGAACTAAAGTGACCGATATAACTCATAGAAATAGTAAGTCCAAATGACAATGGGCAGGCTACATCAATTGTAGAACCAACAACCGATGGGGAAGAAAGGTTGTTAAGCGGCGACCACGAACCGGAAGATGCAGTGTAGGCCGGCCTCCGCTGGGTAGACTGACGATCTAGTGAAAACCGCGGGGAATCGATGGATACAGGAGGCAAGCACCGCTCTGTGGCGAGGGAGGCCTATGTACAGCAGTCGACGTCTTTAGGCTGTTGATGATGATGATGATGATATACAATAAAGGGTCTATCTTAATCTTCCCGTAGTCCTATTATGTATTCTGTGCCAACCGACGTGCAATATAAAATGTTAAACACTGTACTTACGTAAGTTATGAACCACCTGTGGTTTAGAAGGGGCACGTCAACTTTCAGGCTTGGGTTGTATGATCCGTTTACATAGCGCTGGTAAAATTTAAAAATAATAAAGTACTTAGTAGAATCCAAAAATATCGGTTTAGAATACTTTTTTGCGGACCAAGTGCCTTCATTTTTTAAATAAACTACAATAATACTAGCCAGTACCTATAACTATGATGCTCTTAAAATTAGCAAGCTGAAATGGCAAAGGGCAGGCCATATCGCTCGTAGAACTGACAACTGATGGGGTAGAAAGGTTCTCGAGTGGCGAGTACGAACCGGAAGACGCAGCGTAGGCCGGCCCCTCACTCGGTGGATCGACGATCTGGTGAAAGCCGCGGGGAGCCGATGGATGCAGGATGCGAGCAGCTGCTCAAAGTGGCGCTCTTTGGGGGATGCCTAAGTTCAGCAGCGGGCATCTTCAGGCTGATGATGATGATTAATATGAATAGATAGCTAATTTATTTACACATTTAATGCCAGTATGTAGACAACAAAATTCTAATGGTAAATTTAGCCCTTAAAACTCTAACTCATACTGTCTGTACCTCTCTTAAAAGTAACAGCCCAATTAAACCATAAACCTGAGAGAAACTGAGTGAAGTTCATTTATTATTGTTAGAAGCACATCCGTACCGCAATCAAGGATTCCCTAAGGAACGATTACCACATGGAGTCGCGATGCTAATACAGCTTATAACCAGTGAAATGTGGTAAAGCTATATGATTTTATTATGAGTCCCTGTGCAATTTTGTCAAAAAACGGTGATACAAAACATAGTTAATAAATAGATTAGTTAGTAAATAGTTAAATAGTTAATAAATATGTAAATAATTAATAAATTTGTAAATAAATAGATTTACAATTATTATGTGGACTCACGACTGGTCATGCAAAACGGCGGAGAGAGGATGGCTAAAGGCAAGCAGCCGCTTAAGTGGAGGCCTATGTTCAGCAGTGGATGTCATGTTTTTCACTTATATGTGACTTTAAGAAAAAATTGTACCATATTTTGTAAGTAAGTACCTATGTATATGTGTATACTGTTTACCTATATTTTATTGTAGGAGGGTTAAAAGAGTCAGCATAACAGGGTAATCAGCATAGACTTTGGTGACTGCTTGCCGTCAGGTGAACCGTACGTTGGTGTTGTAAATAAAACCAAGAGCACTGTGTGAAATATTCTGTTTAAGCTTCTGTTCAAACTTCGGTTCAAACCTCTGTTTAAACTTCTGTTTAAGCTTCTGTTTAAACTTCTGTTTAAACTTCTGTTTAAACTTCTGTTTAAACTTCTGTTCAAACTTCTATTTAAACTTATGTTCAAACTTCTGTTTAAACTTCTGAAATAAAAAACGATCTCACCAAATTAATTTCTAAAAATAGAAACAAATTAATAAATTGACGACATTTGTTTACTGCCTTTATAATAAAAAACATAGCATTCAGCTAGCTTTTGGTGAAAGTTGTTCCTAACAGCATCAAGGACGATCCCGTCCATCCCTCGCTTAGCTTAATGAAGGCACAATCGCCAGCAATCAGTGGCGGCGATCTGCCAACTCGATGTCGGTTGTGTTTGTTACAACGACTTCATTCTATAATCATATTATTATACAGGATGTTGCTTTGATCCTCTCCATATTTGTAAATTCCACACTTAATTAGTAGCCGAACATACATAATTTAAATGGTTTTTGTGATGAAACACAAATAGTCATAGGAGGCCTTTGTGTGGGTGTGTGGCGCGGAAAGGAACGCCTTAGACAGGGTGATTTCACAATTTTTACAATCTATCTTATGTTTTAAATGAGGTCGCACACACGTACGGTTTTATTCTTTTCTTCTCAATCGTGTCGCTCTTGACAGAGCGGTCGTGGTAGTCACGAAGAGTGGTTGGCTGATGTAGCTCGCCTCACGACATCTCGCCGTCTCTCCCTCATCAGATCAAGTCTGCGGTGGGCGGTCCCTTGCATGAGTGTACCAGAATGACCACCAGCATTCTGGTACACTCATGCAAGGGACCGCCCACCGCAGACTTGATTTGGTCAGTCCTTCGCATTACTAGCCAGTATTTTTATAGGGTATAATTTTTTTTTAGTTTCGATCCTCAACCTTGCCTCAATGGCTTATCTAATAAGTTAAGTGCAGTTTGCGAGGCCATCGCTCCGTGCCTCGGAGAGGACGTTACGTCGTCGGTCCCGGTTGTCATACATCCATAACATCAATCAACACCTATGAACTATCAATGAACACCTATGGCAATCGTCAAGGTTAGTCAGAAGGCTGATATAATCTGACGCCTGATTAAACCATCCCTGTTAGTGGTCCCTTATGGGTAGCGAGGTCAGCCGGCAGTCGCTCGCGTAGTTCTGGTCTTCTTCTTCTTCTCGTGTAGGCAAGTGGTCAGCCCTGTTGTCAGAATTATTAGGCCGCCCAAAAGCTTCTGACTTGGCTGAACGACGATTGTGTTACGACAACAGGCGGGACCAACGGCTAGTAGTTCTGGTAGTTTGCCACTACAGGTTAGATTGGGACCCGACCCCAATAACAATTGGGAAAAGGCAAAGAGGATGATAACTAGCTGCCTACACCCCGCGGTTTAATCCACATATAAAAAGTATACTATATGTTAAGCCAGCGTATAAGCTGTAAAAACTATTACCAGAATTCATTCAAATACGTCCACTCAGTGCATCTTGAAGAGTCATCATCATCAGCCTGAAGACGTCCACTGCTGAACATAGGCCTCCCAAAGAGCGCCACTTTTAGCAGTTGCTTGCCTCCTGCATCCATCGGATCCCCACGGTTATGACCAGGTCGTCGGTCCACCTAGTGACGGCTGGCCTACGCTTTGTCTTCAGGTTCGTGGTCGCCACTGAATAAATATGTGTGAACATTTCACACAGAAAAAGAGTGCCGGATATAGCTCTTAGAATCAGCAAGTTGAAATGGCATCGCTCGTATATAGAACTGATAACCCATAGGCAAGAAAGGTTCTCGAGTGGCGACCACAAACCAGAAGACGCAGCGTGGGCCGGCCCCCCACTCGGTGGACCGACGACCTGGTGAAAGCCTTGGGGAGCAGATAAATGCAGGAAGCGAGCAGCCGCTCAAAGTGGCACTGTATGGGCACCGGTGTGAAGTTAGCGGCCTAAAGTTAGCGGCCTAAGATAACCCTACCAAATTAAAAAGTCACGGCTTCCGACATCCTTCGGTATGGCTCTGTTGAGCCTGTCAGAAGAAAATCATGAACTCTAAGTGCTCGCGAAATGAAGAAATAAAAATCTGTGTAATTTCTCGGTGCTATGACCGAAATTAAGACACTTTGATATGAAAAGTGGGCGTGTGCCGGGAAAATAAAATCACCATTCAATGGGGCTTTAAAAGACCTTCCATACGAGGTACATTTCTATATCTCCAGGTACTTCAGAAATGAGAAAATAATAAAAACCTGTAAAAAAAACTCGGTGGTATGGCTGAAATTGAGACACTTTAATATGAAAAGTGGGCGTGTGTCCGGAAAATAAAATAAGCATTCAATGAAGCTTTGAAAGGCCTTCCATTCGATGTACATCTCTATATCTCCAGGTACTTCAGAAATGAGGAAATAATACAAATCTGTAAAAAATCTCGGTGGTGTTGCCGAAATTGAGACACTTTAATATGAAAAGTGGGCATGTGTATGGAAAATGAAATCAGCATTCAATGAAGCTTTGAAGGGCCTTCCATTTGATGTACATTTCTATATCTCCAGGTACTTCAGAAATGAGGAAATAAGACAAATCTGTTAAAAATCTCGGTGGTATGGCTGAAATTGAAACACTTTAATATGAAAAGCGGGCGTGTGTCCGGAAAATAAAATAAGCATTCAATGAAGCTTTGAAGGGCCTTCCATTTGATGCACATTTCTATATCTCCAGGTACTTCAGAAATGAGGAAATAATACAAATCTGTAAAAAATCTCGGTGGTGTTGCCGAAATTGAAACACTTTAATATGAAAAGTGGGCGTGTGTCCGGAAAATAAAATAAGCATTCAATGAAGCTTTGAAGGGCCTTCCATTTGATGTACATTTCTATATCTCCAGGTACTTCAGAGATGAGGAAATAAGACAAATCTGTTAAAAATCTCGGTTGTGTTGCCGAAATTGAAACACTTTAATATGAAAAGTGGGCGTGTGTCCGGAAAATAAAATAAGCATTCAATGAAGCTTTGAAGGGCCTTCCATTTGATGTACATTTCTATATCTCCAGGTACTTCAGAAATGAGGAAATAAGACAAATCTGTTAAAAATCTCGGTGGTATGGCTGAAATTGAAACACTTTAATATGAAAAGTGGGCGTGTGTCCGGAAAATAAAATAAGCATTCAATGAAGCTTTGAAGGGCCTTCCATTTGATGTACATTTCTGTATCTCCAGGTACTTGAGAAATGAGGAAATAAAATAAATCTGTAAAAAATCTCAGTGGTGTTGCCGAAATTGAGACACTTTAATATGAAAAGTGGGCGTGTGTCCGGAAAATAAAATAAGCATTCAATGAAGCTTTGAAGGGCCTTCCATTTGATGTACATTTCTATATCTCCAGGTACTTCAGAAATGAGGAAATAATACAAATCTGTAAAAAATCTCGGTGGTGTTGCCGAAATTGAAACACTTTAATATGAAAAGTGGGCGTGTGTCCGGAAAATAAAATAAGCATTCAATGAAGCTTTGAAGGGCCTTCCATTTGATGCACATTTCTATATCTCCAGGTACTTCAGAAATGAGGAAATAATACAAATCTGTAAAAAATCTCGGTGGTGTTGCCGAAATTGAAACACTTTAATATGAAAAGTGGGCGTGTGTCCGGAAAATAAAATAAGCATTCAATGAAGCTTTGAAGGGCCTTCCATTTGATGTACATTTCTATATCTCCAGGTACTTCAGAAATGAGGAAATAATACAAATCTGTAAAAAATCTCGGTGGTGTTGCCGAAATTGAAACACTTTAATATGAAAAGTGGGCGTGTGTCCGGAAAATAAAATAAGCATTCAATGAAGCTTTGAAGGGCCTTCCATTTGATGTACATTTCTATATCTCCAGGTACTTCAGAAATGAGGAAATAAGACAAATCTGTTAAAAATCTCGGTGGTATGGCTGAAATTGAAACACTTTAATATGAAAAGTGGGCGTGTGTCCGGAAAATAAAATAAGCATTCAATGAAGCTTTGAAGGGCCTTCCATTTGATGTACATTTCTATATCTCCAGGTACTTCAGAAATGAGGAAATAATACAAATCTGTAAAAAATCTCGGTGGTGTTGCCGAAATTGAAACACTTTAATATGAAAAGTGGGCGTGTGTCCGGAAAATAAAATAAGCATTCAATGAAGCTTTGAAGGGCCTTCCATTTGATGTACATTTCTATATCTCCAGGTACTTCAGAAATGAGGAAATAAGACAAATCTGTTAAAAATCTCGGTGGTATGGCTGAAATTGAAACACTTTAATATGAAAAGTGGGCGTGTGTCCGGAAAATAAAATAAGCATTCAATGAAGCTTTGAAGGGCCTTCCATTTGATGTACATTTCTATATCTCCAGGTACTTCAGAAATGAGGAAATAATACAAATCTGTAAAAAATCTCGGTGGTGTTGCCGAAATTGAAACACTTTAATATGAAAAGTGGGCGTGTGTCCGCAAAATAAAATAAGCATTCAATGAAGCTTTGAAGGGCCTTCCATTTGATGCACATTTCTATATCTCCAGGTACTTCAGAAATGAGGAAATAATACAAATCTGTAAAAAATCTCGGTGGTGTTGCCGAAATTGAAACACTTTAATATGAAAAGTGGGCGTGTGTCCGGAAAATAAAATAAGCATTCAATGAAGCTTTGAAGGGCCTTCCATTTGATGTACATTTCTATATCTCCAGGTACTTCAGAAATGAGGAAATAATACAAATCTGTAAAAAATCTCGGTGGTGTTGCTGAAATTGAAACACTTTAATATGAAAAGTGGGCGTGTGTCCGGAAAATAAAATAAGCATTCAATGAAGCTTTGAAGGGCCTTCCATTTGATGTACATTTCTATATCTCCAGGTACTTCAGAAATGAGGAAATAAGACAAATCTGTTAAAAATCTCGGTGGTATGGCTGAAATTGAAACACTTTAATATGAAAAGTGGGCGTGTGTCCGGAAAATAAAATAAGCATTCAATGAAGCTTTGAAGGGCCTTCCATACAATGTACATTTCTATATCTCCAGGTACTTCAGAAATGAGGAAATAATACAAATCTGTAAAAAATCTCGGTGGTGTTGCCGAAATTGAAACACTTTAATATGAAAAGTGGGCGTGTGTCCGGAAAATAAAATAAGCATTCAATGAAGCTTTGAAGGGCCTTCCATTTGATGTACATTTCTATATCTCCAGGTACTTCAGAAATGAGGAAATAATACAAATCTGTAAAAAATCTCGGTGGTGTTGCCGAAATTGAAACACTTTAATATGAAAAGTGGGCGTGTGTCCGGAAAATAAAATAAGCATTCAATGAAGCTTTGAAGGGCCTTCCATTTGATGTACATTTCTATATCTCCAGGTACTTCAGAAATGAGGAAATAATACAAATCTGTAAAAAATCTCGGTGGTGTTGCCGAAATTGAAACACTTTAATATGAAAAGTGGGCGTGTGTCCGGAAAATAAAATAAGCATTCAATGAAGCTTTGAAGGGCCTTCCATTTGATGCACATTTCTATATCTCCAGGTACTTCAGAAATGAGGAAATAATACAAATCTGTAAAAAATCTCGGTGGTGTTGCCGAAATTGAAACACTTTAATATGAAAAGTGGGCGTGTGTCCGGAAAATAAAATAAGCATTCAATGAAGCTTTGAAGGGCCTTCCATTTGATGTACATTTCTATATCTCCAGGTACTTCAGAAATGAGGAAATAAGACAAATCTGTTAAAAATCTCGGTGGTATGGCTGAAATTGAAACACTTTAATATGAAAAGTGGGCGTGTGTCCGGAAAATAAAATAAGCATTCAATGAAGCTTTGAAGGGCCTTCCATTTGATGTACATTTCTGTATCTCCAGGTACTTGAGAAATGAGGAAATAAAACAAATCTGTAAAAAATCTCGGTGGTGTTGCCGAAATTGAGACACTTTAATATGAAAAGTGGGCGTGTGTCCGGAAAATAAAATAAGCATTCAATGAAGCTTTGAAGGGCCATCCATTTGATGTACATTTCTATATCTCCAGGTACTTCAGAAATGAGGAAATAAGACAAATCTGTTAAAAATCTCGGTGGTATGGCTGAAATTGAAACACTTTAATATGAAAAGTGGGCGTGTGTCCGGAAAATAAAATAAGCATTCAATGAAGCTTTGAAGGGCCTTCCATTTGATGTACATTTCTATATCTCCAGGTACTTCAGAAATGAGGAAATAATACAAATCTGTAAAAAATCTCGGTGGTGTTGCCGAAATTGAGACACTTTAATATGAAAAGTGGGCGTGTGTCCGGAAAATAAAATAAGCATTCAATGAAGCTTTGAAGGGCCTTCCATTTGATGTACATTTCTATATCTCCAGGTACTTCAGAAATGAGGAAATAATACAAATCTGTAAAAAATCTCGGTGGTGTTGCCGAAATTGAAACACTTTAATATGAAAAGTGGGCGTGTGTCCGGAAAATAAAATAAGCATTCAATGAAGCTTTGAAGGGCCTTCCATTTGATGCACATTTCTATATCTCCAGGTACTTCTGAAATGAGGAAATAAGACAAATCTGTTAAAAATCTCGGTGGTATGGCTGAAATTGAAACACTTTAATATGAAAAGTGGGCGTGTGTCCGGAAAATAAAATAAGCATTCAATGAAGCTTTGAAGGGCCTTCCATTTGATGTACATTTCTATATCTCCAGGTACTTCAGAAATGAGGAAATAATACAAATCTGTAAAAAATCTCGGTGGTGTTGCTGAAATTGAAACACTTTAATATGAAAAGTGGGCGTGTGTCCGGAAAATAAAATAAGCATTCAATGAAGCTTTGAAGGGCCTTCCATTTGATGTACATTTCTATATCTCCAGGTACTTCAGAAATGAGGAAATAATACAAATCTGTAAAAAATCTCGGTGGTGTTGCTGAAATTGAAACACTTTAATATGAAAAGTGGGCGTGTGTCCGGAAAATAAAATAAGCATTCAATGAAGCTTTGAAGGGCCTTCCATTTGATGTACATTTCTATATCTCCAGGTACTTCAGAAATGAGGAAATAAGACAAATCTGTTAAAAATCTCGGTGGTATGGCTGAAATTGAAACACTTTAATATGAAAAGTGGGCGTGTGTCCGGAAAATAAAATAAGCATTCAATGAAGCTTTGAAGGGCCTTCCATTTGATGTACATTTCTATATCTCCAGGTACTTCAGAAATGAGGAAATAATACAAATCTGTAAAAAATCTCGGTGGTGTTGCCGAAATTGAGACACTTTAATATGAAAAGTGGGCGTGTGTCCGGAAAATAAAATAAGCATTCAATGAAGCTTTGAAGGGCCTTCCATTTGATGTACATTTCTATATCTCCAGGTACTTCAGAAATGAGGAAATAATACAAATCTGTAAAAAATCTCGGTGGTGTTGCCGAAATTGAAACACTTTAATATGAAAAGTGGGCGTGTGTCCGGAAAATAAAATAAGCATTCAATGAAGCTTTGAAGGGCCTTCCATTTGATGCACATTTCTATATCTCCAGGTACTTCTGAAATGAGGAAATAAGACAAATCTGTTAAAAATCTCGGTGGTATGGCTGAAATTGAAACACTTTAATATGAAAAGTGGGCGTGTGTCCGGAAAATAAAATAAGCATTCAATGAAGCTTTGAAGGGCCTTCCATTTGATGTACATTTCTATATCTCCAGGTACTTCAGAAATGAGGAAATAATACAAATCTGTAAAAAATCTCGGTGGTGTTGCTGAAATTGAAACACTTTAATATGAAAAGTGGGCGTGTGTCCGGAAAATAAAATAAGCATTCAATGAAGCTTTAAAGGGCCTTCCATTTGATGTACATTTCTATATCTCCAGGTACTTCAGAAATGAGGAAATAAGACAAATCTGTTAAAAATCTCGGTGGTATGGCTGAAATTGAAACACTTTAATATGAAAAGTGGGCGTGTGTCCGGAAAATAAAATAAGCATTCAATGAAGCTTTGAAGGGCCTTCCATTTGATGTACATTTCTATATCTCCAGGTACTTCAGAAATGAGGAAATAATACAAATCTGTAAAAAATCTCGGTGGTGTTGCCGAAATTGAAACACTTTAATATGAAAAGTGGGCGTGTGTCCGGAAAATAAAATAAGCATTCAATGAAGCTTTGAAGGGCCTTCCATTTGATGCACATTTCTATATCTCCAGGTACTTCAGAAATGAGGAAATAATACAAATCTGTAAAAAATCTCGGTGGTGTTGCCGAAATTGAAACACTTTAATATGAAAAGTGGGCGTGTGTCCGGAAAATAAAATAAGCATTCAATGAAGCTTTGAAGGGCCTTCCATTTGATGTACATTTCTATATCTCCAGGTACTTCAGAAATGAGGAAATAAGACAAATCTGTTAAAAATCTCGGTGGTATGGCTGAAATTGAAACACTTTAATATGAAAAGTGGGCGTGTGTCCGGAAAATAAAATAAGCATTCAATGAAGCTTTGAAGGGCCTTCCATTTGATGTACATTTCTGTATCTCCAGGTACTTGAGAAATGAGGAAATAAAACAAATCTGTAAAAAATCTCGGTGGTGTTGCCGAAATTGAGACACTTTAATATGAAAAGTGGGCGTGTGTCCGGAAAATAAAATAAGCATTCAATGAAGCTTTGAAGGGCCTTCCATACAATGTACATTTCTATATCTCCAGGTACTTCAGAAATGAGGAAATAATACAAATCTGTAAAAAATCTCGGTGGTGTTGCCGAAATTGAAACACTTTAATATGAAAAGTGGGCGTGTGTCCGGAAAATAAAATAAGCATTCAATGAAGCTTTGAAGGGCCTTCCATTTGATGTACATTTCTATATCTCCAGGTACTTCAGAAATGAGGAAATAATACAAATCTGTAAAAAATCTCGGTGGTGTTGCCGAAATTGAGACACTTTAATATGAAAAGTGGGCGTGTGTCCGGAAAATAAAATAAGCATTCAATGAAGCTTTGAAGGGCCTTCCATTTGATGTACATTTCTATATCTCCAGGTACTTCAGAAATGAGGAAATAATACAAATCTGTAAAAAATCTCGGTGGTGTTGCCGAAATTGAAACACTTTAATATGAAAAGTGGGCGTGTGTCCGGAAAATAAAATAAGCATTCAATGAAGCTTTGAAGGGCCTTCCATTTGATGTACATTTCTATATCTCCAGGTACTTCAGAAATGAGGAAATAATACAAATCTGTAAAAAATCTCGGTGGTGTTGCCGAAATTGAAACACTTTAATATGAAAAGTGGGCGTGTGTCCGGAAAATAAAATAAGCATTCAATGAAGCTTTGAAGGGCCTTCCATTTGATGCACATTTCTATATCTCCAGGTACTTCAGAAATGAGGAAATAATACAAATCTGTAAAAAATCTCGGTGGTGTTGCCGAAATTGAAACACTTTAATATGAAAAGTGGGCGTGTGTCCGGAAAATAAAATAAGCATTCAATGAAGCTTTGAAGGGCCTTCCATTTGATGTACATTTCTATATCTCCTGGTACTTCAGAAATGAGGAAATAAGACAAATCTGTTAAAAATCTCGGTGGTATGGCTGAAATTGAAACACTTTAATATGAAAAGTGGGCGTGTGTCCGGAAAATAAAATAAGCATTCAATGAAACTTTGAAGGGCCTTCCATTTGATGTACATTTCTGTATCTCCAGGTACTTGAGAAATGAGGAAATAAAACAAATCTGTAAAAAATCTCGGTGGTGTTGCCGAAATTGAGACACTTTAATATGAAAAGTGGGCGTGTGTCCGGAAAATAAAATAAGCATTCAATGAAGCTTTGAAGGGCCTTCCATTTGATGTACATTTCTATATCTCCAGGTACTTCAGAAATGAGGAAATAAGACAAATCTGTTAAAAATCTCGGTGGTATGGCTGAAATTGAAACACTTTAATATGAAAAGTGGGTGTGTGTATGGAAAATGAAATCAGCATTCAATAAAGCTTTGAAAGGCCTTCCATTTGATGTACATTTCTATATCTCCAGGTACTTCAGAAATGAGGAAATAAGACAAATCTGTTAAAAATCTCGGTGGTATGGCTGAAATTGAAACACTTTAATATGAAAAGTGGGCGTGTGTCCGGAGAATAAAATAAGCATTCAATGAAGCTTTGAAGGGCCATCCATTTGATGTACATTTCTATATCTCCAGGTACTTCAGAAATGAGGAAATAATACAAATCTGTAAAAAATCTCGGTGGTGTTGCCGAAATTGAAACACTTTAATATGAAAAGTGGGCGTGTGTCCGGAAAATGAAATCAGCATTCAATGAAGCTTTAAAGGGCCTTCCATACAATGTACATTTCTATATCTCCAGGTACTTCAGAAATGAGGAAATAATACAAATCTGTAAAAAATCTCGGTGGTGTTGCCGAAATTGAGACACTTTAATATGAAAAGTGGGCGTGTGTCCGGAAAATAAAATAAGCATTCAATGAAGCTTTGAAGGGCCTTCCATTTGATGTACATTTCTATATCTCCAGGTACTTCAGAAATGAGGAAATAATACAAATCTGTAAAAAATCTCGGTGGTGTTGTACCTGGAGATATAAAAATGTACATCGTATGGAAGGCCTTTTAAAGCTTCATTGAATGCTTACTTTATTTTCCGGACACACGCCCACTTTTCATATTAAAGTGTCTCAATTTCGGCAACACCACCGAGATTTTTTACAGATTTGTATTATTTCCTCATTTCTGAAGTACCTGGAGATAAATGTACATTGTATGGAAGGCCCTTCAAAGCTTCATTGAATGCTTATTTTATTTTCCGGACACACGCCCACTTTTCATATTAAAGTGTTTCAATTTCAGCCACACCACCGAGATTTTTAACAGATTTGTCTTATTTCCTCATTTCTGAAGTACCTGGAGATATAGAAATGTACATCAAATGGAAGGCCCTTCAAAGCTTCATTGAATGCTTATTTTATTTTCCGGACACACGCCCACTTTTCATATTAAAGTGTTTCAATTTCAGCCGTACCACCGAGATTTTTAACAGATTTGTCTTATATCCTCATTTTTGAAGTACCTGGAGATATAGAAATGTACATCAAATGGAAGGCCTTTTAAAGCTTCATTGAATGCTTATTTTATTTTCCGGACACACGCCCACTTTTCATATTAAAGTGTCTCAATTTCGGCAACACCACCGAGATTTTTTACAGATTTGTATTATTTCCTCATTTCTGAAGTACCTGGAGATATAGAGATGTACATCGAATGGAAGGCCTTTTAAAGCTTCATTGAATGCTTATTTTATTTTCCGGACACACGCCCACTTTTCATATTAAAGTGTTTCAATTTCGGCAACACCACCGAGATTTTTTACAGATTTGTATTATTTCCTCATTTCTGAAGTACCTGGAGATATAGAAATGTACATCGTATGGAAGGCCTTTTAAAGCTTTATTGAATGCTGATTTCATTTTCCATACACATGCCCACTTTTCATATTAAAGTGTCTCAATTTCGGCAACACCACCGAGATTTTTTACAGATTTGTATTATTTCCTCATTTCTGAAGTACCTGGAGATATAGAAATGTACATCGAATGGAAGGCCTTTTAAAGCTTCATTGAATGCTTATTTTATTTTCCGGACACACGCCCACTTTTCATATTAAAGTGTTTCAATTTCGGCAACACCACCGAGATTTTTTACAGATTTGTATTATTTCTTCATTTCTGAAGTACCTGGAGATATAGAAATGTACATCGTATGGAAGGCCTTTTAAAGCTTCATTGAATGCTGATTTCATTTTCCATACACACGCCCACTTTTCATATTAAAGTGTTTCAATTTCGGCAACACCACCGAGATTTTTTACAGATTTGTATTATTTCCTCATTTCTGAAGTACCTGGAGATATAGAAATGTACATCGTATGGAAGGCCTTTTAAAGCTTCATTGAATGCTGATTTCATTTTCCATACACATGCCCACTTTTCATATTAAAGTGTCTCAATTTCGGCAACACCACCGAGATTTTTTACAGATTTGTATTATTTCCTCATTTCTGAAGTACCTGGAGATATAGAAATGTACATCAAATGGAAGGCCCTTCAAAGTTTCATTGAATGCTTATTTTATTTTCCGGACACACGCCCACTTTTCATATTAAAGTGTTTCAATTTCGGCAACACCACCGAGATTTTTTACAGATTTGTATTATTTCCTCATTTCTGAAGTACCTGGAGATATAGAAATGTACATCAAATGGAAGGCCCTTCAAAGCTTCATTGAATGCTTATTTTATTTTCCGGACACACGCCCACTTTTCATATTAAAGTGTTTCAATTTCAGCCGTACCACCGAGATTTTTAACAGATTTGTCTTATATCCTCATTTTTGAAGTACCTGGAGATATAGAAATGTACATCAAATGGAAGGCCTTTTAAAGCTTCATTGAATGCTTATTTTATTTTCCGGACACACGCCCACTTTTCATATTAAAGTGTCTCAATTTCGGCAACACCACCGAGATTTTTTACAGATTTGTATTATTTCCTCATTTCTGAAGTACCTGGAGATATAGAAATGTACATCAAATGGAAGGCCCTTCAAAGTTTCATTGAATGCTTATTTTATTTTCCGGACACACGCCCACTTTTCATATTAAAGTGTTTCAATTTCGGCAACACCACCGAGATTTTTTACAGATTTGTATTATTTCCTCATTTCTGAAGTACCTGGAGATATAGAAATGTACATCAAATGGAAGGCCCTTCAAAGTTTCATTGAATGCTTATTTTATTTTCCGGACACACGCCCACTTTTCATATTAAAGTGTTTCAATTTCGGCAACACCACCGAGATTTTTTACAGATTTGTATTATTTCCTCATTTCTGAAGTACCTGGAGATATAGAAATGTACATCAAATGGAAGGCCCTTCAAAGCTTCATTGAATGCTTATTTTATTTTCCGGACACACGCCCATTTTTCATATTAAAGTGTTTCAATTTCAGCCATACCACCGAGATTTTTAACAGATTTGTCTTATTTCCTCATTTCTGAAGTACCTGGAGATATAGAAATGTACATCAAATGGAAGGCCCTTCAAAGCTTCATTGAATGCTTATTTTATTTTCCGGACACACGCCCACTTTTCATATTAAAGTGTTTCAATTTCAGCCATACCACCGAGATTTTTTACAGATTTGTCTTATTTCCTTATTTCTGAAGTACCTGGAGATATAGAAATGTAAATCAAATGGAAGGCCCTTCAAAGCTTCATTGAATGCTTATTTTATTTTCCGGACACACGCCCGCTTTTCATATTAAAGTGTTTCAATTTCAGCCATACCACCGAGATTTTTTACAGATTTGTATTATTTCCTCATTTCTGAAGTACCTGGAGATATAGAAATGTACATTGTTTGGAAGGCCCTTCAAAGCTTCATTGAATGCTGATTTCATTTTCCATACACATGCCCACTTTTCATATTAAAGTATCTCAATTTCGGCAACACCACCGAGATTTTTTACAGATTTGTATTATTTCCTCATTTCTGAAGTACCTGGAGATATAGAAATGTACATTGTATGGAAGGCCCTTCAAAGCTTCATTGAATGCTTATTTTATTTTCCGGACACACGCCCACTTTTCATATTAAAGTGTCTCAATTTCAGCCATACCACCGAGTTTTTTTACAGGTTTTTATTATTTTCTCATTTCTGAAGTACCTGGAGATATAGAAATGTACCTCGTATGGAAGGTCTTTTAAAGCCCCATTGAATGGTGATTTTATTTTCCCGGCACACGCCCACTTTTCATATCAAAGTGTCTTAATTTCGGTCATAGCACCGAGAAATTACACAGATTTTTATTTCTTCATTTCGCGAGCACTTAGAGTTCATGATTTTCTTCTGACAGGCTCAACAGAGCCATACCGAAGGATGTCGGAAGCCGTGACTTTTTAATTTGGTAGGGTTATCTTAGGCCGCTAACTTTAGGCCGCTAACTTCACACCGGTTGTATGGGCGAGGATGATGATGATGAAACAAATACAATACACAAACTTTGACATTTATGATATACTTAAGTGTGATGTGATCATAGATCTGTACCTGGATGTGATGGTTTATGAATGTATAGCCATGCCAGTGCCTCGACAATCTTTTGCAGGCTTCTTAAAGCTATTTTCTTTCAAAATTGTAAGGGCGAGTGCTTACTACACATAACTTGAAAAAGTCATTGGTGCCAGTCGAGCTGGATTGAAACCATTGCATTGAATTCAAAGTACCAACTGGCAGCTCTGGACTCTATAGAGAAGAGGGCTAGAAGAGTGGTTAATGATGAGACACTGCTTGGACAGAGGATGCAAAGTCTGGAACACAGAAGAAAAGTAGCTTGTCTGTCCGTCTTTTACCGTTTGCATTTTGGAGAGTGTTCTCAGGAGCTCCATAATCTCATCCCACCCTCTCCTTTCCGTCACAGAACAACTAGACGTGGTGAAGCCTTCCATCCTTATGTCGTTAACGTGCCCCATGTTCGCACAAATCGCTTCGGAAGCTCGTTTATAATCCGTACATCTAAGGAATGGAACTTGCTTCCCGCAACAGTTTTCCCTTCCACATACAATCTAGGCGTATTCAAGAGCAGAGTGAATAGGTATCTTCTGGGTAAGCGTGTCCCACCTTAGGTTTCATCTACACTTACCATCAGGTGAGATGTGGCCAAACGCTGACCCATTTGCTATAAAAAAAATTAAAAAAAAGTCACACGAGGTCGCTGAGCCATACTCGCTCTTCCTGTAAGTAATATTTAGGTATAGAAAAGTGAACCTTACCGCAACGCAAACACATCCAAATTGAAACGATAATCCCTCGCCTTTAACAAGTAGACAGTAATGTTCACGCTTCTTCACAAATCCATCAAAATTAAATCCGTGTTCAAACAAAATTCCACCATACTTCTAATAGAATAGAACTTCAAATGGTCTGTGCAAATCAAAAGTGTCATGGGACACTCTCTGACAAGGTTTATTGTTAGAGCTTGGGATACATTTAATGCTTAGAAACTAGGTCATCTAGATGCAACTGCATCTAGGTCTGAGCTATTTCTGTGAATGTGGCTTAGCTGCGTATAAAATAAATTGGATTCATTTTCTGTGACTGTGTATTGTCTTTAGGGTTCCGTATCCAAAGGGTAAAATGGACCCTATTACTAAGGCTGCGTTATCCATCTGTCTGTTTATCTGTCCGTCTGTCACCAGGCTGTATTTCGCGAACCGTGATAGTTAGACAGTTGAAATTTTCACAGATGATGATGGGTGGCGCAAAAGTAAAGACCCTATTTGGTTCAGCTATAACATTTTTTCTAAATTAGAAAACTAGATTTAGGTTTTTTTAAATGTATATTTGTGCCATTAAATTTCGTACCATTAGGATTTAAAGATGATGTCTTTTAAATGGTGACCTCCAGAGTTGATACACATTTGAGCCCTATTTATGACATTTTGCATAACTTGCCGTAACACTTCCTGCGATATGTTCGTTATTTCTTGACGAATGTTTTCTTTTAGAGCTGCGAGAGTCTGTGGCTTGTTCACATACACCCGAGATTTCAAAAAACCCCAAAGAAAGAAGTCTGGACTGGTCAGATCGGGTGATCTTGCAGGCCAAGGCAAATCGCCAAAACGAGAGATAACTCGGCTTGGAAAAGCGTCCCTCACTAAGTCCATAGTGTCGCGCGCTGTGTGTGCCGTAGCGCCGTCTTGTTGAAACCAGATGTGCTCCAGCCCCAATTCGTCCAAACTGGGTATCAAAAACTCACGTAACATGGTTCTGTAGCGTTCTCCAGTGACAGTTATCGCATTGCCTCCAGCGTCTTCGAAAAAATAGGGTCCGATCACTCTGTCAACACAGATGCCACACCATACAGTAACTTTTAGTGGGTGTAGAGGTGTTTCTTGAATAATGCGCGGATTATCAGTGCCCCAGAACCGAGTATTCTGCTTATTGACATGCCCTGAGAGATGGAAATGCGCTTCGTCACTCATAACCAATTTTGAAGGAAAATCATCCTCTTCAAGGTTGAGGTTTATGACGCGCTGGCAGTAATCTAGACGAGCTCGGTGGTCAGCAGGCAGCAGTTGATGAGTCATTTGAGTTTTATACGGGAACATCTTTAAGTCTTTCACCAAAATACGCTGCAGGGTCCGTCTGGAAATGCCCAATTGCGTGGCACGTCGCCTCGTTGATGTTTCTGGACACTCTTCCACATCTTCGCGCACAGCATCGATATTTTCAGCTGAACGGCCTGTTCTTGGTCTCCCAGACTTAGGTCTATCCAATGTTGAGCCAGTTGCTTCAAGGCGTGTGGCAAAGCGTCGAATTGTGCGACCAATCGGTGCCGGACGGTGGGGAAATCGTCGACGAAATTCACGTTGTGTTCTTATCACTGATGAATTATTCCGTAAGAACATTGACACAATTATTCCACGTTCTTGGGGAGTAAAACGGTCCATGTTTATTTTCAGTGTATTTTACATTTGTTCACTACACAATTTTCAACAACAGAATGACAGAAAATGTCATATAAAAAAAATAAAAGTATTTTCTTTAGTGCCAGTACTTTTGCGCCACCCAGTATTTCTGTTGCCGCTATAACAACAAATACTAAAAACAGAATACAATATATATTTAAGGGGGATCCCATACAAAAAATCCCATACGTGTTTTTTTATGTTTGTTTTTATAGATACGGAACCCTTCGTGCGTGAGTCTGACTCGCACTTGGCCGGTTTTATTTTTTAGTTGTGTTGTTTCAGCGTGATTGACACGTCATCTTTTTCCGTAAGAGCTGGCTAAGGGAATGCCCAGGGAATGCATAGCAGCATTCTCTTCGATCTATATACTGTTCCTAGATATCTACTGCAATCAACAAAGACGTATGCCAAACGTGGTGGTGGTGTCTACATTACATAAAAATAACTTTCTTCACTTCACTTCATCAGCTGGAAGACGTCCACTGCTGAACACAGGTCTCCCCCATAAAATGTCATTTGCCATAATCACCATACTTGGCAGGCGGCTAGCAGAAGATAGAAGATTTTAATGTACCGAGGAGAATGCTGCTGCCCATTCCCTGGATATTCCCTTTGCTGGCTCTTGCGGCACCCACAGGAAGAGATGGGGTGGACGTATTCGCAAACCCGGACCACACGGCCAAAATAACTTTCTAATTTAACAATATAATAAAATTTCTCATTACCTTGAACAACGCCCTATTTTCCCCGAAAATGTTTTAAAGAGAAATCTAAAATCATGAATGAAACGTCGAATTTTCTTTGAAAAATCAAGCCTGAAGACCTTCGTATTAGATTCAGCAAAAGCGTTATTCATTACACGAATTTCAATTCTTATTTATGAGAAGACACGCGAATAAATCGTGATTTGACAAACAATTGTATCATCAAAGCAAGCGGTGCTGGATATTTGAATAAAACGAACAATGTTTCATAAAATTATTTATTTTAAATAAAAATTATGTATCTATATCTCTTGATCCTTGAAAGAAAGAAAACATTTATATGAGAGATAAGATTTGAAATGCTACTGCAAAATGCATGTCTTTAAATTAATTAATTAATTAACTTTTTTTATTCTTTATTAGTTCATAAATAATAAATAAATAAATATGTGTGAACATTTCACACTGCGTTATCTAGCCCCAAACTAAGCTAAGCTTGTACTATAAGAACTAGATAACTAATACAATACTTAGATACTTTTTGTTTGTAAATACATACATAGAATATACAATATAACACCAAAGTAATATATTCATACATCATGTTTTGTACCTTATTTCTAGGCAAGTATTTATTAAATGTGTCTCTATTTTATTCTATTCTCTGGTATTCTAAATGAGGAGATCCACAAGACAACTAAAATCAACGATATAGGTATTAACATCAGCAAGTTGCAATGGCATTGGGCAGGCCACATCGCACCGAACTGAAAAATATAACTCCATACAAAAATTGCCAACCACAACTAAATTCAATGAAATCGTCGAACCTGTGTACCAGGTTTCATCAAGATTAGTTCAAAAACACGACCTACACGCAAGCACCAATATCCAGCCAGATGAAATAAACTTCACAAGTGAAACAGAGACTTCGCTCGCTTTGCTCGCTTGGTTTTTAATTCTGATTCTCATATTTTCGTAAATAATTATTCATTCTCTCAATTATTGCGTAGTTAGCAGTCGATCGTTAGTGGATGGGATCGGTAAATAACGCTGATTTGTCCTGAGACGGAATAAATTGATTTAATTATTGGACCTTTATACTCGGCAATATTTTGCCTATGGAATTAAGTATTTCCCTAAGTGGGTTATTAGGAACGTTGCGTTTAAGATGTATTTGCAATTTTGTTATAAAATTTACGAACTAAATAAGCTTTTTTCAGCAAAGAGGTATAATATGTACTACGTACTAGAAAAGCTATTCGAATCACAAATAGTTGCCATTTTTTGTATAATTAAACTAAATCCGACGCGATCCGATAAATAAAAGCGCTTTACGAGATTAAATCGTCTAACCAACGATCCCAACACGCAGCGCTAGTGCAATGGCACTTTCGGATCATAATTATTACTGCTATTCCCTGTTGCACGTGCAGTCGCTTTGAGTGCTGAGCATCGTCTGAGCGAGAAGATGCCGGCCGGCATATTTGCAACGGTTGACAGTGCAAGTTAGAGATGTCCTGTCTAGTGTATACATAGAAGTCTTTGTTTTTCATTTTTTTCTCTAATCTGTGGTTTTTTTTTTTTTTTTTTTTTTTTTATGTGATTGAATGACGTGACGAGCTAGTCGTTCACCTGATGTTAAGTGACACGGCCGCCCATAACAGTTGCAGTGTCACCCGGAACTTTAAAACAATAGTTTCGCGCGACACTGCACTGCGCACGTCATCCTGAGACATCACCCAGTCTAATAATCAGATTACTAGACTGAGTGATCAGATCATAAAGTCTCATTTGCCCAGTAATGTCACTAGCTACAATGCCCTTCAAACCGGAACACAGTAGTGCTTGCACACTACTGCTTGGCGGCAGAATAACTGGCAAAGCGGTGGTACCTACCTAGACGAACTTTGCAGAAAAGTCCTACCACCTAGTAAAAGTGGTTTTTCAGTACGTAATAGTCAAGGTCACGCGAGGAACCTTGATTAGATGTGCACAGAACTGAAGCGAACAGCATAATGCAAAAGCGGCCTATACCCAGCAGTGGGATGTAACAGGTTGTGGATGATGATGATGATGATTTCTTGTAAAAATTGTGCTGTTGGTGAAAACTACAATATTTTTATCCAATCATCACTTCCCACCATCAGCCACCACCACCACCACCATTTTTCTTTCATTTTTTATTATTTTCTTCTTTTCATCTTCTTTCTTCTTTTTCTTTCTTCTTCTTCTTCTTTTCTTCTTCTTTTCTTCTTCTTCCTTTGCCTTTTCCCATTTCAGTGTCGGCGCGGCAAGCTACCAGAATTACACGAGCGACTGCCATCTGATCTCGCAACCCATAAGGAACCAGTAACAGGGATGGTTAGATCAGGCGTCAGATTCTATCAGGCGTCTGACTACCCGTAACGATTGCCATAGATTTTCTTATGACAACCAGGACCGACGGCTTAACGTGCTCTCTGAGGCACGGAGCGATGGCATCAAGAACTGCACATAACTTACTAGATAAGTCATTGGTGCAGGGCCGAGGATCGAACCCGGTGCCGTAAGATTGCGAAGCGCACATGCTACCGCTCGACCACCATCGCTTACAATATTTTTATGTAAATGAACATATAATAGCAAAAGTGCTACCTTACAGCCTTCGTTAACTTTAGCACTGAGATAAAACCGTAGAATCAGACATCATTATCTCATAAACCTTTCTTCTAAATTCAGAAATGATGAAAAAAGGTTTTTTTATCGGGCTAGTAATTTCATTAGGCTGACCTCGACACTTTTTTATAATGTTTTAAATGTAGCACGAGTTTTAAGGTGTCGTAAAACGCGGCTGTGGCATCATTGTGACTGAATTGATAGTAAAATGGTTGTTCAAATATTTCCTCTAGTGTCAGTAGTGCGGTTGTTACTCCGGTTGATCAAACTAGTTTACTAGGTGGTAGGACTTTTCTGCAAAGTTCGTCTAGGTAGGTACCACCGCTTTGCCAGTTATTCTGCCGCCAAGCAATAGTGTGCAAGCACTACTATGTTCCGGTTTGAACGCATTGCAGCTAGTGAAATTACTGGGCAAATGAGACTTTACGAACTGATCTCACAGTCTAGAAAACTTTTAGACTGTGTAATGTCTCAGGATGACGTGCGCAGTGCAGTGTCACGCAAAACTATATTAATTTAGAGTTCCGAGTGATACTGCAATCTGTTATGGGGAACCGTGACGCTTAACATCAGGCGAACGAGTAGCTCGTCACGTCATTCATTTACACTAAACAAAACGCATCAGGCGAGCCAGGTTTGTAGCGCTGTGCTAGCTCAAGCTGAAGCACTTTACTTTTGCACTGTGTGATGTCTCAGGATGACGTGCGCAGTGCAGTGTCACGCGAAAATTTACTATTTTAAGGTTCCGATTGACACTGCAACTGTTATGGGCGGCCGTGTCGCTTAACATCAGGTGAACGACTAGCTCGTCACGTCATTCAGTCGCATAAAAAAACTAGTGAAACTTCTCAGTGGCAATAGTCCGGTTGGTACAAAGCACCGAACTATTAATACTCTTTAGTAGCAGTAGTTCAGTTTTTTGGCATATTTCTGATCTACGCTCAACTTATAGCCCACTCATTTTGCAGCGCCATCTAATTATTTTTTTTTCTTTTATTTTGGCTCCACACTTAGTGTATTTAGCCAGTGTCAAGTTTTGTAATTTTTCATCGTATTATGGAAATTTTCACTTAAAGTCAAGTCATAGACACAGTCAGTGTAGTCATAGTCTAGTCTAAGTCATAGTCCAGTCTAAGGCATGCCCTAGTAAAGTGGTGGCAACTTTACTAGAGGCTTCTATGGAATTTTGGAAGCAACACGAAAAACCACGTTTCACTACATTATATCACTTGCCCACACTCATGCTCGTAATTCAGCACTTAATGCGTAAAACACCACCAATTTTAAACATTAACACTGGAAAAAGCATAAGTTTTGTAAAATTATACAATGCACCGACGTGAACTTTTCCGCGTTCCCGCCAAAACTCAGTTTTGTTTTTAATATATTTTTGATTTTTTGATCTACGCTGTTTTCTTGGTGTATTGGCATTCCTCTCCTCTTCGTCTCTACTTGTTCTATGGTATTATATACTCTTTGTTCTCTTTGTACAAGAGTAAAGAGTATGTAACGATATGCGAAGTTTATAAAAAAAATTTTACTCTGTGCTAAGAGAGTACCACAGAGTTTTTATGTGCTTTTTATAGAGAGTACAAGAGTTTAAAACATGTCAAATCGTTAAAGCTTAATATAATTTTTCTATTATTTACAGTAGTATTATAAATTAAATCATGTGTGATATATTTCCAGCTGTTCAAAGCTGTTTCCTTGTTATATCAGTGCGGGTTGCAATGGCGTTAATAGCAGTTCTTGCTATCGTAAGTAAAGCAAACTTTCCGGTGTAAACTATTCAATGTTTCCAAATTTTTGTGCTCTTCGAGAAGCCTTTTTATTCAGTTAAATTTGAAATTCAGTGTTACATACATATAAAAAAGCTTTGAAATGCTGATAAGTATTATTATTGTCGTATTTCGTCAAGTGTTTAACTTTTTCCTGCATTTAATCTTGGTTCGGGATCAAAATGCACAATGATGAACAATACGTAACTTAAAACTTGTTTGGCTACATCACTGCCTGTATCGATTCCTCCGTGCAGTGCCATACGCTGGAGTTTTCAGTGCAAAGCAAATGCAAAATTCAGAGTAGCATTGTAATCTATGGGGCTGGAATGGTACTTATCATTAGGCGAACGTAGAGCTCGCGTAGACATAGGGCGGTCCGGAATTCTCCAACAACGTACATAGCCAGCAGTCGTTATAGAGCACAGAGCACTAATAAAATAACGCTCCGCTCTGGGCGCGAAGCGTCATATTTTTCGTGCTCTGTGGTTTACAGACTCGGTACATTAAAAAGAAGTTAGAACTCTGAATTTGGAACTCAGAACTTCGGACTGCTCCCTGTCTACGAGCTCTTACTGTGTTCATTTCATCTTGATGAACAATAAGTGCTCTGTGACGGACAAGTCATGAAATTGTTAAGTTCCTCCTTATTTTTAGAAGTTGCTATTATAAAAAAAGATTATATTTGTAGATGTCTGGTGGTGCAGCACTAAGTATTATGGAACAAGCAACAGATACCAATTTCGAGAGCATGAAGAATGTTACTGAAATTCGTGGTAAGTCAAAATTAAGTCAAGAAGCCACGGGCAGAGATGGGGTGGTCCTATTTGCGAACCGGGGCCATACATTCTTTCCTTCTTCACTAGTCACTAAATAATTCCATTACACAAAATGAAGCATGGAAGAAACCCTACCGACAAGAGTTCAGCTCTTAAATTAAAGAAGATAAAATTATATTTAGCCGATTTGATTGTGCGTTTGTGGTTTTTACGCTTCAACGGCTAAATCGATTTGGATGAAATTTTGCATACTTATTGCTTACATGACTGAGATTGGAAAAGTTCCTATTTAACCCTTAAATCTAATTTCCCATAGTCTCTATGAAAGTCTAACCTCAAAAGTGTCCCCACGCCAACGCTTACTTAGACAGATATGTACCTCTCTAGCTAATATAAAATAGCCCACAAGCGATTGTTTCATTTTAATAATTAACTATAACACCCTTTATTAGCGTTGTAAAACAATAATAATGTGAGTTACATAACTTTCATTAGGCGCGGTCGCACGGGACTAAGCAAAAGCAAGGCATAATGCCTTGTTTAAACGGTGCCGTTTTCGAGGTGGCGATCGTGGATCTACCCTATATTTCATCGCAGATTTAATCAGAAAAAAGAGTTAAAAGTAGGAAAATTACGCATTAGTGCACTGCTAGACAAAGACGAAAGATAATGATAGATCATGGTGATAAACAATGATGATTTTACTTTGTTTTCAGACCCTAAGGAGGTGGACTTACGCCTGACGACCCAGATAATTCCGGGTGGTGTCACAGCCATGTCGGTTCTCTTCATGGTGTCGGGGTCTTGCTTGTTTTTTGCTGTGCTATCGGTACTTATACCAACAACAAACAATTGCCGGCGTCCTCCAGTTTACTATAATAGTGGTGTCTTCAAGTCAAGAGTGAACAGGTATCTTCCAGGCAAGCATGGTTCATCGTAGACAACGTCATCACTTTCCATCAGGTGAGACAGTGGTCAAATGCTTTCTCTATAACAATTTAAAAAAAAAACCTACACTTGTTATTCAGTTGTGTCAAAACCAGTAGCAGGGGGTAGCAGTAGTAGAATAGCAGAACCTTGGTTACGGGGTGAACAAGCAGTCGAGATGGCGGACTCATGATCGTTAGCTGATCATTGTCTGGGTGTAGTTTATCAACAGTGTAGGTGATTTTTATTAGTAACGCTATTAGTTTGTTATGCGAAAATAAGCTTAAATTGCAACTTTACTCTAAATTAATACAGTTTTGCTTGACATTGCACAGCGCACGTCATCCTGAGACTTGAACAGATCATAGTCTCATTTGTCCAGTAATTTTACTAGCTACAGTGCCTTTCAAACCGGAACACAGTATTGCTTTCACACTACCGCTTAGAGGCAGAATAACTGGCAAAGCGGTGGTACCTAACTAGACGAACTAACTTTGCAGAAAAGTCTTACCACCTAGTAGTCTTTTAGGAAATCAAGCATTTCCAATTTTCTTTTCAGTTAAAAATGGCTTACAATGTCTCTTAACCTTCTAGATCCCACCTTCGTTTTAGCTTATATCTTAGCTCTAACCATCTCTTTCCTACCTATCTTCCCCCACCTCTCACTTTTTCATTTCACTTTTTCCAGGACCAAGAAGGTTTCGTCCAGCTGTTCGTATGGATAACCTTCGCGAGTGTCTTATTCGGTCTACTCCTGGTTGCAGCGGTCTTCTATGAGTGTATATTCAAGTCAGTTTGTATCCTCAGCAGTTTGGACTGGCTTTCTGCCTCCATTGCATTGCTCGTCGTGGTTGTTTACTTGTTTTGTTAGTACTTGCTTGATTACTTGCTATTATGAACCTAAAGACTATTCGGATAAGGGCTAAGCAACATGAAAATGCACACAATGTTCGCAAAACTGAGAACCGACAAGGACCAATGTTTCTCGAGTGGCGACATCGAACCGGAAGACGCCGCATTGGCGGGCTCCCCACTAGGTGGACCGATGACCTGGTTAAAACCATGGCGAGAAACGGCTCGCCATGATTTTCATCCAGTGGGGATGCAGGAAGCAAGCAGCCTCTCAAAGTAGAACTTTGTTTATGGGAAAACTGTAGTTGACGAATACTACGGAGTGCACAAGCACTTTACAATGGACATAATTATGATTTTAAGTCGAACTGAATGATCATTAACCACGGCATGTCAAAACATGTTAATGTTTTAAGACATCTTACAACACATACATAATTCATATGAATTAGATTCACAACATTGTCAGCAAATTACAAGACATTAACAGTGAGGACTCTTACGTGAAAATAGAGATGATCAAAAACACCGATGCTGGAATCAGATTTATAGTTTGTTGTCGGTTAACGTAAATTAATTAAATCAACGTGCAAAATAGAGCAAAATGTGCTTAAAGAGTACGATTCAAACTCAATGGCGGCTGTGAAGTGGGTGCAAAATGCTGTGCAGTAGCAAAAAATTGATGTGCGCGGGCAGAGGTAAGCGGTGCGCGGGCAGAGGTGAGCGGTGCGCGGGCAGAGGTAAGCGGTGCGCGCAGAGTGTGGGGGGCTTGCAGCACATTTCACAGCCGCTATTGAATTTGAATCACATTATACCTATTTGTATTTTACTAATTTTAGTTTTCGGTTAGGTATATAGGTACTGACTAAATTACAAGCAAGCAAAGCGGAGGCGAGCAGCTGAAGGTGGCGCTCTCTAAGGGAGGCCTATGTTCAGCAGTGGACGTCTTCAGGCTGTTGAGGATGATGATGATGATGATGAAATTACAAGTAGAACTTCTCTAAAAATTAACACCATTTTTACACCATTCGCATTAAGTCACTCTTTTGGCAATGTTCATCTGAGTCATAAGGGAAATTAGTAAATCATTGAGTACCAATAACTTGTCGAAAAAATCCTTTAGAATTTATTATGAGGGATAACATCCACTGTTGAACCAAAAATGAGTTTGCCATAATCACCACGCTTGGCAGGCGTCTTGGTGATCGCAGTAGATTACTGATAATATTATACAAACTAAAGATAATGGTACTTTCCTTGGATATTCCTTGAGCCGGCTCATGCGCTACCCACGGACCACACGGCAATCATCATCAACGTCATCATCATCAACAGCCTGAAGGCGTCCACTGCTGAACATAGGTCTCCCTCAGAGAGCGCCGCCTTGAGCCACTGCTCGCCTCCTGCATCCATCGGCTCCTCGCGGTTTTCACCAGATCGTCGGTCCACCTAGTGGGAGACCGGCCTACGCCGCGTCTTGCGGTTCGTGATTGCCACTTGAGAACCAGTTCTCAGAGCGATGTGACCTGCCCATTGCCATTTCAACTTGCTAATTCTAAGAACTATATCGGTCACTTTAGTTCTCCTGCGGATCTACTGATTTCGGATCTTAAGTATCTCGCAGGAAAACATCGAGCATAGCTCTTTCCATAGCTCGTAGCGCGACTTTGAGCTTACTAATGAGGCCAACAGTAAGAGACCACGTTTCAGTTTTAAGTCATCACTAGCAACACACACTGATTGAATACCTTTGCACCGGCAATAATGCCATATAAATTATAATTGTCCTTACTGCGTATAGTGTATACAGTTTAACACAAAACCTTTCAGACTTAAGTCTTAACTATCAAGTTTAAACTTGGCTTATTGGAACTGTAATTACTTACAATGACACGGGAGCAAACACTTTGAGACGCGACATGGCGTGTGTTAGCAAAACGTTGTTAAATACAACTAACTTGTGAAGTCTTTGACTTGGAGAGCTTTGAGGTTTGCAATGTTGTTATTGCGGCTCTAAGGAGCAAGTTTAGTTTAGAGATACTTTGGCAATACTATTAGAATGGCTATTAGGATATTAGGCTGCGTTTCCACCAGAGATGTGTGAGGATGGGTAGCGAGGGAAGTGTTTGTCAAGAACCAATAGGATCACTTAATTTACCTAGCACCGCTCAGCACAGGGGGCGTACCGTGAGCTCTTAGCGCGATTCAAAACAGAGCCTATACTGGATCGCAAACAAAGCGATCCAATATAGGCTCAGTTTTGAATCGCGCTAAGAGCTCACGGTACGCCCCCAGGTCTAGTGAAAACGGCTCAGCGGAGTGAGGTTTTTGTGCATGCAAAATAAGAGAAAAATGTGTGCTATGGATGTGTTGCAAGGGATGTGTGCAGGCAGAGCCACGCGCGCTCCGCTCCCACCACACCCCACCCCACAAGCGTCCAAAACGAGCCCGCTACATGCTCCTCGCATCGCCCAGCTGCCTTATGCTGCCCTGCTGTAATTGTACCCAAATTGCACAAAAATTGTACGTTATGGAGGGATAAATGCGAACTTAGGAGATGTCAAACTTTAGTGCAGATTATCTCTATATCAACATAAAAATGTAACAAATAGTGAGGAAGAAAGAGAGAGAAGTTTGCTTTCGCATTTACGAATGCTACTATTTTTACAAGGAACATCAACACCCTCTTTGCCTTTTCCCATTTGTTATTGTGGTTGGCTCCCAATCTAACCTGATAGATAAGTCGTCGGTGCAGGGCCGAGGATCGAACCCGGTGCCGTAAGGTTGCGAAGCGTACATGCTACCGCTCGACCACAATCGCTCTTTTTACAAGGAACACAGATTTTTTTATACCAAAGGCATCTAATTAATTTAAAAAGCATTGCCAGGGTAATACCGACTTAATTGACTAATTAAGACGATAAATCTTTATATTTTTCTCAGCGGTCTTTCCGCTTTGACTTCGTAATCGCGTTTTAATTTTGTCGTAATTTACCATTGAAAACGCCGCTAATATTATTTTTATTTTATTAACTGGTAATTAGATACTGCTAGTGGTAGTGGTAGATTATAAAAATAACAATTTCTAGGAACTTCCACAGGCAACGATATTTATTTGCGCTGGTTCAATATAGAAATTAATAATTTTAAATGCTTTTTAAATGCTTAGGAACACCCAGATGCGACAAAAATGTATGGCAAGGACGGAAAAGATAGGTACTCACGCGTAGCCCGAACACAGCTGATTTAGGGGGCGCCCCCGCACAAGCTCCTTAGATTTTCCAAGATGCACTCGTGACACAATACAGCTAACAGTTTATTTTCAACACAATGGCCTCTACAGTTATTTGATTTAATGAGAATATTCTTGTGAGCATTCAACATAGCACACGCCGAACGGTTGTGAGATGCGCACTGTCATCCACGTCGCAGTCCTTCTGATCTATGCGCGTATGACAAGGGCGGGGAGCGGATATTTGCGTAGGAGGCTATAAAAAGGAAAGGGATAGAGGATTGCACCTTGTCGCACCTGTCCGCTCGTTTGTTTTTCAAAATAAACGTACTTTATAGCGTTAACAATATTAAAGGTTAAAATTGTTCCATGCAGTCCCCAATTGTTGCTTTTTTCACCTACGCTTGAATAGTGTTGGGACCATGGGACTTGTGCAGTTTGTTTACTGGGACCTGTATGTGGTACTGGCTTTAAATATCAAACAGAAAGAAATAGCAATGCGTGACTGTTATTTGTTTTTTATTTATTGAGTGCTTTACGCACAAAATAAGTAAAAATGGACCTTTACCAGTACCTACCTATACCCATTTGTGCAGGAAAAAAGTAGATTAGGCACATAATTTTTATAGTTAGTTTATTACAATTAGAACAGAGTAGGTAATACTCAATTAGTCTGATCGTATTATAATTATACATTAAAAAACAAATAAAATACAAAATACACTTATGTATTATAGACAGGACATCTCTAACTGACACTGTCGACCACAGCGAGTATGCCGGCCAGCATACTTTTGGACATACAAAGCTGGACACAGAATAGGCTATTTGAATGCTATTTTTCGTTGCTTATATAAATTATATTCTTCAAAAACTAATTCAATATATCAAAAAAATTACAATGCTACAAGCATTTTAAAATACAGGAATAGGAAGAGACAGTTTAAACATGCAGTAACGTCAGTTCTTGGTCCTTCAAAGTACCTTGACATTACTAAGCTGTGGTAGCTTTACATACAATCTCTTTGGCATGTGACGTCACAAATTCTGCCTTAAGGTGGAACGTTACACTAGCGCGGAAAATTCAAATTTTCTTGCGTTCTTTTGCTAATAATAGCTTTATTACTCAACGTGATTACATGAAAACTAATTTTGCGAAAATAAATAGAATGTATCAACAAATTACGATTAAAAGTATCTCCTAAATATCATTGGTTTAGCGACAAATGGCAATAAACAATTTTCTGGAATAAAATTTATTCTAGTTTGGTGAAATCGGGCCTAAATAGTACATTTTTGTTTCAGTATGGTTATACTTCATCATAGTGGCCAACAGTTATGTTATACAAATATTCTCTCCATAAAGAAAAACCAAGAGAATAACAAGTTCAATTTACTGTTTTGGTAATTCAAATCAACCATTGGACAGTTTCAAATATTGTGTTAATGTTAAGTAAACCATTTATAAATGATGTTTTTTATAATCTATGCAAATACATTATTTCATGGAGTATTGTGTATTGTTTTCACCATAATAATCATCAACACCGATTAGGTACCCATAGAACAAATAGGGTCTACTTACCAAAATATCTCCCAAAGCATGTTTTAGCTCCCTACGCTATACGCTCCCTCATGAGGACAGATTCTTACAAAGGATTTAATAAAACTACGGATTTTCAAAACAATGAGAATAGTGAATAGGTACTTACTTAGCTAGCATGCTACACCTTCGATCGCATCGTCACTTTCCATCAGGTGAGAGGAGAGCGTGGTCAAATGCTAGAAAAGTCCGATGTAAAAAAAAAAAAACAATTGATGTTCAAAACGGCAGAGTCTTAGAACAACCGATTTTTTTTTTCAACACAGTTTTAAATCGACAGATTTTCATTCACGATATCATTAAGATAAAAGGGCTTTACTTTTATTTTAAAAAAGATTAAGTAATCCTTAAAAGCGAGACTGTTGAACCAACTTTTACAGCTGACTTAAGTACTGTCATCTATTTGTAGACAAAGTAAAACACCAGCTTTTAATAAATAGACGCAATTATCTCTAGACTTGAATAATCCTCTCCTAGACAGGCCTTCCAAAATTACAATAATATGCTATGTCCTTCACTTAAGACAATGGACTAAGAGAGGCGTAAGTAATAACTTAGTAGGCATAATGCTTGAGAAGTCGTTTAGTATAATTTTAGTTAGTTTTAAGTATTTTATTAGTATAAAATTAGTTTAAGTATGCATTTCACAACTACTTTTTGTTTACAAGTGCTTAGTGTTGGCTTTGAGATCTCCAAGAAATTATACCCTGCTTAGACTTGAAGAACAATAATAGATGCGGCACTTAAAACTGAAACGTGCACCAATAAAAGGAATACGATGTCGCTAAATCATAACATTAGATCGGCATTATTTTTGAGCAGAAATCAAAAGTAACGTCCTATTTACTTATGCACAATTGTTTTAATGATGAGACAGACGCTCCTAATCGTAGATCAAAAGTAAAGCAGGTGATGAAAAGATAATATGATGTGGGTACTTCGTATTCCTATTTTGGCTTCAATCCGCTACTACATTTGTAGTCGTAGGCTACCTATTCACTCGAGACTTAAAACTTTCAGATTGTACTTATCGGGAAACAAAGACGCTGGTAAAATAAAATATTTCATTTCTTCGCTCGAGTGTAACTTCGTACGAATCGAAGGAATATCGACCATAAAATGGATGGCTTGTTGCTTTACGGTGTACGTCTTGTTATCCGATAGTGAAATGTAGATGATGGAATTCTGCCCTCATAGTGAAGAACGAACTAGCTAACGTTTTTGGCAAAATAGAGTTGATACATATTCGGGATCGGCAAAAAAACTATGTTCTGTTCTTTGTCACGTATCAAAATTCCACCTGGAACCCAAAAACTCAGGAAGAAAGAATGCAGCAACTCGACTACTCTCGATTTCTCGCAACTTTTGTTTCGCGTTTTTCTCGAAAACATGTTTTACTTCTGCATTTTTCGTAAGGACGGCAGAATTAGATCGTGTAGCTCCACAGCGCACTACCCAAAATGTAAGCTGTAGAACATTGATAGGCTGCTGTTCTGGCGTTCACCTATAATCAATTTTGCTCGGCTTTAAATTGAGTCCACGGCCTGAAGCTGGTATTTAGTTTTAGCTACGTTCGTAAGTGTAGGTATGTTTATTTGTTCATCTACCAATGTTTTTCAATGCTAACAAATATTATTGTTACGACTCGCAAATTTTACTCAAAAGAATATATTTCACGTAAAATTTCCATTTGAATACCTGACGGTTCGTAAATAAGACGCTAAGCAGATTTTTCCTCGTGTTTTACTTTTCACAGAAGTTGCTCTCAACGTCTGAAAATGTACATGATACATTTTCAGATCACATTATAATATAGAAGCACATTCTTCGCTTATCTTTATGATGGCTAAACAAGACAAAATGAGACTTCGATAAAATAATCATCATCATCATTAAAGCCTGAAGACGTCCACTGCTGAACATAGGCCTTCCCCAGAGCACGCCACCTTAAGCGGCTGCTCGCTTCCTGCATCCATCGGCTCCCCGCGGCTTTCACCAGATCGTCGGTCCACCGAGTGGGAGGCCGGCTTGATGAAATAATACATGAACCAAAATAAGACTTGGATTAAGTAAAACTTAGATAAACTAAGAGACTGTATAATTTTTTTTGATTGGACATAACAATGGGAAACGTACCACAACAGACGTCGCTTAACTTTATGAAATGAAATGAAATGAAATTATTTATTTTCCAGATATAAATCCAATATTTACAAACACAATCAAATAAAATAAAATACAATCAAATAACATAAATTGGGCACAAACAATATAAAAAATAAAATAAAACTGTACGATATGCCTAATTATTTTAAATGTTGTGGCCTGCTATTAAGTAATAGGAGCGTGGTATTTAAACCACGTCCTATGTAATGGGCTGGAGTGCCAATCCCGAGTCGCAGCCACCTGGCTGTTGTCGGAGCGATGCAGGGCGGAGCGCGCGGCGGCTGACCGGCTCCGGAGCAACGCTTGCCAGCAGGGCGCGCGGCCCGCGGCGAACATTATTTATGAATGAGATAAGATCAGCTATAGTCATACTTTGCTATGAGCACTAGCACTCATGATATACAAGCACTACTGAACTTAGGAAGAGGTCGGTTAACTGAAAACGTCTACTTATAGATTAGTAGATTACACAGGAGTCTGAAATCATACTCTTTGTTCTTATTAGGTAGGTATTCAGCTACTCAGCGTCAGCAGAACTTAGCTTGAACTTTAACAGAACCGAACTAAACTTCAAGTGCACATACATAACATACATAACGTAGGCCTACAGCCATTTAGACAGCCCCTGTGGTATGGGGATTGAGCAGGTCGGCTCATAACCCGGAGGCGGCGGGTTTCGATTCTCGCAACAAGACAGGTATTTGTGCACGTAAAAAAATGCACGACACTTGTTCTGTGTCTGGGTATTGTGGGACCATGGTCCTCGTAGCTCCTGGGTCCCTACATATAGGGAATCCTAGTTAGGGTCCAGGATCTATGTATGTGATCGTTAGCTCATCGCGTCATATGTTTACATAAAAACATACATAACATATATACCTAGCTCTTGGCCGTGAGGACCCGCGGGGTAATTACGTAAAACTTGCAACAGCAATGCGACAGCAGTAGCGAAGCATACATTCTCGACACCACTAATGATGTATGACAGCAATCACCGCGAGATTTACGCCTGTCGCAAACCTGTTGCGAGTTAGGTAATTAGGGGGCCGGTTTGCGTATAGGACCAACCCCATTTTTCCGCTGGGTACCGTGAGAGCTGGCTAAAGGAATATCCAGGGAATGGGCAGCAGCATTTTCCTTGCTCCATTAAAATCTTCCGCGATCACCAAGCCGCCTGCCAAGCGTGGTGATTGTGTCAAATCCGCCCGAATGATAAGCGTTCAATGTGGCGTTTTATGGGGGCTATATTCACCAGTGGACGTATATCGGCTCATGATAAGATACGTAACTCTAGTTAAACGCAGTTAAACCCGTCAGAAACTAGTTTTGTCACCTGACTTAACCCAAAACTCGCTCTATATGCTAATGAAGCACCTGCATTGCACTGAGCACTAACTTGGCATCTAGTGAATATGTATGCGTATTAAAATCTAATGTGTAGCTAGTGAAATATGACTAATACATACTTACATACCTACACTTTTAATCGGCATTCTATTTTCAGCCATCTGCTTTTCAGTCAATTAGCGTTGAGAATGCCATATTTCCACTTCTTAGCCGTGAAGTTTTTATAGCGACAATGCATAGCAGCCTGTCACCAGGCTGTATCTCATGAACCGTGATAGTCAGTCAGTTAAAATTTCACAGATGATGTAGTTCTGTTGCCGCATTAACAACAAATACTAAAAAACAGAACGAAATAAATATTTAAGGGGGCTCCCATACACCAAACGTGATTTTTTTTGCTAGTTTTATAGAGAATGGTACGGAACCCTTCGTGCGCGATGCCGACTCGCACTTGGCCGGTTTTTTAATAGTTATGCTCTAGGTAGCAAACTAACTAGCATATGGTCCTCAGAATGGGAAGAGGTCACCGTAGCCGATGTACGTCTGTAACACTAGACGTGTCACTAACTCCTTGCTCAGTACCCTGGGCTAATAAAAAAAAAAAAAAAAATCTTTAAAAATGCTGCATGTTACTGTGTCATTACGTTTTGTTTAGAACATAAAACTAAACAGTGCCGCACAGAATAAACAGTACCTAATCACCCGCGGTTCCTCGTACGTTTGTTGAAGTTAAACTCATGTAAACATAAGAATAGTGAACACTCGTTGGTTGAAGACAGCCGATGATCAACAAGCAACCAATGAGCGATGAGCGTTCAGTATTTTTAAGTTGACATGAGTTTAACCTTAATAAACGTACGAGAAACCAGGGGTAAGAATAGTTCAATGTTGATTAGTCAAGTTAGTTAACCATGGCACATCTAACTACATTCGTATGCTCTCTTCATCAGCCGGAAGACATCCACTGATGAACACAGGCCTCCCCCATGAAACGTCACTTTGGACGCTTGTCATAGGGGGGATTGCCATAATCAGCACGCTTGGCAGGTGGCTTGGTGATCTCAGAAGATTTTAATGTACCGAGGAGAATGCTGCTGCCCATTCCCTGGATATTCCCTTTGCCGGCTCTTACGGTATCCACGGGAAGAGATGGGGTGGCCCTATTCGCAAACCGGGACCACACGGCCAGTAGTTCATATGCTCAGTGGCTTCATAATATAATGGATTGTTAGAAGAAAACAAGCACTCGTCATCGAATTTCTGCTAATTGCCACAATTTATTAATCCGACCGTATCAACTTTCGTGTCGCTAATGAACCGCACACAATGGATTCAAAGGCATACCTACTGTTATGTCACGTGACACGCTTAATTGGTGTCAATTTTGTCGCATTCTCGGAAGCTAAACAAAACCTTTTATTGTTGGTTTCCCAATAAATAAATAAATAAATAAATATAAAACTTATACTGTATGGCGTTATAGAAAAAACAAGTTGAGACCAACTTGTTTCTGTTGAATTTATTACGATGCAATTCCTTTTTTCAAAAGAGATTGAATTTTCCCTAAAAACAAATCAGTGATCAGTAATCACTGATCACTAGTGTGTGTTTGGTGTGATCAGTATCTTCTAGGCAAGCATGTACCATCGTAGACCGCGTCGTCACTATCCATGTGATCAGTGATCACTGGTCACTGATCACTGGTGTGAACAGTATCTTCTAGGCAAGCATGTACCATCGTAGACCGCGTCGTCACTATCCATGTGATCAGTGATCACTGGTCACTGATCACTGGTGTGAACAGTATCTTCTAGGCAAGCATGTACCATCGTAGACCGCGTCGTCACTTTCCATCAGGTGATATTGCGGTCAAATGCGTGCCTATTTAGTAATAAAAAACTGACTGCAAAGAAAAATCTACATAATTATGACCTAACTATGAAAGTTATTTCAGGTCCTATTTTGCTCCAGCAACAACAGGGCTGTATTATGTTTTTCATTTTTCTGTTTTCCCAGCCGCCTTAGTAAATGGTGGTAGAGAAAATTGTTTTTCCACGTTTAATGTCACTTTCTTCATACTTGCTTTTCAAGTAGAGTAAAACAGGGGAAAGACAATTTTCTCTACCGCCGGTGCTAGGGCAGCTGTGGTTCCTACCTAGCCTAGGTGGATGCGTTGGTCGAAGACTCCAGAGCTTGGGGCACCGACGAACAGTTGCCAGCTTATCGGTATTTTATAGGCTGCATTTTGAAAATTGTGCGATGGAATTACATGAACCAATTCCTTCATCTCCATTTTTTCATCGGACTACAAGGCGCACAGAAATTCGGCATCCTTGTATCGTTAATATTTCTACAGCCCGCACTATTTCGCATCAAACTTTATAGTGCGTACAGCAAATGAGTGGAATACCTTGCCGGCGTCCTTGTTTCCAGCTAACTATAACCTGGGAGTCTTCGAGTCAAGAGTGAACAGGTATCTTCTAGGCAAGCATGCATCACCGTAGGCCGCGTTATCACTTACCATCAGGTGAGACAGTGGTCCAATGCTATGCCCATAAATTATATATAAAAAAAGGTATTATCACAAAACGCAAACTCCGCATCGGAATATAAAAGTTCATTTTTGTTCGCCAGTAAATTGAATCGAAAACTTCGGTGAAATTCCTTTTGGTATATACGGTAAAAAGTTCTCTAAATAGATTATGGGTAGATTAGGAATGTTATACGCACTTTTGAACAATTGTTTTGAGAGTTTGGGGATTTTTATTTTGGGTATTATGCTTCTTATTCCTCCAATATAAAACTTCTACGTCTTATTTTACTTGTGATAGCTGAAACGAGATGAAAAATCGGACTGAGAAATGTGTTTGTATTGTGTATATTTTGAAACGGAGAATTCACAGTACCTTACAAGTTGCTCATTTTAAGAGTGATTTTGCGACTGTTGTTGCTGTAATTACGAAAAGAAGACTTTCTAATATAGGAATTATATAATAATGATCATGGAAATCTTATACGAGTCGATCCATGCGTTCTTTCTTGCCATACACTTGCAAAATGTGGAATGAGCTCCCGCCAGCAGTCTTACCGCAGAGCTATAATATGAAGCACTATAAAATGAGGGTTAACAGAGTCCTACAGGGTAAGCAACGAATTGGTGACGCCTCCTCCGGTGTTACAGATGTCCATAGGCTACGGTGACCACTTCCCATCAGGTGGGCCGTATGCTTGTTTGCTCCCTTTAACATAAAAAAGGTAAAGATATATTATAATTTTTAGATTTCTTTTTAAGTTTTAGTTATTATACTTGACTTGATTTTTTTATATATATAACTAAATAGCCTCACCTGATAGAAAGTGACGACGCACTACAATGGTACATATTTGTCTAGAAAATACCTATTCACTCGCGGCTTGAAGAGCTCCAGATTGTATTGACTTCATTAGTTTATGATACGATACCTACTTATATAAATTGTAGAGCCGCAGTTCTAAGAACAATTTTATTTTAAATCAATTTTTAACATTTCGTAAATTGAATTCTTCAAGTACGAAGCTCACAGGACACACCAATTTGAATGAATCAGCAAATGAATTCGATTTTTTACAAAATCAAGTCACATTAAAATTCAGACCACGAAACCGCGTTTCAGTATCATCAGAGACAATTTTGCTACAATTTCCAGTTAGAGATAAAAACAAAGATGGAAAATTAAAAAATCGCCAGTGGAAGCGTCCGTTGTTTGCATAAAGACTTGAAGCTGAGTTTTTTGTTTATTTAACGACATATTTTGTGTACTGACAGCGACGGGCAGTCTGTTCATATTTAACTTTACAGTAGATACCGCGAGCAGGTATAATTATTATGAATTTTGAGATTTTTGAGACTAGATGACCATTTCTCATTATGTGGGTCGTGTGCTTGTTTTTAACCATAAAGCATTAAATAAAACAATTAAGTGCGAATACCTACTGTTTGTTTCCTTGTATTGGTTTTGTTCCACAACAGCTGGACCGACTTGGATAAGGTTTTCAAAATAAATTGCATACACAACTGAGACCAACATAAAATATCCCAAAAATTTAAAGTTCCTGCGGGAAACCAGCATGAGGGAAACATGTGCACAGCTAGATAAAATAAAAAGGAAAGCTATCCAGTAAAATACGTAAATATGTCCAATCACTTTCGTATTTCCTTAGCTAAGTATATCTTTGGTCCACCAAAAGCAGAATATAAGACTTCTATTAAGTTCAGGGAAGCGAGACGGCGGGCGAGCCATATTTTCTACGCCCTGTCTCGGCCCCTACTATAATCTGTTTTTTGAAGAAGGATTACAGTAAACCCATTTTTCGGACTGAGTGACAACATTTTCGTATTTGATATTATGGAAAGGTCTCTCAGTTTTTGAGTAGTGTGAAACATAAATATTAATAAACTAGCTGCGCCCTGCGGTTTCACCCGCAGGTAAAAAGTAGCCTATGTGTTAATCCAGTATACATAAGCTATCTTTATTCCAAATATAACAAACATACACACGTACACACAAACACTCATACACAAACTTTCGCCTTTATAATATTAGTGTCATAGTGTGATAGCTTCATTCCTTACCATGAGAAAACACGTTTCAGGTTGTATCATCATCAACAGCCTGAAGACGTCCACTGCTGAACATAGGCCTCCCCCAGAGCACGCCACCTTGAGCGGCTGCTCGCCTCCTGCATCCATCGGCTCCCCACGGCTTTCACCAGGTCGTCGGTCCACCGAGTGGGGGGCCGGCCTACGCTGCGTCTTCCGGTTCGTGGTCGCCACTCGAGAACCTTTCTTCCCCATCGGTTGTCAGTTCTACGAGCGATGTGGCCTGCCCATTGCCACTTCAACTTACTAACTCTAAGAGCTATATCGGTCACTTTAGTTCTCCTGCGGATCTCCTCGTTCCGGATCTTATCTCGCAGGGAAACACCGAGTATAGCTCGCTCCATAGCTCGCTGCGCGACAGGTTGTATAATATTAAGTTAATCCATGAATTACAATAATATGTAGGTACAAATCAAACCCCTTCGGCTGCGTACGAAACCGGAGCTTCGTAACCAGATACACACGCAGACTTTTTCGTCGTCGTACGTAACCAGTTGCGATCAAAGCTTTCGTATTATTTTTTGTAACCAGTTGCGATCGAAGACTTTTTGTCCATATACGAAACCAGTATTTTCAGGCAAAATTCGGATCAGAGAGGCAATTTCGGTAATAATGATCGAAATTGCCACATTTCATTTTTGACAGCTGATGTAACCAGTTACGGTAGAAGACAAATCCTTCGTAATACGATACTAGTTACTATAGAATACGTTTTTTCTTTACACGATACACTTTCGACAAAAGACTCTTGTAATGAATTACGAAATGGTACTTTCTATTCTTCACTTATGAAATTGAGACGTGTTCCCTTAGTGTTGGCCTTATTAGTAAGCTCAAAGTCGCGCAACAAGGTATCAGGAGCAAGGTATCAAGGTATGAGGAGATCTGCAGGAGAACTAAAGTGACCGGTACAGCTCTTAAAAATAAGCAATTTGAAATGGTAATGGGCAGGCCACATCGCTCGTAGAACTGACAATCGATGGGGAAGAAAGGTTCTCGAGTGGCGACCACGACCCGGAAGACACAAGGTAGGCCAACTTCGCACTAGGTGGACCGACGATCTGGTGAAAACCGCAGTGCTATAGCGATAGAAAGAAAGGCAGCTGTCGCCCTTCGGCCGCGTACGAAACCAAAGGTTCGTAATCAGTTGCGGTAGAAGAAAAATTCATCGTAATACCATACTAGTTACAGTGGAACCGTTGCTCTTCTAACGCATTACGCGTAATGGGGCGACCCGTTCAGTCGGGCCACTCCCGTGTGCTTATAGCTCCGTACCTAAAAGCGTTAGTCTTAATCATAAGACACTCTTCTAGTCCTCGTAGCTAGCACTACGCCGTAGCCGTAGCAGCTCGTAGCAAGTCGTAGTGTCCGTAAATTCGCGCCGCTACGGAAACTCTCATCACCGGAAATGAACGCCTGAAGGCTTCCGGCGACGTCGTCAAAGTCGGCAACGCCATATTAATGGGTTTTCTTTACTTTGTATTAACGTTTATTTATATTTTAAAGGAAATGCGATAGGTAGCGAGATATTGTCGACGCAAATGATCTAATTTCCTTCGCTTTAACGAGGGAAAATTCAGTTAGGAATGCATAAAAAGGCATCACAATATTATTCATTATAATATATTATAATGAATAATATTGTGATGCTTTTTTGTTATATTATGAAGATGTATTTGTTTTTTTATTCAACCCTCGTTATCGGCCCAATACGTTCCCACTGCTGGGACACCGGCCCTTATTCACAGGTCATAATTCCGCAACGCTGGGCCCTAATTCTGTATGAAAACATAGATAGAGTTCACAGTGATACTGCAATCTGTTATGGGCAGCCGTGACGCTTAATATAAGGCGAACGACTAGCTCGTCACGTCATTCAATTACATAAAAAAAAGATTCCTACGAAACCACATCTTTATCGTGTCTTGTTCAAATCGTGTCACAGTACCTTCACTTTACGTTAAAGTTATTTTTATTTTGAATAAATATTAACACAAGTGGTGGTAACTTTTGACGTGTTGATGTTTTGGAACGCGTTTCAGTGGAACGTTATGATTTTTGATGGTTCAAATCACGCCTATTCTAAATACATTTCGCGCGGTTTCGTTTTCATTTCATAGAGAATAGTTATTTGCAGATTTCTTATGTAAAACAAGGAATTCACGGTGTTTCGAAGTAAGGAATCGTAAAGTAGTCATACAAATTTAGGGCCCTGATCAATTGCGGGTTCATAGATAACACATGTTCATAAATTATGTGATTCCTGAATTCTTGGTTCATCACAATGTTTTCTTTCACCATTATAAGAGCGAGTGCAAAGCAAGGAAACTCTGAGCATAGCTCTCTCCATAGTTGACTGAGCGACTTTGAGCATACTAATGAGGGCAACAGTAAAAACCCACGTCTCAGGTGACTAAGCATAGCTTGTACTATGGGAACCAAATAACTGATACAATACTTAGATACTTTATGTTTGTGAATACATACATAGAATAGAATATAACACCCAGACACAGAGCAAACACCTATGTTCATCACACAAATGATTGTTCTGAGTGGGAACCGAACCCACAACCTAAGTTCAGAAGGCAGAGCTACTAGCAACTGAGCTAACAGGTCAGTCAGTCATTTAATTGAGAAGGACCTATTAAGAAATAGCACAGTGATTTGACTATAGCACAAAATACTGAATAGTACTGCCCCCGTATTGTGTAACTCACTCGTAATCGATGAATGGACTTCATTTGGTAATTTCCGGTTGTGTAAAACCCTCAACCCTCGGTATTATGGTCCCTTAGGCGGAGAACTGTATAAACAAAACCTTGATTAACTATAATAATGAGAAATAGTGAGAAAACACTAATGGATGGAGATGTTACATAATGCCAACTTGCCGGAAATTAGGAAATGAAGCCCATTCATCGATTACGATTGGCTTAGACGGTAGCCCCGAGGTACAGTAGATTAACTCCTATTGCCACTTCAAATATCGAACTCCGGATGACCATACTGACTTTGAATCCTATCTGATTTGAAGCTGGTACAGTCTTTACACAACGTAGGCTAGCCTCTATTAGGTGGACTTACGATCTAGAGGGGGTTTTTTTCACAAATAGTTAAGGTAATATATGGTTAAAAACTCTAAAAAAATCTAACCAATGGTCAAAATTGGTAGTTTTTAAACACTGGTTACCTTAAACCCAGCCTTAGTCATAACCACGGGTAGCCGATGAATGCAAGAGGCAAGCAGATGCTCAATATGATGCTCTATGGCGAAGACCTATGTTTTTTATTTTAATGTAAACGAATGTCGTGACGAGCTAGTCGTTCGCCTGGTGTTAAGTGACACGGCCGCCCATAACAGATTGCAGTATCACTCGGAACTCTAAATTAAAATTTCGCGTGACACTGCGCACTACGCGCGTCATCCTGAGACATCACACAGTCTAAAAAAGTTTTCTAGACTGTGAGATCAGTTCGTAAAGTCTCATTTGCCCAGTAATTTCGCTGTCTACAGTGTCCTACAAACCGAAACACAGTAGTGCTTGCACACTACTGCTTAGTGGCAGAATAACTGGCAAAGCGGTGGTACCTAGACGAACTTTGCATAAAAGTTTTACCACCTAGTTAACTATTTTCCGCAGTGGAGATCTTCAGGCCGTTATTGACGGTGATGACAATATTTAAGCTCAAAGTCACGCAGCGATCTGTAATTATGATAAAATCTGAAATAAGGAAAGCCACAGGAGCATGTTATGTTATGTGCTTGTTTTTCGGTGTGACAAGTGTGTAATTTATTCCAGTTCCCATAGGTTTGGTTTGAATCTGGGGTTAACGCTCCCGTGTTTTCCTAACTTGCCCTAAGTTTACCCCCTACACACATTACGAAGCCGGTAAGCTCCGGAATGAGGAGATCCGCAGGAGAACTAAAGTGACCGATATAACTCTTAGAATTAACAAGTTGAAATGGCAATGGCAGGGCAGCCCATATCGCTCGTAGAACTGACAACCGATGGGTAAGAAAAGTTCTCAAGTGGCGACCACGAACCGAAAGACGCAGCGTAGGCCAGCCTCCCACTCGGTGGCCACGCCGCGGGGAGCCGATGGATGCAGGAGGTGAGTAGCCGCTCAAAGTGGCGCTCTCTGGAGGTGGCCTATGTTTAGCAGTGGACGTCTTCAAGCTACTGATGATGATGATGACACATTACGAAAAAAATCTGTGATGATTTTCATATACCTACATCACTTCACGTGATCCGCCGAAGACACCGCCATATTGAAAACACAGGTCTCCCCCACAAAACACCGCTTTGGACGCTTATCTTAGAGGGGGGGGGGGGTTGTTCAAATCACCACGCTTGCTTGGCAGGCATCTTGGTGATCGCAGAAGTTTACAATGTATCTATCGAGGAGAATGCTGCTGCCCATTCTCTGGAGATTCATTTAGTCGGCTCTTACAGCATCCGTGGGAAAAGAGGTTTGTAGTAGCTCTGCCTTCTGAACTATGGGTTGTGGGTTCGATTATCACTCATGACAAACAATTGTGTGACGAACAAAGGTGTTTGTTCTGTGTCTGGGTGTTATATTGTATTCTATCATGTATTTACAAACCAAAAAGTATGTAAGTATTGTATCAGTTATCTGGTTCCCATAGTACAAACGTACGGCTCGGAGCGTACGTAACGGAGGCTAAAAAAAAACATAGTTGATATTTCTATAAAAGCCTACCTTTGTATGGCAGCCCTATTGAAAAATGACGGATATCAACATTTGATTCCAGAATATTGATCAGCATCCCCGGGGAATCCCAGATATCGATCATTATCCGTGGAATATTTTTCCCGCCGCGACTGAATTTACCATCATTTTGATTTAAAAAATTGCAATCTACCCCTCAGTTTCATAGTTTTGCCGTCATTTACGGTTAAAATTTGTATGGCGGATTTATTTCCATCTTTTTTTTTTGTTTTTAATATCGTCTTACGGTTGAGGTATGCCATAGCAAACTATGGCATACCTCAAGACACATATAATAATATGACCTATATGGTATGGTTTTGCCAGGCCGTTTTATTTCCGAGTGACGGAAGACGGAAGACCAGGTTTCGAAGTTTTCTGAAGTCAACTTGAACAGTAAATACATGACCGTTAAAAACACTTCACAGCCCTGGTACTTCATTATGAAAAAATTAGCAATTTTAAAGCAATTATTAAATTACCTTGTGGGTACTTCCAAATTTTGTTTTCAGAATCACAAAAAATCACTCCATTTGCTACATACATTTTCTGGGTGGACCACGGGCAATACATTCTAAACACGATATAATAATTAACTACATAGGTGGACCACGGGAAAAAATAATTACCCGTGGTACGCCCACAAATATTGAGGTGGACCACGGGGGAAAAAAAATTCCCCGTGGTCCACCCAGGTGAACTGAGCAGGTGGACCACGGGCAATACCCGGTACAAACTATGCTTAGTTTGGGGCTAGATGGCGCTGTGTGAAATGTCCACACATTTATTTATTTATTTTGATTTATTTATTTTTTGTTCTACGTACTATGAGATATCGATATCGGTATTGCTTTAATGTGTGTAGGATGTTATGAGCTCAATAAATCGATAGCCCTTGGCCTCAAACTTGAGCTATTCTACAGAAACGCTACAAAATTCATAAGGCGAGAATCGTTGTGTTCACAGAACTGACAATGAAATATATATAAGCAGTTTCATTGACTGACCTGATAGCTCAGTTGGTAGTGGCTCTGCCTTCGAAACTATAGGTTGCGGGTTCGATTCGCATCTGGGGCAAACATTTGTGTGATGTATAGCAATGTTTGTTTTACGTCTTATCTGTCTAATGGAAGAGAGAAGGAAGAGGGAAGAAGACAAAGGAAAAGAATGAATGGATGAAACGGCGAATGACCTTTTACCTTCATTCATTGCACTATTATTATCTATGTGCATGATATTCTGCCACAGATAACCTCCAATAGATACCGCATTACGGGATTTTTGTTCGGATCCTAGCTCACCAAAACTGGAGGAAGCCGCGGGTTGCGGGGACTGGAGCCAATGCGCTATTATTGGCTGTTTCGAGTGACGCCCTAATAATGAACTCTAATAATTGGTCGAAACTAAGGCCGTGCTGCGAAGCGGCGATTTATATAGACCCATTTACGCTAATGCCTGGTGCGCGGTCGTCGTCTTTCATGCGGTATCTATTGGGGGTTATCTGTGTATTCTGCACATAGTCATGTGCAAAATATCTTCTAAATCAGCTCATCCAAGCATTTTGACATGAAAGCAATAAAAACAAATAAATACAGAATACATTTCTATTAGGAATGTAGACTACAAAAAAATTTATAGTACTTAATGTTATACTCAAACCACAGCTTAGGCAATAGTTACTGAATAAACAAAACTTCAAAATTAGAACAAGTTTCTTCTCCCTACGGCTAAAGAACAAGGGCCATTTAACAAGGCACCAGTGTCCTAAGTCCTATAACCTTGTAATGTGCTCCTGTCTTCATAATGGGCATAAGCTCTTAGTGCTTTATTGCTGTCGTAACTCACGGACAGACAAGTTAACAGCCACGCAAGAGTTTAATGTATTTGTTGAGCCGCGTTTACGCGAAGCTATTGTTTCTGAAAGATAATGGGTTGTTTAGCCCTGTCAACCAAGTTCAAAAAAGGGATGGTTAGTAGGACTGGTGGGATGGTGGTAGGACTTTTCTGCAAAGTTCGTCTAGGTAGGTAGGTACCACCGCTTTGCCAGTTATTCTGCCGCCAAGCAGTAGTGTGCAAGCACTACTGTGTTCCGGTTTGAAGGGCGTTGTAGCTAGTGAAATTACTGGGCAAATGAGACTTTACAATCTGATCTCACAGGCTAGATAACTTTTTTAGACTGTGTGATGTCTCAGGATGACGTGCGCAGTGCGCGGTGTCATGCAAAACTTTAATTTAGAGTTCTTAGTGACACCGCAATCTGTTATGGGCGGCCGTGTCGCTTAACACCAGGTGAACGACTAGCTCGTCACGTCAATCGTTTGCATTTAAAAAAAAGGGAAGGTTCGGAAAATTCGGAGTTTTTTTTACATCATCACGACAGTCACAGATATGAATTACATGCTACTTATATTAAATTCGAAGCTGCAAATGCTATATTTTCGCCAAGAAACGTGCCTAAAACCTTGTTTGCCTTTCGCCTTAACCATGTTCATTACTTGTTTTCAAACGTCATTATTCTAGTTAAACGTATCAAAGGAAACTTTTCCCGTTAACTTTTACTTCGCAAATTGGTAAGAAAACTTGTCTTCAATAACTTATAATAACTTTAAGAATCATCAAAGAGAGATGAAGATTATTGGCCTGTCTATTTCTTGTTTCAAGAAATATCAAAATCAAACCAAATTATTTATTTACATTAGATCAAGATCCATAGTATAATATGACTTACAATCTTATTGCTATTTCTCAACACTTTCGGGTCTAGCCCGGACATTTGAGAGGCATTGATGGAGACGAAGCTAACACCAAGAGGCCTTGTTGAATATAAAATTAATTATTGCTATTATTATTATCATCTAATAGTTATTGTTATTATTATTAGAAACACAATTACAAATCATCACTTAAAAAGGGTACATAAACAGATCAGATATTAAATAAAATCATTTGGAAGAATTATATCTCAAATCAAAATCACAGATGAAAAAAAAATCGAATACATAATTTTGGTCCGATAACAAAAAAGTAAATAAAACATGCCAATAAAAGTCCGTACTTTCGCAGCAAATTCATCTATAGGTACCCTAGTTTTTTATTTGGTACAGCCAAATTCATTGTTTAGTATTCTGCTCAGCAAGACACCGCATTTCATAGCTGCCGTTCACTAATACCCCGGAGTCCGGGAACTGTCGCCGGGAATTCTAGAGACGTGATAACTTCCCGGAGTTTTATGATTCACCTAAAACTTAGAGGTACTAAAAGGTAGATTAAATATCTAGATAAATTCTGTTCAGGCGTTCGAGAACGCTTTTGGTTTAGCAGAGCAGGGTTGATTCTACTTCGCTAACTCCACAGAGTACATTTTTAGGACATTTACATATTTTAGGACAAATTATGACGTTTCTAACTAAATTACGTTCAGTTTAAAAAAAAACTATTTAATCCATGGAACTACAAACTAGATTCAACTAAAGTAAAACAGCTATTATTTCCTTTTGCTTCTACAAGCTTATATATTATTTAATCATCCCCTTTGAGGAAGAGATGGCATGATATTTTTCCCGATAACATACCTACCTGTAATTTTTTAACATAATACAAATACCAACAGATTTTCATACGTATAATATATATATTTAAGTAATTTTATAAGTAATTTATTTTTTATTTTTTATTTTTTTTAATTTTGCATTTTTTTTGTTTTCTGAGTTTAGTAAAAGTAAAAGCTAAAGCAGAGAATATAATTCCTAATTATGTAATAGATTCTGTTATTATATTATTAAGTAGGCTTAATATCTAATTGGTCATAATTATAGCCAAAGTCAACTTATTGCAAATAGAATACTTAAGGCGGCGGGTAGACCAAGCAAGGTGTTTGTTGGTACGTTTCCTGGCGTAATTATAACACGTGGAACTTTGAATTTAATATATCATGTAATTCATTTCATTAACTCGTTTGTGATGACCGCAAATACAAGATTAATAAATATAGCTCTATAGAAAAAATCGCAAACCTCCCTCAAAAAATTTGAATGTTCCTATTTTACTGAGCTTCTACCGAATATATTTTTACAAAAAATAAATTAGTGTGTTTGCAACAAACAATCAGATGTGATGACTTAATAACTTTGAAAAATACTATATAAAAATAGATATTCATTAAAAACAGTCAAAATCAGTCGTTTCGTGCGCTGTCTTTGTTGTAAGCGCCGCGCTGAAGTGCAGACTGAATTGATATTTAAGACTACGACGTTAAGGTTGATGTTTCTCTGAACGGATTTGGACCTGCTTATCTGGCTCTACTCGTCACCTTAAATAAACTAGAAATACCTACTATAAAAAAATATATATCCTAATATAATCAAATAAGATATTAAAGTGCTTATTGTCAAAATATTGAAAGCCTTTGATTACTCTCAAATAATTTAGAAAATAAAATATCCCTTTATTATAGGGATTTTTTGACTACTTTCCCATCTCCTATCTCTTTTCTTCCAGTGGTATTTACCATGAGGTAATAAGCCATCCTCAAATCAAACAGATCTATCGAACCTTCTCAAATATGCGAGGACCGTACTCACAAACATTCACTTCGACCTCAATGCGAAAATAATAATCTAACTTAACGTAAATTCCAAATAGACCGGGAGCTGGATATCAATTTCAAATCAAATTATTTATTAAGTACGTTTTGGCACTTTTACACGTCAAAATCAGAATACGTAAAATACTTAGTTTAAGTGGTTGTAAAACACATAAAATAAGCACATAAAATAACAAAGTGCTTATTGTCAAATGAATATAGCAAGATTAATAATAAATGATTTTGAAAAAAGAAGTTATTTTTTCCCACTATATTGGTGCAAATTACTTTGACTAATTCAACTTATGCAATATTCAGGGTCCATGTTGTTAGTAGGTACTAATAATTACTAGGTGGTAGGACTTTTCTGCAAAGTTCGTCTAGGTAGGTACCACCGCTTTGCCAGTTATTCTGCCGCCAAGCAGTAGTGTTGCGGACGCCGAGCAACCAACTCTTGATACCGACGAGCCATGATATCATAAGATACCTAATATTATATAGAATCATATAGTACAATAAATCTGAACGGCCCCCTAATTACCTAACTCGCAACAGGTTTGCGACAGGCGTAAATCTCGCGGTGATTGCTGTCATACATCATTAGTGGTGTCGAGAATGTATGCTTCGCTACTGCTGTTGCATTGCTGTTGCAAGTTTTACGTAATTACCCCGCGGTTCGAGTGGAATAAACCATTACGAAAAAGTTAGAGAGAAATAGCATGAGGAAAACCTTGAGCCCAACCGTGGGAAACTTTTCGAGGCCCGCGGGGTAAATACGTAAAATTTGCAACAGCAATGCGACAGCAGTAGCAATGCGACAGCAGTAGCGAAGCATACATTCTCGACACCACTATTGATGTATGACAGCAATCACCGCGAGATTTACGCCTGTCGCAAACTTGTTGCGAATTAGGTAATTAGGGGGCCGATCTCGTAGGAAAATTCCACTCAACCTAGCCAGGCAGCCAATGGGGAGCCCGTATTGTCCATATATATACAAGGTGTCTTAGGAATAAATTGTCAGTTTTGTTTTACTCTTCAGTCGTTTCACTTGCAAGCCCAAGAAGTCCAGCAACTAGTCTATATATACCTAGCCAGTTTAAATTCAGTTCTTGTTCAGTTTAGCTTCTTTTTCCATAGTTTGCATAATTCGTCATTTTAAATAGTTTTACAGTCCACTATCGTAGTATTTTCCTGTTAACAGTTTTGCCGTTAATAAGTAGTGTGCAAGCACTACTGTGTTCCAGTTTGAAGGGCATTGTAGCTAGTGAAATTACTGGGCAAATGAGACTTTATGATCTGATCACTCAGTCTAGTAATCTGATTACTAGACTGGGTGATGTCTCAGGATGACGTGCGCAGTGCAGTGTCACGCGAAACTTTACGCGAAGTTCCGGGTGACACTGCAACTGTTATGGGCGGCCGTGTCACTTAACATCAGGTGAACGACTGGCTCGTCACGTCATTCAATCACATAAAAAAAATATATATATCTAATGTAAGATCAATACGCTTATGTGGACAATAAACTGTTTTTTTTTATTAACAGAAATTAATGGTCCTGAATACAGACAGATAATTTTTTTAATTGTACACAATACTAAAAGTTTACAAGTATACAATTTCTGATTCTGACTAAACGTGTGATGATGGCCGCCCTTACTTATCACTATAAAAGTGATCTCATCCAGGCAACCTTCAATCAGAAAAAAAACAAGAAAATTAAAACTATTGTTTAAATAGCAAGATCTTATTGCGCTATAAATGCGCAGTAAGGTTGCTTCATCATCAACCTAAAGACGTCTACTGCTGAACATAAGCCTCCAAGGTAGAATGTCACTTTTATGGGCTGCTTTTGTCTTTCTTTCATTCACCTTCATTAAGACTTGTTTATTGCGAACGCCGCCCGCTCTCGGCCTACAATAACTTGACCTCTCACCTTTGAGAGCCGTTAAGGAATTTTCTGAGGTATTTGCCACACATCTGTACCTACCCTCATCATTAGAGAATGAACCTGCCAAAATATTTTCCGCCTGTGCCTTTAGCAAATTTTAATAATGTTGAGAGAATCTTAGGGTGAGGTTTTTTAATCGGTAATTAAGATAACCAATGATTAAAAGCACTGAGAATTTTTTAACATTGGTTAGAATATGTTAGTATTTTAACCATTGATTACCTTAGCCACTGAAATTGCGATGCGTTTTTTGCGTTTTTGATGTCTGTGGCGCAGATTTTTTTGGCGGGAACTCGGGCCGCCACATTCGGCGCTTTGGGAATAACTACGAATCAAAAAACCCACCCCAAATTGTTGTATTTTATTTGAAACGTACAATTTTAGTCTGATTTTGTCTGCAGTTGTTAAGTTTTCGATGTAAAATAAAGAAAGAAAGAAAATACATTTAATTATGACATAACACTCAACATTATATTATTACATTTTATGTAGGTAATCGAATGATGTGTGAAGCCAGTCATTCGCTTGATGTTAAGAGTCATAACATAAGTAATAACACCAAAATAAAACGAAAAACAAATTATCTATTGACACAACTATAACAAATATTGCGCTTGTCACGTTAAGTTCCGACTTAGAGACTCTAGGGTTTTAATAACTGATTAATGCATGCGTTAAATTGTTCTATACTGTTTTTTTTATATCACATTTTTAACTTTTAATACTCGCTTCTCAGGTGTTGTCTAATATCATCTGAGACCCGCCACAGTTACGATAATTGTTTAAGAAATCTGCGCCTATAATTGCGATGACATTAACCATGTTACTCTTAGTATTTAGTCACAATATTTATGATTTTTATAGCAGTATCGCCTGCTCAGCATAATCTACAGATTAATTTGTAAAGGAAAAATTTGAATCACGAGCGGGACTTGAACCCGCATCCATCCGTCCTTAAAGCCGGGACATGCTTTACTTAAGCTACCGTGACAAGTGGTCTCGTGTCCGAATTTATCCTTCACCTTTTACAACCAACTTACGGGGTTGGATATATTTAGTTATATTTAGTCACATTTAATAATAATAATGTACATTGTGTAGGTAAAAAAAAAAGGCCATTTTATTTTATTTTCTTTTATTTTATTTTATTTACATTGTGTTGGTGTTCAATAAATAAATAAATTAATGGCATACCAATCAAGCAAAACTTGTGGCCGTGGGATTACGTTTTTTTAATGTAGGTATTACGTTACGTCTTGTAAAGTCGAGTATTTATGCGAGAAATATTTGATAGGCGTCCCCCAGAGCGAGCCACCTTGAGCGGCTGCTCGCCTCCTGCATCCATCGGCTCCCCGTGGCTTTCACCAGATCGTCGGTCCACCGAGTGAGAGGCCGGCCTACGCTGCGTCTTCCGGTTCGTGGTCGCCACTCGAGAACCTTTCTTCTCCATCAGTTGTCAGTTTTACGAGCGAAGTGGCCTGCCCATTGCCATTTCAATTTGCTAATTCTAAGAGCTATATCGGTCACTTTAGTTCTCCTGCGGATCTCATTACGGATCTTATCTCGCAGGGAAACACCGAGCATAGCTCGCTCCATAGCTCGCTGCGCGATGTTGAGCATAATATATCGATCAATAAAAAAAACACATCCATAATTGATCCCCCACCAATCGCCCAAGAAGTTGCCGTGGGTTATTGATGGCCAGTGAGTGATATTTAATACGTGAAAAGATATATTGGTTTAATTTTTAAGGCTGCTTATAAAAATAGCTCCAGAAGTCAGTGACCTTTCTTACTGAAAACTAAATTCCAAGAACCATTAATTTCTGACACCAGCTGCATAAACTATCGTCAAATTAAATACATAAATCTCATATTATCATTTAATTAATTTCCGTGGCGTTTGGGACTAATTAAGTGTGCCCTGCAGACTAATAATGATAACTGCACGACTGCACAGTCAGTTAGTACTAAATCATTGCATTGTTTCAGTTGTATGACCAAAGTTACAACTAGGTAGGTAGGTACTCTTAAGTGCTCAGAGTCTGAATAATTTGATGCTGCTGAGAAAGTTGGAAATACGGAATTTCGTGATAACGCCAATCTTCTTCTTCTGTTTCTCGTGTAGGCAAGTGGTCAGCCCTGGTATCAGAATTGTTAGGCCGCCCAACGGCTTCTGACTTGGCTTAACGACTATTGTCTTGACAACAGCCGGGACCGACGGCTTAACGTGCTCTCCGAAGCATGGTAGCACTCAGATGTAAATACCAGTTTTTGGTGTAGCGGTCACCCATCATACTAGTAACCGTAGCGAACGTTGCTTAACTTTATCGATCGGTTAGAAACGGCTAGTCATGCTTCGCTATGAGCGCTACATAACGCCAATCACATGGTTAAATACAAGCTTTAATTAGGTTTGCTGAAAGTAACTATCGCACATCATCACATCACAGCATCATCATCTGGAAGACGTCCACTGCTGGAACCCTTCACCATAAAATGCAACTTTGGACGCTTAACATAGGGGAGCTTATGATAGGGTTTGCCATATAGGTATATAACTAGGCTTGATGGGCATCTTGGTGATAGCAGAAGATTTTAATATCATAGATTAAACAAATGATTTGATTTGATTTGATTTAAAATACTAAATATTTTAAGATAACTGATAACTGATAAATTTTGATGTCAAATTTGACATTAAAATTCGTTAAATATATCGATCGGAAGATCGGTGCTCGCACTGCTGAGGACAATGCTGCATGCTAGTAGCTGGATATTCTCTTAGGGTGGGTTTTTGACCCGTTGTTAAGGTAGAGTAGAATAGAATTGTTTATTAGCCTTATAACTGTGTTTGTTACACTTGGCATGTCAATTTTACAATCAATTTTATAAAAGAAAGGAAAAAATACAATTTCATGTCATCAATAAATTTAAAAAAGTTATCCCCATCATTATCATCATCATCAATAGCCTGAAGACGTCCTCTGCTGAACATAGGCCTTTTCATAGAGCACCACTTTGAATGGCTGCTCGGCTCCTGCATCCATCGGTTCCCCGCGGTTTTAATTAGATCGCCGGTCTACCAAGGTCTACTCTGCATCTTCCGGTTCGTGGTCGCCACTCGAGAACCTTTCCGGAACTCACAACCGATGTGAGTTCTTCGAGCAAAATGCCTTTATTACTCAAGCTAACTACTACAATAATAAAAACTAAACTAAACTAAACTAAACTAAGCATAACTAAGCTAAACTAAACTAAACTAGCTACACTACCTACTACAAAGAACACTTATGGACTGTATAATAGCCGCGATGGCCTATAGACAGTCCAAGTGCTCCAGCCCACTACCGGTAGGTAGCGTACCCAACATGCTGGCCGCATTGCCACGTTGAATTGCAATGCTGATGCGTTGGGCCAAATAAGTGCCAGCATTTTGGTCACGCGTCGCATCGACCAGGCGCTCTGATAGACTTTGGAAAACGCGATGAGCTCCCGGTCCCCACGGACCCAGGGTCTCAACACCAAACGGCTCAAATATGTAACCGCTACCGAGATTACTATATTTGCGCCGTTTTAGCTGCTCAGCAGAATTAGCCGCGGCGCCGGCCCTAACGTGTGTCTCGGGAAGGTGTGACGGCGCCATAGTATCGACGCAAGTAGCGTCCCACACTAAAGGCCGCCCCATCTTCCAGGGAACCAGAGTCATTCCGTCGGGTCTTTTACCATCGTCACGCATGAGACCATTCGGTTCGAGAATGGCTGCAACATTGGCGGTGGTAAAAGCCCGGCGAATGATGTCATTAAGACTAGCGTGGCGCGAAATTCGACCAGCGCTTTTTGAACACGAGAGACCGTGATGACCGAGCTGGTCAACTGCGGTACCGCACTGGCAGCGATGGGCCACACATGAGCAAAATGAAAAGTTAAAATCTCCGCTTAAGAATACTATTCCTACTTTACCGTAACATAGATAATCAACAAACTTAGTAAAACTCCAGACTACCAGGTGGCAGCACTTAACGGCAAACTTAGGTACTGGAAGATGAAAGAGTTCAAAAAAGTTTTATTTATCGCGCAAGTTTACAAGTTCTCACAATACGACGCCTTCTGGGCTATAATACATATTTTATGATAACTTGGAAAACTGGTAAAGATGCAAAAATAGATTATTATATATATTACTTTGATTTTATAGGTAATTCATAGGTTAATGTAGGTGCCTCCAATATGAAACCTTCTCCACGTTACCTTCTATACTTACTACTAATCACACTATCACACTTAATATATTATATATATATAATATAATATTATAATGGCGAAAGTTTGTGTGTATGTGTGTATGTTTGTTACTCTTTCACGCTCTAACAGCTGGACGGATTTGGATGAAATTTGGTATGGAGGTAGCTTATACCCTGGATTAAAACATAGGCTACATTTTATCCCAATAACGGGAACGGTTCCTGTAGGAACGCGGGTGGAACCGCGGGGCGCTGCTAGTAAAACATAAAACACCGTAGGTACCTAATTATTAAAGTACCTACCATCAAAATTTATAATTTCTTAATCTAAAAAAAAGTACTGGTCGTTTCACTGATAGTGTCCCACACAAAGGAACAGACTGGACCACCAAATTCTGTTACTCCGTTTTTGTAACCGCGGTGGGCACTCTCTCTGTGATTCAGATCAATTTTACTAAAAATGTTTGTTGAGATGTAGGTTGAAATGAAATTAAAGTGCTACGAATTAATATTTAAAAAAATCGTCGGGCAGAGTTACCAGGAGTATCTCTGCCCATTTTGAAATGTTAGATTTTCTAGTAATTTTCAATAGATAACAAAACTTAGAAAAAAACAAAAACAAAACTTAAAAACTTTCAGACTCAGATTCAGATTCTTTATTTTGCATGAAATGTGAGTCAACAATGGGTTCTTAACATAAATTTAAAAGTACATACACATTTCGCATTTTACTTTTAGAACTTTTTTTTTATAGAAAACTTTTTTAGACTGTGTGATGTCTCAGGTTGACGTGCGCAGTGCGCAGTGTCACGTGAAACTTTAGTTTGGGTTCCGAGTAACACTGCAATCTGTTATGGGCGGCCGTGTCGCTTAACACCAGGCGAACGAGCAGCTCGTCACATCATCCGTTTAAATTAAAAAAAAAATAGATTACCTAATGGTAATGTAGAGAGTAAAACCAGCACTTTTCACATATTTTTTTCTTTACCTTCATTAAACTTAATCTGTTGTTTGCGCTAAGCAGGCGATACTGCTACACTTAAATCATAATTCCTTTTCGCTACCTAATTCTATAATTTTCTATATTAAAGTACTAACAAGCTGTATGTAATAGGAGCATGATAAAAAGAAAATTAAATGGATTACTATTTATCTATTTTTGTACCATTCGATTGCTTTTAAAGAAACTCAATCAAATTAATGAACTTCAGTAGAGTTACTTTCAGTAAGATATTTACTCAAGACGTTGTCTCCGCAATCCTCTTTTTTCAGTTTCCCAAACTTTATTCTTGGCGCCCTGAAATCGGGACACCTTGGAATCTTACAGCCATTCAATAGGTATGAAGAAAATAGCAATGCGTGAAAGAATGACTGTTTCCGAACTGAGGCTGCGGTATTGCATGTAATAAGTTGGTACCTACATTTTTTCTACAGATGTGTAGGCCGTAGGTCCTTTCTTAATTGCATTGCCAACACCCTAATCTCCATAGGTGACAATGACTGCTTACTATCAAACAGGTCGTTCACCTAAAAACTAGATAGATTATTATACAAGGTATCGAATACTATTTTATACCTACACATTAGAGACGCTCTGTAATATAAAGGCAAAAAACGTAAAGTAGTAGTAGAAGTGTAATGAAGTGGCCATAGGATATCCAAGACCAACGTTCAATCTTTATTACCTCACATCACATGGGGCCTTAATAAATGAACAAGGTAAATAAAATGATCCCTCATTCTCGGTCCATTTATCTTTTCCCGAATAACCCCTCGAGCGTTCTGTTAAAACTTTGAGCACCTGTGGTTGTCCCCGGTGTTTGAGTTAGAACAGAACTTCCTTTGTTGACATTATCTATTTTGAAAGTACTCTCGCTTTGTTGAAGAAGAAGTAGTGTGTTAAGAAAATACAAGTAAGTAAAAAACTGTCTACTTTTATTAGTTGAAAGAGGGATAAGAAAAACTAGAACTTAAAATTATAACTTATATGAAAAAGATTTCTTCATCGCTATAATATAAGCGTACGTAATTAAAAATAGGTATATAAGTGTGGGAATGGGAGCGGACCCGACTAAGGCTCAATTCAGACAGAGCAGCAAAATGCTCGAGCAGTTTTTAAGTGCTATATGAATATCAACCTTAATCTATTTAGACAAAGCTGAAAATAATATGCAACATTAAAACAGGTAAGATTTTAATGTTGCATACTATTTTCAGCTTTGTCTAAATGAAATAAGGTTGATATTCCAATAGCACTTAAAACTGCTCGAGCATTTTGCAGCTCTATGTGAGTTGACCCTAACTGGGCCGGCAGGTACGTAACGCGTAACGCGTACTAGGTGGTAGGATTTATCTGCAAATTTAATCTAGGTAGGTAGGTACCACCGCTTTGCCAGTTATTCTGCAGCCAAGCAATAGTGTGCAAGCACTACTGTGTTCTGGTTTGAAGAGCATTGTAGCTAGTGAAATTACTGGGCAAATGAAACTTTATGATCTGATCTCAGGATCTCGAGGAGGTCTCAGGATGACGTTCGCAGTGCAGTGTCACGCAAAACTATATTAATTTAGAGTTCCGAGTGATACTGCAATCTGTTATGGGGAACCGTGACGCTTAACATCAGGCGAACGAGTAGCTCGTCACGTCATTCATTTACACTAAACAAAACGCATCAGATGAGCCAGGTTTGTAGCGCTGTGCTAGCTCAAGCTGAACTGCACTTTATTGCCTTGAAGCCAGAGTCGCTATTAATTATTTGACGTCGTGGAGTAAAACTCTGTACCTGTATAATTAAGTCTTATAAACGGTGTGAATATTGAATTTTGCATTCATTACCATTAAAGTCAATTGCTGAACATAGGCCTTCACAAAAACGCCGCTTTGAACGCTTATCATAATAAGTTGACATAATAACCACCCTGAGCAGAAACTCGGTGATACCTACCAAGGCGCTACCAAGAAGAATTCTGCTGCTCATTCCCTGGATAATCCCTTAGCCGGCTCTTAAGCATCCGCGGGAAGAGATAGGGTGGTCCTATTCTCACATTGCACAGGGATCACACGGCAAGTCAGAATTTTGCATTACAAAATATTAAATAAATAATTATGTGTGGATATTTCACACAGTGCCATCTAGCCCCAAACATGGGAACCAGATAACTGACAGAATACCTAGATACTTTTTGTTTGTAAATACATACATAGAATACAATATAACACCCAGAACAAACACCTATGTTCACACAAATGGTTGTCCCAGGTGGGAATCGAACCGACAGCCTGCAGTTCAGAAGGCAGAGCTACTACCAACCGAGCTATCAGTCCAGTCAAATATTATATTATGTTATTGCGTTACCTTGTACTATAGTTACAGAAAATGTAAATTAAACGGCGTAACTCAACCTGATTACACCACGGACCACTAACTTTAAACGCCGAGTTTTTTCCATTAGCAAACGAGCAACGTAAAAAGTATTTTAATTTTTTTTACGTGAATTTATATCATAAATTCAATTTGGCTGCGAAATGCTGAAGGAACGCGTAATAATCATAACAGTAAAATTATATTTTACAACACGTAAGGTATTTTACTTGTTTTGCTTGTTTTAGGCGTTTCTACTTTGCATGCTGTGCCTAATAATTACAAATAATTGAAACTTTCTGTAATCGATTGAATCTCTAACCATAAACTAATTTTCCAATGAATAATAAAGTAAAACTATCTAACTATCTTATTAGTCCTCCCGAGGCAAAATTGTCTAAATGAATATAACTACCTAGGTGCTTTTCTGGCACTGTGTGATTCAGATAGCAGTAAAAAAACTAATGGAGTACTTACTACAAAGTAATTCGCCGTTCCGGGTCAGGGATGGAAGCATACTTGGTTATGATTGGTCCGGACTCTGCTTTAATCATCATTATCTGAACATGGGCCTCCTCCGAAGAGTGGTTACAACTTTTTCTCTCTCACGCATCCAACGAATCTCCGCGGTGTTGTCCTAGTCATCGATCCACTGTAACGGAACGTTACTCATTTAATATTAATTTCTATTTAAATAAACATAATTACACACAATTTAAACCTACTTAAAAATTAAAACTAATAAAAATATGTACAATCTAATCCTAACTTATTTTCTAATAAATGTATATTAAATAGCTACGACGTAATCCTAGATCCTAAGTGCGGCACCTGTTTCTTAGCGCTTACTAGATCAACGCGTCCTGATTACGTCCGACCGGTTCACAAGATCTCCGCGGGGCATGTAATGGGGAGGTGGTGGTCGAGCTGGGCCACGACCGCCGGCACCGCTGACAGTCGTCACTAGACTTGTTTGTGAGCAGAACCGTATCACTTTGCCAGTTCCGAGCGCCCTAGCCGACTGTGCAAATTAAATGCGATACCATAGTTTGGTGCTCAAAATAATTCGAACTTATTTTAATTGTGTCCTAAACACGTTATAACAGTTATTTGTGTGTTCCCGATATAGGGTAAGTTTTAAATGGCACATAAAAATCCAACTGTATTTCTAATAACCGTTATTCTTTTTATTGTACTAATGATATTTTATCTTCCAGTATCCAAATTGTAGATTATTCACTTGCAAAATTGCTAAATCATGCTCATGTTTTCATACGTTAAATTTCATCATCTTTTCTTTTCTTGCCTACCTTATGTTTTCGATTTTTTGCTAATATTTCACTAAGCGCTAAATTTATGCAATTTAAATTCATTTACTTTTCCTTAATTTCATTGCCTTGTGCTTTTAAACAATAGCTTTGTGTTTAATTAATAATTTATTGTGAACTCCGTTCTGGTTGTACCACCACGGCAACACTACACTGCGCGTAAGTATTTCTTCCTGATCCTGTAGCCGTTGGTAGGGCCCCCCCAGAACGGAAGTTGATAAATTCCTATATTGATTAGAGGAATTTTATCGATTACAGGAGCAACGTCAAATTTGGATTTAAGAAAAAAAAAAAAAACTTCCTGCTTCCGGTAGAATTTCCTACCGGCGGAATTTTTACTACCACCACTTCTGCCATCTTCGGGGTACTCCTGCTGCGTCTCCGCCTGCCGCTACCGCTTTGGGGCCGTCCACCACCCAGGGGCCCCCACAGACATCAGGAGAGTACTTTTCCCGCGGTAGTGCGTTGAAGCGTAGGAATTGGTTAAAGTGCCCAAACCCACGACCCTATAAATTTATGTGCCCTCCGATGAACTCGCCGGTCTAATATTTTGTAATTTAAAATATTATATAAATTATTTGTTGCGTATACCTTGGTTCTGATTTATTTCTCCCTACTAAATTAGGTAGGTAGGATCAACCATAGGGGCAAACGGCACATTGGCGCCCTCTTACGTGGGTTTAACCAGTTTCTACCTTCTTCTGCACGTAGTTAGATTTGCACGGTGTGTGGTTTTTTGTAAAACGCTATTTCTTTTTTGGTTTGCAGTAGCTGAGGTGAGTATAGTGTTTCCATTTTATGGTCGATCTCGATACTCGATACTGTATTGCGAATTTTTTTTTTTGGTGTTGCCTTTTTTTTTTAACTGCTGCTAAATTTTTTATCCGTATGCTAACGGAGAATAAACCTTTGTTTTTGTTAAGCTGTACTCACACCAGTTACAAATTTTTTATCAACGCTTTTTTTATTTTTGGTTGCAATTTTTTTTCTTGTTTATTTTTTCATCTAGGTACAATCATTCATCATCATCAAACCATAGCGTTCTGTTAAAAGCTGATTGTAACAGAACGGAGTATTTACATCATTGATCAAATTTCCTTTTGTGTGCCATTTACAACTACAATGTCGTACCCTATTAAATTTTTGTCTTTGCAAAAATCAGAATTAGAATACGAGGTTGGTGTTCGTGGAGAGACTCCTGGTTCTACTGTTGCGGATCTTAGGAAACAAATCATCAAGCTGAGTCAATGTTTTCCTTCAGAAGACATCATGTACTCGCATCTGGATGCATTGGTCGATTTAAGCAGTTCCTTAGAACTATTGGAGAAGGTTAAGGCGATCATAGATGAAGGGGTTACCGATAAAAATATTTTAACTCGTACTGAAAATATGTTTCACCATCTTTACCACAGATTGAATAGGATAAACACAGATGAAAAAACTTCTCAACAACATGCTGAATGTAGTACACTTTTCAAACAGTTTTATGAAAGCTTCCTAGTGTTGAAGAAGAAGAGTGTTGATCCACTGTCTTTGCCCGGATCGAGCTCTGAGTCGCAAACTCAAAGCGCCGTACCAATTCATGTTTCGGTAACATGCGATAGTGGTACTAGAACTTCTGAATTGGGCAGGCTGAAGTTTGATGGGAAGTCTTGCGTACGCTCTTTCATCCAACGAGCTAACGAATTTAGTGAAGCGCGCAATATTTCTGGATCAAAACTTTTTTCATATGCTACCGAAATTTTTGTAGATGACGCACTACATTGGTTTAGAAGTGTTAAGGAACAGGTATCGACTTGGGAGGACCTTGTCGTTCTCTTAAAGCAGGACTTCGATAAAACTGATTATGACTATCGATTACTCTCTGAGATTCGATCTAGAACTCAGGGTGAATTAGAGAACATAACAATTTATTTGTCAATTTTGTCAAGCATGTTTGCACGTTTGTCGAAGCCCTTGCTAGAGGAAGACAAGCTTGAAATCATCTTGCACAATATCAGACCGTGCTATGCAAGCACTTTAGCTTCAGCGACTGAAATTAAAACTATTGGCCAGTTGCGAACCCTATGTAGGAACTTTGAAAATGTTCAATCACGTTTGGTACATTTTCGTGAGCCTCCAGCTGCAACGTCTGATACTGTAGCACCTGAATTTTCTTATAAACAAGAAACAACTACATTTAATAAATCAAAACCAAACTTTAATTCAACAAATAATACAAACTACAATGATTTTAAAAACAAACAACAAAATACATATAATATGAAACCTAATGCTAATAATAATAATGTTAATGAAAAATATTTACATGCTATACACAAAGGTGATTCTGATTCTGACAGGAAACTACCTTACTGTCCTCGCTGTCGTAATAACTCACATAGCTTGAGCAACTGCCAGAATACTGAAATTATGTGCTTCAAGTGTGGTTTTAAGGGTGTTAAGAAACCTGAGTGCCCTAGGTGTAATCCGAATTCAAAAAACTAGATTCTCAGAATTGTAGCCATTCATCTTCAACAGAAGGTCGTTTTAGTATTGAAGAATGGAATGAATGGTTGAAAACAGTACGAATGTTTTTCAATAGTTACAACATTACTACAATTCTGCAAGATAAGCCTTTAGATGATACACGACCGTACGTGAATATTATGGTAAATGACATAACAGTCTCAGGTCTACTTGACTCGGGTGCAGCTGTCTCCATTTTAGGTAATAATGCGCACCACACTTTAGTTAACCGAGGTCTCAAGGTTTGTACTGATGATAACGTGTCAATCGTTGCTGCAGGTGGACAGTCTTTTGATAGTCTAGGTTATATTAATTTACCTATACATTTTGAGGATAAATTTCATATTGTAAAAGCTTACGTAGTTCCTGAAGTTAAGTCTTCTCTGATTCTAGGAATTGACTTCTGGCGCGCTTTTCATTTGTGTCCTAAATATTTAGGCTCGCTACAACTGTCACGCGTCCCGATAATGGATTTAAATGCAAATAGCCAGCAAACTTTTATCAATTCCTATGATAATTTAGACGATTCGCAGAAAGCTATTGCGGATAATATAGTCGATCAATTTAAAGATATTTCTTTCGAGCATAAGGGATTAGGTCGAACGCATTTGATATCCCACCGCATTGATACTGGTGATTCACCTCCTGTTCGACAAAGGTACTACCGACTTTCACCAGAGAAACAGAAAATACTTGTCGAACAGGTAGATGAAATGCTTAGTCTTGATGTGGTGGAACCGTGCGAAAGCGCATGGCAGTCTCCGGTTCTTATAGTTACGAAGAAAAATGGCCAGCCTCGTTTCTGTTTAGATAGCCGTAAACTCAACTCAGTTACGAAGCGAGACGCTTACAACTTGCCTTATATTTCTGAGATTTTGGATAACTTGCGCGACGCACATTTTCTTACTAGCCTTGATTTATCCAAAGCTTTTTGGCAGGTGCCAATTTCTGAGGAGGACCGTGACAAGACGGCATTTTACGTCCCAGGCCGCGGAACGTTCCGATTCAAGACCACACCCTTTGGACTTACAAATGCTCCCGCTACGCAACAACGTTTGGTTGATGCGTTGCTAAGTGACGTAGATCATCGAATTTTTGCCTATCTTGATGATATTGTCATTGTATCCAGCTCTTTTGATGATCACGTCTCTCTCCTGCTTCGCGTTTTAGACAGGCTGCGTAAGGCGAATCTCACCGTCAACCTAGAGAAGTGTGAGTTCTTCAGAAGTGAGCTCAAGTATCTGGGATATGTGGTCGATGCGAATGGACTGCGAACCGACCCAGGTAAGGTTGAAGCCATCCTCAACTACGCGACTCCTACTAGTCGCAAGGAGCTTAAGCGTTTTTTAGGCACAGCCACTTGGTATCGTAGGTTCGTTCCCAACTTTAGCACGATCGCAGGTCCGCTAAACAAGCTTACTTCAAATAAGAAAAATACTCCACCTTTCCAATGGACTGATGAAGCTGATGCTGCCTTTAAAAAGCTAAAAGAGTGTTTAGTTTCCGCTCCGGTACTTTCTTGTCCAAATTATAATCTGCCTTTCGAGGTACACACGGACGCCAGTAATTACGGAGTAGGTGCAATGCTTACTCAGACAGTTGATGGTAAGGAGCATCCCGTTGCGTACATGAGCCGATCTCTCACTACGGCTGAAAAGAACTACAGCATTACGGAACGGGAGACTCTTGCTGTTCTGGTAGCATTAGAACATTGGCGATGTTACGTCGAAAATGGTAGAACTTTCACGGTTTATACAGACCATAGCGCTCTGAAATGGTTCTTATCATTAAACAATCCCACTGGACGACTCGCACGTTGGGGTGTTCGTTTGTCGTCGTTTGATTTTGAAATCAAACACCGTCGTGGTGTAGACAACATCATTCCTGACGCATTGTCTAGAGCTGTTCCAGTTGCATCGATTGTTACTTCCAAGTCATTTGCGACTACTAGTGATGACTGGTATAAAAACATTTACAATAACTGCCTTAATAATCCGGTACACGTTCCAAATTTCCGAATACAGAATGATTCTCTTTTCCGCCTTAGTAAAAATAAGTGTCACCTGACAAATGAGTTCTCTTGGAAAGAAGTCGTTCCACAGGAACTTCGGAATGGCGTTATTGCGGAATACCATGATGAGCCGACTGCTGGTCACCTTGGCATCTTTAAGACGTACAGACGCATTGCACTTCGATACTACTGGCCAGGAATGTATCATGATGTGGCAAAATACGTAGGTTCATGCTCTGTATGTCTGCAGTACAAAAGCCAAAATCATGCTACTCTTGGTACTATGGGGAGGCCAAAACAGTGTTCACGTCCTTACCAAATGATATCCATCGATTTAATGGGACCTCTTCCGGTCACACGAAAGCAGAATAGCTATATTCTAGTAGTGACATGCTGCTTTTCTAAATTTTGCCATATTTTCCCTATTAAAAAGGCAACTTCTGATATCATAATTAAAATTTTAGAGGAACAGGTTTTCTTAGTTCACGGCGTTCCACAGACCATACTTATGGACAATGGAAGTCAGTTTATTAGTGGGCAGACCAACGATTTCTTCCAAAAATACCGCATTCCTAACGTATTTTTCACGCCTAAATATACACCTCAGGTGAACTTAGTTGAGCGGTACAACAAAACTATAATTACTTGTATTTCTACCTTTGTCGAAGGCGATCACAGGACATGGGATCTTTTCATACCAAAGGTCCAGTTTGCGATCAATAATTCGGTAAACGAAGCCACTGGATTTACCCCATCCTTTCTTGTGTTCGGCAGGGAAGTAGTACTATGCGGCTCGCACTATGCTGATATAGACTTAGGTGATGAGGTTTTGTTTATGCCCCGCGAAGTTTATGCGGAAAACCTCGGTTGCTTAAGTAATGTTTTTGATCGGGTTCAGAAGTCACTATATCACGCTTACGTTAAGAACACATCTCAGTACAACTTGAGACGCAAGCCATTTGAATTTAATGTAGGTGATATCGTCTACAAGCGCGCTTACGTATTGAGCGACAAGGATAAGTTCTTCAGTAAAAAGCTTGCCCCAAAATACTTAAAATGCCGAGTTACTGAGAAACGCTCGCCACTTGTTTACGTTTTACAAGACATGTCGGGTAAGAACTTGGGCACTTGGCATATAAAAGATTTGAAGATTTATGGTAAATATTGTACCTAATTGAGTTCTGTTATGTTACCAAGTCCATTAAAATCATTTTTACATATCTTGCAAAGAGTTTTATGTCGAACATATAAAAAAGGCATAAGATTTTTGTTATGAAAGGTGCGTCTCATAATTCTATAATATTATTAGATGTTTTCTCTGAAAGGCAGTATGAAAGTGAGGATTGAATGTTATGAAAGGCAGTGTGATAGGTAATTGTAAGAAATTTTGTTCAGAGTAGTTAATGCGGATTTTATTTTTAAAATAAAATCCTTACGAGGGACGAGCGGGTAATGTAACGGAACGTTACTCATTTAATATTAATTTCTATTTAAATAAACATAATTACACACAATTTAAACCTACTTAAAAATTAAAACTAATAAAAATATGTACAATCTAATCCTAACTTATTTTCTAATAAATGTATATTAAATAGCTACGACGTAATCCTAGATCCTAAGTGCGGCACCTGTTTCTTAGCGCTTACTAGATCAACGCGTCCTGATTACGTCCGACCGGTTCACAAGATCTCCGCGGGGCATGTAATGGGGAGGTGGTGGTCGAGCTGGGCCACGACCGCCGGCACCGCTGACAGTCGTCACTAGACTTGTTTGTGAGCAGAACCGTATCACTTTGCCAGTTCCGAGCGCCCTAGCCGACTGTGCAAATTAAATGCGATACCATAGTTTGGTGCTCAAAATAATTCGAACTTATTTTAATTGTGTCCTAAACACGTTATAACAGTTATTTGTGTGTTCCCGATATAGGGTAAGTTTTAAATGGCACATAAAAATCCAACTGTATTTCTAATAACCGTTATTCTTTTTATTGTACTAATGATATTTTATCTTCCAGTATCCAAATTGTAGATTATTCACTTGCAAAATTGCTAAATCATGCTCATGTTTTCATACGTTAAATTTCATCATCTTTTCTTTTCTTGCCTACCTTATGTTTTCGATTTTTTGCTAATATTTCACTAAGCGCTAAATTTATGCAATTTAAATTCATTTACTTTTCCTTAATTTCATTGCCTTGTGCTTTTAAACAATAGCTTTGTGTTTAATTAATAATTTATTGTGAACTCCGTTCTGGTTGTACCACCACGGCAACACTACACTGCGCGTAAGTATTTCTTCCTGATCCTGTAGCCGTTGGTAGGGCCCCCCCAGAACGGAAGTTGATAAATTCCTATATTGATTAGAGGAATTTTATCGATTACAGGAGCAACGTCAAATTTGGATTTAAGAAAAAAAAAAAAAACTTCCTGCTTCCGGTAGAATTTCCTACCGGCGGAATTTTTACTACCACCACTTCTGCCATCTTCGGGGTACTCCTGCTGCGTCTCCGCCTGCCGCTACCGCTTTGGGGCCATCCACCACCCAGGGGCCCCCACAGACATCAGGAGAGTACTTTTCCCGCGGTAGTGCGTTGAAGCGTAGGAATTGGTTAAAGTGCCCAAACCCACGACCCTATAAATTTATGTGCCCTCCGATGAACTCGCCGGTCTAATATTTTGTAATTTAAAATATTATATAAATTATTTGTTGCGTATACCTTGGTTCTGATTTATTTCTCCCTACTAAATTAGGTAGGTAGGATCAACCATAGGGGCAAACGGCACACCACCTAGTGGAGGACCAGCCTACACAGTTACACTACATGTCATGGTCGCCACTCGAAAACCTTTCACCTCTGTCAGTTCTGCGAGCGATGTGGCCTTACCATTGCCATGTGGACTGACGACCTGGTCAGAACGGCGGGGAGCCGATGGATGCAGGAGGCAAGCACCCGCTCAGAGTGGCGTTCTTTGAGGGAGGCCTATGTTCAGCAGTGGACGTCTTCAGGGTGATGATAATGATGAATTTTGAGAGCTAGGTGAGTCCTGATGCACATCTTTTCATTCTAGATTACACTAACATGCCAGCTGATTTTAAAGGCCTTCAATGGTTCTCTATTGGAAGTTTTCAACGCAACTAAACAAAAGGAAGTCTCTCAGGGCTTGTCCAGAGTTTAGTGGTAAATAACAATGATTTATTTGTGTTTAGGCATATACCCATACGAAGATACGAAGGAATAGTTGGTGCTAAACTTACCCTGTCCTAAGTTAGTAGCTAAGTAAACAAAACAATACCAGAACAATTACTTACAGGCTTTTTGTATAGGATCTATAGATAATGAAGGTTGATAGTTAGGTACCTACGTATGTTGAAATAATAAGTAAAGTTAGTGTTTTTTCTATTAGAATTACAAATCCTTCGTCCAGGTTGAGGCCGACGAGGTCTTATACTTTGCTGTGATTAGTCGGCGTACGTCCGTAGCTGAACCAATCTATGGAAGAACTCTACCTATAAGTGAATGTAACGTGTTCCTTCACGAAATTTTCCAGACACTTTACCTACCTAATGCTTATTTTGAACAGCATTTAATATAGTTCATTATAATGTACTGTGCCATGGGTGACGACACCGATAGGAATAGGTAGTATATGGTAGATATAATTATACTGCCTACAACAAAACTTTTATTCCTGTAATCGCAAGGAGCTGACAGTTTCGTGGCTAATACTTATCACATTTAGTTCAGCCACATAATAATGGAAAATATTGCGGTGAAGAAAGGCAGGCGAAGTCATTGCTATTGCTGTCCCATCCATTCATCGTTTTCCCCTATCTTTTCCCTTTCCCTCTCTCTTCCCGTTGACAGGATGAGTATAAATAAATAGGTAAATAAAAAATAATATAAACCAAAAATCTTACATAATAATTACATCCTTATTGCTTCGTGCAACTCACACTTGGTCGTTTTAAAAATATATAAAGTATCCTTAATGTTATTCTGAAAAATTAACTATAACCATACCAAATAGTAAAATCCGTTCAGTAGTCCCAGCGTGATGCGTGTTCAAAGGGACAGACAGACAAGCAAAAAATTCAAAAATAATTGTTTCTATTTCTATATCGATTAAAAAGTGTAATGCAATCAAAATTTTCAAAAAATATTCAATGAACAGATCTAGCGCAGTTACAGTTTTATTATATGTAAGTATAGAAGATTAATATTTTCTAAGACATAAACGTTCACTAAAAAGCAATTTTAGCAGGAAAAAAAATATAAGATAAATCTAAATAAAATAAGAACGATACCTATTGCGAGAGTTATTGAGAATGGAAAATTTCCGTTTCATCGCCCTGGGCTGATTACAGAGACAATACGATTTTATATTTAGGCGGTATTTACGCGAACGAGAGGGTCGTGACGGCTTCGACATACAATAAGTAGGTATTGTACAACCACAAACCTCCACCTACGATACCGATCACGGCATAATGAGATATTTAATTATGTATTTTACAATATTTAAATAACGGTATGATGAAGTTATTGGCTGTAACGTGTGTTTTTACCACAGAGCAAGGAAAAAGTCTCAATTTATTTATTTATTATTCATACATACTCAATCATCATGTTTTTTAATGCTCTGTGGTTTTTACTAAGAAGACTGATGACACCTGCCATGGCAAGTTCTTCGTGGTTTCTTAATAAAAACACAAAATCTATCTGTAGTATAATAAAACTTTAACTGGGCTAAATCTGGACATTTAATGTTTTTTGAAAATTTTGAAACATTACACTTTTTAATCGATGTAGAAATAGAAACTAATTTTTTGTCTGTCTGTCTGTCTGTCTGTCTGTCCCTTTGAACACGCATCACGCTGGGAATCAGAATAATATTTGGGATAGATACGTTTTATTTTCCAAAACGGCTAAGTGCGGGTTGCACGAAGAAACAAGGATGTCATTTTTATTCAAGGTTTCTTTGTTTGTAAGTACTTATATTACTTTTTATATACCTATTTGTTTATACTCATCCTGTCGAAGGGAAGAGAGTAGTGAAAGGGAAAAGATAGGGGAAGAGGATAAATGGATGGGCTTGCCTCCTTTCGCTTCCGTCTTCCCATGAACGGGGTGTAAAATGAATTAACCCGTGCGAAGCCAGGGCGGGTCAACTAGTTCATAAATAAATATAAAGTTTAGGCACCTAATCATAATCATAAACATCAACGAGTAACGACCAACAAAAGTCATAAAAATATTTCGATCTCTTGGTATGGTTTTCTTCTTCTTCTCGCGCAGGCAAGTGGTCAGTCCTGGTGTCAGAATTCTTAGGCTACCCAAAGGCTTCTGACTTGGCTTAACGACTATTGTCTTAAGACAAGTCGGGACCGACGGATTAACGTGCCCTCCGAAGCCCGGTAGCGCTCCGTTGTAAATACCATTTTTAGCGGTCACCCATCAAAGTAGTGACCGCAGCGAACGTAGCTTAACTTTACCGATCGGTTAGAAACGGCTAGTCGTGCTATGAGCGCTACATATGGTGACAAGTTCTATCTTATACATTCTCTAAAATATTGAGTCTCAATATTCTCACGTTGATATGAACGGTGTGACAAAAGCGTGAATATTCATACCGATGTGTTACAGCAGATGTGAACTGAAAAGCACTCCATTGAAGGGGTTGGAGGCGTTGGGGCGCCTATTCTGTACACGCGCGACACGATGCTCTTTTGTTTTTTGTGTGTTTTGGTCATAGACTCAGGATGTGTAATGAATAAATTGTAGGTCTATGGTTTTGGTGTAGGGCGTACGTATTACAGCTTACGGGGGTAATGTTTATCATCGTCGCCCCCCCCCCCCCCCCCTCTTACTAATTAATGGTAGGCCCAATGGATCCCACCAATCTAAACCTAATATTTTTTACTTCGATACAACTACAAAAAGTATTATGTTTATTTCCCATTTGATCCCAATCAAAATGTTGGACGTAAAACAAACGATACTTAAACACTGCCAGTTTTTTTTTTAGATTAGGCACACTGCATAGCATCGCAGTGCAATTAATAGCTACTTACTTAGTGCTTTCTTAGGTTTCATGTAATCAAGTTGAGTAATTAAGCTTTTATTGGCAAAAGAACGCAAGAAAATTTGAATTTCCTGCGCTAGTGAAACGTTCCACCCTAACAGGCACGTGCATCAATTACATTTAATTAATAAATCAATTACTTATTTACTGCTAATAAGTAGGTACCAAGATTTTTTCCGTGTAGTCAACCCTGAAATTTTACGCCTCCTAACAAGGCTTTACTTACCCTTCGAGCACGGTACCACATAAGGTAGGGCTTTTTATCTCTGGTTTAAGTAACTAACGGTTAAAATATCTAACAAATTTTGACCACTGGTTAGGATTTGTTAGTTTTTAACCATCGGTTACCTTAACTATGGATACAAAAACCCACCCTAAGGGTGAGGGCGTAGTTAAGGTAACCAATGGTTAAAAATGCTAAGAAATTCTAACCAATGGTCAAATTCTGTTAGGTTTTTAAACCATTAGTTACCTATGGATGAAAAAACCCAGTCTTAGTTGTAAATACCACTTTTTGTAAGCGGTAACATCTAATTAGTGATCCTAGCGAAAGTTGCTTAACTTTACGGATCAGTTAAGATTGAGAACTGTTCTTGACAAGCTTCGCTACGAGCGCTATCAGTGGGGTGCTTTGGTAATTTCTCATAAATACTTAAGTATCAATATATCTCTATCTACTAATTTAAAGAGCGACCTCACAATACCCCCCCCTCGGATTTTCACGTTGTTTTGGTCATCATCATCATCATCATCATCAACAGCCTGAAGACGTCCACTGCTGAACATAGGCCTCCCCCAGAGCACGCCACCTTGAGCGGCTGCTCGCCTCCTGCATCCATCGGCTCCCCGCGGCTTTCACCAGGTCGTCGGTCCACCGAGTGGGGGGCCGGCCTACGCTGCGTCTTCCGGTTCGTGGTCGCCACTCGAGAACCTTTCTTCCCCATCGGTTGTCAGTTCTACGAGCGATGTGGCCTGCCCATTGCCACTTCAACTTACTAACTCTAAGAGCTATATCGGTCACTTTAGTTCTCCTGCGGATCTCCTCGTTCCGGAGCTTATCTCGCAGGGAAACACCGAGCATAGCTCGCTCCATAGCTCGCTGCGCGACTTTGAGCTTACTAATGAGGCCAACAGTAAGAGACCATGTCTCAGTTCCATAAGTCATCACTGGCAACACACACTGATTGAAAACTTTCGTTTTCAGGCTCTGCGGTATTTTGGACGAAAAGATAGGACGAAGCTTCCCGAACGCTGCCCAGCCGAGTTGGATTCTTCGCGCCACCTCTTTGTCGAAGTTGGACCTACCTAATTGGACAATCTGTCCTAGGTAGACATACTTGTCGACAACTTCGAGAGTATCGTTCCCAACAATTACCGGTATAGGTGGAACATGAGCATTAGACATGATCTTTGTTTTGTCCATATTCATCTTAAGACCAACCTGCTGGGAGACTCTACTGAGGTCGTTGAGCATGGTGCTAAGGTCCTCGAGCGATTCCGCCATTATGACTATATCATCGGCAAAACGAAGGTTAGTGATGTACTCGCCATTTATGTTGATGCCAGATCTTTTCCACTCCAAGAGCTTGAAAACATCCTCCAATGCGTTTGTGAACAGTTTCGGAGAAATAACGTCTCCCTGTCTCACGCCTCTTTGCAATGGAATTTGTTCCGTACTCTGGTCCTGTAGTCGGACTGACATAGTGGCCTTACTGTACAAACACTTCAAAACTTCGATATACCTATAGTCAATTTGGCATCGCTGCAAGGACTGCAGCACCGCCCAAGTCTCGATTGAATCGAAGGCTTTATCATAGTCCACAAACGCTAGGCATAACGGCCGATTATACTCTTCGGTCTTCTGTATAATCTGGCGCAGCGTATGGATGTGGTCTATGGTGCTAAAGCCTTTTCGGAAACCGGCTTGTTCGGGAGGCTGGAATTCATCAAACCTGCGTGCGAGACGATTCGTAATGACTCTCGAAAACAGCTTATACACATGACTTAAGAGCGAGATGGGCCTATAGTTCTTCAATAAGGTGTTATCGCCTTTTTTGAAGAAGAGCACCACCACGCTCTTGTGCCATGCCTCTGGCGTTATACCTTCAAGGATGACAGAATTAAATAACTTCTGGAGGACTAAAAGTACCGGTCTACCACCCGCTCTCAGAAGTTCGGTCGTAATTCCATCTTCACCTGGTGCCTTGTTGTTTTTAAGCTGTTTGAGGGCCATTCTAATCTCGTACAGGCTGACGTCCGGGATATCTTCGGTATAGTGTCGGACTAACTTGGCTCTGATGTCCTGAGCTGTGTTAGTAGCGGGCTTACGTGTCGAGGTGTATAACTGTCCATAGAAGTTCTCGATCTCTCTCAGAATCTCAGGCTTGGATGAAATGACGCTACCATTTTCGGTCTTCAGTTTTGTCATTTGGTGTTGCCCAATAGACGAATCCTTTGCGAACACTTTAGAGCCTTGGTTCCGCTCAATTGCGGCCTCAATACGTGAAGTACTAAGAGCACGCAAGTCGTGTCGCAAGGAACTCCAGATTCATCTATTGAGTTCACCGTAGGCTGACATATCAACTGAAGACTGCAGCTTCATTTCGCTCCGGTCGGCCATTAGCTCAAGAGTTTTTTCTGAGAGCTTTTGAGTCTTCTTTCGGCGTTGGGTCTTAAAGAATTTCGATCCAACAGCTTGGACAGTTTCCACCAACCCGTCGTTTAGCTCGTCCACTTTGTTACAGTCGGCTAGGCACTGGAAGCGATTTTGGAGTTCCAGCTGAAAGCCTTCGGGGTTTTGGATTTGGACAGGATTTGGACTGATTTTTTTGGATTTGGTTGTTTTGGTAATTTCTTATAAATAAGTACTTAAGTATCAATACATCTCTATCTACTAATTTAAAGAGCGACCTCATAATACCCCCACTCGACTTTTTCACGTTGCTTTGGTAACTTCGGGATACCGTCTGTACTAATAATTTCATTATTCATAATTTCATTTCACATACCTCATTTTTAATAATGATGAAGTTTATAATGGTGGTTATTTATAAATAACTTTGTTCATAATAGTTACTTTTTATATTGGTCTTTTCTTATAAAATTTATTCAAATAATGTTTAAATTTATAAAATTTTATGTTATAATCTTAATGTTAAGAATTTTTTATCATATTTTATGTTATTATAAATTTCATTATTTATAATTTCATAATAATCAGCATTCATAATTGTATTGTTTATAATGTTCTTTTTTATATTTTTAGTTACCATAATAATAATTTTGAGGTAGTTAAATCATTACATATAATACATATGCATGTATAATTGTATACCCTAAAGATACTAAGATACTAGTCTAAGGCAAAGTCATAAATAGGTGCGACGACGAGCGAAGCGAGGAGGAGCGTTAGGTTAACTGTGACCACACAACGCACGAGCCGAGCGAGCGAAACGAAGCGTAGCGAGCGTGCCGCGGCAGCGGCCGGCGAAGTGCCAGAAGTCACTTATGCTTATATAGAAAATTACAGAAACCATCTATATTAAGTTTCAGATAACCTCTATTTAATTTAAATATTTTACACGTCTTTTTAATAGAAATTTCAAGTCATTTATTAAAATAATGCACAAAGTTCACCAACAACACCAAAATTAACATAACATGAGAAAATATAAGTTATTTTACAATTACCCACAGTCCATACGTTAATTTTGTTTGTTTTGACTGGAAGAAGTGCCTGCATAGATTGAAGAGCAAATTGGCTTGCCGTACTACGTTTTTATAACTGATTAGGATATATATAACAATCAACGGTTCCAGTCACATTAATTTACAGTATTTTATTGATATTTTGTTTTATGATTTAAGGTAGTTATGGTAAAATAACATTATAAATTTGTACTGTTATGTTATATACGTCTTATGAGTTTCATTCTTATAAATTTGGATTATTATTAATTTTGATTTATAATAAAGAAAATTAGATGTAGTGAAAGTATGTTAAATCACATTATGTGAAATGATGATTATAAGTAACATTTTTATTTGTAACAAAATTATGATAAACGATTTTATGAGTTTCGACAGTGAACCGGTAACTTCTTATAAATAAGTACTTAAGTATCAATATATCTCTATCTACTAATTTAAAGAGCGACCTCAAAATACCCCCCGTCGACTTTTTCACGTTCCCGGTAGAACCGTTAGAGGTCTCCGATTTCCCTTTGTTCTAAATTCAAACGGCTGCGAGGCAGCGGCGGCGCGAATCCCAATATCCGGCATGGGAGAACCTACCTGACGCTTCTAAAAGTTGTAGGTACTACATATAAAACCTTGTCAGAAGTAAAGAGGTTTTTATAGCCGTTCGCTCTTGCCAGCCTTTTTTAACCGTTTCCTGAACTGTTACAGATTCTTATGCGCTTGTAGCGCAGCTTTGCTGACTGCTGTGCAGATACAAAATGGTCACCACGTGCATGGATGACAGCTAGTGGCATTTCAAGTGGGTAGCAACTTTAGACTTTCTGGGGCCGTGGACGAGAAGTTTTCTGTTGTTAATGATAGGAAGATGAAGGCTTAATGCTGTAAATAGTAAATTGTGTGCGTTGCACTTAATTTGAGGTAACTATTTTTACTAAGCTAGCGCTTTTCGATGTTCCCTTTAATTTATTATTTTATTTACATCATCAACGAGAAAGCACAATAAAGTTAATTTTATACCGTATTTATTAATATTGTAACAAAATTAATGGCTCTCCAGAGCAACTCGATAAGTTAATTAACTCCTTTTTGAATTCTTAACTGTCTCATCGATCTAATTCTCTAATTAATTGCCCATTAACGTTCATAACACTGCAGCCATATACGGGGACGCACTCAGGATAATGAAAGGGGTAGATTAAGTCAAATAATAAAAAATCATTCTTATATTATAGACATTACATACTTATCGTAATGTCTATTTCGGGGAAAAAAATACTTTTTACTCTTCGCTTGGATGGGGATAGTTAATTTTTTTTATCTACTGTAACTACAATACCATTTCGAGGAATAGGCTTACCCACCACTACCTAAAACTTAAAAATCAAAAATAGTTACGGATGATTTTATTTTAGACTTTTATTAAACAACCTTCATGCGACCTTATGATGAGGATCTTTTTGTATAATTATTTGACTCAGTAAAAATTTCAGACTGCTGTCTATTTCGGTCCAAAGATACAGCAGTTTATAGCTAAGACAAACAAACAGACAGCCACCGGAGCCTTCAGACTTAATATAGGGTCCCATTTTTATCATTTTGCTACAGAACCCTACCAATTCTACTGAACAGCCATCCTCGCCAACTCCAAAGCTGCACTGTTTCGTTGATATCACTGTAGCACAAAGGGCTATTACCCTATTTATCCCAAGATGCCCCACACCAGATTTATTTGAAAAAAAAATACTACTCCATAAGGCTTGTTAACCAATTTCAGAGCTGCAAAGTTATGACATCACTGTAGACACTGCTCTACATGTAGGGGCTACTACCCCACCATGCCCCTACCTCACTCCGCCCCACCTCACAGCCGGCCGCAAAGTAGTATATGTATTCAACGTGACTTGGCTACCAACGGTGTGGCTCATAAATCTATTTTAATTGCTATCTGCCGAGCCAATGTGGCTCGTCTGTGCTTACTATGATGTGCTGATATAGGTCACGGAGTCTTATCTATCTTATTAAATGTAAGTTTCTACGTACCAACATTCAAACAAAATATTAAATAATAGAACATGGAGTAAATTGGAGGCACATGTATTAATAACCGCTCGGTTAAAAATACAAATGACAAAAGAATCTCACAGCGCCCTACTTATAAAAGACATTGCCTGTGGTCCTACTGAGTAGTAGTAAAAAGAAAAAAAAATGTATTAGCTGAACATAATTCGCATTAGGTAGTTAATATTGGCAGAGTTTACCCCACAGAGCGCCACTTTGAGCGGCTGATCGCCTCCAGCATCCATCGGCTCCCCGCGGTCTTAACCAGATCGTCGGTACACGTAGTGGAGGACGATCTGGAGAGTCAGTTTTACGAGCGATGTGGCCTACCTATTGCCATTTCAGCTTGCTAATTATCGTGAGTTACAGTTGGTAATATATTATCTAAAAATTAATGTAAAATAAAAATACTAGTCAAGCCCAACCATGTTTGGACAACGCCTTTTTGGTGTCTTCTCTGTGCCGTTCGAAGTCCAGGATCACTCAGCCAATTCGATTACCGCTGTTTGCAATCTTGTTGTGTGTATCACGCTCTCGGGACCACTAACCGTGATCCAAACTAATGTAATTGGTGATATTGCTTGACTCAATTCACTTTCCATTTTCTGCTTTTTTATAACAGTCGGATCCATCCACAATAAGTACCTACTTACCTACGAATACTAGGTCCATATACCTACATCCCACCACCAAAGATTAGCCCGTGATAGCTCGTGAACATATTTCTCGTACAAACACGACTCACCTGCGCGGGCAGGGGACGTGGTAACAAAACAAGACAAAGCTATACGAAATTACAAAGGACAGAGCAGGATGGAACAAAACATATCAACGGGTTCCCGTGATTTGTATGAAAATAGTAGTGGAAATACATTACTAATTTTATACCTAACTTATACCTAACTTGAAAAATCATTGTAACGAAGCTGAGCGGAATTCAAACTAGGTTGCGAACAATTGAAAGCCACCTGGGCTAGGCTAAGCCATGCTCGCTTGCACACTCAAGAAAACATTGTATTTTCTTTCGTCACCCTGAGAAATCAAATAGCAAATTCTGCATATTTCCACAGCATAAACTATAACCCTGTGCATAGATATTATAAAAGGTCGGAGAAATTATTTGCGTCAAGGATCCATGACAAGGTTCACGGTATCACAGCGCGAGACATAATTCAATCCAATGTCACAATATCACCCCTATTAGTTTTGCGTTGATATAATGCTATCTAAAGCCCTATTCAAACCGGCGCGTTGTTCGTACCGCTGTGGGTAGCGGTATACCGCGTGGGATTCCGCCCGGGTATTTTGTATGAATTTTCGCTCAAGTTTCGCTCTAGCCGCGGAACTTCAGTACAAAATACCGCGTGGGATCCCGTGCGGTATTTACCGCTACCCACAGCGGTACGGATAACGCACTGGTTTGAATAGGGCTTTAAATTTTGAGAACTTGTAGAATTGAAAGCTTATTAAAATTTTAAGCTTTCTTTACTTGAACTGATATTTTTATGTAATCAAGTCTAATTAAATTAAATTAATGCACCTAAATATCATAGATATAGGTACGTTTGGCGATCCTTCTTATTGTCAATTTAAAGTTACAATAGCTCTTTCTCTCAAATCAAATCAAATCAAATCAAAACGTTTATTCGCTAAAATCCATGTATAGTAGATGTTACAGCAAGTTTTGTTCATGTATTTAGTCTGCAAGCAGACGTGCAAATGTTATTTAATAACTAATTACAATTTTATTATTTATAATTTATAAGTAAACATTGGTACAAAATTCATTATCTTCTCTTCTTGTTGTTGGTTAGTTGATACCTTAGAGTATAGACTACGGCGATGGTGCATGATAGTGCGACCCCATCTCACCCCATATCAGCGGCTGATGGATCACGGGGGTTTTTAGTGGGATCGAGTCCCACACACCCCTTGCTATCACCCCTGTGGTGGCAAAGTAGTGCAAGGGTATTTACCCCCCTCAATAAAAGATATATAGTACTAATATAATTGCATCTAAAAATCACAGATACGTTTGGCATTACAATTGTAAATTTAAATTAAAAATTGTTATCCTTGTCCGTACTTGTCTACAGAAAGCAATCAGCATATTCTCCCCTTGCTGGATGGATTGCATAATTATCCCACTTCGGGGAAAACTGGGGAAACACTACAGAGCGAGAAACTGGGTTTTTGTGTTAAGCTTTTTGTAGGCTCGTCGCAGATAAAGGAAAAAGCCGAAGTGGAAAATTTGTAATGACAAGCAAAGACTTCTATGTAATAACGAGGGGTATATATTCAGGAATTACTTACGCCACTGATTAATTAAGAATAAGAAAGAATAAGAATAAATAATATTTATTGCCAAAACTACAACAGACTTAAGACAATTTGTAATAGATAGGTACACTATTCTTAGCTGGCAACAGGGGTATGCTCAGCTCTGTGCTGCGTAAACAGCAAGGTTGACACGCAGGGCTGATTTTCAGCATACCCCTGTTCTCGAACACAAGTGTTAATTAATAGTAACTATATAGATAGATAAATAAACTCTTTATTGAAAACACCATATTACACGAACATTTAGAGGGAAATCTTATAACTAAGTGTCACAATGGGCGGTCTTATTGCTTAAAGCGATCTCTTCCAGACAACCCAGCTACCTATAACCAGTAACTAGGTACCTATGTTAGAATTAAATTTTGCTCTAGAACTTGATCCAGACCCAACTCATTATCATCATCAACAGCCTGAAGACATCCACTGCTGAATATAGGCTTCCCCCAGAGAGCGCCACCTTGAGCGGCTGCTCGCCTCCTGCATTCAACGGCTCCCCGCTGTTCTCACCAGATCGTTGGTCCACATAGTAGGGGTCTACGCTGCGTCTTCCGGTTTGTGGTCGCCACTCGAGAACGTTTCTTCCCCATCGGTTCTCAGTTCTGCGAGCCTGCTCATTGGCATTTCCACTTGCTAATTCTAAGAGCTTTAACAGACTCTACTAACAAATTTTTTTTTTTCCGCGCTTTAAATGAATAAGTAAATAATGTTGTTTATTTTGACATCAAGGATCGAGGGCACGGAATATAGGTATAATAGTACCTACAATGTAGGTACGTACTAAGGGCTAGTTAGACTACATACTTATGTTCCATGCCTATAACTAGGTACTGGTCTCTACTAAGTCCAGTCGCGGAGCAGGAAGAATTTCGTACAATGACCTGTTATCACCTGTCTCTGTCACTCCCGTGTAAATATAATGAGTCTCGCTCGTACAGATGCAACGGCCGCCGTCCTTAGGGATTGTAAACCTTTTACCTGAGACTTTAAGGTTTGTTCTAATTGGCATGTGGTTTTTTGGTTGGCCTTGAGTCACGACAAAAATCCTTGGCTCCAGGAGGCTTTAGGCAACATTTCAGCAGAAAAATGGCAAAATTGCATCAGTCACGTAAAAAAAGAGGAATCGAAATTAGATAGACTAGACGATAATGTAGACAAAACTGTTGTTTTTTTTTAAATAAATGTGACAGGCGACACGTCTTCGGAAAGCAGTAACTCCGATACAGAACAATCGAATTCTGATTTTTGAATTTTCATTTTTTTTTATTTCTGCCGAATTAGTAATTGTAACTCGTTTTTTATAGCTTATAATTTAAAATCTAAATAAATAATTTATTAAACAAGTTTGTAAATTTTCTTTCTCTTTCAAATATTTCATGTAAACTGCACATCATACAAAAATGTTTGTGACCACTGTCAGTAGGTAAAGAGGTCATTGTACGAAATTCTTCCTGCTCCGCGACTGGACTTTAGCTAGGCTTAGAGTGGACCAACCGCGTATAGGTATATATCTACAAAATGAAGGAGAAGGAGTCGGAGAATATAAATTTCGCAAACCTTTTCGATGGGCTGTATGAATCGGGCTGCTATACTATTATGCTCTTGGTATATTGGCGCGGCTTACAGTTTCGTTCAGGAGCGGATTGGGGTCTTTCAGGATAGGGTCCGCGATTACGAGATTAGGTACCTGCCGATCCCAGCCCTGCGGTAATTCAATATTCAGGGGTCGCCAACATTTTTGGGCACAACCGACATTATGAGTTGGTTGGATCAGTTACTTTTTTGCGCGTGCTTGCCTTTTATGATTATGATTTTATGGCTTTGACTACAGTCAATTTATTTAGCCTAAATTACGTACCTACTAGATACCTACTAGTACCTAGCAATTTTTAGCAACTCATTCAATACCTATGTATTTCTAGGTACAAATTATATTTTATTTTAACAAAGCAAAATAATTTAAGAAAAATTTAAAACGACATTAAAAATGTGCCCGATCCCTTTCTCGTAAGACTGAATACCTCCAAAGGCGAGGGTACAAAGCGAGCATTAAGGTTCAAGTCACGGCGCCGGTCCACGTCTGTACCCGGCCTTATTGTAACGTTTATCGGCAAATTCGTCTGTTTTCACTTAGGCACGGTTTGATTCCCACCTTGTTACTTTCCTAGGTCCATTGTCAAAGATTCTATTCAACTTCTTAGAGACTATTTTATTCGCCCTAGGTATATTTTTCTTCGTCTTGGTTAGCTTGTTTTCCTATCCTGTTATTTTGCTCAAACTCACTAGTTTAGTTTAAGTGACAAGCGACAAGTAAATTATAATGTTGTGATAAGTTATATCTCGAGAAAGAATTATTGGAGTTGGTGAAATGATTATTATACATATATCTATCAATAGTATTATTTAATGGCTCTTTCGTACTTATGCGGTTAGGTCTCAGACCTATAACATCCTAAGTCTATTTATTAGGTACCTTTTTCTTTTTTTAGCTTCACTTTTATTTTATTACTAGCTGCGCCCCGCGGTTTCAACCGCGGAGAAAACGTAGCCTATGTGTTAATCCAGTACATAAGCTATCTATATTCCAAGTTTCATTCAAATCCGTTCAGTCGTTTAAACGTGAAGGAGTAACAAATATACACTCATACACACACCCCCACATATACACAAATAAACTTTAGCCTTTGTAATATTAGTGTCATATAGTGTGATAGTGTGATTGACTGCATAAATTACAATTAAAATTATTCGTGTCGTGATTTCTTATGACTTTCGTCCAACTCGTCCAAGACCTAATATACCATTAAGTGGAGGTTGAATTGCGCGATTTGGTATTTCAATATTGGACCTGAATTAATTAGGCTTCCAAGTCTAACAGTGAAGATTTATCCTACGTAGACTATATTAGACCTACCTTAGGTAGGTAGTACGGTTTTAGATAGGTAGCCTAGCTAAGTACCTACCTAAAGCCGTGAATACAAAAAAACTATAAATTATCATCATCATGAACAGCATGAAGATGTCCACTGCTAAACTATAGCCATACTATATATTTAACCAGCCTTCGTAGTGTAGTGGTTGAGCAGGTCGGCTCATAACCCGGAGACGGCGGGTTCGATTCCCGCGACAGGACAAGTATCTGTGCACAGGGAAAAAAGCGCAAATACTTGTTCTATATCTGGGTGTTATGGCACCATGGTCGTCGTAGTTCTGGGTCCCTAGATACAGAGAATCCTAGTTAGGGTCCAGGATCTTTGTATAATTATGTGATCATTAATGATAATTTTTTTTATAGGGCTCCCCTATAGAGTGCCATTTTGAGCGCCTGCTTTCTCTCATCGCGTGTTCCAGTTCGTGGTCGCTACTCAAGAACCTGTCTTCTCCATCGGTTGTCGGTTCTGTGAACGATGCGGCCTGCCCTCTGCCTCTTCAATTAAATATAAGGTACCTTAAGTTTATCAAAATCAAGAAAATGATATAATATACAAAAATCAAATCCGACGTATCACCCTTTTTTCTTGTTCCTTGCGTACCACCATGATTCGTCCAAGGTATCACCGTACGGGCGCGGATAGAGACGGGGGCCGCAGGAGGCGCCTCCCCCCCCCCCCCCCCTTGACGAAAGCAGCCTAGCACTAAGCGCGGTAATTAGCCAATTTACCAGAAAGATATAGGTGCTTGGAATTCATCATTTAAAGAAAAGAGCACAAATAGGTCTTGTATCGTATACTTATGTGTTTTTACCACCATATCTTAATCTGACGCGCTGGAGTCAATCCCAAATTCCCTCTTGGGCTTCTTTAGTATATCTCGCGCCCCCCTCTTAAGAAATTTCTGTATCCGCGCCTGTCACCGTATCGCCCGTTTCAAAGCATTACCATTTCAAGTCACGGCTAGCAGACCCTTCTGTCCGCGCTTATTGTAATGTTTATCGACGGAGCTTTGCGTGTTTTCATCCACCCGGCCGCGTATCTCTTTAACCTGGTACACTGGGATATAGTCATGAAGTTCTTCCGGATTGTCAAAATCTGCAACTGTTCGGATGAGGTAAATTAGGTAATAACTTGAATTTTTTTCGTGACGATGTTTTCTATTCTGTATTGTACCGGATTGCTTGCACCAGTAGTGCGAAAGAGAACTTTTTTTTCATTCCTTTTGTATTTAGGCTTGATATGCATAATATTTCTTTGTAATGTCGCTTATAATTATTACGCTGTACCTACCTAGTATTTAGGTAAAATAATTTTATTTTTATTTTGTTAAGTAGGTATTAATTTGGCTTGTAAAAGTTCTAAATTGATAAATTTTGCAATATAATTTTTGACTTTTGATTTTTTGACTTTACCTAAGTAGAAGTAGGTATACCTACATATACCTACCTGTACGAGTATGCTCGTACATGGCTCGTACTTATAATGTAGGTAAGTGTAATCCTTACCTACATTAGGTAACCCCAATAGCCCAGTCACCCGATGATTTGCACCTATGTAGGTAGATGAAAAAAAAAATGAAAATGACACTACACTTTATGGTATTTATTTTTCGCGGGTTAGAAAACTCTAATGACTGTTATTGAAATTTAATTAGTAGGTAACCTACCAACTGAATTTTATTTTGATTTCTTGGGAATTGGATGTCATGGTCATCATCCATGTTGGTTTTTCGTAGTTCTTGCCTACCTATCGCAGGAGGTAACTAAGGGGAATTCTTATAAACCAAATATATAGGTACCTTTATACGATCGCTTAATGTAATCCGTTAATCGTTTGATATTACCCGCTATCGTTACCTATTAGGTACCCGCCACGTTAATTCAATTTTAGGACTTAGGGTCAATAGCAAAATGGTCGAGCACTTTAAGTGCCTTTGGAATATCAACTTTATTTAATCTAGACAAAGCTGAAAATAGTATGCAACATTAAAATCTTACCTATATTGATGTTGCATACTAATTTCAGCTTTGTCTAAATGGATTAAGGTTGATATTCCAATAGCACTTAAAATGTGCTCGAGCATTTTGCTGCTCTGTCTGAATTGACCCTTATAAACATTTGTTTCTAAAGATTACTTTAAATAACCTACCTATAAGCTTTCCCGTTTATGTACCTATCTATATACCTAAGTTTTCCTGTTAGAAAACTTACTTAACTACTTAAATACCTACTAGGTAATACGGTAAGTAGCGTAACTAAATACGCCACCCAGTCAGATTTTCTCCTTGTTCGGATCCTTTCACCGGGTCTGAATGGTACCTAATGATTGGAGAATGATGTCGAGATGAACGGCTGTAGGATAGATACTTTGCAATCGAAGGCGATAAAATTCGAAAAAGGCAAGTTCCTGGTTGAAAGTAGAGCAAAAAAGAGATAAAAGAAAAACATAAAATCTGATCGTCTTACTAATATTATAAAAGTTTGTGTGTGAATGTTTGCTACCTTATATCTTCGTAAATATTGAACCAATTTCGATGAAATTTGGAATATAGATAGATTATACGCTAGATTAACGTTATAGGATACTTTTTATCCGCGGTATGCAACTAGTTTTTCAATAAAAGCTACTTAAGATACCTCTGTAGAACTGGACTTTAGTATACATCTAAGTATCTAAGTATATATCTAATATCTATAGAAACAACTAGGTAACCTATCTATTGTAAATTTGCATTTTTAGGTACATTTAATAAATAATATAGGTAGAGGCGCTGGATTTAGCCAGCAGCTATAATCATCATCATCATTAACAGCCTGAAGACGTCCACTGCTGAACATAGGCCTCCCCCAGAGCACGCCACCTTGAGCGGCTGCTCGCCTCCTGCATCCATCGGCTCCCTGCGGCTTTCACCAGCTATAATACTTTTTCCAAAACAAAAAGTCCTATTTATCTAAGTCCTTTAAGTAATGTGTGAAAAATTTCATCCAAATTGGTTCAACAATCGTGCCCTGAAATGTTGTCCTATAATGTAATATTTATAACAGTTCCTAAATTATGGCAATCAGCGGGATTTTCCAACTCACCGGATTAGACAGACGCTCTTCCAACTAAGCCCACTCCTAGTGGCTCTGGTCTAGCCCCGCTATATACCTAAATCATTGCTATTTTTTATAGGTAGGTACACTGTAAAATACACCATACATTCATACATACCATACATACAACATAGGTACCTACATATACATAGGGTTTATAAAGGCTGATCCAAATTGAGTTTCCTATATTGGCAACACTGTAAAAAAAGAAGTTGTTGATAATGGCGCGTATTTGAAACGTCAAATGCTAGTTTAAGATATAACATTTACGATATGAATCGCTTAACTACGGCGCAACGTGTAAAAATTGTTTAGTTATTCTACAGAAATAACAATTCTGTAAGAAAATTGTATAGACTTTTACGGGAAGATTATGGTCAAAACAATCGTCTTACTGAGCGAACAATTAGCAACACTGTGAAAAAATTTGAAGAAACTGGAAGCATTGGAGATAGGGTGAGCCGTGTGTATCGTCGTGGCGTGGTGCGTTCAGCCGAGAATATTGCTGCTGTGAGCGATAGTGTGGCCGAAGACCCAGATTTATCAATTCGTCGTCGTTCGCAGAATTTGGGTCTTTCTTAAGGCTTCCTTTGGCGTATTTTGCATAAAGGCTTGCCAGGGGCGGTCATTTGACCGCTGTAATTTTTCATATTTAATGAAAAACACTAAATATTTCAGCAGTAAATAAATAACTAGTACCTACAATTTTGCATAGTACGTGTTTTTTTTAATAAAAGTTAGGAAACTTAAATTGGATCATCCTTTACACACTTACCCTTAGAGTTATATTTCTATGTACTTACCTACCTACTTCATAAAAGTCATAGAACTCAGGCATTCATACTATCATCACCCGATGACGCCGACTGAACCACTGTTCTATTATTATTATATTTAATTAACTAGTATGGATCAAGGCGATCCATTTCATACCCATTACTGATAAACCTTGCAATATCCCTCATATAAGTGACTCAACTAAGACTGTTTCATATCAGCCTATCTACTATCACTAAGTGGTAGAAGCATTAGCGATGGTTCGGAAGCCTATTGTAAGCTGATCCCTGCATTGCCTCGAGGGTATAGAGTACTCATAGCACTTTTAGAGCCTTTTAGGACCGGAATATTCCTTGGGATCGAAGTTAATGGCAGTACCTAATCTTGAAGGTATCGGCAGCATCAGAAATAAGGTTTGTCCTAAAAAACACGAACGTAGGTCGGTAGGTCCCGTTTTGGGCGCCATATTTATTGGGATAATAGAAATATGGCGCCCAAAATGGGGCGTAAACAATTGAAGGCTTATAAGGCCTTTTCGCAAGGAGGTGTAGGATTTTGAGTTGTCACTAACTTTCTACATTTGTGTTTTGTTTTTTTTTCTGATCCAAAATTTTGTGCCTTAATTACCTATAGGTTTTACACAGATTTAGTTAAGATATCGTTCAGAAGAAGACGCTACCTCACTTGGCTTGACCTAGTGGCAGTAGTTTGTTTGTTATAAATCCGGTTGAACAAAACTACTTTTTTTCGTACCTACTGTTTGATAAATGTTATACCCATAGGTATCATCATGCTACGTCGTAGGAACGCACACACCGTCTCTCTTCTATATAACATAATTATGGACTCACGTGCTCCAACGTATCTCTAAGACCGCTTTACCGCCAGTTCTTCTTTTGGCCGTCTGCAACGCTCCTGTTATCACTTAGAACTAGTGACTCCTCAACATAGAACGGCACTGTACTCCGATTCCTTCACTGTCTCTGTAATTCGCCTTTGGAATACCCTTCCTGCCCACATTCGTCAGGCATCATCGATAGAGGTGTTTAAATCCAAAGTCTATAACTTCTACCTCACTCTCCAAAATTAAATCGCGAAGAAAGCTATCCATCTAATTATACGTACAATAATATGTATGTATATAGGTATAACAATATGTATAATTTGTAGGTATAGTATTATTGTGTGTATTTAATTTTATGTATTTATTGTGTTATTTATACTTTCATCAGTTTAGAGAAATAGTTAAGTTGTTGTTTTTTCTTGTCTTATATTTCTTCAGTATTGCACCACCGCAATAAACAATTCCACAATACACCGGGGTTAACTGGAAGATAATGCTCTATAGCATTAAGTTCGCCTATGTACCTACTATTGTTGTTTGTGCAATAAAGAATTTTCTATCTATCTATCTATAGGAATACCTACAGTGTTTATAGCAACACAAGTATTTGTAATCTGTGTCAATATTTTAGTTCTACTTCGCTCTTATGTATAATCTGTGACACCTCACGATAGTAAAAGCGGCTTCACCGTTTTCTGTACAATTTATTATATTGTCGTAGTGAATAAATGATTATTGCAGTGCTACACAACTGGTTTAAATCAATAGTCCATCCAAGCTTCCGACACACTGCACCAAATTATCATCATCACCCTATAAAAGCAATAAATCTGTTATTAATGTTTTACTATTAATGGACAAATCAAAAACAACAGGAAAAACTGGATAAGTAGGCAGGTATAAACGTTTTACCCGTCGCGTAGGTATACCTACCCGTAAGTCTTACCTTACGTCTTCCCTCGCCCGCCATAAGTCTTGCTATAACAAGATTTCGGTTTTCAGAACCGTGTAACGTTACACAACAAATAACTTGCCTTCGATATGTTTAGAGCTTCGTACGTACAAATTAATACTAAAACCTATTTATTCTTTACATTTACGTGCTGTTATTGGTTTATTTCAATTGAATTTTCTGTAATGGAGTTTGAATTAGATTCGCGGGTGAGAAATTTACCTAACTACTTACTTTCCGTTTACATTCACTGAATACAATAAACATAATACTCTTACTGACATATTGTATAGGTACATACCTGCCATACTATATAATAATTCAGAGTACCTGCCTACGTATAAGCTATTTGATATAATTATTACCACGACCACGATTCGGAAGAGTCAATTCAGAAAGAGCAGCAAAATGCTCGAGCACTTTTTAAGTGCCATTGGAATATCAACCTTAATCCATTAAGACAAAGCTGAAAATAGTATGCATCATTAAATAGGTAAGATTTTAATGTTGCATACTATTTCAGCTTCGTCTATATTAAATAAGGTTGATATTCCAATAGCACTTAAAAAGTGCTTGAGCATTTTGCTGCACTGTCAGAGTTGACCCGAAAGCCCAGCGTAGATCGGCCCCACTAGGTGGCACGACGACCTTTATACCCCTACCGCGTGACTATTCTGGTAATGAGCATCGCCTGCCATCCTGCTCGCGCCAATTTACACCTCCGTGAGTGCGAGCGAGAGCATACGACCACCATTCGCTACCAGAGGCGGTAAGGCCCCTGGTCAAAGCCGCGGGGAGCCGATGGATGCAGGAGGCAAGCCGATCAGTGGCGTTCTATGGAGGAGGCTTATGTTCAGCAGTTGACGTCTTCAGGCTGATGATGATGGGGACTGAGCCATTAAAGTAGGCAGTCTAGGTGGTAAGGAAGACTTCCTTCGTTTTAAAGGCAGATTTTATACCACCCACTTTCCTACGTGCTTAGTTCTACTTAATTATGTCAAAATCATAATTCAATAATATAATATTACTTACGTTAGAATTCATCAAATGACAAAAACATAAAAAAAATATAAAATTTACAACTAAAAACATTTAAAAACATTATTTACATTTACAATATAAACACGTCATCCAACTCACCACCGCGTGGTAAGGTTCCCAGAATACTGGTAGCATTACCTCTCTGAATAAGAAGACTTAGCTTCTGAGCGAAGTATGTGCCAGCTCTGGGATCCCCCGAGGCGAGGACCAATCTGGTAGAAATTTGTTTGCAGAAATTTTTCATGTCAGACGACCACGGGCCTAGGGTTTCTATGGCCAGCCATATTACTTACTATATAATAATAAAACAAAAGTCATTCTATTTTCAATTAATTAGTATTTTATTATAAAAAAATATACATCACTTAACACTAGAATCGAAAATGTAAGAAAATAATTAATACAAAAAAAGTGTCACTTAAACTAATGGCACAACTAAATAAACAATAAAAATGTGCTCATATAAAAATACATTTAACTTTGGACGGAAAGTTTACTTATTGTCTTGAGGTAAATAAAATATGAGATTTCTCTATAGAGAGAATACATTAAAAAAAAATCGGCTAAGTGCGTGTCGGACTCGCGCACGAAAGGTTCCGTACCATTATCTATAAAAACGAACAAAATAACCACGTTTGTTGTATGGGAGCGCCCTTAAATATTGATTTTATTCTGTTTTTTAGTATTTGTTGAAATAGCGGCAACAGAAATACATCATCTGTGAAAATTTCAACTGTCTAACTATCACGGTTCATGAGATACAGCTTGGTGACAGACATACAGACGGACAGACAGCGGAGCCTTATTAATAGAGTCCTTTGGGTACAGAACCCTAAAAAAGTGTCTTAGGACAGCAACTGGGCAACGGCTTAAAGTCACTTTACAAGTTTTCAGACGATTTTAGAAAAATGTATTTAGTAGCTTAATATTAAGTTAAGTCTTAAATTAATGTAAAAACACATTTAATTTTAACAATTCAGCCTTCATTACATGCAATTAAATAATACAATGCGGACATTTTATTGCCGGTTTTAATTAATATTTATGTACATTAAATATTTTAAGGTTTTGGGTTAATCAGTATTAAAAAAATTCGCCTATTCATAAACATTTCATATGATTCAGTTATATTAAAAATTATATCAATTAATATTATTACACATAACGAAATTATATCAACGTAATTTTGGCTTTAGTTGACAGTTCTTTATATACAAAAAATATATCCGTCTCTTACATTGCGGTCTATTTGACAAGAATAGCAACAGTTTTAGGAGTTTTAGGTCTGTCAGCTAAGGCCTTTAAAATTGGCCCCAATATATTAATACAATTTAATTATATCTCGCTTTCACACGTGACAGCTCTATTAACTGCAAACCGTTCACCGTAAGATGTCCCCTAACGTACTTATATTATTTAAAAAGCAAGTAAAACATATTAATCTGTGGTGGGTACATACAAGTTTAGATAATGTATCGGCAACATTTATCTAAACTTGTATGTACCCACCACATATTAATATGTTTTACTTGCTTTTTAAATAATATAAGTTTAGATAATGTACATACAAGTTTAGATAATGTATCGGCAACATTTATCTAAACTTTTATGTACCCACCACAGATTAATATGTTTTACTTGCTTTTTAAATTATATAAGTACATCAGGGGACATCTTACGGTGAACGGTCTGTAACCCCCGGTTTTTCGTACCAAACTCATGTCAACTTAACACACCATATATTGTACGCTGATTGGTTGAAGACGGTCGATGGTCAACCAACCAATGATCGTTTAGTATTTGGTGTCAAGTTGACATGAATTTGACAAACGTACGAGGAACCAAAATTAATCTCTGAAATGAGGAAAAAATGAACACAAATCTACGATTAGTTTCTTTAAAATTTCCAACTTGAAACTTGATTAAAAAAATTGGAAAACCACTCATAATACTGGTAGGGATGTTTTACAAAATTCTAAGCTGCACTTTGATTTGACATTTACAAAACTATCGCGGCCCTTGTCACTTAGATCTATACGAAAGAGACACATGTTTAGAACTGTTGAATTAGGTTTAGTTGTTCCCGTTGTCCCCCACGTCTTCGCCCCCATAGGGCCCAACGGGAACTTTTGCCTCTTGGGCCCCAAGGGGGGCCAACGGGAATATTTATTCTCATTGGCCCCCACAAAAATATTGTGGTAATTTTAGGAAGCGACAAAACATTGATTCGAATCAAATGAAGTTTATGCTTGATACACATTTAATTAATGATTGTGGGGAAGAGCTCTTAGTATAAAGAGAAGTAAATACAAATATGTATTCTCAATTAATGCTATCTTTACCCTTTTGTATAAATAATTATGTACGTGCTTTGAAATGCATTTCATTTGAACTTAAATAATCAAAATGCATTGTTACCAACAAATATCAATGACAAAAATGCATTTTTGTAACTTAAAATCGCGGATGACTTTCAGAGTCGTGTCAGTCCATTTTTTACATGTAAGGCTCGACGCAGACGGGCGACCGGCGACAGCGACCGGTGTTCGGCGGGGTAATTACGTAAAATTTGCAACAGCAATGCGACAGCAGTAGCAATGCGACAGCAGTAGCGAAGCATACATTCTCGACACCACTAATGATGTATGACAGCAATATCCGCGAGATTTACGCCTGTCGCAAACCTGTTGCGAGTTAGGTAATTAGGGGGCGGAAGCCGCTTCATCTTATATCCCGCTCCGACGGTTCTGAATCAGTCGCTCGCGTCAGTCGCGAGTATCGGCGTCTTGTGTAGCCAGAGCCCTAACTCTCTATGAAAACACAGATTCCACACGATACGAAAGCACGTCGTTATCGATTATCGTGTCTTGTTAAAATCGTGTCAGCATTAGAAATACCTTCACTTTACATTAAAGTCAATTTTATTTTAAACAAATATTGACAGTGATAGTAACTTTTGATGTGTTGATGTTTCGGAACGCGTCTCAGTGGAACACACAGGTGGAACATTATGATTTTTGACAGTTCAAATCGCGCCGTTTTGTTTTCATTTCATAGAGAATAGATTTTTGCAGATCTCTTATGTGAGACAAGGAATTCACGTGGTTTCGAAGTGAGGAATCGTAAAGTGGTCATACAGCATTAGAGCACTGTAGCGGCTACAAGTCGCGAGTCGCGGACACAGCGTCACCACCGACGACTCGTGCGTTTATTCCCGTTAGAAAACCAAGTTTCATAACTGGTTGTCAAACAAGAAAAATATTTACTGTTTGATTACCCGGTTATCTATAAAGATTCACATTTCCTTACAGAAAACCAATTTGATAACTGGTTATCAAATAGGAAAAAATGTTTACTGTTAGATTACCCGGTTTTCAATGTGCGACGAGTCCCTACAAAATGTATGAAAAATCGCGTGAACAATTCGTAGCTGTCACCGGTCGCCCGTCTGCGCCAGGATTAGGGCAATTTTGTTTCTGATCAGAATTGTTTTGCCGCGCAGCCGATATTGGGCAATAACACGATGCAATTGACTTTCAGAACAAGCTCCCACCAAATTCATAGATGGCGCTGGAGGACGTACATAAAGAAAATACATGCAGTTTAAAAAACCTTTCTCTTCTTTGCTGTTCAATGTCAGTCGAAACATGCGCGAGAAGATATGCGCATAAAAAATGGCAGCACGTGGTTTGTATAGAATTTAGGCATCAAGGCCTCCGCCTGTTGCAAACTTGTTGCGAGTTACGTAATTAGCTAGCGGGATTGCAGATTTTCGGCGTACTGCTTAATGCCCCCCCCCCCCCCCCCCCCCCCCCCCCCATCTTTATAACAATACTACCTTTCCGGATATTATTATCCCGATTATTAGTCGATATTATTTTATTTGCTTTCCCATTCGTTCGTGATTATTCGTAATTTTTACCTTTTCATTTAATTTCAAAATACTATTTGTCATTTTCCTTTAATACAACATGATAGCCCCGTTGACTTTCTCTTCAAGCGCGGGCGCAATGGTATCCAAGTCTCGGCCGTCTGCCATCGCGACCAAAACGCACACGTCGTTTACGAACGCTGCAATTGACGCCGCTACCACCAGCCTGGAATGTTCGATATAGGAAATTAGTTTATAAAAACAGCAGTATCTCTGGAAAACTCTAAAAAAACAATTGAAAAGTAGCATCCCACCAAATTGCACCAAATGCTTTAAATTGCAGATTGTTGTGTTGTTCTGTGTTGTTCTGCGATGTACTGTGTTGCTCTGTGTTGTTGGGTTATACAACTATTAGTCTATATTGTGTAGTTCTGTGTTGTACTGCGATGTTGTGTGTAGTTTGAGTTGTGCTATGTTGCATTGTGTTATACTGCGTTGTACTGTATTGTTCCGAGTTGTACTGTGTTGCATTCTGTTGTACTGCATTATACTGTGTTTTATTATTATTATACTGTGCTGTACTGCGTTGTACTGTATTTGTAACGTAACATCATCATCATCACCATCAGCCTGAAAACATCCACTGCTGAATATAGGTCTCCCTAATAGAGCACCACTTTGAGCAACTGGTTGCCTCTTGCATCCATCGGCACCTCGCTGTCTGACCAGATCGTCGGTCCACACAGTATCGCACCTACGTTATGTCATTGTACAATGAAAGTACTGTGTGATGTTTTAATTTTAACTTACCAGAAGGATAGTCCAAGGTCAGCCATTCCGTCAGAAGACCAGGTGTTCGCGAGGTCTTCGTCAGACATCACGTTGTGCTGCAGCCGCAGGAAGTACTCGGTCAGCCATACAGCTATCGCGCCGAGGGTGAAGAGTACTGGAATTGAGAAAAATATATTTAATAAAAAGTTGATTGAAGAAATCTTTGTCAAGTACATCATCATCAACAACAGCCTGAAGACGTCCACTACTGCAAATAAGCCTCCTTCACAGAGCGCCAATTTGAGCGGCTGCTTACCCCTTGCATCGATCAGCTCCCCGCGGTTTTCACCAGATCGTCGGTCCACCTAGTGGGGGCCAGCCCACGCTGCGTCTTCCGGTTCGTGGTCGCCACTCGAGAACCATTTCTTCCCCATCAGTTGTCAGTTCTACGAGCCTGCCCATTGCCATTACAGCTTGCTAATTCTAAGAGCTATATTCGCAGGGAAACACCGAGCATAGCTCTCTCCATAGCTCGTTGCGCGACTTTGAGCTTACTAATAAGGCCACCAGTAAGAGACCATGTCTCAGTTCCATAAGTCAACACTGGCAACACACACTGATTGAATACCTTTGACTTCAACAGGTGGCCAAAAGGACTCCGTATCCAGGCCGGTTAAACAAAAAAAAAGTATACCTTTGTTTTCAGGCTCTACACACATCACTGAACTTCACATTATATCAGCCTTTTTGAGTCCACTGCTGAACATAGGTCTCCACCATTGGGGTTTTCCACAATCACCACGCCTCGCTGGCGTCTTGGTGATTGCAGCAGATTGCAAACCGAGGAGAATGCTGCTGCCCATTATACCAAACTGGAGATTCTCTTAGTCGGCTCTTACGGCATCTAGGGGGGGAAAATGGGGTAGTCTTATTCTTACGCTGGGACCACACGGCCAATACACAGCAAAATAGTTACCCCCTTACCACAGATTAGATATATAGTACTACGTACAGAAGGCTCACTCCGCGAAGTCACTTAAACAAACAGCAACTCTTGCTGGAACGCTATAAAGTGTAGTTCAGCTCGCACGGCGCTACAAGCCTTCCTTAAACAGTTGCCTCTCGTTCTATTGCTATAGCGCTGCTTTTCTGACGCGTTACACGTAACGGATGGACCCGTCTAGACGCCCGGTCCCAGGTACTTGTAGCTTCATACCTAAAGCACGGAGTGAGACAGGCCTGCCCTTACTAAAAAACATTGTGTGGCGGAAAAATAGTTATTTAGTGTTTTGTCTCTCTCTTTCGAGTATGAACTGGGCAAAGAGAAAACACTCAGTAGCTATTCCACTGTAATGCAGTGCTTATTGTTAAGGGGGTTAAATTGTTGGTCGCGGGTGTAAACCACGATATTCTAGGAAAACAATATTTAAGAGATTATTATGTAAATGACATGATGGGGAAGAAAGGTTCTCTCATGGTGACAACTGCCTTACAGATGCAGCTCCGGCCCCGCAGGAGAACTAAAGTGACCAATATAGCTCTTAGAATTAGCAAGTTGAAATGGCAATGGGCAGGCCACATCGCTCGTAGAACTGACAACCGATAGGGAAGGACGGTTCTCGAGTGGCGACCACGAACCGGAAGACGCAGCTCTGATTCACACAAGGTGGACCAACGGACGACCGTCACACCGGGAGCCGATGAATGTAGGCAAGCACCCGCTCAAAGTGGCGCTCTGTGGGGGAGGCCTATGCTCAGCAGTGGACGTCTTCTGGATGTTGATGATGACAGCTAGACTCACCCGCCATAGTGTTAGTAACAATCAGCGGTCGCGGCGACACGTGCGCGCGAGCAGCCGACCCGAGCGCGGCGAGCACGCAAGCGCCGCCCGCTCCTATCAAGGCTGCTCCAAGCAACCCTGTAGTGCCACACCACGCCCATCGTCTAGCCGGATGGGTGCCCGCTTTCACTGGAATTACGATATTCAAAATAAATTCTCAACAATCTCTCAATATATGTCGCTACCAACCCCGTAAGTTGGCTGTAAAAGGTGAAGGGTATAAAGGACTCTTGTCACGGTAGCTCAAATTCAAAATACTAAGTATAGCATGTCCTGGCTTTAGACGGATGGATGAGAGTTCAAACCCATTCGAAATTAAAATACTTCCTTAAAAAAATTTATCTGTTGAGAATATTTAACTAGAAATATATATATTACGTAATGTAAGAATTTTCATGGCAACATTCACCGCACTCGTTAAGGCGAGTCCAGATACATATATCGTTTTCCCGATCCGATTGCTGTATCCGTTTCGCCGTATCATTCGTCGTACTGAATCGAGCTCCGTATCTAGTCATAGACGCCTTTATTTAACTCCGTATCATATGTACATATAATTATACTGTCATATCCTCAGAATTGTCACAGGCGCCAAACCGTATCTACTTTGAAAATCGGAGAAAAACAGGCTCTGAATGGAATGGACCGTTTCACGCTTTGTACCAGAGCGGCGTATCAAGCCCGCGTATCATCACCCGTCCAAATAGTCAAATGATACAATATCTGGCCCCGGCTTTAGGTATTTAGATGGGTGATTGCTATCGAAATGTGGTAATATAAAACTGAGCGCTACCGTCTCGGTCACGATTGTTGTCGTAAGATGATCGCGGGCGGTTTATAAATTCGAAGGCTTCTAACCGCTTTCCTACATCTAGACCATAGAATAAAACTACTAATAATAGCACTACGTAACTAAGCGGAATAATGTACGTAAGTTGCCAAATAGCCCAAAGTGCCCAGTAAGGAATATGTCGAATCGAGGAAAGTGTCGAATTAGCGAAGTAACAAATTAAAGTAGCCAAATAGCGAAAGTGTCGAGTGTCGTGTGTGTGTGTGTGTGTGTGTGTGTGTGAGTGTCGTGTGTGTTACTGGACCCTTTAGAAATGATCAGGAAACGATTTGTTCTAATAAAAAAAAGTTTGATCATCAGAAACTCAAACCGCAATTACGAAACCCATTTTAAACCTATTAAGAACCAACAACAAATCAAATTCAATTATAATTGACATCTAACTTAGTGTAGTGTCAATGTTTAAATCTAGTATCAGATATTGCAATGGTTATTGCTTCATGTATTTGCAATACAGACACAGATGTTATCACCTGAACAAATGCTAAGTTATTATTTAGCAATAGATTGTTATGAGATAGACTCAATGTTAGTCTATATTTGATGGGAACTGAACGATTCTGGGAACTTAGAAGCATCTATTCGGTTTTTTAATGTAAATCAACGACGTGACGAGCTAGTCGTTCGCCTGGTGTTAAGCGTCACGGCTGCCCATAGCAGATTGCAGTATCAGTCGGAACTCTAAATTAATCTAGTGAAATTACTGGGCAAATGAGACTTTATGATCTGATGACTCAGTCTAGTAATCTGATTACTTGACTGTGTGATGTCTCAGGATGACGTGCGCAATGCAGTGTCACGCGAAACTTTATTGTTTTAAAGTTCCGAGTGACACTGCAACTGTTATGGGCGGCCGTGTCGCTTAACATCTGGTGAAAAACTAGCTCGTCACGTCATTCAATCGCATAAAAATAAAAAATAATAAAAAAACACGCGTACGACATCCTGAGGCTTCACACAGTCTAGTAATAAGATCACTAGACTGTGTGATGAGATCATAAAGTCTCACTTTCCACTGCATTTATTTATGTTTCCAGGATAAAATTTTTTGACCGTTAGTACATGCTACAGTCTAATTCATTTAAATTCATTGCCTATTTACGATGTTGTGTTTACAAAGCTTTCCTTCGGGAACGGGTTAATTTTCCGGGATAAAAAATATCCTATGTGTTAATCTAGTACATTTCCTGTGGGATACCACTAATAGGTAGGTATTAAGCGTCCCGCGAGAGCAAGTATGTAGCAAAGGTGACCTGTGGTAGAAACAGGAGTTTTTAAGAGTAGTTTGTATTTGTAGCGAAAATGACCTGTGGTACAAGTTGGCGTTTTTTTCGAGGTTGCTCTGTTCCCTGGGCCGCAAGCGGCCCGCGAGAGTAGGTTTGTAGCGATAATGACCTGTGGTAAAAGTTGACGTATATTTTTTTTCGAGGTTGCCCTGTTCGCTGGGCCGCAAGCGGCCCGCGAGGGTGGCTTTGTAGCGATAATGACTTGTGGTAAAAGAAGGCGTTTTTTTTCGAGGTTGCTCTGTCCGCTGGGCCGCAAGCGGCCCGCGAGAGTGAATTTGTAGCGATAATGACTTGTGGTACAAGTTGGCGTTTTTTTTCGAGGGTGCTCTGTTCGCTGGGCCGCAAGCGGCCCGCGAGGGTGGGTCTGTAGCGATAATGACCTGTGGTAAAAGGCGTTTTTTTTTTTCGTTGTTGCTCTGTTCGCGGGGCCGCAAGCGGCCCGTGAAGTTGAATTTGTAGCGATGATGACCCTTGGTAACATTGGTGTTTTTTTCGAGGTTGCTCTGTTCGCTGGGCCGCAAGCGGCCCGCGAGAGTGAGTTTGTAGCAATAATGACCTGTGGCTCAAGTTAGCGTTTTTTTTCGAGGTTGCTCTGTTCACTGGGCGAGAGTGGGTTTGTAGCGATAATGACCTGTGGTAAAAGTTAGCGTTTTTTTTTTTCGAGGTTACTCTGTTCGGTGGACCGCAAGCGGCCCGCGAGAGTGAGTTTGTAGCGATAATGACCTGTGGTAAAAGAAGGAGTTTTTTTTTCGAGGTTGCTCTGTTCGCTGGGCCACAAACGGTCCGCGAGAGTGAGTTTGTAGCAAAGGGAATTACAGTAGAAGTGGGCGTTTTTTTCGTGGCTGCTCTGTTCTATCAGCTACTATTATTTTCTAAGATCAAAGCAAGTGAAGCCGCGGATAACCCTAATAATATATAAATTCGAAAGTTGTCGCGTAAGTTTGTTCCCGTTTGATTGACGGTGCAAACAGATTCAAATGAAAATTTAAATAGAAATAGTATATACGATGAGGTAACACATAGACTTCTTTCTATCCGCGGGTGAAACCGCGGGGCGCAGCTAGTATAATTATATATGTTTAACGTGTAACATGTCTTCGTAAACGTCACAATGCGCGATAGAAGAACAAGGTATAATGACTTTAACGCAACTAAGTGGTACAGGAAAAGAAGGGAAGCAAACATGTATTTAGGACACATTCACACATCAACTGCCGGAAGACGTCCCCTCCTGAACATAGACCTCCCCCGTAAAACGCCACTTTGGACGCTTATCAACGCCATAATCACCACGCCTGGCAGGCTTGGTGATCGCAGATTTTAATGTATCGAGGAGAATGCTGATGCCCGTTTGCTGGATATTCCCTTGGGCTCTTAAGGCACCCACGGGAAGAGATGGGGTGGTCTTATTCTCACACCGCCGAGATCACACGTTTTAGGACAGGACATCAATAATTCATCAAACAGACACCTTAGTTTAATTTAGACCAAAGATTTATATAGCCCGTTGATAGCTCGTGAACATAATTTCTCGTACAAACACGACTCACCTGCGCGGGCAGGGGTCGGGGTAACAAAACGAGACGAAAGTCATAAGAAATTACAAAGAACAGAGCAGGATGAAACAAAAGACATCAACGGGTTCCCGTGATTTATTAGAAAGTCATAATATTTATTACAAATTTGTGGTTGAAATACACCACCAATTTTCGTATGAGGAGGGGAAGTTGTATCATTGGTCAACTGGATTTATAGTCAATGGTTTAGACACTGGCCTTTCTGAAAAGGTCGATGCTTGGCTCTCGTTTAAGCGCATAATTAAATTATCTTGACTAATAAGCATTAGTTCATGAAAAATCTTACTTACCACTAAAATCATGATTCCTCCACCCATACCCCCCAAAGTTGAGCTCTTTATGACCCTCAAACAGTCCAAAACTGATCCTTCCCTCCGATTCCAAAGGGTTCGACGTCCGCCTAGCCCTTGCATCGATCCAATGAGTAGTCCCCAAAGACGCCACAATCAACGCGATACACAAACACGAACCGAAAAATGTCGCGAAAATCATTGAACGCTTGAACATATTCAGCTTCATTTTGACTGAGATTCAAACCACTTTCACTGTCGAGTTCGCGCACTTTTCGCTAGATGGCGTTACGTCACATTGCTCACTTAGGTTTATTCACTTTTTTATTAAATAATTTCTATTTGGTGAGACTCGTTCTGTATATGGTTCATTGTTTAAGGTCTAACGCGATTGTTAGACGGTTTTCTTTGCTTCGGGTTTATCTTCGCACGGTGTTTTGTAAAGATAAATCTGGAACAATGAAAGAAAATCTATTAGTATATAAATTGTTATACCAATTTCATTATGAATAATATCCTCTACTATTTTTGAAGAATTTAATCTGTTTAACTAAACCGAAATATAAATTTTAAAAATAGTATTAGCCTCGTGTTGACAGGTAAGTACGTTAATTTTCTCTAATAGGAAGTATTATTAATCGATAACAACCTCTAATAATCTACCAAGTCAGCAACAGACTGAGAGTAAAAGCGTTTGTTTATGAATTTGCGTGGCGTTTAACTACGCTCGCTGAATTATTTATTACCTAATTTATGTTAAAAAGAAACAAAAGCGTAACCAACTCACAATAACCGAGCAATCCGTTCTGAAGGAATTATAAAACGAAAGTGAGGATTGGATCGTTTTCACTGGTTAAACCTTACGTAATCAAAACAAACTCTCTTATTGTACTAGTGGCGCCACCTAGCCCACGTTCTTCACACGGCAACATTCTATTTTCCAGGGGGCGTACCGTGAGCTCTTAGCGCGATATCGGAGAGCCTATATACAGAGCCTATATTGGATCGCTTTGTTTTTTTTTGTATGGGGATTTTGACAAGCGATCCAGTGTAGGCTCTGTTTTGAATCGCGCTAAGAGCTCACGGTACGCCCCCAGATGCCAGTAACGTTCATCTCGGGAACGTGCCTGCGTAGTCTATGGTTGCAAGTATATTCTAAAGGCACTGATTTAAAGAGGCAGTTGTAAATAGCAGTTTTGGTAAGTTAAAAATTAGAAATGGCACGTTTAATAACTAGTTCAGCAGTTAAACTAAGCAGTAAAGTAAACAAATATGAGTAATAAAAAATAATGAAATGGATCAGTGAATATATAATTGAGCAGGAAAATAATTAAATGGGCGGTAAAAATTATTGAACGAGCGGTTAATAATAAAAAAAAACCTAACCTAACTTGATAAAATAACCGACTAATTGATTTTTTATTACTGTCCATGTTTTACTGTCGCAATAATTAATCAACCGCCATTAAATTAAATAACTGCTCAATATGTTTTTCAACTGATCATAATAACATCTCGAATATTTAAATAACAGCTCAAAAAATTAGTTCCCTATTCTAAATATCGGCTCTGCCATTCTAGCGTGAAAGCCTGGCAGTTTCACTTGTTATTTACCCGTTATCCAGAGTAAAGTTTGAAATTTCCGGGACAAAAGTATCATTTGTTAGTCTCGGTAGTATAAGTAATTTGTGCGCACAATTTCACGCAAATTGGTTTCAACCATTTTTACGTGAAAGTCAATCAAACACGCAGAAAGCAGAAAACGTTTCATTTTTATATGATGCACAGAAGAGTAGATAGAAGATAGATGGATTTTAAATAAATAAAATATATGTGGACATTTCACACATCGCCATCTTGCGCCAAACTAAGCATATAGCTTGTAATATGTGAACCAGATAACTGGTAGAACTTTTGTTTGTAAATACAGGGTGGGTATCCAACCCACAATCTACAGTTCAGAACGCAGAGTAGAGTACTAGCAAATGCGCTGTGAGGGCAGTCAATTAAATATTACCAGAGAAAAACTACAATTTCGTAGTCTTAATGTCACACACGACACGAATATAAACAATGGATTTGCGAACAGGTTCCTTGCATTAATATTCAAGGTCATAGATCACATTGACGCAACTACGTGCTGAGAAGTTTGTTATTTTATGTGTAAATATGGAAAACACTTGTTTTAAATAAAGAAGTGAAGTGGTTGGTAAGTACGACTTATTTTCAAAGTTGCTTGCCGCATCCACACAGAGTCCCACCATTTTCAACCCGTTTAATAGTCCCCTTCCCCTTTTTCTCACTTTTTCTAATAGTTATAGCAAGAACGGGAAGAAGGTAAAAAGACTGGATGGAGCTGTGAGGCACTACAAATCCTTTTTTTATAATTTATAGGCATAGCATTTGACCACTGTCTCACCTGATGGTAAGAGATGACGCGGCCTACGGTGGTGCATGCTTGCCTAGAAGATACCTTTTCACTCGCGACTTGAAGACTCCCAGGTTATAGTTAGCTGGAAACAAGGACGACGGCAAGGTATTCCACTCATTTGTTGTATACGCATATAAAGTTTGATGCGAAACGCTTAGCGCGGGCTGTAGGAATATTAACGATATAAGGATGCCGAGTTTCTGCCATTGCAGTGAAGAGAGCAATAAATCCCCGACATAAGTTGGAAAGCCATTCGTGCAAGAAACCATGATGCGTAGTATTGACATTCGCATAAGCTACAGCTCTTTTTAATTGTCTCATGCATTTTGACTCTTGACAAAAATGCTATCAATATTCTAAACCAATACCTACTCATACACAATATTAAGCTTGTTAGTTTTCATTGGGCATATTTCGAAGTGGAAAGTGCGAATATACGTGACAAACATAAGAAGCAACATTAATTAAATATCTCGATTTCACCCCATGAGCACGAATATCACGATCGCTATGTCATGGTAAAAACCTTAACTATGGGAGTCTTTACTTCCATTGCTATAAAGTTGAAATTGCAATAAAGTTTACTCTACCCGGCCATTACGTCCGAGGAAATGCATGGCATACCTAACCAATTTTCAAGGCATTTAGATCTTTAGCACGTCGGCATAGCGTGCGATAGTCAGTTAATGATTTATGCCACACACAATAATACATGTATAATTCATCAACAGCCGTAGTCGAAGACCGTAGGAAAGCCGTGAAAACTTGTATAACTACTAAAATCGCTGTGAAAGATGACAAAAAGATGCAATCTCAAACAGTGCGTTTAGAGAAAAACCGGCGGACAATTTGTGCCCTCTCAAGCGTTGCGCAAAACTAAGATGTAAGCGTTTGATCGCCAATTATATCATTTTCAGAATTCGTATACCGGAAGGTTGTTATTTCTACTGACCATTTTCGAATACCTTCTTGATTCTTTTACTGTTACTCTGGTACTTACTATAGGAAAGTGGTCATTATTGCGAGCCTATTATTAGTGAACGTTTGCCATGGTAAATACGCTTATTTTTTGCGTTATTATCTAATGGTCGCTATGTAGGCATTAGTGCCTGTATGAGCTATCAATCAGTTTAAAAAATCGGGTCAAATCGGTTTTAAAATATGACTTCGTTAGGTTTCTTTGTTAAATGTTTCGTAACGATGACTATCACTTTCATTCGAAGCTATTTTACTATTAGATACCTACAAATCATGTGTACAATTTTTAAACTTAAAAATGTCAGGCTGCAAGTGAGATGGACAAAATGCAGTATTGTCGTGTTCGCCCTATTACTTCGATTTCTGTTTCAAGTTTACGAAATTTGTACACGAGAAGCTAAATATTGTGATGAAAGTAGCATATTCAAGTCGCTCAATATTCGAGAACATTGTGTCCTCTGCCAACCGACAGTTGACCAGACTCTAGGATCATGACTCTCCCTGTGGAAGAAAGCTTGTGTCCCAGTACAACATAAATAGAGCTGATTTAACGCCTTTTTCACGTATACTAGAACCCAGTAATCGAATGTCGAGCACTAAGCAGACAACGATTCGCTCACTGAATTGTCTTCCCTATACTCGATGAACAACTTGCAACAACGTGATTTAGAAATTAACATCGACACGAGAGAAGATCCAATACAGCCTTCATGCTTCACTCAAATAGACAGATACTGTACTGCAAATCACAAAATAAATAATAGCATAAGTACAGAAAATAACTTAGTGAATACATTTATTCAAATATTAACTTTTGCTACGACGTCATAAAAGCGACTCTCACAACTCTTTGCAACCTTCGATCCACCATTTAATGTTCCCACGTGCACGTTTTACAACCCAGTATTACTATCCACTATCCAGTACAGCACCCCGAAACCTGTCAACCTTGACAGTGCGCATAACGGCCAGCGGCCCGTCATGGCACGCCAAGCATGGCTGGCCACCCATCTGCTAATAACATATTGGAGTGTTGACGAGAAGGTCACTGCTATTGGACTGATGGTGGATCATTAATGCCACCAAATGGTGTATGGATTTGCATATTTCTTGAACGGTGGCTTATGACTCTTATGAGACTAGCGTAGCCTGTGGGGAGACTTGAAGTATGCTTAATATTATTCTGTGCTTAGATGTGATGTACGTATCATGCAGTCACGGTCCAATCTGATATGGTTACTAGAGTAGAGAACCCCAACATTATGTTCTCCCGCTTTTTAAATTGGAATTTGGTGGCAATGATCAGGTCAGCAAGAGCAACACATTGCTTATTTGTCGGTCTTATAACTAATATAAATTGACTCATTTCTCAGATTGGCACAACGAATCTCATTTCATGATGCAAGACGCAGTTCCAAAGTTCCAAGCGATCAATTTTCAATTGCAATCCGGCAAATGGACATCACCATCAACATTGTAGCCACTTTAGGTTCTCTTGAGTCATTTTAAAAGCGTTACCAAGTTCTCGGAATCGATATAGCACATTATAATACTGGCATTATAAGTGACTGTATCGAATCTTACTTTGCGTGACGAATTCTGGGTCAGGCGGCTCAGGCATTCGCATGCATTCGAATTGCGGACTTACCTGTTAGATTTTTGGATCACTGTGACCAAGACAATTGTCAAGTAGAGCGGTATATAGGTTGGCGTGAAAGGCGGTCAAGTGCAATTGTTATTGATACCTAAATTTTGAAGAGATTCGCGTCTAGTAGAGTATGATGAGAGAAGACTATAGATATCTGAGGTCATGAGATAATAAGATAACATTTAGTATGCAGCCGAACTTTCGGAAGCTTTGAGTGTGTCTATAGCGAACCTAAAGCATGTTATAATATTTATTTCTACGAATAAAATGGAAAGGTAGCGATGACATAATGATACTGTATACGTGTAGATCTTTGTAAGAGGAGTATAGGACTAGGAGTTTAGTTGAAGCTTCAAGCTAGCAAGTGACAAGATAGATCGAAATTGGCATGTTTTGCAGTTTCGCGGAACAAACTTGATTTAGCTACGCAAGTTATTCAAAATGCCGAAGATATCAGTCCAAAGGTCACTTTTTGCCACAGTTTTGCTAACAAACTAACAACGCGTCACATTTTACACGACCTTACATATTCATTACTCGTTTATCTGTCTCGTTAGTTATTTTAACGATACCATTTCATTATGACAACGGCCTTTTAACTGCGATTCTAATAGGAGTTAACAGCTTATGGTTAAGTAAATGTTTTAGGCAATTAATATTAATTGCTAGTGTTATTTGAAGGCTGTTGGCAAAGATGGATGCGTATTATGCGTTTATAAGCGGCTGCCTGCCTAGTACGAAAATAGTCTTCCCCGTTTTATGTCACTTTCTTCATTGAATAGGTAAAATAAAAAAAAATGGTCCGCCATTGCGCACCCTGCCGGAAGTACCTGGCAGACCCCTAAGAATGTGCCCTTCACACTCTTTACCTACCTCAGCGAATACCCCAATGAAACCTACGCCCAATAATAGCCAAGATGCACCTGATAATAGATCAATAGGTCTGCCAGGTCTAAACTTGGCGAAACTAAGTATTCAAGGCATTTGAAGTTGGTGGGGGTGGATTATTTCCATGACCCAGCAGGATCGGAACTGGCAGACCAGTTTTTTTTACATGTTTAAGTTTCGGTTAACGATCTAAAGATATCCTATTGGGGTACCCGATGACGTAGGTATTTTTACAGTGGGCTCTAGCACCAAATCGTCGATTGATGCTCATTCACTATTTTTTTTATATGCTAAAACGGGCATACGTTTGACAACATCTCACCTTGATATTTGATTATTTTGTGAATTCTAATAATCTTGTCTGTAATACTGCCCTAAATCACAGTGAAACGGTAAACAATGGTCACGGCACGGTAAAGGTTTACGTAAGAAGTTATTGAACAGGTTAACTGCTCGGTTAATAAGTAGTACAATGGCGTGCTCGACAGTTAACTGACCGTTGTTTGTGTAGCCGTAGGTATCGATTAGTTATGGTGGATATACGTAGATGAAGAGGGTTTACATAGATCATTTCTATTTTAAAGCTGCTTGAATGATTCAATATATCAATATGACAGAGGCACTATAAATATATTAATAGGTAGTATATATAGTACTAATACTTGAGTACTTTTATATTAAATTCCTGCCCTTCCGTCTGTCCAAGCCTTTGTCAAGCTGATCCTCAAAAATTATTAGATTTTAAAGTCTTTAGTTGACAGCCCTTAACTTATTAAAAATATAGTTTGTCGTCAACTAAAGCCTTTAAAATTGGCTCCTAAACGTAACACGAAATATTGCTCATAATTAAAGTTACACATCCAGAGAAAACTGCAAAATATTTACGGTAGTTGCATAACCATTAAAAATTAAGTAAGAAGCCGTATTGTTAATCATAATTAATCCAAGCACAAATCCTATACTATCTTGGATGTAAGCCACAATTTTCTACTTTATTTTCTCCAAGTAAAGTTGGTATTTGATAAACGAATTATTCAAGCTATCCGATTGTCCACGATCGGTCACACTTGACGCTTCTGAGGCTTTGTTGGCTGTCATTTTCTTGTTCCGATGTCATAATCAAGATTACAATGGTAACCACCATAGACTAGTATGTAACGACGGTAACGAGTGAAATTGAACCAAGTTTTTGGTTAATTTTCGCAAGAACTGTAAACCATGGGTTTGTTTTGATCGGCCCCTTGAATTAGGTCTCGCACCATAAAGATATTATCCCTCCGGTTGGTTTGGTCTACTTCCTAAATTGTCCTCTTCCTAACTTGTCTTTATCCTTTCCTGGTTGGTCCTCTTCTTATCTCGTCCATTTCCTAAGTTATGCACTTTCTTTCCTGACTTATCTTCATCCTTAATATCGATAGGTAGTCGTGGTCATGCTTTATGGTTCGTTGAGAAAATACGACAAATATATCGTATCTATTGTAGTGGAGCTAGGAAGTGGGAACCCCTTCGCAGGCAGTGAGCTGAAAAGCTTTGCTCGGGGCCATTTATTTAGTAACAAGCTCACAATTCATTTAGGAATTCGATTTTCTTTTGGCGTTGGGAAATTGAGGGCCATTTTAGGAAGACGAGTTTATGTACCTAAAGGGTTACAGGGCTTACAGGCACAGTATATATGTTATTAAGTACCTACCTACCTAGTACTGTTCTATAGAAAATGGTTAGAAAGCATCAAGCAAACAGTATTCATTTCTCTCATTAATTTTATGTAAGTTTACCGGCAAGGCGGTAATTTTTACGATGACGTTGCGTAAGAAATGACCCAGCAAAGCATGCTGCCGGCAGCGTGAGACCGGACGCAAGCGCTAATTTGTTAACCAAGTAGGTTGGGAAAGATGCCAGTTATTAGGTTTTATTACTGACATCTGTATCACTGAATATGATCGAAAAGGATGCTTGATCTTTGAAGGATGCGAAGGGACTTTCACAGGTTTTCTGTATGGAACTGCAGTGAGCGTGTCAAATTTTAGGAAGTCGTAGATATTCAACCCGCACCCGCATAAAAGCAACCAAATTACACGTCTTGTATATCTAAATAGAGCAAGAGTAACGACGGAAAAAGATTACTAGGTGTATTGGTGATTTCAAAGTACCAGAACTTATTAGGAGTTGATTTTTTGTTGCCAATACACAATACAGCTGGATTTATAGCTTGATGCATTACCAGATCAATTACAAATTCTGCCCTACACGCGTCGCAAGGCCCGCAAGTTCTAGAAAGTGGAAAGTGAAACGCCCATATAAAATTGCGCGTCAAAAGAAATTAAAGCCACGCCATAATGGGTTGATTGTTCCACATTATTGTGGGAATGTTCATGTTTGTATTGAAATTATTTCATCACAGGGGTTAATTTACGTCATTAACAACATAGTAAACAAACAATGCAGTGTGGCTCCGCTCTGAGAATGGGACCACCCCATCTCTTGCCGCGGGTTCCATAAGAGCCGGCTTAGGCTGCCTTTCCAGCAGAGATGTGTGAGGATGGGTAGCGAGGGATGTGTTTGTCAAGAACTAATAGAATCACTTAATTTACCTAGCCTCGCTCAGCACAGGTCTAGTGGAAACGGCGCAGCGGAGCGAGGTTTTTGTAGTACATGCAAAACAAGAGAAAAATGTGTGCTACGGATGTTTTGCAAGGGATGTGTGCGGGCAGAGCGTGCGCATCAGAAACGAGCCCGCTTCATATCCTCGCACCGCTCATCCGTGCACCGTTTCACAACGAAGCTGCGAATCCTCGCACCGCCCAGCTGCCTCGTACATCTTTGGTGGAAACGCAGCCTAAGGCAAATGGCAGCAGCATTCTATTCAGTCTGCATTATAATCTACTGTAATTACCAAGAATGGTGATTATGGCAACCCACCTTATGATACACATCCAAAGTGGCGTTTTATGAGGGATGTCTATGCTCAGCAATGGCTGTCTTCCATGTGATGATTTGTGATGTGATGTGTAAGTAAACACACCTACTTGAGCAAGGTAGCCTCATAAGCCCGTAGGTATTACAAAACTAATACTTATTCGGCATATTATAGTAATTTAATAGAAAACACAAACCAAGCTATAAACTGACACTTCATATATAGAATCTGCATTATATTTTATAGATCACACGTACTGTATGACAGCAGCAAATGACCTGTGACAGGTAAGAGGTATGAATATGATGAAAGTCTATTGTGCTAGAGGTCAATTAGCACATCAACATAATGCTGTTGTGAATAGTGTGTTTGACTGTTTTGTATTTTTTTTGTAAGCAGGTGCTTTCCGGACATGGATGTTTCGGAAAGTACCTCTGCACCAGATTGCGAGACGGGAGGCGACCCAGGCCTGCCACGAATGTGGGGCGCCGGAGGATACAGCGCCCCACACCCTGGAGGTGTGGTCTGCTTGGGATTGCAAGCGGTGGACACTTTTAACGGTTGTTGGCCCGGATCTCTCGTAGCTAAGTGTGGAGAACACCATGCTCTGCAGCGCTAAAGCGTGGCAGGCCATGGTCTTCCTCTGCGAGGCGGTGATAATGCAGAAGGAGGCTGCGGAGCGGGTCAGGGAGGATGATGCCAACTCTGACCCGATATAGTCGGGGGACTCTCTGCCGCACCTACACGGCTCCACACATCTGGTGTGTAACTGAGGTGAAAAGTTATCTACCCACTGGTGCAGAGGCCCAAAAGGCCTACCGCCGGAGCGAGATACCGCATGCCGGAGCATGACTCTATCTTGGCCCATCCCGGCAGCGGACAAATCACAGTGGGGGGTTTTAGTGGGTTTGAGTCCCACATACCTCCTGTGGTCACCCCCGTGGTGGCATTTCCCCCCCTCAAAACAAAAGAAGTAAATTTTCACCATTTCTTTTCAGTTTAGATTAGTGATTGATAGCTTAGTTGGTATGGTAGATAAGTGACATGACAGTCAATTCAAACAGAGGTGGAATGATCAAGCTCGAAAATTGCAATTTGGAATGCAACTTAGGGCGAGTTTTTTAATCCGTAGTTAAGGTAACCAATGGTTAAAAACTAACAAATTCTATCCATTGGTTACCTTAACTACCCACCTGTGGTAATAAGTTTAAGTTTATACGTTTGAAGGAAGATTGCGACGGCCTAGCGAATTATGATCATGAATTTTATTAGGTATCAAGCTTTGACAAAAAACCAACACAAACAGGATATTCCGCATTCATGAAGGCTATCACGCTAACATTATAATTTCAAACAGGATTTACATCCTTAACCTTACCTGATTCACGCGGCCTTGTTGTAAAACTTTCGAACAACTTGGGGAAGACTTGCTTGTTGACACAAAAACTTGGACAAACTACTCATACCCAACAATGTAGACCACTACGTCGCCTATCAAATTACTTCCTTCCAAAAAAGTTTATAACGTGAATATCACATATTTTTTTAGAGAGAAACACAAAAACATTTATTTATAACTTTCTTTAAAACTCTTTTTGGCTAAATTAAAACTAAATTTAGAAACGAGAAAACAAAATCAGAAACAGCACACATGCGTCGACTAAAACGTTAAGAAATTAACTGTCAGTCAACTGTCAAGTGTGTCATCGTGGTGTCACTTGCCAACTTCTTCTTGTTATGGCTTCTGCGGAGTTGCCACAATTTCGCCAATGTCGTGTTGATAGACTTGTCACCAAAAGTGAAGAGAGTATATTGGAGTATATATACATGGGCGTACCCAGCTTTTAGTCCAGGGGGGGCAAACCCGAAATTTCTTATGCCGGATTCCCACGATTTTTTAATGCCACTGAAGATATCTAAAGCCAAGTACTATTATAAGAACACATAAATATTAAAAGCGCGAGCGAAGCGAGCGCGAAAAAATTTTCTGTATTTGCCAAATTATAATTTCAGAAAATACGTACAACGTACTTTCAAGCGTGCTGGTCATGTATTATAACAAAGCAACAACAGCAATAGCACGAGCGAAGCGAGTGCGAAAATTTTTCTGTATTTGCCACATTTTATATTTCAGAAAATACGTGCATCGTACGTTCAAGCATGCTGGTCATGTATTAATACAAAGCATAAATAGTAATAACGCGAGAGAAGCGAAGAAACAAAAATTCGTTATTTTGCAATCTTGTATTTTAGAAAATACGTATAGTATGGCCACTTGAGCAATTAATTCCACAGTGTGCAATTAAAGTGCAAAACTTGCATTGAATCTTTTTTCCTCCCATGTCTCTGGATATTCTGGAGCAGCCTCGAACGAACTAAGCAAAAAGTGGCTAAAGTTGTAATGTAGCCGATACACTAACTCGGCCTTGTCTTACTATCATAAATCAAATACCAGTACCTAAAGCACGAATGGAGAGTTGAAGTTAAATACAATTCAGCAATTTTATAAGCTATCAATCAAATAAAAAAGAGGCACCTTTTAATTTTATTTGATTAAATTAATTCAAATCATTTTTTAGTAATTTTAGTCCTACTACTCTACCTACAACACCTACCCTAAAAATCTTACTCACATTATCAAAATTATCTCAGCACAAGCGAAATGAGCGCGAAAAATCCCACTTTATTTATTATCTGCGCTTCTTGCACAACCGGGTAGATACCTGGCAGTTTTTGCTACCCATAAAAGTTAGAGGCAACGCTGCTGATTTGGCTGACTACATCATTAACGTAAGTGTGCCCACGCCCAGTGCATCTCAAAAGGGCCATCAACATTAAACTTTCATCTTGACTACATACTGATTATTTTTTACCTGTTTTATATTTTTTTCGACAACGATAGGTAGGCATTTGGAATCCAGGGGGGGGGGGCAGCACCCCCTTCCCCGCTGGGTACGCCCATGTATATATATATATATATATGTCAGTCATGTGTCAGTGTCACACACAGATAAAAGATAAAACTGAGATAAAATTTTACACGCATTCGGGTTGAGTGAGTCTCCGAGTCTCCCTCATCTCCACCGATCATATTCTTCTTAGAGTATGGACTAAAAGCAAAGAGGGATCATCAAAACGATATTATATTTGTACTGCTCACACGTATCGCTACGTCAGTGGCGAAGGAAAGAAACAAACATATAGTAATTAGGTACGCTTACAAAGTCACCGTACCATTTTTTCGACTCGAGTCAGTAGTTTTTTCTATACAAATCTGCCAGATTCCTTCACATGAAAGTGTCCACCCGGGGGCGAAGCATGTGGGGCACCCACATGCTTCGCCCCCGGGTGAGACCGGGTGGAGACTGGAAAGCTATTGCTCCCACTTCATTCGCCGTACATTGCTGCGTAGATCGCCAACCCCTTCATGACTGTCCAAATGTAATCTATACCCATGTATAGATTACATTTGGACCCCCACACTTGCCTCCCTCCCCCCAAGAACCATTTCTTGGGGGGAGAGAGGCAAGTGTGAGGGGAGGCAGGGCAAGTACGGGGGAGGCGGGGAAAGTGCGGGGGGGGGCGGACTAAGTGAGAGGGGAGGGGGGGCAAGTGCGTGACTTAAGTGTCTTCAAATCAAAAATAAATAGGTTAATTCTAGGTAGGCGTGCTCCACCTTCGACCTCATCATCACTTACCATCAGGTGAGATGTAGTCAAACGCTAACCTATCGAAAGTAAAAAATAAATAAGCCATTCAGTTTTGACTACTCTGTTATAAGCTCACGTAGCTTTTTGGTCATACGAAAAGTCACACAAACAACAGATTTTTTTTTTGTCGGATTCGGGTAATTTTCTTCACATGGCAATCCTTTAATCAGTCACACTTTATGCGGCCGCCATTGGTGTACGTCAGTTCGATGTCAATCAAGATTCCATCCTGGTTTTTTTTATAATTCTATGGTTCTCTCTATGCTTTTAGTCCATACTCTAAGATATTCTTAATATTAGCATCATCTCCAAAAGTTCATGACACTAGCATGAAACGGATGATGGCAGAATTGTGACAACTAGCCATAGAAGCCATAAACCAAGAAGTCAAGCAGTGTTGCCAAATCAGCTCTTTTTGAGCCAAATTTAGCTCTTTTTTCACATCGGCAGCTCTCAAAATTGTATTTAGCTGCTTAGCTCCTTTTTTTGGGATATTTGGCTTCTTTCATTAGGTACATAAATATATTTTTCTCGTGAATGTGTGTTCTATTAACATATCTGAATTATTGTTTTTCGCTTTGTGTACGAATCTGTACTTGTCCGAAAAATTAAGAATTTGTATTGTATTATATATTTGTATTTCCAATTAGGAAAATAAAGAATGCAGAAAATTAAGTATATGAACTAATAAGATTATGTATTACTAAGAAATCGGAAAATATCGAATGTGAAAAATCCTGAATGTGGAATTTATCGCTGACACCGCTATAATCATCCACTACTTGGTGATCTTTTGTAATATACAAACAAAAGTGTTGTCGCAAGTGTCTCTGTCTTTGACATTGTCTTAATTTTGACATTGACAACTCATATTAAAGAACATTTTCCTAAAATTGTACATTTTTAGCCAAATTCCGATACTCTGATCTCTTTTGTTCGTTTGTTTATAATTAAATTTTTATCAATTTCTTAATATTATCTAAGATGTGGTGCTGTATATTAGTTGAAATACAGCGCTTTAGTAAAAACTTCCGTAATGAATGGCCTTCAGAGGCGCTTTTGCAAAATTAGTTGAAAGTAGTACCTAACTAATGAAAAGCTCAAAGCATGCCTACTTTAGTCATAATCGCTGCGAGTTAAAGTCCGAGAGGGCTGATTAATTGAATCATTAAGTGCAAAAAGCATGTCAAAGCTGCAGAACCGTATTCATAGTGACAGAAATTGGTATTTTCTTGATTTAGCTCCTTTTTTTTGATAATTTTAGCTTTTAGGACACTTTAGCTCTCTTTGGCGAATCAGAGTTGGCAGTACTGAAGTCAAGATTTTACACGCACTGGAAGAAAAACCATCCTTGGTCTGAGAGAAAAACAAACACTAAACAGCGAGCGTTTAAGGTGGAACGTTTCACTAGCGCGGCAAATTCAAATTTTCTTGCGTTCTTTTGCTAATAATAGCTTAATTACTAAACGTGATTACATTAAAACTGATTTAACGAAAAGAAATAGAATGTATCATTCACATGATTAAAAGTATCTCCTAGATAGCATTGGTTTAGCGACAAATGGCAATAAACAAATTTCGTCTTAGTTTTTCAGTCTATTGCCATTTGTCGCTAAACCAATGATATTTAGGTGATACTTTTAACTGTAATTTATTGATACATTCTATTTATTTGCGCAATATTAGTTTTCATGTTCATGCATCCATCGGCTCCCCGGCGGTTCTGACCATGCAGTCGTCGGTCCACCTAGTGGGGGGCCGGCCTACGCTGCGTCAACTAATTATTTTACTAGCTGCGCCCCCGGCCGGCGGCCCCGCGGTTTCACCTGCGGATAATACGCCTACATGTTAATCCAGTGTACCTACCTATAAGCTATCTCTATTCCAAATTTTAGAAAGAAGGAAAGTAAGAAAGAAATAAAAACTGTTTATTTGTAAACAACAATTATAAAGATACATTACATAATATACTTACAAAAATAAACAAAACATAAATATTGTCACAAATAGGCCCCAACTCAGTGTTATGCTGGTTCAGTTGAACCAGCGCTGGTTTTCCGTTGGGACCTCATCATTCAAATTTCATCCAAATCCATCCAGCCGTTTGAGCGTGAAAGAGTAACAAACATTCAAACTTACACACATGGGTACCTACCTACCCACGTGACAAACTTTCGCCTGCATACTATTACTATTAGTGCGATGGTATAAAATACTGGAGAATGCATCGCAATTATCGCAAACCACGTTTTTTGTGTAAAGTAGGGGTCTGAGTGTGAGTATTTTCTCCATTAGATCTCCTGGCCTAAGCTTGACCATCATTAGCGGGATATTTTATTTCACCTCAAGCTTTATCTACCAAACTACTAAAAGGAAAGAGCATGGGAAAATGCGATTCCTTACTAATAGATGTGGCTCACCCCTTGAAGTCCCTATAAACTATAAACCCTATGTTTTCGTAACAAAACCCATAAGTAGGTTGGTAGTTTATTCTTTTTTAATAGTTTTAAGTGGTCGCGCTCCAAATATGCTGGACCCGACACGCACTGTAGTTGCCCCTAGTTCAATCTGAAAATAGAAAAGACCAGACAAACTTTATAATTTGTTTGTATAGTGAACAAATGTTTTGCAAGTATTAAAAACAATTACTTTGAATAAGTTACGGTGGGATGTAATGGGATTCTTATTCTTATTCCGAGTGGGGGCGATAAAGGCCTGCACTGACGTCCCGCTTGGTGTGTATTGTGCATAAATGTAATGGGATTATCAGAAGTCCGAAGACAGGGACACGACACGAAAATCCTAAATTCCTGTAACTTATTCTTTCACCGAGAGGGAGAGCATCTCTACCAAGGTTGAGTCGGGTTCCTCATCCGCAAGTCTCTCGTCAACAACGTCAAAGTCGACAGTGTGTCGGCCAGGGTAGCGTACCTGGTACTCCTTAACGGTACTCGCTGAAGGTTATACAGGTATACACACCCACCTCTTGAAGCTATGTATGAGGATATATCCGAAGCAATGCATACTTCTGAAACATACTTCACCATTGTGATGAGAGACTGTAAAGGAATGTGAAGTTGGGCACAGGGAATGGCGATGAGCCCTCGGGGACAGAGGCTGGCTGAAGTCACTGATATAGCTTTGAGAATTAGCAAGTTGAAGTGTCAATGGGCAGGCCACATCGCGTGTAGAACTGACAACCGATGGGGAAGAAAGGTTCTCAAGTGGCAACCACGAACCATAAGATGCAGTGTAGGCTGGCCCCCACTAGGTGGACCAACAACCTGGTCAGAACCGCGGGGAGCTGATGGAGGCAGGTGGCAAGCAGCCGCTCAAAGTGGCACTCTTTGGGGGATGCCGATGATGACTTTTAATCCACCAACAAACACTTGGCCAACTTGGTGGATTATGACTGGCGCATACAAAAGGAAGTGCATGTTACAGCAGCGGGCTAATGACATTTAAAGAGAACTGCGCATTTTTACAATTTGTTCTATAAACTTACAGCATGCTCATAATCTGTTGACATTCCCATAGACAGTTCCACATTATTGATACTAAGCTTTAGCTTCTCGCACACCTCTTGTCTACACTTGCTTAGTGTTTCAAAGTCTGGGTTTGGCCCCTGCGACACATCATAGTCATATTGTCCGATAGTCATTAGACCTTGGAAATCCAAGTGTGGGCATGACTTGAGGACATGTTCTACTAATTTTGATGCTTCTGCAGGCTCTATTCCATTCTTAGCTGTTAAATAAAAGTAAGTATAGTATCAAAATTTCAAGTACCTGTAATAAATGCACAGATGATAATAATAATAATGTAAGATTAATTTAAAAATAAGTTGAAATGCAATAATAGATCAAAATTATATCAAAAAACCTATTTATACTTACAGGAGCCCTAGAAAACATCCGCCCCATAGTCTTGGAAATAAACAATCATATTAAAGGTTAGAGATAGAATAGAAATTAAGTAACCAACCTTCTTCACCGCTGGTATTAATCTGCACCATAATTTTCAGCTTTTCATCACCATTCCTATTTTTCACCCATTGCTTATGTAAGTTATCAGCCAATTTCTCCGAATCAACCGTCTGAACAGTGAACAAGCCTGGAGAGCTGAGTAGCTTGTTTATTTTGTTTGTTTGTAGATGTCCAATGAAATGCCACCTGATTTCTTTGCACTTCTCAAGTATCAACGGATGATTGGCCTTGTCAGCAAGTTCGTTAACATAGTTTTCTCCAAAATCCTTCTGGCCTGCTTCATACGCTTCTACTATCAGCTCTGGGGGTTTAATTTTTGATACTGCTACCAGCCTTGGGTTAATTTGGGGCAAATCCTAAAATTAGTAAGGTTAGGTATTTCAGTAATTATTATTTCTGAAATAAAGTTAGGCAAGGGATAGGGCATTAGGTATTTAGGTACCTATTTATACCTGTACCTACCGACTATCTTCTTTACTAACCTGTCTTATTTTTTTTGTAAGTTAAATACCGGCAGTTATAATAAAAATAGTAAACTGTACTACTTATCAGCAGTCGTACCTATTATTAGTACCTACTGAATAAAAACAATAAGTGCTTAGATTACCTTACTTCTTCTAGCCACAGCGGCTTCGATCTTGGTTAAAACGGTTTTCAGGCCATACATTATATCTACTTCGTCTGTACTACCGACGGACATAACTTTCACCTTTCACTTAGTGTCGATCACAATGGCAAACACAACTTCAACTTTGTATATAAAGAATTAGGAATGCTCGCTCGGACTTTTATTCACCTTATTATTTGATGATGGTTTTTCTGCGACAATTTCATGAATTTCGTTATCTTTGACGTTTGTTATCACTATCAGTACCTGCGTTCGGATAGCCTGAAATGCGAAAAGTGGCAAAATTAACAGTTAAAAACGACAAAAATGAACACATGCACCGTTTGTTTTGGGAATGTGTGAGCAAAAGTTACGTTATTAACTGTTTTCGTTCACCGTTCAGATAGCTCAAAAACAGTTAAAAATGCCACCGTGAACTGCCAATTTCAACCCACCTGCGAAGGTGGGTTAAAATTGATCGTTTTCTGACATTACAGATTGACGTATAATTTTTGGGGCGGTTATGTAAAAATTACTGATTTTTATTGTGAAAATTGTAGAACTTATCGTAATGATATACCACGGAGATAGTCTGAGCACGGAGAAGTGAGAAGGATGACGTCACTTTACGTGTGTAATGTAGAATTCCACCAATTTGGTTTTTTTTTTGACATATGAGATTACAAACCGCATTTGGTTATTTTGCGTTCGTTTTGGGTAGTAAGTTAAAAGTGGCATTATTGACTAAATTCTCAAACCGAACGCTTTACAACAACGCTAATTTTGCAAATGCCAAAAACGATACCGATTCCAATCTGAACGCCCCTATTGTAGACTTGACTTGACTTCTTGATTATGGCCTCTGCGACGGAATGATGTCGCAATTTCGCCAGTGGCCCCTATTGTAGGGGCCGCTTTATGTTTAAAATAATGTCATATGTCAATATTGTCAATGTTGTCAATGTCATAAACATTAAAAATCGATTTTCCTTTTTCCGTTTGTTTGCGTTTTCCTCAATGGAAAACCTAGTTTTATTTAACGGAATTGACTTCATATCATATTATGTTGTTGTTGTTCACCAGCTGATGATACAGCCACTATGAACGTATTAGACAAGGCCGAGAAGGCTTTGGAGTTCTTGAAAGTAAATGAATTGACGGCAAAGTGAGTTAAGCACAGTGTTCCAAAAGTGCCTTGTTCTTGTTTTGCAACGTAGTCTGTGTTTACGTGATGGTTCCAGATCCCATGAGCTTCAAACTGCTGCCGGGACGCTGGGAAGGTGTCTGGGCGCTCTAGGAAGTCGACCAAGTTACGCGCGGCACTACGCTAATTTGCTCCACTCTTCAATACCTACCTTGTTGTATTTGGCCAGCAATAACAGTGTAAGTGGATACGTTTTCCTGCTGAGTTGGAATTTGGCTGTTTGTTATGTTGCAAAAGGAGTTGCTGCAAAGCCATAATGGCTTGATAGCAAATAATTAACGAGATATAGCTGAGCCATAAGCTCCATGGTTAGGTATTTTTGTAACCCAGAAAATTAAATAGTATCTGTCACACTTATTCCCTCTTTTGGGTAAGAATTTTCTCTCACCTTCCCTTGCACCCCCATACTCAAATTCAGCGAGTAATCTTGGAAATCATACTATGAAAGTACCTTGGCTGTACACACTGTAGTATTATACCCAAGGAGTTGACTGTTTCCAAAAGCTAATTAACAAGCTTATCAAAATATTATAGTCTTCTCTTAAACAATTTTAAATAACTTTAAATTGTGTTTCAGGCTGAAGTACGTCTAGTTGGAGATGAAGCATTAAACAGAGCCGTGGTTGGAGGATTTGCATTTCACTCTCATAAGACAAACATTCTTCTTCAAAACCAAATTGATTATAGTAAGAATGCCAGGTAAATTTCAACAACATACTCTACTCAGACTACATACAAACTAAATACAACATGTTAGAATATCTAAAGTAGAGTTTCTTCAATCTTTTTTCCCTAAAATACAATACTTTACTGAACACCAAAACCCTTCTCACTAACTAAAACATCCATATTTATACACAAAACGTTGTTAATAGTATATCTTTAGGGTCTGATTACCAAGCCTCTGTTGCTTGTCGGTCAGTCTGTCTGTCCAACCTACAAATTGGCTTTATCTCTTGAGCCAAATTTTTAATAACACAAGGCTTCTATTTAATACAAAATGTGAATAAAAATCATGTTTTGTATAGTTTGTCATAGTGCACCTTGAGCTATGGTCCTAATTGTGTAAGTCTGGTGGAGATGGTGCTCTCTTCCTCACACTCACGGACTTGTAAAGTGGAGTGTGCAGGATAGCAGGTTGAAGTCCACGTCTAGCGAACAGTTACGCAATAGGGGTGCAGCTTAGAATAGTATATTACAGTACATCACAGGCTTCAATTTTAATGTAAACAAATGATGTGAGAGTGTATAATATAAAAACATTTTAACTACAAATCGTGTATAGAGCTAGGTAGCCAGACTAAGGAGTGGGTTGGTCAACTATCCTCAACTACCCACTTAATCTACATTATTATAAACAACAAAGTAAAAAGTACCCCTAATCCATCCTGACATGCCATCTACTGACAAGTACAAAATATACATATGACACAGTCCTCTATACTTTAAGGTTGGCATGAAATTCATGTAGAATTTCATCTCTATCTGGGGGCAAGGCATCATTTTGTTTTCTTGGTGGAATAACCGTAAAGCTTGCACATTGTAATGTTTTCAGATGGATCCGAGCGGCTCTCTCCCGCATCTGCCTTGGCGAATGCTGGCTACGGCCTGGAGTTGGCAAGATCCGCTCACAAGCCCAAACCCTATTCCCGAAGCTCAGTGAAATAGTAACACAGACAGAGGAAATACAGCTGATTGTTGAGGCGTTGGAAAATAGCCTGCCTCGGATACTAAATGCTCTGGCTGAGTATACAACGGATGAGGAGATTACTGGTAAGATATGGATAATGCTGCTTTCCTTGCTGTTAAACTGGTTAAATTTTTATTGTTTTGCCTACAAGCATAAATGTATTCTTAAAAAACCTTTATGTAACAAAAATAATGCACATTATTTCAATCTACACTACTATTATAAAGAGGAAAGATTAAGTTTGTATTTTTGTATGTTTGTAATGAATAAACTCACTACTACTGAGCTGATTTCAAAAATTCTTTCACCATTGGAAAGCTACATTCACCCTGAGTAACATGGGCTATATTTAGATTACTTACATCGCGAAAATTATCCCGTGCGAAGCCGGGGCAGGTCGCTAGTTGATTATAAAAGTCCCAGCGTAAGAATAGGACCACCCTATCTCTTCCCGCAGTCGTAAGAGCCGGCTCAGAGAATGTTGACTGGCTGCATCATTATTTTAGAATGCATTATAATCTACTGCATTCAGACACCTTCCAAGCAGTGGACGAATAAAGGCTGACGATGTGATGATAATGATGGTGGGATTTTTTCCAGATTTATCCAAAGCCTTATTATCCCACGTGGAGACGACGGAGCCGGCCGTGCGCCGCGGCATATCGACCTGCGTCGCGCATCTGTGCTCGCATCGGGACACATTGCTCACTAGCCTGCTGGCTGACATATTTGGTAAGTTATTTTTCTCAAACATGCTTGGAAATGCGAGTATTATTTTGACAACCTACTTCGAGATAAATCGAAATTGCTGTACTGGCGAGCAGCGGCCGGCAAGAGTTGTATGAAAATCCATATCTCAATCAATCAATCAATCACATATTTTTATTGACATAATTTTAGGTACAAAAATTATTTAAATGAAGCCTCCAGTCCCCGAACTAGTTGAGAACTGTGTTTCGGCGTCTTTTCCTATAAATCTGCCGTGGTTTAGCGGCCAAATAAAATACATACAAAACTCATATCTGTCGTGACATGGCTACCGAAGAGGTAACCCGGGGCTACTTAGTTTTAATTTGCGCGCATTATTTAAGAAAAGTACTATACAAGCCTTCGCCACAACTAGCCATTGATGGACTTGGTGTATGTGTGTGCTCACATTTACACGTTCGTCCATCAGTGCCTCTGTTGCTGGCCGCTGCAGTAATTACTATAGTTATTTACCCTTACCATGAAGCAACTTTAGTCTGAAGATCTAAGGCATAAGCTACACAGAGACGCAACTAGTAGTTGAATATTATTCTTAGTTTCATCATGTAAAAAGCGCCGCTGTTATGCCTAGTTTTGGAAAACAGCTCGATCACTAAGTACTATTATACGATTGCAGCTTTGTGCAACCTAAGTTGCGCTTTACTGCGTTGTAGCAAGAGTCGCTATTTATCGAAACGTTTGCTTGAAAACTCAAGCATGGAGCGTCCATCACCGTTATCTTATTTGCTTTTGTTTACCAATTTTTTTGTTTTCTACAGATAAACTATGGCCACTGACAACAGAGAACACAGTGGTGCTGGGATGGTTTTGCGTTATCAAAGCCGTTTTCCAAGTGAACGATGTTTCGAAGTTCATTGAAAACAATTTGTTTAGAGTACAGGATTATTTAGAGGTGAGTCACTTAACCAACTCACAATGATAAAGAAAGCTTACAATTTATTGAAAAAAATTCAAATTAATTAAATTAAATTTATTAATTATAAAATTGATATTTTTATTTTATTGAAATCAAAATTTTACAGCTTCTTTCGCCACTATAACCGTAGAGTTTATGCAAACTAAAAACTTGATTTGACTGATCACTTGAAAGCTTCCTTGTTTACTTAAGATGGCCATGGCCATATTGGATTTCGCGTGTTTTAAACAATATTAAAAATAAAAAAAAATAAAAAAAATGAGGCTTCACGACTGTGATTCCGGGAAATAATATTTTTTTTCATATATTTATGACGATTCTTATCAGTTTAAAACTATTTTTGAAAATGAGTAGAAGACCCTATTTCAATTCTGTTTCAGCTGTACCACCTATGTGTAACCTACATAGAGCAGACATCAGATCACAATGCACAGAACTGTGTGATGGAATGTTTAGCAACCCTGTTTTCTTGCGCACCTACTCTGTACACTAAAGCATTGTTGGATAAAAACCCGAAGCGGGTGTGCCTGGATCAACGGGAAGGTGGAGTGAATATTAGTGAGTAATTTAATTAAAACCAAGAGCATCTCGTCAACTTCTGATTATTCATTGTAGCTTTTCAGTTTTTGACTGGCCTGATAGCTCAGTTGACAGTAGCTTGCCTTCTGATCAGGGCCCTAATTCTGTATGAAAACTCAGATTCCACACGATACGAAACCACGTCGTTATCGTGTCTTGTTCAAATCGTTTCACAGCATTAGAAATACCTTCTCTTTACATTATGTTATTTTTAATTTGAATAAATATTGATGTGGTGGTAACTTTTGACGTGTTGATGTTTCGGAACGTGTCTCAGTGGAACATTATGATTTTTGACAGTTCAAATCGCGTCATTTCCAAATTCATTTCGCGCGGTTTTGTTTCCATTTCATAGAGAACAGATTTTTGCAGATTTCTTATATAAGACAAGGAATTCGCGTGGTTTCGAAGTAAGGAATCTTAAAGTGGTCATACAGAATTAGGGTCCTGTAGGTTGTGGGTTCGATTTCTACCCAGAACAAACATTTGTGTGATGAACATCGGTGTTTGTTTTGTGTGTGGGTGTTGTATATTATATTATTCTATGTATGTATTTACAAACAAAAAGGTATATGTATTGTATCAGTTATTTGGTTTCCATATTACAAGCTTTGCTTAATTTGGGGCTAGATGGCGCTGTGTGAAATGTCCAAAAATATTTATTTGTTGTTTATTAACGGGATAGATTTACCATGATATTATCTTTTGCTTATATTAATCTTGTTGTAAATTCACTATAACGTGTCTTTATTACTTATCGTACGTTTCGTTTATTCCCAGTAGTTCCTTTTGACAGTTCTTTCAAAGGAAGTAATGGTACTTTTTCTTCCCATTAGTTCCTTCGAAATGATTAGAGGGACTAATGGGAAGGAAAAGTTCAGGTCTCTCCCTTTCTAGTCTGACAGGTTAGTGCTGCACGTAATATTTGGCTACTTTTTGAACGAGAGGAAGGGAAATCATAATTGATTAAAATAAAGAAGAGCTTTTATGGTCTGACGAGTATTCCGCTGAGCAACATTTTTTATTATTGCGTTTTGTAATTAAATTTGCGTTTCAAATTAAAAATATGCGTGCTACGATTTATTGTCTGCAACTCCCACGTAATATAATGTAAAATAATTTAAAAAAAACTTAATTATGACATCTCACTATAAGAGGAGAATGATGGCCACAGGATTCTGTGAAGACTGTTGTCGCTTTTACTGGTCTCCGGAGAAAATGTAAATCAGATAAATACACGGAATCTTTATTGCCCCATATGTGCCTACAAACTATTCTATCAGTATAGTTTTGAATAAAGTGTAAGTTAAAGCGGAACTTATTTGTACTAGCAATCCAATGGTAAAACAGATAAAATCCCATTGGAGGAAATGTGTATTTCTCGTCGATAAAAAATAGCCAAATGTTACGCGCAGCACTAGCCACAACGTCGCCGGCTTAAAGGGATAAAGTGAAGTCCCAGTAGTTCCTTCGAAATTATTGAAGAAACTAAGGGGAAGAAAAAGTACCATTAGTTCCTTTGAAGGAACTGTCAAATGGAACTACTGGGAATAAACGTTTATATCAACGCCATCTAGGTAAATTACTTTAAAACTCAAAAGCTACAGAATAAAAACATATCAAAACATACAAAACTACAGACTTGATTTTATTGTATTCCTTATAGTTCTTAGGACATTGTTTATAAAGAATAACTACTAGTGGCGAATATATCCATCTATCCACATTCCTACAGGCGCTCCAACAGTGACCCCGTCGCGCTTCGCCCCCCGGCCTGCAGGGGAGCCCCGCGAGCCCCCCGAGCTGTGCTTCACGGGGGCATTACAGCTCGGTAGCTTGCTGCAGCTCAACACTCCCAGCTTGAGCTGTGAAGATCTTACTATACAGGTGCATTTACCATCACTTGGGGCCTTATGTCCAGGCTGTGTGGTCCCGGTGTGCGAATAGGACCACCCCATATCTTCCTGTGGGTGCCGTAACAGCCGGCTAAGGGAATATCCAGGGAATGGGCAGCAGCATTCTCCTTGGTACATTAAAATCTTCTGTGATCCAATCCCTGTGATCCCCCTCCCCCCCCCCCCCCCCTTCCTATGATAAGCGTCCGTAGTGGCGTTTTATGGGGAGGCCTATGTTCAGCAGTGGACGTCTTTAGGCTGCTGTAGAAATTCATTTGTGGTAACTAGAGCTGTCACAATATAATTATTTTAGACAGATTTTACGGCCTGACAGACTATCGGCTATTCGTTCATGCAAACTCATTTCAATAATTCATTTTATCGTTTAAAATTACCATGAAGTATGGTCCAACCAACCCTCTATAAAATAAAAAGCTACAGAATAATCAATGTGAAAAATAATTGCCCAGACCCCAGACTCACCAGAAAGCGAGACGGAGTTGGAAGTAAACACGGAACAGCTCTCCAAAGACCTGACAGAAAAGCTGCAAGAGTATGAAGAGAATGAGCCGAAGGATTATGATCAAATTGATCACATGGCTTGTCAAGACGGATTGAAGGTATATAGGTTGATATTTACTTTTTATTTTGCCCCTCAGTTAAAGGAACAGAAGAAAAAAGTGTCTTCGCCTTAATAAAAACAATAAGAAACGTGTTATTGGGTACATTATTAGATAATTCGATTGTAGAAGTTTAGGTTTAGAAATTCAAATTACTCATTAATCAAATAGATGCTGGATTGTTTTTTTTTTATTGATTGATAGGCTTGCGCTGGACCACTATCTCACCTGATGGTAAGTGACGATGCGGTCTAGGATGTAACGCGCTTGCCTAGAAGATACCGCTTCACACTCGATTTGAGAACTCCAAGATTTTAGTTTTCGGGAAATCAATCGCCGGCAAAGCGTTCCACTCTTTGGCTGTTCATATAATTAGAGTGGCTAACAAGGCATTCTAGGAATAGCAAAAAAAGCTCAGTTATTCTAGATGGCATCAGGTCAAATTACCGTCTAATAAATCTAGATGTTGCTCGTAGAACTGACAACCGATGGGCATCCCATCCCAACTCGGTGGACCGACGATCTGGTGAAAGCCGCGGGAAGCAGGATGGATGCAGGAGGCGAGCAGTCGCTCAAAATGGCGCTCTTTGGGGGAGGTCTGTGTTCAGCAGTGGACGTCTTCAGGCTGTTGATGATGATGATGAAACTGGTCAAGGGGCCTGATTCGCTATGCCACATGAGATTGGCAAGAAATCTCATGTGGCATAGCGAATCAGGCCCCTGACTTGACTCATACCGCGCTTTAGGTACATCGGACCGGCCCGACTTACCGGGTCGGTCCGTTACGCGTCAGAAAAGGAACGCTATCGCGGTAGAAAGAGCGGCAGCTGCTTTGGGTAGGCTTGTAGCTCTGTGCGAGCTGAACTACACTTTATTGCGTTGTAGCAAGAGTCGCTATTTATTTGACTGACTTCGTGGAGTGAATCTTCTTTACCTGTGATTTTACTAAAAGTAAGTCATTTACAATAGCAAAAGTTTCATGATTTAACGCCAGCCCATTTCATTCCCACTGGTGGGCTAGGTCTAATTTTAAGTTTAATTTCAGATCAACATTGGTACGGCTAATGATGATGATATCCCGCTCAAATTCTGTGCAAGATTACTCGCTTCCAAATTCCTTCTTACCGGAAATAAGGGTGGTCTTATATCTGACAGGTGAATATTTGAAATAATCAAGTTAAGGGAGAACGTTTCCTCAGCGCGGCAAATTCAAATTTTCTTGCGTTCTTTTGCCAATAATAGCTTAATTACTCAACGTGATTACATGAAAACTAATTTTGCGCTAATAAATAGAATGTATCAACAAATTACGATTAAAAGTATCTCCTAGATATCAATGGTTTAGCGACAAATGGCAATAAACAATTTTCTTCTTAGTTTTTCAGTCTATTGCTATTTGTCGCTAAACCAATGATAAGTAGGTGATACTTTTAATTGTCATTTATTGATACATTCTATTTATTTGCGCAAAATTAGTTTTCATGTAATAAAGTTGAGTAATTAAGCTATTATTGGCAAAAGAACGCAAGAAAATTTGAATTTGCCGCGCTAACGTTCCACCTTAAGTATTGCTATAGCTATTGGCTTCCAGTGCATACTTTAAATTTCTACGATGTAAGAAAAGCTGTTGGTCTTACTAACAATAAATAAATAAAAAAATGACCCCAGCTAGATTTTTTTATGTAAACGAATGACGTGCACAGCATTGCGCAAGTCATTCTGACATCAGCACAGTCTAGTATAAAGAAAACTGACTGTGAGATCAGCACCCTATCGCGTAACTGTTCTGGTAATGGTCTTCGCCTGCCATCTTGCATGCGCCAATATACAAATCCATGAGTGCGAGCAAGAGAGCACACTATCACCATCGCCACCAGACACGATAAGGCCCAGGTCATAAAGTCTTATTTGCCCAGTGATCTCACTAGCCACAGTACCTTTCAAACAGAAACACATAACTGGCAAAGCGGTGGCACCTACCTAGACGAACTTTGCAGAAAAGTCCTACCACTTATGTAGTAACACTTAAACGGATTCGAGTATTAATTTAATTAGCAATTCTTTGGATAATCATGTGCTGATTGTAGTACATTTACAGGTCAATAAGAGTATCAGTAAAAGCTTCGGCGTTGAACTGCCTGTCGGAAATATTACGTCACTATCCTCAAGCTATTACGCTGTATTTGGATAAGGATGCAGATACGAAGAACCATAACATTTCTGGTGAGTTTCTAAAAAGTAATATTAATTACAACCCCGTTTTGACCCTTCACGTGGCTTGAATAAGCTAACCCCCGGTTTCTCGTACGTTTGTTAAAGTTAACTCATGTCAACTTAAAAATCCTGAACGCTCATTGGTTGCCGGTTGATCATCGGCTATCGTTAACCAATGAGCGTATAGTATTTGGTATGTTAAATTAACATGAGTTTGACAAACGCACGAGAAACCGGGGGTTGGTGCCGATTTAACATCGCTTAAAAGTTTGAACAAATCACAAGGAATCCGCAGTTTCCGAAAATCACTAAATGTTAACCAATTATTAGTAATATTTATTATTGGAACTAACGTGAGTATTATTTAGTTTCTCTTTTGTCTTTCAAAAAATGTTCCCCCTGCAGCGATAATTACATAATGATGAAAACCCATTTCGAAAATCGGAACAAAACAGCAAATTTCATTGAATTCCAATGACACATTGTTTTAGGCTCATCAGATGGCACTGAATCTAACCAGGATAACATAAATGAGTTCATTCTAGAACGAAACGTCTGCTATCAAGAATCACTCTCAGATTCAATCAGCCAAGACCTAAAAAGCGTTGACTGTCAACTAACCACCTCCCAAAAGAAAGACAAGCTAGAGAAGTCTACAGAAAGCGAACAGAAAAGCTCCACAAAAGACATACAAAGCGCGATTTTAGATAGCAGAATGTACGCGCGAAGCGATCTTATAGTCAGCGCTATGAGTCAAGATACTAATATGACCAATAGCAATTTCACGACCAATTCTAACATGACTGGAAGCAACGATCCTACCACAGGATACCCTATGTCTAGCAGCGGTGACGTACTATCATCCAGTATAGATTTAGATATGAAATTCGACCACTTTGGAGAATCTACCACTAATTTGGACATACCGAAAGACACCGTTAAAAGACAACCAAAGGTTGTACCGGTGAAATCTGATGATGAAGTCAAAAGCGAAGATGTGGACATGAAAAGTGTTGAGGGTATAGAATTTGAGTGTCAGCACATGTCGGATGTTTTCACACTTTTGGAGGGTCATTTGGACCCGCAAATTAGGGGGTTGGTTAGGGTCTGTGTGGGTAATTACTTGGCATCGGCGTTGGATTTGGCGCATGGGGATTATAGTCGTTGGAAGAGTTTGAGTTCGTTGTCCAAAGATATTAGCGACGGAATTTCTGTCGAGAAATTGGTTGAACTTGTTTTGAAGGTAAGTAAATATTGATTGCAAATTGCAACTTTTAATCCGCCAAAATGTTCAGAAACATAAAGTAAAACTATTCATTTTTTTCACCAAAAGTTTGCCTTTTTTAAAAATTTGAATTTGTTGTTTCACACATAGAGGAAATGCAAGTCAAGATTTACTTTTGCGATCGCTGAGCGGTAGTTGTGAGACATGGTCTCGTACTGTTTGTTGGTCTCTTTAGTAAGCTCAAAGTCGCGCAACGAGCTATGGAGAGGGCTATGCTTGATGTTTCCCTGCGAGAAGAGATCCGGAATGAGGAGATCAGCTAGAGAACTAAAGTTAAACTAAGACTGATACAGCTCTTACAATTGGCTAGTTGAAATGGCAATGGGCAGGCCACATCGCTCATAGAATTGACAACCGATGGGGAAGAAAGGTTCTCGAGTGGCGACCACGAACCGGAAGACGCAGGCCGGCAGCGTAGGCTCCCCACTAGGTGGACCGACGATCTGGTCAAAAAACCACGGGGAGCCGATTGTATGCAGGAGGCAAGCAACCGCTCAAAGTTGCGCTCTCTACGGGAGGCCTATGTTTAGCAGTAGACGGCTTCAGGCTGTTGATGATGATAATGATGATGATGAGCGGTAACTAAAAACATTAATAACAAATGATTACTTACCAATTTTAGTTATCAATCTTTTCCAGGGGCTTACAGATGAAATTCACTCGACAGTGAATCACACCCTCTCATCACTAACCGTCCTATCGCCAGCTTTAAGCAACAGCGTACATTGGACGTTGTTAATAGACGCGTTAAACGCTCTTGTGAATGTTGAGAGCAATGGTTACTGGCTCTGTAAAGTTAACCTCTGCAAGCTGTATGAGAAAATGCCTTATCAGAAGTAAGTTGGTGTGTCCCGCTTGTCTATTGTTTCTCTCACTTCCACTCGTTTAACCTATTAGGTGGGAACGAGAATGCCTAAAGGTTTTTTTTTCATTAAATGGGTTTGTGTTTTCACCCGATGGAAAGTGAAGATGAGTTTGACGATGAATCACGCTCGCCCAGAAGGTACCTGAAGATTGTGTGTGGCAGGGAAGACTGATGCCGGGAGCTTGTTCCACTCTTTGGAGACTCGCTTAAAAAAGCTGCCAAAAAGTGGTTGGTGACATATTCTAAATTCTAAACTGGACTACTCGGTTGACCGACAACCTGGTGAAAACCGCTGGGACCCGATGGATGCAGAAGGCAAGCAGCCGCTTAAAGCGGCGCTCCGTGAGGGAGACTATGTTCAACAGTAGAGGTTTTCAGGCTGTTGTTGATGATGATGAAACTGGACTATATTTTATGATTTTCCTTAGGTTATTCATGCTGTACCCAGATTACCACAGAAGGAGTAGAAGGATAATGGATATGCTAATACGATTGTTAGCTGATCAAGATCAAAAAGTTAGAAACGCTGCATCGCAAGCAATAGTTAGGTAAGTACGATAGAGAAATGAGAAAGACAAAAATATAATTGACCAACCTTAGACTGTTATTCGGACGACAGTTGTCTGTTTGTGGCTTTCAACGGAATGCTGTACAGAATTGACACGTGATATTGAATTCCAGTATACTTCCAACAATTTTCCCGTCCCGAAGATCAACGCCAACCACAATGCTCCACCAAACAGCAAAACAGCAAACACAAATGCTAGTCTTCGAAGACGGCATTCCTTCGCTAAACCTAGTCAGACGGATATACTTCTACAGCGATCTGCCGGAACAGTTGAAAGTTTCGAAACCTTTGAAGTTGGATAAAAGTGATGGTTTGAGGGTAGTTGTGAGTGATTTGATGGCGAAATTGATGTCGTCTAACTGTAAATACTATTCAGTAAGTGTTTTGATATTTACTAATTTCTTTTGTACAAAAAATAGAAAAATTTACCTACCTATTATTTTTTTATGCGATTGAAGGACGTGACGAGCTAGTCGTTCACCAGATGTTAAGCGACACGGCTGCCCATAACAGTTGCAGTGTCACTCGGAACTTTAAAACAATAAAGTTTCGCGTGACACTGCACTGCGCGCGTCATCCTGAGACATCACACAGTCAAGTAATCAGATTACTAGACTGAGTGATCAGATCATAAAGTCTCATTTGCCCAGTAATTTCACTAGCTACAATGCCCTTCAAACCGGAAGACTTGGCGGCAGAATAACTGGCAAAGCGGTGGTACCTACCTAGACGAACTTTGCTGAAAAGTCCTACCACCTAGTAAAACCTATTATATCTACCTATTATTTATTTACCTTTTTGACTCTTGACCACTCTGAAACACTCACACACACTGAACACTCTGCTCTATAAGTACACACTAGAGCACCCCTCTGCACCCTTACTACGAGTTTAGAATGTGCATTACTTATGATATCGAGTACGGTAATGTACATTCGAATAGTCGTACTGAAAGTATAATTCCTTTCTCATCTAGCAGCGGTTAACAAAAAGAAATAGAATGCTTGTTTGGTAAAATTCTAACGCAAATACAATATTGAAAACTAATAGCTTTCATCAGATTCGTAATGGCGATGCAAAAGCTAAAAATATAGCCTGGTAATAAAAAAACCGACGACCTGGTCAGAACCGCGGGGAGCCGATGGATGCAAGAGGCAGGCAGCTGCTCAAAGTGGCGCTCTTTGGGTGAGGCCTATGTTCAGCAGTGGACGTCTTCAGGCTGATGATGATGATGAATAAAAAAAAATACAAGGTAATTTTTAATTTATTTAGTTACCAAATTCAACTGTTTCCTGCTAGATTTAACCTCGTCAACGTAAAGAAATTTGGACGATGAAATCACAGACCCCTGTGATATTGCATGATCCCACTTGCTATAAGCATTATTGTTATAATTTAAACTAGTTCCCAACACTTTACAATAAAGTTCAAAACCTTACAGCAAGGCATTCTCGAGACCCTGCAAGCGGTAACAATCAAATTTCCTCCTTGGCAACATATAGAAGCGTATTCCGACCAGGGAATCTTGAGCTTTTGCCTCGATAGCTTGGACTATTGCAATGGAACGGTCGCTTTTAGGACCGTAATGTTGGATCTTTGCAGGATGGTGTATCCAGGTATGTTTGGGAAGAAAAGGACAGAGTGCCATACATATGAGTCGTTTTCTTCTCTTTTTCGCAAAGAATCATCTACTGAAACTGAATATCGGTAGCGCTATTATAGTGTAAAAATATCCTTTAGTTTTGAAATATATAAAATAACTTGTAAAATATAAAAGCATCATTGTAAAAAAATAAAATGTAACTCTTTACTTTCTAAACTAAAGCATTATTACTTATTGTTACCTATATCATTTTATTTATTTTCCAATTGAAAAATTGTGTTTTTTCTCTTTCTAGTGGAAATACACAACATAATGCGCCTTAAGACCGCAAACCGCGATATATTCGAGCGCGACACACAAACCGCTAACAAATGGCAGCACTTAGACAACGCTAGTGTTGCCAGCCTCGCTGACACGTTTCTACGGGTCACACTGAAGATGCTAAACGTTCTAGTACACTTAATAGAGGAGGTGAACCCTAATGTACATTTGAATAAGAGCGGGATTGCTTTGCCGGGGAGCCCTGTTAGGCGGAAGACTCAAGGTGAGAACTTTAACTTCAAATTGAAATTTCTATTTAATTCCATAATCTTACAACATTATGTTACTTATAAAGGTGCTCCCTCACTTGGAACATTCGCCAGTAATGTAACGTTTCAGATTCGATTTTGAGCATTACGTTACAGTATTGCCTCCCTGACATGACGAAAATTCGCCTGTAATGTACATTTCAAACTTGTTTTTGAGCATTACATTACAATACTGTCTCCCTGACTGACGAGCGAACTTAAAAATGTTTTCCTTCGCCAACGTAATGCTCGAATCTGTAACATTACAGTTTGCGCACTGTAATGCTTGGTTCTCCTCCCTCACTGATGTAATGCTCGACTCTGTAACGTTACATTACAGGCGAATGCTCCAAGTGAAGGAGCACCTTAAAGTTGTAGAACGAAATGAGCATAAAAGTAAGGATCAAAATATTAACGCACACAGACTAAAAACGTCTTAGATAAGGCATATCAAGGAGTTTCAGATCAAAAAGGCTGCAATGTGTTGTCACTAGTCAACCCAATGTATTTGTTTAGCTGTTATAAAGCGTTGTTGGCTTATACACTTTCTGTTACCGTCTCGCTTTGGTAAAGCAACTGAGCGAGACAGACTTAAATTGCCATTTCAGCAACGCGTTGCAAAGTTGAACAAGCACTAGCACAAATGTAAATGCCGTTCTATGCTAAACTATAGTTCACATCATCATCAGCCTGAAGACGTCCACTGTCTCCATAGGCCTCCCCCACAGAGCGCCACATTGACCGGCTGCTTGCCTCTTGCATCCATCGGCTCTCCGCGGTGTGATGGTCGTCGGTCCACCTAGTGGGGGCATAAGAGTTATATCGGTGACTTTAGTTCTATTTTAGTATGCTACATACTGTTTTAAGCCAAGCTTTAAGTAATACTCTTCTGTCAGATTCAATACCCACCAGAAAGGGTAGCACTCCGACGGAGAGTCTTGATGATAAAGGATCCCTCCGTAAAAAGCCCGTACCTCCCGCATCCAGTTTGAAGGCTAACTTTAGCGGACATTTCTTTAATGAACCGTTTTATATGAAGTTCTATGAGAGCTTGCGGGCTGTGTATTCTAATCACAAGGTATGTATAGAAGTTTGTCCTACAGCGTTTTATTTAAATTATTCCAATGCGGAAGTATTGTAACCGTCAGAATCCATTTTTGGTTTACATACAATGTGGTGAAAGAATTATTTGGATATCTTGAAAAATCACGAAGTAATTCAACTTTTACGGTTGCCCAAAAACGTTATACTCCGCGCGGAGAATTTGGCGTGTGACGTCACTTCACGCATACTAAGTTTGCGGTCTGCGTTTTAGGTAGTTCGTACTACCCGGAAAGTACCGAAAGTAGTATCTATTTAGTGTGATTTCGTACCTATCGTATAGGACATTTTTTACTAATAAATAAAAGGCCCACACACTCAATACTCAATTATTTATTGCCAACATGTGTACATATTTAGTAATACAGGTGTTATGTATGTGTGTGCAAAACATATGACCCCATTAGGGTATAGCAACAGGTTTGGTGAAGACCAAGCCGATCCATTAAATACAATCTACGAATACCTTTATATATCTATTCACAGATAAATCTAGACCCAAAAAGCAGTATATTCCACACCTTCCTAACAACAGTTCTGAACTGTCTAGCGATACAGCTCGAGCTAGCAACGGAAAAGGAACTTGGAACTGTTACGGAGGAAATCCTTTACTACCTCAAGGTCATAATGCCTTTATGCGCTGACCTATCCGTCTACTGCATCACACAACTCCTCAAATGCCTCTTCGGAACCAACATGATAAATCAATACAATGATTTCACAAGCATATCCGATAAAACGGACCATAGACAATCGACAAGCTTCTTCGATAACATCATGAAGGTTAACGCCTTAAAAGTCACAGAGAATGAGTCTAGAAGGAGTAGTATAAGTTCGAATGCTAGTCAGAGATTGTCTGTGGATTTGAGGAATCCTAAAATGGCGGCGGAAAGGCAGCTTTTGATTGCCATGGAGAATTTCGCGAAGAACAAGTCTGATAGAAAGTGGAATACGAATAAAAAGGAATTGGAGAGGTATATCAGGTTGTTTGAACCGGTTGTGATACAGTCTTTGAAGGTAAATAGCTAATTATCTATCTTTCATATACTGACAACCCTATCCATAATATATATCTCATCGCCTTTCTTTGTCTAACATACTAAGCATCAAAGCCATCTTTCTCCTACGCTCAGTCTATTTGAGCAACGATTTTGCACATTCCATTCTGCTCCTATACGTTTGCATCTAAAAATCAATGAGACTGTGCCAACTGACTTTTTGCTGATCGCTTCAATCAAAATAGTATCTTATTTCCAGAGCTATACAATGCAAAATGACATACCACTGCAATGTCAAGTGCTATGCCTTCTGAACCAGCTTCTAACGTTAAGGGTAAACTACTGCATGCTGGATAGCGACCAGATATTCATCGGGTTTCTGCTAAAACAGCTCGATTTGGTCGAACAGCACGAGATACCGTGAGTTTGAACTTTTACTTTTATATTTTGGCCAATAGATGGCGGTGGTTGTTTATAATGGATTGGTAACGTTTTTAATTAGCGTTTTAATAGTAGATGGATAGATATATAGAGAAAGAGAACTCTATATTGTCCTACCAATTTTACATGCAGGAATAAAATTAATCTATTACAAACTGGGCACACAATGGGCGGTCTTATCGCTGACAGCGATTTTTGTAGCCATGTTAGAATTATTTTGGATTTATTGAATAACTTTTATCTCAAAAAAGGTTTAATATTTCAAGGCATTTAAAAGTAAAGAACGCTAAACTTATGTATGGTAAGTATATTACTACTACTTGTCTATTACGTACTCTATACTACCGGAAACTTACTACTATTTCCTCTATTACAAATACAGCTCTTACTTACGTTCACTCAATGAATGAATGAATGAAAATGTTTTCAAATTCAAGAAGAACCTATTGTTGTCTCGCCTCCACTAAAACTTTCACTTTCACTTTGGTGTGAGTGAGAAATCAGTTGTTTTGCAACAACAACATTTTCCTATATTCTTTTTCCAGAAATTGCTGTGAGCTGGTAAACAGTATACTAATGTTCCTAGTACAGCTGTCGTCATCTCGACACCACACTAAACAGATCATTGAGATACCCAAGCTGATCCAGCTGTGTGATGGCTTGATGGCTTCAGGGGCTCACGCGGAGTGTATTGCGGGTTTGGAACCATTAGCCGTGAAAGTCTTCAGTAATATGGGAGGTGAGTATATTGTTTGTTATATCTATTCGAAAAGAGCTAGTGCATTCTTCGTGAACAGGGACTAAAAGTGATTTGAATTTTGAATGCGGATATTTACCGCCCTTTTGAAAAATTCACCTGTAGGTATAGCTAACAATCTATACAGCGTATTTCAAGTGGGCGAGGTAGACCAAATCAAAGGAGTGTCGGGCTCGAATGAAAACTAAAACTGCATCATAGTGTTTTTGAAAAATCAACATTCGTAACAAGGAAACGAACCCGTTGATTTTGAAAAAATAAATAACACGTATTATCATACCATTCGATAGTGTCGCTAATAAGAATCGAGTTTTGGAAAGTAACATTGAACCTGTCAAATCAAGTCTTTTTTAAGCTTATGCAATATATTGTCGCACCATCGAGGAACTACCCAGAAGCGGTGTGACGGCAATATGAACTGTTCGAAATTGATTCCACCAACTTCCGTACTGAAAAAACGTGCTCTAATTGGCTGAACCACCGCCACGCGTTGATTCATTAAAGTTGTAGTGATGGGACATAGATACATACGGGGGGGTTATTTGCTCGATGTGTCGCACCCATTCCGACCAGCTGTGTGGTTTTCAGGCATTGTAGTTTTTCTTTACTTCGTGCTAATTTCTACCCAATTCGTTGATAGGTAGCAGTGTACTCGGCAGAGCTCAACAGCAAGAGGCTCAGGCTACGAGAGAAGTGCTGTTCTATATGCTGCAGAAGACTATGCACCAAGAAAAGGTAGCAATCATTTATTGATGAAAAATTAATAAATGTCTTCCAATGCCGCAAACTTTTACGTGACCTTTTTCGGAATTGGGAAAGGAAAGTATCTCAAATGATGTCATCGGCCCATACGTTCCCACTTGTGGGACATGGGCTTTCTCTCACAGGGAAATGGTTAAGGACCTTCCATGTAGGCTAAAGTCTTCCACGCTGTCTAAGAGTGGGTCTTTTGATCCGCAGGTAGCCAATAGTTAAAAATACCTCACAAATTTTGACCATTGGTTAGAATTTGTTGCAAAAGACCATTGGTTACCTTAACTATGGATCAAAAATCCTACCCTAACTGTCGGTTAGTTGATGATACTTCCTCGAATTTTGTAGTTCTTGGCCAGTTGTCTTAGGATGTTATCCTTCACCGATGCAAAAACAAATACAAATTCGATCCGCACGTAACTTTTTTAATTTTTTTTTGTAAACGAATGACGTGATGAACTAGTCGTTCGCCTGGTGTTAAGCGCCACGGCCGCCCATTACAGATTGCAGTGTCACTTGTAAATCTAAATTAAAGTTTCGCGTGAGACTGCGCACTGCGCACGTCAAACTGAGACATCACACAGTCTAAAAAAGATTTCTAGACTGTGAGATCAGTTCTTAAGTCTCGTTTGCCAATCAAATTTCAAATCGGAACACAGTAGTGCTTGCACACTACTGCTTGGCGGCAGAATAACTGGCAAAGCGGTGGTACCTACCTAGACGAACTTTGCAGAAAAGTCCTACCACTTCAAAAGTCATGTGCATGTCAAGCCGATAGGTGCAGGAGGCAAGCAGCCGCTCAAAGTGACGCTCTAAGAAGGAGTCCTATGTGCAACAGTGGACGTCTTCAGGCTGATGACAACGGAGTATTTTATCATGGTGTCCTTTCGTCCAGGTATTAAACCTCGTTTCCTGTGTGCTGGCCTTATCGCAAGAGCATCCTGAGAGTTACTACCGTTGGTCCGAGCTGGCGAGTGATACCATCCTATCGCTTTTAGCTGCTAGGTATGTACCATTGTATGTCTATGTTAACATCCAGACAATGGGTAGCAGTATTCTCCTCGGTATATTAAAATCTTCTGCGATCACTAAGCTGCCTGCCAAGCGTGCTGATTATGGCAAGCCCCCTATGCTAAGCGTCCAAAGTGGTGATTTAAGGAGGAAGCCTGTGTTCAGCAGTGGACGTTTTCCGGTTGGTGATGTGATGTTGAAATAGTGTTAAAATAGGGCGTCTTGGTGATCGCAGAAGATTTTAATGTACCGAGGTGAATGCTGCTGCCCATTCCCTGGATATTCTTTTACCTGGCTCTTACGGCACCCACGGGAAGAGATGGGGTGGTACTTTCTCACACCGCGACTACACGGCAAACAGTAGGTACATAGGCGAACTTAATGCTGTGGAGCAGTCTTCCAGTTTTGCAAAAATTATTTGATTTTGACTTTGTGTGGCTTTGACTTGAAGATGGCTGAACATGCAAATTCTAACCGATGGTAAACAGTTGTTAGAGTTTTGAATCATTGGTTACCTTATCTAGGGATCAAAAACGACGTTTACTTACACTACGAAAACCATAGGCTGCTTTGATTAGAAAAATAAAACATTTCCGTGAAAAAACGTTCAAATTACGTAAAGCCGTTAAATAAATTGATCAGAATTTTCAGAATAGACCTTTGTTAATATTTACCCGCCAGATCAGTAGAGCTAGAAACGGTAGGTGGTGCGGCTGCGTTGGAACGGCTGCTGCACTGCATCTCAGGAGACGCCCTATCAGACCAGCCCCGGATTGAGATGCTGGTCAGGATACTGTTCCAAACTCCACCTGAATCTGTGAGTAACACAGTGAACAAAATTTATTTTTTGGAAGGTACCGAAATTTGAAAACCATTTCGATGTTTCGAGATTATCTTCTAATGGGCTTTATAATTTTTTTAAATGTAAATGAATGGCGTGACGAGCTAGTCGTTCGCCTGATGTTAAGCGTCACGGCCGCCCATAACAAATTCTCTAAATTAAAGTTTCGCGTGACACCGCGCACTGCGCACGTCATCCTGAGACATCACACAGCCTAAATACTTTAATATCAGATTTTTCTATTTAATATTTCTAAATTGTTATTGTTATAAACAAAATCATGAATTGTGTGGATAATTGTGTGTCGAAAATGATCGACGTTTGACGCCTAATTTGAACAATATTGCCACAAAAAATTGGAAATAAAAGCGTTGAATCTTGTTTCTGTTAGCTTCTAGCTGAAATCTTCAATTAGCCTCAAAACAGCCAAAGTTAAATGAAACTACAATGTTAAATACTTGTAACATGAGTGCGTCACAGGACTGCGTCATCACTTTCCATCAGATGAGACTGGTCAAATGCTTTGCCTGTAAACATAAAAAAACGGAACATGTTTTAAAACACACTGGTTTCTTTTTTCCAGGATGCACCATCGAAGTTGAAACTTCGCTATCTTACAGCCACAATGGTCCTTCTACGCAAATACCTTATTCTAATCCCGGAAAGCGAGATTCTTCTCACAATAAATGATATGAAAGCTACCTCCATATCCCCGCAATCAATCTTCTTCAACGTAAAAACCGATTGCGATCCTCTAAACGTTCAAAACGTGAACGAAAACTGCGCGAATCTCTCACCAGATGTAGTCCTAGTCAGGTTTTTGTTTAAAACCTTGACGTATGCTTTGATGGAAGTGGAAAGCTGTTATGAAGATGCGAATATGGACCCTAATGATGTGAGCGATAAGGCTCAAAGTTCGAGGCTGATGTACGCTGTTTGCGTTAACATCATCATTCATGTGAAGAATATGTTGCATTTGACGGGTGAGTTTTGGTTTTGGTTTATGTATCTTTAACTGTAACAAGTCTTATGCCCGTCTGCACTAAAGTTTGACAGCTCTTAAGTACGCACTTATCCCTCTATGACGTACCAACTGCATTTGGATGCGTCCTGGAGATAAGTGTGTAACTTAAAAGCTGCCAAACTAGGGCAGACGGGTATTAGATCTATTTTATCAGACATGTTCGAAGCAGTCTGTAGTGTACAAATTCAGACTTCCACCGCTACATCACATGAATACCACCAGTCCGAACTACTTGTAAAGACGACCCCACAGTGTAAGCTGACGCCTTCCAACATGTATACGCCTCAATATTCTCCAATACTACCGAACACCTCTTCCATTCGTCACCACCACCAGAACCTGGACCACCTTCGGAGCTGGCTCCTCCAGCCCAGCTCACCAGACATAGATAGCGACCCCACCAGCGCTATTATGTCATCACATGGGAGCACAGATAACCCCCAATAGATACCGCGTTACGGGATTTTTGTTCGGATCCTAGCTCACCAAAACTGGCGGAAGGCGCGGGTTGCGGGGACTGGAGCCAATGCGCTATTATTGGCTGTTTCGAGTGACGCCCTAATAATGAACTCTAATAATTGGTCGAAACTAAGGCCGTGCTGCGAAGTGGCGATTTATATAGAACCATTTACGCCAATGCGTGGTGCGCGGTCGTCGTCTTTCATGCGGTATCTATTGGGGGTTATCTGTGCATGGGAGACAGCCAGAGCTTCTTCCATTACAAGTCATTAGGTGGACGGGGATAGAGTCATTTACAAGGGCCCAATTTGGCATAGTGGCCACCGGAATTTAGACCTAAAGTCCAGTCGCCGCTAACAGAGCGGAAAGAATTTCGTACAACTACTCGTCTGTACTTAATCTCTTTCATCCACTTACAAATATATTGCCATCGTGCTTACACAATAGCAGAACCGCCGCAACAGCAGTTTAGAATGTTTTGCTCAGGGCCATAATTCTGTATGTGTTCTATCTGTTCAGAATTATGGCTCCGAAAGGCATGAGCTCTATACAAATCGACATATCTCTGCTCTCGTAGCGTTTGACCAATGGACGGTCACGCGGACTACGTCATAAAACTTTTGTTGCGTTTTCATTGGTCAACCGCTTTCTCGAGAGTTGAGGTACGTACGATTTTTATATCTCATGCTAGCCCTCCAGGACTTTACTGCCTACAGTAAATATCGGTCATCATCAACAGCCTGAAGACGTGCACTGCTGAACATAGGCCTCCCCCAGAGCGCGCCATATTGAGCAGCTGCTCGCCTCCTGCATTCATCGGCTCCCCGCCGATCTATGGAGCGAGCTATGCTCGGTGTTTCCCTGCGAGATAAGCTCCGGAACGAGGAGATCCGCAGGAGAACTAAAGTGACCGATATAGCTCTTAGAGTTAGCAAGTTGAAATGGCAATGGACAGGCCACATCGCTCGTAGAACTGACAACCGATGGAGAAGAAAAATTCTCGAGTGGCGACCACGAACCGGAAGACGCAGCGTAGGCCGGCCCCCCACTCGGTGGACCGACGATCTGGTGAAAATCGCGGGGAGCCGATGGAAATATCGGTCGCTAGCCGTAATTTAAAACGCCGTCTAACATTCCTCACGTTTTTTACTATTTATTAACCCTTTCAGATGGCTGTCACTTTCCGTTAACATCAAAAACTGCTCAGAATCTCTTGAACAATGAACAAAGTGGCCTGAACACTGGCCTTTACAGTCCTTTAGAAAACATTCCTCTTGACACCCTGAACATGATTTGTTTGAAGGCGGCGAGGCGTGCGCCGTGTCTCACTTTACACTGGTCGCACTTGCTTATAAGGTGAGCCACCAGTATATTTTGATTTTCGGTATTTTTGTACGGTTTTAGTGACAGAAATAAAATTAACTTTTCATCCATTCGAAATGAGGCGAAGTGTTCCTTGATAAGAGCGCCTAAAATGGGTCATTTAGGCGTTAATAAAAGGACAAGATGACTTTTCATACAGGGAGATGAAAAGCAGAGCGTGCCACAACAGTACCAAAATTATTTAACCTCAAGTGATGTATTTTGAATCGCTCGCTACGCTTAGGATTCTACTCTAGAATTCTTCGCTTCGCTCTAGATTCGAACAATCACTCTCGCCCTAAATCCTACTAATATTATAAATGGGAAAGTTTGTGTGTGAATGTTTGTTACCTCTAAACGCCACAACGGCTGAGCGGATTTGTATGAAATTTGTAATACAGATAGCTTATACGCTGGATTAACACATAGGATACTTTTTATCCACGGGTGAAACCACGGGCGTAACTACTACATTATATTTTGGTCCCTTGGGACAATCTACTATTCATAGGCCAACGTGCTACACCTTCGACTGCATCGTCGCTTTACATCAAAACTATTACATTTTCACCCTTTTTCATGTTAATGCATGAATTGACGATCTAGTCGTTTGCCTGATGTTAAGCGTTACGGCCGCCCATAACAGTTGCAGCGCCAGTTGGAACTTTAAAAGATAACGTGATACTACAGTGCGCATGTCATACTGAGACGTCAGCAGTCTGGTAATAAGATTACAAAACTGAGGTCAAGTCAGCACAGAGCAATAAAAAAAAATGACGCAACCAGACAGGGGCGCCTCGTTGATATTAGTATGCGCTTACAATTAAACCTCTATCAATAATAATTTACACAAATAGTCGACTATGGCACATGAGGGTGCGCTATGCGCTTAATGTCGGCACGGAATTCATGTAGAATTTCGTCTCTATCTGGGGGCGACTTTCGTGCTCTGTGGGTCATAGTCTCATTTGTCGAGTAATGTCACTAGCTATAGGGCCCTTTAAACCGGAACACAGTAGTGCTTGCACACTACTGCTTGGCGGCAGGATAACTGGCAAAGTGGTGGTACTTACCTAGACGAACTTTACAGAAAAGTCCTACCACCTAGCAAAGGGAGCTGATTACTAAAAGTAAATTTTTTTCAGACTAAATTTCCTTTCACACAAATACTGGCAGAAGCTGGTCGGATTCGCTCGCAACTTGCCGCTAGGTGGCGACAGCGGTGATGCCAAACTGTTGACTGTCGACCTATTACAGGTCGCGTGTGTGATGGCTTACTGCGAATACTTTGTAAGTGGATTTAGAACTTGAAAATTGGGTCATATATTTATAGGATTTCCGTAAAATATGAACCTTTCACGTCATAAACCTTTTGTCGCGTTTTCATTTGTCCAACGTTTTTTTCGAGTGAAGAGATATGTCTTTTTCTATAGCTCATGCTACCCCCGCACATTGTTAGGGTTCCGTACCCAAAGAGTAAAACGGACCCTATTACTAAGGCTCCGCTCTCTGTCTGTCTGTCTGTCCGTCTGTCACCAGGCTGTATCTCATGAACCGTGATAGTTAGATAACAGAATAAAATAAATGTTTAAGTGGGCTCCCATACAACAAACGGAATTTTTTTGTTTTTTCGTTTTTATAGATAATGGTACGGAACCCTTAGTGCGCGAGTCCGACTCGCACTTGGCCGGCTTTATTGTATACAACTTTTGACCTCAGGTAGACAACGGCCTAGCGGAAGCGGTTCACCTGACGTGGCTGCTAGTCAACAGGATCCATGTCCTGGTGCTCCACCTGCGGGAGGCCATGGTCCACAGGCTGGTCACCATGGTGCAGGAGAGCAGTGGAGCGGCGGGGTTGCTGCTGCAAGCCGTCGCCGCTAGGTGTCAGCCTTATCTTAAGGTAAGGAGAGAGAGAGAGCGAGAGAGAGAGAGAGGTGGAGATGGTGAGAGCTGGAGAGAAATAGAGAGAGATGGAAATAGATGGAGAAAGACAGAATATATAAAGACGGAGAGAGATATAGAGAAATATAACACCTTATCAGCGTCATTGTTTCCCGACAAATATAATCTGGGAGTTTTTAAGGCTAGTGTGAACCAGTATCTTCTAGGCAAGCATGAATACAGAATACAGAATACAGAATTTATTGGTAAAAAATAATTTACAAGTCAAAAACATTTTAGATACGTTAATTATTGTACATATTATATCTATGTAAGTATACAAATACTATACAGTAAAATCTTTGTCAATAAAAAACTCATTGACCGAGTAGTAAGCCTTACCGATCAACAACATTTTAAGCTTGTTTTTAAATATATTGTCAGAAGTAGCATTTGTTATATATTCTGGTAAATGGTTATAAATTTGAGCACCTTTAATGTAAACTGATTTCCCTGATTTTGTCAGTCTATGGGCTGGTGTCCTATACTTGTTTTTGTAACGCGTGTTGTACTCATGTGCTGCTCCCAACTTCACGAACTTATGTGGGTTCATGCGTACAAAAATGCTTACCTGATAGATGAGTATCGAAGGTACAGTTAATATACCCAGTTCAGTGAAATGGGGTTTGGCAGACTCGTCCCACGGTATGCGAACAATTGCACGAATAGCTCGCTTTTGTAAAATGAGGGCACGCTGGCACTCTGCTGCATCTCCCCACAGCTCCGTACCGTACGCAAGTATGGAGTGAACTGTGGCAAAATAGCAACTTCGTACCGCATGTCTAGGTGCTGACTTAGCAAGCCGACTTAGCGCAAAACAGGCTCGGCCCAGCCGGGAACAAAGATGGTCTATGTGCCACTCCCACTTGAGTGCACTATCAATGTGGAAGCCCAGTAGTTTAACCTGCGAGACCTGCTGCAACGTGGCTCTACCCACGTCCACTGCTAAGGCAGTCTGCTTTTTGTTGGCTAGATTAAAGTGCACAAAACAAGTCTTGTCTAAATTCAAGGCCATAACATTGACACGAAACCATTCGTGCAACTGGTGAGCAACCACACTCAGCCGATCTTTGAGAGCTTGTACATCCGGGGCGGTTACCACGGCAGCAACGTCATCCGCGAACATATAGACGTCAGCGTTTTTTATGTACGCTGGGAGGTCATTGAGCAGCAGGGAAAAAGTGGTGTTGGATAAGCATGATCCTTGGGGAACCCCAAGGTCGGACACTCCTTCTTCTGATATGACTTTCCCTGCATCTCCCACTACAACCTGACGTCTGTTTGTCACGAAGTCAGCCATAAGACTGGAGGCGGGACCCCGCACACCATAATGCTCAAGCTTCTTCTGGAGCAAGACTCTGTCTGCAGTGTCGAAGGCTCGCGAAAGATCACAGCATATCACAGCGGCTTGGTGACGTCTTTCGCGAGCCTGTAACACAGCCCAAACAACCTCACGCACCAGGGATGTAGTAGATCGACCTGGGCGATACGCGTACTGCCGATCTGTGAAAACACTACCCGCAGCAAAAAACTCTAACAATCGGTGATTGACACCAACTTCCAGAATCTTAGCCAAAGCCGGTATTATCGAGATTGGCCGATAGTTTTTTGCAGCAGATTTCTCACCCTTTCCTTTATATATTGGCACTATCTTAACCTTTTTTAAGGAGTGTGGGTAGCAGCCATTTTTAAGACATCTATTAAATAAAGTTGCTAATGTTGGGGCTAGGATCTGCGCCACGTCTTTTAATATATTAGGGGATATGTCATAAATATCAGTAGTGTGCTTCGGAGCAATGTCAATTTTAAGAATTTTTATTATCTCCGTATCTGAGAAAGGTAATAGGCGTATGGAGCAGTTTTTGGCCGGAAAGACATCGGATAGTATTGCTTGGCTACTACTGATACTAGCAGCGGGAGCCCCGGCCTGCATCCCAGCAGTTAGGAAGGCGTTATTTACATAGTTGACAAGGTCAGCTTTGTCTGCAAAGGCGCGTCCGTCATCCTGCTGCACAACATCAGTGAAGTCGGTAGTATCCCTTATCCCACGGCCAGTTTCTTTATTAATTATTGACCACATTGTTTTACTTTTATTGCAACTCGATTTTAAAATATTATTATAATAGTTAGATTTTAATGTCATTAATTTAATATTGTATAAATTTGATATTTTATCGTTTAATGTCTTTATGTAATCAACATGTGGATATGAATATATTAATTTTGTAATATCAGTAAGCAATAGTTTTAAATTTATTATATCCTCAGTAATCCAGCTCGATCCCTGTTTGCGGATAGGTAGAAACCTAATTGGAAAGAATATTTGGATTTGACTAGCAATTATGTTATTCACCTTTGTGGCAAGGTCGTCACATTCGTCAAACGTTTGTAGTATGCTTTGCCAATTTATGTTTTGTAATGCAGACATGAAGTCCAGTTTCCGGGCCCTAGTTATGCTTCATCGTCGACCGCGTCGGCACTTACCATCAGGTGAGACCGTGGTCAAGTGTTAGCCAACCGTTGATAAAAAAAAATAATGGGAAGAGATGGAGAAAAAGGAAGGCGATGGGTGTGGAGAGATTAAGCGAATGAATGGATAAACAAAGGAAAAATAGTGAAATTCTAGTAGAAACATGAGTGAATGCCAACAAATAATTGAATGAACGAAGAATGTAAAGCAGTTACATAATAAGTGATAGGTACAGGATTTAAAAGATTTATTTCTCTTTCAGGAAGAATTTGCCCTGAACACGTATAAAATTCTCTCACAGTGCCACGAGAGTCAGTCGGGTGCGCTCGTATTTTTTATCTGTCGCATTATTGGGAAGCTAGAGCCTTCGTTAGCAGCCAGGTTAGTACTTACTCATCTACGATCTAGAAAGTGGGTTTTTCTACACCAACAATCAATGAAATAAACAACCATTGGATGGAAAAGACGATAGATTAGAATCACGCTGTCTTGATTGGCTGTGACTTTTAATCTGGCGAATCAGGACAGCTGCATCATTGTATACCCTTCATACTTTTGATTACAGATTACATTATGTAATTGGATGATCATAACCAAATATTTAACAAAGTTATAAACAAAATACCGTGTAATTACAAAACCATTCGTAGAATTACTAAGCTTCACACCTTTTAAATACACCGTTCACAGAAATGAACAATTGAATGAACGACTCAATATGTTTTAGATTTGCAAAACTAGCGACAGAGAGATGCCAAATGTTAAAAGAGATGCCAATAGATAAAATAAATGTACAACTCACGAAGGAAGATGTTCAGGTGGCTTTGGAACTTCTGCAACGTGATAAAGTGCATACAAGGTGAGTTCAATGGAAAAAATGAGTTAATAATTTCGATACTTACTATAATAACATTGTGTTATTTTGTTTTCATTTCACATGATCAGGGCCCTAGTTCTGTATGACCACTTTACGATTCCTTACTTCGAAACCACACGCGATTCCGCAAAAAATCCCAAAAATCTATTCTCTATGAAATGAAAATGTAACCGCGCGAAATGAATGTGGAATTGGCGCGATTTGAACTGTCAAAAATAATAATGTTCCCCTGAGTCGCGTCCCGAAACATCAACACGTCAAAAGTTACCACCACTTATGTAAATATTATATTTATTCAAAATAAAAATTTGAACGACGTGGTTTCATATCGTGTGGAATCTGTGTTTTCATACAGAATTAGCACTCAGGCTTATACAGATACAAAACTCAAGGTGCTATGATATCTACAAACGAAATTAAATGCAATCGATGGGCCAGACTACGTCCCAAGACATTTTCTTTAAACTAGGCCTTAGTGCCCTCAGTCTCAGTCGTAGAAGCTGACAATGATTAGGCTCAAATGATAATATTTCATTCGAATTTCAGAAATTAAACTTACTAGTTTCAGTTCAATTCGATACCAATATTTCTATGATCGATATCGATAGGTCTATATCAATATCCTTAGAAGCTGCTTTTCTTTCAGATATTCATCGCTAGTCATGGAATTAAATTCTCTCGCTTCCTCAGTATTTGATCTATCACCACTCGATCTATCTCAAGATCGGGCGGTTAACCCACAGTACATATTGACTACCAACGTCGATGGCACATGGTTATTAAACCAGATTAAAAGCAGGTGAGACGAGGGTTATAAGAACGTTAAAGTGAAAAAATCTGTTCTACTTTAATAAAGATAGGCAATGTTCGCTAATACTTACGTGGTATTTATATCTGTGTGCCACCATGCTTCAGAAGGCACGTTAAGCCACCATAGTCAACAGTGCTTCGAAGATTGCCAGAGGCCTTTGATCAGCTTTGGACTACTAACACTAAAGCACATCATCACTAAAGTGTACTAAAGTTCCTATGCACCTACCTTTCTAGACCCTGGTGTTTCGTACGCTTGTCACACGTGTCACCTGTCAAGTAATGATTTACACAAACTTGAAAAACGTAGGAAAAACCGGGGCTAGACACAGCACACATTCATAGGATGGCCACATGCTTTTACGGGAAAGAAGGAAGATCTAAACAGTGTCTTGGTTCAAGTAGAACAGTTTTTTTTATTTCACTTATTTTGTACTAAGAGAACAAATGACCGGTAGTTGAATTTTGAACTATTTCGGTACTATGTTTCGTGTTTACACACTTCCATGGTTTGAATTTGAGCCGAATCTGTTTGCAGATGCTGTATTTCCGAGTGCACAGCTCCCAAAGTGTCCAAACACAAAGAATTAGCGCAACTGCTTGCAAACCTGTCACGAGAAGACCTTACAACTGTCATGACTTGTCCAGAATTTGACAGAAAACTCTTGCATTCTACATTTAAAACCTCCTGTGATAATTACCTAAAAGAATTCATAAATATCGTAGCAGTTTACGAAGCGAAAGAAACAGAGAAAGATGTTATGAAAGAACAGCAACGGGAGATGAAAATGAGAGAAGAGATGACGTCATCGATAGACAGCAATAAAATGAACGTCGTCAACTCAACGCTGCACGTATTCAAAAAAAGCGACAGCAGAGAATCCAAATCACAATTCTTCATACCAATATCCGATAACGAAAACCTCAAAGAAAGCTTCGGAAATCTGGAAATATCCGAGGAGGAGACTGAACTAGTACCGCCTGAACTGTCAGATTTGTATCAAGTGTCAGCTGTCACTTTTGACAAGTCGTTGACAGATGTCATCCGATTGTTTCCGAAGCAGAATCGACCGCTGAGCCAATCGGAAAACTTTAGTTTGAATGTGGAGCAAACGATAGATAGATATACCCGCAGATGCCATCAAGTTTTTCAAGATAAGCTTTTTTATCAGGAGTTTATGACTATACAGACTATAATGACAGGGTTTTTGGACTCGATAGATCGGATTATAGGCACTTTAGACGAAACCGATTGTGATTTATTAGACAAATGCATGAGTAGTATACTACCCACATCCCTAGCAAGAAATATAGCTGTATTTTCAGTGATTTCCCTCCAATATTTATCGTTTTTGATCAAAAACAAATCGATAGTAGAGACGCCGATCAACGCTGACGTTTCGTTCAGGGTGACTGTCAATGTGACAGATAACATTGTCATTGACAATGTCGTCGAGTTGACAGTTGACAACGTGTCAAAAGCGCTGAGTTTCAACGAGATATGGTCGGAATTGAATGTAGATAACAATTTGAATAGATCTCAGTCAGCTATAAGTTGTTTGTATGCGATTGTGAAGTATTTGGTCAAGGTATGTTTAGCTAATTTGAATATTTACGTCCTTTTCAGTTTTAATGCAACATTCACATGCCAGCCTTACCCCCGGTTTCTCGTACGTTTGTCAAACTCATGTCAACTTAACACACTAAATACTGAGCGCTCATTGCTTGTTGATCAACGGCTGTTTACGCTCATTGCGTATAGTATTTGGTGTTTAAGTTACGTTAAGTTGACAAACATACAAGAAAACGGTGGGCTAGCCTGACAGTTATCTCGTCCCCATAATAAAAACTCATTTATCTTGGAGCTCAAATGGTGCTGTGTAAAATTCCACAAGTTTATTAATTTTAATTTCCAGGATACGCAACCGTTAGTCGTCCATAACTATATACACATGGACGGGCCGCAATCAGAAATGGCGATAACAGGAAACAAATTAGTCACATTGTTACATTATTGGGAAACCAACGTACACATCGATAAAAGGCTCGTTGGTGTTAGATGTGTTAACGAACTTGAGAAACTCACTGTTAGCTTGTCTAGGTAAGTTTCATCATCATCATCATCATCAACAGCCTGAAGACGTCCACTGCTGAACATAGGCCTCCCCCAGAGAGCGCCTCTTAGAGCGGCTGCTCGCCTCCTGCATCCATCGGCTTCCCGAAGTTTTCTCTAGATCGTCGGTCCAACGAGTGGGGGGCCTGCGCTGCGTCTATCGGTACGTGGTCGCCACTCGAGAACCTTTCTTCTCCATCAGTTGTCAGTTCTACGAGCGATGTGGCCTGTCCATTGCCATTTCAACTTGCTAATTCTAAGAGCTATATCGGTCACTTTAGTTCTCCTGCGGTAAGTTGTAGGATCAACATCTTTGGAATTCAATGGCTTAGGAAGTCGACGTTGCCAGGCCTGGTGCACTCCACGCGTTAGGTACGAAGCTACAAGTACATGGGAACGACCCGTCTAGACGGATCCGTTACGCGTAAGAGTCAATTCAGACAGAGCAGCAAAATGCTCGAGCACTTTTTAAGTGCCATTGGAATATCAACCTTATTTCATTTAGACAAAGCTGAAAATAGTATGCAACATTAAAATCTTAACTATTTTAATGTTGCACACTATTTTCAGCCTTGTCTAAATGGACTAAGGTTGATATTCCAATAGTACTTAAAAAGTGCTCGAGCATTTTGCTGCTTTATATGAATTGACCCTAACGCGTCAGAAGAGCATCGCTATAGCGATGGAACGAAAGGAAACTCTTTAGGGTAAGCGCCATGCAAGCTGAACTACACTTCATGGTGTTGTAGCAGAATCGCTATTTATTTAAGTGAAGTCGCGGGGTTAGCCTTCTGTACATGCACTATTCAGTATTCTGTGGCGTTGTGCAAAAGGAGAAACTGTTGATGTTATGGAAATTCAACATGGTTATTAAATAGTTTCGAAGAACCTAAAAATATCCCTAAGAAGTTCTAGGCCATGTATAGAAGTAAATGCCACCTAATCACGACATAGTGCAACTGTTATGGGTGGCCGTGCCGCTTAACATCAGGCGAACGTCTAGCTCGTCGCGTTCATGCATTAACATAAAAAACCTAGTTACGTTACACTATTGGGAAGCCAACAACTAGGTAACCAAGGTAACCGTAAAGGGTTGACTTGTTAATTTTGCTATCAGGCAACTAGCCTATTACCTTAGAGTATAGACTAAAAGCATAGAGAGAACGTCATTATCTGTCAAGCATACTACTTTTATGGACACTTTTTATATGAAGTGGACACTTTCATGTGAATGAGTCTGACAGATTTGTATAGAAAAAAAACAGTTGACTCGAGTCGAAAAAATGGTACGGTGACTTTTCGCAAGTGTTTGTTTCTTTCCTTCGCCACTGATGTAGCGATACGTGTGAGCAGTACAAATATAACATCGTTTTGATGATCCCTCTTTGCTTTTAGTCTATACTCTAAGCCTATCACTGAAGCTAATTCAGCTGTCATATTAGTCAACTGATAACCGAGATTGGCAGAGTAATTACGTATAATTTGCAACAAGCGTAAATTTCGCAATCATTGCTGTCAAAGCTGTAGAAGCGCCAAAGTGTAGTGTATTATTTTGTTTCCGTCTATTGCTGCCCTGTTGCTAGTGGCGCTAGTATCTAAGGCCAAATGCATTCAGCGACAGGCGAGCAACAGGCGGGTGACACTGCGACGGATTGCTAAGTGTTTGCTGTCGCTTGGCTACTGCTGTTGCTTTGCTGTTGCAAATTATACGTAATTACCCCGCGGGTAGACGTGTTCCTGAGTGGAAACCGTGACTTGCTCCGATTGGCTTGCAGCGGTTGGATGAGGAGAGCCGAAGACCTGGTTCAGTGGCTACCTGACCTGAGGCCTATGCCTAGTGGTAGACTAAAACACGCAGATGATGATGCCTATGATAAGAAAAAGCAACCCACGCACTGCGTTTCCCAATCTCTGAGAGCCATGTTAAAATCCAACACTTATTTTCAGATTAGACATAGTCAGCAGCATTGCCTTGATACCACCGATTGCCTGGTCGGCAGTGGATATGGTGGCTAAAAAAGATTTCCAGAAGATAGACCTGCCATTGCAAGCGTTGCAGGATGCAGATGTGTTGGAAGCTTTTCTATTTAGGTAAGTGATTATTTCGGTAGCTTATTATGTTTATTGTATAATGAGCTTTCTTCCCTATCGGTATATGCAGTGAAAGAGGTCAGTTTTTGTTCAGTGGTGACTGATTTTATGGTGATGATGGCGATGATGATGATGATAGTTTATCTTGCCCTCTTGATGATTCATATTAATGAATGGATGTGCATTAATTTTAATAAAGTGCCAGGATAAGTGATGATTAGTGACTGCATACAAAATTCAAGTCAGAGTGAACAGGTATCTTCAAGCATGCACCACCGTAGGCCACGTCATCACTTACCATCAGGTGAGACAGTAGGCAAATGCTATGCCTATAAATTATAAATAAAAATATTGTGAACTGCACGCCGTTTCCGACCCTAATCAATTTCATCAAAAAAAGAATGGCCATAGTTAATATTAAATGGCCAATGCCCATGTAATGCAATGTGGATCTCCCCCTGAAAATTTCCCGCGATGCTTCAATATGCAGTCTTTTATAAAGGGTATCAAAAGTCTTACTGCAACGCATCGACAACGCCCCTAGTGTTGCTACGGCATGGGCTACGGTTACCGCTTTCCATCAGGGGGCAGCATGCTTGTCGCTCATAACATTAAAAAAAGTCTGTGTATTGGTGAACTGAATCACAAAATTTCAGAGTGAACCTAATAGGCTGGTCATCAAAGAAGCAGTTCGAGGAGATGTGGGTGGGGTTACTCGGGGCGCTGCAAGGTAACGGGCCGCACTGGGCCGTGCGCGGCCTCACGCAGCTGCTGGCCGGCACCGCGCCGGCCGTGCGCCGCCGGGGGGTCCTACATGTGCCTAGGACCACTAGGGTTAGGGCTAACAAGTGAGTATAATAAATAAATGAAAATGTACTCCTCGTTCTGTATAATTTTTTAAAAACATTTTTTTTTGAAAGTTTGTTTTATAAGTAGGCTCTACACCTAACTACATATTGAATGTTCCTGCCAAATATAAAATTTGGCCGCTAAGTGGAATTATTTATTATACCTATACGAAGTCGGATGTCTCGAACTTATATCTTGACAACTTATTGACTAATTTTGGTCATTTCTGACATACTCGTTTAGAATTGTGTACCAAATGTTTCTGCCAAATATTATTACAGTCGGTCGTTAAATGGCACGGTAGCGAACTTCCCCCTTTTTGGGAGAAATATTACACCCAACAAAACCTCCTTGACAAAAAAATTTACTATAGAACCAGTATACCAAGTTACTCCAAGATTACTTGGAAAATGTGATTTGTACGCGAGTACGTAAATCTGGATAGATGAAAGCAAACTACGTGAGTTGAAGCAGAGACTTTGCTCACTTCGTTTGCTCGGTCAATAGTAAAAACATACCAACTTGTTACAGCATGCAACGCCTTCGTAACATATTGATCGGCACCACAGCTTACCGAATTTTTGACAATGTGAACCTAGAGAGAGTGCCGCTAATGAACGACGGATTCGACGGTTATCACTGCGCTCAGTTCAGTACTGAATACATCAAGATGGCATCAGGTTTGTGTTTCTAATAAATATTTTACTCACATTATCTCTCTTCTTTCTTAAGATCTAGCCTACCAGTGTGGTCCCGCGAATAGGACCACCCCATCTCTTTCCGTTCTAAGGGAATATTCAGAAAATGGGCAGCGACTTTTTTATCAGGGTTTTTACAAAGCCAGTGCGAAGCACAGACCTGTTTTTTTTAGTGCTCTGTGGGTTTTTTTGCTTTAATTTCTGCTAGTGCCTACGAGGGAGGAAAATGATATTTGTACGGCTATGTCACGTCAAAGTCAAAGTTTGTCAATGTCAAAAATGCCGCAGTAAAAAGATTTTTTACTGTTGGCGAAATTGTGGTGCAATTGCCGCAGAAGCCACTAACTAAGATTCAAGTTCAATTCAAGATTTTTTACTGAAGGTTATAGAGAGCCTGGAAGAGAGCACAAAAGGCGTGTGTGTTAAAATTTGTAACCATTTAGGTAGCAACACTCGTGCATATCACGAACACCTAACGATTAACGATCCACCCTTATTACACTTTAAAACTAAAACATACATGGGTTTTGAAAATAGAAACAAAATTCTAAATTGCCATTTTCGGTTTCTTTCAAGAACCTTGAACTTTTTAATGTTTTATTTATATTATATCGTTTTAGCTGACGCACGGCTTATTATTCTATCGTGTCAACTTTAACAGATATCTCAGACTGCAACTCGTTTCGTATCCGTCGTGAAGTGAAGCGAACCAAACGGAACAAGGATCTCGACCTCAACAGCTGTCTGCAGATACTCATGGACGTTACCACTCAGATGTTGGACCCTAAGGTATGTTCATAAGGTCAACCAGAACAACCCCATAAGCTGACACCACTCAGGATTTGGACCCGAAGGTCGATCAAGATGTCAACGGGCTGATGATGTGCTCAATGGGTATGTTCAACAGTGGATGTCTTCAAGCCGTTAATGATAAAACAAATAACTACAACATTCATTATTAAGCAACACCACAGAACACGAAAAAAAAAAAGATTTGCCTAAAATAGTAAACCCATAGCGCATACTAATGCCATTATGTCACCTGCCATAATCGATTATTTGTGTAAATCGGTAGAGGTTTTATTGGAAGCGTATACTAACGTCAACAGGGCGCCTCTATCTGGGTGCGTAGCGTCATTTTAGTGGTCTGTGAGAAATACACACTAGACAGCAAGCGACATTACCCCCCGTTTTGATGTCCGCCGTATCGGTCCAGGCGGAGACAGGCGTGGCAGCTCGCGTGGCGTTGATCTCCCTGCTAGGATCGCTGGGCGCGGTGTTCTCCCGCGCCGCGCACTGGGCGTGGGCCGCGGGCGCGCTGGCGGGCGCGGGCGCGGGCGCGGGCGCGGGCGCGGCGGCGGGCGCGGGCGCGGGCACGGCGGCCGGACACTTCCCCTGCGCCGCCCGCGCGCTGCTCGCCGCGCTGGGGACCGCGCTGGCTGCTCTACACCCGCACCCGGGGCTGCAGGTGTGTCACTATGCCTGTCATCTCCCTCCTAGGTTCTTTAATGTGGTATTATTTGGGTTACTGATACAAGTCTACAGGTATGCAACTATCTTCCTTCTAGGCTCTTTAGGGTGTGGTATTTCTCTGTGTTACGCTCATATCCAGGTCTACGCAGGTGTATGCTTGACTGGCTATTCTTATGTCTCCCTTCTAGGGTCTTTAGGCGCGGTGTTCTCTCGTTGTTAGCTGCACTGGGAACGGCACTGGCTGCGTTAAACCCTCATCCAGGTCTACAAATAATAACATCGCACATAATCGGTCCGAAGACGTCAACTACTGAACGCAGACCTCCCCCATAACCGCTTTAAACGCTTATCATAGGGAGGGTTTGCCATAATCACCACGCTTAGCACGTGTCTGGTGATCGCAGTAGATAATAATGCAGGCCGAGAAGAATGCTGCTGTGCATTCCCTAGATATAGGTCCCTAAGCGTGATATTCTCGCTTCCTGGGCGTGGGTCACTGGGTGGAAATCGAACCCACAACCTGTTAAAGGCAAAGCTACTACCAACTGAGCTATGGGACCAGAATTATAATTAACAGGAGTGATTTGGGTATTCTATAAGCAGGGATTCGCTTGACTGAGAACATAAACGCCTTTTCAGGAGCTATCATCAGTCCACCAAAAACTGATCAAGTCACTATCGTCAAGCTACGCGCCACTCCGTCAAGCCGCGTTACAAGGATGCTTGTTACAACTGACTGGAGCGAGCCACTCGACCCCTTACCAAGAGTTGGTGACACATCTCATTGGAGCTGTTAAACTGCATTTGAGCGGGAGTACCAAGTGAGTATATAAGGTTCTTTTAGGGTTGAACCACAACTGTCAGCACGGAATCGTATTTTTTCATCCTCTATCCTTTTCTATCGCTCAGGACCATCGTTTCCTAGAGCGAGAAAGGTAGCGTGAGTACTATCGCATCGCTGATGCATGTGTCGCTATCTTGGTCTTGTTTTAACGCTTTCTCGGGAGAAGAGTAATGTTGATTTTTATAGCTCATGCTAGCTCTTCTGGAACCAATGCTCTGTGGCTTCAATATAGTTTTTACTACTAACCAGTACATCCTCTCCATTCCACAGGATATCTCTATATGAGAAGAGTATATACTGGACAGTTCTGTTTACGCTGGTCGAGTTGGGGCATCCTGATCTAGTCACTTTAGCTGTCGACTTCTTACTGAAGCATCCGAGACATTACTGCACGGACTTGGTTGTTAAGGTAACTTTTCAAACACTTATTATTATAACCTACCCATCATCATCAACAGCCTGAAGACGTTCACTGCTGAACATAGGTCTTCTCTAGAGAGCGCCATTTTGAGCGGCTGCTCACTTCCTGCACCCATCGGCTCCCCGCGGTTTTCACCAGGTCGTCGGTCCACCTAGTGGGGGGCCTACGTTGCGTCTTCCGGTTCGTGGTCGCCACTCGAGAACCTTTCTACCCCATCTACCCCATCGGTTGTGAGTTCTACGAGCGATGTGGCCTACCCATTGCCATTTCAACTTGCTAAAAGATTATATCGGCTAACCTACCCATACAAGCATATAACTACATAATTACATAATAAATGAAGCTGTGTGGTCCCGGTGAGTGAATAGGACCACCCCATCTGTTCTCGCGACTCGTAAGAGCCGATTAAGGGAATATCAAAGGAATGGGCAGCAGCATTCTCCTCGGTACCTTAAAATCTGCGACCACCAAGACGCCTGCCAAGCGTGGTTATTATGGGAAACCCTCTATGATAAGCGACCAAAGTGTCGCTTACAGGGGAAGCCTGTGTTCAGCAGTGGACGTCTTCCAGCTGATGATGTGATTGTATCATATTTGCAGGGTATAACAATGACGCTGCGTCAGTACGTGCTCCCCAAAGACCTGAAGAACTCCTTAATTGAGAGACTCCTGGACAATATGAAGGGATACTCGGAACACCATGCTGTGCAAATTTTGATGGTGCATTTGTTTTCTGGTATGTATTTTATTCTTGCTTTATATCTACAAAACTGTGTCAAAATATGTTCAACAGAAATTCAGCTATAAGCGGTCAGACAGACTGGGCTCCTGATAGATCATTAATTTTTTTGTATGAATTTTGCTGCTATTCAGGGTATATAGTTCTTGTTCATTATTACTAAACTGCATAAAAAAGATTTGGCTACTGTTACTGATTTGTAATTACTTAAACATAAAAGGTGATGTTTTGGTTTTTGTTTGTCTATATGTTTGTCTGAATATCGGTGTTTTTGTCTGTATACCTGTCTGTCTGTCTGTCTGTGTGTGTTCTTTTGTTTATCTCTAATACGCTAACATTTGACGACATGTAAGTGCCGACGCGGTTGACGATGGAGCATGCTTGCCTAGAAGATACCGGTTCACTCTAGCCTTAAAAACTCCCAGATTGTATTTGTCAGGACACAATGACGCTGGTAAGGTGTTCCATTCCTTTGTTGTCCAAATTATAAATGAGTAATCAAAACGCATTGTGAATTTGGAGTCCGCATGTCTGTATGTATGTCTGTTTGTCTATATGTCAGTCTGTAACGCCCAATGATCACATACATAGATCCTGGACCCTAACTAGGATTCCCTGTGTCTAGGGACCCAGGAACTACGAGGACCATGCTCCCACAACACCCAGACACAGAACAAGTATTTGCGCTTTTTTTTTCCAGCGGACGACAAACTTCTAAGCCCACGTCTAACGTCTGACGTTTCGAACATGGATCCCGATATCCTAATGAGCTCAATGGAACGCATCACTTTACTGTACAAAGTGCTGAAACAAACTGACCAAGGGGAGAGCAAGGCAATCATAGCCTCCGCACTGAAATACTTCCTGCGAGAGACGCTACCTCCCGCGGCTACCCTCAGTAGAGTTATGATAGAGTTTGTAGAGTGCTGTAAAGATGCAGAAGGGGGAGGTTGGGGAGTCTTAGCTGAGAGAAGCAGTAAGGTGCAAAGTTCTGTGCTCAATGCTGAAGTTGTTTTTGAGGTAAGGGTATTTATAATGTCTCTTTCACTCTATCTTGGCATCTCTTCCTTCCGGCGAAAGAGTGCTAGAGCTCATAACACAGGCTTGGAGCCTAGTGTGGGAGCCCATATCCAAACTAATTGTTAATATTACCGAATTGTCTTATTCAAAAATAAATGTATTTTCATCTCTCATTCATCTCATCATCAGGGCTTATTCATATGATCCATTTTATATGGCCTTTTTGGAGAGGATAGTCTCTCTCTATACAGTTTACATCCAGACTCTATCCAGGCGTAAATTAATAAATAAATAACGCCCAACGATAACATACATAGATCCTGGACCCTAACTAGGATTCCCTGTATCTAGGGACCCAGGAACTACGAGGACCATGCTGCTACAACATCCAGACACAGCGCAAATTGCGCAAAGTTTGCTATCAAACGTAAAGCAAGTGGGCTGGTGAGCAAGTGGCCGGCGCTTGAGTCAGAATCTTTATGCTGCCTGAACGCTTCTGACTTGGCTTAACGGCTTTTGTAGGAGAACTATCTAAATCTCGTCCGCGTACTCTGTCCGCGATTCGCGGATACTAAAAAAAACCGGCATAAATACCTTCACGGCCTCCAAACCTCCTGTCTACTCCAATCCATTCCCTGCGCGTGCGCTAGGGAAGCTGCTGCAGAAGCGATATCTTCGAGGGGCGTTCGTTATCTTCGCAGGTCACAGCACAAAACCCACACACGCACAATATGGGCAACATAGGCCCGAAGATATAGTACAAAAATGTTCACATAATAAGCACTAAAATCAGCGTCTATTAACAAAAGATCTAAAACCGAGCACGGGCGGGCCCTAGGCGCCGCAACAGCACCACACGGCCGTCCCTCCCGGCCTCCTTATAGCCACTGCGGGCGGCCGCAAACAAAAGCATCGGCCGCTACTCACACGGGTGCCGACTGGATGGAACAACTTTTGTCTTACAACAGCGGGAACGGCTTAACTTGCCCAGTAACGCTCAATTCCAATACCACTTTTTGTAGCGGCTACCCATCCAAGTCATCCGCAGCGAACATTGCTTAGCTTACGTTTAAGAACGGCTGTAGTCAAGTTTTGCTATTAGCGCTACTAACACTCAATGCAGTTTTTCATAAGAAAACTAGTCATATTAGAATTGTTCTAAGCTCATCACTGATCATCATCATCATCATCATCATTATTATTCCAGGCAGAGTTTTGCTTAACCTATAATTTTGTTTCCAGGTATTCGAAACATCAATAGCGCAAGACCAACTCCCAGTTCTATCCGGGTGGATATTCGAAGCCTTAACCCACCTGCTAAACGGAAAGATATCTAACTCGCTCACACCGTACTGCGTTCTCACTCTACTAGTCTCTGCTAGTTCCAACCAATACATAAGACAGATGGCGCCTCTTACCTACTACGTGTTACGGTTAGGCTTTGAAAAGTCCAAGGAAAACTTGGACAATAGCTGGGGGATTTTCAAAGATGATTTTTCTGATGCCAGTATGTCGTTTAAGGATAGGAGATTGCTTTGCGTAGTCGCGTTAAAGTCTAATTTCACTAGATCTCAGATAGAAAGGTTGAAGGAATTGTGTGAAAGTAGATCAGGTTTGGATGATTTGAAGCAGTGCTTAGCTGTTTAATGTTATATGCGGTAGTCTTTAAGAGTTAACTGTAGCTGTTGGTTAAGCGTCCGAGTTTAAGCCAAACTCTGGCTTAAATCAAAGATACTAAAAAGAAGATGCGGCATTGGAAAAGCTATTCTGATTTCTGATTTTGCAACCGTAGCTACTTATATAGTTTGCCATATTCTGGCTTAAATCACAGATTAAACTAAAATGAGGAAGATAAGGCACTGGAAAAGCGATTCTGACGAAAGCTAGGGAATATTGTTTTCTCACTTCCACCGTTATCTCGAAGGTGTAGTGCGAGTGGGACAGCAATAGGAATGATTGCTATTTTCAATTCTTTAACGGTGCTTGTATTGTGTGTATCGCCTTCAACTAGCTTAGTGAAAACTGGCCCTAGGTCACACTCAACTTGTCGCACAAGCCACGTATTGCTGTCTTTTTCTACGTGAAGCGAATTTTGTCCATTGCGCTTTCGAAAAGCTAGTTTCCAATCTTCCTTAGTTTATTTGCATCTATGGTTTAAATCCAGTAGACATATTTTTGGATTAAATCCACACAAACTACTACTTATAAAAGAAGAGAATAATAGTACGTATATTAGTTAATTATGTAGGTTATAATTCGGTTAGTGTGCTGCGGAGCTACACAATCTAATTCCAACATCTCCGTTTCACCAACGGACGATAAGACGTACAGCTACACGCCATCCATTTATGGTTGATATTCCTTCAATTCGCACAAAGCGGTTTGGCTCGACATTTATAACCCGAGCAGCGAAGGAATGGAACACTTTACCAGCGTCTTTATTTCCCGATAAGTAAAATCTAGAGCTCTTCAAGTCGCGTGTAAATAGGTATCTTCTAAGCAAGCATGTACCATCGTAGACCGCGTCGTCGCTTTCCATCAGGTGAGATTGAAGTCTAATGCGAGCCTATTTAGTTTAGAAAAAATATGTCGCGTCACATCAGCCGAGTTGCCATGCCTGCGGCATGAGAGAGCCATGCCTGGTACAGTGCATTTAAACAAATCTCCGCTTATTTTAGTACTAGATGAATTTATACTCGATTAAGGGTGGATTCGACCAAACGAGAGTAAGGGTTATACTTAGAATAAATCGCCAGTTATCCGAGTGTAAACCAATTTCACATTTTACCATCTACACTCAAGCCTATTCGAGAATAACAACTTATACTAGCGTTTTTGGTGGAATAAGAAACTATTCCGAGAATATTTTAATGGCGGCAGCTCGCCATATAATTCCAACATTTACTTTCCTGCACTATAATACGACAAAATTGAGTTGCTATGACATAAACTTGAATACTTTGGCGTTGTAGAACAATAATTGTTACCTGGGTAATAGTTTCGTTCATCGTTCACTCCGCTATTCGCGTATAAGTATTCTATACTTTGTATTGCATGGTAAAACGACTAATGAGTTATTCTAGTTTAAGATCGTGGAATAGATTTATTCTAGTATAGTTACTCGCGCATAACTCTAAGTTTGGTCAAATCCACCCTAACATACACAACCAATTCAAAAATTTAATACAAAATTACAATATCAATTATTTTAATAACAATAATAATAATCTTATCGAAATTAGATAAAAAAAAGTAAACCAGAGGGTATAGCGTGCGCACCGCGAGAAAACTTGTGGTCGCTGTTAGAGTGAGACACACTTAGGCGCTACCATAGAGTATAGACTAAAAGCATAGAGAGAACTTCATTATGTGTCAACCGTACCACTTTTTTGGTCACTTTTTATATGAAGTTGACACTTTGATGTGTCTGACAGATTTGTATAGAAAAACAGTTGACTCGAGTCGAAAAAAATGGTTAGGGGGCTTTTCATAAGCGTAGCTAACCACTATATAATGTTTGCTTCGTTCCTTCGCCACTGACGTAGCGATAGGTACGTGTGAGCAGTACAAATATAATACCGTTTTGATGATCTCTCTTTGCTTTAGTCTATACTCTAAGGGCGCTACTATAGTCTTGTCACTTGTCACGGACTCTCACGACATAAATTGTCGAAAAAATTTTGTCGCGGTGCGCGTACTAGCCGGGCAGATTGCATATTTTTAATATTTATTAAATGTAAAGCAATTATTGAAAATTTTTCGCGAATGTAAGTTTATTTTTATACCTATATGATGAAAAAGGAATTTAATGCTAGTACAAAATTGTAGTAATTGTTGTGTAGATGACTTAAACTTGGCAGTTATTAGTGCTAGCTACAAAGTTGATAATTACTATACTTATAATAAATTCATGAAATACAGTGAAAATAATGAAATAAAATAATTTATAAATACGTTGAGCTAGTGAAATTACTGGGCAAATGAAACTCTAGAAAACTTTTTTAGACTGTGTGATGTCTTAGGATGACGTGCGCAGTGCGCACGCGAAACTTTAATTTAGAGTTCCGAGTGACACTGCAATCAGTTATGGGCGGCCGTGTCACTTAACACCAGGCGAATGACTAGCTCCTCACGTCATTCAATTACATAAAAAAAACAGGTAAAATACTAGTTTAGCTAAAATGGTTATAACAGTCAAAATACGAGAAACGTAGTCAAAGTGAACAGTAAAATTATAATTTTTATAATTCACGATAATAAATAAAATAAATAAATATGTGTGGGACATGTCACGCAGCGCCATCTAGCCCCAAACTAAGCAAAGCTTGTACTATGGGAACCAGATAACTGATAGAATACTTAGATAGTTTTTGTTTGTAAATACATACATAGAATACAATATAACACCCAGACACAGAACAAACATCGATGTTCATCACACAAATGTTCGTCCAAAAAAAATTATGTATATTAACATGTTACTGGACTAATAAAATTTCACTCGAGTGACTTACTCTTTCGATGTTTCACCCAATAATTGGCACTATCGCACATTTTTGGGCTACGATTGAACTCATTCTTACGTTTAATAAAGTATTGGTTGTAATTTCTATCTTAGTTCTTATTCTCATTGTAATAAGTGTTTTTATTGGATAACCCACTAAATGTAGATGTTAATGAATGCGTTGTAAAATCGGTATATGTTATGTTGATAATTATTGTAACTTATTTATAAAATGTAATATTACTTATATGTTTGTTTTAGCAAGATAAATTTGAAATTACACACAATTTTGTATTTTTATTTAAAAACTATAGACTCTTGTTTTTATAAACTTTCTTAAACCCTTTCTTTTTGTTGTATTTATTACAACTGATTCCAATGTTGTTAAATAGGCTTGTGTCGTGCTAATTTTGGTTGCACAATTTAATAATATTCCTCAAAAAATAAACAGTCGTGAAAACAAACATTCAATATCTCAAAAAATTACAAAGTTACAAGCATTTTACAATACAGGAATAGAAAGAGTCAGTTCAAACGTGCAGTGACGTCAGTTCTTGCTCCTTCATAGTACCTCATTACTAAGCTGTGGTAGCTTTACATACAATCTCTTTGGCGTGACACGTCACTAACGTGCGTTTTCATCACAGATTAGAGAAAAAAACAAGTGACTATAGTTTTCATAGTAACTGTGGGGAAGCTCTGTTTTACGAGAAAGGGACAGGCGATGCCCCCTCCAGAAACTTTAAAAGCTTATTACTCCGTGATTTACTTACCAATTTTACTAATTTTTTCAATTATTGCATTCATTTTTAACCTATCTAATCTAGTTTCTTTCTTTTACTCTTTCTCTTTCTTTCATTTCATGTTAAAGGTAAAAAAGGCTAGATCCGAGTCTGTTTGCCCTTTTTACACCATGCATCATCAATGTACCTACAAATGATAAAAAATTGTGACGTTTAATACAAATATCTGTATGAAAGGAATTTCCTGATATTTTATCACAGTTGATTAAGTTAGCGATATGCGTTAGTTATTAATGATGAACTCACGATTTGTTGTTCTACATAAAGGCCATTTTCAGCGTATTCTGAATCTATATTTTATGCAGTGCTCATACTTGGGCTAGTCAATAATACGCCCTGAACCGACTAATCGATTATGGTAGACGCGTTCTAAGTTTTTTTTTTTTTTTTTTTTTTTTTTTTTATGTGATTGAATGACGTGACAAGCTAGTCGTTCACCTGATGTTAAGTGACACGGCCGCCCATAACAGTAAGTTCTTGGACCGTGACTTTGCTAACGTACCGCTGCGACATTCAGTCGCAAAATATCCAGCGTTTGAAAAATATATCTAATTCGCATAATTAGATATAAAAAGATTGGCACTGATTTTTATGCTATAGGTAGCAAACAAGCCCTCCCTGATGGCAAGTCAGAGGTCACTGTAGCCTATGGACATCTGTACCTAACAGGCGAAACCCTAGTAGTGTCTTATCACTGCGTGCGTTACATACATACGACTGTGATAAATACTCTTTTGACCCTCCATTTAAAATGCTGCATGTTGTTGCTCAGGGGAAACTCCGCTGGTGGACCGTCATGCTTTGGCCGTGTGGTTTCGGCGCGGTGTGACAATAGGACCACTGGGTGCTGGGTGCCGTAAGAGCCGGCTTAGGTAATGTCCCAAGGGAATGGGCAGCAGCATTCTCGTAGGTACTTACGTTAAAAACGATCACCAAGCCGCCTGCCAAGCGTGGTGCTTGTGGCAAACCTCCCCTATGACAAGCGTCTATAGTGACCTTTTATGGGGAATCCTATGTTCACCAGTGGACGCTCTTCAGGCTGTTGATGTGTGGCTATCATTCCACATCTTACAGGTGGTGAAAGATGGAGCTAATCTACTTAAATTATTACCTAGCTGTGTTGTGGTCGACCACGGGTGAGCATTAAACCACTTTTTCAGAACTACTGACCACCAGTATACTGGACAAGCGGGTGGGGAATATGGGTAATGATTGAATGAATTGGATTAAAAGTGCTTAAGTAACTCAGTTCAAGTTTGAGTTTGATACTTACACAGGCAGGTGGTAGGACTTTTCTGCAAAGTTTGTCTATTATACCACCGCTTTGCCAGTTATTCTGCTGCCAAGCTGTAGTGTGCAAGTACTACTGTGTTCCGGTTTTAAGGGCATTGTAGCTAGTGAAATTACTGGGCCAATGAGACTTTATGATCTGATCACACAGTCTAGTAATCTTATTACTATACTGTGTGAAGTCTCAGCATGACGTGTGCAGTGCAGTGTCACACAAAACTATATTAATTTAGAGTTCCGAGTGATACTGCAATCTGTTATGGGCAGCCGTAACGCTTAACATCAGGCGAACGACTAGCTCGTCACGTCATTCATTTACTTGCATAAAAAAAAGATAAAAGGCATTTACCTGCCTCCCATGCAACGGCAGTATGATGACGGGACATCTGGAGAAGTTTTATTCGAGTTTCACTGTGACGAACTACATTGCAGTTTATCAGAACGAATAAATTATCAATCCCAATAATTATCATTAGCTGAGTCATCGTTTTATCTGGTGATAATCGCGACACCGATAGTGCGTTAATTCATACCGACAAAAAGATGGCGGTGACACGACGTGGATATATTTTCTGTGCTTTTTTAGTGAGTGTGTTAAGTGTGTTACTTATTTTGGTAGCTGTTGCGAGTGATAGCTGGGTGAGTACCTAGTCAATTAGTTACATTGTAAGTTGGAAAGATAACTGAACTGCGGGTGATTGGGAGCAATAAAGTACTTACTACATACCTAAGTAGGTACCTATATCCTATATAACGTGCATATTGTAGTTAAGATTGGAAACACTTTTTTTGTAAACGAATGATATGAAGAGCTAGGTATATTATGTTCGTTCATTTAGTGAGCGTCATATTTTGAATTTGAATGAAATGGACCGACGATATGTTTTCTTGTCTTGACTTGCAATTGCTATTTTTACCCTATTGATATAAGGCTCCGCCGTCCGTCCGTCTGTGTGTCTGTCTGTCCGTCTGTCACCAGGCTGTATGTCATGAACCGTGATAGTTAGACAATCGAAATTTTCACAGATGATGTAGGTATTTCTGTTGCTGCTATAACAACAAATACCAAAAAAACAGAATGAAATAAATAAGAGGGTTCCCATACAACAAACGTGATTTTTTCGCTCGTTTTTATAGATAATGGTACGGAACCTTTCGTGCGCGAGTCCGACTCGTACTTGGCCGGTTTTTTTGTATACCTACCTATTTCCAAAATTTGCCTGTGTGGTCCCGGCGCCGTGTGAAATTGACCACCCCATCTCTTCCCGTGGGTAAAGGTATACAGAATTAGGCTGACCGCACACTGGGCGGTAGCGATCCTCAAACAACTTCGCGTGATATCACAGCGACACACGCCGCACGATGGTAAAATGTCGCGTTGATCACGCGGCGTTATTGTCGGTACCTGTCGCTCGAGGATCGCTACCGCCCAATGTGGGGGCAGCCTAAGAACCGGCTAATTAAGCTTGTATTTCTCTAGCTAAATAAACATTACTTTATCTTATTCTTGCAATACTGTAAATAGATTATGCTACGTTTCAGGTGGTATCAACAGCGACAGTCGAAGGCCAGCAGACGCAATACAACTCGATACAGTATGGACTTTTCAGAGGGTATCTGGTTCTGCGCATTTTCCTTACACCTACATCGAATACTTTATACAGTAAGTATACTTTTCTCCTTACTGTTTTTTTGTAATGCATTCTTTTGCATGGTCTGGTAGCTGGTAGTAATTCTGCCTTCTGAACAGTAGGTTGTGGGTTCGATCCCACACAGGACAAACATTTTCTGTGATGAACATTATATATATGTATTTGTTCTGCGTCTGGGTGTTATATTGTTTTCTATGTAGGTATGTATTTACAAAACAAAAAGTATCTAAGTAAGTGACGATGCAGTCGAAGGTGTAGCCTATGCAATGAGGAGCCTATTCACTGTAGACCCAAATTATATTTGTAAAGATACAAGGAAGCTGGGAGTGAGTTCCATTCCTAGCAGTTCGCATGATAAAAGAGTCAGCAATACGCTTGGAGGTTTTTTTTATTTATTTATTTATTTATTTATTTATTTATTAAGAGACCAACAGTGGGTATTATATACGAAAAACGTGACGAGCTAGTCGTTCGCCTGGTGTTAAGCATCACGGCCGCCCATTACAGATTACAGTGTCTCTCAGAAATCTAAATTAAAGTTTCGTGTGTGATGGAGTGTGTGCGGAATGAGACGTATAGAAGATCATGGATCGGTAAAAATAGATTCGATGTCGGATATTACAATAGTTTACTAGCTTCGCCATTATCAAATAAGGCCATAGTGTTATTTATGTTAGTAGAATTAGGTCTAAAATTATAGTGCAATAACTGTGATTTTTTCCAATTGGGCGGTGTGGTCGCTCAGCGACAAAGCCTATTAAATAAATTAAAAAAAAAAAAAAGTTTCGTGTGACACTGCGCACTGTGCACGTCATCCTGAGACATCACACAGACTAAAAAAAGATTTCTAGACTGTGAGATCAGTTCTTGATTCGAGTCTCATTTGCCCAGTGATTTCACCAGTTACAATGCCCTTTAAACCGGAACACAGTAGTGCTTGCACACTACTACTTGGCGGCAGAATAACTGACAAAGTGGTGGTACCTACCTAGACGAACTTTTCAGAAAAGTCCTACCACCTAAGTAAAAAGTAACTAATGCTTATTAGAAGTACCTAAGGGTCCCAAAGTTCTAGTGTTTTAAGTTTTATTTAGTTTTTTTTTCTTATAGTTTGGCTCGACACATAGTGTATTTAGCCAGTGTCAAGTATTGTAGTTTTTCGTCGTATTATGAAATATTTCATGTAAAGTCAAGTCTTAGTCACAGTCAGTCAGGGTAGTCATAGTCCAGTCTAAGTCAGGTAGTCATAATCCAGTCTAAGTCATGCCCTAGTAAAGTAGTGGCAACCTTACTAGAGGCTTCTATGGAATTTTGGAAGCAACACGAAAAACCACGTTTCACTACATTATATCACTTGCCCACACTTATACTCATAATTCAGCACTTAATGCGTAAAATGCCACTAATTTTAAACATTAACACTAGAAAAAGCATAAGTTTTGTGAAATAATACAATGCAACGACGTAAACTTTTTCACGTTCCCGCCAAAACCTTTCATTTAGTTATTATCTGTTATAATTCACAGTGACATGCGTGCCTTCACTAGGAGCATGCGCGCTGAGCTGCAAAACAGAAGAAGAGGCGAGACGAATAGAGGTACGATGTTTTTTCAACCGGGAAAGATGCGTTCTTTAAACTAATGAGCAGTTTTCCTAATGTCATTTTAGTATTGTTTAAGTATCTCTCGCTAGATGGCATTGGCGACAGTTTCCAAAACAGTAGTGTGGTATGACCAAAGAGGATTTAGTATTTTTATAAACTACTAGCGGCCTGCCCCGGATTCGCACGGGTTCTAGATATAGCCTATGTTACTCACGGTGAATGGAGATTTCCAATGGAGAAAGAATTTTTGAAATCGGTACTGTAGTTTTTGAGTTTATTCATTACAAACATACAAAAATACAAATCTTTCCTCTTTAACTATAATAGTGGTGTAGATTTACGTTGTCTGAACAAAATTCTCCACTGCCATGGCCATGGTAAAGTTTAAAAGTTAATGCCAAAATATACGCCAGCGCCATCTCTTGATGACGACAGACCAAAACTGACAATGCCTAACAGAAAACTGCTCATTATACTATACGGTTTTTTTACGTTAATGAATGACGTGACAAGCTAGTCGTTCACCTGATATTAACGACACCCCTCTTCCGAGTTCTGAGTTATATTACAATCTGTTATGGGCAGCCGTGACACTTAACATCAGGCGAACGGCAAGCTCGTCACGTCATTCATTTCCATAAAAAAGTAATGTACCGGACACACTACTACACGAACTAGAAAACGCAGCGTAGGCCGACTCCGCACTAGGTGTAGACCGATGACCTGACCAAAACCGTGGAGAGCCGATGGATGCAAGAGGCAAGCAGCTGCTCAAAGTGGCGCTCTATGGGAGAAGCCTATGTTCAGCAGTGGACGTCTTCAGGCTGATAAAGTAACTAATATAACTCCTACTGATTCTCCACTGATGATTTATATAAAGAAGTCAAAGTGCTAAGGGTACGTCAGCTCTTTATTATCAAAGCCGCAATCACTGCATAGAGGGATTCGGCAGTCAGGTGTTCTAGCTGAATTGTTAAAAAACTTGTTTTAAAGTGCCCATCCCAGTTGTTAAATCCGCCTATGCAAATCGTCATCCACATTATTTACTGCCGCACATACATATATAACAAAATATCTAAAATCTGTGATATAAAAAATGAAAGGATTTATGCAGTCAAGAAATCGGTAAGAAATTTGCTATACACATTATCGTATGACGAAACAGAGAATGTAATTTCCTTGTGAGCAAAACACACATTAAAATCATACATACAACACACCATACATACACAATCACTTTTATTCACGGTGGATTTAAACTTCACACTTATGTAGGTACACAATCATACACACCCTTACACTTACGTATTAACGCAAAAGTAAACCAGCTGAACCCTAGTAGAAGTTGGTAATACCTAATGTTTATGTAAATTCTGAGAAAGCCTCCAATAATAAAATTTTATGTTTTTGGAAATCTCGTAATTTCTGGCTTCCACGACACGGGCCCTGAGCCTAGAGTGGGGCCATAGTTTTCGCATAGGGATGGCTATAATACTCAAGATAGTACCTAATGAACAAAAAAAATTGTATTTAGTTATAAGCTGCCCGTATTTATATAATACTTTGGATAATAAATTTTTATTATTATTTATTATTGTTATTATAATACATACTAAGTTCTTCATTGTGTTTCCATTAAAACACCTATCAACCAAAAAGATACCGATTGTAGTGACCCATGAAGCAATGATTACTAAAAGAACCTTTGTTCCAGGTGGAGGCGATGGCAAATGGTTACCGGCCGTCTCCAACATGCGTTTCGGTGACAGACGTCAATGTTGCCAACCCCAGTAAGTTGCAGTTATGTAATGTTTGTAATGTTACCGCGGGGAGCCGATGGATGCAGGAGGCAAGCAGCCGCTCAAGGTGGCGCTCTTTGTGGGAGGCCTATGTTCAGCAGCGGACGTCTTCAGGAGGCTGATGGTGATGATGTAATGTTTAGATGTTAGTGATGAAATGATTTCCTCTGCCCCCCTATGCCATAATCAGACACTTGGTAGGCGGCTTGGTGGTCGTAGAAGAATTTAATGTAGGTACGAGGAGAATGCTGCTGCCCATTCTCTGGGTATTCCTTTAGCCGGTTCTTACAGAGATGGGGTGGTCCTCTGGACCTATTCTCGCCTACGGCTGATGATTATTTGATGATGAATAACATATCCAACCATTTCTCCTTTCAGTGCCAGTTCCACCGGTGATATCCTTTGCGTTCTACTTGAGCATGCTCCTCATTCTGTTCCTGCAGCTGATCTTTGCGGTCATAGCCGCTGCGTTGGCTATAACAAATTCTACGAGGAACCCTACTGAACCAATATTCGGGTTGCCAGGTATGTTAGCTGACTCGGAGAGCACGCGCCGTCGATCCCGGTTGTCATAAGAACATCTATGGCAATCGTTACGGATAGTCAGAAGCCTGATAGAATCTGACGCCTGATCTAACCATCACTGTTATTGATCCCTTATGGGTTGCGAGGTCAGGTGGCAGTCGCCGTGTAATTCTGGTAGCTTGCCGCTCCAGGTTAGGTTGGGAGCCGACCCCAATAACAAATGGGAAAAGGCAAAGAGAGAGAGAGAGAGAGAGAGAGATAAATTAGCTGACCCAACTGACTCGGTCAAATAAAATGTTAGTAATTATTTTTGGCGTGTGTATGTATTGACTAAGGTGGATAACTTACTTGGGTAAGTAAAGTGGTAAGGTGGTGTTAAAAACCGTTCTTCTAGGAGAGCGTGCTATATCGTAGAGGCGAAATGTCACACGTAAGCCTATTTGATATTTAAAAAAATAACTCAATCTGGCCAGTAACACTATTAAATTCCTGAAAACTTCAAGGTCAATTCCTAGGGTTCCGTACCCAAAGGGTAAAACGGACCCTATTACTAAGGCTCCGCTGTCCGTCTGTCTGTCTGTCTGTCTGTCTGTCAGTCTGTCTGTCTGTCTATCCGTCTGTCAACAGGCTGTATCTCATGAACCGTGACAGTTAGACAGTTGAAATTTTCACAGATGATGTATTTCTATTGCCGCTATAAAATACAGAATAAAATAAATATTTAAAGGGGCTTCCACACAACAAACGTGATTTTTTGCTCGTTTTTATAGATAATGGTACGGAACCCTTCGTGCGCAAGTCCGACTCGCACTTGGCCGGTTATTTTCAACAATAATTAGCACCTGATTAGTACCTGATGGCTCTCACAGACGACATCTCCAAAACATTGTGACCATGATTTGGACGTTTAACATTTGTATGTTTTGACACCACATTTTGAGCATGATAGAACGTAGTACATCTTCGACCGCATCTTCACTTACCATCAGCTGCAGAGATAGTGGTCAAGCGTAACCCAGATAGCAATTTAAACTTGAATCAGACTTGCAGCAACTTTGATGTATCAAAAGTGAAAGTTTCTTTCAAACTTGTCATGGCAAGTCTATACACTTGAGGCAAGTTTGAATCAAACTTTCTAGTTTCCCAGCATCAAACTTGCATGAAGTTTGTTTTTTCAAAGTTTAAACAAAGTTGCAATAGCAAACTTGTATAATGTTTGCTTTTACAAGTTTCAGACTTAGTTTTGGTATTTTCTTAAAAATAATCATATCCTTCGACCTTTATAATATAGTCCGTACCGTTACTGGGTACATTTAAGGTAAGGACTAAGGTCCACACCACACAATGACTTATGACATGTGATATATTTATGGTTATTCGTTCACAAAGATATTCAAGCACCTCATAAAGCTAGTGTAACAAAACGCTTACGCGATTCAGGATTTTGGAGCCACGTGAGTAACGCCATCTAGTTTCATTCGTAGTAACTAAATATACAACTTAATTTTATGTACTACGGATGAATTTTGACATACATTTAACAATAGAATAACGAAAACTAAGCAAACGTGGTTGCTAGCCTGATGGTAAGCGCTACTCTGCACGACACAAAAACTGACCCTACACTTCTGTTTTTAAATTTTTTTTTAAATACATTTAAACAATTAAGTACATAAGTAATTAAAGGTTCTGAACGTAGCCCAGTTGGCGTTGTGATTGTGAGTGATAAATACAATGCCAAAGCGTACATGTTTGGAACATGTCCTAACTATTTTTTTTGCCATGAAACTATTAGGTAGGCACCACTAAAAAAAACAAGTTTGTGGCAAGTTAAAAACAAAATTGAGACATTATCTTTGCAACATAAAACAAAATTCAAGTTTGCAGCAACTTTGATACAAACTTAAGCCATCATCCTTATACCAGCAATATTGTCACAAACTTGCCTTATCATATTTGACATAGCAAGTTAAAATCAAAGAATAGCAAGTTTGCAGCAAGTGAGCTTGCTATCTGGGAAGTCTATCAATAACTACTCATTCTGCCGAAAAGAAGAAGGAAGTGAGAAAGGAAAGATAGAGTAAAGAATGGATGGATTGGATGGCGACGTTAGGAAGGTATATAGAAGGGAGAAAGAAAAAGATAGAGGAAATAAGGAAAGACACCGCTCCATCCATTCATTCCCCCTGTCTTTTTCTCTCTCCATTCTCTCTTCTCTTTGTCGTAAAACTAATAAAAGCCGTGCGAAGCTTGTTCAGCTAGTCAACATTAAAAAAAACGACTTGTAAAATGGTTTTGACAGGGTGTCTATGGGTGAACGTAGTGACTGCATTGCTGGGTACCACAGCGCTGCTTCTCTTCGGCATATACTGGGCCACGTCTGGCCTGAATGAGCACCTGGCATTATCTTACATTGCTCAGAACGTGCTCATACCTGATCCAGGCCCTGGCTTAGGATATTCGTATTGGTAAGTGAATAAATCTTAAAAAACTTGTTGATTAAGCTGTTATTTATGAAGATTATGGTAACGGTCATCATCATCATCATCAACAGCCTGAAGACGTCCACTGCTGAACATAGGCCTCCCCCAGAGAGCGCCACTCTGAGCGGCCGCTCGCCTCCTGCATCCATCGGCTCCCCGCGGATATAACCAGATCATCGGTCCACCGAGTGGGGGCCGGCCTGCGTCTTCCGGTTCGCGGTCGCCACTCGAGAACCTTTATTCCCCATCGGTTGTCAGTTCTACGAGCGATGTGGCCTGCCCATTGCCATTTCACCTTCCTAATTCTAAGAGCTATATCGGTCACTTTAGTTCTCCTACGGATCTCCTCGTTACGGATCTTATCTCGCAGGGAAACACCGAGCATAGCTCTCTCCATAGCTCGTTGCGCGACGTTCTACGACTTTTCTAAATCAATCGTTTTTTTATGGAAGAAACACCATGTAAAGTTTACGTTCGAAGATAGCCCTAGCGCAGCTGGGTTGTTGAACTTCGTCCTTGACCGAATGCGTTTAAATGGGTTTAACGACCTGTGTTTAGAAATGAATTTATAGTATCTTGTTAACTCTCGTAGCGATCGCACGTGCAATTTTGTGAGTGGATTTATTTTTTAGTATGGTGGATTGGAAATACGCAGTTTCAAGTAAGGCTATCACAACTTGTGGGCTATCATGGTCCCAGTTCCCCCCTTTCGGGATAATATACCAACTCAAACTCAGATTGTATAATCACCGTGGTGGCATGGACCACGGATAGGTGATCGCAGAAGATTTTAATGTACCGAGGAGAATGCTGCTGCCCATTTCCTGGATATTCCCTTAGCTGGTTCTTACGGCACCCACTGTACACCTTACCAGCGTCATTGTTTCCTGTCAAATATAATCTGGGAGTTTTTAAGACTAGATTTAATGATTTTCTAGGCAAGCATGCTCCATCGTCGACCGCGTCGTCACTTACTATCAAGTGTAATCGTGGCCAAATGTTAGCCTATCGTTGAAAACGTACGCTGATATGTACCTACAAGCCTGCAGCAGTGGTACCAATAATAATGTTGAATCCTTTTCCCCAGGGTATTGATCTTCTCAATCCTCTGCAACCTGGGAAACGTGGGTCTTATCCAGCTGAGAGCTTACCTCCTGGAGAGGGATCCTCCACCCCCCACCATTAAGGTGGAAAACCACTCCGATGGCACCATATTCTTGTACTAAGTTTAAACGTTACGCCACAACGAATGTTTGTTACCACTACAACAAGCAACAGCAACAACAGCAGTAGCAAAGCGACAGCAAACACGTAGCAATCGGTCGCAAGGTGTCACTGGAAATCGTAAGTCGCCCGCTTGTTGCCGAATGCACTTTGGCCTTTGATACTAGCTAGTGGCTCTGTTGCTAGTGCAACAGAAAAGCAATAGATGGAAACAAATGCACCTTTTAGTTCACCGATTGTCCGACAGACGGTGATCTAGCGCTCGATCACTTTCTGCTCTGCCAAAGTGATGTTTGACAGGAATGATTGCGTTAAAAACCTGTTCCAAACTTTTTGTGACTCATTGGTTGCCGGTTGATCATGGGCTGTTTCCACCAATGAGCGCACAGCATTTGATTTGTTGATTTGACTGGAGTTTGACAAGCGTACGAGAAACCGGGGGCTAGAGACTTAGAGTATAGACTAAAAACATAGAGGGAACGTTATTATTTGTCAAGCGTACCATTTTTTGGACACTTTTTATATGAAGTGGACACTTTGATGTGAATGAGTCTGACATATTTGTATAGAAAAAACAGTTGACTCGAGTCGAAAAAATGGTACGGTGACTTTTCGCAAGCGTAGCTAATTACTATATGTTTGTTTCTTTCCTTCGCCACTGACGTAGCGATACGTGTGAGCAGTACAAATATAATGTCGTTTTGATGATCTATCTATGTTTGTAGTCTATACTCTAAGGCTAGAGAGATAAGTGCGAACTTAGGAACTGTCAAACTTTAGTACAGAACGTCACTACCCCAATTAATATAAAAGTGAAACGTTAGTTTGTTTGAGTGGCTGAATTGATTTGAATGAAATTTTCTTATACCTACTGTCGAAGTAAATATAGTTTGTTTTTTTTATCCCAGATGATTTTTACGGGAGTTTCCGTAAGTAAACGTATATAGTAGCATGGAACAAGGAGGAGAGGACTGCCAATACACCAAGAAAACAGCGTAGATCAAAAATATGACTAAAACTAGATGGAGTTGTAAAATGAGCGCAGATCAGAAATATGCCAAAAAACCGTTTTAAACCTGGCTGGCACTGCAAAATGAGCGTACGGGTAGCTACGGTGGGCTAGGTTTAAAATGTTTTATGTCATATTTCTGATCTGCGCTCAACTTATAACTCGCCCAATTTGCAACGCCATCTAGTTTTAGGCATATATTTGATCTACGCTGTTTTGTTGGTGTATTGCCATTCCTCTCCTCCTTGTTCCATGTGTGGTACTGCTAGTGCACAGTGGTTTTCATTATTATTAAGTCTATTTTATGATATTTTTTATGTGTATGTGAAATATTTTATAATTAAACGTACGTAAGCAGTAATGAGTTAGGTAATGGACCTATGTTAATAAATATATTTTTATACAAAAAGTTTTTACTTACTACCTATATACTTACTTAAAACAAAACCTTATAGTTTTTTAGTAACTTAGACAATTCTTGAAAGGACTGTAACATGAATAGAATATAATAGTACCTACCAAATATTATAAAGCCCGTTGATAGCTCGTGAACATAATTTCTCGTACAAACACGCCTCACCTGCGCGGGCAGGGAACGAGGTAACAAAACGAGACAAAGTCATACGAAATTACAAAGAACAGAAATTAGTGGTTGACATACACCACTAATTTTCGTATGAGGGGAAGTTTTATCATTGGTCAACTGGATTTATAGTCAATGGTACCTGACTACGTAGTAGGTACTACAACGTGTAAGGTAGATAAGTTATCTTCTTAACAAATACCTATTACCTAGGTATTTAGTTACGGGTTTAAGGCCCGATTTCACCAACGTTTATTCCAAGTATACGGCTATTCGTTACTCTTAGATACAGCTAATTGACAAATGAAATTACACAATAAAGACGCCATTTTGATTGTATCCAAGGAATAAGTCTTATTTCTTCACAAAATTGGTGGTATAAGGGCTATATTCGCGTAACTCGGTTGTTCTCGGAAAGTTATACCTGGAATAAAATTTATTCTAGTTTGGTGAAATCGGGCCTTAGTATAGTAAAATATTTATAATTGAAATCCTGGATAGCGTCATCTAGGTACCTACTTAGGGTAGGTTTTTTGATCCATAGTTAAAAATAACCAATGGTTAAAAACTATCAAATTTTGATCATTGGTTAGAATTTGTTACAGTTTTTAACCAATGGTTACCTTAACTACGGATCGTAAAATCTTAGTCGCTACTGTAGGAAGGATTTCATACAAATGTTTTACGGTATTTACCTACTCGATACCGCGTAGAACCGACAACCGATGGGGAAGAAAGGTTCTCGAGAATTGACTATAAATCTAGGCTTTATAATCTTTGTTCTCGAGCGACCACGAACCGGAATACGCAGCCTAGTCCCCCCACTAGGTGGACCGATGACCTGGTGAAAACCGTGGGGTGCCGGTGGATGCAAGAGGCTAGAAGCCGCGCAAGGTGGCGCTTTATGGGGTAAGTAGGCCTCAGCTCAGTAGGGTTCAGCAGCGGATATCTTCAGGCTGATGATGATGATTTGATGGTGTAAACATTTGAATAAAGTTGTAATAAGGGTAGGTAGGTACATCAGTAATTCAGTACCTCTCCAGGGGCAGTTTAATCTGAATCCGAAAGTTTTATCCTTTCTGAAGCCAATTAGTAAGTTGTACAAGTTTTCCTATTTAAATGCTAATGCCGTTTTCACCCAAACACAACCAATTTTATTATTCTGCGTGATTTTGAAAATTAGTTTTTCATTTGTTGTTTTCAATTTAAATAATGCTTATTATAATTATTTGTTCTATCTTTCATTTTACAAGAAAATATAATAACTATTTATAAGTAGGTAAGGTAAGTAAGTACCTAGGTAAGGTAAGTTTCCAAGCAGCGCCTTCTCAAAACGCACGCCACTGTTTTTGGTATTGTGGACGATAAGCAAGAAAATTAATAGCTTATCAGTGTAATGTGACATCAGAATTCATATGCTGCTTTTCTGATGTGTGGTGGCATGATTGTCATCTATACCAATATTATAAAGAGGAAAGATTTGGTTGGTTGTTTGTTTGTTTGCATTGAATAGGCTCCGAAACTACTGAACCGATTTGAAAAATTCATTCACTGTTAGGAAGCTACACTATGCCCGGGTGACATAGGCTATTATTATTTTCAAAAAAATTAGGGATCCTTACTAAAACTGAAATAATGTGACCCAAGGTGTAAAAAAAAGATACCTAAAATATTCTTTACATCGTTTATTTAGTTATTTATTTATTTATGGACCTTCAACAGTACTACATGATTTACAAATGTAATTAAAATTTTAGCTTACATGATATACATGACAGGTTTTGAATTACATGTAGGCCTAATTACAGAATGGCCACATCATGCATTAAGAAGTGAGAATCCTATAGTAAACCCTACAGTAAAATAAATACATATTTAAAAAGACAAAGACTACAAAAAATAGATAAACAAAAATTATACCTACACAGCAGCACAGACAACGCATTTTGCATAGACCATTGTTACAATACATTTCACCACCCAATTATTCAATGCCTTTTATTAGCTTAAAATAAGCTAGCTAGTTTTATTAGCTTTTGCGCTGCGAAAACTATTATACCCGTGCGAAACCGGGGCGGACCGCTGGTTTTAAATAATTTTTTAGGAGCTCTTCACACAGACCACTGACTACGCGAACGTCGTACGATATCATAATATGGCACCAATTAAACAGCTAACATTTCGCAAATGTACTGGGGCTCTATACCTAAGTACTTATTCTAAGCTAATTAGCTAAAACGAATCACGATCACACCACGGTTCAAATATAAAATCAAAAATCCGAATATGTTCTGTCATTCATCATATCAGACATTATGTCGCAAACAGAAAACACCCGTCTATCGGTTGAGGGTTGGAGGGGTTGCATGCAGGAAAACGAGACTGTGGGACACGCGCTGCTATCTTGCACAAGTAGGTATAAAAGAGACAAGCGAAACGACAATCTTCTAAACGAACAAGGACAATGATCACGGGATCGACTGCAGTCAAGCTCTAAACTCCAAACCCACCACCTGTGTACAAAGGTGCCTACTGTCCTGCGACCTACACGAGAAGAAGAATGAAGTACTACTAATGATCATATCATCAACAGCCCGAAGATGTCCACTGCTAAACACAGGCCTCCCCCGAGAGCGCCACCTTGAGCGGCTGCTCGCCTGCATCCATCGGCATCCATACTAAATACGTGAAGCAAAGTAAGGCCACCTAAACATAGTTTAATAAGAAGGGTTAAAAGAGACCTAATCAGGGTAAGCACCGCGTTGGTGATGCCTCCGGTGTAACCACACACCTAGATTTTTTTTTGGGTGTAACAGATGTCCGTAGGCTACTGATCGCTTTTCATCAGGTGGGCCGTTTGCTCGTTTGCTCCTTTTAACATAAAAAAAAAAAAGTTTCAATAAAAACACGAAGCTAGCTATCTATATTATTAGGTCACTTTCTTCAAGTATTATATAATATATAGACGAACCTTGCAGAAAAGTCCTACAAGTCCTGTAGGACTTTTCTGCAATGTTCGTCTAGGTAGGTACCTACTACCGCTTTGGCAGTTATTCTGCCGCCAAGCAGTAGTGTGCAAGCACTACTGTGTTCCGGTTTGAAGGGCATTGTAGCTAGTGAAACTACTGAGCAAATGAGACTTTATGATACTGCAATCTGTTATGGGCAGCTGTGACGCTTAACATCAGGCGAACGTATAGCTCGTCACGTCATTAACTTACATAAAAAAAATATAGCCTACATTTTAGTAAGCATTTATATAACCAACAGAGCCACGGAGCTATTTATCTTATTGATTCTGCCACTGATGTGCTGATCACGTCTCAGTATTCAGAGAGACACTGAAAACAGAAGAAATTTTGCTAGAATGGTGCGTAGGTAGGTAATTATAATTCCATAAATTAGCATTTTCCTTTTTCCTGTTCACCGCGCGTCGCATTCTGCTGAGAGGGTCGTGGCCGGGTGCTTGAACGCTTCTTGTCGTGGCCTACATTGGCTGAAATAACCTGTTGCTGAACTGGGGCGCATCTTTATTTATAGATTTAAGCTCAGAATTGTAGATCTCCTATCTGCCTGCTATGGAAATAAGTTTTTATCGTAACGTAAACTTTAATGCTGCTTACGTGTGCATTATACCTATATATATATATATTATATCATAAAGAACCCTTTATTATTTTCTGTTTTTTTAACGGGAAAATTGCCTTTATTACTCAAGCTAACTACTACAATAATAAAAACTAAACTAAACTAAACTAAACTAGCTACACTACCTACTACAAAGAACACTTATGGACTGTATAATAGCCGAGATGGCCTATAGACAGTCCAAGTGCTCCAGCCCACTACCGGTAGGTAGCGTACCTAACATGCTGGCCGCATTGCCACGTTGAATTGCAATGCTGATGCGTTGGGCCAAATAAGTGCCAGCATTTTGGTCACGCATCGCATATTTCTTTTTATTCATTATTTTCTTAAATCGAATATATTACAGATACAGTTTCTATGAAAATTAAATCTCAAAAGTGTCTCCGCGCGCCTATGCTTACTTATACAGATAATCCTCAAAACAAGACATACCCATTACCCATGCCTTGTTATGACGGTGTCGTTTTCGAGGTGCCGCGCCGATCGGGTATCTCCCAATATTTCATCCCAGATTATTTTACTTCAAACTAATATTAATTTAACTACTCACTTAATCAATTAATAGTTACACGTTATTAAACTATGCTTAATCAATTAATAGCTACAAGTTTTTTTAAGACTACCTTCTATCATGGTTAGTAAGTAGGTAGGTACTTTGTCATTGTGGTAACGAATTGTTAAGTTTACATTACTTACGTATAATAATTATAATTTGTATAGGTACCTACCTACTTAAACCAGACCAAAAAGCTGTTATTCTGAACCCCGCCATCTTTGAAAGACCCATAATAATTTATCATACTCACCTGTTATATTATTTAAATCTTAAAAAACTGATAAGTAAAACAAAGCATTCGTGATATTTAAGATGACTTTGAATTCGATTTAAACCGTTTATCTCTAGACAGAGTTCAAATAAAAATTGAAGCTTTTAAAATTTGAATCAGATTCATTTTTAAAAAGCTTTTAAAGCTTTTGAAAATTGTTTTGATATCGAATTGCAAAGGAAATTATCCTTGAAGCCACTTTTAAAAGATTAGTTAAATTAAATCTGTTGCTATTTGGAAATTAATTAAAATAGGATTTCCCTCGATATAGGCATCTAGGTACCACTCAATCAATCAATCAATCAATATTTATTAATATCAATATTTATTCATCTAGCTGACCCGGCAGACTTCGTACTGTCTCTATATGGGAAAAAGAAAAGGGCTGTTTTTTTAGGGTTTTCCCGGCAATTGTTCGAATTTTTCTCACCTTTTAAACCTTCCCTAGACCTCCACGAACATTTCAAGACCAAGATAAGATAAATCCGTTCAGCCGTTCTCGAGTTTTAGCGAGACTAACGAACAGCAATTGATTTATATACACACATCAAAAAAGTCTAAGCAACATGTACTAATTTAAATTTTATGATGGTTCTTCACATCATAACGTTGTATCTTATTTTTAAAATTATTACAAAATGAAATTTCTAAGGAAAATGAATTTATTGTGAAAGAATAGGATAATTTAATACAAAGTATGGCCTCCTCTGCTATTCAGAACTTGTCGGCAACGATTATTCATTGAATTAATGAGTCTGTTTATGTCATCTTGCGGTATTCGCTCCCAATGGAATTGTAGCAAATCCTTCAGCTGTTGGGTTGTTGTCACTCCGTCCAAGTCCTTCAAAACACGTCTCTAGAGCATGTCCCATGCGTGATCGATGGGGTTGAGGTCTGGCGATTGTGCAGGCCAGGGCAATACCCGGATGTTCTCCGTTGCCAAGTATTCACTGGTTCGCCGAGCTGTATGTGAACGCGCATTGTCATGCATTAACGTAAAATTGGAGCCAAAGGTTTGTGCAAATGGATGGACATAAGGTCTGAGAATATCCTCAACGTAATTTTCAGCGTTCATGTTTCCATTTACAAAAACGAGCTCAGTTCGCCTGTTCTTCATAATACCCGCCCATACCATAACTGTTGAGCCGCTGTATGGATGAACTTCCTGAACGCACCTGAGCCTTTCAGTATTTCCGGGCCGACGGTACATTCGCACCCTTCTTGTATCAGGCGTAAACCCGAATCACGACTCATCGGAAAACAGAATTTTATCCCATTGTTCCTGGGTCCATGTTATGCGTTCTCTACACCATTCATTTCGACGAGCGCGATTCCCGTGACGTATCGGTGGGCACCTGATTGGGCGTTGAGCTCGTAGGCCGTACTCATGCAGTCGATTTCGCACAGTTTGGGGACTTACATCAACACCACTTGAATTTTGTAGCCTCAAAATGCTGCTCAGCGGGTTCCCCTGTATTATTGTAGCGCTACCAAAGACGACAAATAACACTTCTATGAATGCCAAAATGTCGAGATACCTGAGATTGATTACTTCCCGCTTGCAACATCCCTACAGCTCTTTGCATTTCATCTGCCGTCAAATGACGTCGCTCCATGACGTGAAGAATATCTAACGATTCAATTTTGTCGCTAACTTTATTTAAATGGTTTGTAAAATTATAAAATCAAGAATAAACGTGTCAATTAAAACGCCCTTAAATTCAAACAAATTCGCAGTCATTTGAATTTTATGAAAAAAACAAAACATAATCGATTTTTTTTACAACCAGCCAGTATGTCATCAATAACAAAAAAGTTTACTTACCACTTGGAAAACCTTCCCCTACTATATTTGAACATTGGTAGGTATTGACTAGTCTGATAGCTCAGTTGGTAGTTGGTAGTCCTGCCTTTTGAACTGTGGGTTGTGGGTTCGATTCCTACCCAGGACAAACATTTGTGTGATGAACGTAGCTGTTTGTTCTCTGTCTGGGTATACATTCTATGTTGGTTTTTAGAAACAAAAAGTATATCAGTTTTCTGATTTCTACCCATAGCAAGCTTTCCTTAGTTAGTTTGGAGCTGGATGGTGTTGTGTGAAATGTCGACAAATTTTTATTAAATGTATCGTTTTATTTACATGAAAAATGTATCTTTAGATTACTCTAAGCAGGCTTTATCTTTAGATTGCTATAAATTATAAGTTAAGAGTAAATAATAAACAACTTACTGCATTTACTTATGTGTCTAAAAACATAAATAAAAACATCCGTAAAGAACATTGTGGAATGCAAATAAACAATTGAAACTGAAATATCTTTTAATACAGTACAAGTAACATGGCATTTAAAACTGTTATTTCAAACTCATCATCCTCACCTGGACACCAAAACCCATCATCCTAAGTTTCAGGAACCCAAATTTAACACGACCCGTCCTCTTACCATTAAGCTAAAAACAAACCCTCGCACATGCCGTCCAAAACTGAACATTACTAACAACAACAAAAAGTCCAATATCGCCTGCTTCAAGCACCAGATGTTTCAACAGCCTTTCAGAAATTTAGGTCACAGCAGATGCTACATATTGGTGCAAACAATAAATGACAAAATTCCACTTCAAGGGATTTTGATCTCTATGATTTGGTGATAGAGTGTTAAAATTGGGTACCTTTGCAGCTTACCTGGGGTTGAAGGTTCCAGAACGATACCGTTTTTGATTTATCATGACGTTAGTATTTGTGGAGTCGGAATGGCTTCAAAAACTTTCAGGGATGTGAAGTATATGTTTACGGGTTTAGTAGGTAAATATTCCTTCAAAATGTGTATGCTATTGGAACAGAAATTAATGCTCATAATACTGGCATTCAGAGGCAAGCAACTGCAACTGTTCCGACTCCGACACCCCTCTTTTCCCGTCGGTGCCCTAAGACCCGGCTAAGGAAATATCCAGGGAAGGGGCAGCAGCAATCTCCTCGGTACATTAAAATCTTCTGCGATCACCAAGCCGCCTGCTAAGCGTGGTGGTTATTGCAAATGCTCCCTATGATAAGCGTCCAAAGAGGCGTTTTATGGGAGAGGCTTCTGTTCAGCAGTAGACGTCTTCGGGCTGATGATGAGGCAAGCAACTAGCATCTTACAGAGTTGGAGCTGGGTTAGGATTTGTAAGCAATAGTTACAGTTAAGATTCGTTTGCATTAACTTGTTATTATGTTAGTCTCGAGTTCAATTAAAAAAAGGGAGGAATTGGATTTCTAATTATAATAATTACCAGCCTGTATGTATACATAAAGCCAGTTATAATTAGTAACATTTTGAATTCGATATTACGAAAACAGCATGCACATATGTGTGCACATGCGGTTAAATAAAGGGTTGTCTGGAAGATATCGCTTTAAGCAATAAGGCCGCCCATTGTACTACTTTATCGTCAATATTTTGTATCGTTAGGTGGAGTACCTACCTACTTAAAGTTTGTGTATATTTTGGCACATAAGTGTGAAGTATTCTTCTTTCTACGCGAGAGGTGCCATGCTTACCTTTAGAGATAAAAAAAATCGATAAATCAATGGCTATGTTTTCCATTGACCATTTAAAAAAAGATACAAAATCTATTAGAATACTATCTAATAACGAATTTAATATGAAACTACTGCTAAGGGAAATACTACAACCAACAAGCTAATAAACTAGATTCATTTCGAAAGCTTTCGCAATCCCATTGCTCGACTAAAATCAGTGATTGTCGTTGAGGTCCCAAGACTATTGTTACCTCTTCGTTCAAACAACGCCTTCAGCGACAGGCCATCGTTGGGCTAATTGGGTTATTGTATAGATAGGTTGCAGACGAGCTGCAGATTTATGAATTCACGTCTTGTGAACATCTTACCAACTTTTTTATCCACATTCTTAACTAGCTTAATTTTAAAATCCTCTTGCCACCACAGGGGTGATGGCAGGGGGGGGGGGGTTTATGCATGTGGGACTCGAACCCACTAAAACACCCCGTGATCCGTCCACCACCGGGAAGGGGCGAGATGGGGTCGCGCTAAGTCATATGTAATTCGACCAGGGTCTGTGTTAAGTAACGTGTTCTGTTGTCATGCGTGTTTCTATCCATGGTGCGGGAGACTCCAAGGAAAACTACGATACACGGAAAGATACGATATACAAATAAATACATAATTGAAACTGTAAAATGTATAGCTATAGCTAAATAATGTGACCTATGACATGACGCGGTAGTGGTGGAGAGACGACTGAAGCTGAAGAGGCCAGAGCGGCGCGGTCGCCACGTGGAACTATTTCTGCCGCGTTAGCATTCTGTGCCTCTACAGTCTGTGACATAAAAAAGTAGATAGAACAAGTAGCTAGTTTACCGCGAACCAATCGACTTCTAATTGGCTTGCCTGTCGAGCTCTCCAACTGTCACAGTCAGCCTCAATCAGAGACTGTATATACCTACTTACCGACCACTAATTATACTACGATTTCTACTAATTAGGTACTTTCTATTATGATCATAATTTATAATATTCTGTCCATCTATCTATGTACGAGTTTAATCAAATGTTTACGCCATCGAGTATGGTAAAGTGTTTGTGAGTAATGTTTGTAAGGCTGAAGACGTACACTGCTGAACATGCTCTCCCCCATAGAACGCCACTTTGAGCGGCTGCTTGCCTCCTGCATCCACCGGCTCCCAGTAGTTCTGACTGGGTCGTTGGCCCACCTAGAGGGGGGCCGGCCTACGCTGCGTCTTCCGGTTCGTGGTCGCCACTTGAGATCCTTTCTTCCCCATCGGTTCTACGAGCGATGTGGCCTGCCCACTGCCACTTCAACAAATAGATAAACATTTGATTGAAACTCAACTGATGTTAAACGACGATGCAGTTGAAAATGTACCACGATGGCCTATGCTCTAGCTTTAAAAGTTTCGGTTTTTTTTAAGTTATAGAATGAAGTAACGACCTAGTCGTTCGTCTAATGTTAAGCATAACGACCACCCATAACAGTTGCAATGCCACTTGAAACTCTAGAATAAAAAGTATGCCATAACTAGCAACGTTTAAGCGACTGAAGGGCAGTGATATTGGCAGCCAGTGGTTTAAGTCTTCGATAGTCCATGTCTACATAGATAGCTGTCTGGGGCATGGCCTCGATGATTCTATTTAATAATGAAACAGGTCGGACGTCAGAGTTTATTAGGTGAAATATTAAAAGAAAGGAAACACTGACTTTCCCTGAGTATATAGACAATTACTACCAGAAGACAAGCCCGCGGTAAATAAAGTCGCCTGATAAAGCCTCAGTGCCTGGGTAAACAGTGAGGACAGTATGAGAAACCCCTTTATTGGTAAAACAAACTGCGAGAAAACTTATGTTATGACGGAGACGACAAAAGGTCTATTGACCGTTGTTTTTTACTGTTTATCGAATAGTAGTAGGTATTTCAATTTTTAGTTGTATTTAAATTTTTGTGTGGTTTTCCTATTTATGCAATGCCGAAATTATACTCTACATAGAGATTTATTACATGTTGCAGGTGTATATTAGAGCCCTGATTTCGTACATTTTCCTCCAGCCCGAATCACCATTTGGGAAAATTTCGAATTGAGATCTATACTCGGTCTCGTTCATCTACATTCAGGATGAAAAACCAAAAAATCAAAACCAAAATCAAATCGAAACCTTTTCAATTAGCCTAGTCTTTTTGATTCACTTCAAATCGAGCCTGAATCCCTAACTTAACTAAGTGCCCTAGAAATAATTCTAATAAATAATTAGAATAATCTAGAAAGATGCTTTTTTTTCTTGTGTGGTTCCCGGAAACTTCTGCTAGTTATATTCCATGGCATTGATTTGTAAAATAGCCAAAGATATTCCATAGCTTTGAACCAAACGTGGGTACGTTCGAGAGTAGACATACCTAGGCTTGTCGAAACTGTCCATACTGTGTACTGTTTGTTTGCTTCTTCAGTCGCACTCACAGCTAATGTCGCTGCTGCCATGTGCGGGTATTACGTATGGTGGAATACATAAGCTTATGACACAGATGTTTCTAAAGGTCAAAACTAATTATTTTTTTTTCACGTGATTGAATGACTTGACGAGCTAGTCGTTCACCTGATGTTAAGTGACACGGCCGCTCATAACAGTTGCAGTGTCACCCGGAACTTTACAACAATAAAGTTTCGCGTGACACTGCACTGCGCACGTCATCCTGAGACATCACCCAGTTTAGTAATCAGATTACTAGACTGAGTGATCAGATCATAAAGTCTCATTTGCCCAGTAATTTCACTAGCTACAATGCCCTTCAAACCGGAACACAGTAGTGCTTGCACACTACTGCTTGGCGGCAGAATAACTGGCAAAGCGGTGGTACCTACCTAGACGATAATTGAAGCAATAAGGACCTAAATGATAGCTTGCGAACAGTGTATCGAATGATGCTATTATAGGTAAACTAGTATAGTTCTACAAATACTAGACCTCACCAGCACAAACTTTTTCGCAATAATTGTACCTATTCCCGAACTCAGATTTCACAACCGTGTACCTATCTTGACCAAATATGCTCATATTCGAAATAGGCAACTACTTATTTAGAATCGAGCATCAAATAGTAACAGAATCGGCAGGTAAATGACACCGCATTTCCCCACTTTTTAGGGAACTGTACCTTCAATCAAACTCGCCAATGACAAAAAGCCTATGAAAATGTAGAACATTTCTACCAAGTTGTGTGAAAGTAAGTTGTAAATACGACTTGTACGTGAGTACCAACATCCGGAGAGGTGATAGCCGATTTCGTGAGCAGAGATTTTGCTCGCTCGATCAATGAAGATCACAGTTGCATTTGAGTTTTATAATCGTCTAGCGTTCGATATTTTTCTGAAAATCGCTTTCAATTCACGACAGATCTAGAATATTTTCACTACTTTCTAACTATCTTATTTATATCTACAGTTTGAGCCATTCCAAAGGAATTGGAGCTTAGTTGGACTATTTGACTGGTCTGACAGCTCAGTTGGTAGTATAGCTCTGCCTTCTGTTAGGTTGTGGGTTGGATTCCCGCCCGGGACTAACATTTGTGTGATGAACATCGATGTTTGTTATGTGTCTGGGTGTTATATTGTATTCTATTGTAGGTATGTATTTACAAACATAAAGTATCTAAGTATTAGTTATTAGTATTGTATCAGTAAGTTATCTGGCCCCCATAGTACAAGCTTTGCTTAGTTTAGGGCTAGATGGCGCTGTGTGAAATGTCCACATTTATTTATTTAATAAGAATAAAATCCATTTATTCCAAACAACAAACTTATAAAACAAACATACACACAAAAAAAAGAAAAAAAACATTTACTGTGTGTCATAATGGAAGCGTGGCATAATGAGACTAACCTATCACTGAACTAGACAAATGCTTATTCATTTAATAACAGCCTTAAACGAAGAGATTTATTGAAGTGCATGCCTTGTACCATACCTCACCGTAAGCGGCAGGAACTCGACGTTTTTACACCATCCCGTGATTTCCCCGGAGGTAGCCACTATCGCGGGACAAATCGAACGAATGCACAATTTATCTGGCAGGAATTGAACTTCACTCAGACATTTTCTAGTGACACTTTATGTACCACTAGGGACGCATCGTGGTGTCACCCACAACACCGTTTACCCATACGTATGTTTTTTAATTTTGAAAGAAAAAACCGTATAAGAAAAAACCGTACCATGATAATGAAAAGAACCGTACGTTGATTTCGGTAGAGTAAGCAATATGTGTGCAAACTTTTATCTAAATCGGTGCAGCCGTTTTTGAGTGAAACCCACACATAGACATCGTTTTTCTTTTACATGTATACTAGCAGCGCCGCGCGGTTTCACCCGCGTTCCTATAGGAACCATCCCGTTTTAAGGATAAAGAGTAGCCTAAGTTTTAATCCAGGGTTTAAAATATTTATTATCACAACTTAAAAGATAAAATTACTAAACTAGGCCTAAAAACTAAACAATAAAATACAAAATACAATACAATTACTAAAACTAAATTAAATCTAAACTAAGTATTTATCTAAAACTAAAACTAAACTTATAAATAAAAAAAAGTCGCTGTCTGCGGATAAGATGCCCAAAAAGCTGGCGACATTACCTCGTTGAATGGCCATACTTAGTCTTTGGCCGAGGTATAAGCTACTTCCATACCAAATTTTAATTTTAAAAATTTCATTTCATTCGTGAAAGAGTAACAAACATACACACATACACAGAAACTTTCACATTTATAATACTAAGTGTGATAGTAAGGGTAGAGATGAGATAAATAGATTTCCAGGTTTTTAAGTCTTCATTAGCGACATAATTACATTTATAGTCAGTGAACTTCTTCATCACCACCCTGTAGGGTTAGCACAGCTGCGGGGTTAGTATGGACGGTAGACAAAATTGTCTTTCCCCGTTTTAAGTCACTTTCTTCATACTTGCTTGGAGTAAAACAGGGGAAAGACAGTTTTGTCTACCGGCCGAACTAACCCTACTGGTAGAAAAAACTGTCTTTCCCCTGTTTTACTCCAAGCAAGTATGAAGAAAGTGACGTAAAACGGGGAAAGACAATTTTGTCTACCGTCCATACTAACCCAGCTGGAGACTTCCACTAATGAACATTGTCCTCCCCCCCATAGAGCGGCACTTTATGTGGCTGCTTGTCTTAGCATCCAATGGCTCCCCGCGGCTTTAACCGCAGTCATCTAGAAGAACTTTCTAGATGACTGATGACTGTGGTTAAAATATAATTAAAATATAAGAATAAGTTTGATCAGATAAGTCCATAACTTTTTTTAAGTATACTTAAAAAGATTGTATGAAGTAACTACTAATAGGTTAGGGATTTATCTAAAATCTTTCCTGCATGCTGTTCCTTCCAAAAGCCAGTCTAAGTGGGTGCCTAAAATAATAAGTAGCATCATACAAAGTTTATATTTTAAAATTCAGAGTACCTTCAAAGGGAAACAAGATCGGACAAACTCGGCACTTAAGCTTGAAATTTTCCACTTGCGGTTTTACTCTAGCAACTTTTCAAAAGCAAAATTATTGTTACAAAGTATTGCGTAAACCTCTGGTCAAACTTGCGCAATGAGAGTGACTGCTAAAGGTGCAACTCCGTGCGTAGCGGCCGATCGCATCCGCGGGCGGTCGATTGCGTGCGGGTGACGCGCGCGGCTGATGCAGGACTGTGAGAATGTATGGCACCGGTACCGAGGTGTGCGATAGACGCGCGCGGCCGTCGACTGTGGCCATACATTCTCTTGTTTCATCAGCCGCACGCGGTCAATCATGCGCGGCTGCGATCGGCCGCGATGCCCGGAGTTGCACCTTAAGATTGAATGTCGTCAAAGTTACTATTTAATCTTTTTATTCTTTTTTTTTCTGGAATATTTGCCCCTTGCTTAAGAATGGAACATCTTAGAGCAGCCATTGCAAGGCTATCGCAAGAAGTCCTCGTCTAGCAACGCTGTACAATCTTCTAAAGATGATCAGTAATTATCAATGATTGTGTATTTTGCAGTGGTTTAGATCAATTAATTGCCTTTTATAAGTCTCTGTATTCTGGATAGCTATACATATAAAACTGTAACTGGGATAAATCTGTACCTTAAATACTTTGTGAAAATTTTGCATTACACCTCTTTATCGATATAGCAGTGGATTTTTTTGTCTGTCTGTCTGTCTTTTTGAACACGCATCACGCTGAAACTACCGAACGGATTTCGCAGAAATTTGGTAGGATTAGAATATAGTTTTAGAATAACATTAAGAATACATTATGTTTTCTAAAACGGCCAAGTGCGGGTTGCACGAAGCAATAAGAATGTAATTTTTATGCAAGATTTTTTTGTTTGTACTTATATTATTTTTTGATACTCATCTTCTGGAAGGGAAGATGGAAGGGAAAGGGAAAAGATAGGGGAAAAGGCTGAATGGATGGGCCGGCAATATAAGGGAGACAGGCGAAGCGTTAAAGAGTGCTTGAAGTTGAATTTATAACCACTTTGCTCTCGCGTTATTCGTCGAGACATGACAGGAAGCTTACAATTTCTAACACTGTGGTAAAGTTTAATATTTTTTGCTTGTAACCCGATCTGAGGTATTGTTCTATCAAAGGGTCAAATGTAGGACGAGGGAGCAGCCAAATTTAGAAGTTATAATATCAAAATAGTTTACATGAGTCTGGAGTTTTTACTAGGTGGTAGGACTTTTCTGCAAAGTTCGTCTAGGTAGGTACCACCGCACTCGTTAAGCTAAGCCTTTGAGTAGCTTAAACATTCTGTTACCAGAGCTGTCCATTTGCTTACACGAGAATGATGAAGTATGGTACCGGTTAGTTAATACCAACACCACTACTTTTACTAATATTAAAAAACTATTTATGATAATATGTATATTTATAACTAGAACTTTAGATATATTATTGAATAGTTTGCCCCTATAAGTGTTAGGGATTGGGAGGACCAGGTCCTTGTCTAAGTAGCAACAATGCGAGCTTAGTTTTTTTAAGTATATGAAAGACGTGACGAGCAGGTCATTCGCCTGGTGTTAAGCGATATGGTTGCCCACATAGACCTGGCTGCCCATAACAGATTGCAATGTCACTCGATCGGAACTCTTAATTAAAGTTTCGCGTGACACTGCGCACTGCGCACGTCATCCTGAGACATCACACAGTCTAAAAAAGTTTTCTAGACTGTGAGATCAGTTCGTAAAGTCTTATTTTCCCAGTAATTTTACTAGCTATAATGCCCTTCAAACCGGAACACAGTAGTGCTTGCACACTACTGCTTGGCGGCGGAATAACTGGCAATGCGGTGGTACCTACCTAGACGAACTTTGCAGAAAAGTCCTACCACCTAGTACCACTACCACTTAGCTTACAGAATGACACCTCTATAATATGAACCTTCGCAGTTATGGCCGTTGAATACAATAAACTCGGTATCTTCCTACATAAATTATTATGTAATTACGGTCCTGGATCAGCCAGGGTCTCAGTTTATGACTGTTTTGGTAACTGTCCAAGGGATGGAAGAAAACAACGTCAGCGAAGCAGAAAATTCTTCTTTTGTGGTCTCGGGCCGTATCCAGATAGTCTGACTAAGTAGTTTTACAGGTAAATGACTACTGGTAAGATTACATATTATATTATAATTATATATTATAGGCACTTATACTTACTAGTGAGGCCACTGCACAAGGCTCCTTTGAGCATTTTCCATCCATCAAAGCTTTTTATGCTTCCGGATAAGGACGAAGCGTAGGCCAACTTTTCACTAGGTGGACCAACGACCTAGTCCACACCACGGGGAACCGATGGATGCAGGAGGCAAGCAGCCGCTCAAAGTACTCTATGGGAGAGGCCTAATTATGTTTAGCAGTGGACGTTTTCAGGCTGAAGATGATGTGATGCTCCGGCACCTAAGATTGTGTCAAGAAGTTTAAGTATACCCAAAACTAATAATGATATATATCCGCTCTTTCTCTTCACTTGAGCACAGTCAGCAATTTGTCACATAAAACAATGATAACGGACTTCTGAAACTGCCCATTTAAGTTTCAAGGGCTTGCCGATAATGCGGCTAGCGTTATGATAGCTGCGAAGTTCTGGAAAATTTTAAGCATTTGGAAGTTTTAGTAGTGTCTTCTGTGACTTCATTAAGCACTTTGTAATTTTATATGGTTTGAACAATACATTTTAAGTATTCTGATTTAGACTTGTAAAAAAGCACCTCATAATCAGCTGGAATGGAAGACGACTGTTGAACATAGCCTCCCTCATAAAACGCCACCAAAGTGGAGATTTGCCATAATCACCACCACGCTTGGCAGGCATCTTGGTGATTGAAGACTTTTATGTACCGAGGAGAATGCTGCTGCCCGTTTTCTGGATATTCTCCTACCCGGCTCTTATGGCACCCGTGGGAACAAATGGGGTGGTCCTATTCTCACACCGGGACCACACGGCAACCGAAGCACCCAGGTTCATATCCCGCTTAGCCTTGCACCAGTAACTGTTTGAAATTATGTGGAACTACCCTCAAGGGACTCCAGCAATTCTTTTCGGGGGCTTACTAGGTGGTAGGACTTTTCTGCAAAGTTCGTCTAGGTACCACCGCTTTGCCGGTTATTCTGCCGCCAAGCAGTAGTGTGCAAGCACTTCTGTGTTCCGGTTCGAAGACAGGTTCAGGATGACGTGCGTGCAGTGTCACGCGAAAATTAATTATTTTAAAGTTTCGAGTGACACTGCAACTGTTATGGGCAGCCATGTCACTTAACATCAGGTGAACGACTAGCTCGTCACGTCATTCATTCGCATAAAAAAAGACTCACCGTCACATCATTTTGTCACACCAGTGTGGAACAGAAGATTTTTGTCTTCATAGTTACACCAGTATGACACTCATCATCATCATCAACAGCCTAAAAACGTCCACTGCTGAACATAGGCCTCCCCCAGCGCCACTTTGAGCGGCTGCTCGCCTCTTGCATGCATCGGCTCCCCGTGGTTTTCACCAGATCGTCGCTCCACCCAGTTGGGGGGCCGGCCTACGCTGCGTCTTCCGGTTCGTGGACGCCACTCGAGAACCTTTCTTCCCCATCGGTTGTCAGTAACGAAAATGTTCTAGGTTTGTGGTGTGGTGAGAATTTGATTCTTCAAATCAGCTTTTGCCTTATACAATAGGTACTTATTCGTACTAATGAAGTACTAGGGTCTAGGGTAGCATCAATTATGAAGAGGTTCAGACTCCATCTAGTCCTCATGAAGCCTGAACCTCATGGCAATTGATGCTACCTTGGTACTTCATATACGAACAATAGATAATTACGTAATGAATTAGTTATTATTAATTGATATTTATGATTTTTATAGCAGTATCGCCTGCTCAGCTCTGCTTTTTCCTTTACAAATTAATCTGTAGATTACGCTGAGCAGGCGATACTGCTATAAAAATCATAAATATTGATCTTTACAGCATTTGTGTTGATGTAACTTGCCCGTGCTGGTTGGGATAATTCTTAAGAATTTCTCAATAGATGGCGCTGCCAACCCCGTAAGTTGGTTGTAAAAGGTGAAGGATAAATTCGGACATGAGACCACTTGTCACGGTAGCTTAAGTAAAGCATGTCCCGGCTTTAGGGACGGATGGATGCGGGTTCGAGTCCCGCTCGTGATTCAAATTTTTCCTTTACAAATTAATCGGTATTATTAATTGGTTTTGTGTATAAGCAAGTCAGCTATTTCAGATACTTCCAAAAAGCAGATCCAATTCCCGTGACAGCAAAGGTACAATAAAGGAAAACGGCCCAGAGAAGGGTCTAAACAAATGTAACTTATTATTATATCAGCCCCTCTTACTTATACATTTGTTATTTAACACCTCCCGCGACGCGAAAAGGAAAATGAGGATCCAGAAAAGTGTACTGCTTTAATCCAAGAAATGTCAGAAGCACGGACGTCCGTACTTCTTTTAATTGTTCATGAATTGTTATGAGAAACCTCAGCGTTCGACTGGTTTAACCGATTATAAAATCTCATCATCAACAGCCTGAAGACGTCCACTGCTGAACATAGAGCGCGCCACTTTGAGCAACTGCTCGCCTCCTACATTTATCGGCTCCCCGCGGCTTTCACCAGATCTTCGATCCACCGAGTAGGGGGCTGGCCTACGCTGCCTCTTCCAGCTCGTGGTCGCCACACACAAACATAAAACCTATTACTATATTAATAAAACTGTAACTGGGCTTTAAAATATTATTGACTGGGTATTTGAAAATTTTGATAACAATACCTACACTTTAAATAAATATGTATCCGACTGTTACTCACGAATAGCGAGCGAGCCAGGTTTCGAGCGTATATGCTCGAAACCTGGGGGCGTACCGTGAGCTCTTAGCGCGATTCAAAACCGAGCCTACACTGGATCGCTTGACAAAATCCCCATACAAATAAAACAAAGCGATCCAATATAGGCTCAGTTTTGAATCGCGCTAAGAGCTCACGGTACGGCCCCTGGTCGAGAAATTGACACACTATTCGTGAGTAACAGTCGGATACATATTTATTTAAAATGAATCACACTCATGAGAATTTTAAAACTAAAATACCTACGCTTCTTTATCGATACACAAGAACCAGTTTTTTTTTAAATTTTCGTCTGTCTATCTGTATGTTTGCCTGTCCCTTTAAACAAGCGTCACGCTGGACCTAATGAATGGATTTCGCTGAAATCGGTTGTATTTTTATGCAAGAATTTTTTGTGTGTAAATTAATTTTTTTAATCATACTCATCCTGGGAAGATAGAAGGGAAAGGGAAAAAGATAGGGGAAAAGGATGAATGGATGGGACGGCATTAGAAAGGAGGCAGGCGTGGTAGCCTGTCTTCCTTCGCCGGGGCGCACAGTGGCCGATATATCGAGCTTCCCTTTCATAGGATTTTCGAAAAAAAAAGTTGTAATTTTGAGTGTTTTTAGTATGCAGTTTTGTTGAGCACATCAAAACATTAAATAAATTTATGACTACAAGCTTTTTTTTTGAGTATTCATTGTAAAATATCAGTTTGAATATTTCAAATGTATGAAACCGGAATTTGTTTTCCTCATAACTTTTTTTTTTATCGTACGGTCAGGCTGGAATTGTTAGTCCCCCTTGCTGAGTCCAAGACGGAGCCACATGACTTTTGTCCTTGACCTCGGACGGCCACGTTTAGAAAATATGGATGAGTGAAAAATGCATGTTTTGACAATATTTGTCTACGGGTGATGTGCTTGAAACGGGGCAGTCCGAGGTCAAGGTCAAAGGTCATGTGGCTTCGTCTTAGACTCGGCAATAGGGACTAACAATTCCAGCCTTACCGTACGGTAAAATAAAAAGTTACGAGAAACATAACTCCGGTTTCATACATATAAAATGTTCAAACTGATATTTTATTATGAAAACTCGAAAAAAAAACTCGGCAACCATATACTTATACAACATTTTGCAGTTTTTAACATAATTGTATACTTAAAAGTGAAAAATTAGACGAGGACGAGAATTTAGGAGCCGTTTTCAAAAAAAAAATGAAAGAAAAAATCCAAAAACATAGGTATTTTTTGATAAAATACGCTCATTTTTAAGGTCAATAGATAAAAGAGATTGAGTTTTATCGGTATGGTAACAATAATGCTCAAAAAACTAATTTCTGGAAGCACATCGCCCATAGAACAATATTGTCAAAACATGCATTTTTCATTCACCCATATTTTCTAAACGTGGCCGTCCGAGGTCAAGGGCAAAGGTCGTGTGGCTTCGTCTTGGACTCGGCAAGGGGGACTAACAATTCCAGCCTGACCGTACGGTAAAAAAAAAAGTTATGAGGAACATAACTCCGGTTTCATACATATAAAATGTTCAAACTGATATTTTATTATGAAAACTCGAAAAAAAAACTCGGCAACCATATACTTATACAACATTTTGCAGTTTTTAACATAATTGTATACTTAAAAGTGAAAAATTAGACGAGGACGTGAATTTAGGAGCCGTTTTCAAAAAAAAATGAAAGAAAAAATCCAAAAACATAGGTATTTTTTGATAAAATACGCTCATTTTTAAGGTCAATAGATAAAAGAGATTGAGTTTTATCGGTATGGTAACAATAATGCTCAAAAAACTAATTTCTGGAAGCACATCGCCCATAGAACAATATTGTCAAAACATGCATTTTTCATTCACCCATATTTTCTAAACGTGGCCGTCCGAGGTCAAGGGCAAAGGTCGTGTGGCTTCGTCTTGGACTCGGCAAGGGGGACTAACAATTCCAGCCTGACCGTACGGTAAAAAAAAAAGTTATGAGGAACATAACTCCGGTTTCATACATATAAAATGTTCAAACTGATATTTTATTATGAAAACTCGAAAAAAAAACTCGGCAACCATATACTTATACAACATTTTGCAGTTTTTAACATAATTGTATACTTAAAAGTGAAAAATTAGACGAGGACGTGAATTTAGGAGCCGTTTTCAAAAAAAAATGAAAGAAAAAATCCAAAAACATAGGTATTTTTTGATAAAATACGCTCATTTTTAAGGTCAATAGATATAAGAGATTGAGTTTTATCGGTATGGTAACAATAATGCTCAAAAAACTAATTTCTGGAAGCACATCGCCCATAGAACAATATTGTCAAAACATGCATTTTTCATTCACCCATATTTTCTAAACGTGGCCGTCCGAGGTCAAGGGCAAAGGTCGTGTGGCTTCGTCTTGGACTCGGCAAGGGGGACTAACAATTCCAGCCTGACCGTACGGTAAAAAAAAAAGTTATGAGGAACATAACTCCGGTTTCATACATATAAAATGTTCAAACTGATATTTTATTATGAAAACTCGAAAAAAAAACTCGGCAACCATATACTTATACAACATTTTGCAGTTTTTAACATAATTGTATACTTAAAAGTGAAAAATTAGACGAGGACGTGAATTTAGGAGCCGTTTTCAAAAAAAATTAAAGAAAAAATCCAAAAACATAGGTATTTTTTGATAAAATATGCTCATTTTTAAGGTCAATAGATAAAAGAGATTGAGTTTCATCGGTATGGTAACAATAATGGTCAAAAAACTGATTTCTGGAAGCACATCACCCATAGAACAATATTGTCAAAACATGCGTTTTTCATTCACCCATATTTTCTAAACGTGGCCGTCCGAGGTCAAGGTCAAAGGTCATGTGGCTTCGTCTTGGACTCGGCAAGGGGGACTAACAATTCCAGCCTGACCGTACGGTAAAAAAAAAAGTTATGAGGAAAACAAATTCCGGTTTCATACATTTGAAATATTCAAACTGATATTTTACAATTAATACTCAAAAAAAAAAAGCTTGTAGGCATAAATTTATTTAATATTTTGATGTGCTCAACAAAACTGCATACTAAAAACACTCAAAATTACAACTTTTTTTTTCGAAAATCCTATGAAAGGGAAGCTCGATATATCGGCCACTGTGGGGCGGGCCAACTAGCACTATATAAACGCAGTAGTGACACTTCCAATGTAGGGGTGTTCCGATACTAGTACTTATAGGTGGTAGGACTTTTACTAGGTGGTAGGACTTGTAACGTTGTGGCTAGCATAGAACACTAAATAAATAATATTTACTAACTATTTGTACAATAACTAAATCCTACATAAATATAATCTAAAACACTTATATTCTAATAAAGCGGAACCCGTGTCGCGCCGTGTTTTAAGTGCACTCGAGATTTGGTTTCGTGCATCGCTGCCTGCGCTTGAGCGGTCAGCGCGGACCCCTAAACGCAAAAACCTGTTTCGGAAAGAAATCACGAGCCCAGTCTAGCTGGCGCATCGGCAGAACGCATTTTGCTACTTCAGAGCGCGGTCATGCCGCTCTGCTGACTAAAATTTAACATAAAAATTACGTTTTAGTGTTGGGAATCCCTCTAGGGTGAGTTACCAATCTAATAAATTTGCTCATTGTGTTTTCTGCGCCTATTTCAACTGTAAAGCTGTTCTGCCTCGCTTAAAACTTCACCCGGCCTACCTAGTTATTTAGTTATTTCTTCTACTGCTAGTCACTGGACGATGCTTGTACTCGCGCTACCTTTTAGATGTGGCTTGGCAGAACGGTGGTAACCTATATGGAACGAGCTTAACACCCGGGTCTCTTCCAGGATTCTTCCCTACCCTAACGAAGTACCCCTGAGGACTACTACTATGCCTACCTGTGCGTGTAGCCTCGACGATCGGCAGGCCTACCTACGCGGGTACCTAATCTACCCCCCGCGACTTGGAAGCCATCCACATCTGGAACACGGAGGAAGAACGGGCCGTACTATATTAGGCAGCGAGTGCAAGGCCAGTGACTCTTTTCTTCAATAAAGTGCCGAGTGCGGGCAGTGCGGCTGTGTAACATACAAGGCTACTTTTATTTCCCACCCCTGACCTACCTATCTGTGGTAGTGCCGCTTCCCGGCAAACGCCGCAGTGGCGCCCCTTAACGTGGAAAGTTACATAGCCTAGCTGTCTGCACTCGTACTAAATAACTAGGATTTTAGCCGTTGGTTACTTTGAACGTGTGAACGGAGCGGTGATCCAGCGAACTGGTACGTACCTACCTACATTGTATTTATTGTAATATTTTCTAGTGTGTTCTAATATTGCTTTTTCATAAATGCCAATCAATTTTATGTAAACTGTTACGTATATAATTAAAAGTGTACAGTTATAATAAAACTAAATCTAGCTAAGTATTAAAAAAAAATCTTGTACATTATCTACAATTAAAATTTTTTTTTTCACGTAACAGTTCGCAATTTATTTCACAGTCATTTTGCACGCATTCATTTATTTTATTCAATCACCAATTCGTAGTTAGATTATTTTGTAACAGACAGCTATTTCATCCTGAGGCGCTCGGCAGTTGCAGTCTACATAGTTTAAAAATAAAAGAGGTTTTGTATTTAGACATCATTTTTTTTTACTTTCATTGCATTCTTTCATTTTATTTCATACTTGCCTAACTGATTATAATTTATAATGGAAACTCACCCTATAAAATTCCTGCTATTAAATAAAAACGAGCTTGCCTATGAAGTGCAAATTAGAGGCGAAGAGCCTGCTTCAACTGTTTTAAAGCTAAGAAACCAAATTAATAAATTAACTGATAAGATACCTTCGGATGATATACAGGAATCGGGCATTGATTCCGAGACAGATTATGATGGCGTTTCCCTATCGTTCAAAGAATTATTTTCGCGTATTAAGCTACTCCAAGATAAATTCGACGCAAACCTTTTCGAGCGCACTAAAGCTTTGGCAAACCACATTTACTATCGATTGAGCCGAATAGATAAAACTGATATCGTGGAGAAGGTTGCTAAGCTACAAAAGGAATTTAATATTCAGTACACATTATTATCTAAGATCGCTCAAAGCACCTCCTCAAGTGCTACAATGTCGGCGGAGCCGACTAATTCTGCTCAACCGATATTTGTTACTGCTCCATCAGGTGACTCGCTTGGCTGTGAGCGTCATCACATATCCGACTTACAGAAGCTAAAGTTCAATGGGAGGTCCTGTGTGCATGTATTTATACAGAAGGTGAATGATTTTTGCATATCTAGGAATGTTTCACAAAAAAGAATATTATCTTATGCCACGGAAATTTTTACTGACCACGCATTACATTGGTACCGCAGTATAAGCAATGAGATCAGTAGTTGGGACGATCTAACTAAACAACTCATTGCCGACTTTGGCCAATTCGATTATGACTACCGACTCATGTCAGAAATTCGTAGCCGTACACAGGGTGATTCTGAAAACATTGTAATTTACCTAGCAATAATGTCTGAACTTTTCTCCAGAATGACTAAACCGGTTTCTGAATCGGATAAATTAGAAATACTTCTACACAACATTAGGCCCTGTTATGCGAATGTTCTAGCATCGCATGGTACCAACATTGATTCAATAGATACTCTTCGATCACTGTGTCGCAACTTCGAGAGGATACAGGCCTTGTCTGCTCAATTTCGTGAACCACCAAGAGTGACTACGGAAACTCTAGCCCCTGACCTAGCGTTTTCGAAACCACAAGAATCAAACTATAAACCCTACAATAAACAGAGTTACTATCCTAACAAATTTAATTATAATAATTATCGTAATACTACGGCTGGGTCAAGTCAAACCTATTACAATAAACCTGGTTCTAGCAAATCTACTAATCAGAAACCTGTCGGTGGTAGTTCAGCTCCTATGGCATCTATAAATACTGGCATACAAAGGAATGGTAAGCGCTTTTGCCCTAGATGTCGCACCAATTCACATACCTTACTACAGTGCAGGCAGGAACGCTTCCTGATTTGTTTTAAGTGTGGAAAAAAGGATGTTAGGTATCCTGACTGCCCAAATTGTAATCCTGCTAAGTCAACTTCAAAAAACTAGATAATTTGGATTGCTGTAATAAAGCTGAATTAAAAACTACTGAGTCAGAGTGGAAGGAGTGGTTGAATTTCATTAAAATCTTTTCTTCAAGTTATTCTATTGCATCAATCCTAGACCGTAAACCTGATAATGATGTGCGTCCCTATGTTACTGTTAAAGTAGGTAGCATAAGTATTTGTGGCTTACTTGATTCAGGGTCAGCTGTCACCATACTCGGAAATGATTCTCATCTACAACTACTAGCGTCTGGACTAACTCTGGTTAACGATGCAGTTCCTAAATGCTTTGTTGCTGCTGGTGGTCAAAAATTGTCACCCATGGGATACATTAATCTACCGGTATCTTTTGAAAATAATTTCCATGTGTTGAGAGCTTATGTGGTACCATCAGTTAAGTCAACATTGATACTAGGCATAGATTTCTGGCAAAAATTTGACCTATGCCCTAAATTTCTAAGTTCTATAACCCTAACTAATAACATTGAGAACAGCATAGCTGATATTAAGATATTTCCTGGAATGCTACACTCTTATAATGAGCTAACGGAAGCTCAACGCGTTACTGCTGACAACGTCGTTGAACAATTTAAAGATATCTCTACTGAGAAGTGTGGTTTAGGTCGTACACACCTAGTTGAGCACTGTATCGACACAGGTGAGTCTACTCCTATAAGGCAGCGCTATTATCGACTATCCCCGGAAAAACAGCGAATCTTGGCTAAGGAACTAGATGAAATGCTTCTTATGGGTGTGGTCGAACCTTGCGAGAGTCCCTGGTCGTCTCCAGTCTTACTAACTCCAAAGAAAGATGGCTCCTTACGATTTTGCTTAGACAGCCGTAAATTAAATGCTGTGACAAGGAAGGATGCCTATAAACTGCCATATGTCTCTGAAATACTGGACAACTTAAAAAACGCTCGTTTTCTTACTAGCATCGATCTTTCTCGAGCTTACTGGCAATTACCAATTTCAGAACGTGACCGAGATAAAACTGCGTTTTATATCCCTAATCGAGGAACGTTCCGTTTCGTCACTGTTCCATTTGGGTTGACTAACGGACCTGCTACCCAACAGAGACTAATGGATCTGCTCTTTTATGGTCCTGAATTCGAGAACTCAGTTTCTGTGTTTCTCGACGATATAATTGTAATATCTCCTGATTTTCAGAGTCATATTGCACTCCTCCTGAAAGTCCATAAAAAACTAAAAATGGCTAACCTCACTATAAATTTTGAGAAGTCTCAGTTTTTTAGAAATGAACTTAAATATCTTGGATATGTAGTAAATTCTCAAGGCCTGCATGTTGATCCTGGCAAAGTTGAGGCTATCCTTAATTTTCCTGTGCCCACTAACAAAAAAGAGGTAAAAAAATTTCTCGGTACCGCGTCGTGGTACAGAAGATTCGTGCCGAAATTTAGTACGATTGCTGCCCCCTTAAATAACTTAACTTCTACTGGCATAAAAGCTAAATCTTTTGATTGGACCAAAGAGGCTGATGATGCTTTTTGTAAACTCAAGGAATGTCTGGTATCTGCTCCCATCCTATCTTGCCCTAACTTCGATTTACCATTTGAAGTTCATACCGACGCCAGCGATTACGGAGTAGGTGGTTTGCTAACACAGACTATTGATGGCGTAGAACATCCTATAGCCTACATAAGTAAATCTCTTTCTGCTCAGGAAAGAAATTATAGCATCACTGAAAGGGAAGCTCTAGCAGTTCTATTAGCACTCGAACACTGGAGATGCTACTTAGAAAACGGTCTAAAATTCATTGTCTACACTGATCATTCTGCACTTAAATGGTTTCTAAACCTCAATAACCCTACTGGTCGTCTCGCTCGCTGGGGTGTTAGACTGTCATCTTTCAATTTTGAAATAAAGCACCGTCGTGGCATTGATAATGTCATACCGGATGCTTTGTCACGTGCTTGTCCAATTTCTGCCATAGATACATCCCCCAATGCTACTAATACAACCGATGAGTGGTACCTAAATATTTACCATGGATGTCAAAATTCTCCCACTTCATTTCCTAATTACCTTGTAAAGAATGACAGGCTCTATCGTCTCATGAAGAGCAAGTGTACACTAACACAAGAGTTTGATTGGAAAGAAGTTGTACCTTTTGAAGCTAGAGAGGCTATAATCACAGAAAATCACGCAGAACTTATTGCCGGACACTTGGGCATATTCAAAACATATAAACGCTTAGCTCTAAAATATTACTGGCCTGGGATGCATGCTGATGTGGTCAGAAAAGTTACTTCTTGTGATACTTGTATTGCTCATAAGCATCAGAACCATGCTACTTTAGGTGAAATGGGAAGACCTAAAAATTGTTCTAGGCCATTCCAAGTTTTGAGTATTGATCTAGTAGGTCCTCTGCCAGTGTCCAGAAAACAAAATACTTTTATACTGGTTGTTACTTGTTGTTTCAGTAAATATTGCCTATTATTTCCAATTAGACGTGCTACTGCGGAAATTGTCACTAAAATCTTAGAGGAAGATGTGTTTTTGGTCCATGGAATTCTATCTACTTTGGTCTTGGACAATGGAAAACAATTTGTCAGTAATACTCTAAAGCAAATGCTATCGAAATATAAAGTCCCTCACGTTCACTTCACACCTAAATACACACCTCACGTGAATACGGTTGAGAGATATAATAAAACAATTATGACTGCAGTTTCACCCTCATTTCAAATGATCAGCGAATTTGGGACACGCTATTACCTAAAATCCAATTTGCAATCAACAACTCTGTGAATGAAGTGACAGGCTACACACCGTCATTCTTAGTGTATGGTCGTGAGTTGGTCAGCTGCGGTTCTCACTATACTAACACCGAACCTACTGATATCGACAATTTAATTTTCCAACCACGGGATCAGTATGCTGAAAATATAGGAACGCTTTCTACCATATTTGATAAAGTTCAAATAGCCTTATTACAAGCCCACAGCAGAAATTGCAAAACGTATAACCTTCGAAAGAAACCTGCGGAATTTAAGATAGGTGATGTGGTGTGGCGAAAAACATTTTATCAAAGCGACAAGGACAAGTATTTCAACAAGAAACTTGCACCTAAGTATTTAAAATGTAAGGTGATTGCTAAAAAATCACCATTAGTCTACGATCTTGCTGACATGAGCGGTAATTTTCTGGGAACATGGCACATTAAAGACATAAAACTAATAAACTATAAAGAATAAAACAAATAAATAAAAAATTACTATTGAAATATATTAATAAATTAATTGTAAATTCCTACTTTTTAAAATCGCAATTACCTACCGAATTTTAAATCAACCTAGGTAATGAAATGAAATATAATATTTATTGTAGATTATTGAAAATTTTTACTTTTAAAAATTACAATGACCTACTTAATTAATTTTAATCAATGAAATGTATAGTATAAGATTAATTGTTTATACATCATTGTTGTACATTTTTTTATTGAAAAAAAAAGTTACAATGAATTAATTTTAATAAGGAATGTTGCTATATTTTAATCTAAACGTTTTTATTTTATTTTATTTTAAAAATAATAATACTACTAATTACACTACAAGCTTAATGAAATTATAACGTAAAGTACTCTGCTCATTTTGATACTTACCAGCTACCTATAGTTGTAAAACAACAATATTACTGTTATGAGTTAGCATGTTCTGTAAAACAAGTTAACTCTGTATGTAAGGGTCTTTTGGCACCTCTAAGTGACTGTAGACTACTTTGGATGGAATAATAGTAGAAGACGAATGTATGTATAGATGTATGAATGAGCATGGAAGTAGGACAGTACTATAGATTTTTAGTGTAGCGAGTCGGATTTTTCATAATAGGAAAAATCCTATGCCTTTTCGCGGGGTACTGTAACGTTGTGGCTAGCATAGAACACTAAATAAATAATATTTACTAACTACTCAAGTTGCGACGGACCGAAAGGACGTTTTTAAAAAAATACAAAAATTAATTTAAAATTTAAATGATGTATTTTCAAAGCGAATGACGAACAAAGACTGGCTTAATAAAGAGACACAAATCCTTAGAACTAAAAGTGCAGTGTCGACAAAACACGGTGGTCATTGCGTGGGCGCCCCTATGCAGCGATACAGATGGTGCCACGCGATGACGTAACTCCTCCCTCATCAAGCTCGAGATCATCTGAGGGTGTATCTCGAGACCTAATCACATTTCTAAATCTATGCCTTAAAACTATGGTTACAGCGACCGATATTATAACTAACCATAAAACTAAGTTTCCTATGCTAACGCCTCTAAAAATGCTTTGATATTTTTCACTATCACTAAGTTCACTATCACTAATAATTTCACTCTTACTTTTCTGCAATAAGTAATTCAAGAACCTGACGTCAGCGAGATCTATTCCATTGAGATTGACTGGCTTGCTCCATATGTTGTTACAGTTATTTATTCTTGGTAATTGTAACATCGGTAATTTCTTGAATATCACTTCCTTCCCATGTGTTTGATGTCTTCTCAGGGTTACACCCTTGACCTTGACACTGCAATCGTCATTCAGGGTTACAAGGTACGTCCCACGGATGGTTTCTTGTGTTATATCATTTTCGCAGTAATTGGTAAGTAGCGTTTCGACCTTGGTATAGACTATCCAGCGATTGGGCTGCACGGGATCAATCTTCACATCATCAATAACAACGGGAATGGAATGACAGCTGGTGATGTTGGTGGAGAATTGGAGAAGCTCCGTGACGCAGTCATCGTTTGTCAGCGGCAGGGCATCATTCTCGAAACACAGGAATCGGTCCTCATCGATTTCAAGACATGGTTGGGAGAGCGATTTCGTTTTCAAACCTTTCACAAGGATATATGGATACTTGGGCAGGATAAGGGTGGTTTGGCCTTGACTAGCGTTAAATATTGGTATTGGTATCAATTTATAATAGTTGTATATTTCGTTTCTAATCAATGGTATCTGCATTACAAATGTAATCTGATTTTGTTTGATATACGCTTTTATTTCTATACATTGTTCTATTTTCACCACATTTTCTAAACTGGCAGGAAACAGTAATTTATCCGATTTCTCTATTTCTATTAACAATTGTAATAGTTCGTCCGTATCTACAATTGACTGGTGTAACACTTTAATTCTACTAAAAGCAACTGCCGTTTCAATCTCATTTAATCTGATGTAGAGCGTTTGAAAATTATGGAGAAAAGCATTATATATATGAATTATTTCGTGGGTGTTCTGATGAACCCTAGTTATATTCGTAAAAGATTCTATTTCCCGAAAGCTCTGTTCTATTTTAATAAAGTTGCTCATAGTAGAATTGGCTATGTTGGTAAAGGTACCCACCACTTCGGCGACAATTGTCATTTTCTTGGCCATAGCATCCTGTTTTGTTTTTAATTTATTAATTAATGTTTCGTACATGATTGCATCATCATTATCCAGATTGCCTGTAATTGATTTTACAATAGTGCCAAGAGGATTTATTAGACCACGTTTAACTCTAGATAAAGGAATTAACTGCTTATATTTATCGAAAGTTATATTCATTATATAATCTGTTTGTTTTTCAACTTCAATAAAATCCAAATCTATTATTTTACTTTGGCGTTTGTGGAAATCGTTTTTAAGTGATACGTACCTGTTTATATTTAATTTCAATTCTTCATATATTAAGCTTAAATCTAATATCTTGATAACTGTCCATTTATCATGGCTGACGGCCGCTTGACCTTCCCGAATGGGCAGTAATCCCGGGTTCTCATCAATCGGGTGCAGTAGAAGGGCCTGGCTTTGGATCGCTTGGATCACCAGAAGTGTTAACCTGTGGAGGGCGTTTAATGTCTTTAATGGGAACCTTAGTAGTGCGGTTATGTGTGGTGACTGATACGACATTCCTATGGATCGTGCCTGTGACTTCGGCCTTCTGGTAACGTGGTTTGTCCTTGCTACGCCTAGTATTTACTCCCTTAATGTATACCGTATCACCTACGTCCACGTTAAAATTGGTTTCACCTCCGCGTTTTTGTATTATGTTTTGTTTTTTCTTAATTATTTTGTCTGTCAGATATTCGTACAAATGCTTAGTTCGTTTAACGTGTTCTTTAACAAGCTGTTGTGTAAACTGCTTATTAAAATCGACCGCAAAAGTGTCGTTAGATTGGGTATGGCCAAAAACTACTTCGAAAGGCGTTAGTTCTGTCGTTGAATGGATTGTATGATTGTAGGACATAACTGCATATGTCATGACGGATGCAGCGTCGGTAATTTTGTGTTCGTATTTTGCAATTCGGTATATCTCGGTAATGGTGGAGTGAAATCTTTCAATTAGGCCCATAGAATTAGGATAATGAGGTGTGCCGATATGAAAATCGATTTTATAAAATGTTAGCATTTCTTTCATAAGGATGTTATTAAATTCCACGCCAGGGTCCGAGCTTATTCTGCCAGGGATACCGTAAAATGAAAAGTATTTTATTAAGGCTCTGATAACCTCTGGAGTTGACCTGCTGTTTATCTCAATAGCCTGACCCAGTTTGCTAAAGGCATCAATGACAGTAAGGTAAGTTTTTCCTTCTATGGTAAATGTATCAATGAATATTTCTTGGAATGGTTTTATTTGGGTTTGGGTTAACTGTAATTCTGGTTTCAAGGGTTTACGATCATACTTCATCTTTTTACACACGTCGCATCCATTTATGATACTAGCAACCGTCTGATCCATATTAGTCCAAAAGAACGTACGCCTCAGGTGTACGAGGGTTTCCTTGATACCCCTATGGGAGTTTTTGCCAGTGTGGTACTTAAGGATAATATCACGCTGTTCGTTCTCGTCATCTACATACACTATCCTTTCTGTACATTCGTACAAACTCACGGAACCCTTCTTGAAAAGTGTCGCGGTCGTAGTGGAAAATTGTTTGCGGTGAATTTCGCTCTCGAAGTAGAAGAAATATTTAGTTTTGGGCTTGATGTATTCCAGGAGGAATTTCTTAATAAGATCCGGATTATCTACAGGTAAGTGAACTTCTAATATCTTTTGTGATGGCCTTGACAAATTTTTAACCGTCATTTCATTTCTGTTCCAGGTGTATACCAGTATCTGATTCGGCTTGGTGTCTACAGCTTCCTGCAAAATAAGTATGCCTTCTGTATCTAAGTCTCGAGCGGAGTGTACTGTGTCCTCACTACTTGCTTTCTCAGATGCCGTTACCGTGCTACTATCTACAGATGGAACCGCGTATGGAGATTGTCTGTCATTAATTCCATCGATACTCAAGGTTTTTTCTGAGTCAGATACCGATAATGTTGACTCTGACTGGTTCTCCTTTTTAGTTTCGTTTTGCATGCTACCTATCCGTGAGATTTCGTTCACAACTTCCTCCAGATCACGCTGAAGCTTTTGTTCCCTTTCATCTAAATTTACTTTCATTGACACATCATCATCCTGGCCTAAAGCATTTATTCTTATCCTAGACAATGCATCCGCGTTAGAATTCTGCTTCCCGTTTTTAAACACGACATCAAAGTCAAACTCTGCCAAACGCAGTTTCCATCTCGTAATCTTACTATTTGGTTCGTCTATTGATTTCAGCCAAGCCAAGGGTCTATGGTCTGTATAGATAGTAAATCTTTTTCCATACAAATAGGGGCGGAAATGCTTCACAGCCCAAATGATCGCTAACATTTCTTTCTCTATTGTACTATATCTTGTTTCGGCTTCGTTCAAGGTCCTACTTGCAAACGCTATGGGCTTATCGCCGCCGATGGGGCCCTGTGAAAGCACCGCACCAAGTGCGAAGTTTGACGCGTCGGTAGTGAGAATAAAGGGCTGAGTAAAGTCTGGAAACTGCAAGAGTGGAGCATTGGTCAAAAGCTCTTTACACCTTTCGAATGCATCAATATACTCTTTGGTTATTTCGATTCTATTTCTTTTTTTGAGGCAAGATGTTAATGGTTGGGTTATTTTGGCGAAATCTTTGATAAATTTCCTATAGTAACCGACCAGACCAAGAAAGCTCTTGATTTCAGTGGTTGTTCGAGGCAGAGGAAATTGCAAAACTGCTTTTATTTTGTCATTGTTGGGCTTAAGGCCCTCTTTGGTGATGGTATGCCCTAAGTACAGGACCTCCTTTCTAAGGAACTCACATTTGTCAAGGGTGACCTTCAGATTGGTCTCTCGGAGCCGGTCAAATATCTTGCGCAGTTTTGAAATATGGTCTTGTAGGCTAGTTGAGTATACAATTATATCATCTAGGTATACTAGGCAATGGATGCCCTGTAGGCCTCGCAGCACATTATCCATGGCCCTTTGGAATGTAGCCGGTGCCGTCTTCAAACCAAAGGGCATGCGTTTAAACTCGTAGTGTCCTGATTGTGTTGTGAATGCGGTTTTGGGTCTGTCGGCGGCCTTGACCTCAATTTGGTGGTAGCCAGAAGCGAGGTCTATTGTACTGAAATACGTGGATTTACCTAATTTATCAAAAAGGTCAGTGATGTTAGGCAAGGGGTATTTGTCGTCGACCGTGATTTCGTTTAGACGACGGTAATCTATGACCATCCTAAACTTCTTTTCACCTGATGCGTCTAATTTCTTAGGCACCAAGTGAACCGGTGCACTCCAAGGTGAGTGAGATTCCTGTATGACGTTATCTTTTAAAAGGTTGTCAACCTGCTTTTGTATTTCTTCGTTTTGAGTATGAGGGTGTCTATAAGGTCGAATGTAGATTGGGTTTTCGTTAACCGTGCGTATCTCGTGTTTGACCTGATTCGTGAATGATAAAGGGATCTTATCGCAATAAAATATATCGCGATATTCATGACATAACCTAGAAATACTTTCACGTTCCTCTCCATTTGTGTGTTCTAGCCTTAATTTTGATAAGTTTTCTTGCAATGCTTCGTCTATCTCACAATTATCAGTCACAAAATTTACCTGGCACTCATCGCCTTCAAACACTGTTACATCAAGTGGTTCCGCAAATGTAATCGTCGCGGTTTCGTCAGATATATTTTGTATGACCGTTGCTGCGAAGAAATTCTCGCATTTGACAAGGGCAGCGGGCATACGTACTCCTTCGCTAAACTCCGTAAAGTCTAAGATCGCATCACCGTTCTGAAAGTTGGTTGGTACTTTGACACGCGTTTCACATCTGGGCTCTAAAATAATTTCGTATGGGGGTGTGTATATTATGGGTATCGCGGCGTTATGTGTGTGTAGAACTTGGTTCTTCATGTCAATGTTGGCGGCTAATTTCTTAAGTAGGTCAGATCCTATGAGTCCGTCATACCTATTGTCCACGTCATAAACAAAGAACTTGTGAGCAAGTGTGCTCTTGAATGTTTTTAGCAGTGGGATGCATATAACTTCATCGTGAACACTTTGTGCGTGAGTACTGACCACTGTAAACGGCTCATATTGTTTATACTCGCTGAAAAATTCTTCAGCCTTGGTGGGGCTAATAAAAGATCTACTACTTCCGGTGTCAATGAGAAACTTCGATTTTATTTCAGGAATTTCTACATGAGGCAACTTTAAAATGCTGTCGCAATAGTTAAGGTTTATCATTTCGCCGTGTCGTTGGAGGCAGCTATCTGAAAATTTTCAGGTGCGGCATCATCGGCGGTGTGGTCGGAGCTCTCTTGGTAATTATAACCGGTAGGGAAAGGGAAGCCTTCTGTACAGTCAGTTGTTTGTAATTCATAACAGTTAAAGTCATTGCTATCAGTATAAAAGTCATTTGGGTTAGGTTCTTCATTGTAAAATAATTCATTTGTTACCATATTTTGTCTTACAGGTGCCGTGCGCATTGAAACGTCGGTATCAACAAAATTCGGCTTAGGCGCTGATTGCTGTTGGTTTTGTATACCGAATTTTGGTTGGTATGAGTTTGGCTGCTGTTGATTCAGGATGCCGAATCTGAACCCTGTTTGTTGCGGAATACCGAACTTATAACCGCCATATTGGTACGGCGGGCGCATGTGTTGCGCGGGGCCTGGGTTGAAGCTTCTTTGTGGCATCATTTGTGGTGCTCCGTGTCGGAAACCTTGAGGGGCGGTGAACCTATTTTGTGTCACAGCATTAAAGTTTGGTCTAAAACCAAATGAGTTCTGATTTTGTGGGATACCGAACTTAAAGTTATGTTGCACAGGCTGGCTGAACGGAGGTCGGAAATCGTTAGTCATGGGCCTTGAGAGGTTTTGAGTAGTTGGCTGAAACGCGCCAGCTGGTTTCTGCTTGCCATTTTTCGCGTTATATTGTTGTAGAAAATTCACTTCTTCAGTAACCACGCTTAAAGCATGCTCTAAATTAAAACAACTCTTCAAACGCACTATACGAATCATGTCTTCCGGTAAGTTAAATAGAAATACGTTCAAGGCTGTATTGTTATAAATAATCATTTTAGCAGCTTTAACTCCTTGATCAAAAAGTAAATTCAATTTAGCAAACAAAGAACTTCTAACATTCTGAATTCGATGGCAAAACTGGATATATGACTCGCCCTGTTTTATTTTTAAACCCTCAAGTTCAATTGCAATACACTCTTCCGAGCGTGGATCGCCAAAATGTTGGATCAGAATTTCTTTAAGTTCACGCCATACCGTTATATTTTGGTGGTCACTAAGCAGAGACGCAGCTCTGCCCGTAAGTCTGCTCGTAATACAATGGTATACATACAGGTTCTGTGCTAAATTACCTTCGATCTGAAAAGCTTTTGTTACATATTCACACTTGGAAATGAACAGGTTCAATAACTTCTCATCACCATCATACTTAGGTATAATACATAAAAATTCTTTAGGAATTACCTTTATTTGCTCCATTCTGATTATCGTAAACGATTTATCTAGTCAATATATTAATTAAAACCGATTTCAATAATCGCTAAACACTATAACTTATCAGTTCTAACTAATTAATCACGAATATTACGATACTTGTATCAAACAAAATCAGATAGACGCAATTAACTAGGCCGACGAGTTGGGGTCGGAAAAAGAGGCCAGGGAGTAATGAAAAACAGGAGTGAAAAGTTTTACTCACAATCTGCTCAATCCCATGTCCTCTGGTGAGTCTGTTCTCGTTGAAACATCCAAGGTCAGGCACACAGACTGTTCACAGTTGAACTATCCAACGTGCGCGCGCGTCGCGGGAGAGTAATTTATTTGGTTCGAGGATTTCCGAATTTTGAACCGATCGACGCGAGGTACCGATTTTTGGGGGCCTTGCAGCGTCACCGGAAGCAGGATTGCGGAAATCCTACCGGCTGCGCCACTCAAGTTGCGACGGACCGAAAGGACGTTTTTAAAAAAATACAAAAATTAATTTAAAATTTAAATGATGTATTTTCAAAGCGAATGACGAACAAAGACTGGCTTAATAAAGAGACACAAATCCTTAGAACTAAAAGTGCAGTGTCGACAAAACACGGTGGTCATTGCGTGGGCGCCCCTATGCAGCGATACAGATGGTGCCACGCGATGACGTAACTAACTATTTGTACAATAACTAAATCCTACATAAATATAATCTAAAACACTTATATTCTAATAAAGCGGAACCCGTGTCGCGCCGTGTTTTAAGTGCACTCGAGATTTGGTTTCGTGCATCGCTGCCTGCGCTTGAGCGGTCAGCGCGGACCCCTAAACGCAAAAACCTGTTTCGGAAAGAAATCACGAGCCCAGTCTAGCTGGCGCATCGGCAGAACGCATTTTGCTACTTCAGAGCGCGGTCATGCCGCTCTGCTGACTAAAATTTAACATAAAAATTACGTTTTAGTGTTGGGAATCCCTCTAGGGTGAGTTACCAATCTAATAAATTTGCTCATTGTGTTTTCTGCGCCTATTTCAACTGTAAAGCTGTTCTGCCTCGCTTAAAACTTCACCCGGCCTACCTAGTTATTTAGTTATTTCTTCTACTGCTAGTCACTGGACGATGCTTGTACTCGCGCTACCTTTTAGATGTGGCTTGGCAGAACGGTGGTAACCTATATGGAACGAGCTTAACACCCGGGTCTCTTCCAGGATTCTTCCCTACCCTAACGAAGTACCCCTGAGGACTACTACTACGCCTACCTGTGCGTGTAGCCTCAACGATCGGCAGGCCTACCTACGCGGGTACCTAATCTACCCCCCGCGACTTGGAAGCCATCCACATCTGGAACACGGAGGAAGAACGGGCCGTACTATATTAGGCAGCGAGTGCAAGGCCAGTGACTCTTTTCTTCAATAAAGTGCCGAGTGCGGGCAGTGCGGCTGTGTAACATACAAGGCTACTTTTATTTCCCACCCCTGACCTACCTATCTGTGGTAGTGCCGCTTCCCGGCAAACGCCGCAGACTTTTCTGCAAAGTTCGCCTAGGTAGGTACCACCGCTTTGCCAGTTATTCTGCCGCCAAGCAGTAGTGTGCAAGCACTACTGTGTTCCGGTTTGAAGGGCTCTGTAGCTAGTGAAATTACTGGGCAAATGAGACATTACGAACTGATCTCACAGTCTAGAAAACTTTTTTAGGCTGTGTGATGTCTCAGGATGACGTGCGCAGTGCGCAGTGTCACGCGAAGCTTTAATTTGGAGTTCCGGGTGACACTGCAATCTGTTACGGGCGGCCGTGTCGCTTAACACCAGACGAACGACTCGCTCGTCACGTCATTCGATAACATAAAAAAAACTTGTATCAGAAAGAAAGTACTTGTATCGAATATCATCCTTAGTGTTTGAATGTCTGATTCTTCGCACCAAAAAACTTGGAAATTTAGTTTAGTCAAGGAAACAACAAAACTTTGCTGCAATAAGGTAATTTTCTTTATTTTTTCAATAAAAAATATGTATCGATATGAGTAGGTATCGATACTTTTAGGGTATTCATACGAGTATTACGGTTTAAGAATTTATTTCTCAAAAGAATTACAAAAAATTCACTTACAGAGAAAGAACAGTTTTAAGTTATAAAATTAATGTGCCGTTGGGCGTAGCGTTAACATACATAATATAACAAATATTCAAAGCGTTTGAAATAACAACAATGGATAAGTATTACGTACTTTTATAAACTTACATGTAATGTAGGTAGTTGCATCAGAGGAGCCAGTTGCACGATCGATCAGTAAGTTTGTGGAGGGTAGGTATTAAAAGAACTGGCGGCCGGGTCACCGGTAGACTTCGGCCACGGCCGGTAAATTGTTAGGGTTTGTTTGTTAGGGTTGTTTGTACAATGCTGAGTTTACTTTATAAATTAGTTCAGATACTTTTGGAAAGTTTATGTTATTATGAAGTTAATTTCGTATGCAATTATATTTTATGGTGATGTTTTATATATGGAATATTTATTAGGTATATTTATATTATTACATTAGTTATGCTGTGCTGTAGTATGATCACTTAATTAAGGCTTCTGAATGAAAATATTATTTTTTTAGAAATTTTAATTCAATATTATTAGCCGCAGTTTTAACTAACATTTTTTTTTGTAATTTCGGTGTAGGTATCTGAATGTTTGATTAGCTAGATGACTTTTTGGTACAGATTTATTTGATTTATTATAATGTGAAAAAATGTTTCTTAGGGTTTATTGATATTAGATTTACAATTTTGTATACGTTATTTTTAAATACTTTTTTTTTCTTTGTAAAATTAATTTTATTTTGTAATATTTACTAACGTATGCTTTTTATTTAATTATAATTAAATTTATTTGGACTACATGCTTCACTGAATAGCTGAGAAATCTTTTAAGACATGTGATTTTAAGACTTTTTTGAAGACGTACAGCGATTTAATTTCTTTTATATCTTTAGGTAAATTATTATACAACTTGCCCCCTTCATACATTATGTTTTTTTTTCCATAGTTAGTTCTAGGTCTTTTTAAACAAATGTCGTGTGCTTGCCTCGTTAAGCGTTTTTGGATCTGTATTCTTTTTGTGAAGCTAATCTGTGAATGGATATCTTTAGTTAAGATTTTCCTGACCAGAATACACGTATTATACCTGTATGTTTGAGTTAAAGTCATAAATTTCGTTTCTTTATAGATTTTTACAGAAGATGTTAAGTAGTCATAATGGAACAACGTTTTAATTATTTTATTTTGTGCTCTTTGCAATACTTGTAAGTTTGTTTTAGCTGCCGCTCCCCAAACTTCAATTAAGTAGTCTATGTGAGATTTAACCATACAATTGTAAATAGTGTACCGCACCCGTTTTGGGAGACATCGTGCTATGCTTCGAAGTGATCCTGCTAAAGAAGTTAGTTTGCTTCGTATTTTGTATATGTGCGGTTTCCACGACAGTTGAGTATCTAGGATTAAGCCAAGATATTTTTCTTTATCAACCTTGTTTATTATTTCCCCGTTAATAGTTAGAGGAGGGTATGGGCTAATCTTTTTATTTTTTGCGGTAAATATTATAAAGTTTGTTTTTGATGTGTTTATTGTTAGTAAATTAGATTGCAGCCAGGTATGTAAGAGGTTTAAATCGTGTTGTGCTTGTTCTACGATTGAGACTACTGAATAACCAGAGTAAAATAGGCTAGTGTCATCAGCATACAGCGTGATGTCTCCTTTAAGGCCTATGTCCTGTACACTATTTATATAGAGCAAAAAAAGTAATGGGCCGAGGATAGAACCTTGGGGCACACCGTAGGTGATCAATCTAGGTGCACTTTGAATTTCATCGATCTTAACTACTTGGTATCTGTTTGTAAGGTACAACTTAAATACATTATAAGCGGATCCTGAAATTCCTAAGTCGCTCAATTTCGCTAACAGTACCTCGTGGCTTACAGTATCGAATGCTTTTTTTAAGTCGATGAATACACCCAGCGTTATCATTTTTTTTGTCAATGTTGAGCTTAATATTTGTCACCAAATCTATTGTAGCAGCTAGAGTATTTGACTTGGGGCGAAAGCCGTATTGTTTTTTGCAAAGGAAATTTATGGATTCAAGAAATTGACTTAGCCGTTTATGCAATACTTTCTCAAATATTTTCGAGAATGTTGGTAGCACAGATATTGGACGATAATTCCCAGGATCTGTTTTATTACCAGCTTTATAAATTGGGCTTACTTTTGCTATTTTTAAAGATTCCGGAAACTGACCTTCACTGAAACACCGGTTAATGCATTGAGTTAATTTGTCGGTGATTAATGTTTTAACACTTTTTAGTACCTTGACGCTTATTCCATCTATACCAGCGCTTGTATTAGAATCTAAGCTATCTATTATTTTAGCCACTTCATTGGTAGTGACAGGTGTTAATTCTGACAGTAGTTTAGATTGTGACTTTGTCGATATTTGTCCATATTGAGTATTACAACTAGATTTTGGTATATTATTGGCAAGTTCAGCCCCAATATTGACAAAAAATGAATTAAAACACTCACATATATCTGCTGTATCTGAGATTTGGCCAGATGGGGTATTTAATTTTAGAGTCGGTGGGCTCTGTTTTATTTTATTATTAGTCAGGCTATTTATGAGTTGCCACATTTTAAGAGGATTTTTTTCACAATATTTAAACGCTTTGTGATAATATTTACTTTTGGTTGTTTGAATATTTTCGTGAACTGTACTCCTTTGTTGCAAAAAATCCTCTTTAAGTTTTTTATCTTCAGGTGTTTGTTTGAGGTTATGCCATAATAGATTTCTTTTATTTATTAAATCAATTAAATGCTTGTTAATCCAATCTTTTCGTGGTGGATTTAAGAGTTTAGTTTTGGTGACTTTGTTGCGAGATATAGCTTGAATTAGAATAGATTCTAATATCGTGTATTCATCATGTAGTTCATTGATAGTACTGTCCTCTATACACTTGTACATATTTGTGTAGTCTATTGCCTGATACTGTATTCGTTTTGGACGTTCATTTTTGACTCTCTTCACCTCAAAATAAATTAGTTTATGATCCGACATGGAACTTTCTACTAGAGCCATGTGGAAGGCTGTATCTTTTAGACTGGTACATACATGATCTATTATTGTCTTCGACGTTTCAGTGATACGTGTACAGCTCTCATTGTCTATCTTGTTCAGTATTCTGTATCCATTTTCTTTTAACATAATTTTGTAATCTTTATTTGATTTTTCTCGGCTGAGTAAGTTAATATTCAGGTCCCCAAACACCATGGCTCTTTTTCTTGTTGTTAAATAGGTAGCGTAGGTTTCAAGGAATTTTTGAAAATTAGCTGTTGGTTGTTTGTAGATGGCTCCAATATCCAGAGAGAGATTTTCTAAATGTATCCACAGAAAGTGGTTGCCATCTTCACATTGCCCATCAATAAATTCGTGTTTCAGGTTGTTGTGCACATATATCGACACTCCGCCACCTCTTGATGTAGTTCTATAGTTATAGTAGTGTGAATAGTTTGGTAGATTTAGTCTCAGTGCCTCATTTTCATTCTTTATCCATGTTTCTGTCAGTATTATGATGTGCAAGATTGTCTCAAAAGCTTCTATAACACATTTTAATTCATCAAACTTGCCCGGTTTTACAATACTGCGAGCATTAGCATATAGGAATCTTATTGATTTATCTGTTTTTGTAATTTTTGAGTAGTTGTTGACTATTTCGTATGTTATATCGCCAGCTGTACTTTCTCTCTTATTTAGTTTTTTGTCTCCTGCCTTACTATTTTAGGGATTTCTTTAATATATTTTATCATTAAAGCTTTCTCTCCATTTTATTGTCTCTTATGCAGCTCTGCAACAAGATTTTTCATGTGTGTTTGTTGCTGGGGCGTTTGGTCAGAGTAAATTCTTACGCCATCTATTTTCAGATTTACCTTGTTTTTCAGTATTGTTTTGGCAGCATCCTGAGTTGAAAAGCAGACTTTTACAGGGCGTATCTTCTTGCCATCGTACTTCCCAAGTCGCACTACTTTCTCAGCCTTTGGGCAGTCAGGGTGAATGGACTTTATGATCTTTTCAGTTTCACGTCTATCAATTTCTCTCCTTTCTTCCAAGTTATTGACATGTTGTTCACTCACACCAACTATAACTATGTTCTTACTTCGTTCAGCACGCTCTTGAAACTCTATAATAAGATCATCATAATAAGTGGCCTTCGACATAGGGTCTATTGTTGAAACTGGGATCTTATTTACCGCCAATTCAGCTGTTTTGCTGCTTTTCAGTTGCTGAAGCTCGTTCTGAAGTGATGATATTTTCTCTTCATTTGCTTTAACAGTGTCGGTTAATGTAAAAATCTGTTTTTTTAAACTTATATTGTCTTGTACTAGCTGTTCTGTTGTCAATTTCATGTCTTGTAATTTATCATTGATTGAGGATATATTGTTGCTAATAGTATTTATATTTTTGGCTTGGGTCGAGCTAGATTCTTTTAAAATATTAAGAATTTCACTTTTAAATTGATGAAACTGATGTGCAAAGTCATTGTCTGGCGTTTTTCTCTTCCGAGAGAAAACAGTCTCCGAGTCCGACTCAGTGCCATCTCCTCTATACAGGTCGGGCTGAGAACTGCTGCTTCCTCCAGCTGATACCAATTTGTTTTTCGATAACTTTTTAGTAGGGGAATGTGTAATACTCATCTTGATTCAAGTCGTATCAGAAATTCTTAATGATATCAAAGCAGCTCTATTGTGTACGCACCTTAATTTGTACCGAGCAGACAGGTTCTTGCCAATTTCACCCGAAACCAATAGCCGAGTAGCGCGTGGTACTCCTTCTGGTTGAGTAATGACTCAACTGTGCACTTTCCGCGTATTTAAAATTCTACTTTTTCCGTAAGTTGATTAGGTTGAAAGTTGACAGGCAAGGCAATTAATATTTTTGCAGAGATCGCAAACACGTCCGTCCGCTACGCTTGCCGGCAGCGTTTTTCCCTGCCGGCAAGCGTAGCGGATTATCGAACCATGATTCGAGTTATACTCATATGAGTAGGTATCAATACTTTGGTGGTATCGGAACATCCCTACTCCTAATGTTACAGATGGCTATAGGCTTTGGTGACCGCTTCCCATCAGGTGGGCCGTACTATACTTGTTTGCACCGAAAACCAAAATCAAATCATAAAGCCTCATTTGCCCAGTAATTTTATTAGCTACTAATGCCGATTAAAACGGATCGCAGTAGTGCTTGCACACTACAGCTTGGCGGCAGAGTAACTGGCAAAGCGGCGATACCTATCTACACCAACTTTGCAGAAAAGTTTTACCACCTATCGAACTTAGGACAAATAAATGTATAGCTTACTTTAGAGGCGATCATGCCTCCTTTTTCATAAAAAAAAAAAAACAAATCATAATAAACCTACAGTTGTCAGTCAATATAACTGACAATCATCAGTCACGTATATTTGTCTTTATGAAACGCAAGTTTGCCGTATTTGACTGACATTTTGTAGGTTCAGCATGATTTCTCTTTCTTTTTCTGTTTTGTGTAGCCGTTCAAGCGAACGTTGAACTTAACTTGGATGGGTGACCGCTACAAAAAGTTTGATCGGACCAATATAACTTAAATACTATCTACTACGCTTTGACCTGAAACTGAACCTGGCCCTTGAACCTTTTCCCAAAGGGGTGTCGCAAAAACTAAACTCTAAAATCAAAACAAGGGTCTCGCTAATCCATTATTAATGTAGGTCTGAAGGACCGAGCCGTGTAGTACAAGCTGAGCCCTGGTAGAAAACTTGTTTTATTCAACCCTATCTTGTTTATAAATAGAATACCAAGTATATAGCTGTTGGACTACATAGTTTAATTAAGGGTTTCGTAGTAACCACTCACAGATTAGAGAAAAAAACAATTGACTATTATAACACACACACACACACACACACATTACATTTTGACTATGCAGGCTGAATGTTTCAAGTGGGCATGAGGCCAAATCTGAAACTATGAGGAATAGCGAAAAGTATTCAAAGCAGTCTCGGGCTCGATTTTGATGAAAACTAAAACCGCATAATTGGATTTTTGAAAAATATTCATTAGCCAAATCAAGCCACGTTGACTTTGAAAAAAAAAATTACATGCCTTGTATTATTACATTATTCGATAGTATCGCTGATAAGGATCTAATTTTGGGAAGTAAAAACACGGCACCCATATAAATTATGGTTGAAATTCCATCAACCCTCACTAAGCGTTTTGATATGCACTTTACAGTGCGAACAGCCAATGGGTGGAACACCTTGCCAGCATCCTTGTTTCCAGCTAATTATGATCTGGGAGTCTTCAAGTAGTGAACAGGTCTTCTAGGCAAGCATGCACCATCGTAGACTGCGTCATCACTTTCCATCAGGTGAGACAGTGATCAAATGCTTTGTCTATCTATACATATAATAAAACTGTAGAGATAAAAAAGTCTGTAATTGCAAGATATCAACAAAAAAATTACACAGGTTGGCTTAAAATTTGCCGCTGATCACGTTAAGCCACTTTTTAAACACTTTGTCTATTTGTTTGTTTGTTTATTTGTTTGTTTGTTTGTTTGTGTGTTTGTTATGACTGAACTCCTAAAATACTGAATGGATTTTCATGCGGTTTTTACTAATATGCTTAGAAATAACCGGCGCTTAACATAGGATATATTAAAATTGAAATATCGTTTAAAAAATTTGATGACAATTATTAAGATTTCATTACGGAACGAATCGGAGTTTTAAACAACATGGCCGCTTGATGGTTTTTTTTTGGTTACTTATAAAGAAAAAATATCTTAAAAATATAATAAAAATTCTCTGTCTATCAATATTTTTAAATGCGTTATTGAATGAATGGGAAGGTTTTAGGTACGTTACTAAGTTAGGTTTTTAGGTAAAGGTTTTAGGTAAGTTTTTTTTTAAGTTGGCTACTGTTTCCGCCATAACGGTAAGTTGTAAGCTGTGGTTGTAAGTTACCACATATTGTCACAGATTAGAAAAAAAAACAATCGACTACACTCTGTGCCACATGTTTATCTGGAGGCAAAGATTAAAGAAAAAGACTCTGTGAATGGATATGACCAAAGAGTAATATTAGTACCGCTACTCTAAGAGAATCAAAACATTTTATAGGTTTCCTATTTATATTTTTACAGGTTTGTTTAGCATTTTAGAAGTGAAATAGATACATATACCAACAAATATTAATAGTGTGAAAGTAGATCTTTTTTTTTAATTAAAAGTCAAACAGAAAAAACAGTTGACTCGAGTCGAAAAAATGGTACGGTGAAATTTCGCAAGTGTAGCTAATTACTATATGTTTGTTTCTTTCCTTCGCCACTGACGTAGCGATACGTGTGAGCAGTACAAATATACTATCGTTTTGATGATCCCTCTTTGCTTTTAGTCTATACTCTAAGGTTTTTCTATACAAATCTGTCAGACTCATTCACATCAAAGTGTCCACTTCTTATAAAAAGTGTCCAAAAAAGTGGTACGCTTGACAGATAATGAAGTTCTCTCTATGCTTTTAGTCTATACTCTAAGGGTACTTAGATATAGGTAAGTATAATTATACTTTATGGTAAGATCCTCGAATTAGCAACATGGCCGTGTAACGTTCGATTTTGATTTCTTCTTCTTCTTTCACGTAAGTAAATGAGTTTCAATAGTTAAAATATTTTAGGTCTGTGGGCTTTTCAATGAACAAACTAAGCAGTTATATTCTATTTGGGACAAACCACAGGTTAGAGTAAAAATTATTGGTTACTCGGTTGCTCCAAGAAGGTTAATTATATCTTTGGGTGTATTTATGCAATCAGAAATTAAACTTCTTTTTTCTTTTTTGGTGGTAATTGGTTGGCTCTACGGACAAGTTGTAAAGTTTATTAGAATTTGGCAAGAAGAAGAAAGGTCTTTGAAAGTGGACGTCTTCAGGACGTTGTTGTTAATGATGATGATTATGATGATGATGATGATGTTGATAGCCGTATTTGAATTAATTGATCATATATATCAATTTCAGCTTAATTCTTTCCGTTATTCCTAAAAGAAGTAATGGTCTCAACAGATATTTAGAAAGACAAACAGACGGACAACAAAGTGATCTTACCTCAAATTCATATTCAAATTAAAATTCATTTTATTTTATAGTTTGTAACATAACAGTACAAAAAAGCGTCTAAGGCGTTACAAATAAAATATTAAAAAAAAGTAATTTAATGTATACAATATAAAAACAAATAATAAAAAAACAGTATTATCAATGTCATATTATTAATATTATTAGGTAAGTACAGTTACCTATAAGGGTTCCTTTATTTTAAAACTGTTACGGAACCCTAAAAATGGAACATTCTTAGCAAAAGTGAATCTGATTAGAGCTTTGTACACATGTTATTTTCTCACTCCCACCACTATGTTGAAAGTGCAGTGGGAATGAGACAACGTGGTAAATACCGGACATACTATAAATGTCAACTCTTTTTACAGTGGCGTACGTAAATACTTGTGATTTCTAATTAGTATTAACAAAACTAATTAAGTACGCATCGTATAGGTTAATGCAATACTCCAGCTGTAAAGTAAGTATTATATAATCTTATTATTGACACTGGCTAAATACTCAATTCGTATGGAGTCAAACTTATGAAACTAAAAAAAAATATGTGGTGAATGCAACAAAGATACTCTTTGGAACGAAAAGCGCGCGGATGTGAAAAACTGACCAATGTGTGTTTGTTTTGTATTTTTCTAAACTGCCTAAATAATAGGTAAGTATTTAAGTAGGTATACTTACTACCTAAACAAAATTTACTGGAACCTCTTATCAAGACTTGAACGGTTTTTATGGTGAAAACACAAGAACAATCTGTTGAAGTGAAAATGACAAGGAAAAGATCGAACGTATCACTGGTATGTAGGTATACCATAGAACTTTTATTCGTTAGATGCCTAGATCTACCGTATATTTAAAAAAACTAACGGCTAAGTATAAGGTAGGTCTAAGTAGGTACATACATATGATTTGCAGTTTCTAACTGACTATTTTATCAATGTGTAAGTGATCTGATGACACGTGAAAAGCCATACCTACCTACAACCTAAACAACATTTTTACACGTGTGCTACCTAATCTGCTAATACGTGCTGAGCTTCGAAAAAGTTTTGTGGATTTTGTGATTTGGTATAGAGAAAATGCATGAACTAAGCTATTATTAGACTACCTAAACGTAGAAATAACATAATACATGCGTGCGAAGCCGCGGGCAAAAGCTAGTAAACAATAAAAAAGTAAAAGCACCGCAATTTACAAATCCAACCTACTCAATAATAAATGAAAAAGAAATGCTTACACATATGTGACCACAGACCAAGAATATTTTCGCTACTCTTCTAAATCTATGCTTGTGGCATAGGTTACCTACTATATTTTTTACCTTTTATGTTAGAACTATCAATTTAATGAAAAATTTCTTTTTTGGTCTCTTCTAACATTTATACCATCAAATGGGCAGAAGGTTTAAAAAAAAATTACCATCGAACTTCTCGATAACGTGAAAAAGCGCATCCACATATTATAGACACGTGGAAATATCATACGACGCGACTCTTGCGCTCGTTTCTTCCACGAACCTGCAAGATGTAGAACGGTCTTCCTCCTGAGGCTTTCCGCATATGGGGAGCTTAAAGATAAGTGTTAAAAGAATCCTTTCTAAGGGTAGGTAACGCACCGGCAATGCCTTCGGTGTTGCAGATGTCCATAGGCGGTGGTGACCACTTACCATCAGGTGTGCCGCCTACTTGTTTGCCACTCGTCTCATAAAAAAATGCTCAATTTCTCTAAAATAGATATTTCCAGTATTATTATATAGAGAGCCATTTATAACCGTCAGAGAACAACGCTCGTAATCCACGCATTTCCATATAACTTTTCCCATCTCAGCTGTTTCTTCACAAACCACAATTTATGTTCGTTCGTTTCGGCACAACATATCAACTGAAAGCATTTGATGATAAATAAAAATAAGCCTAGTGGTTTGGGATCAAGAAGATGTAAGGATATAAGGGTCATAATCCACCGGGACGTACATCGATGGTAGCTTCAATTTTAAAGGCTTTATAGTTGACAGTCCTTAGTTTACTAAAAATATATCCGTCTATAAAGATATTACAGTTCTTAAAATTTTAGCAACCAGCAGGATTTGAACTCCCGCCTTTCAACTCACCGGATTAGACGCTCTGCCGACTGATCTATGGTCACATGACCGCTGCTGCGAAAATCTTTAAGTCTATGTGTGCACCGACTAAGCAGTCGTGGCGATATCTATTAAACCTGTATAAAACAGGTAATCTATCAGGTGGTGGATATCTAAGGTATATCTTAATAGATATACCTCAGGTGTGGTTTACACTAAAATCAATTCCATAATATTATATCTGTCTCTTACACTGCCGTCTATTTGACAAGAACAGCAACAGTTTCAGGAGTTTTAGATCTGTCAACTAAAGCCATTAAAATTGACCCCAGTGATTCACTCCTCATAAGCCCAATACGTTCCTACTGCTGTGATACAAGCCTTCCTTCACAAGTTGAGAATGTAACCCATAACTACGCTGACCAGTACCTCTATCTTGGAACTGTTCTGGTAATGAACTTCTCCTGCCATCTTGCACGCTCCAATTTACAAGTCCGCGAGTGCGAGCAAGAGAGCACATGATTACCATCACCACCAGACTTACACGATAAGGCCCCAGGTCCCGGTTGGTTGGCAGATGCTCTCGAATTTTGTGATTCTTAAACAAGCCAGTTTCCTCACGATGTTTGACTTCGCTGTTGTAAGAGCGAATGCGAATTCCGCACATAACTTGAAAGTCATTGACGCAGAGCCGTCGGATCCAAGCCAGAGTGTGTCGATTTGAAAGTTTGGTTTTATGGATACCAGTGCTTCCGCACAGCTTAAAGAAATTTATTACGTACTGTATAAATGTAATATTAGAGACAGTATAGATAAGTATAGTTACTAAAATCCGCATAAAAAATTACGCGTGTACCCCGATAGAGACGAAAATAATAATAACATTCGTGCCAAGCAAAGTTTTTATGCTAAAATGGACTTACGTTTGACAACATCTCACCTGATGGTAAGTGACGAAGTTGTCTAAGGTAGAGCACGTTTGCCCATGAGATGCCCATTCACTCTTGACTTGAAAAGACCCAAGTTATACCTAGGAGGAAATACTGTTGCTGGAATAGCATTCCATTCCTTGGCCATTCGGACTATAAATGACTCAGCAAATGCTTAGTACAAACTGGTGGTACACTTACGATGTAAGGATGTAAAGAATCACCAAGCCTTGTAGTTTTATGGTGGAAAGGGGATGACGGAATGAGCTGATGTAGGGCATGCGCACACTCTCCAAAATGTAACCGATAGAAGACCGACAGACCGGCGACCTTGCAGCTGTGTTCAAGACTTTGAATTCTCCCTTTAACTAGTCTCTTATCGTTCATAAGCTTCTTGGCACGCCGCTCAATTGTGTCCAAAGTCGCAAGTTAGTACCGGACGGAGCTATCCTACAAGTGGCTACAGTACTTTACCAACTAACTGACCGTTACCAAGCTCAGGTTAGGGCCATGGTGGCCCTAACCTGCAGCTGATTGGATGAGAAAAACTGCCTAACCGTAGATAACACACCAACCTTTTATATAGGCGCTGAGCACTTACATAAAAAAATACATCATTTGCACAGGAAACGTAGAGATTTTATTCTAAAATGTGCAACGCTTGAGTTGTATTACATGTGTTGGAAAGGTGTCTCTATCAGGGCGCGAGCATATTTTTACCCCTGAGATAAAATTGCTGCAAAAAGTCACAGTATGCTATGACCCTAAGATGTATTTTCTTAATAAATGGAAAGCTACACTTGAGTGAAATATCTTGGAGTGTATTGAACATTTTTGGGGTTATTTGAACAGGCCCTTGTAACTTGACCACTGCTTAACATTTGTTCAAGTACTATGTTCAGAGTGCCGGCTTGTTGAGAAAACTCTTGTCTAGAATTTCGAGTGAAGGCTTATTAATTTGCTTTTACTTGTAATAAACGTACTTTCCAATAATTATTTAAATGCTAAATAAATAAAGGCTAAAGTAAAAACAACAAATAAATATCATTCCTCGAATTTTGATTATTATGAAATCTTAAATTGTTTAAGGATGACATGGTGCTTTTGAGTTCTCTTCTCTAATAGCGAACAACGGAGAGATCAATGAAATGTATTAATTTTTTTTTCTTATATTTTGGCTCCACACATAGTGTATTTAGCCAGTGTCAAGTAATGTAATTTTTTATCGAGTTATGGAATATTTCACGTAAAGTCAAGTCTTATATGACTAAAACAAGAGTTTTGGCGGGAACGCGACTGGACTATGGTCCAGTCGCGTTCCCGCCAAAACTCTTGTATTAATTAATATTATTACTTTAAATGTTTTATAATAACAAAAGACATTTTTTGGAAGTACACACTCGAAGTAATTAAAAGTACAATGTGTGGGTGAGATGCAAATTTGGCGGCTATATGCTCTTTGGGAATATATACATGTAATCTACAACTTGTTTGTACCTTACTTTAGGCGAGTTTTTTTTTTCTATTCTATTCCAAGTGGACTGACGACCTGGTCAAATCCCCGGGGAGCCGATTTATGCAGGAAGCAAGCAGCCAGTCCAAGTCACCATCTATGACGGGGGCCTATGTTCAGCAGTGGACGTCTTCAGGCTGATGACTAATGATAGATATTCTTCTAATCTATGATGAATGTAAGCGACGGCTCATTGGCATTTAAGATGACGAGTAGAGCCAGATGAGCAGGTCCAAATCCGTTCAAAGAAACATCAACCTTAACGTCGTAGTCTTAAATATAAATTCAGTCTGCACTTTAGCGCGGCGCTTACGTTACGATAAAGACAACGCGCGAAATGACTGATTTTGACGGTTTTTAATTAATATCTATTTTCATATAATATTTTTCAAAGTTGTTAAGTCATCATGACATATATGTTCGGTAGAAACTCAGCAAAATGGGAACATTCTTTCTAAAGGAAGGTTTGCGATTTTTTTCTATGGAACTATATTTATTAATCTTGTATTTGCGGTCATCACAAATGAGTTAATGAAATGAATTACATGATATATTAAATTCAAAACTCCACATGTTGTAATTACGCCAGGAAACGTCTCAAAAACACCTTGTTTGGTCTACCCGCCGCCTTAAGGCCTTAATTCCGCCGTAAACGTCTTGATTGATGAGAATTATTATGGTGATAACCAAGGAACAGCTTGTAGCGTTGTCGGTTAATTTTTTCGATTCTCTGACTAGTAAGTCAAACAAAATAGACAGGGAACTATGTAGGTAAGGTATGAAGCATTTTTTTACGAGAATGAATGACGTGACGATCTAGATCGCCTGTTGTTAAGCGACATGGCCGCCCATAACTGTTCAGTGTCACTCGTCGGAACTTTAAAATAATAAAGTTTCGCGTGATACTGCATTGCGCATGTCAAATAGATTACTAATCAGATTATTAGACTGCGAAATCAGGTCATAAAGTCTCATTTGCCTAGTAATTTCACTAGCTACAATTCCCTTCAAACTGGAACACAGATTACTGTGTTCCAGTTTGAAGGGAACACAGATTACTGTGTTCCAGTTTGAAGGGAATTGTAGCTAGTGAAATTACTAGGCTTGCACACTACTGTTGGGCGGCAGAATACCTGGCAAAGCGGTGGTACCTACCTAGACGAACTTTGCAGAAAAGTTCTACCACCAACTCCTATCACCACTAAAATGAAATAGTACAATTTCGCCCACAATATTCTGGGCAATTGATTAGAGCGCCGTCTAATAGATAACACTGTCTAGTCTAGACGGAATAGTATGATGGGTGAGAGAGCAGCTCGGAAAACTTTAGTTAGAGCAAATGTACTGAAAAGATATCCTTTCATTACAATTTTCTTTATTTGAAAATACGTTTTCTTTTCAACCGACTTCAAAAAAAGAGGAGGGTCTCGATTTTTTAATGTTACAACATCATACACACACATGATACATTATCTTTTTTATTTATTTTTATTTAAAAATTATACTTTTAGATTAGTTCCCAACAAATTTTATCAAAATTGGTTGAGTAGTTTGGTTTTCAAATGAAAATAAGTGGACAAAATATATGCATTATGGTATAATACCATCCAATTATTTATATGTATGAAATCAAGGTTGTCAAAGTCGGTTTAACCCTTTTTTAGACGATATAATTTGACTTCACTTTTTAGTTCTAAGCGATGAATCTATAATTTTTCTTCTAGTCTAAGAATAGAGCCTATACAACTACAAGCAACATCAATCTTCAAACCCATTTCGCAAACTATTTCAAAGTTATCCATTCTCATTTCCATGTTGTTTGCGCACCTTGTTTGCCAATGTTTGACCCAACCTTGGAAGGTCCTTCCGCGCAATAAAACAGCTAGAACCACCATAAATCATGGACAAGGAGGACGTCCAACGAAGTTCGACAGTTGCCCTCGATTTTAGTTATTGCCGAGTTACTGGGTGCTAAAATCACTGAAGTTAAGAGGAATTTATTGAAAATGTTATTGCCGTCGCGCTGCTATCCGCACGTAAGATAGATACAATAGAGCCCGTGAGTGAATTTCCATGCATTTCAGCGATTCGGGTGAAAATGGTTTTCACCCTCTAAATCTTCACGAACCTTTTGATTTTGATGTCAATCGGTCGTTTTGGTGTCAATCTATGCTTGTACCTACGTCTTGATTTTTTAAAATATGTTTCGTGTTCAAATTACAACTATTTTTCTTCGTCATAATTTTGACGAAGAAAAGTAATTGTTGTCAAAAAATCGAAACTTTAAGCGGGTAACGTAAATATTGCGAAAACTTAAAAAAGACGTATGTTTGTACATACGTCTTAAGTTCGCAGAGTTTTTTTCTAAGTAGAAAATATTATAAAACCCTGCGTTCCAGTTTGAAGGGCATTGTAGCTAGTGAAATTACTGGGCAACTGAGACTTTATGACCTGATTTCACAGTCTAGTAATCTGATTGCTAGACTGTGTGATGTCTAAGGATGACGCATTGCAGTGTCACGCGAATTTTATTATTTTAAAGTTCGAGTGACACTGCTACTGTTATGGGCGGCCGTGTCGCTTAACATCAGGTGAACGACTAGCTCGTCACGTCATCCATTCTCATTAAAAAAAAAATTTGAAGTCGGATAACATTTAGGGGTGGAGAAGCGTTGGCGCTTTTTGTATGGACATTGGACAAGAAAGGGGTGTATTGTACTCTTAAACCATTTTGTAAGTATCTAATCTCCTTATGACAGAAGGTCTGTATCCAGCAGTGGGAATATATTGGGCTGAAGGTGAAAAATAGTAGAACAATGATGGGCATCGATAAAGTTATCCAAAATTTTATATTTAGGTATTACAATCATAGTTTTCGTCTTGGTATAATACCTACCTATAACTAAATTGCTGCGATTTCACTAGGTGGGTATATAGAGCTTTTCTAGAAGAGGTCGTCAAGGTGTGGTTTTCCAGATATTCAGCTTCCGCAAGCAGTATTGTGCACACTATACTGGGTTCCGGGCTTGTAGGCACTATAGCTAAGGAAATAACTAGGACTACTACTAAAATGAGTCTTTGGGACCTGATATCACGTTCCACGTCACGTCTGATCCAATCTGATGTCTGTGAATGACGTGCACTGCAGTGCTGTGTTATGCTACACTTTATAATTTAGAGTTCTGAAAGGCACTGCAACTGTTATGGGCAGCCGTGACGCTTAACACCAGGCAAATAGATTAGCTCATGACATTTGTAACATAAAAACGATCTTCTATCGGTTACATTTTGGAGTGTGCTCATGCCCTCCATCAGCTCATTCCGTCATCCCCTTTCCACCATAGAACTACAAGGCTTGGTGATTCTTTACATCCTTATGTTATAAGTGTACCACCAGTTAGCACTAAGCGTTTTGCTAAGTCAATTATAGTCCGAACAGCCAAGGAATGGAATGCTCTTCCAGCAACAGTATTTCCTCTTGGGTAGGTATAACCTGGGACTTTTCAAGTCAAGAGTGAACAGGCATCTCTTGGCAGACGCGCTCCATCTAAGACAACTTCGTCACTTACCATCAGGTGAGTTGTTGTCAAACGTGTGCCCATTTTAGCATAAAAAAAAACAAACTGAACTCACCAGAACAGTCCATTTCCTTATAAAATCCCTGAAAAAAAGGAGCTACACAGTTCCAACAAAAGTTCTGCATTAAAGTAACTTGGAAAACATCAACCATCGCTAAGAACGGGCACTAGTTACTCAGCAGGAACTTGAGGTCGAAGGTCCATTAGAAACGGTTGCGCCTTGAATACGTAACGAGATGTTTTTCTCTTTTGCGCATTCTGAGCGTCGAGGTCAAATAGTAATAGGCTAAGTATGAAACTACATTGCAAAAGTAAGTTTGACTAGTGGAAAATTTTACACTATGCTCCTAAACACATTAAAAAAATATACAAATGCAACAACTGAAATATAAATATGAGGAAAAAGCATTTTGTAACAATATAAATAATTTAAGTTAGTTTAAGATTTAAAATAAAATATTAAAACGAGAAAAAAAGATAGAAATTGGATGTTAATTCCAATTGATTCATCCAATATGAAAAAAAAACTTTGGCTTCATACTTTTTGCCATTGCATGAAAGCGACACGTTTGCATATTTAAATCCTGATGCTACAAGAGAAAGCCATTACGCTACTAATAATATCAATAATGCAAAAGTTATGATGGATGAAGACTTGCAGATAAAATAGTATTCAAATCCTCAAATATGGAAGTCTAATATGCGTTTTCGTCGTTGAAATGGTTTTGATTAAATGTGCAATGATACAAAGACTAACTTTTGTCCGGAAAGTTGTGATCAAGCTATTAAACCTCATGCAGGTAGTTGGGAAATCGTTGATATATTATTTTGCTGTTCCTCCTGAAACTAGACAGCGCTACACACTTTGATTGAACCACAAACAAGAGCTTTATGTCACGTCTAGGTAATGTATTATATCAATGATCACAGGGCCTTGGGTCACTCGTCACTGGAACCGCAAGAAGTTTATTGAATTTCTTTTGTTTCAATCATGGGTTTCTTTTGTTGGCTACTAAAACACTACTTTCTTTTTTATCTATCTGCGTTTGTAGCAAGAATCATGAGTTCAAATCCTCGGATACATATTTATTTAAAATGAATCACACTCATGAGAATTTTAATACTAAAGTTCAAATCCTGCATGATTTCTAGCGTTTATTGAAGGTTAATATCGTAAATGAACCCAAAGCATGGTGGCAGGGTATATTCTAGTGCTCGCCAGGCTAGCTACACGTGTGGACACTTCAAACAGCGCCATCTAGAGACAAACTAAGCAAAGCTTTTACTATGGAAACCAGATAGCTGATAAAAAACTTATTATATATTTTTTGTTTGTGAATATAACACCCAGAGACAGAACAAACATCGATGTTCCTCACACAAATGTTTGTACTGGGAATCGAACCCCAACCTACAGTTCAGAAAGCAGAGCTACTACCAACTGCGCTGTGAAGTCAGTCATTGTATTGGATACTTACACGAAATAAATGCTATTTTTAAATAGCATATATTTCGTGATAATGAGGTATTGCAAACTCGGTAACTCCTTCAGCTGTAAAATTACCCTGCCGATTACGCTCACAAGCGCTGCGTAATAAAATTTCAATATTTTTCTAGATACAGCCACCCTAAAGCTGTTAAGGTCCGCCGATGCCTATTTTATTAAGGTTCAGGGCAATTTAAGAACCCATTTCGAGATACGGTTTTCTGAATATCGCTGGGCCATTCGTGATTTAGGTATTGTGGGTAATCACGAGTCATTTGTAGTGAACAGATGGTTCAATATGATAAGATATTAAGAAGAGTGCGAGTCGGCTGAGCAGCGTTCGGGAAGCTTCGACCTATATTTTCGTCCAAAATACCGCAGAGCCTGAAAACAATGGTTTTCAATCAGTATGTGTTGCCAGTGATGACTTATGGAATTGAGACGTGGCCTCTTATTGTTGGCCTCATTAACAGAGCCATTGGAAAGAGCTATGCTCGGTGTTTCCCTGCGAGATAAGATCTGAAACAGGGAGATCCGCAGGAGAACTAAAGTGACCGATACCACTGGGTGGACCGACGACCTGGTGAAAACCTCGGGGAGTCAGCCAAAACAGTCGCTCAAAGGGGCGCTGTGTGGAGGAGGCCTATGTTCAGCAGTGGACGTCTTCAGACTGTTGATGATGATGCGCTAGTAAAGTATTATATATTACTTACTAGCTACGCCCCGCAATTTCACCCACAGATAAAAAGTCAATTCAGTGTATAAACTATCTCCATTCCTTTCATTGGATAACAGTTTATTAGCACATAACGCCACGGAAATACACTTCACATAGCAATAATTGTTCCTTGCGCCTACGTGATCCGTTTCGGCCGCGCCTGTGTAGCTTCCAGGCTAGCAGATTTTCGTACAGCACGTGTAGATAGTTATGCATGGGCAGCAGCAGCCACCGCAGCATCCGCCACAGCAACATTGAAATCCGTTCAGCTGTTGCGGCGTGAAAAAGGAACAAACGCACACGCATACACATTAATATTATATAGTGTGATAGTAGGAATTATCTGTGGTCTCTATCACAGCTAAGATTTGATTAAAAACTAAAAACTTAGTTAAACGTTGTTTAAAATATTTTTTTCACAAATATATAGGCCTGCACTTGAATCTCACCTGGGGCCCAATTCTGTATGAAAACACAGATTCCACACGATACAGAAACCACGTCGTTATCGTGTCTTGTTCAAATCGTGTCACAGCAAGGAATCGTCAATTTTTGTATTCTGTATAATCTAAGACACATTGGTGTCGAGCGCGACGGTCTGGTGAAAATCACGGCGAGCCGATGGATGCACGAGGCGAGCAGCCGCTCAAAGTGGCACTCTGTGGGGGAGGCCTATGTTCAGCAGTGGACGTCTTCAAGCTGGATGATGGTGATGATGATGATGATGATGATGATGAGTTATAGTAAAGGCATATAAAACTAGCCCGGCCCCCCACGGGGTGGACCGACGATCTGGTGATAATCACGTCGAGCCGATGGATGCACGTGGTGAGCAGCCACTCAAAGTGGCACTCTGTGGGTAAGGCCTATGTTCAGCAGTGGACGTCTTCAAGCTGGATGATGGTGATGATGATGATGATGATGATGATGAGTTATAGTAAAGGCATATAAAACTAGCCCGACCCCCCACGGGGTGGACCGACGATCTGGTGATAATCACGTCGAGCCGATGGATGCACGAGGCGAGCAGCCGCTCAAAGTGGCACTCTGTGGGTAAGGCCTATGTTCAGCAGTGGACGTCTTCAAGCTGGATGATGGTGATGATGATGATGATGATGATGATGATGATGATGATGAGTTATAGTAAAGGCGTATAAAACTAGCCCCGCACGCTGCGCTCACCGCTTTAATCTCTGCCCGCGCATATCTAGTTTTTGCTACTTTCGCGCCAACTTCACAGCCGTCATTAACCTTGAATCTGACTATACTCAACAACTTCTAAAGAACCATCTGGGGATTTTGATGGAGGCGTGGCGAGACCAACGAAACTGCTGCTCTGATGTCAGACCTACCATCCAACCAACACCGTTAGTACGAGTTTATTCGTATGTATAATAACTGTACTGTACTGTGTGTGTGTGTGTGTGTGTTACTATATCTACTCGAATCGGATATCGTAAAATATTTGTATATCGATACATAGATTGTTTTCAATAAGCTTGAGACGCACGTGGTCAGAGCAAGCAGATTGCTTTGGGAAAATACTTCACTTCGCCACACTAAATATTGCTAGCTTAGGGGATGCGGTTCACCGACTTTTAAACCGAAGGCTAATCAGATAGACACATACACAAAATAATTGAATGTTTTCGAATAAAAATTATTTCATCAGACATTTTAATGCCGCTTATCTGCACCCTAAGTTGCAAATTCTCCCTCAGATATGCTAATTAGAATTAGAGCTAACGATTCGTTGTCTTGAATAAAAACATTTAAATGATTCCATACTAGTTTACATCATAGGTGGCGTTACATATTTAAAGTAACGGAGTTATAGTGTGGCAAAGCTAACTGCAGTGGAATAAGTATCCCTAAAAACTTTTTCATATGGCAATCAGTTTTTTCATGTGACGCTAACTTGATAATTGCATACGTATGTCATACGACGTTTTTCATCACAGTTGCGAGGAAGAAAACAGAGTTGTACCGTTAATTAACTTTGTGAAAAATGTCGTGCAGGCTACTTATTTTCACGCGCCGTCAGAAAAAACCGTGTTGATGACGCGAACAAAATCGACATCGACCAAAACGAAACGAAAACTAAAACTGGAACTAGAACTAGAACGTGAACTGGAACGTGAACTGGAATGTAAACTGTCATTCGTACACATAAAAAAAGAAGTTTATTGTGTTTCTAAGCTTTCAAGTTGAACTGAGTAATTATAACTGTTTCACCATTTTAATAAAGTATAGTTGTGACCTCGTATGCGAGACAAGGTTGCAAATAGTGTTTTAATAATGTATAGTATTCTACATACACAATCAATAAAATACCATTTAAATATAGCAAAATAATTCTCCTCGTTTAATTCTCTATCTCAAAGCAATAAAGCTGAAAATGGCGCAGTTTATATATTAACTATGGAAACCCAGTCACGTACGGTAGGGATCAGTATCGACGAAATCTCAGCAATTCCACGGTAGTCCCTTGCGTTATTCGTGAGCCATCAGTAATAGAAAACAGTACGTCATGTTTGTAATACAATAAATGTTATTTTTCTCTTATACCTAAGATTATACCAGACCCTAGGGACTACCTACATACCTGTGGTGCCTACGTGTCTATATATACCTATAGACATATCTACCAACGGTTTTGCACACGAATGCCTAAACTGCTACCAACGCCTATGGTTTATCTTACTAATGCCTATTACGATTCTAATAACGAATGCCTACTACGGCTCTTCACTGACGAACTGGCAAGGAGAGGCTCGGTGTTACACCCTGTAGGACCGGAGCCAATGATACCTTTACCATTCAGCCAGATTTGATCCTAGATTCGCGTAAAACAGCTCAACTACATCAAGAGAACTGGTCAGGTATGAAGGATTGTAGGCAGTCGAGGAAGGCGTTTCTGGTTCTTAACCGGAGATACTCCCGAAAGCTCCTAAATCTTAAATGGGACAAACTCCGGCGAGTCGTCGGCTTTGCCACTGGTCACTGTTCCCTTAACAAACACCTGTTTACAATAGGTGTCACAGACAGCCCCCTGTGCAGAGGCTGCATGGGGGCAGAAGAAACTGCCGCACATGTGCTGCTAGAGTGCAGCAGTGTGGCCAAGCAGCGAACGGATTTCCTTGGGACTTCGGGAACAACCCAGGAGGCCTGCGCCGACATCCCCGGCCTTCCTGGATGACATGGGGTGGCTGGACTGATGTGTGCCGCCTCACGGAAAAAGGGCCGCTGTGCAGCCTAGTTGCGGAAAAGGAGCCCGCATACCAAGTACCAAGTAAGTGAGTAAGTAGGGATCTTCACACTGTTGGTTTTGACACACACATGTATTTATCCGTAACCTAGGTAACAACTAGTTTACATCTCTAACACACCCCCTTAAACTAGGAGTTACTACTTACATATCAAGCCTAACACAAATTGGTTAAACTTAACCTTACACAAAGGCTTCGTAAGTATGTCTGCTAACATCTCAGCCGTAGGAAGATACCTAATCCTAAGTATACCATTGTTTACAATTTCTCTTATAAAATGATGTCGAACATCAATGTGCTTGGTGCGTCCCGAATACATTGTGTTCTCAGTTATATTCCCTACGGATTCACTATCGTAGTATAACGTAATCACACACGATCGCCCTAAGCACTCTTTCAAGAAACTCTTTATAAACAAAGCTTCCTTTGCGGCGTCACAGATAGCAAAATATTCTGCCTCGTTACTGGATAACACAACGGTGCGTTGCTTACGGCTTTCCCACGAAACCAAGTTCTTACCTATCTTGAAAACATATCCAGAATACGACCGTCTGTCACTAACACAGCCAGCAAAATCAGCATCAGCATACCCAGTGACGTCTATTCCTGTTTTCTCATAAGATATTCGGTACTCCATAGTGCCTTTCAAATATCTCAACACTCGTTTCGCAGCCTTCCAGTGTTCATCCGAATAGCAGTCATTAAATTGACTCAATACACTCACAGCATGAGCAATATCAGGACGAGTACACACTGCTAAGTACATTAAGCAGCCAATTAGACTTCTGTACTCTAATTTTCCTTTCTTCTGTTCACTCTTAGTTAGCTTTAGTCCAACCTCCATGGGTGTAGTAGCCGGTTTACATTCCGCCATGTTAAATCGCTCAAGTACCCTTTTCAAGTAACTCGATTGACTCAAAACAATCTTGTTATCTTGTCTCTCGACTCGCATACCTAAGATGTGCTTAACTGGACCAAGGTCCTTCATCACGAACTCCTTCATGAGTTCTTCCTTAACCATATTCTTTTCATAATTATTTGTATTTGTGAAAAGCAATATGTCATCTACATAAAGGGCAATAATCACCATCTTTTCCTCTCTTGACCGTATGTAGACACATGGTTCAGTAGTCAACCTCTTGAATTTAAGCTTCTCAGTCAAAACAGAGTTTATTTTCTCATTCCACGATTTAGGCGCTTGTTTAAGTCCATAAACAGCTTTGTGTAAACGATAAACTTTGTTCTTGCCTTGATTAACTTCAAATCCTTCAGGAACTTCCATGTACACTTCCTCTTTCAGGTCTCCATTCAAGAAAGCGGTTTCGACATCCATATGATCAATTTCCATATCATACTCAGCAGCCAAAGCCAGCAGCATCCGTATAGTTGAATATCTCACAACCGGCGAGAAAGTTTCCTGGTAATCGATACCATACTTTTGCGTAAAACCTTTTGCAACTAATCTTGCTTTATATTGCAAAAGTTCACCGTTCAAACCTCTTTTCTTCTTAAATATCCATTTGCACTTGACAGGCTTTTTATCCTTCGGTTTGTCAACAAGTGTCCAACATTCATTATCAAGAAAAGATTGATACTCATCGTTCATAGCAGACTTCCATTCAGCAGACTCCGGTCCACTCAAAGCTTCCTGTACCGTCTTTGGTTCGTTGCTATCAATTTCATTCGAAATCGCAACCATGTTGCAAGCATCTTCAAATTCACTCATTGTTCTCGAATCTTCAGAATCAATGTCACCTGCATCTGGAACATACGTCGGATCAGAAGAAAGATTAAAGTCGGAATCCTCATCTTCAGATTCAGTAAAGCTTCTATCAACAGCTCGTTCCTGCTGAACACTCTGAACAGACTCATTCAATGAACAACTTGGTTCGCTCATCACAAATCGTGAAATGTTGTTGTCACTAGACGCGGGCTGGGTGTAAAATTTATCTTCTAAAAATATAACATTTCTAGCTTTAACAACCTTGTTCGGAAATAAAGGATCTATCAAACGATATCCTTTTCTATCCTCACAGTAGCCTACAAAAATAAACGCTTTACTTTTCGCATCTAACTTCTTTCGTTTTTCAACAACAGCATATGCTAAGCAATCAAAGACCCGTAAATGATCCAAGTTTACCTTGTTTCCCGACCATTTCTCCTCAGGTGTAGCTCCCATCACCGCCTTTGTGGGTGATCTATTTTTGATGTAAATTGCAGTACTAACAGCTTCAGCCCAGTATTCCTTACTCAAGCCAGCCTCCTGCAACATGCACCTCGCTGCTTCGATGATCGTACGGTTTGCACGTTCTGCAACTCCATTTTGTTGCGGACAGTAAGGTACGGTAGTTTGATGACGTATCCCATGCTCCTTCAGATAATTCTGAAACACATTATTCATGTATTCACCACCATTGTCACTCCTACAAGCTTTAATTTTATTGCCTGTTTCGTTCTCGACGAGGGCCTTAAAACGTTTAAACCGATCAAACACTTCCGTTTTCGACTTCAACACAAACCCGAAAGTCTTCCTCGTGTAGTCGTCAACAAACGTCAGAAGATATCTTGCACCTCCGAGAGACTCGTGTGACATGGGCCCACATACATCTGTGTGTACCAAGCCTAATACCTGCGTAGCTCTACTCACAGACTTTTTCGGAAAAGGAACCCTAGTCAATTTTCCTTCAATGCAGGAAATGCACGGTGTAAAATCAGCTTTATCAAAATTAATACCTAAAGCCATACCTGATTTCAATAGGTTCATGCTCCGTGCATTTAAATGACCTAGTCGTCGATGCCAAAGTCCTTGACTTTCCTCCTTCACATTGGATACTGGTGAATTTTCCTCGGACCTCTTGATGCCCCGACCCTGTGCTAAAGATTGTACACCGGACTTATTAGTAATCGCCCCGAATGATACCTTCTTTACGCGCTCATTGACGGTATTTAATTTGTACATACCATCACAAAGATTCGCGGTCGCATCAAGCACATTTTTGTTTGAATATATTTTACAAAAATCTTCCGAAAAAACAACTCTAAAATCAAAACGTGTCAAAAACCTAACAGATATCAAATTAGTTGACAGATCCGGAAAATAGACAACGTCACTTAGAGTCATTACACCTCCCTTCTCCAAAAAGAGTTTCGCATCACCTCGACCAGCACTAAAAAGTTTTTCACCGTTGGCGACGGTCACCTCCCAAGTTGAGTCAGGTACGAAGTTCGTCAGCAGATCAGCCCTGTTGCACATATGACACGACGCTCCGGAGTCGACATACCAAGCGTCTCTCTTCACATTTGAAGTCAGTGCTATCACGTTGGCTTCTACTTTACTTCGACTACGTTCCGCTTTCTTCGGTTTCTGGGGACAATTCTTGCTCATGTGCCCAACCTTTTTACACCGAAAGCACGTAATATCAGCCCTCTTCTCAGGCTTAACAGCTAAGACTATCTCGTCTTGGCGTTCAGTGCCATTGTCCCGTCTCGTGTCTTCTTGTAGCAGTTTCATTTTTACAAGATCACTGGACAAGGTCACTTTGCTGTATTCCAGCGCCATAACCAGTGGGTCATAATTTGTAGGAAGCCCACTTAGCATAATCACTGCTAGGAATTCATCCTCTATCGCCGCTGACATACCGCTCAGCTTATCCGCGATATCCATTATACTTCCCAAATAAGCCTCTAACGACGGGAACTGCTCCAACTTCATATTAAAGAGCTTTCTCAGTAGCCCAAGGCGTCGACACAATCCTCGGTCTTCAAACGCCTTTTCCAAGCTATCCCAGGCTTCGCGTGCCGTCGTAGCATTACGCACATGGTGCTGCACAGAAGTACTCACGTTTAAACAAATCTTTGCTAACGCCTTCTGCTGTTTCTTCTGGTCACACTTCAGGTCTTCAACACAGTCCCAAAGATCATGATCAATTAAAAACATTTTCATGTTGAATTTCCAAGAAGTCCAGTTGGAGGACCCTTGTAGTTTTTCCAACATATTCGCACCGCCACACGCCATTTTCGGAAGTAAAACCGCAGGTCACGTCTAAAAATTGAAAATCAGACGCTCTGCTACCATGTTGGTTTTGACACACACATGTATTTATCCGTAACCTAGGTAACAACTAGTTTACATCTCTAACATGCCTACGGTGCTACGGACGTCTACAGTTACACTTCCTTGCCTTCGGTGAATCTGGCAGATGCATACTACAATCCTAACTACGAATACCTTCGGAATATGGCTCTACACACGAATGTCTATGGTCATGGATTGATTTTTAAGTGTAAACCACACTTCAGGTATATCTAGATAAAGATATTATAGTTCTTAAAATTTTAAGAACTATAATATCTTTAATGTCTATGGTGCTACGGGCTTTTATAGAACTATGGTTCTACCGGGTTAAAATGAAAACCTAACAACGCATTGCCTAAAATGAACGATGGCACTGCAGTACATTGCCTATAACGCCGAATGCCTATAAAGCGGATTTGCCTACAACTATGCATTCCTACAGTCTTATATAAGAATGCCTACGGTAATTCTTACTTATAGGCCACCCACGACGAAACCAAGGATTGCTGCTAGCACTCATCAATTGAATTTTTCAAACACCATTTCAATAATTCCTTCCAACTTAATTAAGAAAAATAGTCCATATTATATTCTCTATTCTTTTCTTTTTCTCTATTTGTTTATTTTATGTTTCTAACATAGACTGAATGTAAATAAGGCAAATTCTATGGTTTCTAATTCTAACTTCTAAAACTTTTACTTGGTCCTCACTTATTCAAAAACCACGAAAACTAAGATACTGTATTTTAGGACCCTAACGTCGCTGTACCATAAACAGTTATGGTTATACCCATTCTTTTGGGATAAGAAGCTCAGTTGTACTAGTGCTGGGAAAAACGGCTATTTACTGCCACGCTACAAGATTTTGAAATAACGCTGATGAAATGGCGAAATAACACTAGGCAGCTTAAAAACAAAGCGAGATTTGAGAGAGTAGTGTTGCGGACTGTTAGCTGCTATTTAGATTTATAGCCGCTATTTGCTGTTGAAAATTTTGAATAGTCAAACTCAATTATTTTATAGCTTTTTATTTTTTATTGTATAACGTGACGTCGGTCGTAGAATTGTAGACTGTTACGTAGTGAAGTGCTGGACGTTTCAAAAAACGTTACAGGTTTCGTTATTCGTTTTCGTTGTAACGCTTAGTTGCACAGATTTCTACGATTACCTACGTTATGGTGAAATTTGTGAGGTTATGGGCCCGGGAAATGGTTACGACGACAGTTATGCGGTGTGTCATTGAAGGGGCATAAAGGAATTCGTTCGGAAGTAATTTTGAACAAAGAAATTTGTTTCATCTGACAATCCTGTTGTGGAATATAGAATAAACAAATGTAACAACGTAAGGATAAAAAGCATATTATATAACAGCTTAAAGCTTAACAATGTGTAACTGCTGTCATAAACTTTTAAATAAAAAAGAAAATTAATGTCAAACGTTTATCGATAGTTTATTAATAATAGCGCAAGGGCGGCCTTGTGGTAATGCAGGGGCGGCTTTGTGGCGCGCCGTCGGTGAGTGGTGACACCGCGTACCCTGATTCCAAGGGGTTAAATGAGACCCCTAACCCCTGGCTTGTCTTAATCGGCTGTCTGAGGGTGGAAGTTACAAGAGCTAAAAACCTAAGTTCCAGGGTGGAAGTGTTATAGGGCCTAACGCCGTGAGAGCGTTCAGTGAAAGTGCAGCACACACTCGACATCCTAAGCCACCCACACACGTAAATCTGTATACGTACTACACCAAAACTCGTTCCCGTTCTTGATTAAAATAACTTTCTGTGCTTTAAATTAACCTTTCATAATACTTTTTAAATCATTTCTCTGTTTCTTTTATACATTTTCAACATTAAGCCGTATATATGAAGTTCCACAATAGAATCGTATTACAATGGGACGAAACTGCCGTAATGACTCTCGCGAGCTTTATGGGAGTTTTACCCGGGTACCATTGAAGCACGAATGTGACGGAAATAGTTTTTGGATGTGACATTGGGAAATGGTTCCTTTTTAACGGTCGTATTCCATATATTTATTTCACCTGGACAGTCCACGGGCACTTTTTCTAGGCAGTATAGACCATCTTCGTTCATCTATCACTATTCACTAGGTGGTAGGACATTTGTGCAAAGTTTGTCTAGGTAGGTACCACCGCTTTGCCAGTTATTCTGCCACCAAGCAGTAGAGTGCAAGCACTACTGTGTTTCGGTTTGAAGGGCATTGTAGCTAGTGAAATTACTGGGAAAATGAGACTTTATGATCTGATCACACCGTCTTGTAATAAGATTACTAGATCGAGTGTGTGAAGTCTCAGGATAACGTGCGCAGTGCAGTGTCACGCAAAACTAGGTAGGTATATTAATTTGGAGTTCCGAGTGACACTGCAATCTGTTATTGGGCAGCCATGACGCTTAACATCAGGCAATGATTAGCTCGTCACGTCATTCATTAACATAAAAAAATCTAATCTAAGTAGACCACAAATGCACTTTTTATACCACTTATAACTTATAATTTGACAGGGTAATTTGTCTCACTCTTAACGATTGTAGGTACTATCTCACTTTAGCGCGTTAATTCAACTATGAACTATTTATTGTAACTTATCTTGTAAATACATTTATTTTAACTCACATAATTAAAAGTTAGTCGTGCCTCGGCGAGCACGTTAAGCTATCGGTCCCGGTTGTCATAAGAACATCTATGGCAATCGTTACGGGCAATCAGAAGCCTGGTAGAATCTGACGCCTGGTCTAACCTGACGCCATCTCTGTTACTGGTCCCTTATGGGCTGCGAGGTCAGATGGCAGTCGCTTCTGTAATTCTGGTAGCTCGCAGCTACAGGTTACATTGGAAGCCGACCCCAATAACAAATGGGAAAAGGCAAAGAGGTTGAGGATGATGATGATTAAAATGTAGTTACAAATATTTTTTAAAAAAGAAATTGAATATATTAATTGTAACTTTGAACTGAAACAAGTTATGAATGAAATGATACAAAATATTGTGTTTATATATTCTCACGATTAACCCTGTAGTACATAATCAATTCCTTTCTCTTCTTTTTTATCATGTAGCCTGAAAAAAACGCCTAAGTTTAACTACTTCTGTAATGTTATTAATACATTTTTAACGTAATAAGTCGCACGCCGTGTGGGCGTTTTGTTTTGTATTGATTAAGTAAGTAGGTATATTTACATTTTATTTCATTTTTCTACATTTTTTATTTATTTTTTGTTGTTTACCATATCCAACCTTACCACATCTTTGGATCCATTGACCCAGCGTTAAAAATAATAAGGCACTCAACCAGGTTTCATGCCGTGTCAAAGTCCCTGTCACGCACAAGGTCACTCAAGGACGACACCTGACCTTTAAGGTCATTAATGGTTAACAGTGGATCGAATTTTTAGATTGAAGTCCCAGGGACGGAAACGGGGAAATGACCAAACTAATAATAAAAATAAGAAATACCATTTTACTTACGCTAATATTTGAGAAGTGGACTAAAAAGAAACTAAAAGAAAGAGGAAAAAACCCATTTATTTAAAACATTTTGAAACTGAACATTTTACCCTACAGTGGCACCCTAAAGTGTCAATAGCCATAACATTAGGGTCATTGCTCTTGGCCAAATTAGTTATGGGATAAGATGCGTATATGCCCGAAGGCTTTATGGCGTTAAATTTATAAGAGAGTGGACTGTATTCATATCGTAAGGCGACTTACAACAAATGGTGCATATCACAACTACGACGAGCAAATGCTTGTCACACGTGACCGGTGTCAGGAGTAGGTACCTAGTTTCAAAGGATGCTAATGAGTTCAATTACACCCAGTACCTATACAAGGTGAGTTTGAATTGGGTATTATCCCAACCATTATTATCTCGGTGGACCGACGACCTGGTGAAAGCCGCGGGGAGCCGATGGATGCAGGAGGCGAGCAGCCGCTCAAGGTGGCGTGCTCTGGGGGAGGCCTATGTTCAGCAGTGGACGTCTTCAGGCTGTTAATGATGATGATGATGATTATCCCGAAAGGGGGTAAATCTACTCCCCAAGGTAGACAGTGTTTCTTCTACGACTTTTCTAAATTAATAGTTTTCATTGAAGAAATGCCATGTAAAGTTTACGTTCGAAGATAGCCCTAGCGCAGCTGGGTGGTTGAACTTCGTCCTTGACCGAATGCACTTAAATGAGTTTGACGACCTTAGTATGGAGGTTTGGAAACACGCAGTTTCAAGTAAGGCTCTCACAGCTTGTGGGCTATGATGGTCCCAGTTCCCCCTTTTCAGGATAATACCCCAATTCAAACTCAGATAGTATACTCCTGGAAGGTCCAGATCATCCTGGATTGTCCAGTATCACTGGTCGTTCATCGATGGCATCCGATTGCTAACTACTGTCCAGACTCACTCTGTATTTTGGTGCACCAATACTAATCAAATGTTTTATGGGGCAAGATATATCACTTCAAACGGGGTTTGAATGCCTATATTGTGCGCGCAGATCCTGTGCTCGTGCGACAGTTCAGCCCCTATAGGTGTCATGCGGAGTTGGTGAATTTGGAGGGAGCGAAAAGGACGCAATATACTCATCAAGCTTATGATCATATCAATATAATTTAAATGAGAAATATATGCGGCAGTAACAGACATGCTCTCGAGATTTTAGAAGGTAAATATCGAGCACAATGAAAATTATTAAAAATGCAGTAAATGCGTATTAAACGCATTCCATTTCATTAAAATAGTTCCCTTTTGTCAACCCATTAGCTTTAGTTACATAGTAGGTATTAAATATGTATCCGTGGTATGACTGTGTTTTCTGTGTAAATTGCAAAAAAAAACATTCTTCAAAATGTCACAACACCTGGGAAAGCCAAATAACTCATAACTCATTCATGATACGCCCTCGTCGGCGGAAAGATAAAAAAGGGAATCTTCTCCGAATTTTCACCCCGAAAATAATCCGATTTGTAAAACAACAAGGTTTTACGGGAGGCAAGTTCAACAAAAGTCATGGATAAAATAGAAAATAGAGGACGGAAACTATACGTCAATATATTATCAGTTGGACGATGACTATCTTGCTGAACTTAGGCTTTCTCCATAAAAAAATCACTTTGGCTGCGATTCGTAGGGGCATAACCACGCTTGAATTGACTTGTACAGCCATCAAAAAAGTGTCTTGCTTAAACCCACATACGGCTTAAATAGACGTAGTAATAGAAGTCCATAATCATCACGGCGTGAGTGGGCAAATTTCGTGAGTTGAAGCCGATACTTCTTTCATTTTGTTTGCTCCGTCAATAGTAAATGCATAGGCATAAATAAAATATGTAATAAACGCAAATAGGAACTTTGGTCATTCGCTCATTTTATACTCCATAAATTAATATTACGACTCTATCAAACCTTAGTCATCCATGGTTTGAAATAGAAGCATAAGTGGAAAATATATTCAACAAAAATATTCATGTTTTAAAATTAATGAAAATCAGCGTAAAGTTTTTAAGAAAATTGAACGAAAAAACCTAATAAAAATTATACGTATGAGTCACTTGATTCATAGGTTTAATATTTGTAAATAACTTGATATGTAGATTAGTTTATTCAACTAAAGCTTGCCGAATATGCAGTCGGATTTTCTGTAAAAAGCTCTGACGAGATGAAAAGGCTGATAATCTAAAGCTTCAGCCCCACCGGCGCGTCTGCTAAGCCTTTAAGTACTTTTCGGTACCCATCGCTGCCCGCGGGGATCGCGGCGCGGCCGTCTACGAACACGGGCAGCGACGGTTACCGAATGACGGATTTTGACGCTTCACTGACGCTACTGGACGCGTCGGTGCGACTGAAGCTAAGCTTTATCCCCTTTGTTAGCATGTCAGCATGAAAACGGATAGCACTCGTTTTATTTGCAGCGTTTTGTATTTAATTTTAATAAGGTTTATTTTGAAATGTGTCAATAAAGCCTTTTTGTGTCTGCATAGATGTGTATAAGACAGTGTCGTGGAGTTGTAAAAAGCCGACAAAGTAGGTACGGTATGTATGTATTTTGTTTGCCTTTAACTTGAGGACTCTTAAAGGAACTTCATGTTTTTTAGCGTGATATAATGTGATGAATCGTGGTTTTTCGTGTTCCTTCCAAAATTCCATAGAAGCTTCTAGTGAAATTGTCACCAGTTTACTAGGGCTGTAGGGCATGACTTTGATTATGACTAAGACTTGACTTTACGTATTCTTCTATAACATGATGAAAATTACAATACTTGACACTGGCTAAATACACTATGTGTGGAGCCAAATATAAAGAAAAAAAAGGAATTTCAACGAATGATCGAGTAAGGCACAGACCCTGGTGTGGAATAAGGTGTCCAAGGTATTTGATACTTAGAGTATAGACTAAAAGCAAAGAGGGATCATCAAAACGATACATATGTGAGCAGTATATTTGTACTGCTCACACGTATCGCTACGTCAGAAGGAAAGAAACAAACATATAGTAATTAGCTACGCTTGCGAAATGTCACCGTACCATTTTTTCGACTCGAGTCAACTGTTTTTTCTATAAAGTGTCCAAAAAAATGGTATGCTTGACAGATAATGATGTTCTCTCTATGCTTTTAGTCTATACTCTAAGACTTGATATGGTCTACGCACAGATTAGAGAAAAAAACAATGTTGAGTTTATAACGATCCTCTTTTTTCGAAACGTTTTTGTGCCAGTGTAAGCAGAATCCATTTTAGTCAGCTTGGTACAGACCTACATACGTATGCTGCAGTGTTATATTCCAGTAGACAAAAATAATACTCTGCTATATTTATTTTTCAAATAATAATCAATGTGTTTTTCTCCGCCCATGCTAGGGGCACAGCTGTCAATAAAAAACGTAACCAATTTTGCCAACAAAAATTGGTTTTTATAAATTCTAAAGTCAATTTAAAACACTCATTATTTTTCATGCCTATGCCTAAAGGATTTTGGAAACAAAACCTGGCATTTACACACGAAGCAATTGCGGTTTTCATTGAGGTACTTTTAATTAACGCATGGGGTCTACCACAGCGTCAAAATGTTTTTTTTTAATCTGAACGTCGGGCCTAATCAACACGTGACCATAATACTTGCCTTTACTAAGTTAAACAATATTGTCATTCAAACTGGCAATGCTGTCAGTACTTTGGACACGTTACATAATGAGTCCTCTAAGAGCTAAGTGTGATAAGATTCGCAATGAGGAGATCCGCAGGAGAACTAAAGTGACCGATCGATATACCTTAGCGAATTTGCAAGTTGAAATGGCAAGGCAGGTTACATCGCTCGTGGAACTGACAACCGATGGGGATGAAAGGTTCTCGAGTGGCGACCACGAGTGGAAGACGCAGCGTAGGCCAGCCCCCCACTAGGTGGCCCGACGATCTGGTTAAAACCGCGAGGAGCTGATGGATGCAGGAGGCGAGCAGCCACTCAAAAGGGCGCTCTGTGGGGGAGGCCTATGTTCAGCAGTGGACGTCTTCACACTGTTGATGATGATGATGATGATGACATACTGAGTTGTCTGTTAGATTAGGTTCGTTTTCTTCTCGTGTAGGCAAATGGTCTCTCAGAACTATTAGGCCGCCCAAAGGCTTCTGACTTGACCTAACGACTATTGTCTTACGACAAATGCCGGGAGCGATGGTGTAACGCCCTTGGAAGCACAGTAGCGCTCAGTTGTACCTAAATATTACCACCTTTTGTAGCAATCACCCATCAAAGTTGTGACCGCAGGGAAGAGTTTTGCAACTATATTGCACAGTTGATAGTTTTAGTTTACTTTAGTTTTAATTTTAAGTTTATTCAGTACACACAATATTACATTGTGCAATTATACGTGTTTCTAATATATATATAAATACGTGTTGGAAATGTGGAAACTTAAATACGTTAGCAAAAAGCAAATTTTAATTAGATACACTCGTAGGTATTACTCGAGTCTAGCTTCAAACTCACACTTGTTGGGATTAACACTAACTTTCTGCTAGTTGCAAATCACTGGTACTGGTACTGCGTTGAAAAACATTGGTATCCCCCAATTGTATTCGGTGTTCTCATTACTCAGTTGAATTAATTGCTGCACGTTTATTAAACCTGACTTTTTTAATTTTGCCGAAATGTGGTCTGTAATTTAATGTTGTGGTAATTCAGTGAAATGGCCTTTAGTTCTATTGAGGGAGCTTAATAAAAAAACTCGAGGTAATATTTTGAGGTGAATTTAGTATATATTTTTGTAAAAAAGTTTATGTAATTTGATTTGGTGAAAGTGAAAATGAGGGGCACTAAAATTTATCTGATGAAAACCGTAGTTTTGGGATTCGTACCCAAAGGGTAAAACGGACCCTAATACTAAGGCTCCGCTATCTGTCGGTCTCTCTGTCCGTCTGTCACCAGGCTATATCTCATAAACCGTGACAGTTAGATGGTTAAAATTTTCACATATGATGTTCTGTTGCCGCTATAACAACTAATACTGAAAAACAATAAAATAAATATTTAAGGGGGCTCTCTAACAACAAACGTGATTTTTATGCAGGAGGCTCGTTTACCAGATGAGTCATAGATGGCACTGCTTTCAATAGTACTGCTACTCAACACTAGATGGCAGGGATAGATAATGGTACGGAACCCTTCATGCGCGAGTCTGACTCGCACTTGGCCGGTTATTTTTAACACTTGCTATAGGTACTTGGAGGTATTGTTGGTTAGGTCTATGTGTTGTATTCTAAAAGATCCATCAACTAAATAGAACCATTAGTGCAATAGGGTTCTTGTATTTATCTTATTCTGAGTGTAAGTCACAGATGTAAGTAGAAGAAAGAGACGCAGAGTAATTATTTTTAATGGATTGCGAATTGAAGAATCTCTAGCCAAACACTCAACTAACTATCAACAAAACAATCGGCAGCATCTCTTCCCGTGAAAGCTGTAAGAGCCGGCTAAAGGAATAGCCAGGGAATGGACAGCAGCATTCTCCTCGGTGCATTAAAATCTTTTGCAATCACCAAGCCGCCTGCCAACGTGGTGATTATGGCAAATCGTTATTATGATAAGCGCCCAGTTGTGTTTTATGGGGTAGGCCTATGTTCAGGACGTCTTCCAGCCATTGATGTGAATCAGCGTAATCATCATTCATCATCATCATCATCAACAGCCTGAAGATGTCCACTGCTGAACATAGGCCTCCCCCAGAGCGCGCCACCTTGAGCAGCTGGTCGCCTCCTGCATCCATCAGCATCCCCCGGCTTTCACCAGATCGTCGGTCCACCGAATGGGGGGCCGACCTACGCTGCGTCTTCCGGTCTGTGGACGCCACTCGAGAACCTTTCTTCCCCATCGGTTGTCAGCTCTACGAACGATGGGGCTGTCCATTGCCATTCCAACTTATTAATTCTAAGAGCTATATCGGTTACTTTAGCTCTCCTCCGGATCACCTCGTTCCGGAGCTTATCTCGCAGGGAAACACCGAATCATCATAATCACCCAGCAAACGTCTTCCAATGAACATAGGCCTACACAATAGAGTGCCAATTTTTGCAGCTGCTTGCCTCTTGCATGCAACGGCCCCCCGCGTTTTTGACCAGGGAACTTATCGCGTAAGTCTGATATGGAGATGGTGATTGTGTGCTCTTTCGCTCGCAATCACGGACATGTAAATTGGTGCGTGCAAGATGGCAGGCGAAGGTCATGTTCAGAACAGTTACGCGATAAAGGTGCTGGTCGTCGGGCCACCTATTGGGGTTGGCATACGTTGCGTCTTTCAGTTTAAAATCACCATCCTCATCAGCAGCCTGAAGACGTCCATTGCTGAACATAGGCCTCCCGCAGAGCGCGCCTCCCGCAGAGCGCGCCTCCCGCAGAGCGCGCCACCCTGAGCGGTCGCTCGCCTCCTGCATCCATCGGCTCCCCGCGGCTCTCACCAGATCGTCGGCCCACCTAGTAGGGGGCCGGTCTACGCTGTGTCTTCCAGTCTTAAAATCATGACAAGGCTATAATTATTCACAAACTAAGATTCATTTATGTCCTACTTTGATCTACAAAGAACTAAACAAAAGCTGAGCATCATTTTCTAAGAAAGTGGCAACTAATTAATACAAAGCTGGAAGAAAGTTTTTTTTTAATTAGAGGTGAGGGAGTAAACTTGGCCGCTTCTCGGACGGCAAAATTGATGAGGTAAAACGGAGTGAGAATCTGGCAAGAAATAAAGGAGGTTTAGTTGAAGTCTGCATTCTTACCTTTACTTTTTACTATAAAGGTACTATTATACCTACTGGTATATAGATATCATAAACTGTACCAGTGGCCGTATCGCGTAAGACTGATGGAGATGGTGATCATGTGCTCTCTTGCTCGCACTCACGGACTTGTGAGTTGGCGCGTGCAAGATGGCAAGCGAAGTCCATGTCCAGAACAATTACGCGATAGGGGTGCAGGTCGAATTCTGTACAGTAAACATATTTTGAAAATTTTTGCCCCCTATTATCGATGCTGAAGCCAAAACTAGAATATTTTTTTTCATTTTTGTTTGTATGTCTGTCTTTATCTTGGCTGAGAATCACACCGAATATACTGAACGTTTCAAATGAAACTTGGCATGATTTGAGTTCATATTATGAAATAGGCTTTAGAACAATTTAATCCCAAAATTCAGCATGTTTCTCTCGGGAAAGGAGATGAAAGTAAAAATATGTCATCATCATCATCACCATCTTTAACAGCCTGAAGACGTCCATTGCTGAACATAGGCCTCCCCCAGAGCACGCCACCTTGAGCGGCTGCTCGCCTCCTGCATCCATCGGTTCCCCGCGGCTTTCACCAGTGGGGTTAGCATGGACGGTAGACCAAATTGTCTTTCCCCGTTTTACGTCACTTTCTTCATACTTGCTTGGAGTAAAACAGGGGAAAGACAGTTTTGTCTACCGGCCGTGCTAACCCTACTGGTCGTCGGTCCACCGAGTGCGTCTTCCGGTTCGTGGTCGCCATTCGAGAACCTTTCTTCCCCATCGGTTGTCAGTTCTACGAGCGATGTGGCCTGCCCATTGCCACTTCAACTTACTAACTCTAAGAGCTATATCGGTCACTTTAGTTCTCCTGCGAATCTCCTCGTTCCGGAGCTTATCTCGCAGGGAAACACCAAGCATAGTTCGCTCCATAGCTCGCTGCGCGACTTTGAGCTTTTAATGAGGCCAACAGTAAGAGACCATGTCTCAGTTCCATAAGTCATCACTGGCAACACACACTGATTGAAAACTTTCGTTTTCAGACTCTGCGGTATTTTGGACGAAAAGATAGGACGAAGCTTCCCGAACGCTGCCCAGCCGAGTTGGATTCTTCGTGCCGCCTCTTTGTCGAAGTTGGACCTACCTAATTGAACAGTCTGTCCTAGGTAGACATACTTGTCGACAACTTCGAGAGTATCGTTCCCAACAATTACCGGTATAGGTGGAACATGAGCATTAGACACGATCTTTGTCTTGTCCATATTCATCTTAAGACCAACCTGCTGGGAGACACTACTGAGGTCGTTGAGCATGGTGCTAAGGTCCTCGAGCGATTCGAAAAATATGTACTTAGTTTTAATTCATTAACTCAAGCTCCGATTTCATTCAATCGGTTTTTGTTAGAACGGGGGTACTTTAAATATTATCCCGTAAATATTTCAAGGCCGTCGGATTTGTGGCTCAGAAATTACATCCAGCCTTCAGTATTAAGTCCAAAGCCACTCCTATCCTGTACTATGGGAAAGAGAAAAGAGAGGGGGGAAAATATAATGAAAAAGGATGAATGGATGAAAGTGAAATCAAAGGAAAGGGAAGGAAAGGAAATTTGCCTTTTCATCCAGTCATCCTTTTCCCTTATCTTTTTCCCTCTTCCTTTAGACTGAAATAAGGCGTAAAACTAATTAATCCGTACAAAGCCGGGGCAAGTCAGCTAGTTATCTATATTCATATTTTGTCCAAAATCATGTTAGACCGTTTCTCATCATTCATGATCATTTAAGACGCAGGCGTCTTGGTGATCACAGAAGAATCAAATGCAGCAGGTCAAGCGTGGATATTATGGCAAACCCTCCTCTATGCTAAGCGTGCAAAATGACGTTTTATGAAGGAGGCCTATGTTTAGCAGTGATCCTTTTCCAGCTGTTGATGTGATGTCAGACCATACTTAGGTACTTATAGGGTCGCGCAAACGCATAGATTTAATTACAAAAGAAAAACGTACCTATTTTTTATTATTTCGAAAATTGGCCATGAGAGAAAAGGTCAATAACCTTTGAAACGGGAAGTCTTAAGTACTTAACAGTTTTCTCCGCTTAACTCAGAAGCTATTATCATCGCATTTTGCTCGAAATAATTGTTTTTACTACGGAGAAAATGATAAGTTTCTGGGAGCCGTGTATATTATGGTTACAACTTCATAATTATTTGTAAGTTGAAATGGCAAAGGGCAGGCCACATCGCTCGTAGAACTGAAAACTGATGGGGAAGAAAGGTTCTCGAGGAGCGACCACGAACCGAAAGACGCAGCGAAGGCTGGCCCCACACTAGGTAGACCGACGATCTGGTGAAAGTCGCGGGGAGCCGATGGATGCAGGAGGCAAGCAGCTGCTCAAAGTGGCACTCCTTGGGGGAGACCTATGTTCAGCAGTGGACGTCTTCAGGCTGTTAATGATTATTTGGAAGGTGTCTTCCTATTGGGGCGTAAAGATGTTGAAGTGGCAGTGAGCAGGCCTCATATCTCGTAGAACTGAGTACCGGTGGGGGAGAGAGGTTTTTGAGTGGCGACCACGAACGGGAAAACTGAACTGATGATCTGGTCAAAACTAAGGGGACTGATGGATGAAAGAGGCAAGCAGCCGCTCAAAGTGGCACTCTGTGGGGGAGCAGTGGACGTCTTCCGGCTGATGATGATGATTATTCCTGTATCTCAATATTAATAAATTGAATAATATGCAAATAGTATCCGTCATTTGAATAAACTAAACTAAAATCCTGCTTAGTATTCTGAGCTATACAAAATAGATGCCAAGAAAATCCTATCAATTTTCCACCCCCATCCGACGGTCTCAACCGAGCAATCAATGTACCGTTTAGTCTTTCCAAAATTGATACAGTCATTAACCCTTCCGGCTCAACAAAGGGACAAACCCAAACAACCCTTGATAAAGGGGTGGTTTCATTGTAAGGAACGATATTACTTACTAGTTAGAGAAAGGGTGAATTAAATGTCAGATTGGTAATTGTCACGCGGCGCATTATTGATTAGCAAGGAAAGAGCATGCGGAAAGTTTCCGTATTGGATGGTATTTGAATAATGAATTAACCAGTGGAACGTCGGCGGTATAACAAAGGAAACAACAACAAAAAACAACAAACAACAACAAAAACAACAACCAACAACAACAACAACAAACAACAACAACAAACAACAACAACAACAACAACAACAAAACAGAAACAACAACAACAACAAACAAAACAAAACAACTGCAAAACAGGCACGAATTTGAATAAACAAATCAGCATTGCATTTCAATGAGCCAATGCTGCTAGCATGTTAGGTACGCATCAGCGCGGCTAGTATCCTGCTGTGCTAATGTCTCAGGACATGGACATATTATCTCAGGTTGACGTGCGCAGTGCAGTGTCACGCGAAACTTTATATTTTAGGGTTCCGAGTAACATTGCAACTGTTATAGGCGGTCTTGCTGCTTAACATCAGGATAATGACGAGCTCGTCACGTCATTCCTTAACAAAAAGTTACAGTTCTCTGAAGCAAATTTATGCTTTATTCACCTAATACATAGTTTTTTTCTCTGTTCTACTTACTATACTTATGCCTACTATAATATAATCTATTATATAAAAGGCTCTGTCCTGACTAACTGACAGATAACGTAAAGCCCAAACTGCTGAACGTAGAGACTTGAAACTTAGAGGGTGGCTTTCTTTTATGACGTAAGCTCGTGCTAATAAATTTTTGGAAATTCTACCTCTTTAGGGATGAAAACATTTGTATGAAAATTTAGATGTCGTAACGTATCGTTTTGAAACTTGATACATACAAACAAGTATAAAAATAAATGAAATGGTATTTTTTAGTTTTTTGAAAATCAACCTCTAAAGGGGTGAGTTTTGTAGTTAAAGTGTGTATGAAAATTTTAAAAACTTTGACCGTATCGTAATGAAATTTGAAATGTGTAAAGAACATACAATGTAAAAACATACAGGCCTCGGCAATTTTTTAGGAATTTCATCCCTTAAAAGGGTAAAAAATACAGGACAACGTAAGAGGCTCACACAGCCTAAACAGCTGAAGCTAACATCTTAAAATCTCGAAGATACATTCATTACATAGTTTGGGGTTGCGCTAAAACGGAGCATTTATCCCGGAAAAATAAATGGTTCCTGAAGGATAGACCACGCAAGCGAAGCCGCAGGCATAAACTAGAATTATATACGCAGAGAAACTGACTTCTGTAGAGACCTAAATCAGGCTAAATTTCTCAAATTTCCGTAAAACCCATAAGAAAATAATAGCCGCCCCAAGTGCGCCAGTTCCTTTACTCAGCAACAATTCCTCACAAATCCGGGAACAGACTTCATTATATAAAAGGGCGGACGCGTAATGCCAAACATAATAGGATTATGCCAAAGTACGTCCCCTGAGACTTTTTAAGTTGTTGAATCTTGTGTGGTACTGCTTGAGAAGGTTAACTTTCGAGGACTTGGTTCAAGATTTATTTTTATAATTTTCGGTGCTATTATAAGTGGAGAGTCAAGGAATTCAGAGATAATTTTTTGTGTTGTACAATAAAGATACGCGATTATTAGTTATTTCGATAATCGAAAGGTTCGAAACTACTTTTATTAATAATCGACTACAAAATAAGTCGAGTACACATACTCATAATCGTATGAAATCATTCATTCATTCGTTCAAGATTATCAGTTTTCGTCCAATCAACGACCGGGTTTAAAAGAGTTCCAAATTCGAAAACGAAAAACGAATGAATACATCCTATTTTGAACTACCATCTAAATTGATTCTTAGCGTTTATTTAATAAAGACTACAATACAATTTCGACACAAACAATTATTTTTCGAACCATTCGAACCGTTCAAATGACCGCCGTAATCGAATGAATCGATTACTGTCATTCATAATCGCGCATCTTTACTCTACAATTTCAAATTTTATTTATTTAATTTTATTCGCCAAATTACGGTTACAACATTCTTCTACCTTGTGTTTTTTACGTCATGTCACAAAACAAATATATATTAAGCAAAGGTTTGCCTTAACAGCATACACAAGTTTTTACATAAGAACTTTACAATTGAATTTAAGTTTTTTTTAATGGGGTATTTAATTAATGAGTATATTTATCTATTTGTATAAATATTATACATATTATGTAGCGCTAGGCATAGTGTGTGTTGCCAGTGATGACTTATGGTACTGAGATGTGGTCTCTTACTCTTGGCGTTATGAGTAATCTCAAAGTTGCGCAGCGAGCTATGGAGAGAGCTATGTTTGGTGTTTCCCTGCGAGATAAGATCCGGAACGAGGAGATCCGCAGGAGAACTAAAGTGATCGATATAGCTCATAGAATTGGCAAGTTGAAACGACAATGGGCAGGCCACAGTGCTCGTAGAACTGACAACCGATGGGAAAGAAAGGTTCTTGAGTGGCGACCACAAACCGGAAGATGCAGCGTAGGCCGGCCTCCCACTCGGTGGACCGACGCGATGCCCTGGTCAGAATGATGACGATGATGAGTTATGGTAGTGAAGCTCGACTATAAAGTGAAGCAACGTTCACTGCGGCCACTACTTAGATGGGTGACCGCTACAAGTGATATTTTTTTTACTTTTAGAGCTGATGCTACTGCCAGCCTATAAGAGTAAATAAAAGTGCCAGCTACTCAGCATATAGCATCGGTACCTACTACATAAGCCATGCAGCGTCAATTAAATAATTAATTAACTAAAGCTATTATGGCGTTAGTAACAATGACTTTTATTGCTTAACAGCCGACTTTCCCTTAACCGCCTATTGAGATTTACTACCTTTTGAAAGTAAGCACGAATGCAAGGGAGCCCGTAGAAATCTTAAATCAAAGGCTCTTCTACCTTAAAGGGTATTGGATTCCTTTGTCACCAACGAACTTGATTAAGACACCTTATATAGGTACCTACAGTCATAATTATACAGGGTGTACCACTGAGGTGGGTCATTATAGACACAGATTATAGAGAGAACTTTGTTGACATTTTAATGTGGGTAGGGAATTGGTGAAAGTTTAGAATTAATAAAAACTGAAAATGTTTCATTACAGTGTTTGTTCCGTAAATCATGGCATTATAATCAGTGTAACCCCCGATTTAGATTATGTTTAATCACTGTGATTAAATTAATGGCACAGCAGTTAAAACAAAAATATTCTAACTCCGTGGCTATGTGGTAGGACTTATATGCAAAGTTCATGCCAGTTATTCTGCCGCCAAGCAGTAGTGTGCAAGCACTACTGTGTCCCGGTTTGAAGGGCATTGTAGCTAGTAAAATTACTAGGTAAATGAGACTTTATGTTCCGATAACACAGTCTAGTAATCTAATTACCATACTGAATGTTATGGGTTGCGAGGTCAGATGGCAGTCGCTCGTGTAATTCTGGTAGCTCGCCGCTACAGGTTAGATTGGGAGCCGACCCCGATAACAAATGGGAAAAGGCAAAGAGGATGATGATGTGCTCTCATAAACTCATTAAATTAAGGAGTTGCGAGGATCCGCCCCAGTTACGAAATAATGGACACTTGGACACGCGCTCCCTTAAACCATTATTGGGCTGAAACGTTTATTAAATCAGAGAACACGACAGACCGGACAGTGGACACATGCTGGGAGAATATTAACTAGACACAACAGCCAGAGCAAATACAGAGAACATTTTCCGAACCGGCCTGGTTGAATGCAAATCATGATCGATTTTAACCTTTTTTGGTTTATCATGTGTTCCAAGCACTATGAAAACAGCGTTTAAAGTATTCTCTAAAGAGCATAATATTAGTTTTTCTTTGAAAGACCTAATAGCAAAGGCCCGTGTCCAAACATGCCCATGTGGTACCAGTCTCAGAACAGGACCACCCCATCTTTGCCAGGGGTGTGGTAAGAGCCGGCTGAGGGAATATACAGGGAATGGGCAGCAGCATTCTCACTGGTATATTAAAATTTTTTGCGATCACCAAACGGGCCGAGGTAGCGTGCACCGAGGAGAATGCTGCTGCCCATTCCCTGGGTATTCCCTTAGCCGGCTTTTACGGCACCCACGGGACGAGATGGGGCAAACATCTATGATAAGTCTAAAGTGGCGTTTTTTGGGTGAGACCATGCTCAGCAGTGGACATCTTCCAGCTGACAATATGATTTGTGTGATATGTGTCCCATAAGTGGGAACGTATTGGGTTGATGATGAACGAATCGTCGTACCAGTAGCATGCCCAACATGCTGACAGCATTGCACTATTTAATTTAGAACAGAACCATCTTTTAAAGGTAGTTTTTTAATAAATGTCATAGGTACAATAATTTATAAGGGTATAGTGCTCATAGCTAGCCGTACCTAATCGATCGGTAAAGTAAAACAACGTTCGCTGCCGTCACGACTTTGATGGGTGACCACTACAAAAAGGCGGTGTTTACAACTGAGCGCATACCGTGCTTTGAAGGGCTCGTTAGGCTGTTGGTCTCGTTGTCGTGAGACAAAAGTCGTTGAGCGAAGTCAGAACCCTTTGGGCGGCCTAAAAATTTTAACACCAAGGCTAACCACTTGGATACACGAGAAGAAAATGCAGATACGGTCGATGTCAGCTTTGATCGATGACTTGTTCAGTAATAAGTAACAAATCCATCGTACATTTTCGAAATAGAAAGTAGATTGTTTTAATTCACACAGAATGAAACGGATTTGTAGAGGGGTGTAGGGTAAGTCTGGGTTAATCGTCACGACATTGAAATTCTGTGCTTCGTTTGATTTTAGTTTTTTTGTGGTATGCTACTGAAGTCGACACGTTTAATCTTTTATACTTCTCTTATGAAAAAAATAAAGCACGCTGACCCACCTAGCATGTGCACCGCGAGAAAACCTGTCGTCACTGTTAGAGTGAGACACACTTAGGCGCTGCCATAGTCTTGTCACGGTTTCTCGTGAGAGACCGTGACAAGACTATGGTAGCGTCTCTAACAGTGACGACAAGTTTTCTGGCGGTGCGCATACTAGGCCATCTGGTTTACTTTTTTTATCTGATTTCTGAGACGAGAGTCGAGAAGTACCTACACACAAAGGCTATTTCCATTTTTACTCTTTGGGTACGGAACCCCAAAAAGTAAGTACCTACCTAGTATCAATTACAGAATTTAGGACGACTAGCAAACGAGCTGTCGTGTTATCTACACGCAATCTCGTCATTGGCTTAAATATTAGGACAATAAAATGAGGTGGCGTTAAACTCATAAAATTGGTTATATTATTAAAAACCACCAATTGAGATACGAATCTAGATGCTACAACGATTAGCGCTAACTGTTAATTATAACTCTGATTTTTTGTTCAAATTTTTTTGTACAATAATAATTATCTTTTTTATAAAAAAGAGGTTAATACGATTTTAATTGTAAATATTACGACTTTATTCAATGGCCATTTCAATCTTTATTCTATGTTACTGTTGATATCGAGTATCAGCACGTCTAGCCGTTTCTAACTGATCGGTAAAGTTAAGCAACGTTCGCTGCTGTGACTACTTTGATGGATGACCGCTACAGCAAAAAGTAGTATTTACATCAGAGCGCTACCGTGCTTCGGAGGGCACGTTAAACCGTCGATCCCGGCTGTAAGTCAGAAGCCTTTGGGCATCCTAAAAATTCTGACATCCAGTAGGGTTAGCACGGCCGGTAGACAAAACTGTCTTTCCCCTGTTTTACTCCAAGCAAGTATGAAGAAAGTGACGTAAAACGGGGAAAGACAATTTTGGCTACCGTCCGTGCTAACCCAGCAGGGCTGACCACTTGTCTACTCGAGAAGAAGGAGATATATTTTTTTTAGCAGGCAATGTGTCTTTATTCTTTAAACGAGCTACTACAGAAATAAAAACTGTACTACGTACCACAGATAGTATAATACTATGCAAAAACTACTACCTACACTAGCTGCTACGATGCCCTATAGACATTAGACAGTCTAACTAAATGTTCCAGCCCACCACAGATATCTACTATACTAGTCAAAGACAGATAGGACAGCTCTATATGATTGACCATTAGTTCCCGTGTCTGCGCTAACCGCTAGTGTCGCCATAGTGATGCAACTAGCTCCATATTCAAATATCGGTATCGATAGCATAGTGACGCGCCACGGCACAAAAAAATCGACATGAAAGTTACATAGTAAGTTATTATTATTATTTTAACCTATTACATTTAATACTACAGGAAGATGAAGCACCCGCTAATAAGGATTAAATGAAACAAATGAGACTGAAATAGCTTTTATTTATTTTTATTTCTTAGCCTAAGTGCTTTGCATTTTTACTGCCATTTTTAGGCCATTTATTGGGGTGAAACCATTATTATTTTAATTATTTATTTTTGCTATTCAAATTGAGTTTACTCACCAGATAAGCTCAAGGGAATCCCGTGCAACACTTCATTTGCAGTGAACAAGGATATCCATGCAGAAGACGGTTACCCATCCTATCAAATTGGGGGTATATCAAAGTGATTTTGGCGAACACGTTTGTTCACTAAGACAGACCACTGAGCTCAGTATTTGTAGGAATCAGAAAAGACAACCATGATTCTCGTAATTTATCGTCCCTTGAGATACTTAACAGGCGATGAGTTTTATTAGTTGCAAGCTTCAACATGACATTTTCGCGTCGCCATAGTGTTGATCAATAACCATAGTCACTGCCCATGCTCAACTGATTAAGTTAATTGGTATATAATTTGAAATTAGAGCGATGGTGGCAGAGCGGTAACATGTGCACTTCGCAATTCGCAGCACCAGGTTCGATCCTCGGCCTTGCACCGATGATTTATCTAGTAAGTTATGTGCAGTTTTCGATGCCATCCGTGCCTCAGAGAGCCGTCGGTCCCGGTTGTCATAAGACCATCTATGGCAATCGTTACGGGTAGTCAGACGCCTGATAGAATCTGACACCGGGTCTAACCTTCCTTGTTACTGGTTCCTTATGGGTTGCGAGATCAGATGGCAGTCGCTCAGGGCCAGATCTTGTATAAGGGCAATTTGAGCTTCAGCCCAGCGCGCCGTGGAGATAAAGGGCCCCCAGCCCCCACTGAAATTTAACGGGTCTTATCTAGATTTACTTATAAATGTGCGAAACCTGAAACTATCAGGATTAACGAAAAACAAGAACAGCTGAGAATTAGGCAAACTCACGGTCCGATCCTGTAGTCGCTCGTGTAATTCTGGTAGCTTGTCGCTACAGATTAGACTGGGAGCTTGGGAGCCGACCCCAATAACAAATGCGAAATGGGATAAAGGCAAAGAGGATGATGATAATGATATATTAATTTGAAATTATACACAAAAAGCCAGAAAAACTACGAATTATACCGAGTAATTAGGTTGTGTTATGTACATCATTTCCATGACAACAACACAATTGACTTTTGACATTATAGAAGTCACGTGATGCAAAGAAAATGTCGGAATGCGTGCGACACGAGCGTTACGTGGAGACATCGGTACTAAAGCTGACCCGGGCCTGCAGCCCACTACCCCGAATTTTTAGGATCTTTGACTAATACTATATTGGTCACAGAGTCAACAGATGTCAAAATTCAAAGCAGATTGAACCTTTAACACAGCATCCTCTTCACAGGCTTTAACCTATGAAACTTAGGACATTTTTATTACGCTAAAATGATTAAGGGGAGTTCAAACGAGGCACCGAGCTCATTCGAACATCGCGGGCGCGGCACGAAACGTACAAATACCGAATAATTCAGTCACGATTTCAATTATCTTCTGCCCCGAGCTGAATAAATACTTCTTCATCTGCTGATTATTGATTTACGTTTTAGGACTTAACACTACAACTTAAGGTTCATTATCGCATGACTCGTCGTTCATAAAATTTTTTTTGTTTTGCTGTGAATGCGACTGTACCTACTCGTTGTGGTGCTAACTTGGATTACGATGGGACGGTTCTAGTAATGCAACAAAGTACTTTGTATTCATATATTGTATGAACCTGAATGCGCATTTGGCCTTTGTCATAATAAAATAAGGAAGTGCTAACTGAAGTGGATTTTATTTTTATTATTTCCAACTTTGCTGCATGCAGCTTGAGGGTGATTATTTGAAACAGTAATGGGATAGGAGCAGGATAAAAGCGAGAGTAGTTCAGAATGGAATCGGGACAAAAACGAGCAATACATAACCAGGATAGGTGCAAGAAAGGAGCATTCATATTGTTGGCGACTGGCCGAATACAGGCCTTTTTCTTTTTTATTTCAAAAATGTGTCTTTCTGTTTGTCATAACGGTAGTAGTCGTGTTTCTTTCGAGGTTTGGTTACGTGCGTTCGCTAATAGTATTTATTTTTATTTTCTGATTTATACTGTAAATATATCGCTTTCACCATCGTACGCCTTTATTTTCACATACAGTCCATAATACAGTCCATCGCTCGCCAACATTTTTCCTTCGACCGCGGATCATTCTTCCTTCGACCGCAAATTCATCCTCCTCCGATCATTTGACACCAACACCGACATTTTTTCTGTATTTTTTGTTTTTTCTCGTTGTCATTATTTTTTCATTGTACATTTTTATTATTTTATTGCATTTTTTACAATTTTTATCATTGCGTACGATGGTGTCCACACGTAACCAAACTAAATCGTTCATCGTTCCAAAAACGGACTCAAACTCCCGTGAGTTGCACCACCGCGTAATGCATTCCCCCCCATCCATGCCGCGCGACAGCGCCCAGGCGGGTCCATCAAGGGGTGGAACGCACGAAGTGGCCCGCAAAACTGACGACGACCAGGGAAATGCTACAACCATTGCCCAGCAAGAACCAAGCACCCTCCCGAACAGTCCCAGTCTGCAAAGTCCATCAAGGGGTGGAACGCACGAAGTGGCCCGCAAAACTGACGACGACCAGGGAAATGCTACAACCATTGCCCAGCAAGAACCAAGCGCCCTCCCGAACAGTCCCAGTCTGCAAACCCAGCCACAAGGTCAATTCAGATGCAATAGTAAGAGTTCAACACGCACTTCAAGTTCAGTTACACTTGCCCAAAAACTGGCCGCAGAGGCCGAGTTTCAGCGACAGCGTGCGGATAGGGAACGTGAACGTTTTGAACGAGAACGTGAGCGTGAGCGAGAAATTGCGCTCATGCAAGAAAAAGCAGAGGAGATGACACTGCGAGCAAAACTCGCCGCATTGGAGGTACATTCAGATAAGTCTTCGCACACTCGTAGTTCATCTCACATTTCGCATAGCAAAGAACGTGTCGCAACGTGGGTCGACAATCAAAATGTCCCTTCATCTCACTCACGTCCACAGATATCGACACATGCTGTAGCACCTGTAGCTATTCCATCATCATTAAATTGTATCCAGGGCGACGCCGTTTCGCAACTAGCCCAGGCTATTGCCACAATGCCCGACCGACTGAAAAGAACAGAGCTAGTTCCTTTTACAGGCGATATAAATGAATGGCTTGCTTTCAAGTGCACGTATGAGCGAACTAAATCATTTTTTACACCCGCAGATAATATAGTTCGTCTAATCGCCGCCATACGCGGTGCCGCCAAGGTAGCTGTTTCGTCAATCTTGTGGGCTGCGCAGGATCCAGAGGAAATTATGACCGCTTTGGAACAGAACTACGCACGACCCGAGCTGTTGGTTTCGCATGAGATCGCCGGCCTCCGTGGTTTAAAGATAAGTAACGCAGAACATTTAAATACTTTGGCAAATAAATTGAGAAACTGCGTAGCTACCATGAAGCTACTCAATCAGCAAGAATATCTGTCTTCAACCGAACTCCTTCGTACGGTACTCTTAAAGCTTAGCGAGCACACTAGAGACCGCTTTACAGATTATGCTGCTACGCACAAACCTTTCGAGCCAACAGTGACCAAACTAGAGCTTCTTTCTAGGTTTTTAGTCATAGAAGCCGCACGACAATTGAGCTACAACTTTTTAGCCGACGTGTCACCAGGCTCCTCCTCTAACAAGAATGCTGTAGGCTTCTCACATAGTAAGGTTACACCAGGCTCCTCTTTTAGCAAAATTCCTTTTTATAAACCGTTTACACATAAGGAACAGATTCATGCAACGACATCTAGCGGCAAAGTTGCAGAATGCACCTATTGCAAACATGGACCGCATCCTGCACAGGGACCACACTCGGTTCAAACATGTAAGGCGTTTTCATTACTTTCTGTTGACGATAGATGGCGTTGGATCAAGGAGTCCAAAACATGTTATCGGTGTCTGAAGTCAAACCCACACAAATGGAATGACTGCAGAGCAAAACTTTGCGGTTTTAATGGCTGTGGCAGACGCCATCACAAACTCTTACACGGCGATAGTTCAACACAATTTTCGTCATTTTTAGCTAATACTAATAATGTTACTTCGTCGCTGAGCTCAAGCCACCACACCGTAGTACCTCATCAAGGAGGCGACGCCGTAGTCGCTACGTCTACCAATAAAGCAAATGTTTCTAATTTTTTGAATGTAGGCAACACATCTGATGTTCGTATCGGTACAGGGTCTGGGGTACCTGTGGCTTGTAAACGAGGCTTGCTGAAAGTGTTGCCGGTCGTGTTGGAAGGTCCGCGCGGTACGGTTGATACGTTCGCACTTCTAGATGAAGGCAGTACCGCTACGCTTATAGATGGCGACATCGCCACGCGCATCGGGGCAGAAACTACGGGGCAGCAACAACTTCGCGTTAACGGCATAGGTGGTATGTTTTTAGACACGGAGGTACGCCATGTCAACTTCCATATACGGGGGCGTAACTCACTTCAGCTACACCATATCCAGGGTGCACGTAGCATTACGCCACTTCGCCTTACGCCGCAAAGTACAGATACGCTAAACCTGTACGAATACGACCACCTAGCAGATCTTGCCGAACTATTGACATACCAAAACGCGACCCCAACCGTTCTCATTGGAGCCGCGGATTGGTATTTATCTGTTAGCCGTGAGATGCGTGTAGGTAAGAAAGATCAACCCGTGGCATCAAGAACAATGTTAGGCTGGGTACTGCATGGCGGCGTGTCTACGTCATCGAAGCCCGTAGATTTTATACTTCATGTTTCCGACACCGGCTACGCATCGCAAGCGAGCGATCTAGACCACGCATCACGAACGTTCGATGGTCTCGAAGCGCTTGTCAAGAAACAGTATGAGATAGATTCTATAGGGATTCAAAAATATGCCCCGCGCCAAAATAGTGATGACACACGTGCGGTTACATTAATCGAATCTTCAGCCCGTAGACTAAGTTCTGGACGTTTTGAGGTTGGCTTACCGTGGAAAGAGAATTTGCCGAATAACGTACCCGATAGTTACCCTCAAGCGTTATCGCGTTTCAAGTCCATTGAAAAACAAATGGCAAAGGATGAGACGTTTGCTTCTGCGTACAAAAGTTTTATTAACGGCATCATACAAAAGGGTTACGCAGAAGAATGCGATTCATCCTCATGCCACGAAACCTATTTAGCGAAAAAGTCTCCTTCTGACGCACCCATCAGATGGTACTTGCCTCATTTCGGTGTGTATCATCCACAGAAGCGTAAGTTACGAGTCGTTCACGATGCAGCGGCCGTTACTAGGGGTGTCAGCTTAAACAATATGCTATTACAAGGCCCTGACCTATTACAATCTTTGTTAGATATTTTGTTCCGTTTTAGGGAAGGACCGATCGCGTTTAGCGCCGATATTAGGGAAATGTTTCCACAAATTAAAATAAAGGAACAGGATAGAGATGCGCTTCGTTTTTTATGGCGTAATAATACACAGAATGCGGTTAAAGAATACAGAATGTCATCTGTAATTTTTGGTGCTGTTTCTAGCCCATTTATAGCTTTGTTTATTAAAAATAAAAACGCCAAAGAGTTCGAGCACGTCTATCCTGCTGCCTTTCATTCTATTCTACACGATCATTATATGGACGACTATATTGGAAGTGAATTTGAAATGTCTGATGCTGCACGCTTAGCTTCCGATATAGTCACGGTCCACAAGTCGTGTTGCTTCGAAATGCGCTCTTGGGTGTCAAACGTACCAGAAGCCCTCAATTTGGTGCCTAAAGAGCTACATAACAACTCAAATGATGACGTCCGCTTGCCTTCTAATAATGACGTAGGTGCACTAGGCGTCAAGTGGGATCCATTTGACGACACTCTAGGGTTCCGTACAGGCCGGAAAGACATAGGTATGATACTAACTAAGCGCGGCCTACTTTCCAGCGTCATGAGTGTATATGATCCTTTGGGTTTGATAATGCCTGTAGTTATCCAGGGTAGAATTTTGATTCAAAAACTTTGGAGAGAAGGGTGTGACTGGGACTCACCAATCTCTTCCAAATACGAAGCCGAGTGTAAGGACTGGTTTGACCGGCTTGCATCATTAGATAGCCTGCGTATTCCGCGCTGCTATGAGGTTCGGTCGGGCCGGTGCGACACTCAGCTTCACGTCATAGCCGATGGGGGGGAACAAGCCTACGCTTGCGTTGCATATTGGCGTTTCACTCATACAGACGGCTCAATCAGCCTCGCTTTGATAGGCAGCAAAGCGCGTGTTGCCCCCTTGAAGCCACTCTCTATTCCACGTTTGGAATTACAGGCGGCACTAATTGCAACGCGTTTTGCACACACTATTTTAAGTGCCCACCGAACGCAACCGTCTGTTGTCTACTACTGGACTGATTCCACTACGGTTCTAAAATGGATCCGTAGTGATGCGCGTAATTATAAAGTGTTTGTAGCCCACAGATTGGGCGAAATTCTAGAAATAACCAATCCTTCTAATTGGAGGTGGCTTCCTAGCGAAGTCAACATCGCAGACGACTCTACGAAGCCAAAACATTGCAACCTCTCTTCATCGCACAGATGGTTCGCTGGCCCTTCATTTCTTCTCAATTCATCATCAGAATGGCCATGCGAACCAGAGTGTATTACCATTTCCGACGAAGTTTCACGAGCTTCTGAGTTGAAACCCGAGTTCGTGGGGCTTCTAGTAGACATCCAATTACTTTACCCGCCGGTTCCAGATGTAACGCGTTTTAGTAGCTGGTTACGATTGTTGAGAGCAACGGCCCGTGTTATTCAGGGCATTAGGAATTTTTGGTCACGGTCTCGTTCACCGCGTTTGCTTGCCAAATCAGTTGAAAATTCTACGTCCCTCTCGCAAGTTTCAGCCGCAGACTTGATTCAAGCCGAGAAGATGCTCTTCCAACGCGTTCAGGCAGATAGCTTTGCGGAAGAATTGAAGACTCTGAAAGCCTCGCAGCCAGTACCTAAAACCAGCCGTATAGCAGCGCTCGCCCCGATCCTCGGCAACGACGGTCTTATTAGACTTGATTCACGCATAAGGTCTGCACCCGGGGTGGGTGAGAGTGTCAAGTCTCCGATCATCCTTGACGGCCGTCATCGCATCGTTCACCTAATGATTCTCCATAAGCACGCTGAAGCCGGTCATGGCCATCATGAACTTGTTTTAAATGAAATCCGACAGAGATTTTGGATGCTACGAGCAAGAACTACCATTCGCAGCGTCGCCAAGGCCTGCTTACAATGCAGAAGATACAATGGTCGACCCATAATGCAGCCGACAGGCAACTTACCCATAGAACGCCTAGACCATCACACAAGACCGATCACGCACGTCGGTCTGGATTACTTCGGCCCCATAGAAGTATCAGTGGGACGACGGCGAGAAAAACGATACGTCGCCTTATACACCTGCCTTGTTACCAGAGCTGTACATCTGGAGGTCGTCACTTCATTATCATCCGATGCTGCTATAATGAGCCTCAGACGCATGATAGCCCGGCGTGGCACTCCGTCAACAATATTTCGGACAATGGTACCAATTTCGTCGGAGCGAATCGAGAGTTTAAATCACTCTACGATGGAGAGTTGGAGAATTTTGCATCCAGCCGCATGATCTCGTGGCGCTTCATACCACCCGCTTCACCCTTTATGGGTGGAGTTTGGGAACGTAAAAATGTTGGCGAGCGATGGACTGTATTATGGACTGTATGTGAAAATAAAGGCGTACGATGGTGAAAGCGATATATTTACAGTATAAATCAGAAAATAAAAATAAATACTATTAGCGAACGCACGTAACCAAAGCTCGAAAGAAACACCACTACTCCCGTTATGACAAACAGAAAGACACATTTTTGAAATAAAAAAGAAAAAGGCCTGTATTCGGCCAGTCGCCAACATTCGAATCGAGAGCTTAAATCACTCTACGATGGAGAGTTGGAGAATTTTGCATCCAGCCGCATGATCTCGTGGCGCTTCATACCACCCGCTTCACCCTTTATGGGTGGAGTTTGGGAACGTCTGGTGCGTTCAGTGAAGACAGCCCTGCGTGCCACATTGAAGGAAAGAGCACCACGAGAAGAGGTTTTGACTACCCTACTCCTCGAAGCAGAATCTATATTGAACTCCAGACCACTTACATACGTTCCAAGTTCATCTGATGCCCCTGAAGCCATAACACCATTCCATTTTATCATAGGCTCATCGTCAGGGGCTCCATGGCCCGTCAACCTCTCCGATTCTGATCTGTTGCGCAGATGCGATTGGCGGCGCGTTCTGAGACTCGCCGACCATTTTTGGGCGAGGTGGCTGGCGGAGTATCTGCCTACGCTAATACCACGTGGACGGAACAGGAGTGGACACAACAGGAACGGAGTTTGCGAGGGGGACGTAGTTCTCATCGCCGACAGTACTTTGCCAAGGGGCCTTTGGCTTCTTGGCAGGGTAGTCGAAACTTTTGCAGGAGCCGACGGGCTGGTGCGGGTTGCTGATGTTGCAACCAAGGGGGGAATGTTGCGCCGCCCAGTCCGGAAGCTTCTCCCACTTGTAGCCGAACCTCGGCCAGTCGCCACCAGCGTTTAGTGTTCCACTGGGGGTCCGGAATGTTGGCGACTGGCCGAATACAGGCCTTTTTCTTTTTTATTTCAAAAAGGTGTCTTTCTGTTTGTCATAACGGTAGTAGTCGTGTTTCTTTCGAGGTTTGGTTACGTGCGTTCGCTAATAGTATTTATTTTTATTTTCTGATTTATACTGTAAATATATCGCTTTCACCATCGTACGCCTTTATTTTCACATACAGTCCATAATACAGTCCATCGCTCGCCAACACATATTTTTTTTTAAGATAGAGATAAGGCGTAGTGACAAAAAGAGAGGGAGGAAAGGGGAAGGGGAATGGATGAGCAAAGGAAGATCATAGAGGAGTATGAACGGTAGAGGGCAGGGGGCCTGGCCCAAGTTAGGTTGGCGTCCAAAGCGTAAAATTAATGAACCCTTGCGAAGCTTCACATCCCCATGGACCCCACGATTTTCTTCCTCCATATCCCTTCTTTCGCCGAAAATCAAAGCGCACAAAAACATGGCACCCATATATAGTTGAAAGTCCATTAACCCACACTAAGCGTTTTGCTTTGCACTTTATAGTGCGAACAGCCAATGAGTGGAACATCTTGTCATCGTCCTTGTCTCCAGCTAACTGTAATCTGGGATTCTTCAATTCAAGAGTGAACAAGTATATTTTAGTCAAGAATGCATCATCGTAGACTGCGTCTCGCTTTCTATCAGGTGAGCCTGTAGTCAATAAATGACTTGCCTATACGTACTATAATACTGGGTGGCGCAAAAGTAAAGACCCTATTTGGTTCAGCTATAACATTTTTTCTAAATTAGAAAACTAGATTTAGGTTTTTTTAAATGTATATTTGTGCCATTAAATTTCGTACCATTAGGATTTAAAGATGATGTCTTTTAAATGGTGACCTCCAGAGTTGATACACATTTGAGCCCTATTTATGACATTTTGCATAACTTGCCGTAACACTTCCTGCGATATGTTCGTTATTTCTTGACGAATGTTTTCTTTTAGAGCTGCGAGAGTCTGTGGCTTGTTCACATACACCCGAGATTTCAAAAAACCCCAAAGAAAGAAGTCTGGACTGGTCAGATCGGGTGATCTTGCAGGCCAAGGCAAATCGCCAAAACGAGAGATAACTCGGCTTGGAAAAGCGTCCCTCACTAAGTCCATAGTGTCGCGCGCTGTGTGTGCCGTAGCGCCGTCTTGTTGAAACCAGATGTGCTCCAGCCCCAATTCGTCCAAACTGGGTATCAAAAACTCACGTAACATGGTTCTGTAGCGTTCTCCAGTGACAGTTATCGCATTGCCTCCAGCGTCTTCGAAAAAATAGGGTCCGATCACTCTGTCAACACAGATGCCACACCATACAGTAACTTTTAGTGGGTGTAGAGGTGTTTCTTGAATAATGCGCGGATTATCAGTGCCCCAGAACCGAGTATTCTGCTTATTGACATGCCCTGAGAGATGGAAATGCGCTTCGTCACTCATAACCAATTTTGAAGGAAAATCATCTTGCAAAATGTCATAAATAGGGCTCAAATGTGTATCAACTCTGGAGGTCACCATTTAAAAGACATCATCTTTAAATCCTAATGGTACGAAATTTAATGGCACAAATATACATTTAAAAAAACCTAAATCTAGTTTTCTAATTTAGAAAAAATGTTATAGCTGAACCAAATAGGGTCTTTACTTTTGCGCCACCCAGTATTATCTATTCTGTGCCTATACAAGAACAATAAATAAACAGAAATACCCTTCGAAGCCGGAGCAAGTTCACTAGTTCATACTGAAAGCATAGTTACTTTTATAAACAGTTATTTAAACCAACTACATCTCAGAAAGAAACATACATTTTACGACCGTATATAGTAAGAGCTTCTTAAACAACAAGTTGCAGAAAACTGGGTCATTTTCCCGGGAAATTGAGTTGGAAACGACAAAACATGTGTGCAAGGAATATGTGGTGAAAAGACGCTGGGGGTAGATATGAGGTTGTATCAGAAATACTCTATTTATTATATTATCGACAATTTCGATAATGACATTTTCAGTACTATTAATATCGATAAATTGGCGTGGATGCTAGTTATTTTAATGAAAGAGTAATTGAGGCGTTTGTAAATTACAAAAATAATTGTGTAATTTTTTTGACAAACACGGTTTCTACGTAGGTAATTTTTTTATTGGCTACTGTTTCCGCCAAATGCGGCACAACTTTGCCACTAACCGTGAAGGGATAGTCACTAATAAAAAGGGGGGAGGGGGAGATTACTTTTAATTAGTTGTATAAAGTTATAAGTAACTGTTAAAAATTAAACTTATTACTTTTAGGTATGTTTATTATGATTCTGTGTGTATAAAGGATACTCTAAAGATTTTTGCTGCAATGTGACGGCGAAGCAACAAAATACTCTAATTTTTCACTTACATACGTACATAACATACATAAGTGTTAGATATTTACTGTACACCTCTGGCCTCTCTAGTTTATCTGTATTTCTGCTCATTCAAAGGTTGTCTGGAAGAGATCGCTTTAAGCGATAAGACCACCCGTTGTACTACCTTTTGGAAATATTTTTGTTCGTTAGGTAGGTACTTACTTGTGTGGTATCTTTTGTGTATAATTATTTTGGTGTGCAATAAAGTATTATTCTATTCTATTCTTTCTATTCTATACTTATAATTTTTTTAAATCTACTCCATGTCTATATTGTCATTTTAATACTTAATCTCTTCCCTGGTCCCTGCCACCCTTGATTACTTTCCAAGTCTCATGAGAGGCAATACATTACACTATCTACCTACTTGATATCGATATCGAAATTTTAATATCCCATCCCTAAACCCTTGAGTATTTTCTAAGTCTCCAAAGAGGCAGTGCATTGCACTTTGGGGACGGCTTTTAGAGTCGCAGAGGTGTACAGAGAGTGGAGATTATTCGAATAACTTACCACATGTCGGACTGTCTATAGGCCATCGCGGCTATTATACAGTCCATAAGTGTTCTTTGTAGTACGTAGTGTAGCTAGTTTAGTTTAGTTTAGTTTTTATTATTGTAGTAGTTAGTTTGAGTAATAAAGGCACATTGCCCGTTAAAAAAAAACTTACCACACGGAAATAAGAAAAGAAAATGTCACTTTATAGAGCTTAGTAAAACCGCTTCGGCCGTCTACGAAACCGGAGCTTCGTAATCAGTTACGAACGAAAAAACATAAAATAGAAGATAAGTCAGAAGATACAATGACTTAAGGCGGCATCATAGCGTGTTTTTTTTTAATCTCAGAGAGCTTTGTTGAGAGTTGTAAATCACAGATCATAATTTGATATGAAACTGGGTCTGCACTTGAAAATGGCAGATAGATAGATAGTGAACAAACTTGGCAAAAGTGTAACAATAGGCAGTCTTATCGCTTAAAGCGATCTCTTCTCGACAATTATGCACGGAAAGGAATAACGCAAAAATGTATGAAGGTAGTGAAAAAAAACTGCTAACTTTTGCTGTGAAAATGTGTTAGTTTTGCGGAAACCCGCAAAATTAACACATTTTCTGGATTACGTGAAATATGGATATCATATAAGTATTATAACTGGTTATTATACCTTTAAAACTTTTAAAACTCATTTCTGGCTATTAAACTTGTAAGCCGGAAAACGCAGCGTAGGTTTTTTTATGTTAAAGGGAGCAAACAAGCATACGGCCCACCTGATGGGAAGTGGTCACCGTAGCCTATGGACATCTGTAACACCCGAGGAGGCGTCACCGATGCGTTGCTTACCCTGTAAGACTCTTTGGACGGTGGGAGGTGGGACGAAAACCTGGTTAAACTGCTGCGGAGCTACACAATCTAATTCCACCATCTTCGTTTCACCACCGGACGACAAGACGTACAGCTACACGCCATCCATTTATGGTTGATATTCCTTCAACTTTCACAAAGTGGTTTGACTCTACATTTATAATCCGAGCAACCAAGGAATGGAATACTTTACCAGCGTCCTTGTTTCCCGATAAGTACAATCTGGAGCTCTTTCTAGGTAAGCATGTACCATCGTAGATCGCATCGTCACTTCCCATCAGGTGAGATTGCGGTCAAATGCGGGCCTATTTAGTTGTAAAAAAAAGAACTGCGAGAAGCCGATGGATGCAAAAGACAAGCAGCTGCTCAGTGGTGTCCTGTGGGAGAGGCCTATAATTATGTTCATCAGTGCAGGACGTCTTGAAACTAATGATGATGATAGTATATTTTTGGTTCAAGGTTGAGTAAAGTCAGTTAAATCTAAAGACTCCACTGCAAAACTGATATTTTTAGCTGAACGAAAATAAAAATCAATACCTACCCCCACAAATAATGCTCACTTCTTCCGTACAATAAAAAACCTATCAAAACCCAAAACGCGGAAGCCTGGATAAAACAACGCTGCTAAACTGTACTCTTCCAATAATAATATGCAAAGAAGCGGGTGCGAAAATAATATTTTCAGAGGAAAATACCATGTTCCGAGCAAAATAAGAATTTGAGCGAAAAGTATCATGTAGGTACAGACAAAATACCACTTTCCGCTTGAAAATATCATTTTCCCGATTTTACGGTCGTGTGGTTGAAATTCCGTAACAATATAAAGTTCGTAAAGTATGAAGCGGTTGGTCGATGATACAATACAAGTACCAACAGCTTTGTTTTTTGCGCGTAAGTTCTATTGTATTGGAGGAGTCATAAGCCCGTACTATTGAGTATGAAAAATAGCAAACTCTATTATTTGAAATGTATGTAATAATATAAAAATATGATGTGTCGTTTTTGATTTTGCTAATGAATTTGATTACGTTTTTGACTAAAATATTGAATTATTTGTCTTATGACGAACGTAATGTTTTTAATGTACACCAGCAGAAATATAATAAAATAATTACGAGAGCGGTTCCACTCGCATATATATAATGACGAAAAAAACACAAGAAAAATATAAAGACATGGGATTACAACATGATTAGAATGTCATGGAATGGATTTAAAGTGTAAACGAGGACCGTCCTGATAGCCTAGCATGCGCACCGCGAGAAAACTTATCATTGCTGTTAGAGTGAGACACACTTAGGCGCTACCAAAGCGCTACCATATCCTTGTCACGGTCTCTCACGAGAAAAAGTGTCGAGAAGATTTTGTCGTGGTGCGCATGCTAGAGGGCCAGGTCTCTCACGAGATAGTGTCGAGAAAATTATATCGCAGTACGTATGCTAGCCCGGCTGGTATTTGAAAATGTTATTGCCGTTGCTCTGCTCTCCACACATATGGTAGAGACAATATAGCCCATAAGTGAATTTACCTACAATTAAGCGTTTCAGGCGCCAACGGTTTTCACCCTCTAAAACTTTTGATTATGGCATCTATACTTGTATGTCTTGATTTGTTGAAAATATGTTTCGTTTTCTAGTTACAATTAATTTTCTTCGTCATAACTTTGACGCCAAAAATTCGTAACGTTATGTGGCTAGGTATGCCTATCTACATAATACATAATGTTTTTTAGCAACTTTAATATTTATCTTTCTATTTATGATTATAATAAGACTATACCAAACTAAAATTACTAGAATTTGTCCCTCAGCGTGTGACCTAAATGGGCCCTTTCGACCCTTTGATGTGGAGTGACCCTTTTAAAGGAATGCAACCCTGCCCCAAAGGGTAGTAGGTGATTTCACTAAAATAATACCAAACCACATAATTTAAACATGGTGATTCTTTACATATTTAATTAAGCGAATTTGTTTTATTTCTCAGATAGCGCTGAAAAGGGTTGCCTTATTTAAAATGAGATGAAAGGTCTTTAGAAGCTGGGGGTGATGGATTAGGTAGAGTTTATAGCATAGATGTAAATCGAAGACGAGATTAGGTGATCCTATTCTCACATTAAGTCGCAACGGAGTACACGACCGATGTACTGTTGTAGTCTCTTTCACACGCTGACGTCGGGACTTGGACGCCGTAGGCGGCATTCAAACGCTTTGCGCCGCGTCTCTAGTTATTTCGAAGCATTGCAGCATGAATGTACTAGGTGGTAGGACTTTTCTGCAAAGTTCGTCTAGGTAGGTACCACCGCTTTGCCAGTTATTCTGCCGCCAAGCAGTAGTGTGCAAGCACTGCTGTGTTCCGGTTTGAAGGGCATTGTAGCTAGTGAAATTACTGGGCAAATGAGACTTTATGATCTGATCACTCGGTCTAGTAATCTGATTACTAGACTTGGTGATGTCTCAGGATGACGTGCGCAGTGCAGTGTCACGCGAAACTTTATTGTTTTAAAGTTCCGGGTGACACTGCAACTGTTATGGGCGGCCGTATCACTTAACATCAGGTGAACGACTTGCTCGTCACGTCATTCAATCACATAAAAAAAAAAAAAAAAAAAAAAAAAATGTCGTATTTGGCGTCAGTACAAAATATCGAAATTTAATAAAAAAAACGACGAATTATTGATTGAATCAGTCAAATGTTATAGTGCATTATACAAAGTAACAGTGCCGCCAAAAGTGTCGAATTTATATACATTTTACATCACATAACTACACGCGAGCACTGTTTGTTGACTACTATTGTGAACTAGACGTCATCGTTCGCTATGAGATGTATTTATTTATTTATAAAACGCTATTAAGCTTACAGTCTAAAAACACCAAAACGCTACCTATCTTAAACAATGCGTATAAATACAAAACAATGCATTGACCACTCATACTGTGTCTGGCGTTCAGACGTCGATCAGAACGAAAACGCTGAAGTCGGACGCCGCATATATTTAATAGGAGACCGAGGCTTAAGCATTGTGACGCGGCGTACGGCGTTTATAGGACACTATAGCCATGAATAGTTTTTCGTCGCTGATGCTACCACTTCCCAGTCACGCCGGTGGAGCCGATGCTTTAATCCTCAAGAGTTTTATTGCCAGTTAGACATACTAATAAAGCGTGTAATAATCCATAACATGGCAGCACACTGTCCCAGGTCTAGGGTTGTCATATCATACATCCACCTTTTTGCCACCCCAGCCGAAGCCAGCCGAATATAGTAAACATACCTTTCCTGTAGATTAACTATTATAAAAAATGAAATACTGCTTTTCTTGGTTTTTCAGCTTAGATGATGTTTTGCACATAGGTAGGTTGTTTATACAATTGAGATGATCACAGCATAATTTTAATTCCAAAAAGAGTATTCACGGATATACGGTTAAATTAAGTCTTTTAATAAATTAAATAACTAAATTAACCAAACTGAAATCCTTTATTTTTAAACTAGCAGCGCCCCGCGGTTCCACCCGCGTCCTACAGGAACCGTTCCCGTTATTGGGATAAAAAGTAGCCTATGTTTTAATCTACGAGTATAAGCTACCTCCATACCAAATTTCATTCAAATCCGTCCAGCTGTTAGAGCGTGAAAGAGTAACAAACATACACACATACACACAAACCCCCGCCCCCCGCCTTTATAATATTAAGTGTGATGTGATGATAAATAAATATAAATAACATAAATATTCTTGTAAAAAAACAACAAAAGTAATCTGAATACTTATAATACATCCGGTTTTTAAAGGGCGAATATCCGGCTTTCCTGTCAACCCTATCCGGGTCCCATCACCTCATTCCAATTCCCGGCGCAAATTCGCGATAAAAAATAATGAAAGCCAATAAAAACTGCGCACAATACGTATTCGCACCACACGCAATTGACCCCCTATTTCATATTAGTACGACAACCGCTGTCCGATTTAATCACTGATACCAAGGATTTATGGCTGGGAGTTTTAGTGGGAAATATGGTAAAAGGATTTTCGAGGAATATAACTTGTAAAGTTGTTGCTACTATAGCGCGTTTCAAATCACCTGAAAAACTCGCACATTGATTTTTGAGCGGACTGCAGCTACTCTCAACCTATTTTTTTGGTGGGTCGCTTTTCATTTTCAAATCCCCTGAGTAACTCGTACATTGAAACATGTCAAAACAGGTTTAACACTGTTGATGGACCTTGTTTCGCACACTTCCTTGTACCACGAAACACGGTAGATGCGTAAACGACAGTGAACCGATGCATAATTGTATGGAAAGTGATAATGTCGCTTTTTTTCGGGGCTAACTTAATACCGGAGGAGCAATGCACGAGTAGTCGCTGGCCTTCCACATAGAGCGGCAGTTTGAGCGGCTGCTTGCCCCTGCATCCATGCTCTTCGCAGTTCTGACCAGATCGTTGGTCCACCTAATGGGGGGCCTACGCTGCGTCTTCCAGTCCGTGGTTGCTACTCAAGAACCTCATGAACCTATTTTGTTGATACCTGAAAACTTTTACTATATCTGACAGGTTTATAAGTAATTAAAATGTATAATAGCTCGCAAACTACGTAAAGTTAATTGAAAACCTACTTGTGATACTTGAGAGGAACCGTGTAAATGACATTCAGATCGAGGCACAATCAAAAGAATCTTTATCAATGGTAGAAATACTAAGAATTGTCATAGATTGTAAATTATTGATTTATTGATAGTAAGTTATGTGCACTTTTCGATGCCATCGCTCCGTGCCTCGGAGCGCACGTTAAGCCGTGTCGCTCCCGGTTGTCATAAGAACATCTCTGGCAATCATTACGGGTAGTCAGACGCCTGATAGAATCTGACACCTAACCATCCCTATTACTGTTCCCTTATGGGTTGCGAGGTCAGATGGCAGTCGCTCGTGTAACTCTGGTAGCTCGCCGCTACAGGTTACATTGGGAGCCGACCCCAATAACAAATGGAAAGGGCAAAGAGGATGATGATGATGGTCTTAGCTTGAAAATTAATTCATTTTACCAGGTGGCAGGACTTTTCTGCAAAGTTCGTCTAGGTAAGTACCACCACTTTGCCAGTTATTCTGCCGCCAAGCAGTAGTGTGCCAGCACTATTGTGATCGGGTTTGAAGGACATTGTAGCTAGTGAAACTACTGTGCAAATGAGACTTTATGAACTGATCTCGCACTCAGAAATCTTATTACTGGACTGTGTGATGACTCAGGATGACGTGCGCACTTGCGCAGTGCAGTGTCACGCGAAACTTTAATTTAGAGTTCCGAGTGACACTGCACTTGTTATGGGCGGCCGTGACGTCCAACACCAGATAAACGCCAAGTCACTCGTTTAATAAAAAAAAAATACCGGCTCCAAAAAAAAGAACATTACCTATGGTATATTTAAAAATTTTAGAATATGTTTTTATGGTCGCAATTTTGTGAAAGCTATGAAAATTAAATGAAATTAATTTACTATCACAGTTCATGAGATACAGCCTGGTGACAGACGGACAGTCAAACAGACAGAGAGACATACAGACAGACAGACAGCGGAGCCTTAGTAGTAGGGTCCGTTTTACCCTTTGGGTACGGAACCCTAAAAATGCTTATGAAGTAAAATGTTTCAAGAATGATCACATTAATGATCACTTATTTTGTATTCGCCGGAATTATTCATAATTTAATCATACTTATTATTCTGATAATTGAATTGACTTACATTATAAATCATCCATTAACATTAAATCAATTATTCATTATCCTTCATTAAAATTACAGTAATCATTTTCTTACACCGCGTCATTAATGATTTCCCGATTCTAAATAACAGTTCCCTTTCAAATCAAACGTCTTTGTGACATTCAAATACTCATTTCATTTCCTGCAATTGACATCCCTAACCTTCGGCATAGAACTCAAATCAGCTTTATTTCAAACGTCTTAAAGTTGAATTTTTATTGATAAGCTATTGCGAATGATATACAAAGAAAAATCAATCTAATTTTTAAGAGATTAAGGTTGAAGGTGGAATTGTCGAAATGGTAAGTTAGGGTTGTCAAATAGATAGAAATCAAAAGGAAATATCTTTTACGTTAGAAGTTTTGGAGCGTCTAGCATTAAGGGTATCGCTTTTCTTTATATCAACATTTGTTATGTTCAAAGTCAAAAGGGGCCTCGATATTTCAATAGTTCTTGTCTTTTGATATTCTATACATCAGATTTGTATACTGTATAATATAATTTGAAGCATAACAATAATCAATCAGATCTATCAATCAATCAGCAGCGTATAAGCCGGCCCCCACTGGGTAGACCGAAGCTGGTCAAACATGTGGGAAGCCGATGGATGCAGGAGGCAAGCAGCCGCTCAAAGTGGTCAACTAGTTCAAAATAAAATTATTATAGCCAATAATTTACTCCTTCAGTTCTAAATTAAAACGTCTCGTTCGTATCTAAAACTTATTTTATGTTTCAATCAACGATCAGAGTCCCAATGACTGATGACTTTCGAGTTTGGACAATTTGTTATTGTTATCGGTTTCGGACATAAAGTCTGTCGGCTTTTTGTGCTTATAATATATTTGATTCAATATAAGGTAGAAGGGGAATATTTATTTTTATGAGATTGAATGACGTGACGTGAGTCGTTCACCAGATGTTAAGCGACACGGCCGCCCATAAGAGTTGCAGTGTCACTCGGAACTTTAAAATAATGTTTCGCGTGACACTGCACTGCGTACGTCATCCTGAGACATCACACAGTCTAGTAATCAGATAACTAGACTGAGTGATTCATAAAGTCTCATTTGCCCAGTAATTTCCCTAGCTACAATGCCCTTCAAACCGGAACACAGTAGTGCTTGCACACTACTGCTTGGCGGCAGAATATCTGGCAAAGTGGTGGTACCTACCTAGACGAACTTTGCAGAAGAGTCCTACCACCCAGTAAATATGATGGATATGAGCGAGTGTGGCTAAGCGGCAGCCCGCTCGCCTTTCAAACCGTCGTACAACTGTACCAGGCATTCATGTTGTAGAGTTACACTCGAGTTTACAACGGTGAAGGAAAGCATCGCGAGGAAACTGGCATGTTCAAGAATCACAAAAGTTCGAGAACTACCCCCATGGTTTGAATTCCTCTTAGCCTCACATTAATGGCTTTCCAAATTCTGTGCGGAGTTTGACTCGCGCTTACGTCGGCGAAGGAAAACATCGCGAGGAAACTGGCATGTTCAAGAATCACAAAAGTTCGAGAACTACCCCCATGGTCTGGATTCCTCTAGGTGGACCGACGACTTGGTCAGAACTGCAGGGAGCCGATGGATGCAGGAGGCAAGCAGCCGCTCAAGGTGGCGTTCTTTGGGGGAGACCTATGTTCAGCAGTGGACGTCTTCAGGCTGATGATGATGATGACTATTTGGCCAGCATAGTGGATAACCTACACTCTTTCCTATTTATATCTATGAAAGCCGATGGTATCATATGTATCATATCATCATCACGAACGAAGAGGTCCACTGCTGAACATAGGCCTCTCCCATAGAGCGCCACTATGAGCGGCTGCTTTCCTTTTGCATCCATCGGCTCCCCGTGGTTTGGCCAAGCCATTGCACCTAGTAGGGGCCTACGCTGCGTCTACCGGTTCTTGGTCACCACTCGAGAGTCTTTCGAGATGATATTACAATTAAACATTTCGATTTATTTTATTAAAACATTTCGTTTAATTAAAATTGCCAAGAAATGTGATCTACTTAATATAATTGGGAAACATAAAGATGATTGGATATCAATTCTTCGATTAAGAAAATAATGAAAGTGGGTATAATATTATATCGGCGAGAAAGAATAACCAAGGTAATTGAGTTACGAGATAATATTGGTAACTTGAAACGTTAGGAAATATATTTATGTATTTGATCAAAAAGATATATAGATTGATAAACACTTAGTTGAAACACAACTTAAAAACCAAGAGAAAATACTTTACTCCTCGTCGTCGCCACCCGAGACATGTCTTGGGTGAACCGGACGATCCTATCACACCTATCGGCTGTGCTATGGATTGTCGGACCACTCTAGGCCTTTTATCTGTCTATGGCGAAAGACCTCGACAACACTTTCCTAATAAGAACTGCAAAAGTGTGGAATGCCCTGCCCTGGTCGGTGTTTCCTGAAAAATATAACCCGGGGATGTTAAAGTCAAGAGTGAATAGGTATTTATTATTACTAGACAAGCATGCTACACCTTCGACCACATCATTACTTTCCATCAGGTGAGATTGTGGTCAAACGCTAGCCTAGTCAAACATAATTAAAAAAAACCTACAGATCTCTGGCCATGGCCATTATTAATTTAGCCTATGTAGGAACCTACAGTGGGTGGTTATGCAATAAATAATTTTATATGTATCTACTTACTGTCCGCAGTTACGACCGATCTAACTAGATCGGTCGTTTCCATTAGATCTCCTGGTCCAGTGGACGTAGTCTTCTGGACCCTTTTCTCGCGACAAAGCTAAAGCCGAAGCTCCCCGGGGTACCCTTGAGCTAATTGACACTTGACGGTTGGGCACTTTATACCCCCACACTCACCAGGTGATAACGCAATAGAGATCGGTAGAGACCAACTCAATTATTAGTACAATCATGGAACAAGGAGGAGAGAAATGCCAATAAACCAAGAAAACAGCGTAGATCAGAAATATGCCAAAAACCGTTTTAAACCTAGATGACACTGCAAAATAAGCGGGTTATAAATTGAACGTTGATCAGAAATATGCCAAAAAACCGTTTTAAACCCAGATGGCGCTGCAAAATGAGCGGGCTGAAATTGTCACTAAAATGCCGCAGTAGTAACTGTTATCCTATTCTGTGTTTTTGTTCATCTAAACTACGTTTCAATACTCCTAATGGTCGCCTTCGAATTAATGAAAGCGTATACGCTGTTTTTTGGTGTATTGGCATTCGTCTCCTCCTTGTTCCATGGTACAATACAAAAAGTAAAAATCATAGTACACGCAGGGCACAAGCCAGACCGCGCCGGTGTGTCCAAAGACTTAGGATGTACATACGTAACGAAACAATTCTAGGGCTGTGAGTGTGTCTATGTAATGTGTATAGAATCATATAGATACAAGGTTTCTCTAAGTCTAGAGTTATCACATTAGTCATCTCTTCCAGTCAATCGTTAGATGTTTTTAATACAACGAAACATATTTCGAATTCAAATTCTATTACACTAAAGTTTTAACTAAATAACGAGATTATTCTAAACAATCTATTCTGGATGTAAATTGCACAATTCTATTTTCGCATCGTACGGTTTTGTCGCTGGATCGACTATAGGGGTAATCCGGGTAAACTAGGTCAGTCAACATAGAGTATGATGCTGTTTTGCGATGAACAAACGTTGCCTAAGGCTTTCATACCTCGTAGAGACAACTCAAACATTTTAGGATAAAAAGTATTTGTGACGTCGCAAGGTTTTAGTTTTATTCTATGCAACTTTAGAATTTGCGAAACAGCTATTATATTCTTGGCTTTGTAAAGCAACAGAAAAATTTGTTTCTAAAAATTGGTGCTCATTAAGTTTCGCTAGCTGTGTAAACAAACCCTTCACTCCGCTCCTTCATTCCACTTCCATTATCAGTTCAGTCCCAAAGTGTTTGTATTAAATCCAACAAAATCAACCTGTAGAGCTATCAACGTTCCCCAAGAGTAACACTCCCATACGTAGTACTATATATCTATTCTGTGCTCATACTGTGCAGTCCAGGACGAGCCAAGTCGCTCTGCCACAATTACCCTTTGTTTTGCAGTTGTATTGCAGTATATGTTAGCAAAATTTAATCCTGATCAGCCAACCATTTTGGTATGAAAATCACAAATAAGTCCACAAGGTTCTATTTTTGTATATTTAGTAATAATGATTATTACCAGATTTTTCCCAATTACCACATCTGCGTATTAATCTATGATACGCCACTGCACAGCTCCCGGGTACAAATCGATATCGGCCAATAACCTCTAGACTGCAGGAAATGCCAAGGGCACCACAACTTCACCCCCATGGTTGACTTGCCCAATTCTCCCCCTGTAGTTAAACTTGGCCCCTAATATATCTCCCATGGTTGAATTTGCCCCTCCGTCCTCGACTGCAAGATGCTGTCGCCATTCTGTCTGCAACCTTGACATGGTGATCTTGGAGATTTTGTACGCTGGTTGGGATTAAGTTGTTTGTTGGATTCGTTGGTTCTTGTATTGTGTTACTGCGTGACGCTATTTTGTTGTCTATGCAAAGAGAGTGTTTGACCAACAAATGGTCATGCGGACACGTCATAAACTTTTTGTTGCGTTTTCATATGTCAAACGCTTTCTCGAGAAAAATGATTATGTCGATTCTTATAGCTCGTGCTAGATTTATTTAAAAACCCTTGTTTTATTTAGCTTCTTGTACACTCGGGGAATAAAAAGGCTTATTACCTTACAGTCCACTTTCGCTTGTACTAGGGTCAAAAGTATGTTTTACGGAGAATAATTATCATGTTAATATTATAATGTCAATCAATATGAATTACTAAAAAAATCTTAAATAATAAACGTAACTGTATAAACAACCTAACTACTTAAAAATAAAAAAATAACAGTCTAAAGAAAACTTGAACTATCTATAGACTGGGAAAGGTCTATAGATAAATAAATACACATATGTGTGGACATTTCACACAACGCCATCTAGCCCCAAACTAAGCATAGCTTGTACAGATTCAGATTCAGATATTTTATTGCCATATTTTATAGTACATTATAGGTGGATACTTTTTGTTTGTAAATACATACATTGAATACAGCCAGACACAGAACAGACATCGATGTTCATCACACAAATGTTTGTCCCAGGTGGGAATTGAACCCACAACAATAGTTCAGAAGGCAGAGCTACCGCCAACTGAGCTATCAGGCCAGTCAAATATAGACAGATAGTTCAAGCAATCCATAAAATCTGGCAACGTGCCCATAATGCTGGCAGCGTGGCCCCGCTTTTGACCAAAGTAGATGCCAGCATTTTGGTCACGTGCCGATTCGACAAACGCCCCGCTTTGTAACCTTGTATCTAGTTTACAAAATTACAAAAAATGATGAAAATGATCACTAAAAAAGGGTCATGGCCCAATTTTAGCTTTTACAAGTGTCACATAAAACTTTATGCCGTGCCATGGAGAGAGCTATGCTTGGTGTTTCCCTGCGAGATAAGATCTGAAACGAGGAGATTTGCAGGAGAACTAAAGTGACCGATAGCTCTTAGAATTAGTAAGTTTAAATGGCAATGGGCAGGCCGCATCGCTAGTAGAACTGACAACCGATGGGGAAGAAAAGTTCTCGAGTGGCGACTACGAACCGGAAGATGCAGCGTAGGTCAGCCCCCTACTTGGTGGACCGACGACCTGGTGAAAACCGCGGGGAGCCAATGGATGCAGGAGGCAAGCAGCCGCTCAATGTGGTGTTCCGTGAGGGAGGCCTACGTTCAGCAGCAGACGTCTTCAGGCTGTTGATGATGATGAAACTTTATATTCCAGAGCTCTGAGTGACATGTAACTGTAATAGGCGGCCGTGTCACCTAACATCAGGTGAACGCCAAGCTCTCACGTCATTCATTACCATAAAAAACGCAAGCTAATACGAAACAACGCGAGGCTGGAACAAAGTAGCAGCTCAACATTACAATAAAATTGCTAAGCTGAAAATGTATTTCGTCATTCTCGTGTCGTCGTTCTACGCTGAGTTACTCTTCCCCCTCGTGAAACTGAAAGCTCCTGTGATGCACCTGAAACATTGACAGTTATACCTAGCTCTTTAAAGCCAAGGACAATATAGCAAGTTGGCGAGATCACCCAATCTCGTGCCAAATAGCTTCAAGTTTATAGAGGCGGTGTGCAATTTGGCTGTTGCAGAGATACTGCGCCAATTGCAAATGAAATGCTATAAACATTACTGTAAAGGCTGTTGAAGTTTTAAATATACCTTCAAATGTAAAGTGAACGTTAAGTAAATTATTTGTTTTCAAAATAATAAATAATTTAAATTGTGTTCCGGTTTGAAGGGCATTGTAGCTAGTGAAATTACTAGACAAATGAGACTTTATGATCTGATCACACAGTCTAGTAATCTTATCACTAAACTGTGTGAAATGTCAGGATGACGTGCGCAGTGCAGTGTCACGCAAAACTATATTAATTTAGAGTTCCGAGTGATACTGCAATCTGTTATGGGCCGTCGGACGCTTAACATCAGGTGAACGACTAACTCGTCACGTCATTCATTCACATAAAAAAAATTAATGTTTAACCCGCGACACGACATTATTGCAAAGGAAAAATAAAAGTGCAAAAACAAGTGCTATGTCTGGGCGTTGTGATACCATGGTCCTCGTTCCTCGTTCCTCGTTCCTGGGTCCCTAGATACAGGGAATCCTAGTTAGGGTCCAGGATCTATGTATGTGATCGTTGGGTGTTCATTATTTATAATGATTTCCAAAATTATTTTATATCAAAACGTAGTATTATAATAATTATAATCTAAAGGGTGGTAGCAACATTTTGTAGACTCAGAACAATAACAATAGGTTAGTGTCCTGCTATTAAAAATGTACAACTTAATATTATTTTTGCAAAGTAAGTTAAAAATGAATGCACCGAAAAAAAATTAGTAAAATTAGTAAATAAATCACGGAGTCATAAAGACTCCGGAGTCTTTCAAGTTTCTGGAGAGGCATCGCCTGTCCCTTTCTCGCAAAACAGAGCTTCCCACAGTTCTTTACTATGAAAACGCACGTTAATCACGTAACATGCCAAATAGATTCTATGTAAAGCTATCACAGCTTAGTAATGAGGTACTATGAAGGAGAACGTACTGACGTCACTGCACGTTTGAACTGTCTCTTTCTATTCCTGTATTTTAAAATGCTTGTAAATTTATCATTTATTGAGATATTTAATTTATGTTATCATGACTGTTTATTTTTTTAAGAATTTTATTAATTTGTGCAATAAAAAAATAGCAGGACACAAACCTATTATTTTTACATTTTTGTAATTAACATAAAAATGATTTTTGTCTCGGAACCGTGAATTTCAATTCTGCAATACACAGGTGGTTTCATTTTATTTTTTGTATTTTAATGGCAAATTATAACAAAAGATAAAATAGAAATTTTATGAAAACAAAATGTGAAATCTGCAAGCTTCATCACAGATTAGAGAAAAAAAGAAATGACGTGAGCTTCATCGTATTGCTTTACTTTCGTGGATGTCCACTAAAAGATGTTATTCCATTTAGAATTTCCTAGAAAGCTAGACTCGCATACAATATTCAAACAAGCTCTTTCCTTCCTTATTACACTTCGGGCGTGCCAGGAATCCAATATGACTTGGCGACAGATGTCCCCTGAGATGTTGTCTCTATGATTTATATCTCTTGGTCTCGCTCTGATAAATTCCTGGTCATTTCGGAGACAATGTGTCTGGACATCTGGCCTTGACACGAATGCGTGAGATTTCACCATGACGCTTCTATTCCGGGTCTCGAAGCTCGTGGATTTATTTCTCAAGGTGCAAGAAAAACAAGCCGATGCCCTTCCAGATAAAAATATATTTTATATTGTTTTCATATATCAATTTCTATTGTAACACTAGGTTTTTTGAAGCTATGATTTGGGTCGAAAAGAAAAGAAGATTTTTTTTACTAACGATAGGCTAACATTTGACCACGGTATCACCTGATGGTAAGTGATGACGCGGTTGACGATGGAGCATGCTGCCTAGAAGATACCGGTTCACTCTGGCCTTAAAAACTCCCAGATTAGGTATATTTGTCAGGAAACAATGACACTGGTAAGGTGTTCCATTCCTTTGCTATCCGAATTATAAACGAGGAATCAAAACGCTTTGTACGTATTCGAGGAATTTCTACCATATACGAATGCCGTGTCTCCGTGCATCTAGTTGTATGACGGTAAAAGATGGGTGTGACTCAAAGGTAGTCGTGCGACTTTCAAACCCATGCACTCAAGTTCAAATGACTTTTGGCACTGTGCTAATGACATTCAAATTACGTGGGGAATTTGCACACCCATCACTCTTACAACGGTGAAGAAACATCCTGAGGAAATCAGCATGTTCAAAAATCTCAAAATTCAAGAAAGAATAGTTTAGTGCTTTCGTTTATGAGAATGAGTCACGTGACGAGCTAGTCGTTCACCTGATGTTAAGCGAGATGTCCGCCCATATGCACGTCATTATGAGACATCACACAGTTTAGTAATCGGACTACTAGACTATGAAATCAGGTCATAAAGTCTCATTTGCCCAGTAATTTCACTAGCTATAATGCCTTTCAAACCGGAATACAATAGCGCTTGCACACTACTGCTTGGCGGCAGAATAACTGGCAAAGCGGTGGTACCTACCTAGACGAACTATGCAAAAAAGTCCTACCACCTAGTGCCAGTGTGTTGGATCTTCTCGCACTGGAAATATAGAAGGCCCGTGCCTTAGCAGTAAGAATGCATTGGGTCGATGACGTATCCTAGAGTCACAATTCATCATCTACTTGTATAATATGAAAGTAATTGGTGGTAAGCTGGAGCATTTGGACTGTCTATAGGCCATCGCGGCTAGAGTATACAGTCCTAAATGTTTTTTGTAGTAAGGAGTGTATTAGTGTGTATTAGTAGATTTTAGTACAAAGTATAGTTTTTATTATTGTAATAGTCAGTTTAAGGAATAAAGGCATATTGCCCATCAAAAAATTAAAGAAGGAAATTGTAATGCGCCATTTTCGCGTGTATTTCATATTTGATATACGCGTAGAACATTAATTAATAACTTTAGAAAATGTAATTTTGATAATGATGATGGTAAAGTAGATTAGAACTCCTTAGAAACTTCAAAAACAAAGGCTCACAAGGCAAACAAAACTCTCGATTATGGAGTCGGTAGAACTCAAAGAAATAGCACATAACTGCACTAAACGGTCTTAGTGAGGATCTCTAATTTCATAAAGAACGAAAACCTACTGCAGTTATACGAATTTAGTCATAGTCTCTCAACAGTTGCCAAGTTACATGGTCAAAATCAAGTGCAAGTGTATGAAAGCGTGAACTTGATACAGGCGCCATTGGAAGGAAGTAGGGCGAACGATGGTGTGCCAAAATCGATGCCATGGTTGTGACCTTCGATTGGCTGCCAACAACAGACATTCAGAAAATGTGATGCCATTTTTATGAAAGGTCGTATTGTTGTTTGTGATATAATGTAGAGGAAGGACGAAGTGACAAGGTTTGATGGTTATGGTGATTTGATTTCAAGTACAAAAGAAACAGAAGAAAAAGAAATGTAAGGAGTGACGTTTGACTTTTCTTTCTTTTCCTTGTATTTTGGCTCCACACATAGTGTATTTACCCAGTGTCAAGTATTGTAATTTTCGTGCGTAATATTGTGCTATAGAATATTTCACGTAATGTCAAGTCATAGTCATAGTCATAGTCCAGTCTAAGTCATGCCGCAGTAAAGTGGTGGCAACTTTACTTGAAGCTTCTATGGAGTTTTGGATGCAACACGAAAAACCAAGTTTCACCACATTATATCACTTGCCCACACTCATGCTCGTAATTCAGCACTTAATGCGTAAAACGCCACCAATTTTAAACATTAACACTCAAAAAAGCACAAGTTTTGAAAAATAATACAATGCAACGACGTGAACTTCTCCGCGTTCCCGCCAAAACCGACGTTTGATTTCTTTGCAAACGGTAATAACTTATCATCAGTCTGAAGACGTCCACTGAATATAGACCTAGATGAAGATGTGTTAATTCAAGGTATGCACAGTTACAGCATAACCTAGGGGTATGCGTTACATAGTTTTAAGTACTTCGCCGGCCGCGGAAATATTTGTATAGCTTCTGATTTTTAGTTTTACCGTTAATAATGTCAAGTATTATGTAGTAGTTTTTTTTATATTTTGGCTCCACACTTAGTGTATTTAGCCAGTGTCAAGTATTATAATTTTTCATCATGTTATAGAATATTTCACGTAAAGTCAAGTCTATGGGTGGGTTTTTCATCCGTAGTTAAGGTGACCAATGGTTAAAAACTAACAAATTTTGACTATTGGTTAGAATTTGTGAGCATTTTTTACCCTTAGTCACAGTCTGGGTAATTATATTGCAGTATAAGTCAGGTAATCATAGTCCAGTCTAAGTTATGCCCTAGTAAAGTTGTGGCAACTTTACTACAAACTTCTATGGAATTTCGGAAGCAACACGAAAAACCACGTTTCACCACATTAAATCACTTGCCCGCACTCATGCTCGTAATTCAGCACTTAATGCGTAAAACGCCACCAATTTTAAACATTGACACTGAAAAAAGCATAAGTTTTGAAAAATAATACAATGCAATGACGTGGAGTTTTTCTGCGTTCCTGCCGAAACTCCTATATGTAGTAGTGATAGTAAGTATTTAACTTCTAAAAGTTGTTTATAGAACATTATATAAGACTTAGAAACTAAAAAATAAAAAAAAAAAAAAAAAAAAAAAAGTGTAAATGTAAGTTCGCCTATGTACCTACATTTGTTGTTTGTGCAATAAAGCATTTTCTATCTATCTATCTATCTATCTATAATACTACTTATAGTTATTTGTTTACACAGGACTTAATTGCGCTAAAAACGTATTTCTATTTTCTCGACGTTGCGACCAATTGCATTAGCTATGGTCACGAGTTAGACTCCAGTAGCGAGAATTCAAGAAACACTATCTTCAACGTAGGTAGGTGCTATACGTAACAGGCACCTGTAAAATTAACACACGTTTCACAGGCAATACACGACGTGCTCCACAAAGGGTGTGAGTTCTGAATTGCGATGCAGCGCGGCGTAGCGTCGTATTCACCGACAGTACCACTACGTTCTGCGTTACAGGGAATTGCTAATAAACGCATACTATAGAAAACTAAAGGCAGGTACCAGCTGCAATTAAGATAAATGTATTCATGATTAGGTAGTTTCTGACGCGAAATTGAAATGTCAACCTTACGTATAACTAACTGTCTCTCTAATTGAGCATTCTGTTTGACATTAATTGTAGTGATTGATCAGCGGACTTTTATAGCATACATTGATAAAATTGGAAGTTAAACTGTTGTCCTAAAATCTCCGGAGTTGAGGATAAAGTGTTTACACGTATTTAATTGAAAAAATCTACCGCAAGGAGATCCGCAGGAGAACTAAAGTGACCGATGTAGCTTTTAGAATTAGCAAGTTGGAATGGCTAATTATGGGCAGGCCACATCGCACGTTGAACTGATAACCGATGGGGAAGAAAGGTTCTCGAGTGGCGACCACGAACCGGAAGACGCAGCGTTTTCCGGCCCCCCACTCGGTAGATCGACGACTTGGTGAAAACCCCGGGGAGCCGATGGATGCAGGAGGCAAACAGCCGCTCAAATAGCGCTCTGCGGGAGAGGCCAAAAAAATAAAAGGGTTGTAGTGCTAGAAATATTAATTAGAAATACCAATGATTTTGCGATTATTTTTATGCCATTATTCACGTCACTTTTCTGAGTGCTGAGACTCAAACTCAAACTCATTTCAAACATTTTCCATCTGATATTTTGTTTTTCATTTTTTTCGCCCATCTTTCATTTTTTCTTTTGTATTTTATTCCTCGCATTGTTCCTGAACATGGTCCAAACCTTAGAGTATAGACTAAAAGCATAGAGAGAACGTCATTATCTGTCAAGCGTACCACTTTTTTTGGACACTTTTTATATGAAGTGGACACTTTCATGTGAATGAGTCTGACAGATTTGTATAGAAAAAACAGTTGACTCGAGTCGAAAAAATGGTACAGTGACATTTCGCAAGCGTAGCTAATTACTATATGTTTGTTTCTTTCCTTCTCCACTGACGTAGCGATACGTGTGAGCAGTACAAATATACTATCGTTTTGATGATCCCTCTTTGCTTATAGTCTATACTCTAAGGTCCACCAAACCAAACCTTCGTCGGTATTATGATGTTCGCTAACAAGGACAGCGGGTGTTTCACCTTGGCTGTCAGACAGACCGGCGCCGACCCAATATGGAGGTGAGTGGAGTCAGCTAATAACACAAATTAAGTTCGTTGAAGTGAAAGCGATTGCAAATTGTTTTCCTTGTATTGCCTTCTAGCGTGACCTTATAATAAAAACAACAGCTCATTAATCTTCCTGCATTAATCAAGATTACTGTGTATTATACCTCGATGTTTGTATTATGCCCCCCAGTGGACGGGGAGCCGATGGATGCAGGAGCCGAGCAGCCGCTCAAAGTGGCGCTCTGTGGGGGAGGCCTATGTTAGCAGTGGACGTCATCAAGCTGTTGATGATACCTCAGTATTGTCATCTCTCCCCCCTCAATACTATCAGCTTCCCTATGATAAGCGTCCAAAGTGACATTTTATGGGGGAGGCATATGTTCAGCAGTGGACGCCTTTAGGCTGATGGTGATGACGTCGTCTCTATCGTGGGTGCCACAAGACCCAGCTAAGGGAATATCCAGGGAAAAGGCAGCAGAAATCTTCTGCGATCACCAAGCCGCCAGCCAAGCGTGATGGAATGGCAAACCCAATCCCTTATGATAAACGTTCAAAGTGGCGTTTTATGCGTGAGGCCTATATGTTTTGCAGTTAATATCTTCCAACTGATGATGACGATATACTACCTACGTAGACTACCTAGCAGTTTAACCAAAGGCAGTAAGCTTATATAGATAATATTAATGTTTTACAGATTTATTGAGTTTTGCTGTTTATTTGGTAAGTGAAAAGATAGTGTTTTTTTTTTCAATTTATTATCACAACAACTTAAAACATATACAATTACTAAACTAGGCCTAAAAACTAAACAATAAAATACAAAATGCAATTACTAAAACTAAATTAAATCTAAACTAACTACTTATGTAAAACTAAAACTAAACTTATGAGATTATAGTATGATATCACGATGACATGTATACTTACGTCTTCTCCCTGATATAGGCACCTACTCATGGCAAGCGATGGTGGCCGATCGGTAGTATGTGCCCTTTGCAGTCACCGGTGTGAAGTTGGCAGCCAAAAAGTAGCAGCCTATAATCCGACCAAATTAGGAAGGTCAATTAAACGCTGAAATATACACATATGCTTAACCGAAACATAAACACCTATGTACAGGCTATCACGCGAGCACTAAGAATAGCTTTGAAGTGATTTAACCGACCAGCATCTTCAAGAAAATTGTATGAAAATATTTTAAAACGCATTTCACTCTATATGTACCTGTATTCCCCTGAAACGCCGGGTTCGATCCTCGGCCCTGCACCAATGACTTATCTAGTAAGTTATGTGCAGTTTTCGATGCTATCGCTCTGTGCCTCGGAGAGCACGTTAATCCGTCGGTCCCGGTTGTCATAAGAACATCTATGGTAATCGTTACGGGTAGTCATATGAATCTGACGCCTGATCTAACCATCCCTGTTACTGGTTATGGGTTGCAAGGTTAGATGGCAGTCCCTCGTGTAATTCTGGTAGCTCGCCGCTACAGGTTATATTGGGAGCCGACCTCAATAACAATTAGGAAAAGGCAAACAGGAGGAGGATAGGTACCTACTCATCGAAACTGCTTTCGTATTGCGCGTAAAGTCTTCATAGTCTAGTAGCTAAATGTACAATACGACCAAACCACATTATAATCATCCCTGTTAATTCCTCAGCACAATTTAACCCGCATTTCTTTACCCATTAAATATTTTATCTCCCATAATGTACATTTAATCTAGTAATAGAATGTACAAAGCTTTCAGCTTACGGTTTTATTTTCCAACCCATCTTTAAGCATGGCGTGTGAATTAATTTATATTAAGGTCGTCCATAAGGGCCTACATATTTGACCTGAAATAAATGTGGGGATGAGATGAAAAAAGTAGATAGGGATTGCGATGCTGAAGTTCACTTTTCAGATGCGATTTTGTCTTTTATTTGCTGCGGTATATCTATCTTTGTATTTATCGTTTTCCGAAACTCATTTTATTAAGACAAGCAGAACCAAAAGTACTAGCCGTCTTTAAGCCAAAAGCACTCCAACGAGTCCCATAAAATTGAAATCAAAGTGAAACTGTAATCAAGGTAGACTTTTAAGCCTCCGCAACTCCCAGTGGTGAAAAATAATTTCAACCTAAATGAAAACAGGCGGAAAAGCCAGAACATATTTCCCTCGCTTTTCTTTTAAAAGCAAATTTTTTTATAGATTTCGATAACCAGTGGAGTGGCAATTTTTGCGGGAAAGTGACGTTTTGACACCTCGTTATGCCAGGGTAAATGCAGTGGGCGGAAAAGGGGCGGGACGCTGGAAACAAAATTGTTTTTTCCAAGAGAATTATAAGCTTAACAGGATTAGTAATACGTGTCCCTTATATCAAGTACATTGTTCATTTTTATCCTTTTTCCTATTTTAATTTCACGTTTACAGTTTTCGTTATTAAGAAATAATTGTTGCCGAGTGACGTGACGAACCCGCACCATTTGGGATATGAGCTGAGATGCTTAACCACCATACCACAGAGGTCATACAATAATAATATTAACTAACTATGTACCATATATTAAAATTAATTTTTAAAACTGAAAAATAATCGGGATTAAGAAGCAGTAACAGCACGATATAGATACTGGACCCTAACTAGGATTCCCTGTACCTAAGGACCCAGGAGGCAGGAAATATGAGGACCATGGTCCCACAACACCCAGACATAGAACAACTACTTGTACTTTTTTCCCCATGCACAAATACTTGTCCTGTCGCCGGAATCAAACCCGCCGCCTCCGGGTTATGAGCTGACCTGCTCAACCACCGCACCACAGAGGCTGATGTCAATATAGGTGTCACACTTGTCACCAATATTCTGTTTTTGTCCCTTCTGCACGCCACAATAGTTGAACCGATACGAAAGAAATTTAGAGTAAAGATAGATTAGCTAAAAGTCCTAAAAGTTCTAAAGGAAAGAAGGTTTTAAAAGGTCCATTACAATGCTAACACATTTTCTTTGCCTTTTCCTATTTGTTATAGGGGTCGGCCCCCAATTTAACCTATAGCGGCGAGCTACCATAATTACACGAGCGACTGCCATCTGACCTCGCAACCCATAAGGAATCAGTAACAGGGATGGTTAGATCAGGCGTCAGATTCTATCAGGCGTCTGACTACCCGATTGCTATAGATGTTCTTATGACAACCGGCGGGGTAATTACGTAAAATTTGCAACAGCAATGCGACAGCAGTAGCAATGCGACAGCAGTAGCGAAGCATACATTCTCGACAGCACTAATGATGTATGACAGCAATCACCGCGAGATTTACGCCTGTCGCAAACCTGTTGCGAGTTAGGTAATTAGGGGGCGGGATCGACGGCTTAACGTGCTCTCCGAAGCACGGAGCGATGGCATAGCACTGCTAACATAATTATAGGACCTTTTTGATCCATAGGTAAAACCGCAGCGAGCAGTTAGTTATACTAAAATCTTTCATTTTTACCGAGTTCAATCTCCCCAGGGTCATTTTCACACAATTCACTGCTACATTTCAACATCTAATTGCCGAGCTTTACGTCTAACAATAGCGTATAAATCGTCTAATTACACAGTTGGTTAAAGCGTTGACATTGGTATACTGCTGTCTGCGGTGTGTGTACTTTGTAATTTGTTAACCTTCTAAGCAAGGTTAAACACGCCATATTCTAACTCTTTAAGTTTTAATTTTGCAAAATATGACCGTTTGTGTTGTGCAAAAACGGATACTCAAATTTAAACTGTGCTTTTGAATATAATTTGTGTTCATATTATACCTAAAGTTAAAACGGTTCTCTTAGCACACAGAAATTTATCAAATAATATTTTTGACTGACCTCGACGTTTGCGCGAAGAGATCCGTTTTAACTTTATAATATGAGTCAAGAAAGTTTAAAACGTGTTATAATTTTTATTCTCAAAATTGATAATTGCTATTATTTTAATTTTTTTATGTTAATGAATGACGTGACGAGCTATTCGATGATAAGTTAGCATCACGGCCGCCCATTATAGTTGCAGTTTCACTTAGAACTCTAAACTATAAGTTTCGCGTGACACTGCACTGGACACGTCATCCTTATACGTCAGCAGAGTCTAATCACAGAATTGGTTTTTTCTCTAATCTGCGATTCTAATAGACTGTGAAATCAGGTCATAAAGTCTCATTTGCGATATTATTCTAATGCTATAAATATTTCTAAAACATACAACAATATTTCAAATATCAATTAATCGGTACTTCCAGGTACTTCTATGCAATATTTATAGAGCGATGAAAATAAAAAACAAAACTTACGTACTGTGCAATTTCGAAGAACCAATTCCAGCAGGGCTAGTATGGAAGTCGACATAATCTCTTCTCTCGAGAAAGCATTTGACCAATCGAAACGCAACAAAAGGTTAATGACGTCATCCACGTGATCGTTCATTGGTCAAGCGCTTTCTCGAGAGAAGAGCTATGAAGACTTTTACAGACCATACTGATGGCCCTCCAGGTTCAAACCAAGTACCAGAAACTTTATGCAACTTGCGTAGCTACAGCCATAAATTAGCAAGTATTTCTTAGCTCTACGGCTTTCCATAGTGTCCGTATACTTTTTGTCTTAGGTCATCGTCATCATCAACAGCCTGAAGACGTCCACTGCTGAACATAGGCCTCCCCCATACAGCGCCACTTTGAGCGGATGCTTACATCTTGCATACAATATCGGCTCTGACGGTTCTGACTAGGTCGTCTGACCAGATTGTTGGTCCGCCTGTGGGGGCCGGCTTACGCTGCATCTTGTTTTGGTTGTCAGTTCTACGAGCGATGTGGCCTGCCCACTGCCACTTCAGCTTGCTAATTGTAAAAGCTATATCGATGACTATAGTTCTCTTGCGGATCTCCTCATTTCCGATCTTAGCTCGCAAGGAAACTATACATCTCTCTTAAGAGCTCCATGTGCGTCTTAGGTAAATTTACTCAAATAATATATGCCCATATATAAAGTTTTCAACTAATATTGGTTTCAAATGCATATCAGTTGAACGTTGAAAGTTGCCTTTATGTTTCAGCCATGGACCATAAATCTTTCCAGACTTCGCATAGCGACGCAAAATGGATGATGGGACAACTTAGACGTGACGTAAGTGTCACGGCTGACCGTAACAGTTGCAGACTCAGAAATCTAAAGTAAAAGGTCTTGGGTGACAGTGCACTGCGCTTGAGCATACCACAACCAGCGCGAACCACCTGGCCCGATTCAGTACGGATTCCATGTCTATTGACATGACTCTGGCAATCTATCGGAAATTGGTTCGATTTCTAAACTCTCTCATCTCTTTCAGGATGAAATACATAAATGTCCTGTGATCTCATCCTATTATTAATATTTTCAGGAATCAGTTTGCAGTACTGCATGCTCCTCAGAATACACACCTTAGGCATGATGGGGTTTAGACATAAAATCACTTTTTTTTTAACGGGCAAATTGCCTTTATTACTCAAGCTAACTACTACAATAATAAAAACTAAACTAAACTAAACTAAGCTAAGCTAAACTAAACTAAACTAGCTACACTACCTACTACAAAGAACACTTATGGACTGTATAATAGCCGCGATGGCCTATAGACAGTCCAAGTGCTCCAGCCCACTACCGGTAGGTAGCGTACCCAACATGCTGGCCGCATTGCCACGTTGAATTGCAATGCTGATGCGTTGGGCCAAATAAGTGCCAGCATTTTGGTCACGCGTCGCATCGACCAGGCGCTCTGATAAACTTTGGAAAACGCGATGAGCTCCCGGTCCCCACGGACCCAGGGTCTCACTTGTCGTGGTAGCTTAAGTAAAGCATGCCCCAGCTTTAAGGGTCGGATGGATGCAGGTTCAAATCGTGATTCAAATTTTTCCTCTGCATTAAAAAAATATCTGTATGTTTCTCATTTTTAGATTTCCTTCAAATGAAAATAAAATTATCAGTGCAAAAACTAAAACATAGCAAAAATAATTTTTTTATAACTTTATTTATTACTTATTTATTTAATTATTTTATTTATTACTCGTCTATAAAAATTTGGTTTTGCTCTTTCCTTAGTTTTGGAGCTCATATAAGTTTGGAAACTTAAACATCTTGAGTTATTTGGCTGCCAAGCGCTTCAAAGCAATAGTTGAAGTCTTTCAGAGTAAAGTTAGATAGGCCATTAAAACTTTTGTGTGCAGTTTTAGGTATAATACAGAAATGCAAGGCATTCCAAATGCCCTTTAGTTAAAATATCAACGACTACAAGGCGACTGTACGAAGTTTACTGATTGCTAGTAGCCAAAGATTTTTATTCCGCTTTACTACAAGTATGCACTAATTAGTCTAATTACGTACACTAAAATATTAAGGTGGAACGTTTCACTAGCGCGGCAAATTCAAATTTTCTTGTGTTATTTTGCCAATGGTAGCTTAATTACTCAACGTGATTACATTAAAACTGATTTAAGTTAAATAAATAGAATGTATCAAGAAATTACAATTAAAAGTATCTCCTAGATATCATTGGTTTAGCGACAAAACGGCAATAAACAAATTTCATCTTAGTTTTTCAGTCTATTGTCATTTGTCACTAAACCAAAACCAAACCAACCAATGATATGTAGGTGATACTTTTAATTGTAATTTATTGATACATTCTATTTATTCGCACAAAATTAGTTTTCATTTAATCTAACTCGGCCTTGTCTATCATAAATCAAATACCAGTTAAGCACGAACGAAGTGCTAAAGATAAATACAGTTCAGTATCAGTATCAATCAAATAAAAAAAGAACCACCTTTTAATTTTATTTGCTTGAATTATTTCAAATCATTTTTTTACTAATTTTAGTCCCACTCTAAACTATCAACTCTCATCATCAAAATTATCTCAGCACAACCGAAACGAGCGAGAAAAATCACCACTTTTATTTGCGCTCCTTGCACAACCGGGACGAAACCTCGCAGTTTTCGTTACCCATAAAAAATATTACCCGTAGAGGCAACGCTGCTGACTTGGCTGACTACATAAACAACGTAAGTATGCCCTCGCCCAGTGCATCTAAACAGGGCCATCAAAAATTTTTCATCTTGATTACATATTATTTTTTACCTTTTTTATAACTTCTTTCGACAGCGCAGGTAGGCATTCGGAATCCAGGGGGGGGACAGCTCCCCCCCCCCCTGCCCCCCTGGGTACGCCCAGCGAAAATTATTATTAAGATACTATTCCGCATAATGGCATCAGCGACAAAGCCTTTTAAGATTTAAAAAAAAATATTTTTATATCTCTCCGATTATCATCATCATCATTAACAGCCTGAAGACGTCCACTGCTGAACATAGGCCTCCCCCAGAGCACGCCACCTTGAGCGGCTGCTCGCCTCCTGCATCCATCGGCTCCCCGCGGCTTTCACCAGGTCGTCGGTCCACCGAGTGGGGGGCCGGCCTACGCTGCGTCTTCCGGTTCGTGGTCGCCACTCGAGAACCTTTCTTCCCCATCGGTTGTCAGTTCTACGAGCGATGTGGCCTGCCCATTGCCACTTCAACTTACTAACTCTAAGAGCTATATCGGTCACTTTAGTTCTCCTGCGGATCTCCTCGTTCCGGAGCTTATCTCGCAGGGAAACACCGAGCATAGCTCGCTCCATAGCTCGCTGCGCGACTTTGAGCTTACTAATGAGGCCAACAGTAAGAGACCATGTCTCAGTTCCATAAGTCATCACTGGCAACACACACTGATTGAAAACTTTCGTTTTCAGGCTCTGCGGTATTTTGGACGAAAAGATAGGACGAAGCTTCCCGAACGCTGCCCAGCCGAGTTGGATTCTTCGCGCCACCTCTTTGTCGAAGTTGGACCTACCTAATTGGACAATCTGTCCTAGGTAGACATACTTGTCGACAACTTCGAGAGTATCGTTCCCAACAATTACCGGTATAGGTGGAACATGAGCATTAGACATGATCTTTGTCTTGTCCATATTCATCTTAAGACCAACCTGCTGGGAGACTCTACTGAGGTCGTTGAGCATGGTGCTAAGGTCCTCGAGCGATTCCGCCATTATGACTATATCATCGGCAAAACGAAGGTTAGTGATGTACTCGCCATTTATGTTGATGCCAGATCTTTTCCACTCCAAGAGCTTGAAAACATCCTCCAATGCGTTTGTGAACAGTTTCGGAGAAATAACGTCTCCCTGTCTCACGCCTCTTTGCAATGGAATTTGTTCCGTACTCTGGTCCTGTAGTCGGACTGACATAGTGGCCTTACTGTACAAACACTTCAAAACTTCGATATACCTATAGTCAATTTGGCATCGCTGCAAGGACTGCAGCACCGCCCAAGTCTCGATTGAATCGAAGGCTTTCTCATAGTCCACAAACGCTAGGCATAACGGCCGATTATACTCTTCGGTCTTCTGTATAATCTGGCGCAGCGTATGAATGTGGTCTATGGTGCTAAAGCCTTTTCGGAAACCGGCTTGTTCGGGAGGCTGGAATTCATCAAACCTGCGTGCGAGACGATTCGTAATGACTCTCGAAAACAGCTTATACACATGACTCAAGAGCGAGATGGGCCTATAGTTCTTCAATAAGGTTTTATCGCCTTTTTTGAAGAAGAGCACCACCACGCTCTTGTGCCATGCCTCTGGCGTTGTACCTTCAATGATGACAGAATTAAATAACTTCTGGAGGACTAAAAGTACCGGTCTACCACCCGCTCTCAGAAGTTCGGTCGTAATTCCATCTTCACCTGGTGCCTTGTTGTTTTTAAGCTGTTTGAGGGCCATTCTAATCTCGTACAGGCTGACGTCCGGGATATCTTCGGTATAGTGTCGGACTAACTTGGCTCTGATGTCCTGAGCTGTGTTAGTAGCGGGCTTACGTGTCGAGGTGTATAACTGTCCATAGAAGTTCTCGATCTCTCTCAGAATCTCAGGCTTGGATGAAATGACGCTACCATTTTCGGTCTTCAGTTTTGTCATTTGGTGTTGCCCAATAGACGAATCCTTTGCGAACACTTTAGAGCCTTGGTTCCGCTCAATTGCGGCCTCAATACGTGAAGTACTAAGAGCACGCAAGTCGTGTCGCAAGGAACTCCAGATTCGTCTATTGAGTTCACCGTAGGCTGACATATCAACTGAAGACTGCAGCTTCATTTCGCTCCGATCGGCCATTAGCTCAAGAGTTTTTTCTGAGAGCTTTTGAGTCTTCTTTCGGCGTTGGGTCTTAAAGAATTTCGATCCAACAGCTTGGACAGTTTCCACCAACCCGTCGTATAGCTCGTCCACTGTGTTACAGTCGGCTAGGCACTGGAAGCGATTTTGGAGTTCCAGCTGAAAGCCTTCGGGGTTTTGGATTTGGACAGGATTTGGACGGAGCGTAGACTTCACCAGACATGACCTTTCGAGCTTAACATTGATATTCAATGTGCCTCTAACAATACGGTGATCGCTACCGGTTTTCACCTTGCTGATCACAGAGACATCATCGAATATGTGCTTCTTGGTCGTCATGATAAAGTCTATCTCATTTTTAGTGGAACCGTCGGGACTTATCCACGTCCACTTCCTGGATGGCCGCTTCTCGTAGAAGGAGTTCATCATAAAGAGTTCCTCCTTCTCCATGAAGTCAGCCAGCCTCTGTCCTCGAGGGTTCCGATGCCCGTATCCAAATGGCCCCACTCTCAGCTCATCGCTATTCCTTGTGCCCAACTTCGCATTGAAGTCTCCCATCACAACGGTGAAGTATGTTTCGGAAGTATGCATGGCTTCGGATATGTCCTCATACATAGCTTCTACTTCATCGTCTGAGTGTGCCGACGTCGGCGCGTATACCTGTATAACCTTCAACGAATACCGTTTGGTTATTCGGAGTACCAGGTACGCTACCCTGGCCGACACACTGTCGACTTTGACCACGTTGTTGACGAGAGACTTGCGGACGAGAAACCCGACACCCCCTTGGGAGAGTTGGTCTCCCTCCCGGTAGAAGAATAAGTTACCGGAATTTAGGATTATCGTGTCTTGTCCCTGTCTTCGGACTTCTGACAATCCCATTACATCCCAGCGTAACTTACCCATCTCCGCCTCTAGCTCGACCATCCTTTCGTCAGCCTTCAGTGTGCGCACGTTATGTGTTGCCAGGGCCAGGGGTCGTCGTTGGGGTTGGTAGCCGGGCGTCTGCCGGGGATTCTTCGCACCCCTTGCCCTGCCGTTACCGTGGCCGCTACCGTAGCCACGGGATAGCAGAGCTGCCGGGGACTGGGGGCCGTTTTTATTTGTGCTTGTCATTAGGGGGGGGGGGGGGGGGGGGTTTGCCATAATCACCACGCTTGGCAGGCGGCTTGGTGATCGCAGTAGGTGAAGATTGATTGCCACCAAGACCGAGGGGAACGCTGCCGATTATAGCAGTAAAGCATTATCAGTAACATAATACAAGTGCAAATACAAGAAAAAAGTCAACATTTCACTGAATAAACCGAAAACACAAACTACCACGCACGAGCAAATACAAACGTAAAATAAATAAATGTAGATGTAAAGGTAGAGAGGTATATAATATGTACAAAGTAAATAAACACACAGTACCTAAATATGCAGGGCATTTAAACAAAATACTGGGAAAATACTCGACTGGGAAACGGTTCGAAAAACACCTGGGAAATTTTATATTGTAAAAGATTTTAAGCTTAATGTCATTGACGTTACGGTTCAATAAAGAATATTGGACATAATAAATTATTTCTGAAATATTCCATTTGTGCCTTCCAGTGGTCACTCTACAGGACCACTCTATCTCTTCCCGCGGATGCCGTATATCGTCGCTCGTATGACTAAAGGTCCTATCTCACTTTTTGGCTGTTTTGAGTTAGGACCGCTATGTTAGTCAATGCAAAACTCTATCTATCTGACTAATCGTTGTACCTCTTAACATTTTGGATCACAAGATAATTAATTATTAATTAATTAATTAATTATTTTTTATTACAATTAAACTTCATAATATTCAATTACCTATTGCAACCTCAAAATGAGGCTGATTAAGTAGTTTTTTACTGTTAGGTACTTGGTAAAGTTATGGTGTTGTGTTGAATTAAATACAGTATTGTAGCATTAAACTTACTAAATCTTACTAAAAAAAAACAAACACACAAATAAAGCATTAACAACATAAATTATGTGTATTTATTTCCATACTTAGTCTAAAAAAAGTCGTAACTAAAAACAGACAGCTTATTTTAAATAAAACAAAGTTTTCACTAAGTGACCTATCTGTTTTGATTTATCAAAACAGGTATTTAGAATGCAAACAGGTTAAAAGTTTCAACGTCTAATTAAAGTACTTGAAATTATCTACAAAAGCATATCAAAATAAATATGCTGGACTTGCGAGGAACGAAACTATCTGAAAGTTAGAAATGTCAAAATCTAAAAACGCGTTTTCTGAACAATGGACAAAAATGAGATAGGACCTTTAGTCATACGAGCGACGATATAAGACCCAAGTAAGAGAATATCCAGGGAATAGTGAGAAAGATTCTACTCGGCACATTAAAATCTTCTGCGATCACCAAGCCTCCTGCCAAGCGTGGTGATTACGTAAAACCCAAATGTGATAGGCGTCCCACAGACCTAGAATTTTTTCGTTACTCTTAATAGGTCTATGGGGCATCCAAAGTGGCGTTTTATGGGGAGGCCTGTGTTCAGCAGCGGACGTCTTCTGGCTATTGATGTGTGCCTCCCCCTTAATTTAGGTACATTTTCCCATGGCAGTCTTCATTTTCCGGGACAAAAAGTATTCGATATGGATGAGATTGAGTTTTAATTTCACTTTGGATACAGATTACAGAGCTGTTAGACTTGAAATGTGATTAAGAAGTCAAACGACCAAAACTGTATCGTTTTTCTTATTTTTTTTGGGTTTTTCCATTGAGCTTGTATTTTGAACTACTTTTCTGTAGTACTGTAGATAACTATTTAAACATACGTCATGAAAAATTAATAATCTTATTAAGCTTACCTTTATTTTGTCCGCGTAAAATAACAATTATATAACATTTAATAATAGTTATAATAATTTGTGCCTCGTGTTATTACCTGTGTGATGTAAGCATTCCTAGGAGATATTAGCCAATTAACGCGTAATTAGTCTGAGATATTAATTAGACAGGTAATTAACTTTTCTTTGTCTAGTGTAATTATGCCAACACGTCTAATGTGCGATTGTGCGTTGGAATTACACGAACTAATTCCTTCATCTCCATTCTTTCATCGGACTACAAGGCGCACAGAAACTCGGCATCTATATCGTTAATATTCCTACAGCCCGCGCTAAGCGTTTCGCATCAAACTTCATAGTGCGAACTCCAAATGAGTGGAATACCTTGACGGCATCCTTGTTCCCAGCTAACTATAACCTGGGAGTCCTCAAGTCAAGAGTAAACAGGTATCTTCTAGGCAAGCATGCACTACCGTAGGCCGCGTCATCACTTACCATCAGGTGAGACAGTCGTCAAATACTATGCCTATAAATTATAAAAAAAGTACGAAACGTACATTATCATTAATTTTTTATACTAGAAATGCTTGCGTTTGACCATAGTTCTCCTGATGTTAAGTGACAATGTGGACGACGATAAAGCATCACCAACAGTCTGAAGACGTCCACTGCTAAACATTGGCCTCCCTCAGAGAGCGCCACTTTGAGTGGCTGCTCACCTCCTGCATCCATCAGCTCCCCAGTCCCCACCAGATTGTCAGTCCATCTAGTGGGAGGACGGGCTACGCTGTGTCTTCCGGTTCGTGGTCGCCACTCGAGAACCTTTCTTCCCCATCGGTTGTGAGTTCTACGAGCGAACTTGCTTATTCTAAGAGCTATATCGGTCACTTTAGTTCTCCTGCGGGTCTCCTCATTCCGGGGCTTATCTCACAGGGAAACACCGAGCATAGCTCTCTCCATAGCTCGTTGCGCGACTTTGAGCTTACTAATGAACGATATAGCACGCTGGTCTATTAAAACAGTATTCTGTTTTCAGTAGTTGCTGCCTGTAACATCGCACGCGTGTACATGTCGCTTCACGTATTACCAACTTCAAGTAGTAAAAGCTACCTTTATCTATTAGTTTCGTGGAGGCCAGAAGCTCATAGCGTTTTCAAAAGAATGTGCTATACACTATATGTGCTTTTTACATCGGTACTTTAAAAAGCGTTGGTCTTTTGGGAGCCTTTTGTTATAAAAGACAATTCCTGAAATAGAGCGTTTTCTTTAAATTTTTATATGAAATTATGTATGTTAGTCTCACAGACATCTATACAGTAAGCAGAACTAAAATTATCTTCACTATGTACTACATAGACGAGAATAAATAATATATCCATTACTTTCTCTCTTATTAAAATTTGATAACTTTATCTCTTTTCTTTGCAACAGCAACACTTACGAACCAATGGACAAAAAGGAACGCGTGCCCAAAACGCAATCATGTTACCATGGAAACATGTCCACAAAGTACTTTTTATTTATTAACGGGCAAATTGCCTTTATTACGCAAGCTAACTACTACAATAATTAGAACTAAACTAAACTAAGCCAAACTAAACTAGCTACACTACCTGTATAATAGCCGCGATGGCCTATAGACAGTCCAAGTGCTCCAGCCCACTACCGGTAGGTAGCGTACCCAACATGCTGGCCGCATTGCCACGTTCAATTGCAATGCTGATGCGTTGGGCCAAATAAGTGCCAGCATTTTGGTCACGCGTCGCATCGACCAGGCGCTCTGATAGACTTTGGAAAACGCGTACATAGAACATGTCACAAAAGTGACATGGCGTCATATACAGACAACGTGCGGCCGGGTTTTTTTTGCATTATTTTTGTGTTATAATTGATATTAAGTGCTACAAACACTAAAATAAAATGGTAAAATGTAGTGCGCCTTTGTGCGGCAACGTTTCATATAGGGAAACACCCGAATTATCTTTTCACCAGTAAGTTTTGATGTGCATGTCACTGTGTGCGTGAGATTTGCGTGTTGTAAAAAGTGGCACGCAATATTTCTCTTATGTTAAGTCTGCTTACTGTATAGTATTAGATGTCTGTGGTTAGTAATATTTATTATTTATAGCAATCTGTGTAGGTAGAGCGGGATTCAAACTCAATGACGGCTGCGAAGTGCGATGCAAGCCTCCTGCACGCTGCGCTCACCACGTACTTCTGCCCACGCACATCTAAGTTTTTTTTATGTAATCGGCTGACGTGACGAGCTAGTCGTTCGCCTGGTATTAAGCGACACGGCCGCTCATAACAGATTGCAGTGTCACTTGGAACTCTAAATTAAAGTTTCGCGTGACACTGCGCACTGCGCACGTCATCCTGAGACATCTTACAGTCTAAAAAAGTTTTCTAGACTGTGAGATCAGTTCTTGAGTCTCATTTGCCCAGTAATTTCACTAGCTACAATGCCCTTCAAATCGTAACACAGTAGTGCTTGTACACTACTGCGTGGCGGCAGAATAACTGGCAAAGCGGTGGTACCTACCAAGACGAACTTTGCAGAACACCTAATAAAACCTAGTTTTGTATTACTCATAGTATTATGCCATTACCGATTGTTTTGTACCTTTTGTTATGAATAAATATTTATTCCATTCTATTTTATTCTAATTTTTGCTACTGCGCAGCGTTTTACACTGACTTCACAGTTTCCATTGAGTTTTCGCACTCTACTCCCCAAGGTTTAAAGAACATCCAGGCCGCTCATTGAGTGACTAACTTTTCGTGTAAATAGAAAGAGAAATCCGGAAAATCCTAAGATGTCACAGTCTAATATTATTGACCTGGATACAGAATACCTACTATGGTTATTATTCATATTAGTGTTTCGGGATAGAGCTATTTTTAATTGAGAAGGTGTGAGCAATTCTCCCTCTACAATTTTCTCATACATTGTTAGTCTGTGCAAACACCATGGAATTTACTATTGGTGAAAGCGCGCGTGCCGTCAAATCTTTTCGCGTGATAGTCGGGGGGTTAATATCCAAGTTCTGTTTTGTGAGCAATGGAAATAGATCAATGGACAAAAGGAGATAGTTTAAGAAAACCGTATCCCGTAGTCCCCAAACGAGAAGGTATTTTTTTTAAATTAGAGTCTAACAAACCAGTCGTAAACTTTTCGTAATGACTGCTGTTGTTGCCAACCCCAATAACAAATGGGAATATGCAAAGAGGATGATGATGGCTGCTGTTATTTAATGTTGTTTCTTAATGAGTGGAGAGAACGGAAATAAACCAGAAATAATATGCTAGTGTCCTGCTATTAAAAATTAACAACTTAATATTATTTTGGTAAAGTATGTTAAAAAAAAAAAGTAAAATCGGTAAAAAATCACGGATTAATAAACTTTTAAAATTTCTGGAGGCGGCAACGCCTGTCCCTTTCTCGCGAAACAGAGCTTCCCTACAGTTACAATGAAATCGCACGTTGTGAAGTCACATGGAAAAGAGATTGTATGTAAAGATACCACAGCTTAGTAATGAGGTACTATTAAGGAGAACGTACTGACGTCACTGCACGTTTGAACTCTCTTTCTATTCCTGTATTTTAAAATGCTTGTATTTTTGTCATTTTTAGAGATATTTAATTGTTGTTTACATTACTGTTTATTTTTGGAGGAATATTATTAATTTGTGCAATAAAAAAATAGCATGAGACAAGCATATTCTTTACGTCCAAAATATTATTACAATTTTTAATTTTTTTTTTTCAAGTTTTTGTATACTATTCTTAAGAAACAATACAAATAAAATCCCAATAGTCATTATATAGTGTGAAAAAAAAAAAATTTAATCAAACTATATAAGTTCAAAGTCCACAGTTTAAGCTCGTTCTATTAATAAGTAAAGATCGTGCTTCTTATCAACTTCAAAGACTTACTTAAAACGGTTCCATTCTGACGTCAGACAGATCCAAACGGTTCCCTAAGCTTCGTCCATTCGGTGTCATGGCCAAATCTGTAAAACAGTGATTGAGCTTGGCAAACCTGAAGATATGCTTCTCTAACTTACTCTACCAATCAAATTAAATAATTATTACCATCTATCTCCCCACTGTCCCCATAAACGGGAATGAAATGTATCTTTTTTTTGACATTTCACATAACGCCATCTAGCCCCAAACTAAGCATAGCTTGTACTATGGGAACCAAATAACTGATAGAATACTTAGATAGTTTTTTTTGTTTGGTAATATGTATACATAGATTACAATAAGACACAGACCAAACATCGATGTTCATCACACAAATGTTTGTCCCGGATGGGATTCGATCCCACAACCTATATAGTTCAGAAGGCAGAGAAAATTAAGAATTCTTGCAAAAATTGATTTTATGTTCTTGGTGAAACCGCGGGGTGGTCTCTAGTGATTAATAACTTATTATGATTGATCAATCATAATAGGTAGGTACTTTATTAGATACTTTGGAATAAGCAGGAATGAGAAAAAAACTGCTCAGTGCACAGGGAAATGACCCGCGTCATTTTAAGATGGTGACTGACTAAGTTAGCATTCGCTCGATGCGAGCACGTTAATAGTTATTTATGATATTAGGGCGGTTAGTTGGTTTGTACAAACGATTAGACAAATGTAAAACGAGTTTGTAGAAACCAATTTCCGCGCGTGTATCATACAACGTTTTTCAACACATTTGCGAGAAAACAGTACAATAGGTAATGAAACAAACCTTTGTTTATTAGTGGAAAAGTCGCAACAAACAATCTTTGATGTTTCTAATCTAATATGAAAATGGGCTAAAATGGCGCGCAGGGAGTTTTGGCGGGAACGCGGAAAAGTTCACGTCGGTGCATTGTATTATTTTACAAAACTTATGCTTTTTCCAGTGTTAATGTTTAAAATTGGTGGTGTTTTACGCATTAAGTGCTGAATTACGAGCATGAGTGTGGGCAAGTGATATAATGTGGTGAAACGTGGTTTTTCGTGTTGCTTCCAAAATTCCATAGAAGCCTCTAGTAAAGTTGCCACCACTTTACTGGGGCATGCCTTAGACTGGATTATGACTTAGACTAGACTATGACTACTCTGACTGTGACTATGACTTGACTTTAAGTGAAAATTTCCATAATACGATGAAAAATTACAAAACTTGACACTGGCTAAATACACTATGTGTGGAGTCAAAATATAAAGAAAAAAAAAAAAATGGCGCGCATTTACAATTCAAATGGCGCCACGTGCGTGTGGTGAAAATTAGAACTACATCTTTAGTTTCATTTTCTCTTTAGTATTAAAGTGAGACAAACGTATTGAGCAAAAGCGTTTCTAAGGAGTTTCGATCATTCAGCTTATTTATTCTCGTTATGTGAAACTCTTTGGTGGAATTCATAAATATTTTTTATGGAAATTAAAAAATACCGTAAAGGTTACGCACGGCGCTATACAAGGAACGATGCGGTAAAATAGGTACTTAGGTGAGAGTACCTATTTCACCGCACGCTCCGTTGTATGGTCCGTAATGTTTAACTTTCGAACAATGTATACAGGCTTTGTAAATGCATTTTTTGAGCAAATGTGTTGAAAAAGTCTTATTTATCTTCTAGGCAAACATGCTTCATCGTCGACCACATCATTAATTACCATCACGTGAGACCGTGGTCAAATGTAAGCCTATCTATGATAAAAAAAATCGTCTATTCTCAGTAGTTCAATTAACAGTTCAATTGATTAAACTACTGAATATTCGGAAAGTCAGTACAGCGAACATGGATGGAACAAATGTTCACAAGGAACAGTATGCGAATATTCTCATCGAGCGAATGACCATCATGATTGTCAGCCACCGCCTTTACGTGACTATAACAGACTCTGCCAAATATGGCGCATTGTTTTAGTCTGTACAAACAAAATAAAGTGTTTTTTCAAGCGAAAACAAACCTAAAACTACGTAAATCCCTCCAACGCATGCAAGGTTAAATACTGACTAATTTAGTACACGGTCTGACTTTCAACATTGACTTTTTTATGAATAGTTGACCTTCCACTGCTTGTTCTAAACATAGTTGGTGTAAGCGTTTTGCAACTATAAAGTAGAGCTTTCTGATCTTAATTTTTTTTTTTTTTTTTTTTTTTTTTTATGTGATTGAATGACGTGACGAGCTATTCGTTCACTTGATGTTAAGTGACACGGCCGCCCATAACAGTTGCAGTGTCACCAGGAACTTTAAAACAATAGTTTCGCGCGACACTGCACTGCGCACGTCATCCTGAGACATCACCCAGTCTAATAATCAGATTACTAGACTGAGTGATCAGATCATAAAGTCTCATTTGCCCAGTAATTTCACTAGCTACAATGCCCTTCAAACCGGAACACAGTAGTGCTTGCACACTACTGCTTGGCGGCAGAATAACTGGCAAAGCGGTGGTACCTACCTAGACGAACTTTGCAGAAAAGTCCTACCACCTAGTAAAAATAATTAAATAAATAAATTAATATAGAAGTTCAAGTTATGTTTATACACATAGTAAATACTATCTACTTGATTACTTTAAGAAAGTACTTTGTGTAACGCCTCGCCATTGGAGTGCCAGCCCTTGCTGCCCTATGTTCAGCCAAGCCCAGCCCAGCCTAGCCAAAGCCAAAGCCAACGCCAAAGCCAAAGCCAATGCCAAGGCAAAGCCAAAGCCCAAGCCTAAGCCTCAGCACAGCTAAGTCCCACCAGCTCTGCCTGCTTTCCTTTATACGCCAATCCTGCATGCCGGCGCTATATGCCGTGCCAGCACGAACCATTCCATAGACATGGCAACTAGTCTATGGTGCCGATAAGGTGTTATCTGTGGTCAATGGGAACTAATATACTCTGCTATCGCCGCAAGGACGGATTAGAATTTGTATGGTCGATTTTATCTTTGTGAAGCTGAAATAAATAATTGTTGTCCTGCAATACATTGGCGTTTATATTCCCTGCCGTTTTATTTGCATGGTTCCGGTGTAATAATAGTATCACCCTATCTCTTTCCGGTTACCGAACTGCATGAATATAAGCCATAATGATACTCGCGAAGCGAGCTATGGAGAGAGCTATATTATGCTTGGAGTTTCCTTGCGAGACATGATCCGAAATGAGGAGATCCGCAAGAGAACTAAAGTCACCGATATAGCTTTGACAATTAGCACGTTGAAGTGGCAGTGTGCGTGCAGGCCACATTGCTCATAGAACTGACAACCGATGGGCAAGAAAGGCTCTCGAGTGGCGACCACGAACCCGAAGACGCAGCGTAGGCCGGCCCCCCACTAGGTGGACCGACGAGCAGAACCGCGGGGAGCTGATGGATACAGGAGGCAAGCAGCCGCTCAGAGGCGCCTTTTGGGGGAGGCCTATGTTCAACAGTGGACGTCTTCACGCTGATGATGATCTCTTCCCGTGAGTGCCGTAAGAGCCGGCTAAGGGAATATCCGGGGAATGGGCAGCAGCATTCTCCTCGGTCTTCATTATAGTCTACTGCGATCATCAAGACGCCTGCCAAGCGTGGTGATGATGACAACCCCTTAACAAGAGAGGCTTATATTCAGCAGCGGTGCAGTGTGAATAAACCCTAATGATCTTCAACTATGATTATTTGTATGGATTTTATTGGACTTGTAAAACCACCCAAAGTCAAGTTTTTATTTACCCTTTGATCTATTGTAAGCAAAATGATTGTAAAGCAAAACTAAATCGCTGTAAAAAAGATAAAATCAGACGCCGAGGTAAATTTAAATTCAAGTAAACGCTATTGTAATCCTCATCTTTGAGGATCAAAAGAGTATTATCTTTAAAATGTTCTATTTTAACGCTAGGTGCATTGAGATTTACAATAGAGCTCCAATTGCTTGCAGTAATCTCTTTTTAAACTGATCCTTTGCCTTTATATAAGGCTGAAATACACCGAGTTTTAAAAAAATAACTTTAAATAATAAGACGAAGAGGCTTATAAAATATTAAAAAACAAAAACATTTATTTCAGGCGTAATTACTAGTTTTGTCTACAACTATAATAATTATTTTTCAAAATAAATAGTTATTTCAGGCGTAATAAATAGTTTTGTGTACAACTATAACCATTATTTTTCATGGCAAATATTAGCCGGTTTGCTAATAGGACCACCCCATCTCTTCCCGTGGGTGCCGTAACAGCCGGCTAAGGGAATATCCGAGGAATGGGCAGCAACATTTCTCCTCGGTACATTAAAATCTTCTGCGATCACCAAGTCGCCTGCCAAGCGTGGTGATTATGGCAAACCTCCCTGTGATAAGCATCAAAGGTGGCGATTTATGAGGGAGTCCTGTGTTCAGCAGTAAAAGTCTTCCGGCTGTTAATGATGATGATGATGACATATTGTGATCACCATCATCAGCCTGAAGACGTCCACTGCTGAACATGGCCTTTTCCATAGAACGCCACCTAAATCTCGATGGAAAATTGAAACCTGATGCAGCTTACAGGAAAATATGCCATACAAAATTATTTAGGACTAATACTAATAATATGACCAGTAATAGGATGTAAAGTGTGCAAATTAAGATACGGGAAATAAAAGGCTTTTTTTATGGAAACGAATGACGTGACGAGCTAGTCGTTCGTCTGGTGTTAAGCGACACGGCCGCCCATAACAGATTGCAGCGTCACTCGGAACTCTAAATTAAAGTTTCACGTGACACTGCGCACTGTGCACGTCATCCTAAGACATCGCACAGTCTAAAAAAGTTTTCTAGACTGTGAGATCAGTTCGTAAAGTCTCATTTGCTCAGTATTTTTACTAGCTGCCCTTCAAACCGGAACACAGTAGTGCTTGCACATTACTGCTTGGCGGCAGAATAACTGGCAAAGCGGTGGTACCTACCTAGACGAACTTTGCAGAAAAGTCCTACCACCTAGTAAAAAGGTGATGAAAGAAGCCCTTGCTTGCAGTGAGACGCCAAGTTATCAAAAAAGTGATTTTGCCCTTGGTATCCTCGAGCCGTAAATGCACTTTCCATTGAAAAGTGTCTACTTGCCGTGTCTTAAGGCTAGTAGTACGAGTCAAGTTCCTACCTAACGAGCAAGCGGGCGAGTAATCGATACAGTCGGAGTCCTGATTCTATGAACAGAACATGAATTTAGAATTTAAATTTAGAATGAACCAGTTTATAAAAAAAATAGTTACTCAACGAAAAGCGAGTGTTTTCTGTTAACGCTATTACAAAAGTACATTATTTATTATTCAGCATTTTATAAATTTCAAAAACTATCAACATTCATTTAAAACCTGTAAATTTAGTTTCATTCCAGTTATATACGTCAGGTTTTATTTTAATTTAGCATTTATTGATTCGTTGCATTTTAATAAAACATTTGCAATATAAACATCATGCATGAACACTTTAGAATGTGATATAATATGAATAAAATCGTTATAACATCTGATTAACATTATTAAAAATGATTGCTTAATGCCAACAGCGCTGCATGCATATGAAAACGTGCATGCGGCACATTGCTGAAGCCACCCCTTTTGATTCAAACTTGATGGTTTTTAGTTTTATTTATATTTGAGCGCATGATAAAAAAGGCAATAAAGTAACTTTTCATTTCATTTCATTTTTTTTTCATTTCATACTTAATAATTTTAAAGTTTTTCAAAGTTTCTAAAATTCATTTTGTTGATTTTTACACACACACAAAATTGGAATTCAATGGTTTTCGCCGACTATATATATAGCCTGGCGCGAAAATTCTCCAAAAATAATTTCTTCAACGTCAATCATAATTTTTTAATCCAAGTGGATACTAAACTATCAAAATTATGTTCTTATAAATTGTTGATATTTTATTGAATAGCTAAAGATTTTAGTCCAACGGCTGCTGTTGTAGGCAATCACAATAAATTTGGGAAATCTTGTGCAATTTTCTCGCTGGCAGTTTATGAATAGCACGCACAGATGTTATGGTCTCAAGGGTTCTATGAGATGAGATGCAATGATTGAGTACATCAATTTACTTAGTACTTTATTTAACAAAATTGGCCGTTTCTGAAGCTAAGTAACCTTTGAGACGTTGCGCTTTATGTTCATATCTTTCACTCAAAAGGAGCTTATCTCACAGAAGCTAAAATCAGCAGGCATTTTTTTTAATTTATACTGAGGTGCTTGTGGCCAAAATGGAATCGACTATTTCACTTTGTTCACGATAGTAACCAAAAGGGAATAAACCATTTTAATGAACATAATTAGATCGTCAGCTGCGTAGCGCTTAAAGCGAAGCTCGATTAGTCGTTCTTAAGCGATCGGTAAAATTAAGCAATATTCGCTGCAGTCACTACGTGATGGGTGACTTCTTCAAAAAGTGGTATTTACGAATGAGTTCTACCGTGCTTCGGAAAGCACGTTCAGCCTTTGGTCCCGGATGTTATTGTAAAGCCAATAGAGAAACCTACTGATCGCTTAAAACTTTTTTTTAAAGATCAAGTGTAAGTTTAACAAAACCAAATATCGTTTTAATTGAATAACTTTTTCGAGAAGTCTTTAATAACGACCGACCGAGCCAGTATTTGGTTACATAAAATGAGTAGTTTTCCTATTGTAATTTTAGCATTATACATCTATTTCCCGCTAGATGGCATTGGCGATAGTTTTAGAAACAGTAGTGTGGTATGACCAAAGAGGATTTCATATTTTTATACAATTTTTACGTTGGGGTTGGCTGAACAAAATTCTAATAATATAGTTTCAAATAACTCAAACTCAAAAAATTTATTGGAAATAGGCTATTATCAGCACTTTTACAAGTCAAAATTAGCTAAGGTATTTAAAAATATTAAAATAAGTTATTGTAGGTACATAGGTACTAAGCAGGCATAATAATTATAGGCAACATTACTATAGTGCTTAATGTCAAAATATTATATAGCAAGCCTATTACAATACGAGTTTGAAAAAAAAAAATAAGTTCTCCTTTCCACAACTATCAGGTGCAAGCAATCCGGCACAATGTAGAAAAGACAACCCCGAAGCGTAGCTTCGATTACATCAGTAAAGAAGAAGCTACATGAAACTTTACAGTGGCATTTTTTGTTTCATTTTTTAAAATGTGTTAACAATATAATTGTACAATAATATTTAAAAAGTAAACGCCAAAATATTTTGGCGTTTACGTATACGCGAGCGCCATCTTTTGATGATGAGATAATTAAAGTGCCAATGCTTACAAGAAAACTGTTCATTGTTGTTACATATTTATTCACCATCCTCAAAGCTCGTGTGTCACGATTCAGTTTTTGTCATGAAACACGTTTGCGTTCTTTATTAAAATTCATGGCGATGCGTCGAGAAAACAATTTTACAAAATTTTGAGAAATATTACGAACTTTTTGTTTATTGCTTGGACTTTACGAATATCATTGGTTAAACGTCTTTCATTATCATCGTAAGCTTGTAGTACGTCATCAGTCATAGGGCTGAAACACGGGCCACACGGAGAGTGTTGGACATAAACCTCGCTTAAGAATAAGAATAAGAAATATTTATTTGCTTAAATGTCGGTATATAAGGTTTTCGGTACATAATTAGTGCCAGATACATTTTGCCACCAGCGGCAACATGCAAATATTGTAAACATAACAATAAGGTACACAATTGACTGATTAAATTTTTTTTTAATTTTTTTTTTGCTTGCCAATTGATTCTTGAACATGCCGGTTTCCATAAACTGTGCAAACACACACTACACTACATTAGTACACTTAACTTGAAATGTCATTGGTGCAGGTTGAGTGGTATTATATATATAAGTATTTATATGGTGAAAGGTCAAACTTTTAAAACCGACGTAATCAGGGGACTAAGTCGGTTTTAAAAGTCAAATGGGTAACGCCGGGCCACACTTGCGTCTTTTCGCTCGTATAGTCTACGAATTTTTTTTTTAAATTGACGACCGCTTTTCTTACTTTTCTATTTCAGTCGAATTACTAAAATTTGTATGAATTCGACAATTTTAATACGCAGTTTATGTACAGTTACTACGCAAACCGTACGAAGTAAGATGACCGATATAGTTAGAACTAGCAAGTTGAAATAGCAACGGGCAGGCCACATCGCTCGTAGAACTGACAAACGATGGGAAGAAAGATTCTCGAGAGGCGACCACTGCATGGAAGATGCAGCGTAGGACGGCCTCATACTAGCTGGACCGACAACCGTCATATTGCGGGGAGCCGATGGATGCAGGAAGCAAGCAGCCACTCAAAGTGGCGCTCTATGGGGAAGGCCTTTGGTTGAGCAGTAGAAGTTTACAGGCTGTTGAAGAGGTTGAAGATGACACAAAAAATTGATTTAGCAATAAAATTTTACTTCTTGTCATGTGTTTCTATCCAAATAGCATTTTATTAAACTGGGCCTTTTGTTCAGAAAATGCTGTTTTTTCCAACTCATGGTGTGAAAACAAATACTTTTGGAAATGAGAATATCATTCCAGTTTCACCCATCGACACTAAACAAAAGATTCCTAAAGGACCCTTCTCACTCTTGTGAAATGTCGCACGACTGTCTGTCTGTCACTTGCTATTTGTGAGAATAAAAAGATTTGGGTAAGAAAAGTGTTGCCATGAAGAAATTCAATAAGCCAAGACATTTGTTATGAGATTGGTGTATAGATGTATATCTCCATCATAAACTCAATTATCATAAGCAGCGCCAGAGAGCATGAAAATAATTATATTAGCACCCAGACGTACTCATATGCTTGTGTAGTTCGTGAAAGACCTAGTTCAGAAGAGCGCTCTTTTAATATGTGAACTACGGGAACTAGGTCCTGGTTGCTTCGGATTTTAATTTATTCTTCTTCTTCTTTTAATGGCTTTCTGTCGCTTTTTAGCGATAATTACGCCAATATCAAGAGAGTAAGTACGGTTAGGCATGTCAAAGTCCTGTTTTGTAAGTCGAAATGCCAAAGTAAAATAATGGATATTTTAGTGAAAGCTCTAAAAAGTCTTTGCAGAGAAAACGAAAATGCATGGTTTTATAACCTTGAAATCATTTTCCATTACTTATGCATGTTCACACACTTAAGGATAATAACTGCGGTGAGAGCCGTGGTGTCGCCAGCTAGGAGCTCGCGAGAGTGAACGGGAGAGAGAAAGGATCATTCCTTCAGTCAGTGGTGCTGGGAGTGCTCACTATAACCGCTCATTTAATTGGCACCGTGTATATTTACGTTGTGTAATTAGCTAACGACCTAGTTCAGAAGAGGCTTTTTTTTAAATAAGAACTACGTGAACTAGGTCCGGCCTCCCCCAGAAAGCACCACTTTGAGCGGCTGCTCGCCTCCTGCATCTAGCGGTTTTCACCAGATCATCGGTCTACCTAGTGGGGGGCCGGCTTACGCTGCGTCTCCCAATTCATGGTCACCACTCGAGAACCCGGTGCTCTTTTATGTGAACCACGGACACTAGGTCCCAGTTGCGTCGGATTATGCTTCGTTCGTTCTCCTCTCCAAACCGAGAGAGTGTAAGCGGGAGAGCGATGCCATCATTGAATCAGTAGCACGAAGCATTAGCGATGGCAACCTAAGTAGGTCGCTCTTTAAGCGGGAACACGAAAGAGTTTTTTTGTAGTTTTCCCCGCCCTCGATAATGATCTAAAAGAGTGACTGAGTTCGCTAAAAACCTGCGAACTAAAATGCTACAGAATAACTTCAATTCACTGATATCGATAGTGCTGTTTCCGCAGCTTTTACTATGAATGGACATGAATACCTTCGCTGAAACCAGACAACGCTCTGCATTACATAATAACTACACAGCTAATAGCTAACATTATATAAGGAAACACAGTAGGTAACCTTTAAAAAAATTAAAGGTACTACGAATTCTCGAATTATTGTAAGCCCCGGTCCAAATTGAGGGATGTCATCATTTTTAGGTACGTGTATATTGTAGCCCTTTGCCATCACCAAGCCCCCTGTCAAGCGTGGTGGTTATGGCAAACCCCCCTTTTTATAAGTAGCGTTTAGGGAGTGGGAGTGTGAGTGCACCTAAATGAACATTTGTAAACTACGATTTTATTTTATGAGTCCAGTGTTTACGTACTGTAATCAAAAGTACATGGCTTGATATTAGACCTCGCTATATTTATACGTATATTTATTAGAACCGTTATCTTTAATGGTAAAGGAGGAAACTCGGCCGTTACTTAGCGCTTCTGCTTTTTACTTATTAAGTTTGCGAGTTTAATATAGATTGTTATGTACATATTTCAACATTATTAAAAATGTTGCAAAAATGTTTTTTTTTCTGTCAACATTTGTTCCTTTTATCAACCGACTTCAAAAATGAGGGAGGTTCCCAATTCAGTGTTAACATTTTTTGAATGATTGTTACCTCGAACATTTTTTATTAAAAGTATATATATACTTTCAAACTGGTCCATATAAATTTTAAATACAAAATGAAAAAAGTATATCTAGTGTAATTCCGCTAAAAATATCATATAAGATTTTCTATATTGGGGAAGCTGCAAATGATTGTTGTAGGCAAATGTATTACAAAAATGATAAGAAAAGTTTATAATGTATAATATTTATTGAAACCAAAAACTGGGACCCCTAAAAACATTCGTTGCGCAGGATTAGAAAAAAAAAAAAAAAAAAAAAAATGAACGTAAATGCTGAAACGAATGCTGAATGCTGGATATAAATTTTATCAAAATCATTTCAGTACTTAGTTTAGTTTTCAAACCATAATACTCTTATGGAACTGAAACGTGGTCTCCTACTGTTGGCCTCATCAGCAAGCTTAAAGTCACGCAATGAGCTATGGAGGGAGCTATGCTCTATGTTTCCAAATAAGTGTGCGTACAGCAAATGAGTGGAATATATTGCCGTCGTCCTTGTTTCCAGCTAACTATAACCTGGGAGTCTTCAAGTCAAGAGTGAACAGGTATCTTCTAGGCAAGCATGCACCATCGTAGGCCGCATCATCACTTACCATCAGGTGAGACAGTGGTCAAATTCTATGCCTATAAATAATTAAAAAGAAAGAGTGTAACCTAAGAGGGGTTTCCGCATTGAGGTGGAACGTTACACTAGCGCGGCAAATTCAAATTTTCTTGCGTTCTCTTGCCAATAATAGCTTAATTACTCAACGTGATTACATTAAAACTGATTTAACGTAAAGAAATAGAATGTATCAACAAATTACGATTAAAAGTATCTCCTAGAGATCATTGGTTTAGCGACAAATGGCAATAATATTTCGTCTTAGTTTTTCAGTATATTGCCATTTGTCGCTAAACCAATGATATGTAGGTGATACTTTTAATTGTAATTTTTTGATACATTCAATTTATTTGCGCAAAATTAGTTTTCATGTAATCACGTTGAGTAATTAAGCTGTTATTGGCAAAAGAACGCAAGATTTGAATTTGGCGCGCGAGTGTAACCACTTTGGAACATAACCACGTCAATTGTTATTTCCAATATAATTAATAACCTATTTACAAACCCGTTTTAAACATCAGCTAATTCTGAAAAAAAAAAGGTAAGCAAATATTTTTTGCTAACAAGAAATATCTTGTAAGTAACATGTAGTATAAGTCATCATCATCATCATCAACAGCCTGAAGACGTCCACTGCTGAACATAGGCTTCCCCCAGAGCACGCCACCTTGAGCGGGTGCTCGCCTCCTGCATCCATCGGCTCCCCGCGGCTTTCACCAGGTCGTCGGTCCACCGAGTGGGGGGCCGGCCTACGCTGCGTCTTCCGGTTCGTGGTCGCCACTCGAGAACCTTTCTTCCCCATCGGTTGTCAGTTCTACGAGCGATGTGGCCTGCCCATTGCCACTTCAACTTACTAACTCTAAGAGCTATATCGGTCACTTTAGTTCTCCTGCGGATCTCCTCGTTCCGGAGCTTATCTCGCAGGGAAACACCGAGCATAGCTCGCTCCATAGCTCGCTGCGCGACTTTGAGCTTACTAATGTAGTATAATAATATAAAATACAACAGCATAAATATAATGATGCAGAAGGCAAACTAAAGAGTACCAGCGACAGAACAGCTAACACACACATGCGCGGTCTCTTGGATCCTCTATCTCACTCACGCATTGCGACATTTTGGAAGATAAGGAGAGTGTGCACAAGAACTGCATGACCTAATTCCTCCGGCACCTTTCCATTATAAAACTACCAGGCGGTCGGCCAAGCGTCACCCTTTTATGGTCGAAATACCACCAATACGTACTAACCGTTTCGACAACACTTTTCTAATAAGAACTGCGAAAGTGTGGAATGCCCTGCCCTGGTCGGTGTTTCCTGAAAAATACAACCCGGGGTTGTTCAAGTCAAGAGTGAATAGGTATTTATTACTAGGCAAGCGTGCTACACCTTCGACCGCATCATCACTTCCCATCAGGTGAGATTGTGGTCAAACGCTAGCCTAGTCAAATATTTATATAAATAAAATATTTACATCAGAGACGTCCCCAACACAGGTTTTGCTCCATAAAACGCCACTTTGGACGCTTATCATATGGAGGTATTTGCTATAATCACCTCGCTTGGTAGGCGGTTTGGTGACCGCTGAAGATTTTGCTGATTGATTTTTTGTTTGATGGTTTTTTTTTAGATTTTTTTTTCTTTAATTTTTTTTCTATAAAGTATTTAGTAAGTATGTCTATTATGAATGTGTATGTATTACGTTTATGTAGTTTTTGTTATGATGTTTATTGTATATTATATGTATAGTATGTACGTTTATGAATAGCTTTTTGGGGTAACCACCGTCCATATATTTTTGCGTTCTTCCTTTCCGTGCAAGGTTGTCTGGAAGAGATCGCTTTGAGCGATAAGACCGCCCATTGTTACACTTTTGTTAAATTTTGTTCACTTAGTGTTTAATGATTTGTGTGTTTCAATAAAGAGTTTATCTATGTATCCATCTATCTAATATTGGTACCGAGAAAAATGCTGCTACCGATTCCCTGGATATACACTTAGCAGGCTTAACGGCACCCACGGAAAGAGATGGGTGGTTCTATTCGCAAACCCGGACTACATCGCCTCGCGCGGTCACTGTATTATGATTGTACCTATTGTAATATTGAGAGTCCACATGTTACTAACTACTACAATAATAAAAACTAAACTAAACTAAACTAAGCTAAACTAAACTAAACTAGCTACACTACCTATTACAAAGAACACTTATGGACTGTATAATAGCCGCGATGGCCTATAGACAGTCCAAGTGCTCCAGCCCACTACCGGTAGGTAGCGTACCCAACATGCTGGCCGCATTGCCACGTTGAATTGCAATGCTGATGCGTTGGGCCAAATAAGTGCCAGCATTTTGGTCACGCGTCGCATCGACCAGGCGCTCTGATAGACTTTGGAAAACGCGATGAGCTCCCGGTCCCCACGGACCCATGTTACTTGGATCATCTATCCTGCTCACACATTGCGTTATTTTTATAGATAATAATGATTGCATTTACCTACGACTACTTAGTCGCACGGTCTACTGGTGTTGAGCCATTTCATTTTTTATGAGAATGAATGACGTGACAAGCTAGTCGTCCACCTGATGTTAAGCTATACAGCCGACGGCCGTCCATAACAGTTGCAGTGTCACTCAGAAAATAATAAAGTTTCACGTGAAACTGCACTGCGCACGTCATCCTGCGATCACACAGTCTAGTATTCAGATGAAATTAGGTCATAAAGTCTCATTTGCCCAGTAACTTCACTAGCTACAATGCCCTTCAAACTGGAACACAGTAGTGCTTGCACACTACTGCTTGGCGGCGGAATAACTGGCAAAACGGTGGTATCTACCTAGACGAACTTTGCAGAAAAGTCCTACCACCTAGTAAATCATTGATTGTGTAAGGGTTATATTATTCTGTTAATTTTTATAGGTACTGTGGTAAATCGTTGTTGTTCTGTGTACCACTTCGCGTAACAAGTAGACTAACAAGCCCAGAGGGAGCAAGCGGAGGCAATACAGATGTTACACAAGGGAGGGCGCGTGTTAACAATCTACAAGTATTGGTAGGTGTAATAAATTATTGTGTAACATTTTTTTTTTATTTTGGCTCCACACATAGTGTATTTAGCCAGTGTCAAGCACTGTAATTATTCATCGAGTTACGGAATATTTCACGTGTAAAGTCAAGTCTTCAAGTCTTAGTCACAGTCCAGTCTAAGTCATACCCTAGTAAAGTGGTGGCAACTTTACTAGAAGCTTCTATGGAATTTTGGAAGCAACACGAAAAACCACGTTTCACTACATTATATCACTTGCCCATACTCATGCTCGTAATTCAGCACTTAATGCGTAGAACGCCACCAATTTTAACCATTAACACTGGAAAAAGCACAAGTTTAGAAAAATGATACAATGAAACGACGTGAACTTTTTCAAGTTCCCGCCAAAACTCTTATATAACATTCTGAGCGGATTCAAAATTGCAGCTATTTTTTTATGGGGTTCCGCACTCAAAGGGTAAAACGGACCCTATTACTAAGGCTCCATTTTCTATCTGTCTGTCCGTCTATTACCAGGCTGTATCTCATGAACCGTGATAGTTAGACAGTTGAAATTATCACAAATGATCTATTTCTGTTGCCGCTATAACAACAAATACTAAAAAAAAACAGAATATAATAAGTATTTAAGGGGGCTCCCACAAAGCAAAATTGTTTTTTTTCCTCGTTTACCAGATGAGTCGTAGATGGCGCTGCTTTAAATAGTACTGCTACTCAACACTAGCTGGACGGGGTAGATAGTACGGAACCTTTCGTGCGTGAGTCAGACTCGCACTTGGCAGGTTTTTTATGTACGGCTAGACGCGTTTGACTGCAACTCACCTGATGTTAAGCGATGATGCAGTCGAGGGTGTAGCACGTCGAACTATGAGGAGCATTGACTCTATTCTTAAACAGCCACAAATGATATTCATTAATTATATTAACTTTATATTGAAAAGCTATTTAAATAATTAAAATAATTCTTCTGTAAAAATGTAGTTTAGTTTGTTGACTAAAATTTATTATTAGTCAAACAGATCGGATGGGTACAGGAGGAAAGCAGCCGCTCAAAGTGGTGCTCTGTAGGGGAGGCCTATGAAGGCAGTGTACGTCTTCAGGCTGATGATGATGATGTTCCCAACTCCATATTAACATACTGCGAATATACAAAAAAATACCCCTAAAAGTCCAAAAATTATATTTCCAAACCCGAAAATTCGGCCACAAATCCCAAATCAATTCCACATGACCAATTTATTCAAACGCCGAATCAGCATAATTTCTCCGGAACCCTTGAATGAAATTAAAATACCCTTCGGGAGCCCTTTACATGATTTGCATGAAAAACCCTTTCACACCTTCACATATTTACAAATGCTCACACACATACAAAAATATGTACGTATTGATTGTACGTAAGTTTGTATGTACCTAAAAGCAAATTTCTTAACCCTAAAACGGCAACAATGATTCTAGTCAAGCCTTCAGCAAACAAAATCTACATCCATTTAGACAACCGTATTTAGTAAGCGAGATGGCTATACTAAAAACGAACGGGTGGAAAAGGGATGGAGCAATGCACTGAGATGTCGGCTTCGTAGCCGCGAACCAGCTACGGCACGCCAGTTCGTTATTAAACTCTGCTCGTAGCGGGTCTACGGCTACGAAGCGCTACGCTCGCGTGGTATAAGGATAAACACAGACTTATAGACTTTTATGTAGTCGGATTAGGAATTAGAACTAATCGCTGATAAAAAAACTGTTTTTCTTTGTAAAACCGTTTTAATTATGTTCAATTAAACACAAAAGTTAATCAAATTCTCGATTTCCAATGTCTTTGTACATTTTATAACAATGTCAAAGTGTCAAGTGTACGGAGTTTTTTTTGTTAAGTGTCACATTGATATGTAAAAAGTGGATAAGTTCCTATTCGACAGCCAAACGTACAATACAATTGTGAAAGGGAATGGAAGCGGCCTGTTTGGATTCGATGAAGGTAGGAAAATGCAATTACTTTTTGTTTGAATATCTGTGTATTGGCTGTCCACAAGTTGAACAGTCGTGGCCTACTATCGTAACGTTTGTAGGCCGCTGAATGCATAGATGGTCTACCGTACGACGTGAGCGTATTGAGAGCTTTATATGGAAGTGAGTAGGTGGCAGGTTGACGCAGTATTTATTCTACGTTAAAGATGTGAAATAATATCATTTATCATCTTCGTCATCATCGTAATCAGCCTGAAGACGTACACTGTTGAACATAGGCCTCCCCCAAGGAGCGCCTCTTTGTTCGCCTCCTACATCTATCGGCTCCTCGCGGCTTTCACCGGATCTTCGGTCAACCGAGTGGGGGCCTACGCTGCGCCTTCCGGTTTATCATTTTGTCAAAAATATTAATATTTCGTCAGCACTTTTTGTAAATATTTGAAATAAGCATTTATTACGTTTTTTTTTAAGTTTTAAAGTCATTACAAAATATTTTGGAAAAAATATTCAAATAAATACTCGTAGGTATAAATATTTTTTAATAACTTTGTTCACTTTTGTCTTTGGATCTTTTTATACCTTTTTTGTATAGTTCAGTATAAAATTGATTGCGAAATTTATATTTCAAAACAAAAATTTTGAAATCTAAACAACCAAACTGACTTTCTAGGGATTTTCTACTGACTGATTTTTATTAAATTTGTATTTTTTTTATGAGAATGAATGACGTGACGAGCTAGTCGTTCACCTGATGTTAAGCGACACGGTGCTCATAAACGTTGCAATGTCACTCGGAACTTAAAAATAATAAAGTTTTGCGTGCTGCACCGCGCACGTCATCCTGAGTCATCACATAGCCTCAGTCACAGTAATCAGATTAAGAGACTGTGAAATCAGATCATAAAGTCTCATTTGCCCAGTAATTTCACTAGCTACAGTGGCATTCAAACCGGAGCACAGTAGCCACTGACCACCAACGAATCCAACCAATCTGAAAGTATATCGTATTAAAAAAAGATGCTGTAAATCAGCTTATAAATGACGGAGTTCTGAGATAATAAACTAGAAACAATATACAATCGACTAGACAACCTCCTTTTTTTTTTGAAGACGGCTGAAAAAGATTTATTCCTCAGTAAGATAGTTATTTTATTAAGAATTAAGAAAATACAAACTAAGACAATTTTCTAAATAAGTATGTATGTATATATTTACATACTTTTTGTTTTGTAACACTCTTTTTTTGATTTGCAATGTGATTAGGTGTATAATAATCGTCTATTACTTTTTTGCATGCTGTGATTCCTTTAAACAGGTAATGCATGAAGCAAAAACATGTATATTTAGTAAGTAATATTTAAAACAGTGTAATTGTCAATCATCATCAACAGCCTGAAGACGTCCACTGCTGAACATAGGCCTCCCCCAGACATTTGCACCTTGAGTCGCTGCTTGCTTCCTGCATCCATCGGCTTCTCGTGGTTTTCACCAGATCCTCGGTCCACCTCGATCGGGGGCTGGCCTACGCTGTGTCTCCCGGTAATTGTCAATAGGAAGCCAAATTACTCTAAAATTACCTTAATATTCCCTACAATTATACTGGGATCAGATTTATCTTAATTTCGATTTCCGCCACTTAATCGTCAAATTAACGAGCTTCCTTACAAATGAAGGCATACAATAAATTATTAATACAAATTGTATACTCTGATAAATAATTGTATTTCCTGATAAATAATTGTAAATCCTGATAAATTAATACAGTTAGATGGCACAGATAAAACGTTGGATTTAATTAAAATATCTCTATTGTTAAGACTTCAATGGAAGAGGGCGGAATACAAATAGGACTCGTTTTGTAAAGCCCGTATTTCATTTGGTAACTTACTTTCTTTTATTCAAAGTAAAATGAGGTCTTTTGCCCTACACTACTTATATAATAATGTATGGCGGACTTTTCTATTTTACATTTTCCTCTTTTCCTTACAAGGAAAAATAGAAAAAAAGGAAGAAAAGTATGCCTTCATTCTCTAGTAAGTAAGTCCTAAGTCAGTATCAGAATTTTTAAGCAGTCTTAAAGTCTTTTGACTTGGCATAACAAAAGTTGTCTTACAAGAATCAGATGGCTTAAAGTGCCTCAAAAATAATGCCCAACGATCAAAAAGGTACATAGATCCTGGGCCTTACCTAGGATTCTCTGTATCTAGGGGCCCAAGAACTACAAAACCATGGTCCCACAACATCCAGAACAAGTATTTGCACTTATTCTGTGCTTGTCCTGACGCGGAAGTCAAACGCGCCACTTCCAGTAACAAAAAGAACAAAACAAGAAAATAAAATGTCAAGATATCAAAAGTTCCAACAAAGTTAATTGCTAAACAATGAATAATAAGCAGCTTAACGTGCTTTGTTTGATTTAAACAGCGTAGTAATTGCTCGGCTAATTATTCATTCAGTTAACAGGAAGCGACGGGAATTGTCGAGGATATATACAACTCGATTTATTCACTGCATACACGTATATACACAAACATATCTGTTTCTACCTATAGTTAAAGTCATTAGTCCATAGCGAAGCACGACTAGCCGTTTCTAACCGATCGGTAAAGTTAAGCAACATTCGCTGCGGTCACTACTCTGATGGGTGACCGCTACAAAAAGTAGTATTTGCAACCGAGCGTTACCGTACTTTGGAGGCCCTACACCAGAAAAGAAGATTAGCCTAATTTGTTCCCACTGCTGGGACAGAGGTCTTTTCTCACTTACAGAGAGTGTAGGCCATATATTTAAATCTCAGAAAATGCCTGAATTAATATTTGTTTTGTTCAAAATGGTGGGAAAAAATTCAACCCCATCAAGATAACGACGTCCGACGTCAACGACGATAACGTCCTGTCTAAGTTTACAGTAATTTTCCAAATAGAAAAAAAGATTATTTTCTGACAAAACGAATTATACTTATCAAAACATTGATTTAATTATGGTAAAATATTCTGCCTTTTTGATTACACTTACGGAAGTAATTGGTAGAACCTTTCACAGCACAACTGGGCATGTTTTCTTTATAGCACTCGACGGATCTCGCCTAACTTACATTACATACTGAGCGCTAGTGTAGGCCAATCTGTGAACTTGGCTCACACTTTGCAGCGACGTTTTAACTTGTCATCAGGCATGTCATTACGTGTAGGCCAAGATTCTTATAGGCCTGAGCTCTTTACCGGTGTCTGTGTTTCCAAATAACTATTATAGTCTGGATGTTTCCAAGAGGATGGTGAAAAGGATTCTTATAGGCGAGAGTGCTATATTTTCGACTACATCATCGGGAGAAATGAGGTCAAATGCCAGACTTCTTCTTCTCGTATAGGCGAGTGGTCAGCCATGGTATCACAATTTTTAGCCTATTGTATAGAAAAGGACATGTGTGTGTTGGTGGAGGACTTACGTTCTTAGATTTTTGTGATTCATGTACGTGCTAGTTTATTGGTATAGGGTCGATTGGGATTTGGACATGGGTACATCAGACTGTGTGTTATTGAGTGACACAGGTTACTGCTAACCATCGCAAGTTCCAATTATTATTATATTTAATTTACCTATCCCTGGCAAAGTTGAGGGCAGAAAAGCTTCCCCTAATACCGTGAATTCATATTTTATGATTAAGAAACACTCACCGTAATTGGTATGACAGCGACAAGCAAACCACGGCATTGACAAATTAGCAAAATTTTAATATTTTAGAATTGGAGCTGCTGAGCGTTTTTATAACGATTCAACTTTGAAAGCCAGCTTCCACAAAGGTATCAAAGATGACGTAAACTCATACACACCCTCACTGGCTCTGCATACCTACACATGTTACCAGGTTCATTGTAAATATTTCAAAATCTTCCAAATAACCGGCATATTTTGTGTTTGAGAAACACAAAAAATATCGAAGACATTGTGGCATCAGATTTTCAGTATACTATATCTATCCTTTTCCTTACTGCAAATAATCTATCTATATTAACAAAAGGTTTTGCCCTGGCTTACTGACAGCCAACGGGGACAAATGGATACATACCCGTTCGTGGTACAAATATTTCTTTTGCATTAAAATTAATCTGGCAGACCAATGAGTAAATGAGGAGCACCTTGCGTCTTTGTTTCTATCTGTAATCTGGGAGTCTTCAAGTCAAGAGTGAACATGTATCTTCTAGGCAAGCATGCACCACGTAGACTGCGTCATCATCTTCCATCAGGTGAGACAGATGGTCAAATGCTTTTCCTAGAGAACATAGAGACTTACAGTGAGAAGGTGTTTTCGTTTTGTGACAGGGTATACTAAATCAGAAAGGGTATTTATAATTCAACCCCTAAGAGGAGAAAATGGGAAGCTAAAGATTTTATGAAACAATGCAGGGAAACCGCGGTCTCCTTGTAGTACATACACCTAAGTTTTGTTGATGGTTTCCAATTGTGAGAAGTGCCTTTACTCTTTAAACTAACTACGGCAACAATACAAAAAACTACACTACCTACTATAAAAAAAATTGGACTGTATACTAACTGCGATAACCTATAAACAGTCCAAATGCTCTAGCCCACTACCAGTAGGTAGCGTACCCAGCATGCTGGCATTGCCTCGTTGAATTGCAATGCTGATTTCTTGTTTATTAACGTTCAAAATTTTATCCTTAAACAAAACATAAAATAACACGCGTATAAACAACACAGCTGTTACTATTCTAATCAAGAGTATAAATTAATTTTATACCAACTTTTATCTAAACGAGAGGGCGTATCTATAATAAATCTAATCAAAATTAATTTTCATTAAATAATGACTTGTAACTTTGTAACGAATCCATAAATCTAAAATGTTAGTCGCGTGTTATCCTGTAATAAAGGTCTGTAAACGCACGCTCGCCGCACGGTGCGCTGACGTTGGATTTATTCATTTTTAGGGTGCCTTGGTCTTGATATTTTTTTATGTAAACGTATGACGTGACGAGCTAGTCGTTTGCCTGAAGTTACCACGGCTAAAATAACCCCTCAGTCTTAATAAGGCGTTTTTGAATCTAAGGAAATGTATCATAATTGGATCCCAAGCTTTTAAAAATTTAGATCACTTCTTTCTACCGCCTGTGTTTGGGTTTTTATGAGATAAATACTTATAAACCCCGCCACAAAATACATTATATATAATAATATTATAATACAGGGTGCCCCACTAAGGGAAAGCAGGTCTTTTAAATATTGTAGATAGGAAATTTCACTGAAAGAAGACTTCATTTTGATTGTAAAAATAATATGAATTACGTTCAAAGAGTACTTTGTATTGAAATAGACTGTCTGAACCGGGAATCGAACCCGTCAAATGTAAAAAAAACCACATATTACTACTTATATTTTAGGATAACAGTCGAAAAGGTTAATCATTTTTTTTTAATGCGAATGAATGACGTGACGAGCTGGTAGTTCACCTGATGTTAAGCGACACAGGCGCTCATAACAGTTGCAGTGTCACTCGGAACTTTAAAATAATAAATTTTCGTGTGAGATTGCACTGCGCACGTCATCCTGAGACATCACACAGTCTAGTAATCAGATTACTAGACTGTGTGATCAGATCATAAAGTCTCATTTGCCCAGTAATTTCACTAGCTACAATGCCCTTCAAACCGGAACACAGAAGTGCTTGCACACTACTGGTTGGCGGTAGAATAATTGGTAAAGCGGTGGTACCTACCTAGACGAACATTGCAGAAAAGTCCTACCACCTAGTAAATAAGGGTATTTTTTAAACAACATAGCGTCTTGAATAAAAGGGAGATTATAAAAATTAAGTAAGTTTGGGTCTAGATAGCGCTGTGTGAAATGTCCACGGTTATTTTTTTATTATACTATTTATTGTACCTCTCAACATATGCGAACCAAAACAATAATAATTGTAAACGATATAAACTGCCATATCAACCCTAAAGATAACTACCCCGACGTAATGAACGTTATCTCTAATGCATAGAACGTCAAAATGTCTAAAGTTTGGGCATCGAGACGAAGTTAGGGGATCATTGAGATAGCACGACGACTTTGAATTTAGAGAAATTTGTAGGTACATTCCTAGTAATAAGACATTTCGGTAAATGATAATTTAATATAATTTAAAAAAGCAGGTGTGTAAAAATACAATACTTCACTCTTTACTACTGTCCTTAATTTCCTGGCTAATCACGTTAATAGGCTATTGATCAGCGATGGTAGCCAAGCGGTAGCATGTGCACTTCGCAACCTTACGGCACCAGGTTCGATCCTCGGCCATGCACCAATGATTTATCTAGTAAGTTATGTGCAGTTTTCAATGCCATCACTCCGTGCCTCGGAGCGCACATTAAGCCGTCGGTCCTGGTTGTCATAAGAACATCTATGGCAATCGTTACGGGTAGTCAGACACCTGATAGAATCTGACGCCTGATCTAACCATCCCTGTTACTGGTTCCTTATGGGTTGCGAAGTCAGATAGTAGTTAGTAGTCGCTCGTTAAGTCTGGTAGCTCGCCGCCACAGGTTGGATTGGGAGCCGACCCAAATAACAAATGGGGAAAGGCAAAGAGGATGATGATGTGATAAGTCCTGGTGTCAGAATTTTTAGGCCGCCCAACAGCGTCTGGTTTGACTTAACGATTGTTGTCTTACAAAAACAGCCGGGACCGCAACGGCTTAACTTACCCTCCGAAATGCGGTAGCGCTCAGTTACTGTTGACACTACCACGCTATAACACCCAGGCTAATATCAAGAAGATAATTATTTTTTCTAGAGATTTCTATTCCTAGGTGTCAAACGGCAAAATTAAGTTGGAGTCATTTTCACATATTGATGTGAAAAAATCCTCAAAGAGAGATCTACTCTATACGGAATTTATCGCGTAAGGCCATAGACGAGGTTTGGTTTTAATGAGGCACCGGAGCACTCATAAGACTTGAGTCAAGTTTGAATCGCTTCTTATCGTCAGAAAAAACAATTGACTACAGTTTTATCACAGAGTAAGAGAGTATTGTTTCTTTATCTAATCTGTGAGTTTTATCCAAGTTTTCAATATTTAGAGAATTTTTATGGTCAGTTCATTTTGTAATTTAGAGACACGATTTAAGAAGTAATTATAGTATAGGCAATTGTGTTTTTTTTCTAATTTTTGGATAAAACGGTCTACCATCATAAAATTACTAACAGTTAACGTTTTAAACGTTCAGTTACGGAACCCCAAAACTTTAAACAACTGTCAAACTATGTCGGAACAGATCAATTGAGCGCAAACGCGAACTTTCCAACTTTTGAGTGAACCTTTCATATCAGAATTTATATCATGATGTGAACTTCAGTTCATTCATCAAAGACTTAGCACTTCATCATGACTCTAACTTTCTAGCAAGACAGCTCATCAAGGAAACTGTAGGAAAAATTAAAGGAAGGTTTACCTTGAGTGAGTTACTGGACAGTTCAATGTTTTGTGATACTCCAGCATTGGAGAGTTGATGCGTTACAATTTATTTATAATGACGTAGATCTCTACTTATTTGAATTTACTAAAAATAGAACAATGTCACACAATGTTACAGCCTCTGTGGTGTGATCTTTGAGCAAGTCGGCTCATAACCTGGAGGCGGTGGGTTCGATTCCCGCGACAGGACAAGTATTTGTGCACCTGAAAATAAAAACGCAAATACTTGTTCTGTGTCTGGGTGTTGTGGGAGCATGGTCCTCGTAGTTCCTGGGTCCCTAGATACAGGGAATCCTAGGTAGGGTCCAGGATCTACGAGGGGCGTTCAATGTATTCTCAGTATAGGCATGAAAGAATAAGCAGAAAATCCTGAATAAAATTTATTTTTAAAAGTAATCCCCTAGGATCTGAACACACATATATGTCCTGGAAAATAACTTTTCAATTCCCTCCAAAAAATATTTTTCTTCCTGGTCTGAAAAATGATCATTAATTGCTGCCTTTAACTCTTCGTCGTCGGAAAGATGCTTGCCTCGAAGTTCTTTTTTGAGATTTGGGAACAGAAAGTAATCACTAGGGGCTAGGTCCGGGCTGTAGGGTGGATGATTGATTTCTTCGAATCCGCAATCCCGCACAGCAGCATTGGCAATGCGCGCCTTGTGAACAGGCGCGTTGTTGTGCAGAAGCAATACACCTGCGGTCAATTTTCCCCGTCTTTTTTCTTTTATTGCCTCCTTTAAATTGCGCAGGGTGTTAGCGTAAATTGCGCCAGTAATACTCTCACCTTATTTTGTGTACTCAGTTAATAAGATTCCCTTGGAATCCCAAAACACTGTGGCCATGAGCTTTCCGGCGGATGGGCTAACTTTGAACTTCTTCGGTGGGGCTGTTCCTTTTTTATGCCACTGCATAGACTCCTGCTTGCTCTCAGGATCATAGTGATGAGGGATGCTCAATGAGTGTCATAAACTAATGCGATAATTTAATTACGCTCATCATTAGTATATTATTCCTCTGTTGTCGGTCAGAACTTACGCGTAGGTATAACATACAGATATGATATTATAATTGGGGTCAAATTCTTATTCATACAAAATAATTTCTTTATAATTATCAGTATGTATTATTGTATTATCAGTACGTAGTAATAATATTGTTTATTTGATTAGTGGTATCACATCGATAGATATTATCATAGGTGTATTGTAATGTATCATCGGAAGAGTACTGTTCAGGACAACACAGAGAATCCTACTGTGCTGAACAGCGTAATTATGTGAATAATTTGTGTCATGTATTTATTTAATTAATTAGTTGTAAATAAAATTTATTATTTTTGCATAAATTAATAAATATTCTAAAATATTCTAAATATTACCCCGATACCGAGAATACATTGAACGCCCTACGTAGATATGCATGAGATTGTTGGGCGTTATTATTATTACTATGATTGATTAGAACCTGGGTAGATTATTTTTAATATAAAGGAAAAGTTTGAACGAACGAGTGTGTGCTAGTGATCTTATAACCTTTATGTAATTTGTTTTTATCGTTTTGTGGTATTTCGGGTGATAATGAGTAAACTTAGGATCTTGTAGATGGGTGAATTAAAAAATCTATTGTTGAGGATAACTACTGAGTAGGTCTAGTGAATGAGCACATAGAAAAACTCGAGTAATCGCCACATAAAAAATATTAAAACACCTAAAACTGTAACGCTCATAATGAATACTAAGAAGAGTAGTAGTAGTTATATGACAGAAACAAAAAAAAACAATTGAATCAAAAACACTAAATAGAAAAATAATAAAATGTAAAACTGAATATAAAAAGGTTGATCGATCGGCAACATACGTGATCCGTCTAAACGAAGCATGACAGAATTCAACAAATGAGTTCCTTTCAAAGCTTCATCGAGTAAACAAAGTTGCCACTAAAAGAAATAGAAAAACACCCACAAAGACTGTCTGTTTGTAACGTCAAAGCAATCCAAAAAACTTGATAAGTTGGTCCGTTGGTCCTGAAGTCCTTATTTTAATGACAATCTCAAGTAAAAAATGCTTAGGATTTTCTCTCCCAGGACAATAATGATTATTTTTGACAGAAAATACAGATAGCTCTTCCATTATTTTGTTCATTCTATTTTATTTGGAGGATTATATTTTAAAAGGAGTCTTATCGAAATGTTTAGAACGGAATTAACATTATGCAATATTTATCTCATCCTCTTTGCCTTTTCCCATTTATTATTGGGATCGGCTCCCAATCTAACCTGTAGCGGCGAGCTACCAGAATTACACGAGTGACTGCTATCTGACCTCGCAACCCATAAAGAACCAGTAATAGGAATGGTTAGACAGGCGACAGATTCTATCAGGCGTCTGACTACTCGTAACGATATGCCCTAGATGTTCTTATGACAACCGGGACCGACGGCTTAACGTGCTCTCCGAGGCACGGAGCGATGGCATTGAAAACTGCACATAACTTACTAGATAAGTCATTGGTACAGGGCTTACGATCGAACCCGGTGCCGTAAGATTGCGAAGCGCACATGCTACCGCTCGGCCACCAGCGCTCTCTTATGCAATATTTATCTGGTACTAGAAAAGCCCGGCGATTTTGCCTGCATCCTGCCCGCTTTTCCGTGGGAGCTCTTTATTTTCCAGGATAAAAAGTTTATGTTAACACCGATAAAATACGCAATCCATGTGCAAAATTTCATCTAAACTGGTTAAGCCGTTTCGGCATGAAATAGAGACAAACAAACAAACATACAAATAAACAGACGATGATTTATATAATCAGTACGGATTCATAGAATACCGTCAGTGGCCATGCAATAAAATATGTGATGTTTTATCGCTCGAGTGCTGTCATGACAGAGATGTCGCTCATCATCATCATCATCATCATCAACAGCCTGAAGACATCCACTGCTGTACAAGTACCTACATAGGCCTACTCCATAGAAAGTAACTGTGCTGTGCCTCTTGCATTAGGTATTTACCGCCGGTACCTATAATTTTTGTGATATTATTAATTTATATAGGTAGGTGCTTGGTAGCTTTACAGACTTTAAGATATGCTCTACTTTATACAGAGCTTCTTGTGCTAGGTTACCTAGCACTGAAGAAATAGACATAGTCAAATCATTTGGTAAATAACGAGAACGAGTTTCATAACTGATGTTACTTTACAGCAGATGGGCAGAAGTGAAAAGGAAAAAGTAGTTTTTACGGTATCCCTACTAACCAATCAGCAATCATGTACCGAACACAGAACTCCACCGTATTACTGCTAAGTAATTAATTTGTACTTATGCCGACAGGGGGCGAGGGTGCTCACAGAACCTTTGATAAATTACTACTCGGCGTGTACCCTCCTCATTCACAGATATTTTACTTTTGAGGTGATGTATCGCTGCGTGAAAATCTATGGGTATTTACAAGATTAGAGGGACAAAGTGACCCCAACATTTTAAGAGACGTAAATTCGTGTATACTCTATCTCGCTAGCGCATTGCGACATTTTTGCATGTATTAAATGGTAGAATTTACTTAAGAATAATCTATCTGTAGGAAAACTTTAGGAATAACATCACACATGTTCAAAAAAAATCTCATTAATTTTATATTTTTTATCATATTTACACGTTCGTCCATCAATGCTTGTGTTGTTGGCCAAGGCTTTTATAGCACTCGTACTATTATACAATTTTCTTTTTTTTAGTTTTTTTTATTAATGGTGCGCGTACCTCTATTTCGTTTTTCTAAGCTTATAGCTTGGTAAAAAAAAGTATAGGTCTTATCTTGGTTTTTACTACTAAATCCTTTTAACGTAATTGGTCTGGGATAATCTCACATATTTATGTATAGGCGGGGCCGACTAGCTTCAAAACATGAATAGAAATGGTTTGAGGTATCAGGGTCACGCATTGAAAGAGCGCGCTAGCTGCCTTTGAAACATGTGGTGTTTTGTCACAGATTAGAGAAAAAAAAAACAGTGTGTTTTGTTTAAAATTTGAAAGACATCTGATGGGTTTTGGCGGGAACGTGAAAAAGTTCACGTCGTTGCATTGTATTATTTCACAAAACTTATGCTTTTTCTAGTGTTAATGTTTAAAATTAGTGGCATTTTACGCATTAAGTGCTGAATTATGAGTATAAGTGTGGGCAAGTGATATAATGTAGTGAAACGTGGTTTTTCGTGTTGCTTCCAAAATTCCATAGAAGCCTCTAGTAAAGTTGCCACTACTTTACTAGGGCATGACTTAGACTGGATTATGACTACCTGACTTAGACTGGACTATGACTACCCTGACTGACTGTGACTAAGACTTGACTTTACATGAAATATTTCATAATACGACGAAAAACTACAATACAATACTTGACACTGGCTAAATACACTATGTGTGGAGCCAAACTATAAGAAAAAAAAAAGACATCTGATAATATTACCTTCAATAAAAGAAAACAGCTGATGATCTTCTTCTTCTTCGTTTATGGCTTTCTATTGCTTTTTTTTTTTTTTTTTTCTCTTATATTTTGGCTCCACACATAGTGTATTTAGCCAGTGTCAAGTATTGTAATTTTTCATAATGATAGAATATTTCACGTAAAGTCAAGTCTTAGTCACAGTCTGCGTAGTCATAGTCCAGTCTAAGTCAGGTAGTCTCAGTCCAGTCTAAGTCATGCCCTAGTAAAGTGGTGGCAACTTTACTAGAAGCTTCTATGGAATTTTGGAAGCAACACGAAAAACCACGTTTCACCACATTATATCACTTGCCCACACTCATGCTCGTAGTTCAGCACTTAATGCGGAAAACGCCACCGATTCTAAACATTAACACTGGAAAAAGCACGAGTTTTGAAAAATAATACAATGCAACGACGTGAACTTTTCCGCGTTCCCGCCAAAACTCTCTATTGCTTTTTAGCAATAATTCTGCCAATGTCAAGTGAGTAAAAAGTACGGTTATGTCATGTCATAGTCCTACTTTGTCAGTCAAAATGCCATCAGAGGCCATCAGTAAAATGGTGGATATTTTACTGAAGGCTCTAAAAAGCCGTTGAAGACAAAACGAAAATGTATGGTTATATAAAATTGGAACCATTTGCCAACACTCGTGCACGTTTACGAACACTTAAGGAATAATAATACACTTTTATTACACATTAAAATTAAAAAAATATACAGGTTTTGGTAAAAAATTCATAATTCACAACCGCCATTGCCGGATTTTCTTCAAAGACCGATGATCTTCAAATGGCTAAACAGCTTTTACTGTCAATGTTAAAGTAAAAAAATGCAAATAGGGTCTTAGAATTAGCAAGTTGAAATGAAAATAGGCAGGCCACGTCGCTTGTAGCTAACTGACAACCGACGGGGAAGAAAGGTTCTCGAGTGGCAACCATGAGCCGGAAGACCCAGCGTACCGGCCAGCACTAGGTGGACCGACGATCTCGTTAAAACTGCCGGGAGCCGATGGATGCAGGAGGCAAGCAGCCGCTCAAAGTGGCACTATGTTCAGCACTGGACGTCTTCAAGCTGCTGATGATGATGATGAGGAGGCAATTTTTATCACTTTTACAAGTCAAAATGCGTTGTCAAATCTCGAAAGGACGAAGTTACCCAATACCTATAGGTGCAGATGGGCATAACTACTAACATAACATACATAAACACAACATAACATAACATAACTACATAACATAACATAACAAACATTGGGCATAACTACTCAAATTTGAGACAAGCGTAATTATAACACTTTTTTAACTTTCGCGACTTAAACTCATATTATAAAGTTAAAACGGGTCTCCTTGCGCACAAAAATTTATAAATAAAATATTTTGGCAAACTTCAATTTTTGTGCGCGAGGAGACCCGTTTTAACTTTATAATATTAGCGTAATTATGACCAAGATATTAATAAGTCAGAGCCAAACCCTAAACAGTCCCTTCACCTGATGGTAAGGGGCATGCTATAAAAATCGCAATGCCTCACGGAATAATTCACAAGCGCCTGGTGACGTGTTTCAACCCTCTTCATTTACAGCTGGCTACTCAGGAAACATAATAAATCTTGCTGATAAAGGTTTGGTGCGTTAGGTAGCGATCAGATACGTGCCTTAATTTTTCTTGATTAATAGTCTACTTGATGCGTCCCACGATTTCACCCACAGACAAATCAAATCAAATCAAAGCGTTTGTTTGCATAAAAACATGGTTAAATATAATTATAATAACAGCAGGTCTTCGGTATGTCATAAAAATAGTACATGCATGTTTTTTTGCTATAAATAGCATACAAATATTCATAGTGAATGTCAAATGGTTCACATTAAAATCAGGCAATGTCAATTATTCAATTTAAATGAATATGATAAAGTGCACATTTAAAATAAAATTATCAGTAAGCACATTTTACATTGAAACAAATTTGAAATAAATTAAAATACATAATTTTTGTCACATTTTAAAATTTAATAATTCATTCACCGAATGAAAGCATTTGTCAACAACCACTTATGTAACCGGTGCTTTAAAACTGATACCGACATTTTCTTAAAGTCTTCCAGAAGACTGTTAAATACTTTAGCTGCCATGACATTGGCATTTTTCTTTAGAGACAGCTTGCATACTGGTTGATATACGAGGTTGTCTATCCTCTCACGATACATAAAGTATCTTAAGTGTTAATCCAGGATATAAGCTATCTCCATTCCAAATCTCATTTAAATCCGTTCAGCTGTTGCAGCGTGAAGCGGGAATATACACAAACACAAACTTTCGCATTTACAATATTAGTGTGATTATGCACTTACTTACACTGAATAATGTTTATTTAAATACCTTTTTTATGTTAAACAGGGTGATGTTGAGAGTGCGCCTAAAGCTCATAGTTCATAGTTCATAGTAGAACCCCTAGTAGCCCTTTATAAAATTGTACTAAAGCCAGCAAAATATGCTGAAACGACAGTGGCTGATCTATAATAATAATTATAAAGATAAGTTTCTCGACGCCATAAAAGTTGATTTTTACTTTTACAAGACAGAAATGTAGCAAGAGCCAAACTCGTTTTATGGGAAGAGATACAAAAAAAGTTAAAACACCATGTCTTAAAACCTGATAAGAAAAATGCCAACTTGCAATCTTGAAAAACAAAATTGAAAAATAAGCTCCATTTCCTCACGTCACAAACCAAAGGATCAACAAATTTCATACACATTTTAACAAATTTATCTGACAAATTTCTTAACCAATTTATAGAATTGTTTTTGAAACAATATGGAAAATAAAGAAAACCACAATTCCCCGTTCTCAAACCAACCAAACCCATTCTCCAAAAGAATATCAAAAAATCAGCCCTCCTGCCAAACCAAATTGAACCTTTGAACAACTACCTAAGCACTCACTGAACTGAAATCGTGACTTGCCAGACGGTAATGACAGATGTCGGAAGAAAAAATTTACGCATTTTCTTTGAATCAGAAGTATTTTTACTTGAGTTTTGGCGGGAAAATGTGCTGATATCGATCTTGTATTTGCTATACTCACTACGCTTGGCAGATGGCTTGGTGAATCAAGAAAATTTGAATGTGCCGCGGAGAATGCTGCTGCTTTAGAGTCATCATCATCATCATCAGCCTGAAGACGTCCGCTGCTGAACATAGGCCTCTCCCAAAGAGCGCCACCTTGAGCGGCTGTTTGCCTTCTGCATCCATCGGCTCCCCACGGTTCTGACCAGGTCGTTGGTCCACCTAGTGACCTATAGAGTATACAAAAGCAAAGGCTGCTTCCTTCCTTGAATATTCCCTTAGCCGGCTTTTACGGCACCCACGGGAAGAGATGGGGTGGTTCTATTCGCAAACCGGGAACACGCAGCCAGCTTCGCTCTCAATTCAATGTAATATAATATCAGAATGCCTACAAAGAAACTTTTTCCATTTAAGTGGATAGATTACAAATAATAATTAAGTTTTACTTGCCAATATTTTTTTTTCATTCCGTATGTATTGCGTTGTGGATTGAATTACCAAACTTAAAAGCTTATGTAGAAGTTGTGTCTTGTAATCACTCAGTCATCATCATCATCATCATCATCAACGGCCTGAAGACGTCCACTGCTAAATACAGGGCTCCCCATAGAGCGCCGCTTTGAGCAGCTGCTTGCCTCCTACATCCATCGGGTCCCTGCGGTTCTGACCAGCCCGGCTAGCATGCGCGCGCACCGCGACAAAATTGTCTCGACACTTTTTCTCGTGAGAGACCGTGACAAGACAATGGTAGTGTCTAAATGTGTCTCACTCTAACAGCGATGACAAGCTTTCTCGTGGTGCCCATGCTAGGTTGTCGGTCCACCTAGTAGAGAGCCGGCCTACAAACCTCTATTCCCCATCGGTTGTCAGTTTAACGAGCAATGTGGCCTGCTCATTGCCATTTCAAATGGTTAACTCTAAAAGCTATATCGGGACTTTATTTCACTTGTGGATCTCATCATTTCGGATCTTATCTCGCAAGGAAACTCTAAGCATAGCTCTCTCCATAGCTCGCTGCGCGACTTTGAGCTTACTCATAAGGCCAACAGTAAGAGACCACGTCTCATCAGTGCCATAAGTCACCACTCAAGTAGTCATTCAGTGTGATGTGAAATTCATTACTCCCTTCAATACGGTGTGTACAATATTTAACACTTTGACAGTCCTGGGTACTATCATGTGGGTCTCGGTAGACAACCTGCACAAGTCCGGGTAACGGCCCCAAACCTCACTCTGTTGGAACAAACAATTATTACTCTGTGATGTCGTGTGGTCCCATTTTACGAATAAGACGACCCCATCTCTTCCCGTGGGTGCCGTAAAAGCCGGCTAAAAGAATATCAAGGGAATGGCAACAGGATTTTCCTTGGTACATTATAATCTTCTGCCATCATCTAGCCGCCTGCCAAGCGTGGTGATTATGGCAAATCCTCCCTATGGTATGGTAATGGCGTTTAATGGGGGCCTGGGGGGGAGGCCTGTGTTCAGCAGTAGACGTTTTCAGGCTGATGATGATGATTATGATGATAACCCGTCTTTTTGTTGACTGTCTGCTGACGCCATTCTTCCGCAAAAAAGAAAAAAAAGCTGTACGGAACGAAAATAGAAACCTCTTAAAACCTGCAAGAGTCACGGTGACGCCGCGGTATTATGGTGAACATTATGTAAATTAGAAGCTTTATTTTCCTACTTCCGGTTTTAGTTGAACAAAATTTATTTCTGTAAAAGAACGATGATCATTAATTTTTGTGTAAATGCGACTAATTATTATTTGGATTGGGTTTCATCATCAAACAAATAAATGAAAAGCGATGTGCTTTTTTTAGCGTACTTAAAAAAAGCCTCAGTATTTTTATGTATTTTTTCTTTTCACTGTTTTTTTTTAGAGATTTCTGGACTGATTTACGATTTTTTTTGTTATAAAACCCCTTGCGCGATGGTTAATTTAACGTTGCATACTTTTTTTTTTATATGTGTGGACGTTACACACAGCGCTTTATTTTCAGCTTTGTCTAAATAGATTAAGATTAATATTCCAATAGCACTTAAAAAGTGCTCGAGCATTTTGCTCCTCTAGCAAAATGCCGCACTAGGTGGACCGACGATCTGGTGAAAACCGTGGGGAGCCGATGGATGCAAGAGGCAAGCAGCCGCTCAAGGTGGCGCTCTGTGGGGGAGGCTTATGTACAGCAGTGGACGTACTCTGGCTGTTGATGATGATGGTGATGAAGTATGTTACTTCCATATGAAACTAATAAAGGAATCAAAGATTGAATTTGATTCGACCCCTATTTTTAAAAGGATAAGTTATCTCACAATTACGATATATTTAGGTAACCGAACGGCAAATTCAGCTTTAAAACCATGTAAGTAGCAACTGGTTTTCCTTGAAAATATCCCTGAAAAATGCTTCCTCGTGCATCGATACCTGAAATAAGTGGCCATGGCTATTGCACCGTAGGTCGTAATCAGCGACACGCCACCACCGCCCTTGATGGCGTTACCTTGAACGCTTTGAAGGGCGGTGTCGGCGTATCAATACCGAGTAGTATGGTAAATTCTAAGCTTAATGATTTTGTTAGTTGATGAAGAAAGAATTTTTATATACAGAGTTATTTTTAATTTACCGAAAACCATTTAGGGCATAACTCATATCATTGAAACCAACAACCTTTGCTCTACTGTTTTATTCAAATCTTATTATTTTCGCCAATATTAAGAAAATATGAGTTAAGACTTCGCTTAAAAAATGCTTATTGGTCTGTTTTATTGAGTATTGAGTGGTATTATGATTAATTTTTGGGTATATATGTATTAATGCCAAAATAAAAATGTAACAAAAATTTTTTTGTGGAAAAAATATCTTACATTTTTGAATTTTGTAGTTTCTTTCAGTGACGTGAGTTATGCCCTTCTTCTTCTCGTGTAGGCAAGTAGTCAGCCCCGGTATCAGAATTTTTAGACCACCCAAAGACTTTTGACTTAGCTTAACGACTATGCCCTAAAAGGGTTTTTGGTAAATTAAAATTAACCCTGTGTAAATTTGCAATTTTTACATATAGTGTGGCCATTTCATTTCCATTGATGTGTCCATGACTTTCAAACCAACGCACTGGTTTGAATCCCACTCGACCCAGCACCAATAGTTTTTCAAGTTATTTGCGGGACTAATACTCTCTCTTACAACGGCGAAGGAAAAACATCGCGAGGAAACCGGCACCGTCACTTACTGAGATGTTGAATTAGCAAGTTGAAATGGCAATGGGCAGGCCACATCCCTAACTAGGATTCCCTGAATCTAGGGATCCAGGAACTGTCAAGGCGGCCCATGGTCTCACAATACCCAGACACAGAATAACTATTTGCGATTTTTTTCGTGTGCAAAATACTTGCTCTGTCGCGGGAATCGAATCCGCCGTCTACGGGTTATGAGCTGACCTGCACAACCGCCATACCACAGAGGCTGTCAAAAGTGCCGGCATTACACCAAAGCGACGATGAACTGAAGTCAATTTAATATTTTAATAAGTTATAGTAATTATTATACTATCAAAGTTTTAATTTAATATAGTTTCAGTACACTTTAATATTCGTCGTTTATTTAACGAAGGCACTGAATTTAACCTTAGATTAAAATATTCAGTCAATTTAACTTTCGCGATGGGTGCAGGAACGTTGGATTACAGCCATTAAGATGGAAACTTCTTTCAAACTAAGCCTTAAACTTTAATAAAGAAAGGTCTAAATGTCTATCGAAGTTTTTATAATGCAACTAGCTGCTTCCCACGGTTTTGCATGCGTGCCTACTACGGTTTATTGCGTCAAAGTTTCCTACGTCTTTTCCCAAGGTTCAAACCATCTGCATATAATACCGAATTAAATCAAGATCAAAATAGCAATAAACAGGCATAGAGACAAACAAAGATACTTTCTATATCATCATCATCATCAACATTATCATCAGCTGGAAGACGTCCACTGATGAACATGTATTAGGCCTCCCCCATAGAGCGCCACTTTGAGCAGCTGCTTGCTTCTTGCATCCATGGGCTCCCCGCAATTATACCAATTCATCGGTCTACCTAGTGGAGGGCCTACGCTTGCGTCTTCCGGTTTGTGGCTTGTGGTCTCTCGAGAACTTTCTTCAACATCGGTTGTTGGTGCAAAAGTCCAATACTTTGTGTAAAAAAATAAAATAATATAAATTTTAATATTTTTCATAAATTAATATAGTTATCTGTATAGCATACTAGCTTATGGCCGCAGCTTCGCCTGCGTGGACTACCTCTCAGGAATAGTATACTTTTCCACGATAAAAGTTCCGTTTTAGCGTACCCCTACATTATGTAATGAATCTATTTTCGAAATTTCAAGATTTTAGCTTCAGTGGTGAAGCGGTGTGAAGGTGTTACGGTGAGACCTTGTTCTGTTATATACGTCAAATTTCAATATAATACAGTTATTTTGAAAAAAAAACCATACAAACTTTAACTCATTATTTCAACCCCTTAAGGGTTGAATTTCTAAGAACTAAAAAGTACCATTTTGTTTATTTTTGTTTGTTTCAAAGTAGTTTCAAAACGATACGTCACGTAATGTAGGTTTTTCATACAAACATTTTTTATCCGTTTTGCCAACTTAGTGGTTGAATTTTCAAAAATCCTTCCTTAGCACGCGCTTACGTCATAAAAGGAAGGCAGCCTCCAAATTTCAAGCCCTTACGTTTAGCGGTTTGGGATGTACGTTGTCTGTCAGTCAGTCAGGACAAAGCCTTTTATATAATAGAAGATGATAGATGACGCCTAATACGCCACTGGCGTTAACTTCATACAAGTCAGACAGCGTGCCCGCCTCTGAACCCTTTAGATACCTAATTTACCAGAACGGTGAAATCTAATCTGGCAGATAAGAAGTTTTAATTGGGGGTAGGATGGGTAACCCACGACGAAAACTATTGACGCGTCGGGCTCGAGGTCGAATACAAAATGTGTTTGGCAAACGAACCGACTAGATTTCACTTATGTCTTTAACCACAGATATATTAATATCTAAGTAATGTCTGCGTCTTTAACTTTTCAAATATAATTAGGTAGTTCCATTAGGATATACATAAACTATATTGTCACACTAATACTATAAATGCCAAAGTTTGTATGTGTGTATGTTTGTTACTCTTTCACTCTCAAACGGCTGGATAGATTTGGATGAAATTTGGAATAGAGATAGTTAATACACATACTGGATTAACAGATAGGCTGCTTTTTATCCGCGGGTGAAACCACGGGGCGCAGCTAGTTATCACATAAACAAGAAATACTATTCACATAATTTTAACGTCAAAGTGCCTTTATTATTTAAACTATCTAGGTACCATAACCAACCACCACTAAATGGAACTAGCTTCACTATCTACTTAAACATTTGGACTGTATATATGCATTAATTATCTCAAAGTTTATAAAATTAGGTCGTAGTGGTGTTTAAATCTCGAGTTCTACTCGAAGTTGTCGACAAGTATGTCTACCTAGGACAGATTGTCCAATTAGGTAGGTCCAACTTCGACAAAGAGGTGGCGCGAAGAATCTAACTCGGCTGGGCAGCGTTCGGGAAGCTTCGTCCTATCTTTTCGTCCAAAATACCGCAGAACCTGAAAACGAAAGTTTTCAATCAGTGTGTGTTGCCAGTGATGGCTTATGGAACTTAGACATGGTCTCTTATTGTTGGCCTCATTAGTAAGCTCAAAGTCGCGCAGCGAGCTATGGAGCGAGCTATGCTCGGTGTTTCCCTGCGAGATAAGCTCCGGAACGAGGAGATCCGCAGGAGAACTAAAGTGACCGATATAGCTCTTAGAGTTAGTAAGTTGAAGTGGCAATGGGCAGGCCACATCGCTCGTAGAACTGACAACCGATGGGGAAGAAAGGTTCTCGAGTGGCGACCACGAACCGGAAGACGCAGCGTAGGCCAGCCCCCCCACTCGGTGGACCGACGACCTGGTGAAAGCCGCGGGGAGGCGATGGATGCAGGAGGCGAGCAGCCGCTCAAGGTGGCGTGCTCTGGGGGAGGCCTATGTTCAGTAGTGGACGTCTTCAGGCTGTTAATGATGATGATGATGATGGTGTTTAAATATGAAATCTATTTAAGCAATTTAATTGTGGACATCTTTGCTAAATCACATTAATGGATGCGACTATTAATCTGTTACTAAGCAGTTAATAATAATATAATTAGCAAGTTGAAACGGCAATGGGCAGGCTACATCGCTCACAAAACTGAAGGCACGACGTAGACCGGCCGCCCCCACTAGGTGGACCGACGATCTGGTGAAAACTGCGGGGAGCCGATGGATGCAGGAGGCGAGCAGCTGCTCAAGGTAGCACTCTCTGGGGGTGGCATATGTTCAGTGGACGTCTTCAGGCTGTTGATGAATGAATAAATGAAGTAGTTAATAGAGGTATATAAGTAAAGAATAAATTTATTGCTACGTTTATAATAAATTTTATAGTTGGAACTGACAAGGATTACACTCAAGTGTAATCCTTGTCAGGTTCCAATTTTTTGACCCTTGACTTATAAAAATGCGTACAGATATAAAATGTGTACTACGGTCTTAACCTACCTCGCAGGGTTTAACTTGTTGCTTACTATAAAGCTATTAAACAGAATTTCCTAAATAATTTTGATGAAAATATAGGCAGACACTTTTGAAATTTAATACATCCCTCAAGTTTTACCAAAGGCCGATCAAAGGCTTCACTGCCTAGAATACAATTTCATTGGATATTTCTTGCGTATCTCACTAATTGATCCAATTAATTTGCACTGTATTCCTTGTAATAACTTTTGGTAATAAAGGCTCGTGTTTTCTTATTTAGTTTGTCTAATTTAATGAAAAGCCAGCCAGCTAGCAGGGTATTGTATTAGCAGTAAGGAACTTTTCTCAAACATGCTTGGAAAGAGCATTATTTTGACAAACTTCTTCGGGATAAATCGAAATTGCTGTACTGGCGAGCAGCGGCCGGCAAAAGTTGTATGGAAATCCATATCTATCGTGGTTTAGCAGCCAAACAAATTACCTAGCACATCTGTCGTGTAATTTAAAAATGGAACGATCTTTTACTCCGAAACATGGCAACCAAGGAGGCAACTTAGCAAAGGTTTTATTTAAATTTCGAACTGGCTTGCAAATAGAAAGCTGCTCATTGAAAAAAAAATCAATTTTTTGCGTAGGAAAACATATTTTTAAATAAATAGTTCTGCCTAGGCCTACTACTTAGTTTTAATTGCCACGCATTATTTGAGAAAGTACTATACAAGCCTTGGCCACAACTAGGCATTGATGGACTTACGTATGTGTGCCTTGGCTTCACCTCGGCCCACATTTACACGTTCGTCTATCAATGCCTCTGTTGCTGGCCGCTGCAGTAATGTACTATACATAAAATATCACATGACTTCAACGACGTGAGCAACAATAAAAACAACGGGAATAAACGCAATAGTTAGACATTATCAGAAATTAAAATTATGTGCAAAATTAATTACCTTATATAATTATTTTGTAATTTTGATGGGACCTACCTGTAAGTATAACTGCAAACTGTAAGTACTTACGTCGTGTAAAAAAATAATTCCAAAGCAGTTCATAAAATATGAGAGAGAATCTTATTATTCATCGAGAATAATTATTGTAAATAACGGGAACCAATTTGAATATTTAATTTTATTCCGAAAAGAGAATCACAACAATCAAATGATTGGTGGTCTTATGGGATTGGGTAACTTAGATACTATTCCCCTAAAATATGCTAAAATTGGGTGCTCTTTTGAGAATACTTTGCCAACAGTTCTGCCAGTCCATACTGTTGTTTTATACCAAACTTTCCTGAAGCTTGGGTGTAATATTCTGTGACGATGAATATTGGAATACGCTGTACCGCTAAAGATGCATAATATTCTGGTTTAATTAGAGATCGGGTACAATATATATTCTGGTGAATAGATCTTGGTTATTTTATTTGCTGCTATTTTTTCGTTATCACCGCAAGATTTACTGCGGTAACCTTTAGACTGTAATGTGTTGCAGAAATCTAAAGAGAAAACGAACAAGCCACTTCTGAATAAGAAATTAAATGCAAGGCAACTCTATGGATTACTATTATTTATTACAATAGGCTAGTTGCCAGCTATTTTTTTAATTAAATAAAATAAAAATATTCCTCAAAAAATAAACAGTCGTGAAAACAAAAATTAAATATCTAAAAAAATTACAAAGTTACAAGCATTTTAAAATACAGGAATAGAAAGAGACAATACAAAAATGCAGTGACGTCAGTTCTTGCTCCTTCATAGTACCACATAACTAAGCTGTGGTAGCTTTACATACAATCTCTTGGGCTTGTGACTTACTTCATAATTTATTTACCAATTTTACTTATTTTTTTCAATTATTGCATTCATTTTCAACCTACTTTATTAAAATAAATACTTGTTAATTTTTAATAGAAGGCAACTAGCCTTATATACCAGGCTACTTTTTATGTGTGGGTCATGTTACCTATCAAGGGACTGATTCATTATCGTAATATATATCACTTGAGTAGAATAGTTTTAGAATAAAAATATAATTTGCTGTGGTGTTTGCTTTTTTGCTAAGGAGATAGCTATGCTCGGTGTTTCACTGCGAGATAAGCTCTGAAACGAGAAGATCCGCAGGAGAACTAAAGTGACCGATATAGCTCTTAGAATTAGTAAGTTGAAATGGCGATGGGCAGGCCACAAGATGCAGCGTAGGCTGGCCCCCCGCTTGGACCGGCGATCTGGTGAAAGCCGAGGGGAGCCGATGGATGCAGGAGACGAGCAGCCGCTCAACGTGGCGCGCTCAGGGGGAGGCCTATGTTCAGCAGTGGACGTCTTCAGGCTGTTAATGATGATGATAATATACCGAACCACGTAACCTCTGTGTTATCTTTGATTTTCCGTAAATTACCATTTCGTTTTTTTGTTTCGGCTTGTTGTCATTGTAGTAATAACATTGGTGATATTGTTAAAATATAATAATAAAATTCAGAAATCATTACTTGAATAACAAACGTCATTTCCAAAATGGCCAACTATAATTTCTATATTCTCGGAAAAACATGCAACGGCCTTCTTAACAAATCGATATTTATTAACTTTGTATTGTTACTTAGTTATGCATCGGTCAAATCGATTCTCTAAACCTCGATTCTAGGTTGAACTAAACTCGATTCTTGGTAGATGACCTATTTTACTTAGTATCCATTTCGATTGAAACTGAATTGAATAGAGCTATTTTCTAGTTATAAATTTGTTTTAGGTTCTATTTAAAGTAATTGGGGTCAAGTTTGTGTATATTTATAGTTTGATATTTCTAAGGTTAAATCTGGCAAAGGAAACTGACGTATTAGTTCCATTTGAAAACTTTACGAGCAACTCCTGCTCCCTCTAAGAATAATACATATTTAATCAAATAGTGAGTGCTCGATTGGGAATAGTTAATGAGTATTATTTTTATTCCCAAAAGAGCAAGAGAGCGGAATAAATGATTTGAGCTTCTATTGAGAATAATTAAGATGTTCCTTTTTATTGAGTTTTATAATAGTAGTGTTCTTTTAGGAATGAAATCCGTGCTCTCCTGGAAGTTTTGAAAGCGAAAAAAAATCAAGCTACTGTTGATACTATTGAGAATAATTTAGATGTTTTGTCAGTAAAAAGTGGTGCTCTTTGAGGAATTAAATTTGACTTCTATTCAAAATAGTTTAATGCTTTTTCAGGTCTTTTAAAAATGGTGCTCTTTTAGGAATAAACTCCGTGCTCTCTTGTTGAACGTTAGGTAATATTTTCATTAGAGCTCTAAATAGGTGCTCCTGATACCAACTGCACACAGACTTTGAGCGGCGATGGAGTGTTGAAAGTGAGAAATGTTCTGTTAACTTTATCAAAATAAATTTTAATGTTGCAAGTAAAAAAAGTAGATTTGTTTAGTGTTAAATAAAACCATCATCATAAAATATCACTCGGCTTAGTAAAACAGAATTTCTACTAAAGTTAATAAATACGCTTTTATATTATAAGTTAGACGACACTCATCATTAAATTCGTTTCGGTTCGGTCGTCATGAATCAACTCCCAACGCCCTTCAAACATTATCCTTCGTAACGACCGGAAATATCCGGAATCCGGATAAAACCGGATCCGTCTGAAATGAAACTTTTTATGTTTAGCTACGTTTGTTGGGATATAAAGCAAAATGGAACTCAGAAAATAGCGAAGTTGTTCTACTGCTTGTAAGGTTCTTAAGATTGTCAAAGAATAAAATATACACCTTACACACATCACATGGGGGTTTGCCATAATCACTACACATGGAAGGAGTTTTGATGATCGCAGTAGATTATAAAAAAACCCCCGAGAAAAGTGTCATAATTACTTTAATCAAATATAGTATAGATACACAGTCAAAATGAAACCTCAAGTGTCCCCACGCCAATGCTCACTTATACAGATATATAATTCTTCAGCGAATATGAAATAGTCCAAAAACGGTTGTTTAATTTTAATAATGAACCATAGCACCCTGTAATAGCGTTTTAAAACCATAATGTGTGAGTTAAATCTCTCTCGTTAAGCGCGGTCACACGTGACTGACAGCAAAAACAAGGCATATGCCTTGTTTAAACGCCGTTTTCGAGGTAGCAATCGTGGATCTACCCTATATTTCATCGTAGCACAATTACGAATTGTTTTTAGAACTCTGTAAAGGTCGATGACTTTAAATCTTTATCAGGACATCTCATTATCTGATTCGTAATTTAGGTATGCTGCATAATAGACCGACCGACGACCGGTGGACCGACGATCTGGTGAAAGCCGCGGGGAGCCGATGGATGCAGGAGGCGAGCAGCCGCTCAAGGTGGCGCGCTCTGGGGGACGCCCAGGTTCAGCAGTGGACGTCTTCAGGCTGATGATGATGATGATGTTGATGATGATGCATAATAGAAGCGAGAATTTGTTTAAATTGGATACAAGAGGCAGCCTCTCAAAGTGGGTTACACTTTTTTTAATGTTAAAGGGAGCAAACAAGCGTACGGCCCACCTGATGGGAAGTGGTCACCGTAGCCATGCGTTGCTTACCCTGTAGGACTCTTTTAACCCTCCTTTTAAAGTACTCCATGTTATAACTCTGAAGAAAGACCACTGGCGGGAGCTCATTCCACATTTTGCAGGTGTACGGTAAGAATGTTAAACTTGGAAAAAACTTTATGCTCAGCAGTGAGCGCCTTCCAGCTGATAATGAAGTTGCTGATGATGATAATGTTGTTAGACTCTGGTGGAAAAGTCGTCAACATAATAAGGCCGCTAGTATGTACTTCAAAAACCTAGACAAAATAGTCTACATTTGAGACCATTAAGCCCGCTAATTTGCATACTAACACTACGGTATATACGATTTCAATTTCGGCCTAATGAGAATAATTTCTGGATGGGTGCCAGTTTTACTAACGACTGCCAAATTAAGTGGTGCGCCATGTAGTCCCGCTATGTGAATACTACTACTCCGTCTCTTTTCATGAGTGCCGTAAGAGCCGGCTAAGGCAGCATCCAGGGAATTGACAGCATGAGGGGAACCTCGGTACATTAAAATCGAGGGACCATGTTAAGGTCCGCGTAGTTCTGGGATCCTAGATACACGGAATCCTAGACAAAGTATATTTATTGTTGGTAGGTAGGGTTGGGTAGGCTCTTTAATTTCCATTTTTTTTCAGCCATAGGTGTCTGTCTTCTAAGCTTAAATAAACTTTGGAACAAGGAGGAGAAGAATGCCAATACACCATGCCATATTTCTGAAGTACGCTAAACTTACAGCCCGCTCATTTTGCAGCGCCATCTAGGTTTTAAACGGTTGTTGGCATATTTCTGATCTACGCTGTTTTTTAGTGTATTGGCATTCCTCTTCTTCTTGTTCCACGACTAAACTCAGTTTTTTTAATGTTAAGTAATGACGTGGCGTACTCTGTTGTTTGCCTGATGCTTAGCGGCACGGTCTCCCAAAATAGATGCAATGTCACTCGAAACCATGAACCTACTACCCAAAAGTAGGTATATGCTCCGAACTCTAAAATATATAAAGTTTCGCGAGACACTGCACTGTGCATGTCATCCTGAGACATCAGCACGGTCTAGCAATAAGATTACTCGACTGTGAGATCAGGCATTTGTTTAATTCATTAGCCAACAACTTAATTTAGTTCCAGCTTGAGATTTATGCGGTATATTAGTTACAACACGCTGCACATTACCAAGCACGATGCAGAGAGATAGTGCTGGCAACCTTCCAGCGGCACCGGTCACTGATAAGCAAAATATAACACGACAGTACCGTAACTATAAACGGGGAGCGATGGTGGCCGAACGGTAGCATGTGCGCTTCGCAATCTTACGACACCAGGTTTGATCCTCGGCCCTGCACCAATGACTTATCTAGTAAGTTATGTGCAGTTTTCGATGCCATCGCTCCGTGCCTCGGAGAGCACAATAGGCTATCAGTCCCGGTTGTCATAAAAGCATCTATAGCAATCATTACAGGTAGTCAGACGCTTGATGATCTAACCATCCCTGGTCCCTTATGAGTTGCAAGGTCAGATGGCAGTCACTCGTGTAATTCTGGTAGTTCGCTGCTACAGGTTAAAGTGGGAGCCGGCCCCAATAATAAATAGGAAAAGGCAAATAGAATAATGAGTACCATAACTACAAACGTTACTTTACCAGCAAAAATATCGTTATCATCATCATCAGCATTATTATCGTCATCATCAGCCGGTATTAGTCCACTGCTGGGCATAAGCCTTAATCCACGCTAATGAGACTCCACTTTTCATCCACTTACTGCTGTGAACCATTCTGCATATCGGAGATCTATCGGGTATCTATCTACCTAGTAAGAGGGCGTTGAATACTATAACAATAACTTTCCTTGTCTCTACTCAAGAACACGTTTTACGGTTGTCGGCTCACCAATTCCATTAAATCGTAGGTGATTTTTTGGAATGAATTTTAATAATATTTATCCCAGATGAGCATCGATTTATTATTGTGTGCGAATACTTTTAGCGGTTTTTTAATTGCCTATTGTGCTCTAAAAATATTTGCTATTTCGAATTATACCTTCAACTGATGGCCACATTCAAACATTCTTCTTACTTTGCCACATATCGGCTCCACCCAGGGTCTTAGAATGCCTATCTAGGATCTTGGAGGGAGACGGTAAATGGGGCAGGAAATAAAAGAGGGACATTAGTACTTTGTACTGACCTAAGGTACTGTTACCAAAATTTGCCCATACTGGAGGTCACCCAGTGTCCCTGAGTATTACCAAATGTTGCACGCTCAATAAGGCTAGATGTTTCACATAGAAACTAAAGAGAGAAATGATAAGGCGGCGGGGCCGCATCAGCAATAAGCTCAAAATCAGAACATAAATTTAATGGTTAAAACCACCATGTGGCCGAACGGCTTTCGTGATATTGTAGCAGTTTAGAAAGCTCGCTCTTGGCGAACGACTATTCGAACGTGAGTTCTAATAACGCAATGCATAATGAATGCATTGAAGCTAACAGAAAATTCAATCGCTTCGCTGCTCGCAGTCGTGAGCTTCTAATGAGACACCGGTATGTTACTCAGCGCACGGGAGTGGTATCTCTCTAGATCTCTATGGAACTTCACCATTCATTACACAGCTGGTAGTATGGATTAAAACTTAACAGATAGGTACCATGTTCCACCTATACCGGTAATTGTTGGGAACGATACTCTCGAAGTTGTAGACAAATATGTCTACCTAGGGCAGATTATCCAGTTAGGTAGATTCAACTTCGACAAAGAGGTCGCACGAAGAATCCAACTCGGGTGGGCAGCGTTCGGGAAGCTTCGACCCATCTTTTCGTCTAAAATACCGCAAAGCCTGAAAACGAAAGTTTTCAACCAGTGTGTGTTGCCAGTGATGACTTGTGGAACTGAGACGTGGACTCTTACTGTTGGCCTTATGAGTAAGCTCAAAGTCGCGCAGCGAGCTATGGAGAGAGCTATGCTCGGGGTTTCATTGCGAGATAAGATCCGAAATGAGGAGATCCACGAGAGAACTAAAGTCACCGATATAGCTTTGAGAATCAGCAAGTTGAAGTGGCAGTGGGCGGGCCACATCGCTCGTAGAACTGATAACCGATGGGGAAGAAATGTTCTCGAGTAGCGACCACGAACCGGAAGACGCAGCGTAGGCCGGTCCCCCACTAGGTGGACCGACGACCTGGTCAGAACCGCGGGGAGCCGATGAATACAGGAGGCAAGCAGCCGCTCAAAGTGGCGTTCTTTGGGGGACGCCTATGTTCAGCAGTGGACGTCTTCAGGCTGATGATGATGAGATAGGTACCTAAAATTCATTTTTTTCCAACCGACTTTAAAGTAGAGGTTTCTCAATTCGGTTGTTTATTAGGGTTCCGTACCTAAAGGGTAAAAAAGGGCCCATTGCTAAGGCTCCGCTGTCCGTCCGTCCGTCTATCTGTCTGTCTGTCTGTCCATCTGTCACCAGGCTGTATCTCATGAACCATGATTATTAGACAGTAGAAAACTAAATTAAAAAAAAATTGACATAGACTGTGAACAACAATGAAAAGTATGAAGACAACGATCCGATTGAACTATGGTATTAGCAACCGATATATTAGTACGAAGCTTACTCGTACGAGTCCACTCGGTCCGAGGGGACTCTGATCGTGTCACTGCGGCTCTAAAATGTGTAACAAACCACGAAAATGAAAGCCTGGTATTTTTAAATTTAAACAAACTCGCCGAGTTTAATTAAACTAAATTTACTGTCTCGACCGAACGTACCGCATAACTTCGCCTAACTTTGTGCTTATTACGGGAACTCGCACAATCTGAGCTTAGTCACAGAATACTACTAAGTATTACTATGTAGCTTAGTTTAGAGTAAGCACAAACTTAGGCTTGGATCAGCGAGCTTAGTCGTTGATTACACGATGCCGCCTCAAATGTAATAGCGAGTAACTCTGTGCTCAAATGAAGCAATTGTGTTACATTACATTTTGCGTGTTATGAAACTAGCTTAGTCAATTTAGACGTACGTCCGAAGAGATTATTAGGGCCTATTCACACGGTTTTTAGACGTTTTCATACTTTCCTACGACTTTTAACTCGATTCACGACTTCGCAACTAGCAAATGTCAAGACACGAAATAACGTTACCACACCCTAGACTTATAGTGGTGGCTACAGTTCAGATTTATATTTTATATCACTCACTCAAAATGTATCTTTACAGGATGCGATTGAATTTCTTAATTGACTACATAATATCATTTGTTGATTATTAAAGAGTAAAGAGTGCATCGCTCGTAGAACTGACAACCGATGTGGAAGAAAGGTTCTCGAGTGGCGACCACGAACCGGAAGACGCAGCGTAGGCCGGCCCCCCACTCGGTGGACCGACGACCTGGTGAAAGCCGCGGGGAGCCGATGGATGCAGGAGGCGAGCAGCCGCTCAAGGTGGCGTGCTCTGGGGGAGGCCTATGTTCAGCAGTGGACGTCTTCAGGCTGTTAATGATGATGATGAAAGAGTGCGAATGAAAATATTTTTTATTGAAAATTATGAAGATTACCGCGGCACCTAACGTAGTTGACACGAACGATTTTGATACTATTAAAAGTTTTTGTACCTTGTGTGTATTGATTAAAAACAGTACATGATTTTTTTAAATTTAATTTTGTACTGCAGCAGCTGATTAAGTAAGTAATCTTATGTTTTGGAGTTATTATAAATAACAAGTGAAAACGTTAGATTTCAAATATTTTGGTCCACACATTATCGGTGTCAGGAGTAGGTAATAGTTTCAAAGGATGCTAATGAATTCAATTACACCCTGTATATGGCCTGTGTTCAGCAGTGGACGTCTTCCGGCGAATGGTGTGTGATGAGATCGTAGTGTACGAATCCCAGAAAGTTTTCTAATAGAATAATAATACTAAAAGATCGTGTTGGTGATCCAAATTTTACAACATTAAATCTAAAAGAGTGATTCATCAGCTCACTCATTTGAGTGAACTGTATTCAGTACCTATCTCATTTTTTACCTCACTATTATTTTTGGTTATAGTTGGCATCCTTATCTGTCAAGTCATGAATCGAATTAAAATTCGTGGTATATTGCACGCAGCCTGGCGCTAGCGACGGCTTTGTGTGAACGGCTCTATAGTGTTATATATATACAAGATTGGCGGCTGAATAGAAACCGGACCGTGTTGAAACCTTCTCACGTCAATAGATATTATAATTAACAACTATGCAATAGTCCTATTGATGTTTGGCGGTTTATCTCTATATTATTTTACGGGTCCGTTGTTGCATTTTATGAGTTAAGGTGGAACGTTTCACTAGCGCGGCAAATTCAAATTTTCTTGCGTTTTTTTGCCAATAATACCTTAATTACTCAACGTGATTACATGAAAACTAATTTTGCGCAAATAAACAGAATGTATCAATAAAATACAATTAAAAGTATCACCTACATATCATTTGTTTAGCGACAAATGGCAATAGACTGAAAAACTAAGACGAAATTTGTTTATTGCCATTTGTCACTAAAGCACTGATAACTAGGAGACACTTTACGATAAACCAGCTTTAATGTAATCACGTTTAGTAATTAAGCTATTACTGGCAAAAGAACGCAAGAAAATTTGAATTTGCCGCGCTAGTGAAACGTTCCACCTTAACGAATTATTGTTGTACCACAAAATAGAAAAGTATTTTGTGGTTGTACGCACAAACCTAATTTAGTCATGTGCGCTAGTTACCTACGTGAATGCGAGAGTTTTCTAAGTATCTATTATAGCAATTATTTTATGGTATAATTATCCTATACATCATATTTTTTTATGTATATCAATAACGTGACGGTGACGAGCTAGTCGTTCACCTGATATTAAGCGTCACGGCTGCCCATAACAGGTTGCAGTATCACTCGGAACTCTAAACTAATATAGTTGTGCATGACACTGCACTGCGCACGTCATACTGAGACTTCACACAGTACAGTCATAAGAATACTAGACTGTGTGATCAGATCATAAGTCTCATTTGCTCAGTAATCTCACTAGCTACAATGACCTTCACAGTAGTGCTTGCACACTACTGCTTCGTGGCAGAATACCTATACCTAGACGAACTTTGCAAAAAAGTCTTACCAACTGAAGAAGTACATTCAATTTTAAATATTTTAAAGAAGTTAGGCTTCAACTATACTGTAGATATATAAACTAAGTATTATTAAAGTATCTAACGAGTACCGTCTCATTACAAATATTGAACTTACTAATTAAGTTAAGTTGATTAGAACGGAGCCACTTAATTAGGATCTTTATGAACATTGTAAATTACGTTCAGAAAATACCGTAAACTAAAATTTGTCATGAACGATATTTTACAAGTAGGTAATTAAAGTACTTTCTCTGTTAATTTATTTTGAATTTGGTAACTACTTATTAGTAATTTTTTAGTGAAGTTGTTATTAAATGAAATAAGCAGATTTTTGGCACTAAAACATTAATAAAACTTTTCAACTAAAATAATGTGTCCTGATTTTACGCCAACCAGTACAGTCACCGTATCCTATCATCATCATCATCAACAGCCTGAAGACGTCCACTGAAAAATCAAAATCAAAATCAAATTTTTTTATTGCAAATAGGTTTTTTTTAGCACTTTTACAAGTCAAAACTAGATAAACGCACTGCTAAACATACCTAGGCTTTGAGCGGCTGCTCACTTCCTGCATCCATTGTCTCCCCGCGGTTTTCACCAGATCATCGGTCCACCTAGTGGGAGCCAGCCTACGCTGCGTCTCCCGGTTCGTAGTCGCCACTCGAGAACCTTTCTTCCCCATCGGTTGTCAGTTCTACGAGCGATGTGGCCTGCCCATTGTGATTTCAACTTGCTAATTCTAAGAGCTATATCGATCACTTTAGTCCTCCTGCGGACCTCCTCATTCCGGATCTTATCTCGCAAACACCGAGCATAGCTCTCTCCATAGCTCGTTGCGCGACTTTGAGCTTACTAATGACGCTAAGACTAAGAAATCACGTTTCAGTTCCATAAGTCATCACTGGCAACACACACTGCTTGAAAACCTTTGTTTTGTGGCTCTGCGTTATATTGCCTATAGACATCTGTAACACCGGAGGCGTTTATGCATTGCTTACCTTGTAGGAATCTTCTGACCTCCTTTTATAGTGCTTCATATTATAGCTCTGCGGTAAGACTGCTGGCGGGAGCTCATCCCACATTTTGCAGGTGTACGACAAGAAATAACGCATGAATCCAGTCGTATGATATTTTCATGACTGAATAATATGTGGATGAGCTTTTTTGCGTTGTCGAGAAATATTATGGTGGAAACGTGATGGCGGTATCAGAATGAATAGCTGTTCAGAACATTCCCCATTGTAGAAGCGGTAAAATATAAGTACATACAGACCTAAAATAAATAAATAACGCCCAACGATCACATACATAGATCCTGGACCCTAACTAAGGTTTCCTGTATCTAGGGCTTCAGGAACTACGAGGACCATGGCCCCACAACGCCCAGACATAGAACAAGTATTTTTGCTTTTTTTTTCTGTGACAAATGCTTGTCCTGTCACGGGAATCGAACCCGCCGCTTCCGGGTTATGAGCCAAACTGCTCAATCACCACATCACAAGGGTTGTCTTCTGTCACATTATCTCTACGAATATTGAGTGGTATTGTGTGAGCTAAATTGCACTTTATTACATGTAGCAAGTAGCTCATTTTTGCTTCTGTGCCCTAGCCGATGGAAGCTAGATTTGTAATTGTGATTTTGGTTCAAATTACGGATTATCAGCAGCAGTTCACGCAATATCTCTATAGATGATGGCCTAATGGCTCCGTTGGACTTAAATTAAGCCATTTATGCCGCAATAATAGTTAGGATAATAGGGATTAACAGTAATGAGCATAATTATTTACATTTTATCGCTTTGTTAAGGCTAGATGGGGTGCTAAAACGCCGTTTTACTCTGTTCTATGTAAGTTTTTTTTGTTATTATGTTTATTAAGTGAACCGCGTGGTCCCGTTGTGCAAATAGGACCACCCCATCTCTTTCCATGGATGCCGTATGAGCCGACTAAGGGAATATACAGGGAATGGGCAGCAGCATTCTCCTCAATCGTTATTATAATATACTGTGATCACCAAGCCACCTGCCAAGCGTGGTGATTATGGCAAATAACCCCCAATGATAAGCGTCTAAAGTGGCGTTTTGAGGGGAAGGCTTATGTTCAGCAGTGGACGTCTTACGGCTGTTTGTGTGTGTTTACTAACCCTTATTGATTTCCCTCTGAGGGATCTCCTGTAAGTGACTCTTTGAACATAAAAGTAAAGTTTTTAGGAGACCAGAAATGCTCAAGATGTTAAATTCATTTTTGAAATCAATTGAATTAGCTCCAGTGAGTTTAACCAGATTGTCCTAGTAGTTCAATTCTTAAAAAATACGCAGTTGAACTACACGGTCGAATTTTTTTAAGTACTTAACCAGTAAGATAATTAGGAATCTAGATTTGACATGGTTTTTTTTTGTCCACAGATGGCAGTTTCCGAGGCGAGGTAGACAGGTTCGGGCGCGGTACGGAGTCAGCGTCCCTTCACGCGCTGCACTCGACGCTGGCGCCCCCTGCCGCGCCCGACCACAACTGGCATTACACCCTCATCCTCATCCTCAAAGGCCTGGTCTTCACCACCATCATCCTTGGAGCCCTCTTCGGAAACGCCCTGGTCATCATCTCTGTGCACCGCCACAGGAAACTACGCGTCCTAACCAATTACTACGTAGTCAGTTTGGCTGTAGCTGATATGCTTGTAGCTTTATGTGCCATGACGTTCAACGCCAGCTCAGAGCTCACAGACGCCTGGATGTTCGGACCTCTTGTCTGTGATATATTCAACTCTCTCGACGTTTATTTTTCCAGCGCGTCGATACTCCATCTGTGTTGTATATCCGTTGACAGGTACTACGCCATCGTCAGACCTCTGGAGTACCCGGTCACGATGACGCACAGGACTGTCTGCTTTATGCTCGCGAACGTATGGCTCTGGCCAGCGTTCATCAGTTTCGTTCCTATTTTCATGGGCTGGTACACGACAGAAGCTCATCGACATTACAGAAAGTACCACCCAGATGTTTGTACGTTCCAAGTTAACATAGTCTACGCAATAGTCTCATCCAGCGTATCCTTTTGGATACCAAGTTTGGTGATGATATCGATGTACTGTCGGATATTTAGAGAAGCAATACGGCAACGAGAAGCCTTGACGCGAACTTCGTCCAATATACTATTAAACTCTGTCCATATAAAGCATACGTCGCATTCAGCTCATCATTCCCACTACTTGCATCCCGATAGAAGACCCTCAGACATCAGCCCCAATTACAGCACTTTTACGGAAGTAGGACCCGAAGAGACTGAATTTGGTGGGGAGGTGATGACTTTAGGTGATATATGTCCGAGTAAAGATGTTAGTCCGAGAAAGTCTGTGAATGAGAGAGTAAGCTGCGATACAGCCAGCTCGGGGTATTTCTCTGGGGGGTCGCATAAGAGGTCGTCGAGTGGACAGCCTCCAGCAGGGTGGCGGCCTAGCTGTTCGTCGGCAGCGGCAACGAGGGATCTTGCGAAGGCTGCTACGGAACTAAATGCACAAGGTACCTAATTTATACTTAACTCTTTTTTTGAGTTATTGTTCGTTGGGTGAGAGTTACAAAAAGACCAGTTTTGGCTTGGAGTTTGAAAATCCAGTTTGAAATCTCATCATTAGCATCATCATCATCATCATCAACAACCTGAAGACGTCTACTGCTGAACATAGGCCTCCGTAGAACGCCACCGCCTTCTACATCTATTGGCTCCCCGTGGTTTTGATGGTCCACCTATAGTGGGAAGGCTACTCTGCGACTTCCGGTTCGTCGTCGCCACTCGATAACCTTTCTTTCTCATTGATTGTCGGTTTAAAAAGTCTGATTTATAAATCTACATCAGTTAATTCTTTTTTAAACGCCGTCGCATTTCATTTTGATTGCGATACAATGATGTATATTGTTTTCAAAATAAATCCCAAATTAGTATTTAATGGCATAATAATTGTTAGGGTTGTATGAAGGTCAACTGTTGAACTCATAGTGAAATCAAACTCATTAACGTCATTCACAAGCTTCGTTAAGTTCGTTATGATTGGTGTCTATTGGTGGCTTAGCCCTATTCAGACCGGCGCATTCGATACCGCTGTCATCATCATCATCATCAACAGCCTAAAGACGTCCACTGCTGAACATAGGCCTCCCCCAGAGCGCGCCACCTTGAGCGGCTGCTCGCCTCCTGCATCTATCGGCTGCCTGCGGCTTTCACCAGATCATCAGCCCACCAAGTGGGGGGCCGGCCTACGCTGCGTCTTTCTGTTCGTGGTCGCCACTCGAGAACCTTTCATCCCCATCGGTTGTCAGTTCTACGAGCGATGTGGCCTGCCCATTGCCATTTCAACTTGCTAATTCTAAGAGCTATATTGGTCACTTTAGTTCTCCTGCGGATGTCCTCCTTCCAGATCTTGTCTCGCGGGGAAACACCGAGCATAGCTCCCATACCTTGCTACCGCTGTAGGTAGCGGTAACTGCCACGCGGTATTTTGTATGAAGTTCCGCGGCTAGAGCGAAACTTAAGCGAAACCTTCATACAAAATACCCGGGCGGAATCCCGCGTGGTATACCGCTAGCCACAGCGGTCGTAGCGCGTAAGGCCTATTCAAACCGGTGCGATATTCACTACCGCTTTGGGTAGCGGTATAACATTTTTTAGGCCCAAGCAGACCAGATCTTCAAAACGCAAAGGGCAGCGCGGACGAGAAAATATCATAAATTTAAAAGTAACACTACATTATTACCTACAGGAAAAATATCAGACGTATTAAGATAAGAACAATTTATATTAGATAACTTTTAGCCTGTTAATGGCGTGCGGTCACTATCGGTCGACAACAAAATTCTCTAAAATTTACAAATCAGGGAGATGAAACCAGTATAATTTAAAATATGCTTTAAGAAGAGCGGTACAAATAAGATTTTCGTAAAACATTACATCGTGCCTATAAAAAAAAATTACGATCCACTTCAAATCACGTCTCTCGTTATCCGGAAACTTAACAAGCCTTGCGACATTACGTCGCTAAACACTGGAACAAATAATGTTGTTATCTAAACGACCGCAGTTAAGCCTGGCTCGATATATTTCTAGTTAAAATGTTAGTGATCCGCCCAGTATCCGGCCAGTTTCTGAAGCAATTGTATTTCTAGTTACAAAGTTAGAGATCCGGCCAGTATAAAACAACACAACACACTAAAACAAAACAGAAATAAACTTACACAGATAAGTAAGTAGTAGATAGTAAGGGAGGCACATCAACTTGTAGTGTAGTAAAAAATTTGGTTCGCGTAAAGTTAAAGTTATTGTGTATTTACAAACAATGTACCTCAGTCGACGCATTGTCCCTCATACTAGGTAGAACCTGTATAGTGAGATCAAAGGAATCTCCTTTGGAAACAAGATTGTACACACACACATATTATAGCAACTGGTGTTGTACCAAATAACACATAAAACCTAGTAATAAAATATAAACACTAAAAAAAAACACAAAAGTAGAAAAAAAAAAAAAAAACAGCGCAGTATATAAATACACTACGTACAACATAAAAACTAGTAGTACCCGGACTATTTCTGATTTGGCCTATGTGGCCTATAATAATAATAATATACTATTTAATATTTATGGACTCTATGTCCTAAATGATTCTTTGCTCAAAATGTAACTTCTTTTTTTGTAAAAAGAAATGTTAAATTTTTCATGTCATTAACGAGTTGATTTAATAGGGAGTCTTAAGTAATTGCGAAGAACGCTGGTGTGACGCACGCTGTAGCAAATTTTTTTGTTGATGGGTCGTATCGAAAACCGACCGATTGAACGACTCGAGTTTGAAACACGAATCTGAAATGTTTTATTTTCATGGCATTTGTGGATTGTTGAAGTTTATGAATATGATTATGATTAGGTACCCGTGATGGTTAGGGGTATGAAGCATGGTGATTATGGCAACCCCCCTACACCCCTCTCCCATGAAAAGCAAGAAGTGGCAAGCAGCCGCTCAAAGTGACGCGTATTGGACGCGGACGGCACTGTAGCTTTTATCAGTGTAGTCAGCCCACAGGCCGCACGTGAAAAAAGCAATGTGTCTTTATTTTTAAACTAACTAATACAATAATAAAAACTAATAAACTAGCTACACTATATACAAAGAGCATGTTTGGACTGTATACCTACTAGCCGCGATAGCCTATACACACACACAGTCCAAATGATTTGGTTTGTTACGTAAGACATATCATCATCCTCTTTGCCTTTTCCCATTTGTTATTGGGGTCGGCTCTCAATCTAACCTGTAGCGGCGGGCTACCAGAATTACTCGAGCGACTGCCTTGACCTCGCAACCTATAAGGGACCAGTAACAGGAATGGTGAGACCAGGCGTCAGATTCTATCAGGCGTCTGACTACTCGTATTGATTGCCATAGATGTTCTTTCGACAACCGGGGCCGACAGCCTCCATAGCATAGCATAGCACAGCTGCTTACTAGATAAGTCATTGGTCAGGGCAGAGGATCGAACCCGGTGCCGTAGATTGCGACGCGCACATGCCACCCGCTCGGCCATCTTCGCTCCGTTACGTAAGACATAATATATAATTATATATTGACTAGAAGAATTATAAATGTAAATAATTTGAATCTCGAACGGAATTACGCTATGATGATCAGGTACGCTATTAAGCTGGCGATACTGCTACGATCTGTGTTATGTTCTTCTGGGTCTGCTTTTTCCTTTATTCCCTTCTACCTTCTCTTCTATGATGGTTATTATCAAGTAGTAATATCATTATAAGGTTGCCAAATATTTTTCCTCTTTTTCAAACATTTACACCATAAGGGTTGTTACATTATACAAAAAAATGGCAAGTATATTTTCAGGGTTCTTCGAAACCCTTATCCATATTTAAAACCCACATTTTTTGCCATAAAAATCATAAAATAGCATTATCCCCATAGGGTTAGGAGCAGCCGGAAACCATTAATAATTTCTTCAAGAGGGATATCGAATTCAGGACACATCACTTCAGAATCTCATGTTCCTGATTTATCAGTACCCAACCCTCGAGGGTAAGGTCAGTAAGGTCACAGAATCTGTATCGCGTAACGTACGCCGGTTATTTTATGGTTTAGTTTTGGAAATTTTCGGCAAGGTCAAAGGATCTTCAATTTCTTATCTTCGGGTCTGAGGATTTGTATAATAATGGGAAGCTTATGTAAATTACGTCTCTAAATTACTAGGGCTAGTAATTTAGTACCCTGATCTAAAATAGGGATGACCCCTGGCCAAAGGCGGATATTTTTATGTATCGATGTACCTGGGGCATTGTGATAGCTCATATTGAACGTGTACTTAGCTACAATTGAAGAAAAAAATTTCACTAACTTGAATTATGTTTACCTATTTTTTTGTTGATGAAAGGAATGTCGTTTTTTTAATTTTAACAAAATTACTTTTGTACAAAATATTTAAAAATAAAACTCGTTTTGCTTTTCTTAGCAGTAAAATGGATTTGGGTGACGTTTTTCATACAGTTTACTATGCAGTCATTGTAATGTTACTCATTCAATAGTACCTACGTACCTAGTTCCAAATTCAGTAACACAGTCTCCAGTGTTTTCTTAAATATTTTGTAAAAAACAACCAGCACCAAAACAATTTCAAAAAAATAAATTGTTTTGGTGCTGTTTAAATTGGTGCTCTATGAATTGGTGCTCTTCGAACTGGTGCTATTCGAATTTATGCAATTTGAATCGGTGCTATTCGATTTGGTACTATTTGAATTGGTACTAGTTGAATCAGTAATACCTACTATTTGAATTGGTGCAATGTGAATTGTTGTTATTCGCATTGGTGATGTATGAATTGGAGCTATTTGAGTTGGTGATAATTGAACTGGTGCTATTTGAACTGGTGCTATTGAAGCTGGTTCTATTTGAACTGCAAAAATGTTATTGAAATTGATGCTATTTGAATTGGTGCTGTTTGAATTGGTGCTATGGTATTCTAGTGGGAATATCTCCGAACGACTCAAAATTTGGATAACGTTGGAACCTAAAGCAATAGCTAGTCCAGTGTTAAGTAATTTTGTGATATCTTAGCCTTTCATCTCGTTCAATCTGTATCAACCTAGATTGCTCTGCTGTTATTCTAGGCTATCTATAGTCCCTAATTTCTTAGGGTTGTGGGTTTGAGGATTTCTTAGGGTTCAGATAAGCTCCCAACCATTACATTTGGTTTGAATATCCCTTAATCCTTACCATAATGCCTCTAAAATGTTACACGAGGCCTAATGACATTAGAAACAATCTTTTTAGGACTTACTAAATTTCAGTGACTTTTTAAATCGCGACAATAAAGTCCGTAAGTCAACGTCAAGTAGTTTATTGCAGATAAGCTATTTTTTAGCATTTTTTCAAGTCGAAATCAGAATCAATAATTATTTAAATTACGTTTGAAAAGTAGTTTTAATTAAACGTATAGGTATAGTCATTTATATATCTATCCAAGCAGTCGATACCAAAACCTAACTTTTGTTAAGATTTAAAGATTGAAAATCATTTTACTGCGAGACGCTTCAATTATTAAAAATTAACAAGTGAATATTATTTTCATAAAGTAGGTTAAAAATGAATGCAATAATTGTAAAAATAAGTAAAATCGGTAAATAAATTCAAGCTTTTAAAGTTTCTGGAGGGGACATCGCCTGTCCCTTTCTCGCAAAACAGGAGATTCCCCACAGTTACTATGAAAACACACGTTGTGAAGTCACATGCCTAAGAGACTGTATGTAAAGCTACCACAGCTTAGTAATGAGGTACTATGAAGGAGCGAGAGTGACGTCACTGCATGTTTGAGCTGTCTCTTTCCATTCCTGTATTTTAAAATGCTTGTAACTTTGTAATTTTTTTAAATATTTTATTTTTGTTTTCACGACTGTTTATTTTTTGAGGAATATTATTAATCTATGCAATAAAAAAATTGCAGGACGCTAGCCTATGGTGTCTATGTCACGTGCAGAGCAATGGTTATAACATTTATTCAAACACTTACCTCACTGCAGGACGTTCCTCATAAGAACACACTTCACATCATCAGCCAGAACATGTCCACTGCTGAACATAAGCCTCCTTCATAAAACGCCACTTTGGACGTTTATCATAGTGGGGTGTTTTGCCACCACGCTTGGCAGGCGGGTTGGTGGTCGCAGAAGGTTTTAATGTACTAAGGAGAATGCTTCTGCTCATTCCCTAGATATTCCTTTAGCCAACTTTTACGGCACCCACGGGAAGATATAGGATGGGCCTACTCTCAAACTGGGACCATAACGCGGAAGTACTCACTAGCACAATAATAGTACAAACTTGCAAGAATTCGAAATCCAAAATTGTTCCCATCGTTGATTTTTTAATGTAATTGGATGACGTGACGAGCTAGTCGTTTGCTTGGGATTAAGCGTCACAGCTACGAGCAGCTGCCCAAGCAAACGACTAGCTCGTCACGTCATGCAATTACATAAAAAAATCAACGATGGGAATGATTTTGGATTTCGAATTCTTGCAAGTGTGTGCTAATGAGTACTTCCGCGTTATGGTCCCAGTTTGAGAGTAGGACCATCCTATATCTTCCCGTGGGCGCTGTAAAAGTCGGCTAAAGGAATATCTAGGGAATGGGCAGAAGCATTCTCCTTAGTACATTAAAACTTTCTACGACCACCAAGCCGCCTGCCAAGCGTGATGGCAAAACACAGATAGCGGTGTTACTCGGAACTTTAAATTAAAGTTTCGCGTGACACTGGCACACTGCGCACGTCATCCTGAGACATCACACGGTCTTCAAATATTTCTAGACTGTGAAATCAGTTCATAAGTCTCATTTGCCCAGTGATTTCACTAGCTACAATACCCTTCAAACCGGAACACAGTAGTGCTTGCTTGGCGGCAGAATAACTGGCAAAGCGGTGGTACCTACCTAGGCGAACTTTGCAGTAAAGTCCTACCACCTAGTAGGCCTAATAAGCTAAAGCAATGGCAATTTCCCAGGCACGTTCCACATAAGCTGAGCCAAGCCCACTTATGTAACCCTTTTATTCCTCAAACAGCCGCCGTAGGAACTAATAAAAAAGCACACATGGAACCTCGTGTTAATAGAGGTCGCAATAACGCAATACACTACAATCGCAGTAGCAAAACTACGACGTTTGACGTGGTTTGTTGTATCGCATCACAGCTTAGATAATAGTCACTACTAGTTTACCTGCCCCGGCTTCGCACGGGTTAATTAGTTTTGCGCCTTTACCGTGTTTATGGGTAAGAGGGAAGCGAAGGAGAAAAAGATACGGGAATTTTTTTATTGCATACAGGCTATGTTTAGCACTTTTACAAGTCAACATTAGATAAGGTATTTAAAAATATTAACATTAAATTATTATACATACTAAGCAAGCATATTATAGGTAACATTACATATAGTGTATAATGTCAAAATGCATGCAATAGCAAGCCTACAATACGAGCTTGAAAAAAAAAGAAGTTCTCCTTCCCACAACAAATCGAACTGTTGCCCTTACTTATTGTACTGCGACCGTATTCCATTTTATTTGTTCCGGTGTAGTCGGTGGCCTATCTTGGCATACATCGTATTGAGTCTGATAGTGCTGATTTATTGAGCGATCAATACCCAACCATGTCCCTTAAGGTGCGAGGCCCTCCCGCTATTTGCAAGTTAGGTATTTTCGTGCCATTCTTTTTATATTAGACTTAACGTTTGCCTTTCTACAACTGACTTTTGTTTTCTATCGCAGGGCAGGTTCCGCGGGTTTTCTGACTCCGCCAACTCCGCCATGGCGACCTACAGAGTAAACCTCCGTTCCTGTTTTCAGTCACCCTTTTTTAAACCCTGTTACCTTGTTTTTAGTTACCTTTTTTATACCCTTTTTTAGTCACCCTATTTGCAAGTTAGGTATTCTCGTGACATTCTTTTTTTATATTAGACCTAACGTTTGCCTTTTTACAGGCGACTTTTTTTTCCACCGCGGTTTCCGCGGGCGGACATGCCCGCTCTGCCAACTCTGCCAACTTCGCCATGGCAACCTACGCACTAAGCCTCCGTTCCTGTTTTTAGTCACCCTTTTTTATACCCTGTTTTTAGTCACCCTTTTTTATACCCTGTTTTTCATCACCCTTTTTTAGTCACCCTATTTGAATGTTAGGTATTCTCATAACATTCTTTTTTTTATATTTGACCTAACGTTTGCTTTTTACAGTCGACTTTTTTTACCTACCACAGGGCACGGATTCCGCGGGTTGTCTGACTCCGCCAACTCTGCCATCGCGACTTACAGAGTAAACCTCCGTTCCTGTTTTTAGTCACCCTTTTTATCGTAATCTTTTATTTTATTTATGTATTCTTTTTCCAGACTTTAAAAAGAGGAGGTTTTCAATTCAGTTGAATTTTTTTACCAACTTCAAAAAGGAACAAATTCCTATTCCATTATTTATAAACCCAACTGTTATTATATATTTTTAGTTGTGTACCTTTTTTTCGAACTCGCCTTCCTTCGGCGGCTCATCTATTCATCCTTTCCACTTATCTTTTTCCCTTTTACTTTCCTCTTACTCATAAATAAGGGGAAAGCTTTTTTTCTCATGTGGGCGAGTGGTCAGCCCTGGTGTCTGAATTTTTAGGCTGCCTAAAGGTTTCTGACTTTGCTTAACGACTGCTGTCTTAAGACAACAGCCAGGACCGACGGCTTAAATTGCCCTCCGAAGCACGGTAGCGCTCAGTTGTAAAAACCACGTTTTGCTGTAACGGTCACCCATCAAAGTAGGTACTACGCGCCACAATAGGCGCCACTCACAGGCTCACGCAGGTGGAGGGCTCGTAGGCCGGCCCCCCACTAGGTGGACCGACGACCTGGTCAGAACCGCGGGGAGCCGATGGATGCAGCAGGCAAGCAGCCGCTTAAGCCATAGATACCATAAATTAACAAATATAATTACATTTTCCTTCTTAATAACATTATGACAACATGTCAGCCTCCATAATCTCATTTCCTTTTTCCTCCAGTTAATCCATATAAGTGAGCTCACGACGGTTAATCTTTGCCTCCTATCCGAGTTTTCTTTGTGACTCATTAAGCTCTTACTTAATGATATGGTATAGGTATATGATCCTTTCGGTTGACTTGCTCCGTTAATTACCTTTTGTGGAATCAGTAGCACTTCTTGGAATATTACTATTGAAATAACTGTAGAGTCAGTATTACCAGAACATAGATAGATAGTAGAGAGAGAAATGTGAGTATTAATACTGCTATCATAAAGTAAAACTGAATTATCAATGACATATTTTTATCATCATCATCATCATTAACAGCCTGAAGACGTCCACTGCTGAACATAGGCCTCCCCCAGAGCACGCCACCTTGAGCGGCTGCTCGCCTCTTGCATCCATCGGCTCCCCGCGGCTTTCACCAGGTCGTCGGTCCACCGAGTGGGGGGCCGGCCTACGCTGCGTCTTCCGGTTCGTGGTCGCCACTCGAGAACCTTTCTTCCCCATCGGTTGTCAGTTCTACGAGCGATGTGGCCTGCCCATTGCCACTTCAACTTACTAACTCTAAGAGCTATATCGGTCACTTTAGTTCTCCTGCGGATCTCCTCGTTCCGGAGCTTATCTCGCAGGGAAACACCGAGCATAGCTCGCTCCATAGCTCGCTGCGCGACTTTGAGCTTACTAATGAGGCCAACAGTAAGAGACCATGTCTCAGTTCCATAAGTCATCACTGGCAACACACACTGATTGAAAACTTTCGTTTTCAGGCTCTGCGGTATTTTGGACGAAAAGATAGAACGAAGCTTCCCGTCCATATTTTTATATTATTAATAAAATATGTCATTGATGATTCGTAGCGATGGTGGCCAAGCGGCAGCATGTGCGCTTGGCAATTATATGGCATCGGGTTTGATCCTCGGCCCTGCACCAATGACTTGCCTAGTAAATTACGTGCAGGTTTCAATGCCATCGCTCCGTGCCTCGGAGGGCACGTTAAGCCGTCGGTCCTGGTTATCCTAAGAACATTTATGGCAATCGTTACAGGTAGCCAGACGCCTGATAGAATCTGACACCTGGTCTAACACCCTATCACTGGTCCCTTATGGGTTGCGAGGTCGAGGCAGTCGCTCGTGTAATTTTGGTAGCTCACCGCTACAGTTTAGATTGGGAGCCGACCCCAATAACAAATGGGAAAAAGGCAAAGAGGATGACAATGATATTTTTATATTAATGAATTGATCATTATAGTTGTTTCTTAGCTTGACAGGCCATTAATATTACATTAGTTAGGATTTGCAAGGCGCCTAAGCATTTGAGTTGGTATTGTCTCACCTGATGGCAAGTTAGTGATGATGTAGTGAATAATACATACGGGACTAGGTACATATTCTAGACTTCAAGAATCCTAGATTACAGTTAGCTGAAAATAAGGTAGATGGCAAAGGGTTCTGGCTGTTGGATTATAAAAGTTGACGCAAAGTGCAGGTTGAAAGAAATTCATCATCATCATCATTGGCCTATTTACATCTACAAGAGATGATTTAAGTAGCGTCTGTATTATTGCATCTCCGCTTATGGCTTATTAAGCCAATACGAGAGCCACAGATGCGGTCACATTTCTGACAAATATGTTGTGACGTGGGGGGTAACGCGTTTTCTGCACGTTGGTGTCTTATTGTGCGTTTCTTAGCCAGTAGTTCAAACCACGCGTTGTCATGAGCGGATAGACCATCCACCGTAACCTTTCTCCATTGATGGCGATCCTCTGCGATTTGCTCCCAATCAGCCACTCCAATATTGAAACTCAACATGTCACGCTTAACGCTATCTTTGAATCTCAATAAGGGACGGCCAACATTAGTTAGGATTTGAAAGCCACCTAAGCATTTGAGTTGGTATTGTCTCACCTGATGGCAAGTTAGTGATGATGTAGTGAATAATACATACGGGACTAGGTACATATTCTAGACTTCAAGAATCCTAGATTACAGTTAGCTGAAAATAAGGTAGATGGCAAAGGGTTCTGGCTGTTGGATTATAAAAGTTGACGCAAAGTGCAGGTTGAAAGAAATTCATCATCATCATCATTGGCCTATTTACATCTACAAGAGATGATTTAAGTAGCGTCTGTATTATTGCATCTCCGCTTATGGCTTATTAAGCCAATACGAGAGCCACAGATGCGGTCACATTTCTGACAAATATGTTGTGACGTGGGGGGTAACGCGTTTTCTGCACGTTGGTGTCTTATTGTGCGTTTCTTAGCCAGTAGTTCAAACCACGCGTTGTCATGAGCGGATAGACCATCCACCGTAACCTTTCTCCATTGATGGCGATCCTCTGCGATTTGCTCCCAATCAGCCACTCCAATATTGAAACTCAACATGTCACGCTTAACGCTATCTTTGAATCTCAATAAGGGACGGCCAACATTAGTTAGGATTTGAAAGCCACCTAAGCATTTGAGTTGGTATTGTCTCACCTGATGGCAAGTTAGTGATGATGTAGTGAATAATACATACGGGACTAGGTACATATTCTAGACTTCAAGAATCCTAGATTACAGTTAGCTGAAAATAAGGCAGATGGCAAAGGCTGTTGGACTATAAAAGTTGACGCAAAGTGCGGGTTGAAGGAAATTCAACTATAATAATTATTACAATAAACCACATCACTCGTAGATATGACAACCAATGGGGAAGAAAGGTTCTCGAGTAGCGACCACGAACTGGAAGACGCAGCGTAGGCCGGCCCCCCACTCGGTGAACCGACGATCTGGTGAAAGCCGCGGGGAGCCGATGTATGCAGGAGGCGAGCAGGCGCTCAAGGTGGCGCTCTCTGGGGGAGGCCTACGTTCAGCAGTGGACGTCTTCAGGCTGTTGATGATGACGATGATGAATTATTATTATAAATGCCATGCCATTCAATTCACTTACAACAACAAATAAATGTAATAAACAATGCTTATTAGTTATTATAAATTTAGTAAAATAATGTTATTGCCTCTACAAAGCGTAAAGATACGTCATCAACAGTGTCAGTGAGTAAATTTTGTAATAAATACCATTTTAAGAGATGTTTCACGTGCAACCGACCGAGTGCTTCGCCACGGCTTTCCACTGAGTGAGGCACCTGTTACATGATGAAATTATTCCGAAGCTGAATAAAGTTAAAACGAGAGCTACATTTTATGATAATGCGGCGGACGGTGACAAATTAAGCAAGCATTGTGTAAATACAAGTTAATATTCTGCTGAATAATCAACTTTAGGCCCACCTCAGTGTGATATCACTGAAGCTTTTTCAGTAGCGCTGTCTATTGCATCGTACTTTTTTTAGAAATCTGTACCTACCTTTGATAAAAGAATGGTAGAAGATAAGAAACATAGTAACGTGACGTGTGGCACTTTGTGATCACAACATGGCGCCGACGTCGCCCGTATACAAACCTCGACTTGATTAAACTAAAACATTGACAGTTGACGCAACGGTAAACTCTTTGAGTTGACGTAGTGCTCAGCATCCATGTACAATGGCACAGCATGCGGTTGTGCTGCAAGGCACTCTTTGTGTATGGATATCTTTGTGGCGCATCCTTTACAGTTCCCTTATCAAAGATACCTACCTACACTCTGGATTTCATGAAATTCCTTTTCGCCATTACGACGCTGACAAAACCACTGAGTAGAGAGACAAAAGTCTCTTTATACCACGCTGAATAAGATGAGATAATTGAGTCTTCTCTGTTCACCTTGGAAGTAGATCACATGGGTCAACGACCTCATTTTGCCGTTAAAAATAGGGTCTCGCGAATTTCCTCCCCTATGTGATTAAATTATCTTGAATTATTTTCTCGTCAGGTGCTACTCTTCGAGCGGCCGGCAAGTCTTGGCGTGCTGAGCATAAGGCTGCGCGCACACTGGGCATTATAGTCGGCGCTTTTTTGCTGTGCTGGCTACCGTTTTTTCTGTGGTAAGTTTTTAATTTATATTGTATGATTTAAAGAAAAATGGGCCCATTTATAATACTTCATTAATAACCCGTCGAATGCTATAATTTGAATAAGAATAGATTTACAGTTAAAAAATGTACGGGACTACTTACGAGCATCAAGTTTAAAGTACGGTTTCACTAATCCCCGGTTTTTTTTGTTACATGCTCAAAGCATACATTATACAAATCTGTGTACCTTAGAGTATATAATAAGCAAACTGCGTACCTATTCCAAAACGAGCGGACTTATACTTTTTTTTTTAATTACCTCATGGAACAATGAAGAGAGGAGAGGAATGTCAATACACCAAGAAAACAGCTTAGATCAAAAATATGCTTAAAACTAGATGGCGTTGCAAAATGAGCAAGTTATAAGTTGAGCGCAGATCAAAAATATGCCGAAAAACTGCATAATATATATTGTAGAAGATAAGAACAGTGCACAGCTGCGAAGAGTATAAAAGCGGGTGCAAGCAGGCGCCCGGTCTCTTTTCACTGCGAACCTTCGTCGAGGGAACATCGTCCCGCTCGCCATACGTCTTACTTTTTTTGTGTTTAAAATTATTTTTAACTGAGGTTGTACCTACATTGTAATTTTTTTAATAAATTTTGTTGAAATTGCCAAGAATATATAACCTGCTAATTTTGCAACGCCATCTAGTTTTAGGCATATTTTTGATCTACGCTGTTTTCTTAGTGTATTTGTATTCCTGTCCTCCTTGTTCTATGATTGATTAAGTACCTTTACTGTGGAAAATAAAAATGGGAAACAAAAGAGTATTATTTTCAAAGATGTCACCACAATAACTTTCTATTTTTATTCTAATTCCTATTTTTTTTTTATTTATGTGTCTAATAACAATGAGTTGTTAAAAATCATGTTCTGTTCCACCAGGTACGTCACAACGAACGTATGCGGCGAGCCTTGCAAAACGCCCGATATTGTGGTCGGTGTACTTTTCTGGATCGGTTATTTCAACTCGGCGTTAAACCCGCTCATCTACGCGTACTTTAACCGCGACTTCCGGGACGCGTTTAAAAACACGCTAATGTGCGCATTGCCTTGCTGTTTCCGATGTTGGAAAGACACGGGTACGGCGCAGTTCGTGTAGTAATAGTCGTGCGACACGACGTCGCATGGTTTTGCGACAAAATGTCGCATGGTTTATGTAAGTGTGCTGGGGCGTAGGAAGTAAAGAGGAAAGTAGGTAGTAGTGTAGCATTTAAATATTTAGAGTCAATAGAGAGTTATGTCCTCAAGATTGATCTTAGGTCCACAGTATCGCATGGTACGTACCGGTCGTATTTGCACTGAACTTTAGAATTCTTTGAACACAAATTCGTAAAGTAAAAGGCACCTTTGGAATGAACACTAACTAAAAAATATCTTATTAAGGGCTGAATCTGATATATAGTACTAGGCCAAAGCGGGGATGAGTCGGGGGGCCGAGCGGCAGGGGCGGTCTAAGTTAGAATGGTTCCATCGCGCAATAATTTAGGTAATTTATTATTACACTTAATATAATGGGTATTTTAAAAATCATCCATACCTAAACCCTCCATTACGTTTAGTTCAACTACTACACAAAGTTTCATGACCTTATTTAAAGTATTCATTGAATATTCGCGGTTTATTTGTACGGTTTGGAGGTAACCTTATAGTTTTTTTTCTATCAAGAAAAGTTTATTAATTCCTTTAATAAAATTTTTCACTATACATAAGCCTTAGCATTAGTCCTGAACTTTACCATATAATCATTTCAAAGTCGGTGTTGCAATATTGTTGATAGGGCATGGGATGATGCTAAGCCTTTTAAACATTTTGAGGTTGCATAGGCTCTGGAAAAATGTAAATCGGAATTTAGCTTTCGTCTGTCGCGACTCCATTACAAGTTACAACTCATACGTACTGCTTAGCACCTGAGTCAATACTTCGTTGTAATTAATTGCTAAGCTGGTACTCCGTTATAAAAGTATCCATACTCGATCACTAAACATTCTCATACCGTACCTAGATGCTTTTTTGGTAATAATTTTGAATGTTCTTTTTATTCACAAACAGAGCATCGATCTATCTTTTTCGGCTTTTTTGACAGGAAATTTCAATATTACTTACATTTTAATAGATGAGATAATATCAAAAATCAATATTCAAAATTAACAAAAAAGCACTTACGATTTCATAATAACATGGAGTATTTTGTGACGGAAATTTCCCTTTTTTAACGGTTGGTAGTGTTTTGATGATTAATCTGTTTTTTAAATTATCCACGGCTCTACTGGTGATGCCAAAATTTTAAACGGGAGTTGAAAGTACTATTTTTACCCTTCTGCACCCAGTAATTGTGTAGAAGGGAAAATTATTCCCTTCGACACGACTCCGTGGGTAATGAACGTGAATTACGATGCATTCATATAGATTTAAATCTCAGGATATGCCCGTACCAACATGTTTTTGGTCGAAATGGTGGAAAAAAGTTCATCGCTATCAAGGTGACGCCACCATAACGTCATGTCATTGTATAAGTTTACAATGATTTTTCCAAATAGAAAATATATTATTTTTTACGAAAAGAAGTATTAGTATTCAAAACATTGACTTAATTAAATAATTATGGTAAAATATGTTGCATTTATTGTAACACTTACGGAAGTAATTCATACAGCCTTTCACAGCACAACAGGGCATATTTTCTTTGTAGCACTCGACCGATCTCGTCTAACTTACATCATAGACTAAGCACTAGTGGTGGCCAATCTGTGAATTTGGCTCCCACTTTGAAGCGACGTTTTAACCTGTCATCAAGCCTGTCCTTACGAAGTAACAAGTTAATACGTATAATAATATGTCAATAGATGCATACTATACGATGCGTACGATGCGGATTGTAGTAATTTTCATTGTGGACGCATGCCTTTACGTTTAAGATAGCATACTGTGATGTTAGTCACCATAGAAATACCTCAATGGTCACAAAAAGTTGTTGCTTTTGTATTATAGGTAGATGATTTAATTTTCTAACTTAGCTAGTTAGATAATTGTTTTAGAAATTGTTATTTCCAAATTACTATTAATGTATATAGGCCCCTTTTCCTCTTTGATTATTTATATTCCTCTTCTTTATTCCTTACAGTTTGGCAATTTTTTATAGGTACAGTCATCTGCACTAATAAGTATACATTTCATTACTTTCAAAATATTGTCACAGTATTATTTTTCTGACTGTTAGTTTCGTTTACATATTTTATTAGTGAATACGGGTATACTATACATGTTACCCCACAAATTGAAGGTTACATATTATTTGAGTATTCAATACTGTGACATTGGGGCCAATTTTAAAGGCTTTAGTTGACAGATCTAAAACTTCTAAAACTGTTGATGTCCTTCTCAAATAGACGGCAATGTAAGAGACGGATATATTTTAAGGTCAACTAAAGCCTTCAAAATTGGGCCTAGTATTTTGAAAATTATGATATGTATACTTTTAGTGCAGGTGACTGTACCGTTGATAATGTATATGGGTAGAGATACGTCTCAGCACTCTTTGGAGTTAAGTTAAAGTAAAGCAACGAATGACGTTGTATTGTGATTTTTTATAACTTTAACATAGTTATTCTGATATTGTTTTCATTATGACAAACTATAATAGTTATAGAGATTCAATCTCATTTAATTGATATTCATTGGTAAATTAAACGTGATTATTGAATAATTAATAGATTTTAAAAAATTATGCCTATAATTATTGTCATTATTTTCGACGCATAATATTCAACTGGCCAGTTGGCAGCAGCTCTGCCTTCTGAACTGTAGGCTGTGGGTTCGATTCCCACCCGGGACAAACATTTGTGTGAATTTTTTTCCTATCAGTCGTCTAATTCCCATAGTACAAGCCATGCTTAGTTTGGGGCTAGATGGCGCTGTGTGAAATGTCCACACATATTTATTTATTTATATAATCAGAAAACATATCGGACCACAATTAATACATAACCTAATAAATTACATGAAATTTATCATTTAAATGCTGAAAATATAGAAATGCCAATAATGCTACTAAATGTCAGCTAAAATATATCGCAATTAACAATAATATATTTTTAATTTTATTATTTATGTGTCACGTAAATTGTTTCTATGCAAGACAAAGCCTTGCTTAGGTGTTCATTTAAAATAATCTGAATAATCATAATTATAACTTTACTATTTTCTATTTAACCTAATTTTTAAGTTATAACTTTGTAAGTACCTATTAGAAAAATTGCAATTTTTAGAATATAATTGTGATAGTTATTTATAGTCCATATTTATAATAAGCAATAATAGTTGAACTCTATAAATAATGTACATATAATATTATTAAATTATAAATCATAAATATTATTTATTGGTATGCACTTACTTACACATTTCTTAGTTTGTTACTATTTGAATGTGAATTTTAATGATTTATTATCTTAGTTATATGACTATAAACTAATTACAGACTAATAAGATTACAGTTTAACTAAAATAAAGTGGTTCATTTTTTATTGTTAAACTTAAATTAAAATGATAAATTAAATTGAACTCATTTTTTTTATTATTTTTAGTAAATTACTTAATGTAAAAGAGTTTGTAATATTAATAGTAGGTAAATGTATAATATGTATATTTATTGTATTATCATTATTTTTAGTATTAGGGGAATTTTGCTTAATATATCATTATGATTATATTTGCTGCTAAATTAATGTAGTAAAAATATCAGAACATTTATAATTAGCAATTTTTATTTTGTAAGTTTATTATGCCTATTAATTTTATTTTTAATGCATTTGTGAAGATTTCTTTTTTTTAGTGCTGTTTATATTTTTATTTATAAGTTTTATTACATCTCTATATTATATAGCTACTTATGTCAAAAATATTATTATAAACTCTAGTAATATTGTTGCGTAGATAATAATAGTTGCTCAAATGTACTAAATAGCAATAACTGAAATGATTGAATTAAAATATATTAAATTAGTGTTATTAATAAATTATTAAACTAACTATATAATTATTAAAATTAAGATAAGGCCATATTCAATTTTAGTTTAAAAAAAACACTGTCGATTATGTATTCTAAGTTTGTAAAGTAGCGATAGATTTGGAGTTTTTTTTTACTGAATGTAATGTATGTCAAAAAATAGTTAAATCGTCAGAGTAATTTATTTCAGTGGTCGCGTTTCCTTCCATGCAAACTAATAAGATACCGTTAGTAAGGCTCAGTTGCACCAACGGCTACGTTACGGACTCGATCAATCAAAGTGAAATGCCTTTTTTACTATAATATTATGTCATAATATACCTAGATTACAATAATCATGTTTTTTTATAATTAAATATAAATCAAATGAAATCAAATCAAATCAAAACGTTTATTCGCTAAAATACATGTATAGTAGATGTTACAGCAAGTTTTGTTCATGTATTTAGTCTGAAAGCAGACGTGCAAATGCTATTTAATAACTAATTACAATTTTATTATTTATAATTTATAAGTAAACATACAAATACACACACACATACATGTATTGGTACAAAATTCATTATAATCCTTAACACTATAAAAACAGTTGCATTGAAGCCAGTCAGTCAAACCTTTCTTAAACTTGTTACCCTCTAATATCTTTATGTCATTTGGAATATTATTGTAAATGGTTATGCACATATTATATACATTTCTCTTATACAAGTCTTTTCGAGCAGGAGGTTGATATAATAAGTTAGTAAACTTAGTCTTTTTTTGGCGGGTCATAACTTCACCATGCTTCTTAAAAAACTCAGGGTGTTCTTTCGTAAAAATGCAAATTTCTTTAATGTACATACATGGTAAAGGGAGCACATTGCATCTTTTAAATAGAGGTCTACAGCTATCTAAAAACCAAGCCTTATTTATCACCCTAATACAACTCTTTTGTATCTTAATCTTAATGTAGGTACCTATTATGGAATATTATTTTCATTAAAACAGTAATAAACTGAGGACAGAAGCTCAACTCATTATATTATAGGTACATTCAAATGTCAAAGTGAAAAGGTCTTAAAATCATGTCTTGATTATTATAATCTAAATGCTGTATCATCATCAACAGCCTGAAGACGTCCACTGCTGAACATAGGCCTCCCCCAGAGCACGCCACCTTGAGCGGCTGCTCGCCTCCTGCATCCATCGGCTCCCCGCGGCTTTCACCAGGTCGTCGGTCCACCGAGTGGGGGGCCGGCCTACGCTGCGTCTTCCGGTTCGTGGTCGCCACTCGAGAACCTTTCTTCCCCATCGGTTGTCAGTTCTACGAGCGATGTGGCCTGCCCATTGCCACTTCAACTTACTAACTCTAAGAGCTATATCGGTCACTTTAGTTCTCCTGCGGATCTCCTCGTTCCGGAGCTTATCTCGCAGGGAAACACCGAGCATAGCTCGCTCCATAGCTCGCTGCGCGACTTTGAGCTTACTAATGAGGCCAACAGTAAGAGACCATGTCTCAGTTCCATAAGTCATCACTGGCAACACACACTGATTGAAAACTTTCGTTTTCAGGCTCTGCGGTATTTTGGACGAAAAGATAGGACGAAGCTTCCCGAACGCTGCCCAGCCGAGTTGGATTCTTCGCGCCACCTCTTTGTCGAAGTTGGACCTACCTAATTGGACAATCTGTCCTAGGTAGACATACTTGTCGACAACTTCGAGAGTATCGTTCCCAACAATTACCGGTATAGGTGGAACATGAGCATTAGACATGATCTTTGTCTTGTCCATATTCATCTTAAGACCAACCTGCTGGGAGACTCTACTGAGGTCGTTGAGCATGGTGCTAAGGTCCTCGAGCGATTCCGCCATTATGACTATATCATCGGCAAAACGAAGGTTAGTGATGTACTCGCCATTTATGTTGATGCCAGATCTTTTCCACTCCAAGAGCTTGAAAACATCCTCCAATGCGTTTGTGAACAGTTTCGGAGAAATAACGTCTCCCTGTCTCACGCCTCTTTGCAATGGAATTTGTTCCGTACTCTGGTCCTGTAGTCGGACTGACATAGTGGCCTTACTGTACAAACACTTCAAAACTTCGATATACCTATAGTCAATTTGGCATCGCTGCAAGGACTGCAGCACCGCCCAAGTCTCGATTGAATCGAAGGCTTTCTCATAGTCCACAAACGCTAGGCATAACGGCCGATTATACTCTTCGGTCTTCTGTATAATCTGGCGCAGCGTATGGATGTGGTCTATGGTGCTAAAGCCTTTTCGGAAACCGGCTTGTTCGGGAGGCTGGAATTCATCAAACCTGCGTGCGAGACGATTCGTAATGACTCTCGAAAACAGCTTATACACATGACTCAAGAGCAAGATGGGCCTATAGTTCTTCAATAAGGTGTTATCGCCTTTTTTGAAGAAGAGCACCACCACGCTCTTGTGCCATGCCTCTGGCGTTATACCTTCAAGGATGACAGAATTAAATAACTTCTGGAGGACTAAAAGTACCGGTCTACCACCCGCTCTCAGAAGTTCGGTCGTAATTCCATCTTCACCTGGTGCCTTGTTGTTTTTAAGCTGTTTGAGGGCCATTCTAATCTCGTACAGGCTGACGTCCGGGATATCTTCGGTATAGTGTCGGACTAACTTGGCTCTGATGTCCTGAGCTGTGTTAGTAGCGGGCTTACGTGTCGAGGTGTATAACTGTCCATAGAAGTTCTCGTAAATGCTGTATAAAATATTATATTACTACACAAAAATCAGTAATAACAGAAGCTCAACTCATATTTTTCCCGGTTCGTAACAAAATTCGTCGTGAATGGCTATAAACATTTTACGACGCTAACTTCAGCAATGTGAGAAGAAATGCTTCGTTTAATTAGTCACGAATACAATTTCAGAATGTTGATGATGTTCAGAGCGTTTATACAGAATAATGCAGTATACAATCTTGGTACAAAATAGCGTATGCTCATAAACAATCAACAGAGCACGAATGAAAAATAACTAAATAAAATTACTCAGTGATCCATGTAAGATTTGTGTAAGCGCGTCCGATGCAATATATATAACTCTTAGAGTCAATTCACACAGAGCGGCAAAATTCTCTAGTAGTTTTTAAGTGCTGTTGGAATATCAACCTTATTCCATTTAGACAAAGCTGAAAATAGTATGCAACATTAAAATCTTACCTATAAAACAGGAGCGCGTGTTCGGACATCTTCGCCACGACTGCTCGCGCATGCTCGAGCATGCACGAGCATGCTCGCGTTGTCGCGGCAGTAGTGTTGTCAACTTTATTTTCTAGGGAATCGTACTTTTGAGTTGAAAAGATCGTAATTTGATATGAATACCCGAAAAATAAAGGATGCATACTTTATTTACAACGGTAATTATTAATTATCTATGTTAAATAGCCCTTACTGCTTATAAGTGTAATGTGATCATCCCAGGTAGAACATGCTACGTTTCATGTTTGGCACTAATAAAACCTGGGTGTCTTTCATTAAGGTTTGCCAAATGGTATCATTCCGGAGCCTGCGTGATGGAAGCTTTATTATTATTACAGTTTTGTTATATTAATTATTATACTTAGTATTTTATGTATATCATGATATAAAGTACTTTAGAGCTCGATCATTGATGAATTATTTATATAGGGTTCGTTATCTATAACAATATTATAAAGAAGGAAGATTTGATTGTATGTTTGTTTGCATTAAATAGGCTCCGCAACTACTGAACCAATTTGAAAAAATATTTCACTGTTGGAAAGCTACACTATCCTCGGATGACATAGGCTATGTTATATTTTCAAAAAAAATAGGGGTCCTTAATAAAACTATAATAATGTAACCCAAGTTGTAAAAAAATAACCTAAAATATTCTTTACAACGCGTGCGCTGCGTAAGCTATTACACCCGTGCAAAACCGGGGCAAGCCGCTAGTTTATAAAACTTTGATTTTATACACTTTTAAAAGTAAATTATTATGTATTACAATTATACTGAGTGATTGAGCAACTTGCAGAAAATAACCAAAGTGGTCAAGTTAGTTTTTTAGCGACTTTAGCAGGTCAGTCACCAAATTAGTATACTTTCTGTAACGTATTTTTTTCTACAAGTAGGTACGTCTCTTCAGCTGCATATATTGCGACACAGGCCAGTGTGTCTAAACGTTAAAAAATATTCTTACTCTTGATCTAAATGTACCTAAAATTTCACATTTACCGCAGGGCTATTTTTACCCTTCGGGGTACCTTAGATTCATTTGGAATTAAATGGTATCGACCATTTAATTCCAAAAATAAAGATTCATAAAAATTGGATCAACTAAATTGCTACCTACTAAATTACAAAAAATAAAAGTTAAAGGTCAATGAGATAGCACTAAAGCTGAATTTAAAAGCTCATTAATGTCAAGCTAATAGATAGAGTAATGCTAAATTTTCTATAAAACCCTTCTTTAAAATAGAAGAAAAATAATCAAGGAAGCCATCGCTCTTCTGTTCACTCAATGCTAATCAAACTTAACCTACTTTACGTTCCGTTCCACTCACACACAGACTCAACGTTTGACGCATCGCCGCGCCCGAGCTGACGAGCTACGGGTCTGAACGTAGAACTTGCATGGGCGCTACTACATTATGTAGGGTTATCACGTGTTTGCTACGAAAAATACAGTCATGATTCAGTAATCCAAAAATGGTCTCGTGACCTGCGCTGAGAGGTTTTCTTCATAAAAATTCACATGTGGATTTTTCCGCGTTTCTGTATAAAGAGTTTAGTATTTATCCGAAGTCTATCGTTTACGCTAGGTGAGATTGTGATATCGTGGTAGGTTAAGTACCACACTATTACTCTGGAATTTACTCATATAAATATGGTTTCAAAAACGCTTATAATATACCTGCTCAATACCAGTATATCATACCTATTATTAGTTTTATATTTAAGTCAGATAAAATTAGGTGCTGTTGCAGAATAATGGTAATCTTAGTATGCTCTTAAAATTAACATAAAGATCTCAAAAACTCTGGTTGGCGAAAGAAAGTGAGCCTTAAAATAATTATTATTACTACCTAAATGTTCGATACCATCTTTTTTAAAAGTTGGTACGTTACTATTTCAATCGTGATTTAGTGGCAACCCTAGCGACATAATGGAATTAATGCCACCACAGATTAAATACTAGCAACTATACATAGCGATCACGCTCGCTTTAAAGCGGTCATTTTTGAGCAATCCAATTGTTTCAGGTCTAGTTCTGCTTTAGTTTCGCTCTAAAACTTTTATTTAGACTGAAAATAACTTAGCGTCTTATTTATACGGTTAGCAATTAAACATTTTCTAGACTAGAATTTTTCTCAGATACAAATTTTTTCTTTCTATTAAGATCTTTATACAACAGGCTTTGCGTTACGAGAACCTCGCATAATTTTTCACTTTTTATAATAACTGCACCCTTTCAAGGGTACAAACTTGTAAAATTGTAGCCTAATGCAATTTGCACTGTGAGTTTACAAAAAATCCATAATGAAGACGTGTACGTATCGGTTATGAAAAAACCTAAAATTTTCTAGGTTCTAGACTCAACTATCATTTTGTTAATGTAAGTAAAAAAATTTATAAATCTTATAATTACGTGGTAGGTAGATTTATTTTATTTATTGCGTAAGCCATAATTTTTAAGTAGTCCTAATAATATTTTATTTGATAGGTATATTTTAGTTTAGCAATGTGATTAAGGTACAAGCTAATTAGTACACAATCTTGCAGTGGGTGTATCGATTCCAAGTCACCCCCTGAAATATTGTACACTTATTAGCTTGGACTCGTATATCACCAAGATATGTTTGCAAGGGGAAAACAAATACGTAAATCTTACGCATTAAGTTATTTAAGCCTTTTAAATGTATATAAATAAGTCAGTGTTAGAGTACTTGTTTTTATATAAATAGATTCACAATGTACCTAAATATATTACAACGCACTCGCTTTGTTAAATATACAAACATAAGTGTTAGATTTGTATCAAAACATTATTGACATAGACCTCTAAAAGGGCACTGATTTATCAAATGTATCTACACCCTGTTTGTGTAAAGGGTTTTATTTTGTAAAACAGCCGAATCCTATTGTGTTATTACATTGTAAAAATAATTTTGTGAAACAAAAGATGACTTAGTCTGCCATTTTTCTCGACAGGTTTGCTTTAATTCTTTCGATAATTATAGTAAAGGTAGTTTTGCGAATGATAATGTTTCTAGCTCAGCGGTTTAGAAAACGCAATGCGAAGGAGTTCATTAAACAATTACTTTACTCCACTTTGTTCGTCTGGGTGATATCACTTTGGTGAACAAAGTGGATTAGTTGAAAGTGAATGTCACTAAAAACGTTACATGCGTTTTAAAAATTATGTTTTTCTCAATATTTTTTTTAATTAGCAATTTTTCTAACGTAGTCATCTAAAGCTGTTGATTTTTGGCAATTTGGTAGTTCTTATAAATATTTGGGTATTTTACCAAATTATAACTTTTATTATTCGGAAATTTATGCAAGAAAATAAATTTCATTACAGAAAGAAGAGTCTTATTTACACATTTTCACGAAATATAATGTACATAAAAATGTTTATTATTAAAATTAGTGAGTAATAATAGTAAAAAAGCAATAATTAGGTGATAAATATTAATAATGGTAGTGAAATGTGTATAGAAATAAAAGGTTTAAGTTTGAAACTCTTGTTACGATGTTGTGGAATAAAGTATTTAATTAGATTACTTTATGATATTATCAGTAAATAAATTAAACGTCCAGATAGAGTTGTTTTATTTGCCTCTATATCATATAATCATTCCAGGGGGTCTATTAAAGTCGCCTTTGCATTAGCGTTAACGCCTCACGCTAACTCGAAAATGTATGAGTATGACATTGCCTGCGGAAAACTATTCCGCAGCTAATGTCATAGCTAATGTCATTCTCATACATTTTGGAGTTAGTGTGATGCGTTAACGCTAATGGAAAGGCATCTTTGCTAGACCCCCTAGTTAGATATTATAGGCTTTATAGACGCACTTTGGTGGCTATTAAAACCCCTCTAAGTATCCCTATATGGTAAAAATAATCTTGTATCGTTTCTAATTAAAAAGGGTTAAATTAACTTCAATCGCTCTAGTTTCATACTTAGAAGAAATTGGGTGATAATTATAAAAAAAAACCAGTTATTTTGTTTTTAAAACCTAACTACTGAACCGATTTTGATAAAATTACTAATCTGAAAGAAGTCTATCAATTCAAATAATTATAAAAAAAAAAATTGTTTTTACAACGATGGAGTTCTGAGGCAACAAACGAACGGAGAACCTCCTTATTTGGAAGTCGGTTGAAAATAAATTCAGATCGTCAAAAGCATACCAACATCAATTATTATGAATACGTTAACTCATAAAACATTCCTTTTTCGAGAACTGCGTGAGGCCATCCAGTTTTAAGCATGTTCACTTCAAAAAAGTCTGTTAAAGCGCAACTTGGCGTCTAATCAACCGTGATTTACACTCCAATACGCTTGTTTACACTCGATTGAGTGTATATGAGAGTGTATTTTAAAGTGTACACCATGTTTTATTGCGCCGTGTGTTATGTTTGTGGATGAGGGCTTTTAAGAAGAGCTATACCTATTTATTTATGGCTGACAGCATGGCGGTTTAAAATAAAATAGTATTTTTTTATAAATAAACAGGCTTTTTATTGAAAAGAAAGATAGTTATGATGTAGACAATATACTCATCATCATCATCATCTTTGCCTTTTCCCATTTAATTTTGTTATTAGGGTCGGCTCCCAATCTAACCTGTAGCGGCAAGCTACCAGAACTACACGAGCGCCTGCCATCTGACCTCGCAACCCATAAGGGATCAGTAACAGGGATGGTCAGACCTGGAGTCAGATTTTATCAAGCATCTGACTACCCGTGACGCTTGCCATAGATATTCTTATGACAACCGGGGCCGACGGGTTAACGTGCTCTCCGAGGCACGGAGCGATGGCATCGAAAACTGCACATAACTTACTAGATAGGCCGAGGATCGAACCCGGTGTCGTAAGATTGTGAAGCACACATACTACCGTTCGGCCACCATTGCTATCTGATGTAGATAACATATTACAAGCCAAAAAATAATTGGATAGGTCAGTTAAGTCAACTTCAATCGCCATAACTCAAACACGATAGCAATATATTTTATTGTTTGATAAGCTTACGCTTGACCATTATTTCACCTGATGGTAAGTGATAATGTGGTCCAGCATGTAACGCGCTTGCCTGATACCTGTTCAGTCTAGATTTGAAGACTACAAGATTGTAGTTTTTGGGAAATACAGACGCTGGCAAAGCGTTCCACTCTTTGGCTGCTCCCATGATAAACGTGGAATCAAATCGATATAATATTTTTGACAGTTATTTTGATTTAAAAATCAAACCGCAGAAGCGATTTTGATGAATTATCTTCTATTGCAACTGGTTTCCTACAAAGTCGAAAAAGTTTTCGATCGCAACTGGTTATGAAATTGCTATTTCGTACGCGGCCGAAGCGAAATTTGTACGGGACTAATCTGAAAGTTCTTCTATGGACGGACACTTTGACACGTAAACAACAATAGTATTTCCTCCTGGTTATAACCTGGATCTTTTCAAGTCAAGAGTGAATGGGTATCTCATGGGCAAATGTGCTCCACCTTAGACAACTCCGTCGCTTACCATCAGGTGAGATGTTGTCAAACGTGTGCCCATAAAAACTATCTAATTAGCTCAGAACCAGATAAAAATAAGTGCAACACTACCAAAGATTTACCAGACAGCCTGTACGAGATTATAATGGCCCTCAAACAGCTTAAAAACAACAAGGCGCTTGGTGAAGACAGAGTTGCGACCGACCTTCTGAGAGCGGATGGTATTAGACCGGTAGGTAAGTACCTACTTATTTATGGTTATTTCCATTGGGTTAATTTGATAGTAATAATATATCGTTTCAAATGAAGAAAAAACAAATAAGTGAATAAACGTTAAAGTTCTGAAGTTACAAACATAAAAAAATAAACACACAACCGTATTGAAAACCACCTCCTAGTTTTTTGAAATCAGTTAAAATAATAATCATCAAAATCGGTTTAACAATCGCATAACATATACTCTTTTTACTGGCTTGTTGGATTAGGTTTGGTTTTTGTTGTATTATGCAGCGGCATCATTGCTATCATCATCATCGTTATCACCATCATCATCAGCCTGAAGAGGTCCACTGCTGAACACACGCCTCCCACAAAGAGCGCCACTTTGAGCGGCTGCTTGCCTCCTACATCCATCGGCTCTCCGTGGTTCTGACCAGGTCATCGGTCCACCTAGTGGGGGCCTACGCTGCGTCTTCCGGTTCGTAGTTGCCAATCGAGAACCTTTCTTCCCCATTGGTTGTCAGTTCTACAAGCGATGTGGCTTGGCCACTGCTACTTCAACTTGCTAATTCTGAAAGCTATATCGTTAAATTTATGCAGCTTATTATAGATTTATTCCTTCTAAAGGGTGCAATTGAATTCGTTAGCATAAACTGAATACACGATGGCACATCATTTAGTGGTGATTATTACGGAATGAAGACTCCAAAAAAAAAATTGTTATTGAAAATTAATGTAGATTGCTTCAGCGCTTAACGTCATCATCATCAGCCTGTAGACGTCCACTGCTGAACATATGCAGCTAACGTAGTTGGCACCGATGATTTTGATACTTTTAAAAGTTTTTTTAGATATGTTTGTAATAATTGAAAACAGTAATACTACTTAATTATTTTAATTTAGTTTGATTAAGTCAGTTATCCCTTTTAAACCACAAAAACTTTATTTAGCTTCTTTTTTTGGAGTCATTATCAAATCAATGCATTCGATTTCATAAATATTGGTGCACAAGTGACCGCTGCGCTGTCAGGAGTAGGTACGTAGTTTCAAACGATGCTAATGAATTAAATTACAGGCAGTATATACGTTACTCCATTTTTTAAAGCTACGATAAAAAAAGGACGGTCAGTTTTTTTTTTTTTTTTTAATTTATTTGAAGGGCTTTGTCGCTTAGCGACCACATCGCCCTGTGAGAAAATTCAAAACATTAATACATATACTTTTAGTCCTTATCTAGGCCCAACGATAACAATTTAAACAGAATTTTTGCATGGGCTGACGCAGGCTCCACCAAAATACTATTGCATTTACCGACATTCATATCTCTTGCAGCACCAAACTGCGTACGTCTAAACGCTGCGTTCCGGACACACTCCAAAAGAACATGTTGTACATCTTCTATAACACCACAGTCATCACAATTTTGCATTACCTTATACTTACTCGCCAAAGACCTTCCTAATGTATGTAGGGGTCAGTAAACTCTCCTTTTATCAAAGTTTAACAACCTCCAAAAGCCCTGCCTCTGAAAACACATACCCATTAAAGGATTAGATTACCATAAATACCATTCCGATATGCAAATACGCTTAAACCTGGGTTATTTTAAATTACTTGCTGGACGAACAAACCAGGTTTATTCGGTTTTTGTAATTGGTAAATAGTATTTTTTGTATGTTACTAGGTGGTAGGCCTTTCTGCAAAGTTCGTTTAGGTGGGTACCACCGCTTTGCCAGTTATTCTGCCGCAAAGCAGTAGTGTGCAAGCACTGTGTTCCAGTTGTAGCTACAATGTAGCTAGTGAAATTACTGGGCAAATGAGACTTTATGATCTGATCACACAGTCTAGTAATCTTATTACTATCCTGTGTGAAGTCTCAGGATGACGTGCACAGTGCAGTGTCACGCAAAATTACATTGATTTAGAGTTCTGAGTGATACTGCAGTCTGTTATGGGCAGCCGTGTCGCTTAACATCAGGCCAACGACTGGCCTGTCACGTCACTCTTTTACATAAAAAAAGCTTATCATTAGCATAATACGTTCCCACGGCTGAGACATGGGCCTTCTCTCACAGCGAGATAGTGAAAACCATAATCCACCACGTTATCAAAGTGCGGGATGATGAATTACACATACGTTCTTGAATTTTGTGATTCTTAAACATGCCAGTTTCCTCGCGATGTATTCCTTCACCGTTAAAAGAGCGAGTAAAAATTCCGCACGTGAAATTACTTGGCAAATGAGACTTAAGAACTGATCTCACAGTCTAGAAATCTTTTTTAGACTGTGTGATGTCCCAAGATGAAGTGCGCAGTGTGCAGTGTCACGCGAAACTTTCATTTAGAGTTCCGAGTGACACTGCAATCTCTAATGGGCAGCCGTGACGGTTAACACCAGGCGAACGACTAGCTCGTCACGTCATTCGTTTATATAAAATGTAACATGTTTAAAGCATGGGCATACGTATGACAACAACTCACCTGATGGTAAGTGACGAAGTTTTCTAAGGTGGAGCACGTTTGACTATCAGGTGTCCATTCACTCCTGAATTGAAAAGACCCAGGTTATACCCAGGAGGAAACACTGTTGCTGGAAGAGCATTCCATTCCTTGGCCATTCGGACTATGAATGACTCAGCAAAGTGCTTAGTGCGGACTTGTGGTACACTAACGACGTAAGGATAAGAAGAATCACCAAGCCTTGTAGTTCTATGTGTAAGTGAAATTCAAATAGTGGCTGCAAAGCTTTGGAGTCGATATTCGTTCAAATATTTGCATGATCTCAATGAATACTCGTCGCAGACGTTTTAATATCAAGTAGGATCTCATTTCTAATAATTTGCTGTTCAGATAATACATTCATTAGTTCTGTCAGTATACCTAGTACAAAATTAGTTCAGTTTGGAATAAAAGGTCTTTTGGGGATCCATACAAAATTAGAAATGAAAATAATTGCAAAAGAACGAAAAACGTAACAGAGTTAGACATGTTTAGTAACATAATGTTTTGTAAACGAATCAATCATTAAAAACGAACTCAGTTAAACTATAAAGACATTAATTGATAAAGCATAAACGTTTTTTGACATTTTTTTAATTCATTCTATTAGTTAGTTTGGTAACAGAAGTACCTATAGGTTAACGTATCAAATATTGTTTTTAAGTAGTAAATATCTCGATGAGAAATGTAGTTGTATTCTTAAGATTAAGAAAAACAAAAAAAAGAAAAAAGAAAAAAAAAGTAAGAGATTAAGTAAATTATGTTCGGTTAATAAGAAATCTTTGCTCATTTCAATGTAGTGGCAGATTTGCGAGAGGAAACTCGTAACATTTACTTTTTGGGTGATGTTAAAAAGCGATAAGGACTAACTTTGCTTGACGGAATGTGATATTAAAAAACTTTAACAGCCACATGTTGAGAGGAAGTCTTCCGATTTTTTCTGAAATTTACGCACAGGATATTAACTGTTATGAGCTCGTTTGCAAAAATAAAAATAAAAATGATAAGTGCCAAGAATAGCATCATCATCATCATCATCATCATTAACAGCCTGAAGACGTCCACTGCTGAACATAGGCCTCCCCCAGAGCACGCCACCTTCAGCGGCTGCTCGCCTCCTGCATCCATCGGCTCCCCGCGGCTTTCACCAGGTCGTCGGTCCACCGAGTGGGGGCCGGCCTACGCTGCGTCTTCCGGTTCGTGGTCGCCACTCGAGAACCTTTCTTCCCCATCGGTTGTCAGTTCTACGAGCGATGTGGCCTGCCCATTGCCACTTCAACTTACTAACTCTAAGAGCTTTATTGGTCACTTTAGTTCTCCTGCGGATCTCCTCGTTCCGGAGCTTATCCCGCAGGGAAACACCGAGCATAGCTCGCTCCATAGCTCGCTGCGCGACTTTGAGCTTACTAATGAGGCCAACAGTAAGAGACCATGTCTCAGTTCCATAAGTCATCACTGGCAACACACACTGATTGAAAACTTTCGTTTAGTTAAGAATAGCATATTTGCAATAAAACACTTTGATTTGATTTGATTTGATTTGAACAGAAGTTAGATCATCGCCACTAGGTGGTAGGACTTTTCTGCAAAGTTCGTCTAGGTAGGTACCACCGCTTTGCCAGTTATTCTGCCGCCAAGCAGTAGAGTGCAAGCACTACTGTGTTCCGGTTTGAAGGGCATTGTAGCTAGTGAAATTACTGGGCATATGAGACTTTATGATCTGATCACACAGTCTAGTAATCTGATTACTAGACTGTGTGATGTCTCAGGATGACGTGCGCAGTGCAATGTCACGCGAAACTTTATTGTTTTAAAATTCCGAGTGACACTGCAACTGTTATGGGCAGCCGTGTCGCTTAACACCAGGTGAACGACTAGCTCGACACGTCATTCAATCGCATAAAAAAAAAAGAAAAAAAAACTAGTCGTCGGGTTTTTTGTCGTTTAGAAACTGTTCAATTGCTTTAAATTATATTACTGTTTTTTAATGCAATTTTGTTCGTAGATTAATTTGTAAAGGAAAAATTTGAATCACAAACGGGACTTGAACCCGCATCCATCCGTCCCTAAAGCCAGGACAGACCGTGACAAGTGGTCTCGTGTCCGAATATATCCTTCACCTTTTACAACCAACTTCGGGGTCCCGTTTGTGATTCAAATTTTTCCTTTACAAATTAATCTGTAGATTACGCTAAGCAGGCGATACTGCTAAAAAAATCATAAATATTAATTTTATTCATGTTTCTTACTTTGGTAGGTAATAATATATAGATGACATCGGTGTATCTACTAGAGGCTAAGAGAATTTATCCATTTGGTTTTTAGTTTATCTGAGCCTGGGTAAGTCTACCTTTTGGCATGTAAAAGCATGACACAGCGAAATGTTCAGATACTTCGTCTTACATAAGACCTTTAGTAAATTCTTCGGAAAATCTCCTTTACATGCATGGTAGCCTGGTAGATAGATAGTTCGATATAAGGGCTCTTCCACACAGAATCCTTCTCCAGCTTCCAATACATTTTTTTATAACTAGATAGGCCCGCAATCTCACCTGATGGGAAGTGACGATGCGATCTACGATGGTACATGCTTGCCTAGAAGATACCTATCGTTTGTTGACGGCCTACGTAGATTCAAGTCAATTGGCACAAGCCAAGTGCTGCCGTACCAAATTAGCCAGGTCTATACAAATAGAAGCACAGCTAACAATCTTAGTATGCTTGCGTTCAACACTTCCATTCAACTAAAATAGTGATTAGCAGTTAGTTAGCCTAGCATGCTGCACGCGCTATTGAGCAAGTGCAAGTAGGAGGGTTTCAGAGAGAGTGAATAAAAAGGAGCTGCACTTCACATTGCAAAATGATTGGTTTTTTGCTATGTGGACATCTGCCGCAGAATATGTAGCAATGGCAGTTACATCAACGCCACCAGTTACCGATCTAGCAGGACAGCTCACGGAGATGACCCTACAACTTCGAACATTACGCCAAGAGATTAATGAGATACGAGGACGCAGCAGAGAGCGTAATACCTGGAACACAGACCGTGCGAGATCGTACTCAAGATCACAATCTAGAGGACCACGTAGGACCCCAAATAGTCCGAACTGGCTCTGCAGATTCCACTACCGATACAGAAACAGTGCGAGGTCGTGTGAAGCACCGTGTAATTGGAAGCAGCCGGGCAAGCAGCAGGGTGCCACGGGAAGCTCAGGTACGCCAGGGTATGCAGGCAACCAGGGAAACTAAATGCCGTGCAGTCAGCTACGGTGGGATACTGCATGGATACGGCCGAAAACCATCGTTTGTGCGTGACGGATCAGAGGACCAGGACCCGTTTTCTGGTAGATACAGGTGCTAATGTTTCGGTACTTCCGGTGAGTCATTTTAAATGTGAGTGTGCTGTCAGTGATTATAAACTTTTCGCAGCAAACAATACTGAAATTAAAACTTACGGTGTCAGAACTCTAGAATTAAATTTAGGATTACGCAGATCGTTAAAATGGACCTTTATAGTATGCGATGTGAAACAGGCCATTTTAGGTGCCGATTTTATACAACATTATAAGTTAGTAGTAGATTTATACAATAAGAGGCTTATAGATAGCATAACGAATTTGCGCGCGGATGGGTCTATCATACGGTACGACGGAGCTTCTATTAAGAGCATACAAAGTAATAATCCGTATCGCGAGATCTTAGAAGAATTTTCAGAAATTACTAAACCGATTGCGTTTAGGGAAACGACGGATCATTCTGTGTATCACCACATAATTACCACCGGTCCACCGGTATGTGCGCGTCCAAGGCCACTACCACCGGATCGGTATATTAAAGTTAAGGATGAATTTCAGAAAATGCAAGAACTGGGCATTTGTAGGCCAGGTCAGGGTGAATGGGCTAGTCCACTCCATGTGGTACCCAAGAAAGACGGACAATTACGACCTTGTGGAGATTATAGAGCACTTAATGCTATAACGAAACCAGATAGGTACCCCATACCAAGGTTGCAGGATTTTGCCTACATTTTACCAAACCGGAAGTGTTACTCACGACTAGATTTAAATAGGGCTTATCACAATATAGCCGTCGCACCAGAGGATATTGAAAAGACAGGTATTGCTACACCTTTTGGTTTATTCGAATTTCCACGGATGAGTTTCGGATTACGTAATGCAGCGCAAACATTCCAAAGATTCATGGACCACCACGTATTAAAAGGTCTCGAGCGTATAGACAGCGTCAACGGTGAATCTTCACTCTTTTGCTATATCGATGATATTTTAATAGCTTCCCAAAATGAAACTGTGCATAGAGAACATGTAAGAAAACTGTGTAAAAGATTTGACGAGTTAGGTATTACTATCAATATCAGCAAGTGTGCTTTTGGTCAGACAGAAATGGAATTTTTAGGCTATTTAGTATCAGAACAAGGTATTACACCGTTACCAGAAAAAGTAAAGGCTATTACAGACTATCCGAGGCCAGAAACAGTAGAACAACTACGACGTTTTTTGGGAATGATTAACTTTTACAGGTCTCATCTCCCACACGCCGTGACATACCAGGAAGAACTTAACAGGTACTTGCATAACTCCAAAAAGAAGGACAAAACGCAGATATGCTGGAACGAGAAAAGCATCGAAGCTTTTGAGCAGTGTAAGGTAAGCCTTAATAGCGCCGCTACATTGTCTCACCCTAGCGTAGACGCTGCTTTAGCTCTCATGACTGACGCGTCGGACACGTGCGTCGGCGCCGTCCTGCAGCAGAAATTGGATGGAAAATGGTTACCATTAGGATATTTTTCTAAAAAATTATCTGATTCTCAGCAAAAATATAGTACATACGATAAGGAATTAACTGCAATATACATGGCTATGATACATTTTAGGAACATGATTGAAGGGAGACAATTAACAATTTTTACAGACCACAAACCATTAATCTATGCATTTACAAAGATAGGTACGGACAAAGAGATTTCCAGGAGGACCCGTCAACTGTTGTACATCAGCGAATTTACTAGCGACATACACATCAACGGCTCAGATAACACAGTGGCAGACGCGTTATCGCGCGTTGAGTCTATTATGTGTCCCTCAGCAATAGATTACGACGAAATGGCGCAAGCGCAGGAAGCCGAGCATCAGGTTACACCGGACTCGAACAGTAGGTTGGTATTCAAACACATTGTTTTACCTAACACTAATAAGCGAATATTTTGCGAAGTTTCTACAGGTAACGCCAGACCATTTTTACCGGAAAAGTTCAGGAAAATAGCTTTTAACAGTATACATAACATTAGTCATCCAGGTACCCGCACTATGCGGAAGATGGTTACACAAAGATTTTTTTGGCCAGGAATGAACAAAGACGTCAGCACAAGGACTAGGAGCTGCATAGCATGCCAAAAAACAAAGGTCAATCGACACACAATTTCAGATCTATCTAGTTTTCCCCCGTGTACCAGATTCGAGCACATACATACAGACATAGTAGGACCTTTGCCCACGTCACGACATGGACATCGATACATAGTAACTATTATGGACCGTTTCACGCGTTGGCCAGAAGCTATTCCAGTCTCAGATATATCAGCTGATACGGTTTCCAGATTAATTTTTAACGATTGGATTTGTAGATTTGGATGTCCTAGTAGAATAACAACAGACCAAGGTAGACAATTTGAAAGCGATCTTTTTAACGAATTAATGAAGTTATTAGGCGTACAAAGGATTCAAACCACAGCATACCACCCACAAAGTAATGGTTTAATTGAAAGGTGGCATCGCTCGATGAAAAATGCGTTAACAGCTCGATTAATAGGCAGTAAGGACTGGGTAGACGAGTTACCAGCGGTCATGTTAGGGTTAAGAGCTTCATCCAGGACAGATACGGGGCTATGTGTGGCTGAAATGATTTATGGAGAAACGATTAGACTACCAGGTGATTTCTTTCATACAGAGAGTATACAGAGTAGCGACCAGCATGTCTTCATAAAACAACTACGTCAAACAATAGGTAAGCTTCGACCGCAATCACGAGCGCTAAGCGATTCGAAAAAAATATTTGTAAGTAAAGATTTAAGGTCGTGTACGCACGTGTTTATTCGGAATGATACATTGAAAAAATCGCTATGTCCTACCTACGATGGCCCCTACCGCGTCTTAGGTAGGCAGGATAAGATTTTTAGAATAAGTTTACCAGACAGAGAAATTTATGTGTCTATAGATAGGCTAAAACCGGCCTATATGTTACAGGAGGCTGACAAAAGCACAGAGAATATGACACGTAATGAACCTGATAGGAAAAGTGCCAAAGTGCCTATACTGTTAACGGCACCAATGAATTTAACCCGCACTACGCATAGCGGCAGGCAAGTTAAGCCACCAGTGCGATTTTTGGTATAGGTATAACATAATTAAGCTACGTAGAATATGAAACTGTAAACATTATTGCAAAATCACTGTTAAAATGTTTGTCAATTTTGGTAAATTCAATTCATTCTATTTGCAGACACACTCAAAAGTACTTACCTATTTGTAAATTTTAATAATAATAATTGAGTGATAAGTTTTAACACATTTTATGCCAATCATGGGTATCAACGGTTCCAAGAACGAAGAAATAATCATAGCTCAACAAGGTGCTAACAATGCTGATAGAGTAGGAGATATGGAGAAGAAGCTGGAAACTGTCGGCATGGTGGTTATTGCAGTGACCGCATGCCTGCTGATTTTGTTATGTTGTGTTTTCAGTAAACATTGCCGCAGAGGTACCAAGAAGTGGTTCCGTAAGGAACTAGCGTCGGTGTGTCCGGTACCCGCGGGAGCGGCTGCAGCTACTACCCCCGCGACCGTTTTTCAAAATCCGTGTTAGGATTTATCAGTGTTAGTTAAACTAGTGATTTTGCATAATGGCGTTAGAATAATAAAATAGTGTGTTCGATTAAAATAGTGCCGTAGATAAGAATGATAAATTAGTGCGTCAGATAACGTGTATTAATGTTTAATTGGGGATATAATAGGGATTAATTAGGAAGGTATTTAGGTATAATATAGCGCGGATGTAACTAAAACAAACAGATTAATAATTAGTAAGTGTATCAGAATTTATGGAACAATGTAAACGTGAATTGACATATTGTGGTGACAAAATACACATTAATTTACAGTTAATTGTATAAGGGAACTTAACTGAAATCATTCGTAATCTCATAATTTCATTTTAAGATTCAACTTTGTTACAATGGAAACGATGTAACGTGATAGCTCGATAATAGATGGTCGCGTAGGTATTGCGTCATCCATGCCTGCGAGCAACCATGTACCTAGGTAGGCAACCCTTTCTGCAACGCGGCACATTCCTGTGTGCCTTGTGCGCTTTTGTTAGGCACTTATAATATTGTAATGTTTTAGGATGTGATTTTCATTTTTTTTTTGTAAGAGGGGGATGATTGTGGAGGCACACGTCGCAGGCAAATGCAAGGCATGCAGTTTTAGCATAGACACCCCGCTCGCGACGTGCGCGTGGCAGTCACCTCGCCTCCCCGTACGGAGTCATACTTATGTAAAGAGTTTTCCCGCGCAAATAAATTCGGTTCACGTATCCCGGATTTCATTCCAAAATTCCGAGTTGACCTACTAGGAAGTAGATTCATCAGTCATAACCAACACTCATTATGGTTCGTTTTGTGTACTTACAATAAAATAGATAAAGATATCACTCACTCGCTTCTTGCACTCTTATTTCTCGTTTGTTTGATCCAGCCTTTACACCATACACTTGAGAGTATTGTTTTATGAGCCAGTCAGGTAATGTTCTTGGTGATTTAGGATACCATTAATCTGCCAGAAGCAGACGTTGGTATAACTACCTAATGGACGGCCCTGCACTCAAAATTGTCTGAAAGAATAATACACATAAGAATGCTTAAAGTTTTACGGATATTAAATAATTGTACAATTGACGCCCAACGCGGAGCCATCCACGTTGGATACCAAATATACCATTTTTAAATTTTACAAAGTTCTAAAAGTTATTTTTTTTACATATTGCCTACAGTAGCTGCAATGTTTTTCATTTTGATTTATACTTTAAAATTATAACATTAATAACATATTTGTTTGTTCTAATAATTAGAAATACGAATATTCTTGAAAGGAAAATGAAATAAGATGAGATTTTTTAATATTCCTAAAATATAACATCATACAATTTGAGGAAGTAAATTTCGTATGGAATCAACAAACACCGAAAAGAAAGAATATTGACTCGCGGAATAAATAGTAGTTTAACTAAATACCTGGAGTTTTGGCGGGAACGCGGAAAAGTTCACGTCGGTGCATTGTATTATTTTACAAAACTTATGCTTTTTCCAGTGTTAATGTTTAAAATTGGTGGTGTTTTACGCATTAAGTGCTGAATTACGAGCATGAGTGTGGGCAAGTGATATAATGTAGTGAAACGTGGTTTTTCGTGTTGCTTCCAAAATTCCATAGAAGCCTCTAGTAAAGTTGCCACCACTTTACTAGGGCATGCCTTAGACTGGATTATGACTTAGACTAGACTATGACTACCCTGACTGTGACTATGACTTGACTTTGAGTGAAAATTTCCATAATACGATGAAAAATTACAAAACTTGACACTGGAAAAAAAATAAAAAAAAAACTAAATACCTGACAACCACCATCTAATACCACCACGACAAAAAACCAATAAAATAACTGATTCAAAACCCAAGTTCATTAACCTCACTCTGAAAGTTACCCGTGAGCCAAACCTATAAAAACTTTTTTTTATTCTAAGGTTCCAAATTTAGAGTTGAAGTCTAGACGACTTACTTTATCGGCACGAAAGCGCAAAAATAATCGTGATTTCTGAAAAATACATAAAGTTCTATAAAATGTTTTCTGATCATTTTAAAAATGGTACCTACGTGGTAAGTGGTAACTTAGCTATTATGTGGGGATAGATTATATATTTTTTGTTTCGCAATATTATAGAAGGCAAGTTAGGTAAGTTCAAAATACTGTGGCTATTTCTAAGCAAATAGGTGACGTGACCTTTCTCTAGAAACAATTAGATCACCTAACAATACAAAAAACTGTACCAAACTGACCGTAAAATAAAAAACATCTTTATAGTTTGAAACCTAATAAACATACAACTGAAAATAACAAAAATAAGCCACTGCCTATTTTTAGGAAAACTGGAAGTATATTTTGTGTCATTGCGTGCTGGTGAACTTGGGGATGTTTTCCATTATTCGCGTCGTTCGCAACAAAGTAGGTTTTATATCTGAATACATTTCTGTAGAACGGTCCCTCGCAACCAGTTCTACGCTTATCGAGCACGGCTTAGGGTGCCATTTTATTTTCGTTTTATAATTTTCGCGTCACATTGTAAATAATAAAAATATGTGTGAGAATAACGCTTCTAAGGAGTTCGATCATTCAGCTTATTTATTCTCGTTATGTGAAACTCTTTGGTGGAATTCTTACAACTGGCGCTATACAACGAAGGATGTGGTAAAATAGGTACTTAGGTGAGAGTACCTATGAATAACGCTTCTCTTTTTGGTCTAACTGTTTGTAGATAAATATTGAAACAGTATGTTGTTTTAAAATCAAGCACACTTTTCCTAAATGTTTATTTAAAGAAGAAAGATAATAAGAAAAATATAAAAGCATATTCGTTGAAATTATGTGTAAAATTGCTTTTTGCTGGTTAGTAGATAGGTAATTTAAATAAATACTCGTAGAAAATCTTAAGACAATTCACATTTAATATTTATGTGAGATATTGAAACAAGTGCTTAATAAAATATCTAATGTTGAACCTTTAGGTACGCACTTTTCAATTTTTCGTAGGAAGCTACAAGAAAATTTAAGATAAAATACATCACACTGGTACTAGAAAACTTGGGTATGTCCATCCATCCAGGTTTGGCAGCATTTTTTAAATGGGTACACAATTTAATAGTTATGATAATGAAACATAACCCAATTTAATATTTAGATTAAAAGATATATTGAAAAATAAAATATTCTGAAAACTGAACACAAAAATGATGTCATCTAAATAATTTAGTCACTCCTGTTTTATCACAAACTTGAGAATATTATCTACTATTTTGTATAATATATGCTATGGCCCAAATTTAGTTTTGGGATAGCAAGAATGCGTTATGTGCCCTAAGGCTTTATGGCGTTAATTTTATAAGAGAGTGGACTGTATTTTTTATCGTTAGGCGACTGGTTACAACAAATGGTATCACAACTACGACGAGCAAATGCTTAGGACTAGGATAAAGGAATTCCACGCACCTTCGCTCCACATAGGTACTCCTGGGAAGGTCCAGAGCGTCCTGGATTGTCCAGTATCACTGGTCGATCGCCGATGAGGTCCGATTGCTAACCACTGTCCAGAATTGTCTATATTTTGGTGCACCAACACTAATCAACTTGTTTTAGGATTTTAACACGTACTTAGAATTGCGGTAATGTACACAGGGCGCGTGCGCATATATTATCGTGCGCAGATCCTTCCCTTGCGACGGTTCAAGGGTGACAGTTGACACCGAGCGCATCAGCTAGGTGTCGCGCGTGGTTGGCGAATTTGGAGGGAGGGAAAAGGACGCAATATACTCATCAAGCTAATGATACCATGTCAATGTAATTTGAATGAGAAATATATGCCTATACGGCGCCAACATCCCCCCGGCCTTAAAGGGTTGCCTTTAAGAAACCAAAATGCGTATAAAATATCGTATGTTACTATATCAAATAGTATGCGGTGCGGTGTAAAGTATAAAAGTTATGTAGAATAGTATGCGGTGCGGTGTAGACTATATAATCTATATAAAATAGTATGCGGTTAAATATAAGCGGGAAAATATTTTGCGGGTGAATATGTGTGTGCGGTACTTAATATTATGCGGTTCAATATAATTATAATACGCGGTAATTTATTTAATTTAACTTAAATTAAAATATAAGCTAGGAAATTATGCTATAAGAAATTATTGATTAGGTAAGGGACATAATTTAACTACCGGGCGAAGGTAGCTTCCCTTTGAAGTCTTTATCGCGCAAACTCGAGTAGTGCCATCCTTAGACGGAAATACCTCTTTCACAATGCCCAAAGGCCAAGCAAAGGGGGGAGCATTGTCAGTCTTGACAATGACAACCGTTCCCTCTTGTATGGGAACAGAAGGAACATTCCACTTAGCTCGCGATTGCAGCTGGTGCAAATATTCAGCGCGCCAGCGCTTCCAGAAGGACTGTACCATTCCATCAAGCAGGCTATGTCTTTGACGTAAGTCTATCGAGCTAACCTCGGGCGCGGGAACTGAAGAAAGCGGCATAGTTTGCAAAAAATGCGCAGGCGTAAGAGCAGAGGGCTCTGCGGGGTCACTACTCATGGCGACAAGCGGGCGTGAATTTATAAGTGCTTCTATCTGTGTGAGAACAGTGAGAAGCTCCTCGTACGAAACGATTTGTTGACCTATGACCTTAAAAAGTATGGTTTTGATAATCTTCACCATACTCTCCCAACAACCACCCCAGTGTGGTGAAATAGGAGGAATGAACTTCCAATCTATGCGATTCTCAGAAAATTCAAGCTCCAGGTGAGGCCGTAGTTCGTCCAAAAATGTATATAGGTCGCGGAGATACGAACGTGCTCCAACGAAACAAGTGCCGTTATCAGAGTACATACATTTTATAGGGCCACGTCGTGACAGAAAGCGTTTAAACGCATTGAGGAAGCTGACTGTACTCAGGTCTGTAGCTATCTCAATGTGAGTGGCGCGGATTGTAAGACACGTGAAGATGCATAGCCATGCTTTACGGCTCTTCACCCCCCGACCACGAACGGGTGTGTACAACAATGGGCCAGCATAGTCGCACCCCACGTGGGTAAAAGCTTTATCTACTTGATTGACGCGGTGACTAGGTAGATCGGCCATAAGCGGGAACAACGGAGAAGGTTTCGATCGGAAACAAACGTTACATTTATGAATGCGGTTGCGTATAATGCGCCTTGCAGCTAAGATCCAAAATCTTTGTCTTAATAAAGACATCAGAAGCTCAGGTCCAGCATGCAAGTGCTTGCGGTGATAGTAGTCTACTATCAAGTCAAGTACATGGTCGTGGCGCGGTAGAAGGCACGGATGCTTATGCGTATATTCCTCGGCGGAATTCGACAAGCGACCTCCAACGCGAATAAGACCATCACTATCAATAAACGGCCGAAGTTTATTTAAAGCGGGTGAACAAGGTTCATTTTTTAAAAGATTAGATTTATCGTGCGAGAAATAAATATTTTGCACGGCGCGAATTAACTCAATTTCTGCATAATCTAAGTCTGCGGCGGATACAGAACTACCACGAGGTAATTTTTTCATAAAGCGGTAAACATAAACAATGGCACGTAACAATTTAGAATACGACGAGTGTCGTTGCGCGAGCGCGTAAAGCGGGGAGTCCTCAGGACTAGTCGTGAGGACATGTACCTGAGACCGTTGTTCAGGCACATCTGCGTAATCATTATTATCGATTTTAACTATAGGCCATTCACTAGGATCGCGCGTGATCCAGGAAGGTCCAGTATACCATAACGGATGGTCAACTAACTTGTCCGGGGTGAGACCACGTGACAAGCAGTCCGCGGGATTATTTGAGCCAGAAACATGAAAGTATCGACTCGCGGGAATATTATCTGTTAATTTTACAACTCGATTGGCGACAAAGGTCTGCCAACGATGCGGAGACGCTTCTATCCAACAAAGAACGACTTTGGAATCGCTGAAGGCGTAGACATCCCTGACGGGATAATGCGGTTTAACAATGTCTATAACCTTGCGAAGTAACTGTGACAACAATACCGCAGCGCAGAGTTGCAATCGTGCAACAGAAACTACTTTTACTGGTGACACTTTAGACTTCGCGCATACGAGTTGTACAGTATACTCGGAACCTACGCGGATTTGCATGTATACAACGGCACCGTAGGCTCGCTCGCTCGCGTCAGCAAAGCCGATAACATTGACATCACAATCCTGCACAATACCCAGATGTCGTGGGATGCGCAGTTGGTTGAGCGCGGGCAGCTCAGCACAAAACTGCACCCAGCAGTTGACAATATGTCGAGGAGGCTCAGCATCCCAGTCGCACTTTGACAACCAAAGCTCTTTGATAAGAAGCTTGGCGTACAAAATGACGGGAGCTGCAAAACCCATGATGTCCCACAGACGTGCTATCGCGGACAACATCGTGCGTTTAGTGCACTTGTCGTCTGGTGCGGCGACCACAAAGCGGAAACAATCACCAGATCTATCCCAAAATAGACCTAAGATTTTATGCGGAACAGACTTCTCGAACTCTTTGTCACGAGATTCTTTATGCGTATCTGGTATGTGGGCTAGTACAGCATCAGAATTGCTTGTCCACTTGACGAGGTCGAATTGACCCAATTTGAAAAGTTGGATTAGCTCATCACTCAATGTGATAGCTCGCGTCGTCGTCATAACAGATAAAACAATGTCATCCATGTACAGGGATGAAACAATGGCGTCTTTCGCGGCGGGAAATTTATCTCCTTCATCAAGAACTAATTGACGCACAACGCGTAATGCGTGAAAAGGACTGGACTTTAGTCCGAAACAGACGCGGTTAAATTGATAAACAGCAACAGGATCATCAGTACTAAACCGATATAAAATCCGTTGAAACCTGCGGTCAGGCTCGCGTACTACTATTTGAAGAAACATTTGACGGCAGTCGGCGGAAAGTGTAACTTCAAATAGGCGGAAATTTATCAGAATGCTAAACAAGTCGCCTTGTAAATTAGCACCTGCATGGAGAAGTTCATTTAGGCTGGGACCAGACGGCACAGTTTTACAACTCGCGTCCAGCACGCAGCGAAGACGAGTCGAAGATTTATCTTCCCTCACTACTCCATGATGCGGGATCGTATATGAAGGTCGAGTGACGTCATCATTATTTATATCGATAGGACTTAAGTAGCCCTTATTTATATAATCGCGTATAACATCATTATACGCGGCGCGGATTTTGAGCGAAGCATCTAACTTACGCTCTAAAAACTTGAGACGTTTAAGCGCGGCGGCATAAGAATCGCCTAACAAACATGCGTCATCACGAAACGGTAAGGCGACGACGTACCTACCACTGTCATCACGAACGGTGGTAGCGCGGAAAATTTCTTCACACTCAATGTCATCGGGACATTGAGCGGGCGGCGCGGTGGTTATCTCTTCAAGCTCCCAAAAGCGTTTGAAGAGCGTGTCCATAGGGTCATGAACAACGGAACAACAAGTTGAGACATTACTGTGAACGATCTGTGACGTAGGCGCGGAGCCCATAATCACGAAACCCAAAACAGTTTGAATCGCAGGCGGTACATTAGTATATCGACTATGAACTACTCCAGGTAGCATCAAATGCGCGAAGGTTGATGCCCCGACTAGGCAGTCGACCGGTCCTGGAATTGCGTAATCCTTATCAGCGAGCGGAAGTGACTCGAGATGCGTAAACGCGGCTGCATCGACGGGCGCGGACGGCAGCGTGTCGCTTATACGATCGATCACGAGCGACGTAAGATCGAAATTAATATTCGTATTAAATCTCGAGTGTATTTTAAAGTTAACTGAACCCTTAACCTGTTTAACGGAACCCCCAATACCCCTGACTACCGTATGTGACGGCGTTATATTATTTAGCAACCCAATGCGCTCGCAACATTCGTAAGTTATGAAATTACTCTGCGATGCACTATCTAACAGACATCGAATTATTAGCGGCCGGTTATAAGCATCGTACACTACCACTTGAGCTGTAGCAAGCAATATAGTAGAACAGTTAGCTAACCGTTGCTGCATATCAGTCGGTGTATTAATACGCGGACGAACTGAAGCGGCAATGGATGTCGTACATAGCGATAGATCGCTGCGTTGCGTTATCAGCGCAGGCGCTTGACACGGGACAGGCGCGTGCGCGGCGGCGGGGACGGGCGCCCGTGGCGTAGCGCTCGTAGGTGCTACAACCTTTGGCGTAGCGGGTTCGAATCGCGGGCGCGGGTTATTATTAAAATGTAGCATGGAATGGTGTCGCTGACTACAAGTGCGGCATTTTAATTTAGAAGTACAATTAACTGCTTTATGAGTACGACTTAGGCAATTTACACACGCGGTATTATCTTTAATAAACTTAAATCGCTCAGAGGGCGAAAGTTTGTCAAACGCGGTACATTTATAATAATGATCATGGGCGGCGTAATTACACAGGGAGCATTTATCAGAAGTCGAGCATGTTACGTATGACTGTGGATTCGGCGGGGTATTATTATAATTCTTAGCGCGGGGTTTCGAGCTAGACTTCGCAGTATAATTACTGTCAGCAGCTGTAGGCATAGTGCTCCCGTAGATTCGACCTTGACTTTTAATAAATTTAATAAAGTCGTCGAGCGTGTTTACTTTCTTATCACGGGAGTACATTTGAAACGCACGTATAGTTTCCGTATCAAACTTCTGCATAGCTATGTGCAGTAATACAAAATCCAACAGATTATCGATTTTTAATGCTTTAAGCGAGTTAACAGCGACTACAAACTTATCAATAAACAATTGAAAATAAGCTGTAGACGGAGAACCATTTAATTTTAGGTTAAGCGCTTGTTCTAAGTAATTAGTACCTAACAGCTTGACGTCTTGATATTTATCGATAAGCGTCTGATAAATTACCTCATAATTTTCTGGGGACGGTACAATGCCCGAGAACGTACTCTGAGCGGCGGGAGATAGTTTACCTATCAAATAGTAAAGTTTGTCTGCGTTCGTCAACGAGGGGTTGTTGTGCACTGTGGCATTAAAGCTAGCGTAAAATAATGGCCAGTTACACATATTATTATCAAAAGACATAAGCTCAATCGGTGGTAGCCGCGGTAAAATTCTGTGCGCTGCCGAACTTGGCGGAGGCTCAGACGCGGGGGAGGGTTTAGTAAACATTGACTTAACCTTCTTGATGTAACAGTACAGGTCCTCAAGGGAGGAGTAACACTGATAAGAGAGAGTGGCTTTGGGATCACTTTCAATGAGTAATTCATTATGTTCGTCAAGGACCTTGTGAAAACTCGCTCTTATATCATCTACGGTTACACAAGAATTCAGAAATACCTCACGATATATATCTGATTTATTAGCTGATGTAGCCTGATTATAAACCACATTAATTCGTTCATAAAGAGCATTTCGCTTTGCTTCTAGAACGGCTAAGCGCGGACTACACGGAGGAGCTGCGATATCTTCTTCGTGAGACATAATCGAAATTAATTATCGCGGAAGAACAAACGAACAACAGAAACAATACGTAAATGTGCGGAACAATAAACATAGGCAACTATCAATATAGCATTAAACAATACATATACAGGATAGCATCAAGTTGAGCGGTTTTTTATTTTATTACGGCGAGTAAACGACTATCTCGACCGTGCGCGGGTAATGCGTTAACAAATTGATGCTACCCTCAGACTTCGAGTAAACACTGCGTAATATTAAGTAGGCGCGGTTTTAATTTATGTTATGTTATGTTATGTTATCAGTACGTGTTAATAAATACCTAATTATAAAACATATAAATGTATATGCCTGAAGGGCGGGAATGTATATACGATTTATAAATCTCTAAAGGCAAACACTTATATGGGCGCGGTGCGGGGATGCGTTGAAGTTCGGTGAATGTCAACCAAAGCATCAACGGCTTTATGTTGATGATGTAAGGTACACAATAGCGTACTATCGTACTAACCACGTTGTGTTACGAAGAAATTGCAACAAAATGGTGGAATTAAAATATGACAAAATGGACAAAAATCAATTGAATACAATTATGCTGGATCCAAATTGATCGAATCCGGCTCGAAGGACCAAATATGCTATGGCCCAAATTTAGTTTTGGGATAGCAAGAATGCGTTATGTGCCCTAAGGCTTTATGGCGTTAATTTTATAAGAGAGTGGACTGTATTTTTTATCGTTAGGCGACTGGTTACAACAAATGGTATCACAACTACGACGAGCAAATGCTTAGGACTAGGATAAAGGAATTCCACGCACCTTCGCTCCACATAGGTACTCCTGGGAAGGTCCAGAGCGTCCTGGATTGTCCAGTATCACTGGTCGATCGCCGATGAGGTCCGATTGCTAACCACTGTCCAGAATTGTCTATATTTTGGTGCACCAACACTAATCAACTTGTTTTAGGATTTTAACACGTACTTAGAATTGCGGTAATGTACACAGGGCGCGTGCGCATATATTATCGTGCGCAGATCCTTCCCTTGCGACGGTTCAAGGGTGACAGTTGACACCGAGCGCATCAGCTAGGTGTCGCGCGTGGTTGGCGAATTTGGAGGGAGGGAAAAGGACGCAATATACTCATCAAGCTAATGATACCATGTCAATGTAATTTGAATGAGAAATATATGCCTATACGGCGCCAACAATATAATTTCTGTAAGTTAATAAAAACCAAGTTCCCATGGCTTTACTTACTGCAATTACCAGTTAGCTGAGTTAGTAATTACGAGCAAGTACAGAGTAAAACTTTAATTTTAAATTACGCCTTGACTAGTTCCAAAGTTGTTAAGCGATTACCGTGCAGTTCCAATTAGGGATGATAATACTATATTTTTGTCGGATTGCCGGAAATATTTTAACAGGTGAATGTAAACCGATTAGCAACTGCATTTAGCTATATGATGATAACCAATACATAAGAGTAAATAAAATTATTGTTATTGCGGTTAGTAATGTTTCTGGCTAATTAGCATTGCATTGTTCTACACATAAAGCAGGCCATGTTTATCAGAGCTATTTTAGTACTAGCCTGAAATCTTTTTTGTGCACAAGAAATTAATTAAATTTGTTGATTCTAACATTTATCCTTAGGAAGGAATAAAATTCGTGTTCACAGTTTGTTTTTGTAACGGATAGGTGTTTAGAAATTGACCGGACCAGTGGATCTCTAATAAAACCCTATTAACCAGTAATTTATCTGGTTCAATAGGTTTTGATTCTTTAACAAAGTACCTAATGAGGAAATAGCTTTGGAAACTAGTAAAGTTTATTTAATCGAAATTTGCTAGGGATTTCCTCAACCCGTTTCAAGATGGATTCTTTAAAACCCATTTATAAGTTTTAAAATTTACCTAAAATACACTGCTATTCTTCAAGTCTAAGATGAAAACATAATTCCATGTATTAAGAAAAACAACATACCGACAAACTAATATTAGCGTTATTTTCAGTTTTTCTTTTGTATATTCAATGTGTGCCATTTTAAGATAGGTAATTTAATATGTCAATTTTTTTCTTAAACACGCGTTATGAACTTTAATGAAATTATTAATTATTTCTTGTTCTATCATGATTATCGTTGAAGTAGGGCAGAGGACGATGGAGGCCATCCACTCGGTCCTCCAGGAGTGGGTATAATTATTGGACAAAAATCAAATGGAATTGAGACTTTTACGGAATATGCGAAAGCTGACCTGGTAGGCGCCTGACCTCTTACCACGCTGGAAAAGAGTCTCAGCGTGGGAAGAGATCAGGTGCCTGCGGAGTCAGGTGCAGGCCGCCCTGTTGCGGTAGTGGACGGAGGACCTGACTCCACCGGTGCCTGGGCAGAGGATATTGGAGGCCATCCGCTCGGTCCTCCAGGAGTGGGTGCGACGGTCATTTAGGCCGCTGACCTTCTGCTTGGTCCAGGTGCTTTCCGGGCACGGATGCTTTGGAAAGTACCTGCACCAAACCGCGAGACGGGAGGCGACCCCTGCCTGCCACGAATGTGGTGCGCCAGAGAATACGGTGCCCCACACGCTGGAAGTGTGCCTGCTTGTGATTTTGAGCGGCACACACTTTCAGCGGTCATTGGCCAGGACCTCGTTGCCGAGCGTGGTAAACGCCATGCTCGACAGCGAGAGAGCGTGGCAGGGGTGCTCACATGGCCCCATACATCTGGTGGGTAACCGAGAGGTAAGGTTACCCACCCACTGGCACAGAGGCTCGAAACTTCCCAGCCATCACCCCCGTGGTGGCAGGGAAGTGCAAGGGCATTTCCACCCTCAAAAAAAATACAAAAAATAACAAAAGCAAAGGTTCACTTAACACACAAATCAAATATACTATATGAGTTTGAATTGGTATATTATAAAGAAAGGGGGTAAATCTACTCCCCAAGGTAGACAATGTTTCTTCTAAGACTTTTTTCTAAATTAATAGTTTTTCATTAAATAAATGACATGTAAAGGTTACATTCGAAGATAGCCTTAGCGCAGCTGGATGGTTGAACTTCATCCTTGACCACCTTGGCACTTAAATGAGTTTAACGACCTGTGTTTAGAAATTACTTTATAGTACTTGTTAACTCTCGTAGCGATCGCACGTGCAGTAGAAAGACGCAGTTTCAAGTAAGGCTCTCATAACTTCTGGGCTATCATGGTCCCAGCCCCCCTCCGCCCCTTTCGGGATAACATACCAATTCAAACTCACCTTGTAAACAGAGTCAATCTCCATAAAAAATAAATTATGTTTCAGCTTTGCACAATGGGGAAATGACAATGGAAGCATGGATGCCGTTGGACGCAAGGAAAAAAATTAACTTGGCTCTTTCAACTCAGAGAGTTATTTTGCATTCCATTTTCCTACCGAGCTATTGGTACCAAAATAGGCTTGTATTAGTTTAGATTTAGCTAGTTTGTTTTCAAGGCAGTGATTCGTAAATATCACGGCTTAACTCACTATGTAATGTTATTCATGAGGACATAGTTTGGCCAGATTTTTCGTAAGTGAATTCAGTTGTTTAATATCTTCAAAAATGTCGCAATGCGCAAGCGAGATGGATCGGCGTATAAAGCAGCTGTAACTTAAACTTAAACCAAACTATAACCTAATTATGAAAACTGTGTCCAATAACATTAAAACACGATTCTTGTGTTCTTTTTAGGTAGGTAGCTCGTAGCTCTTACTTGCACTGCACTACATTACACTTTAGCACTTAACACACTATGACGCTACACTAACTCAAATAGCTTTGTTCTTTTCAATCTTCCATCTATATGCATGTGATCGAGCAGCTATATTATGTTTGAAACTACTTTTTATTATGCTGTCACGCGTATGAATCCGCGTCTGGGTTATATAGCTTTTAATTACAAGAGAATCAAACTGAAGGAGATGAAATTAAACGCGCAATTGGTTTATTTATTCTGTACCAATTTGATTAATGTTTGCATCCAACAATTTAATGAAATTGATTAAATTTTAATGTAAGTGCCAAACAAATACAGAGTGAATGTTGTGCAAATTTAAATACCCCTAAAGCACTTAGGGGTGGGTTTTAAGGGCGCAATTCTGTGACCATTTAATTTATTAGGTGGAGCTGTATTTAAATTTAAAATTATTTTGTTTGTTTGCGGAACAAATTTAATGAACGAGGGTGGTTTGGGGACTCCTTTTGTTTTTTGGTTTCCGTACTTTTATAATGAAATTTCGTGTTTTTATTTTATTTATGTAAGTTTAGAGAGATAAGCCTTGGGGATCCGTTGGCTAGAAGAGCCAAGTATAGCCACTCAAAGTTGCTCTCTATGGGTGAGGCCTATGTTCAAGTGGACGTTTTCAGGCTGATGATGATAATAAAGACATATAAAATCAGAGATAATTTTCTGATCACACATAATTATGTTGTGTAATTATAATTACTAGACAGGGTAGCGTCTGACCAATTTTGACTTTATGCTTATGTGTCAAAAGTTGCCACACTACGGCAGATTGAAATCAGAGTTAAATTTTGAATCTGAAAGATTTTTTTTTTAATTTTTTGGGACTTTGAGTCGACGTCACCAACGTAAATGAACTATACAAAAATTGTAGAGACTAGACACTGCGGATGGAGGTGACTAAAAATTGTCGGCTTGCAGCCCTGTGCGCTGTTAGTAGCACTTTATTGTAAGGTATAATATAAGAAGAGTCATCATTTATACAGAATGCAATTTAATTCATTAGCATACATTGAGTGCATAGTACATCATTTATTGATGACTATTAACGGGGGGAGCTATGGAGCGAGCTATGCTCGGTGTTTCCCTGCGAGATAAGCTCCGGAACGAGGAGATCCGCAGGAGAACTAAAGTGACCGATATAGCTCTTAGAGTTAGTAAGTTGAAGTGGCAATGGGCAGGCCACATCGCTCGTAGAACTGACAACCGATGGGGAAGAAAGGTTCTCGAGTGGCGACCACGAACCGGAAGACGCAGCGTGGGCCGGCCCCCCACTCGGTGGACCGACGACCTGGTGAAAGCCGCGGGGAGCCGATGGATGCAGGAGGCGAGCAGCCGCTCAAGGTGGCGTGCTCTGGGAGAGGCCTATGTTCAGCAGTGGACGTCTTCAGGCTGTTAATGATGATGATGATGATTAACGGGTAAAGAGTGCAAATGAAAATTATGAACATTACCACGGCGTCTAACGTAATTGACATGAATGATTTTGATACTGTTAATAGTTTTTTTACTTTATATAGGTACAATGTATTAGTCAAATACAGTAAAAAAAAAAATTGTTTCACAAAAGAAAGTAAGTAAGTAATCCCATTTTTCGGAGTTATTATCAATACCAAATCGATGCGTTAGATTTCATCAATTTTGGTCCAGACGTGACCGGTGTCAGGAGTAGGTACCTAGTTTCAAAGGATGCTAATGAATTCAATTACACCCAGTATAAATGTCTTTCGGAGCATATCATTAAACTGATTTCGCTTGCAATCCTGTGCGGGCTGACTAGAGTCGCTGCTTGTATAAACATCACACATCAACTTCCGAAAGACATCCACTGCTGAACATAGGCCCCATAAAACGCCACTCTGGACGTTAACATAGGGGGGAGTTTGCCATAGTCCCACGCTTGGATATAAATATCATTTTAGAGTAAATCTTCTGTACTTTAGTACTATTACTTATTCTGTGCCTCCGTTTTTTCATAACTGAAAAAAGATGAATCCTTCAATAAATTACAATTTTCTCCACCACTGGTGAGCTAGAGTTTTTACAAAAGGTTTGAGTAGTTTGAGGTATAAATAGCTGGACTTATCGCCTTCAGGTAATTTTCCACTTGATCAGTGATATATGACCCGTCGATCAATAGTAGTGATTGCTTTCAGCTTTCAGGGGCTGAAAGCAATTACTCGTGATCCCCAGAGAGTGATTAGAGGTATTGAAAGTTATTGAGAATTGATTAAGAAAAATTTACCACCCTTAAAGCGTAGTTGGTCTGTTGATCTGTTGTGGCTGTGGGTTCGATTCCCAAACAGGATAAAATATTGAAGTGATGAACTTCGATTTTTGTTCTTTGTCTGGCTGGATGTTATGTATATTATTTTTATTGTGTTTAAAAACAAAACGCATCCAATTTTCGTATTAGTTATCTGGTCCCCATACAAGCTTTGCTTAGTTTTGGGCTAGATGGCGCTAGGTAAAATATCCATAAATATCTATTTAAATATATTATAGTGCGTAGTACTATAATTATTATTATATTTATTCTGTGATTATAGTTCAGTTTCCAACAAAAATACAATCCAACAAACTAGGTACCCATTTTTTTACCTATTTTGGCTTCAAACTCTAGTTCTAAGTGCCGAATCTATTTGTTTTTATTTAGTTTAGGTATCTGAGGTCTAGTCAAAAGATAAAGTTTTTCAAGTAACTTTCACTTGGAAAACAATTTGTGGGCTAAAAAAGTTATAAGAAAATTATTCAGACAAAAACAGTCTATTAACGTTTCAACTAATTTAAAATTTAAAAGAGGGTCTTTGTTTTAAAGTCAATATTAATGCCGATAATAGATTTTTAAATTGAAAAGATGAACCTCTATCTGAGCCATGCTTTCCCCACTGCTGGGATAAGGGCTTTCACAAATGAGTGAGTGTAAGGTAAAATCACACCGGCCAAGTGCAGGTAGGTGGATGACACGTACTCTAAACTTTGTCATTATTGAATATGCTGGTTTCCTCACGATCCTTTCCTTTACCGTTATAAAAGCGAGTGGAGTGCATATTATGCACACAACTTGAAAAGTAATGTCGGGTCGAGAGGCGTTTGAACCTGGGTGCGTCGGTTTGAAAGACGCATCGGGCTACCGCTGAGACATATACTCGAACTGCTCTGCTGAAAAAAAACATACCATAATCAATACGATATCTAATTTGATATGGGGCGTAAGACCTGCACTGACGTCCCCCCATCAATGCGGTGTAATCAATATTAAAAATCAACCCCAAGACGCAAAGTTGCCAGTTTATCGGTCTTTTATCGAGTGCATTTTGGAGAGTGCGCACTGGAGTTGCATAACTTGATTCCGCTATCACCTTTCCACCATCGGACAAGCAGATGTACGAAAAAACGCCATCGTTACATGGTTAACATCCCGCATGTGCGAACAAAGCGATTCGCTTCCACATTTATCATGCGAACAGCCAGAGTGGTTCGCTTTGCCAGCGTCTGTATTTCCTGAAAACTACAATCTTGGAGTCTTCAAATCGAGATTGAACAGGTATCTTCTAGGCAAACATAATTCTAGGCTATACTTACTGACAACTTATGGCTAACAATGCCCATCCACACATAATCAGTTAGAAGACGTCCACTGCTGAACATAGGCCTCCCCAATAAATCACCACTTTGGACGGAGGAGGGGTTTGGCATAGGAGATCGCAGTAGATTTAATGTGCCAAAGAGAATGATGCTGTCCATTCCTTGGATACTTTGATTCCAACATGGCCGTATATAAAGGGGGGGTTTAGTGGGTCCAGCTCCCCCTTTAGTAAACGACATAATTGAAAGTTGCTGAATATTGGCGACAATAGGTAATAGCAAATAAAATTAAAAGATGCTTCTTTTTATTCATTGATAAGCTTGCTTAAATACTTGTAGTATATCGATTATCAGTTAAGTGGTTACCCATCCACAAAAAGATTTCTGAATTTTATGTAACTTCTGCTTGCTTTAGTTTGTACCTATTTATGCTTTACTAACAGTTGTTTCATGACAGTTAAAGGGTATATATACCCAGAACCACGGGACAATAATGAGCGTTAGTTTTGCGTTTCACAATAAGATAAACATAAGAAAAGCTTTGACGCTATTAGCAAAAGTACAGTTGAAGTTTCTCTTCGGTTTAAAAACAGCAAAACCGCTTTACGAAAAAATTTGCCGCACACATGCTCACGAATTCAAAATTTTTTTTAACTTTTACTCTTGGACCGCTCCCCTCCCTTGTGAAAGCTATAGGCTACATCAGTGCCTGCCGACAAAGCATTTTAATCCAAAAACTTGTTAACAGCAGGAAATCCTTCTAAGTCTTGGATTACGGACGTACTATAAATACAAATGTTTGGGTGACTAATGAGTACAGATTTATTTTCCCTGCGTACGGTACATAAAGTGAATGAAAGCGAAAATTGAAGTCGTGAAGAAACGGAAAATAAAAATGAATTGCGTTCAAGAACTGGTGAAGGGCGGACTTGCCCTAAATAAGTTTTTAACCTACTTCAAAGTGGAGGTTCTAAATTCTGTTGATTTTTTTTTTAATGTTAGCTACTTCATTATTATGTTTTATGTGTGAATAGGCCAATGGTTGACTGCAACTCTTTTGATGTTAAGCGATAATACAGGTGAAATTGAAACACGTTGGTCTCAACATCATCATCATCTGAACACGTATTCTGCTAATCATAAGCCTCCCTCACAGAGCGCCACTTTGAGTGACGGCTTGCCTCCTGCATTCATCGGCTCCCCATAGTTGTCTCCAGATCGTCGGTCTACCTAGTGGGGGCCTACGCTGCGTCTTCCGGTTCGTAGTCGCTGCTCAAAAACTTTCTTCCCCATCGGTTATCAGTTCTACGAGTGATTTGGCCTGCCCAATTGTCCATTGTCATTTCAATTTGTTAAAAAACTATATAGGTTACATTGGTTCTCCTGTGGATCTCCTCATTTCGGATCTTTTTATCGCTGCGTTACTTATAGGTACCTACTTCTAATGAAGTATATGTACGACTTACCAAAACCTTTTTAATTTGATGCCAATTATTTGTTAGATAGATAACCTATGTAGCGTATGTTTGTTTGCACACTTAGAATTTGAAAAAAAAAGTTATCTGAGTCAAGGAGTTAACTTTATTTTGAACCAGGTTCTTAACTTATCACAAAGCCCTCTAAACCCTTTGTTAACTTCAGGATTACTGAAATTGTCCCCCACGAAACTAAAGGACGTAACTGCGAACTCAACAACTGAGAATGGACTTAGTTTTCTAAGGTGTAAAGATCGTTTTGTAGTACTAATTAAAATTCAATCGTAGCCTCTGGGATAGCTTCGTAAATTATACGTGGAGAAACTATCTGTCTATGTACCTAACCATTTATTCTGAGGGATTTTGAAATGAAAATTTTAATGCTCTGTCAGAAATGATTGATGACAATGAATATTGAAATGTAGTCATAATTATTTTGGACAAAAATAAATATTTGATATAAAAATTTTGATTGAAAAGATGAAAAATAAAATTCAGATTCAAGATTATTTTTATTAATTTGGGATCAAAGTTATTGTAATTTACGTGAGAGCGTCTCGATAGATTTTTGCAAAAGTCCTACACATTAATCTAAATATTTTTTTATTTTCTGATTTTGACTTGTATTGAGTTTGGTTGGTTAAGCCGTTTGTAGTGCTCCCTTACCCGGGACTTACATTCGGTAGGGCTCGGTCTCCTATTAAGGTGGAACGTTACCTTAGCGCGGCAAATTCAAATTTTCTTGCGTTCTTTTGCCAATAATAGCTTAATTACTCAACTTGATGATTACATGAAAACTAATTTTGCGCAAATAAATAGAATGTATCAATAAATGACAATTAAAAGTATCACCTACTTATCATTGGTTTAGCGACAAATGGCAATAGACTGAAAAACTAAGATGAAATTTGTTTATTGCCATTTGTCGATATACCAATGATATCTAGGAGATACTTTGAATCGTAATTTTTTGATACGTTCTATTTCTTTACGTTAAATCAGTTTAATGTAATCACTTTTAGTAATTAAACTATTATTGGCAAAAGAGCGCAAGAAAATTCGAATTTGTCGCGCTAGTGAAACGTTCCACCATAAGCGACGACATTCAAAGGTGTAGCACGTTGGAAAATAGATACTAAGCTGGTTTCTAGTCAAACTACTTGTTAAGCTTCCGATTTAATGGTGCAAGAGTTAAAACCTTCCTCACGGACTAAGTACCAATTCTATAAAGCTGATTATGAGCTGCTAAATCAATACTTCCTTGAATGTGATTGGGGAAGTCTTAATGACATAGGAGATGTAGATGAATTATTAGCTATTTTCTACCATCACATCAACACAGCTATTAGTCAGTTTGTACCTAAAGTTAGAACCAGTAGTACTTATATTTACCCAGTATGGTACAGTAGATCACTTATTAAGATGATTAAGGAAAAAGCGGTAAAACACAGGCATTGGAAGAGATATGGCAACCCAGTGGATTACGTTGAATTTGCGGAACTTAGAGCTAAAATAAAACGGATGGAGGGTACTTGTTATACAAATTATATTGAATTTGCTCAAAAAAATATCAGACATAACCCTAAGTTCTTTTGGACATATGTAAAATCTAAAAGGGGAACTAAGTCAAACTATCCGAAAACTATGAATTATAGTAATAAGCAAGTAAGTACCCAACAGGATATATGTAATGCTTTCAATGACTTTTTTGTAAGAAATTTTAATAGTGGGTCTGCGAGCATTAGTAATCATAACAGTCTTAGCTTAGGCTCTGCGAATCAAAGTGGTTTACTTCACGATATTATTGTTCATAGAGACTTTGTCCATAAACTCTTAAAAGGCTTAGATACATCAAAAGGTGCTGGAAGTGATGGAACACCTCCCATTATATATGCACGCTGTGCTGACACGTTGTCTCTGCCACTAACCGTGATTTTCAACAGATGTCTTAGTGAGGGCTATTTTCCTAAAATTTGGAAGACTGCACATATTGTACCTGTTCATAAAAAAGGTTTAAAGATGTCAGTTGAAAATTACAGGCCTATTTCTATTCTGAATGTGCTCAGTAAAGTAATGGAAAAAATAGTTCATTTTTTTATGTATCCGTCTATATCTCGATCTATACCATACGAGCAACATGGTTTCATGAAGGGTCGCTCTACAAATTCAAACTTGGCCTTATTTTCAAATCATGTTCTCCGGGATATGGAAGGTGGAGGCCAGGTCGATGTGATCTACACAGACTTCGAAAAGGCTTTCGATCGTGTGGATCATATCATCCTTTTGCAAAAGTTACAAGAGCTGGGAATACACGGGAATCTGCTTAGATGGGTAACTTCTTACTTGAGAAATCGCTGTCAGGCCGTAGTTATTGGTGGGTGCCGCTCTAACTATGTTGATATCACTTCTGGAGTCCCACAAGGATCGATATTAGGACCTCTTATGTACGCTGCGTACTTGTATGATATCACAAAATGTTTTCAGTATTCAAAATTTTTAATGTATGCCGATGATACTAAAATTTATTTAAAAATTAACAACATCAACGATTGTATCAAATTACAAAAAGATTTAGATACATTAAATCAATATTATAATGACAATCTTATAACTATCAATGTAGGGAAGTGCCTCTGCATCTCGTTTACGCGTAAAAGGAACCCCTTCAATTATACTTATAAAGTAAATAATAATTTAATAAACAGAACTAACTGCATCAAAGATTTGGGTATAACGTTGACATCTAAATTTGACTACTCAGAACACATTACATGTACGGTTGATAAAGCCTATAAGGCCATGGGGTTTGTCTTAAGAGTTAGTAAACCCTTCTCTGACGTCACTTGTATGAAAATTCTATACTATTCATATGTTCGATCCATTCTTGAGTATTGTAGCAGCGTGTGGACTCCACACTATATTACTTATAAACAAGAAATAGAAAGTGTTCAGGTGAAATTCTTAAAACACCTAAGTTACAGAACCTATGTAAAACCTAGTCATTATGATGAATCCTGCAGCATCCATCGTATTACCTCTCTGGAAGATAGGCGAACTCTCTTAGATATGATGTTCCTGCATAATATCTGCAGTGGTAGAATAGACAGTATTGAGCTCAGTAATATGTTCTTAAGATTTTGTGTTCCCAGAACCAGAACAAGACACACTTGTTTGTTTGCACCTCTTTTTGGTCGAACAAATTATACACAGAATACAGTTGTACGTCGTCTTCAGTCTACATATAATAAAAAATTTGCTTCCATTGACCTGTTCTGCTGTGGTAAACAGGCTTTTAGAAACTTTGTTTTAGAGGTACTGAGTAACAAAGGCCGATAGAACACAAGTAAGTACACAACACGCTTGCATAACTGCCTATACACATATTTTATATACTACATCCATATATTTTAAATGTACATTTAAGTTTATTTATTGAATTATTAATATGTATGTATAATCTAATACAATTTTTATCTATGAGTTACGTCAGGAACTTTGAGTATAGTTTATCTATAATTATTTACTTAATTGGCTTTGCAGGTATTAAGTCGCTGGTCGCTGAACAACAATATAAAAATACTTTTAAAAAAATGTTATTCCTGTTTTTGGCTGTAATGTTACGTAAAATTTAGTTTTTTTTTTGTATTTACTAAGAGCTGTGGAATAAATAAATAAAGAAAATAAAAATAAAAATAAAATAATTTATGTTTATCTCTTTACAAAGACCTTGGTCTTATTAATAAATTTTAAAGATTAAAAGCGCGCGAACTGGCAACATTTCTTTATTAAACTCTGTAAACGTCGCCTGTAACCGGAGTTTTATTTGAATAATGGGCTTAAAGGGCGTTATTTATGAGAGGGTAGTAATTCACCCTTGAATTTACGGAGTCCTTGATAAAGGCGATGGTTTAGTACCTATACCTACGTGTGTAATTACGTTTGTTTGTCATCGTATGGTACATAAAGCAGGAAAAAAATGACGCTCGCCCCGGTAGAGAAAAAATTCGTGTCAGTTTCATGCTGAACATTCTTAAAGACGCCGAGCGCTTAGGCGGGCCCTATACGTTCAATTTTATTAATGAATTAAATTGACGAATCCATTTCCGTCAATGTTTTCTTCATACAGTAAACCAAAAAACATTGCGCAATACTAACGCTACCCACTACGCTAACCACTTTACTAGGGCATGACTTGACTGGATTATGACTGCCTGACTTAGACTGGACTATGACTACCCTGACTGACTGTGACTAAGACTTGACTTTACGTGAAATATTTCATAATATGATGAAAAATTACAATACTTGACACTGGCTAAATACACTATGTGTGGAGCCGAAATATAAGGAAAAAAAAAATAAGGTGTAGGCGTAAATAGTCAATGAGGATTGTTTATTTTTTTTATTTGTTGTAATTACTAAAAGATTTTGAGGAGTAGGCTTACCGATCAATACCTATAACTTAAAAATCAAAAATAGTTATGAATTAAACGTATTTCAGGTTTTAATTGAACAACTTTCATTTGCCCTTAAGATGTGGTCCTCGTGCCTAAATGGAAACAATGGCTTAGCCTATGAACTAAAAATAGTGAAGAATTAACCAGATATCATATTATACGTGGTAGTGTAACATTATTGACATTAACAGAAGTGTAGAGGTCACGACGGGCCTTAAACTATTATTAGGCAAGTACCTATGACGGTATCAGCCACGGGAAGTCTCCAAATATCAATAAATATAAGTAATAATAAAAAAAAAAAAAAAATAACCAATTACAATGAGTTTAACAAAAAAAAAATTTGTTTCTTAGTTTGCTCTATATTTTTATAACCTGTTGACCATTATTATTGTCACATTTTTAATAACCTATAAAAATAGGCCTAATTTAAAGTGGTTAGCGAATTCAGCCAGAGTCAAGTTAACATATAAATGCAATTCCCCAGAAACACGTACATCGTACAAGTCTAGTACTATAGTTATGTTATTAAAACTAAAAATGCATACGTCCTAGTCAAAGGTCTTGTAAGAAAGTCTTTACAACCACACCGCCCAGTTTTGGCGGGAACGCGGAAAAGTTCACGTCGGTGCATTGTATTATTTTACAAAACTTATGCTTTTTCCAGTGTTAATATTTAAAATTGGTGGTGTTTTACGCATTAAGTGCTGAATTACGAGCATGAGTGTGAGCAAATGATATAATGTGGTTTTTCGTGTTGCTTCCAAAATTCCATAGAAGCCTCTAGTAAAGTTGCCACCACTTTACTAGGGCATGCCTTAGACTGGATTATGACTTAGACTAGACTATGACTACTCTGACTGTGACTATGACTTGACTTTAAGGGAAAAATTCCATAATACGATGAAAAATTACAAAACTTGACACTGGCTAAATACACTATGTGTGGAGCCAAAATATAAGAAAAAAAAAAACCACACCGCGCACACCGCCATGCCGCCATTATTTGTTTCTTGTCAAGCGCACATTTGTTATTCTACCCACGTGAGGCATACGTGAAGTATAATGTTAGGTACTCTGTGGCACGTTCCTGTTACAATGTGGCGTACTGACTTTGATTGTTGGCAAACTTGACATGGATTGCAAAGAGAATATAACCGCTTGATGGATTGTTAGTTACGTTTTGGCTTTTTGAAAATAATCTTCGTATATAAAAAAAGTACTCTGGGAAATAACCCGAATAGAGCGGTAGTGAATTTTGTTCTATTTTTCACAGCCTGTGTATTTTTAATTTTGTAATATGTAACAGCGGGTTGATTATTATTATGTCTCCAAAACCACGTTTTGACTTCAAACGCTTTTTAGAGCTTTCAGTAAAATATCCACCATTTTAATGTTGGCATTTTGACTAAAACTCACTTGACATTGGCAGATTTATAGCTAAAAGCGATAAATAGCCAAAAACGAAGAAGAAGAATATTAATTTTATCAGCTTTCAAGGGTAAGCTCATGCACATTGCACAAAAGTATCATTTTTTTCTCATTAAAGGGGTTTTGTGAACTTTTGCGCACAATCCGACGGCTTATTGAGTCCCAATTAACGTCTCTTTCCTCATTCATCCATTCACTTAAATAGTCAGCTATTTATTTATTTATTTTATATGAGGGCAACCATTATGTTGTTTCGATAACAAAGCTAAATCGATTGACCGTGGCACTTGACAGGCAGTGGGCGGTCACAGACTAAAAAATTGTAATTTCCAACGTTCTGGACAGAAAAAATAAAACACCAAGAAATTCTCTGGCTCCTCTTAATAAATGTCAGGACCAGAAAATGCCGAAGATTTTTCATAAAAACAGTTTGATAAAACAATTTCAACGGCAATATATCATCGCTGTCACAACGTTTTGTTTTATAAAGTTGTGGCTACGTGACGTTAGAAAAGCGAAGCGACACAAGTTGGTCATTTAGGTATAAATATGCTATCTTTCGGATGCGAAACGAGGAGATCCGCAGGAGAACTAAAGTGACCGATATAGCTCTTAGAAATTGCAAGTTGAAATGGCAATGGGCAGGTCACATCGCTCGTAGAACTGACAACCGATTGGGAAGAAAGGTTCTCGAGTGGCGACCACGAACCGGACCATCAGGCGAACGACTAGCTCATAACGTCATTCGTTTACACAAAAAAGCAGTGGAACACTATTTTCGTGTTTTTAATTTCTTGGCTAGTCCTGACTCGAATAAAAGCCGTGGTATAACTATCATGACGTCAATTCCATATTCATCCGTACACAGTTCATTACTTAACTTTCAACGTCTTCCAAAGTTGATACACGCACGGATGATATTACATTTTATTATATTATTATTAATACAGGCTGATACGCCCAACTTTCCATCCCTCGGGAGGCAAGTTTTATTGTTTCGCCTGGAGCGTGCTGGGTAAGGAACGTGCCGGTTGATGAGCGGAGCGGAAAACGTTCCAAAATGTAGATTTTTTTTTCAAATGTATTCAGATGTTTTTGACTGTGACGCAAGGACCTATAGTGATTTTTAAGTTGTAAGGAAACCTGTTGCGTTTTCTAAAACCATAATTTTCTTTCAGTCATCATCAGCCTACCCTGTTTCCATTTCATTTACGCGCAGTATATCTCTTTCTTCAACTTTCCTCTGTCAGCTGTGATCGTTTCATTCAAATCTGCTCTTGTAGTACAATTCATATTTTTCAGTCTTCCTCATCCGTTATCACTGTTTTGGTAATATACGTGTCATTCGTTCAGGAAAAGAGTACCTATTAAACACGCGAGATTATCTCTTAGAATTAGCAAGTTGATATGGCAATGGGCAGGCCACATAGCTCGTAGAACTGACAACCGATGGGGAAGAAAGGTTCTCGAGTAGCATCCATGAACCGGAAAACGCAGCGTAGGCCGGCCCCCCACTCGGTGGACCGTCGATCTAGTGAAAGCCGCGGGAGCCGATGGATGCAGAAGCCAAGCAGCCGCTCAAGGTGGCGCGCTCTGGGGGAGGCCTATGTTCAGCACTGGACGTCTTCAGGCTGTTGATGATGATGATGATTAAACACGTTGTCGCTGCGTCTCATGCACTAAACCATCTCCCTATAAGAAACCTACAGCAGTAAGAATTATCGAACTCTTGAGACCGAAGTTTCCTCCGATACTAATTTCGTTAATTGTTGCGATGGTAACTCAGGGTCTTTATTATATCCGACTATCGGACGCCAAGCAATGGTTTCTTTCTATATAGGAGTACTACCGCCTTTTAAAAAAAATATAAGGTGATCTTCTTCTTCTTCTTCTTCTTCTCGTGTAGGCAAGTAGTCAGCCCTGGTGTCAGAATTTTTAGGCCGCCCCAAGGCTTCCGACTTGGCTTAACGACCATTGTCTTACGAGAACAGCCGGGACCGACGACTAAGGTGATTAGTAATTTATGTATAATCTCAGTAGTTCAATTAACAGTTCAATTTACTGTAATACTGAGATTCATTAGTCTCACTGGTCAAATGAAACTATTTGATAAAATTACTGACACTCGTAAGTCTCAGAGATTCATTTGCAAGATACCTTTTTTGTTTAGTAACCTTTTGCATTTTACTCTCTTTTTAAAATAACAAGATTTTTTATGTTTATAAATTATTTCTTTTGTTTCAAAGTATTGTGGTGGCTTTGGGGAAGGAAGGTATTGCTACTAAAGATTAAAGATTACAACCATGCACTTAAACTGTGTATTGAAGTTATTTTTGTAGGGATTTATGGCATTGCTATTGCCTGCTTATCGTAATCAATCTGCGGCGAAATATAGGGTAGATCCACGATCACCGCTTTGAAAACGGCACCGTTTAAACAAGGATTATGTCTTGTTTTTGCTCTTAGTCACGTGTGAGCGCTCTTAATGAAAGTGGTGTAACTTACATTATTATTGTTTTACAACGCTTTTATAGGGTGCTATGGTTCATTATTAAAATGTAAAAGTAAGTATTGGCGCGGGGTACACTTTTGAGGTTTGATTTTCAAAGAGACTGTGTATCTATAGTATATCTGATTCAAGTAATTAACTGATGAACTTTTAACGGAAAAGAAAACTTCGTCCGTGGTTTTTTTTTTCTTTTACATTAGAATTAATTGGTTGTCTTTGACTGATTATATGGTTGGGTTTTATTCAGACATAACCACCTGAAAGAGTTTTCAATAGTTGCATAAAGATTATTCGGGTAACTTGTGAGACAAACTACGTGACACCACTATATTAGATAATTTTTCCTACTCACAGAAATCCTTTTAAAATAAAAATCATATAACAACTTTTTTAACAAATCGCTGCTACAAATAAAAGGGTTAGGTATGTTTCCATTTTTTCTTCTGTTTCTAGGGCGCTGCAAACAAATCACCAAATAGAGGACAGATTGTCAATATTAGGTTTACGTTCATCCTCTTATAGGTACCTACTTCTATAGGGATGAGTATATACTTATTATCCGGCCAATATTTTTGACTATCAGCCACGTACATCACATCACATCACATCACATCACACTATCACACTAATCACATCACACTAATATCATAAAGGCGAAAGTTTGTGCGTATGTGTGTATGTGTGTATGTTTGTTACTCTTTCACGCTCTAACAGCTGGACGGATTTGGATGAAATTTGGCACGGAGGTAGCTTATACCCTGGATTAAAACATAGGCTACTTTTTATCCCAAAAACGGGAACGGTTCCTGTAGGAACGCGGGTGGAACCGCGGGGCGCTGCTAGTTTACAATATAACATCAAATACAATTTAAAATTTTTGAAAGCTTCGAATTCCAGAATTTGTTATGTTTCTCTTTGCATTTGGTATTCACATAAAGAAGAAAAAAAAGAGAGTTTTTGCGTCTTTGTTTCCCGATACGTGCAATCTGGAGCTCTTCAAGTCGTGAGTGAATAGGTATCTTCTAGGCAAGCATGTACCATCGTAGACCGCGTCGTCAGTTTCCATCAGGTGAGATTGCGGTCAAAAGCGGGCCTATTCCGTGCAGGTTTATTTAGTTATAAAAAAGGAAAATCTACCGCATCCACAAGTATCTAGATTGGTAGATTCAACGTGTTCTTGAAATTTTCGTTCTTGGACATAACAGTAAGTTTTCTCACTATAATAGGTAAATTTTTGAGTCTGCACTTGTATTAATTATAGTATTATAAATTATTTCTAAGCAGCATTAATAGTTATAGCGCAAGTTATTGAAAAAAACGTCCTGTTATTAGCAATAAAAAATGTAACGAGTGAAACCGCAATAGAAATGTCTGTTTTTCAGAGTTTTCTTGAAACGCGCTATTCTTATCAACATTGAATATATCCAAAACACTCAGCAGTCTAGATCGATAGCTGAGGTCAGCACTTTGTGTCCCTCACCCGGCAAAATCGGCCACAAGTTTTGCCGGGTCCGCACTATTCGGCAATCAGAGCCAATTACACCCCTAACATATGCTTACGGTGGTAATCCTAGCCCACCCTAGGGGCTAAAAAAACAAGAAATGAGGTCCATCCGCAAAACGGTCGCTCGGACGTGCCCAGCTCACTTCACTGGAAGGTGGGTTAGGTGCAACCTCCAGCGGTAATGCGAGGCGATGTATTTGTAAATTGCATAGCTCTGGAGCGATACATCTGCTGGTTTGTTAATTGATGGGCTAATTAAATTAAATTTAAGTTTACGTCCCCATCTCTTCCCGTAGATGTCGTAAGAGCCAGCTAAGGTAATATCCAGAGAATAGGCAGCAGCGTTCTCCTTAGTACATTAAAATCTATTGCGATCACCAAGCCACCTGCTAGTCGTGGTGATTATGGCAAACCAGAAAAAAAGAAAGAAAGGCGTGGCGTGGGGGGCGTTTTATGGGGCAAGCCTGTGTTCAGCAGTAGACGTCTTCCAGCTATTGATGCGAGCTAAGTTTTAAGCATTTACGCTGCGTCTTCCGGTTTGTGATCGCCACTCGAGAACCTTTCTTCTGCATCGGTTGTCAGTTCTACGAGCGATGTGGTTTGTTTTATATCTTTAAGTGGAAGTTAACTCTAAAGTTTCCCAACCTACCCACCTTGTCGGTGGACCCCTAACGTGTTAACTCGGTTGTAACAAGCATAAGTCCAGCTCGCCACTCAATTTGAAATTCATCACGTGTAGATTACGTGTGTTTTCAGCCTAACTTTTTTTTACATGTGACCTGCTCCAAATTTGCACGGGTTAATTAATTTTACGCCTTAATCCCCGTTGCCCCTTGTTCCCTCCTCTGAGAAAGGGAATAGAATAGAATGAGATGGTCCACTCTATTTGCCCTTTCTCTACACTTTTTCCCGTTTTTTTTCTTACTTCTGCCATGTCTATTTTGCAAACGTGATATCTTGCGGCGACTGTGATATCGGTGTAAAAGCTCTTTTAAAAAAAATTATGTAACTCCTTTTTGTAAAGGTCGATTTTTTTGAAAAAGACATCAGAGCTTGCTCTAAAATTAAGTAAAAATCATCAAAACCCATTTAGTTTTGGTGTGATAAATTGTCATACGGACAGAGAGACAGTATTATAATATGTATAATTATTTTTGGATTCTATATACCCCAAAAAACGTTGTTTCTGAATTATCTTTTTTCATACAGATTTTATCTTTGTTGCGTCTTTGTTTGTTATAAATTTTTGAAAGATATCTTTATTAAACGCTTGAAAAAAGTTAATTTATGTGTAGACTAGGTGACCCGCCCCGGCTTCGCACGGGTTAATTAGTTTTATGCCTTCACCCTGTTCATGGGTAAGAGGGAAGCGAAAGGGAAAAAGATACGGGAAAAGGATGAATGGATGGGCCAGCGATTCCCTTTTTTTCCATCTTCCCTTCAAAAGGATGAGTATAAATAAAAATAATAACACCAACAAAAAAATATTGGAAAAAAATTACACACACGTTTCTTTGTGCAACCCGCACTTTGCCGTTTTATAAAACAAAAAGTATCCTAAATGTTATTCTAATAAATTAACTTCAAGCATACATATTTCAGCGAAATCCGTTCAGTAGTTCCAGCGTGACGCGTGTTCAAAGGAACAGACAGACAGACAGACAAAAATTAAAAAAAAATTGTTTCAACTTCTGTATCGATAAAAAAGTGTATTGCAATAAAAAGTTTCGAGAAATATTCAAAGTACAGATTCCCAGTTACAGTTGTATTATAATGTATCTAAATATCTTTCTCTAAGTATGTATATTAAAAGGCTCTATCATAACTGGCTGACAGACAGCTTATAGCCCCAAAGCTAGACCAACTAACTATCATCAACCGTCTGATAAAAAGCTAATGAATAGACTCAACATTTCAGTATCAACTGAACATTCCGATTGGAATCGCAAATGCAGTTTTTAAACGCTTTACTAGTACGTGCCGATTCAGCTCTGGATAAAAACTCTATCAGATCTGCAATCTGCATATTGAGTGAATTGGCTGGACATGGACTCGCAGACTTGCAACACTGATCAGCCGTGCTATATTCATTATTCAGGTCAATTTTTGTGTCAACATCGATTATAAACTCGACTGAAAACTGCGTTGATTGCGCATACATAATAACATAAAATCCAGTAAACTATGAAGTAGCTGCATTGCAAGCATCATTATCCTCTTTGCCTTTCCTATTTGTTATTGGGGTCGGCGTCCAATATAACCTGTAGCGATGAGCTACCAATATTACACGAGCGACTGCCATGTGACCTCGCAACCCATTAAAGGGACCAGTGACAGATCGATTGCCATAGGTGTTCTTATGACAACCGAGACCGACGGTTTAACGTGCTCTCGGAAGCACGAGGCGATGGCATCGAAAACTGCACATAACTTACTAGATAAGTAAGTATTGGTGCAGAGCCGAAAATCGAACCCGGTACCGTAATATTGAGAAGCGCACATGCTACCGCTCGGCCACCATCACTCCCAAGTAGCAGCGTACAAGATAAGTAAATGTCTATACCCTCCCGATTCGTAAATAAAGAATAATGTGGATGAAATGGTATGATTTTCTGATGTCGTTTTAATTTATTTTTTAGCTGGTTTTCTCCATTCAGTAGTAGAAGTTGTAGCCATAATATTATTATACACTGTATGAAGCTAAACATTACTAAAATGAGAGCCTACTGCTATTCGCTAGTTACTGAAATCTTCTTCTCCCGTATAGACAAGTGGCCAGCCCTTTTTTTCATTCAAATTACAATCTAGCCTATAAATGCCAATAAGTAATATGGAAGTAACCTAAACTGCTAAGTAGAGTAGCAGACTAAAGTGGCCAGCCCTGACGTCAGAATTCTTAGGCCGCCCAAAGGCTTCTGACTTGGCTTAACAAAATGGTTAGGGACGCTAGTCATGGTCGCTATAAGCGCTAGTGAAAAGCTTTTTAACATTAGTGCTAAATTCTATGCAGTGACAAAAGGAGCAATTTTGTTCTGAGTTCAATCATAGTAGGAAGGTACATCAGTTAGTAGAATGTAAGATTAGTAGTAGAATAGAATTTAATAGGACCGTGAGCAGATTACCTACATGTACTACAAAGACTTCTATGTATACACCAGACAGGACATCTTTAACTCGCTTCATACCCGTGGCAGGGCGTGTGTTTTGAGTCTAAGAATCCTTCTACCTGCGCGGATGCAGTAGCTGAGGTGGTGCGTCAGGGAATGGAATATTTTATCCCATTCTCTGACGTACCTCTTGGCTATAAGGCTCGTCCCTGGTACAATAAAGGCTGCGCTGAGGCTGACTATCACAAGCAACTTGCATACCAATCTTGGGCTGAGGCTCGTGCATGTAAAGATCCAAATTTGGCAGACAAGAAGAAGGCGTTTAATCGTGAAGCCAAAGCATGTAAACGGGCTCTACGTAGAGCTCGATCAGACAGGGTCCGCCATATTGGGAGTAAACTGGCGAACTACCCTTCGGGTAGCAAGGCCTTTTGGTCTCTTGCCAAATCCATCGAGAGCAATTTTTGTCGCCCTACTCTGCCGCCTCTGGTCAAACCGGACGGGTCGTTGGCTCACATCGCAGTTGACAAAGCCAACCTTTTTGCTACTCTATTCGCTGACAACTCGCGTTTAGTTTCTGGGTCTGCAATTCCACCTAGCATACCTCACTGCAGCTCAGTGATGCCGGACGTAGCAATCAGGCAAACAGAGGTTCTCAAAATTTTGAGAAGCCTTGATGTCAACAAAGCTAGCGGTCCAGATGGAATACCAGCGGTGGTCCTCAAAACCTGTGCCCCTGAGCTTTCACCCGTTTTGACTCGTCTATATCGCATCTCTCTTAAGACGAGTACAGTCCCTAATTCCTGGAAGCTAGCCAACGTACAACCCGTTCCCAAGAAAGGAAGCCGAGCTGATCCCAGCAATTATAGACCAATTGCCATTACCTCTTTATTTTGTAAAGTTATGGAGCGCGTACTCAATTCAAGGCTTTTGAACTATCTGGAAGACAATGAAATTCTCAGCGACCGACAATATGGCTTTCGTCGGAATCGGTCGACTGGGGATCTTCTAGCATATGTCACGCATCTCTGGGGTGAAGCTGTTGATCAACACGGTGAAGCCGTGGCTGTATCGCTAGATATATCTAAGGCTTTTGATAGGGTGTGGCATGCGAGTCTCCTGAGCAAGCTTCCGTCCTATGGCATTCCCCCGAGTCTGTGCTCTTGGATCAACAACTTTTTGTTGGATAGGTCCATCCAGGTAGTGGTTGATGGATGCACGTCTGATCTTATGCCGATCAACGCTGGAGTACCGCAGGGCTCGGTTCTCTCTGCAACACTGTTTCTTTTGCATATTAATGACTTGCTCATACCAGGCATTGTTGGATACGCAGATGATAGCACTGTTGTGGAGAGATACCTATCTAATGCTCGCGCTGGGGCTGAATCCACGCAGGAGCTCAGGGAAGCCATGATTACTCGTACAAATTTGACTCTTGAAGCGGTATCCCAATGGGGATCAACTAATTTAGTCAGATTTAACGCGTCAAAGACTCAGGCATGTATCTTTTCTGCCAAGCGAACGTCGCCGTCTTCTACCCCACTTTTTCAGGGCGTTCCACTTCTCTTCAGTGATCAGCTTGAGCTCCTTGGGATCCAAATATCCTCTTCCTTAAACTTTGGCCGCGTCATTGAGTCCAGAGCAAAAACAGCTGCAAAAAAACTAGGAATACTAACTAAGGTAAGGCAGTTCTTCACATCTGCTCAAATACTTAACCTGTACCAAGCTCAAGTCAGGGCTTGCATGGAGTACTGAAGTCATTTGTGGGACGGGTCTGCAAAGTACCAATTGGCAGCTTTGGACACAATCGAGCGTCGCGCCATGAGGCTTATTGCAGATAAGGCGCTTGTTGGGAAGAGGACGCAAAGCCTCGTGCACAGGCGTAGAGTAGCTAGTCTGTCCATTTTCTATCGGCTGCATTTTGGGGAATGTGCGCAGGATCTCCATCAACTAATCCCGTCATCCCCTTTTAACCATCGAACTTCAAGACGTGGCGAGTCATTGCATCCTTTTGTTGTGAACATCCCTCGAACCCGTACTAAGCGTTTTGCTAGTTCTTTTATTATTCGCACGGCTGAGGAGTGGAATGCGCTTCCTGTTTCTTTGTTTCCTACAAATTATAATCTGGGTCTCTTCAAATCAAGAGTGAATAGGCATCTCATGGGCAAACGTGCTCCAACATAGACCGCATCATCGCTTTCCATCAGGTGAGATGTTGTCAAACGTGAGCCCATTCAAGCATAAAAAAAAAAAAAAAAAAAAAACTTGCACTGTCAACCACTGCAAATATGCCAATGAGCATCTTCTCGCTCATACGATGCTCAGCTCTCAAAGCGACTGCACGTGCAGCAGTGAATAGCAGTAAAAATTATGATCCGAATGTGCCACGGCACTAGTGCTGCGTATTGTGATCGTTGGTTAGACGATTTAATCTCGTAAAGCGCTGTAGCGGATTTTAGTTTAATTATACAAAAAATGACAACTATTTGTGCTCTGAATAGCTTCTCTAGTAAGTAGTACATATACCTCTTTGATGTACTATTAAGTTTTCTGCTGCCTTCCTTCCTTCTTGTGCAAGAAAATGGCAGCATTGATGTCAGAACTTTTAAGGCCAACCGATGGCCTATAACTTGGCTTAACGACTGTTGTTACCTCACGACAAAAGCCAGGACCGATGGCTTAACAAATCTTCTGAAGCACAGCAGGCTATGTCTTCACTCGGCACGGAAATAACCAAATGACCGAAATTCTGTTGTGAATACTGCTTATAGTAGCGGTCACCCATCCAAATAGTAACCGCAGTGAACGTTACTTAACTTTATTGATCGTTTAAGGATGTGAAGTCCACAAATAGAATAACCGAGAATTATTTTTCCTGCTTGTTCTATTGGTAGAACAGATTACATGTTTTCTATCACTTTTTGTGATGGTAGAACAACCAAGACTTATTTATCCTACTTGTTCTATTAGTAGAACAGACGTGATTTTTTCCCTACTTGTTCTATTGGTATAACAAATAGTAGAACAGATGGAAACTACCCAAACTTAGCTATGAGCTAGCCAGAGAATATTGTTGGTAGTAATTGTGTTGCTATAACAATATTTTCTCCTTACTGATAAGCAGCTATTCATATTCTCAGCAGGCGGCTGTATAATTAAGGTTCTGTACACACGGTTACAAGTTAAGCCGTTAAGACGCACGTGACTTTATCTCTGTCTTAATAAACGTCTTGAGGTAATTTCGTGTTGGGTAAGATAGAGGTAGAGGTTTTGCAGATTTTTTGCGTAGAAAGTTTTTTTTTATGTAAATGAAGGAATCAGGATAATCGTTCATTTTCTAACGTATTTTGGCATTGGTGCTTTTTTGTTGGTCATAATAATATGTCTGTCTATCTGCCTGTCTGCCCCTCTATCTATCTGTTTGTCTGCTATCTGTCTATATAACTATCTGTCTTTTTGTATGTCTATCTGTCTGCCTATCTGCCCGTCTGTTTGCCTGTTTGTATGTCTGTCTGTCTTCCTATCTGTCTGCCTGTTTGTTTGTCTCCCTATCTGTCTGTCTGCTTGTATTTCTGCATTTACAATTGGTGTTTGTTGTAAGAATACCAGTAATTTATGATTTTCTGTATAAATAAGTGGATAAGTAGTGGAGGAGAGCTCGCATCCTAAGGGTATTGGGTACCTCTTACTCGATAAGTGTCTAATCAGTGGAGCGATTGCTCGACAAACTTATCTTTGTGGATTTTTTCATATAATATTAAGGTGGAACGTTTCACTAGCGCGGCAAATTCGAACTTTCTTGCGTTTTTTTGCCAATAATAGCTTAATACCGCGGTACCTAAATTATTGCAATGAAATAATATACATACTTATACAAAAAAGGAGTAAAAATAAGATGACTGACCTACTGACTGACTGATTTGACTGGCCTATCTGTCTTATTTATCTGCTTGATACACAGACTTGATAGCTCAGCGGCCTGCACACACTGCATGTGTGCAGGTAGTAACATCAATGTGTGGTGGGTGTCTGGGTGTTATATTGTATTCTAAGAGTGTATCTACAAACAATAAGTAATCACAGAAATATTGTATCAGTTAGTAATTACCATAGTACAAGCTTTGCGTAGTTTGGGGCTAGATGGCGCTGTGTGAAAATATGTGTGAAATAGTTCTCATTAGAAACATTCAGAATTATTATTTTTCTATATTTTTGCGGGCAATGTGAGTTGAAATCCTTCTCCTTTTGATAAAAAATACATCTAATTTAAACCTCCTCCTTTAATGAAAATACACCTAATTTCGGTAAAAATACACTTAATTTCGATGAGACCTATCCGAAAGTTATGTCCTTTTAAATAAAAAAAACCAAATAGGGTTGCCAATAAAGGAGATCTGAGGTAAGTAACAAAAAAATTAAAAAAACAATTAAAAAGATATGAAATCCTCCTCTTTTAGATAAAAAAATACACCTAATTTAAACCTCCTCCTTTTTTAAAGTAAGAAACAAAAACAACGTATCACCTTCATCAAAACTCCAGCCTAAAATCCTGGCTTCTGGCTGTCATACTTTTAACCTTACGCTGCTATTAATAAGAACCTTTTACGGAATTAATTATCATCACACTTCACACTAATATTATAAAGGCGAAAGTTTGTGCGTATGTGTGTATGTGTGTATGTTTGTTACTCTTTCACGCTGTAACAGCTGGCCGGATTTGGATGAAATTTAGTTTGCAAGTAGCTTATACCCTGGATTAAAGCATAGGCTACTTTTTATTCCAAAAACGGGAACGGTTCATGTAGGAACGCGGGTGCAACCGCGGGGCGCTGTTAGTCAACTTATAAAGTTCGCCCACCGGCGCCTGAATATTTACAATGTTTCCAAAAATAATGTGGGAAAACAACTAAGAAGCCGGCTTGAGCTCCGCCATTCGACTTTATAATTCTGTGTTCGGAAAACATCAAGCCTTTATTGAACCATAACGGAATATTTAATTTTGGTGTGTTTTCATTGTACATACTTGACGGTTACTGCTTACCATCAGGCGGGATGTCTGCTTCACTTATAAAATTGCCCTTAAAAATTACCGATAAAAAAAAAACTTGATTTACTACCGAGTTTAACATGTACTTTTGTTCAAAATTTAAATAAAGCCCCAACATTCCTTTCCTTTCTATTTTTTTTATTTTACCTTTTTTCTTATCTTTTTTTTCTTTTTCCTTTTTTTTTCTTTTTTTCTTTTATTTTTCTTTTCTTTTTTTCCAGTTATTGTACATTACTCTTACTCAAGTCACCTTCCAAACAAAAAAAAAAGAATTCAAAATTGTTTTATATCCGTTTTTGAGTTACGATGGCACAGACGAACACACAAATAAACACGCTAAACTCATAACACCCCACTGTTTGGTTGTGAGTTGAAAAGCGGTGACCGCCTACCATCAGGCAGACCGTCTGCGTTTATGCTACCTGTACTGTAAACAAGAGAAAATTGAAAACCCTGACTTATTAATGAGGACGTAGATCTACGCAACATTACTATTCTATTCAGCCAGGCTTCCGACTTTTTTTAACCACTTACCTCACCGTCAGAGTACAGTGAAAACGCGCACAAGGCCAGCGGAATCAAATCACATTATCTCTAACTGCCGCCCAGATAAGGCAGTAGATATTTCTTGCTTTTATTCCAATTTTCCACTGTAAATAAATATTTCACTTGAATAAATTTCTCGCCTAACAAAATTACTGGATAAATACGAATTAAAGTCAGTCTTGACTTTTATTATTTCGATGCCATATTTCATAACAAGTTTAAGAAAATTTTATTAGGTTGCAGTTCTACAGAATAAATGTTCGTTTTAACGTAACACAGAACTGTTAGGTAGGTAGGTAAGTAATTAAAGGTAGGGTAGGTTTTGCTTGACGAGCCGGCCGCGGCCGCCGCGCCGCGCCTGAGTTACGCGACTAAAATTGAAATATTTTAGTTGTTATATTTCCGTTCTTCCCGTTTCATTTTCAACAATAAATCAAACAACTAGAAATGAGTGTCACTACCACGATACTTTTTTGTGCATAAGCCAAAGCTGACGGACCTAGCGCGAGCGTCGAGCGTAGGTATAAAAAGTGAAGTACATACATGTGATTGACTTCTGTTCTATTTTGTGTCAGTACTGCGCGTGCGGTACTGAGCTCGCAGCGTCCGTCGGTTTGATCAAATATATCTATTTTTATTTATCTACAACACCATTATAAAGAGGAAAGATTTGTATTTATGTGTGTATGTTTGTAATGAATAAACTCAAAAACTACTGTGCCGATTTCAAAAATTCTTTCATCATTGGAAAGCTACATTCACCCTAAGTAACATAGACTACACCACTACACGTGCAAAGCCGGGGCGAGCCGCTACTTGATATATAAATAAGAGCATTATTCAAAATTATGAAATAATTTGTAATAGTTAAGAAAAATGATGAACTTTATTTTGGTAACAATATTTTGTCGAAGTAAATGTAAAACTCCGGAGATATTTAACCTTTTGTTGAAGCCCTTTTTAATAAAAATCAACACACAGCACAAACAACATTATTTACATTTTATTAATTACTTGAAAGGCAATAATTAAAATCTGTTCTGTCATTATGGGAGTACGGGATGTATTTAGTGGAGTTAAATTTAGTTTGGAGACTTTTTAAGAACTATAATATCTTTATAGATAGACCTGAAGTGTGGTTTACACTTAAAAATCAATCCATGATAGACTTACGTTACGCAGAATTTGCAAATTACAACTCTCAAATCGGGTCCCTGTCTGTTTTTGCCAAAACGAACACAAGGATAATGATGATTATACTGAATAAATAGGTAAGTTGCCTTAAATTCGCTCTGTCATTATCGAAGAAGATAAAATGAAGGGTATTTTCCATATAATGGCTAGACATTAATGCTATGCATCAAATATTGACGACGAATACCTTGCAACTATGCATAATTTTGTAACAGCCGCCATAACAGATTGGAGTATCACTTGGAATTCAACATATAAAGTTACGCGCGACACTGATGCACTGCGCATGTTATTTAAAAATATCACACAGTATAATAATAAGATTACTAGACGGTGTGATCAGATGATAAAGTACCATATGCCAGTAATTTCACTAGCTGCAATGCCCTTCAAACCGGAACACAGTAGTACTTGCACATTACTGCTTGGCGGCAGAATAACTGGCAATATAGTGGTACCTTACCTAGACGAACTTTGCAGAAAAGTCCTACCACTACCACCATGTTGGTATTATAGAAGAGCTTAAAAATACAGGCACTATCAAAATAATGTTATAATTTTTTTAAATAATTATGTTTCGAGGTCTAAAGAGGACCGTGCTGGTTCTTGGAAATGTTATTGCCGTGACTCTGCTATCTGCCACGTGTGATAGATGCAATAGAGTACGTACATTACCTACATTTTAGTGTTTCAGAGGAAAACAACTTTATTTTAACATGTAAAATAAATATTACCAAAATCTTTTGTTTTCGAAGTCAATCGTTTTGTATACATTAGCTAGGTCCAACTTCGACAAAGAGTTGGCGTGATGAATCCATCTCGGCTGGGCAGCGTTCGGGAAGCTTCGTCCTATTTTTTCGTACAAAATACCGCAAGCCTGAAAACGAAAGTTTTCAATTAGTGTGTGTTGCCAGTGATGACTTATGGAACTGAGACATGGTCTCTTACGGTTGGCCTCATTAGTAAGCTCAAAGTCGCGCAGCGAGCTATGGAAAGAGCTATGCTCGGTGTTTCCCTGCGAAATAAGCTCCGGAACGAGGAGATCCACAGGAGAACTAAAGTGACCGGTATAGCCCTTAGAATTAACAAGTTGAAATGGCAATGGCAGGCTACATCGCTCGTAGTACTGACAACCGATGGGGAAAAAAGGTTCTCGAGTGGCGACCACAAACCAGAAGGCGCAGCGTAGGCCGGCCCCCCACTCGGTGGACCGACGATCTGGTGAAAGCCGCGGGGAGCCGATGGATGCAGGAGGCGAGCAGCCGATCAAGGTGGCGCGCTCTGGGGGAGGCCTATGTTCAGCAGTCGTCTTCAGGCTTTTGATGATGATGATGTTTTGTATTCTAATTACAACTGTTTTTCTTCGTCATAATTTTGACGCCAAGATATTGCAAAAACAAAAAAATACGTAGGTACTGTAAAAGAACCCTCTCTTAACCTAATTATAATACATTAATAATAAATTATTCCTCAATTCACCGGATATTCTAAATTAATCATAAGACGCTAAAAGATTATCAATTTGTTTGTTGACTATTTTAGACTACCTATTTTAATGTTTATGGCCTTGTGAATCGTCACCTAATAAATGGTAGAACCGTACGTTGTGATAATGTAGTAATCCAAATCCTTTTAAAGTAATGAGACAATACCTAACTAACATCTAACCTATTCAATAATATTAAATTAATTTAAAATATTCATCGTCCTACAAATAATTGCAATTTAATCCCCTGATAAACACTATTCCTATACTCTGAGTAACCGAACTGAAATTTCCACATAAAATCATATTATGCACCAATCAATGTATTTCCTACTATATTTTCGAAAGGTTTCAATTGTAGGAATGAATAATCTTTTCTGGCAAAAAATTGAACATTATAGTTCCTAGTCATAAACAAAACTGAAAGTAAATGAAAGCTTCATGACGAACGTATGTTGAAATTAACAAGACAAGAAAATGAAACATAGGTAAAACGTAAGTAAGTATATTGCTAACTGAGTTTAAGCTTGTTATATAGCAAAGTCATAGTAAACTCTATTTGTTTATCATAACTCTGGCATAGGAGCCCCGCCTCCGCTCCAATGCTGTGGGTCTCGACTACCTGGCTGGTTAACCCTCCACTATTTAGTGCTTGAAATTTCCCACACGGAGATACCGTGTGTGAAATTCCCCCACACTAAGAGAAATTTGATTTTACTAAATTTTGTTCTATTTATCCCAAGTCAGTACGTCAGGTACCCCATCTACCTATTCTTATCTACTTATCTAGTTTGGACTCCAAAAGGTGCAAGGGACAAGAGGACATTATTTTTTTCCAAATCCTAACAAAATAGACATCACCTTAGTTAATTGTGAGTCTATCTAATACGTACTACATTCGGTATATGACAGACTCTAAAAATAGCTCAACTTTCAAATCTCCTAGTTTTCGTCTAAAGATTATCAATATTATCGTAGATTCTATATCAACAGCATGCAGTGGACTAAACAGTAGTATTAATTTTAACTGTAAATATTTATTTGAATTCAATGATCTGTTAGTGATATTCAGGTTGTCTCTATTTTCCAGAACTTGTATTGAAAAGTAATCTAAAACCCGTTTATATAATTTAGGTATTATGTTTCATTATTATGAAATACGATAAGGACATGTTTCCTTCAAATAATATTATAGATTTTTGATGCTATTTCCTAACAACAAGATATTCTCATTCGAATCTTTAAATTAGCTACCCCTATCCGTTTGGTAAGGAGATCACTAACAGGTACTGCTGTGCTTGACCCAAGACACGAAGGACAATTTCTTATCACTAGTACATTAAATGTTTTTATAGAATAAAAGGTAAAATTCTTTTGAAAATTCAATCAAATGAACCCAAACCTGAATTCCACTAAATTGATCTATGATCATTTATTTGAAACAATCACGAACATCCCTAAACTATGAATAAATTCCCGGTAGTTATTTAACTATCGCACAAGCATTACGTATTTCGATCCTAGAGCGAAACTCAATTACGATTTTATTTAAGTTACTCGCGAATGATTCCAAACAGATAATAAATTCCCAATAGTCATCTAAGTAAAAAGAATAAATTCCCAGTCGTTACTAGGTCCCGGTAGTTACTTAACTATCGTTCAAGCATTACCTATTTCGCAACTAGAAAACAAAACGTTCGTTTCCTTGTAGGAATATGATCCCTCCAACTCTGCTAAGTAAAATTCCGCCTAGAATCCGCTAAGAAAATACCTATCTTTTATGCATATTGTAATAACCGTGTAGGAATAGAACCTTTCTCATATCCTCCGTAGAACATCGCAAAACCAGCTAAAGAAATACCTTCCTATACCACAGAATAGATATATATGTATGTATAGTACAACGTTCTCCTACCACAAAATAGATTTATAGAATTACGTATTGTTCTCTGTACATTAAAACCTTCTGTGATCTCCCCGCTTTCCATCAAAAGCAAGGTTCACGACAAACTAGCCCTACAATAAACACTCACAGCTTCTACCATCGAGAAAACTTGGATTATATTTTTATAATTTTGATAACTTACGTATTGTATTTATTTGCACTTTTATTTATTAGTATTTTATTATAATGAATTTATCTTTAAATGTATTTTATGCCGCTTTAGGTTTATTTATTTATTTATTGAATTTTTATCTATTTCCCTAAAATTATTATTTTTCCGTTAAATTCATAATTTTATCCCAACTTTCCCCTCCTACGTGTGTATTCCTCGACTTATAGCTTTTCCCTATACATTAGTGTGTACCCCCAAACACTGGAGATTGCTACAAATCTCACATTTACCTTTAAATGTGCATGTCTGTTCTCGGTGTGTGCAATGAGAACATACCTGATCTAACCCTATGAGAGAACGAGCTGTGACAAAAGCTCTCCAAAGCTAAAACCTATTGCCACCTAATTTTTATCTTGCATGCGGGACCGGAGTCCATGGGCAGCATACAAGACAAAACCCTATCACTTGGGACAGTTCAGCTTAATTTGCATTTAGGATCCGGGTATCGTATACACGAAGACGGGACAGTTAATCTTTTCAGCCCTCCTTTCAGCCAGAATGCAAACCAAACCAAAAAGGTGGATCCAGATCCTATAACGGAGGCAAAATCTGGTGCAGGTCTCCACAAAACACGCGAACTGCATACCCTAAGCAAAATAAGGGAAGACAAGCTTCGTTGCACAGTTTCAACTTATCTCTTACTGAGTTCCTGGACCCGAGGCATACTTCCCCCCAGATCCAGAATTAATTGAGAGGGCGAATTTATCTAAGAATTTAACCGAAAATTTCATGTGCATTTTTATTACCAGGTTTCGACTTGCGAACCCCGTGAATGATTTCCTAACTGACTGCGTTTGACAGCTTGACAGATCTCAAAATCCTATTATATATCAAAAACACTTTAAAGGAGTTTTGGCGGGAACGCGGAAAAGTTCACGTCGTTGCATTGTATTATTTTTCAAAACTCGTGCTTTTTCCAGTGTTAATGATTAAAATCGGTGGCGTTTTACGCATTAAGTGCTGAATTACGAGCATGAGTGTGGGCAAGTGATATAATGTGGTGAAACGTGTTTTTCGTGTTGCTTCCAAAATTCCATAGAAGCTTCTAGTAAAGTTGCCACCACTTTACTAGGGCATGTCTTAGACTGGACTGAGACTACCTGACTTAGACTGGACTATGACTACGCAGACTGTGACTAAGACGACTTTACGTGAAATATTCTATCATTATGAAAAATTACAATACTTGACACTGGCTAAATACACTATGTGTGGAGCCAAAATATAAGAGAGAAAAAAAAAACACTTTAAAGGTAGAAAGGTAAAAAAGTAAAACTAAATATAAAGAAGGTTTGATTTCTTTTACTGTTACCTTATTTTACCACGGATAACCACTTTTACACCTATCTCTACATTTTCTCTATCAGTTAATGCGATGCCAACGACTATTTCCTTTATTTTTGGACTATTCTTTGTGCGTAAAATGCTTTGATCAAATTATTTCAGTATTTTTATACTTTAGGTAAAATTTATAATATTTGTGACGTCACGAGACAGCCTGTATCGTTACAGTACGAGCATAGTTTTTCATACAGCGACAGACAACATAAATAGAAACAATGAAAATTTGGTAACATTCTGAGGTGAAAAAATGTTGGCGATTTTTGTATGAACAAAATGAGGGTATAAATAAACAATAGATTCTTTTTAAATATATTCTAATAAAAAAGTAGGCCTTGTTTTAATGAGTAGGTGTACAATTATATTACTTATTCAGACTGAAAACATCTTTGCAAGAACATCTTTAACATCTTTGTATAAACAAGTCTTGTTTGTGAAGCAGTTCCTTGCCAGTTCATGTTGCTTTGACTCAAAGTTTTTAGGAAAACAGAACTTTGGAAAGGTCTTCCTTGAATCTCTGATGAAGTAAAAGTGGCAAGAGCACGTTTGGCGGTTACTGAAATGTACTACCGCTTACGTAAGCTAATAATAATAATCAAATTAAATAGAAGAATAATTATAATAATAATAATTTATTTTGGACAGTAAATGAGCCATTTGATAGCGGGTACACCGAAGATTTGCACGATTTAAAATATAATATGATTGTAGGTTGATCCCTGGATCCCACACTAGGATAACCTGTGTCGTGGGATTCAGTCTCTTCCAATCTAAACTACAACTTAAGAATAAGAGTAGATTAAGTTTTAAGGCATATTACTTTCTTATGGTAATAAAGAAAAAGAAAAGATAATTTAGTGGGTAGGTGATTAACAAAGTTTAACATTTCTTGAAGGCTGGGGGTAATCATGTAACTTCGATACAATGCAACAAGAGTAACTTCTTCCATAATTAAATTTTTTTTTATTTTATTAACTGGACATTCTCTTAAACAGCGTATTGAAACTGTCTAATCCATAATACAAGTAGTAGTTTCCATCGGTTGCAATCAAGGTTTAGGTACAGAATGCTACAAAAGGGGCCCGAGTCAAGCATAGTGTGTGAGGAGTATGAATGCATGTCTTGTATTTGTGTGTGTGTATGTGTTACTGTGTTAGGGTAAGTTTGGGTAAGTAAGAGTAGGTAGGTATGCATGAAACTGTTTGTTTTAATTAGGGAAGGTTCCCTAATTAATGTAATTGCTATTAGAACTAGTACTGTTCAATGGAGGAATCCTGCTGCAAAGTCAATTTTTACTTGTTGTTGACATACACAAGAATATTAATAGTACAGTTTTTTATGCTATATAAGTGATAAACTAATAGCATCAGCCAGCTTTATGGAAAGCGATAATCACAGCTTAATATAGACATCTGAACATTACGGGAGTTGTTGATGCGTGGTGAGCTTATTAAAGCTTTTCTTGATGCCTTTTTAAGAGACTGCATATTGAAGCATCGTGGGAATACTTCAGGGGGGACTATTCCGGAAGACGCAGCGTAGGACGGCCCCTCACTATGTGGACTGACGACCTGGTCAGAACCGCGGGGAGCTGATGGATCCAAGAGGCAAGCAGCCACTCAAAGTGGCGCTATATGGGGGGGGCTTGTGTTAAGCAGTGGACGTCTTCAGGCTGATGATGATGATGATTATTATTCCACATCTTGCAAGTGCGTGGTAAGAATGAACGCATGAAGTGGGTCGAAGGCGGCGTGGTGTACGTTGATAGAATACTGAATCGGGGATGATATCAAAAAGTTTCTTAGATCATACTGTTAGTACTATAACCTGGCACCTTCAAGGCTAGAGTGAATAGGTACCTTTTGATTTGAGATAAACAGATTCCGTCTTAATTTTTCAGTCTATTGCCATTTGTCGCTAAACCAATGATATCTAGGAGATACTTTTAATTGTAATTTGTTGATACATTCTATTTCTTCACGTTAAATTAGTTTTAATGTAATCACGTTTAGTAATTAAGCTGTTATTGGAAAAAGAACGCAAGAAAATTTGAGTTTGCCGCGCTAGTGAAACGTTCCACCTTAAAATACCAGGGGGCGTACCGTGAGCTCTTAGCGCGATTCAAAACAGAGCCTACACTGGCTCGCTTGTCAAAATCCCCATACAAAAAAACAAAGCGATCCAATATAGGCTCAGTTTTGAATTGCACTAAGAGCTCACGGTACGCCCCCTGGACGGTCTTCTTATTCCATTTCACCGACTCGACCGTAAGTACTAAAAATAGTGCTAAAGACTTATTTCATCTATGTTTTTGAGTCTAAACGCGAATAATTCTAATTCTCTTGGGACAGACCGACATTTTCATTTCCAATTCAAAAACTTTTTATTGATTGTCGAAATCGTTAGTCTGTCTGTTTGTCCAATTAAAAGTCGGAGGTTTGCTTGGAGTTGTGAATGTATTTTTATGTTGTTATCTGGTTGTTATTGTTGTAAACCGATTTATCATGCTTGTTTGGAGTTCTTTGAAAAGGAAACAACATTTATTTTGTATTGACAAAGGTGAGAAGTATCTACTTTTTAGTGATTCCGTAACAATATACTAATAACACTAGGTGGTAGGACTTTTCTGCAAAGTTCGTCTAGGTAGGTACCACCACTTTTGCCAATTATTCTGCCGCCAAGCAGTAGTGTGCAAGCACTACTGTGTTCCGGTTTGAAAGGCATTGTAGCTAGTGAAATTACTGGGCAAATGAGACTTTACGAACTGATCTCACAGTCTAGAAAACTTTTTTAGACTGTGTGATGTCTCAGGATGACGTGCGCAGTGCAGTGTCACGCGAAACTTTATTATTTTAAAGTTCCGAGTGACAATGCAACTTTTATGGGCGGCCGTGTCGCTTAACTTTAGGTAAACGATTAGCTCATTACGTCATTCATTCTCATAAAAAAAATGAGAAATATCCAGGGAATGGGCACCAACATTCTCTTCGGTTTGCATTAGGATCTATTGTGAGTACAAGGACTCCTACCAAGCGTAGTAATTAAGACAACCTGACGGGGTCCTATGATCAGCAATGGATGAAAAGGAAATAAAGAAAGGAGTTAGAGCCCACATCACTCAGTCTAGTAATCTGATTACTAGACTGGGTGATGTCTCAGGATGACGTGCGCAGTGCAGTGTCACGCGAAACTTTATTGTTTTAAAGTTCCGGGTGACACTGCAACTGTTATGGGCGGCCGTGTCACTTAAAATTAGGTGAACGACTAGCTCGTCACGTTACTCAATCTTATATAAAAAAAAAACTCATCGAGATGCCATAGCGACGTCGCCAGCTACGTATCTAAATAATTCATATTGAAATGTATGGCATAGTTAAATCATAAACTCACTCGGCAACGGTTTGGCAACGTCGCCGATTTGGAAGCGTAGCCACAATCAAAGGTGTCCAGTCTCCACAAAGTCTCCACAAAAGTCACTTTGTGGAGACTGGACACCTGGCTAACTAATGATGTCACCAACCAACGGGTCAATTTGTAGAGACTGAACACCTAGCACACTAGCAACGTCGCCAATAAAATGGACACGAGCAAGCTCCGTCTCACTCACTCTGTGTCCAACCGGTTACCAAGACGGACGCACAGCGCACACGTGTCTTGTGGAAAAAATGAGTTTTGATACAGAGAGATTGGCTAATCTTTCTGTATCAAAATTCATTTTTTCCATGGTTTGCCAGTGGCTGGCTACTCCACTTGGCAAGCGAAGGTAGCCATGGCTACGTAGCTGGCGACGACACCATGACATCTCGGAGAGTTAGGGCTCTTAATCAATATACTATTTGAAAAGGATAGAAGTTTAGTGTAAAACTATAGTATCTTTGCTCAAGTATCGATGCTGTGTAGCCTGTCTAGGTAGACCTAAGCCCCGCATCAAGCACCTAGTCAGTAAGTCCTTTTCGCTATAAAAAAAGACTAGTAGACAAATGTTATAAAAAGGCGCCCTTCAGGATATCGTTGCGGCATTTTCCGATCGAAAGGTTCTTGATATCCCTAGATTCTACATTCACTTACCGCGTCTCCAAACTGGAGAGCTCAAGACAAACTGGTCGATGTTTAACCCTAATATTTTCCTTGCAGAAATAGCTAGTACGTAATAAATACAAAAGAAGACCAACAATATATCCAAATTACACGTATCCCACAAGCCATGAAAGCCGGTATACAAAATGAAACCATTTTGTATCCTGTCATTTCACAGCAATTTTCTCAGCCTTTCTATCAATTTCGTTGAGGAAAATAAAACGTTTTTATGTTAAACACGAACGTAAGTTTGTCTTTATATTTAAAGAGAAACATTTATCTAGATGTTAGGACTTTTATGTGTGCTAAGGGAGTGAATGTTGAGATGACGTCTGACAGAAATAAGTGGAAGGCAAAAATATGACCGAGAATTATTTTGCCTACTTGTTTGATTTTTATTCTCACTTGTTCTATTGGTAGAACAAATAGTAGAACAGATGCTAACTACCCTGCTGCACCAACCCCATTTAAATAGGATAAGGCGGATGATGGTAGGATTTTTCTGCAGATTAATTAATGGTTGTTATATAGGTAGTACAACTTTTCTATGTTCATCATAGGTGGTACAGTACCAATACTGTTTTTTTATAACTAAATAGGGCCTGCATTTGACCGCAATCTCACCTGATGGAAAGTGACGACGCGGTCTGCGATGGTACATGTTTGCCTAGAAGACACCTCTTTACTCGCGACTTGAAGAGCTCTACTGTACCAACGCTTTGCCAGTTACTCTGCGGCCGGGCAGTAGTGTGCTAACACTATAAAACTATGTTCTAGTTTGAAGGGTATTGTATCTAGTGAAGTTATTGGTCAGATGAGACTTTATAACCTGTGTGATATCTCAAAAAACGTATCTAAGTAACTAGAGATGCTTTGCTGTTTAACTCGTAACTTTATCATTATAGTCTGTAAGTAAAATTTTATCCATATTCACATTAAAATGAACAAAAAAGCATTAATATTTTACTATTCTAATTTACTGTTATTGAGAAAATACTTACTGGGGAGTAATAAACTAAAATACCTACATTAAATGGGGAGTTACAATTAGCAAGTTGAAATGGCAATGGGCAGACCACATCACTCGTAGAACTGAAAACCGATGGGGAGGAAAGGTTCTCGAGTGGCAACCACAAACCGGAAGACAACGTAGGCTGGCTCCCCACTCTGTGGCCCGATGAGCTGGTGAAAACCGCGGGGAGCTGATGGATGCAGGAGGCAAGCAGCCGCTCAAAGTGGCGCTCTATGGAGGAGGCCTATGTTCAGCAGTGGATGTCTTCAGGCTGTTGTTGATGAAATGGGGAGTAGGTATCTAAAAGTACTCACAATTCTACGGTATAAACTCAGCTTCACACAAAGCTTAAGTATCGATTTACGTATGAAAACCGTGAAATTTCATGAATGAAAACTTCGTAACGATTTCTGAATACAAACTTAACACGCGACACGCTCAGGTAAGACTGAAAAATAAAATAAACGTAACGCAAGAAAACCCGCAGACAAAAGCCTCTATCTGCATACGCCATAAAAAATAACAAAAGGTGTTCGAACACAAAGCAAATGTAGCATGTAACGAGATATCGGCACGAAACAAGAAAAAAAAAACGAGAAAATACATGAAATAGAAATACAACTGCGAGGTTGATCGTGCGAACGACTGTCTGACCTTAGGAGGGACGGATTAGGGCAGTTTATTCGTTTTTTTAACCTATGGTAACGTTGCATTTGACCATGTGTTGTTTTATTTGACTTGCAACCTTTATATAATGTTTATTATTGATCATCATTATCATCAACACCCTGAAGTCGTCCACTGCTGAACATAGGCCTCCCCCAGAGAACGCCAGGTTGAGCGCCTACTAGCCTCCTGCATCCACCGGCTCCCCGCGGCTTTCACTAGATCGTCAGTCCACCGAGTGGGGGCCATCCCACGCTGCGTCTTCCGGTTCGTGGTCGCAACTCGAGAACCTTTCTTCCCCACCGGTTGTCAGCACTCGAGCGACGTTGCCTGCCTTTTGCCATTTCATCTTGCTAATTTTAAGAGCTATATCGGTCACTTTAGTTCTCCTGCGGATGTCTTCATTCCGGTGATTATTGATAGTATTACACAATTTTTATCTTTTTTCGTCTTTATCTCACTTCAAAAAAATTGAAATCGAAGGTGAAATATCTTATACCAAGTGAAAAATATATATCAAAGTTATTGTCGTGATAAGGGTGAGGCATGTGGGGTATTCACCCTCATAACTCCAAGTCATGCACAAGAATTCTTCCCTATTCTACAGATTTCCATTACAGACTCCCATTTCAACAGATCCCAATTCAACAGTTTCCCAGTTTTACAGATTCGCTTTTTTACATATTCTTAGTTTTACAAATCCTTAAGTGAACGGATTCCCAATTTTACAGATTCCTAAATGTATGGATTCCCAATTTTACAAACAGCCAATTGTACGGATATCTATTACAGTTAGAGATTCCTAATTCAAAAGGTTCACAACTTAACCAATTTAAGTTTTGTACCTCAAGTGGGACCTCATTGCAAGACTCGTCATTGTTTGACTCTTTGTCTACAATGGAGGTCCATGTTTAGGTATTATAACAAAAGTCAAACACAACTTTCATTATTTCAATCCATCCCTGGTCTCCAAGCCCCTACCAGCGTCACGATTAGCCTTCACCGCCCTAAGTCTAACTTCAGAGATTTAGTGCCGAAACTATTGATTTACACCAAACTTTCACTATAAATTAACGTTTGCAATTTTACAGAGCCAGCTTTACAAGTTATTTGCTTGTTTCTGAATTCTTGGGATGTTTCAAAATTGTCACGCCATTTAATTGTTTAAGTTTCGTTGTTGCTCGGACTTTGCCCAATTATCACCGATTTACAAGAACCTATGAAAAATGTCTATGAAAATCTTAAATAATAGGAAAATTAATTGCGGTGTTGACAGGCTTTTTCTTTAAAACAGACGAAGTTATTACTATGCATGGATCATTTCAGGAACATTATGAAAAATCATATGAATTTTGTTTCATGTGTCACACCTACTACTTTTTCACATACTCAGCTACAAATCACAGTATGATAATCACACTTAATGAATCATGGCTTCGGATATCATAAAAAGATAGTAACATCAGCGGTGAATATAAAATGATTTGTTTTTGCTTTAGTAAACAAACTGAAACTTGTAGAGTATTTTTATTTTTTTGGTGATGTGAAGTTTGATCTTGTTTAAAGTTAGATTTCCTTGTAATTATTTGTAGCAAGTTGAAACTTTGCTAGTTTGCTCCTAAATTAAGTTTATTCCATTTCGTAAAGCACTGCAATCGCCATTAATCAAATTCATTGGACAAATATCACAGGTGAAATCACAGTGACAAAAATAAATCATAATGAAATGACAATAAATTAAACAGAAGCAACCATTTCCATCCCTTATTATAACTGTCATCCTCCATGAATATCTCTCCACGCGATAGCAAGTGGCAACATTCATGGCTATGCAGAAACCGATACCCACCCAAGCTCACATAAGCTTGCGCAAAACGCGTGCTACATAAATACATGTCTTTAACAACGTGTACAATGAGTTTCTAGTAAAACCACAATTTTAATAACAAGGGAACAAGTCGCTCTGAAAATTAATCTTTGTGGCCAGTAGCTTGTGAAATTACAACCATGAGACAAGTAGAAAGGTATGTAGGAGAAAACACAAAAGTTATTGTTATTTTTTAAAGAGTAGTGTGCCTTTGTTCTTTAGCTAACTACCACTAAATACAGCTACACTACCAGCTACAAAAAATAACATTAAAACAAACTTATAATTTAGATTTTTTTGTCATTCTTAGAACCTTTATTTACAACGCACTAGACCTAGTAGAGCATGGCTTCAAACTCAATGGAGGCAGTTAAATGCGTCACAAGCCCCTTACACGATGCGCTCACCGCTTACCTCTGCCCGCGCATATTTGACTAATATTTGCTACTGCGCAGCATTTCAATCGCGCCGATTTCACAGCCGCCATTAAGTTTAAATCACACTCTACTTGATGTGAAGTGACAGTACTAGGTAAGGAATCTGAAGTAGGTACTTACTGAAAAATTAAATTGTTAGTTAATTCTGTATTTATAAACAAAAAGTGTGGTTTTGAAGCCACAAAGAAATCTTTAAAATAGGTATACCTATATCGTGAATTTATTAATTTGTTCCTATTTTTTAAATTGATTTCAGTGAATTGGTATTTTCTGGCTGGTAACACTGGCTTGCGCCTGATTGGACATTAGCTACATTAACGACTCGATAGGAAGAAAAGACCAGTGTTTACTAGCAAATCTGCGAAATGGATTATTGATGGATGAAGAATTAACGAAAGTTAAAAAAGTGCTCCTAGTTTCATAGAAACAACAAAAAAGAGCGTGAAGTAAATAAAAGAGTAGCTTAAATATTCTTAAAGTACGCGTTTCATTTAACATAATTATATACTTTTATATAGGGTAGGTATGGTAAAACACCCAACAAAATTCAATAATACAGCTTAAAATATTACTCTGAATATAAATTGAACCACACGGCGCGCGGTACAATAAAATAACACAGAACGTAAAACTGCCAGAAATCCAAAATGAAAATGTTCCTTCGGATACTACAATAAAAAAGGTACTGAAATTACATTAGATAACATAATGTTTTTATTTATATTTGACATTTCATTACTCCTCGACACTCCGGATGCAAAATGCTGAGGGATTCAATGAAATGGAAACATTGATAAGTGTGAAACGAAAGTAATCTAAAGAGGTTCCGTACAATTAATTAATACGTAATACAAATACAGTGATGCGCTAAGGAAAGTAGGTAAGTGGATACCGCCATTTTAATTTTAGTGTCAGTCATAGGTTGACGAGACACGGAGTCATCATCAACATCATCAACAGTCTGAAAACGTCTACTGCTGAACATAGGCCTCCCCTAAAGAGTGCCACTTTGAGCGGCTGCTTGTCTCCTGCATCCATCACGCAAACACATAATCATCATAATTATCTGCAGAGACGGAGTGTGAAGCACCAATTAAGCCACTTTGGTTCGACATTACTAAATCACGCTAATGTTGCACTGCAGTCAAGCGATTCATTTTGTCGCTAAACCAATGATATCTAGGAGATACTTTTAATCGTAATTTGTTGATACATTCTATTTATTTCCTCATCGTCAGTTTTTTTGTAATCCCGCTATTATTGGCTATAGAACGCAAGAAAATTTGAATTTCCCGCGCTAGTGTAACGTTCCACCTTAAACAGAAAAAAGCGGTCAGGCTTTGGTTTGCTAGTGAATAATTACAATGTAAAGTATATTGAAGAATAAAGAATATAAACGGAAATTAAAGAAGTGAAAAAAAAATGAAAGTCAATTTCTTCATGATCATTTCAATGGCTAGGTACTAGCGGCAGGATATTTCTGACAAAATTGTGGTACCTACAATACTTAGTATTCCTCTTGCAGAAAAGCCCTACTGCCTTGTCAAACCGCTGTACCCTAAAGTAATATAATCTCCTTATACGAACCTCGAGAATGTCACCCCATTACGAATGAAGCTAAAGTCAGCCATTGTGGCGTAAAAAACAACCTTTTTGTAAAGGTTAGCTCTACTTGGATCTAAGAAAAAAACATAGAAAGAAGGACATCACACAACATAACATTTTTATAACAACACACAACATTACGTTCTCATAACAACACCAATCATTACATTCTTAAAACAACACCAAATTACATTAGTCTGTCATTGGTCTGATTAGGTTTTTACTGGGTTTTTTCCCTTATCCTGCGCAACGAATGTTGGACCAATTTAGGCGTCCCAGTTTATTTAAATAAAATTATTATACTTTATACTTTTCTTATCATTTTTGTCATACATTTACCTTTTTTTTTGAGGGGGGGGGGGGGGAAATTGCCCTCACATTTCCTTGCCACCACGGGGGTGATGGCAGGGGGTATGTGGGACTCGAACCCACTAAAACCCCCCCGTGATCCGTCCGCCGCCGGGATGGGGCGAGATAGGGTCGCGTTAGCATTCACCGTTTCAGTTCTACGAGCGATGTGGCCTGCCCATTGCCATTTCAACTTGCTAAGTTTAAGAGCTATATCGGTCACTTTGGTTCTCCCACGGATCTGCGGATGACTTGATTGGCCATTTATATCTCCCTATTGTAAAGTTATAAGGTGCTGACAACCGATGGGGAAGAAAGGTTCTCGAGTGGCGACCACGAACCGGACAACGCAGCGTAGGCCGGCCCCCCACTCAGTGGACCGACACTCTATTTGCACTTCAGTACATGGTTAGCCATCTATTCACTCTCTTCTACCTTCTACCTTACTTATTCCCTGTCCCTTTTACCATCGTACATCGTGATTGTTATACAAAATCACAGTCGTCCATCCAACAGTGATACAGTGCGGAAGCCCTACGTAACAGGAAACGATATGAAAATGTATCCAATTGTGCCTAAAAGATACCTGTTTAATTTTGACGTTAAAACTCCCAGGTTATCATCATCAACAGCCTGAAAACGTTCACTGCTAAACATAGGCCTCTCCCACAGAGCACCACTGTGCAGCTGCTTGCCTCCTGCACCCATCGGCTCCCCGCGGTTTTCGCTAGGTCGTTGGTCCACCTAGTGTGGGTCTGGCTTACGCTGCGTCTTTCGGTTCATGGTCGCCACTCGAGAAGATTTGTTCCCAATCGTTTGTCAGTTCTGCGAGCGATGTGGCCTGCCCATTGCCATTTCAAGTTGCTAATTCTTAGAACTCTATCGATCACTTTAGTTCGCCAGCAGATCTCTTCGTTACGGATCTTATTTCGCAGGGAAACACCAAACATAGCTCTCTCCATAGCTCGCTGGATGACTTTGGGCAAACCAGGTTATAGTTAGCTGGACACAAAAACAATGGCAGTGAGGTATTGCCGTCATTAACTGTTAAAACATCGCCCGAAATAGCAGACTGTGTGTATTATACTTGTGTGAATGTATGAGAAATGGAATAGCATAACATTTTAGGCGTTCAAAATTAAATACGTATACATTAGTATACGTATACGTATACGACTGACCTGATAGCTCAGTTGGTAGTAGCTCTGCCTTCTGAACTGTAGGCTGTGGGTTCGATTCCCACCCGGGACAAAGATTTGTGTGATGAACATAGGTGTTTGTTCTGTGTCTGGGTGTCATATTGTATTCTATGTATGTATTTACAAACAAAAAGTATATAAGTATTGTATCAGTTAAAAAACTAACAGACCCATCCCGGCTTATTTTTATGTGTACGAATGACGTGACAACCTAGTCGTTCGCCTAGTGTTAAGTGCGCTGCCCATTACAGATAGCAGTGTCACTCGGAACTCTAAAGCTTCGCGTGACACTGCGCACTACGCACGTCATCCTAAAACATCACAAAGTCATCTCAAAACAGTTATCTGGTCCCCATAGTACAAGCTTTGCTTAGTTTGGGGCTAGATGGCGCTGTGTGAAATGTCCACACATATTTATTATTATTATTATTATTTTTGTTATAACGAATAACGTTTCTCTCCCACAACTACTTAGGAGGTAAGCAGAGCACGGGCCGAAGCCAAGTACTCAAGTGCACTTAAAAAAAGAAAGTATTAAATGGACGGCGGCTTAGTATACTGCCGGTTGTAGATGTTCTATTCGAAAACGAAAAACTTAACCAAACAATACTTTAAAATTAAATATCAACACCCCGTTTACGGTAGGGCGTGTGTATGTGTGAAAGTCTGTGTATATGACCTCAATACTAATAAAAATAACAATGTTGACATCAGCGATCCATGAAACAAGAGCCAAAAAACTCCGGCGAATTTCCAAATTGATTTCGATTCGCGCATCACCTAGTGATATGAAAACTGATAGGTGAAGGGACGCTGACAAAATTGATTACCTACTTATAGCGAAGAAAATTATCGTTATTTAAATTTTTTTCATTCACATTGACTGGAACGATCATATGTGATATCGTCGCTTGTTTGACTAAGTGACGTATCTGACATTTTTACGTAGGTATCTGAAATTTTAAATGTAGCTTTTATCTACTTTCAAAGACGCGTCGAACTGTCTTATCAACGTATTTGTAGAAAAAATGACAGATACGTCACTTAGTCAAACAAGCGACGCTATGGCCTTGTCTGGGTAAAAGTGGCATAATTTCTTAGCGCTGTTTGCGTTTTAGCAGCTACTGCAACCCACAGTTATTTGCACTGCCATGATAGACTATGAAAAAAGAAAAATATCCTGTAAGTACAACTGCAGAAATTATTACCTACACAAAAAATTGTTTTTTTTTACAGGCTGGTTTGTGTTTGAACTTTGAACTCACCTACAACAGTGTTTATACATTTTGAACTTACATGTGTGTGACATTTTGCTACGGCCGTAGTAGGTTGCTGTGATAGGTGAACTTAATATCCCAAAAAACATAGATTTATTCTGTACATTGTTTTTTTTACAATACTTTTCCGTTTATTTCTCAATATGAAAAAAATTCTGCGGCATTTCTATTTTAAAATAATTTCTTATACGTAACCAAAACTGTAAGCGCTCCTCACCTATTTAATTTGCAAGCCGATTTCCAATCTCATATCGCTAGTTATCGATATGATGTCCAATGCAGTTGGGTTAGCTTTCATCCCTGAATGGAATCGCTTCAACACTGTCTACTTTGTATGTTTTAATATTTAGAGTAAAAATAAACTGATTACGCATCAACAAAGTTAATCGTCAATCTTTGTCAATTTTGAGTTCTGAGTAATATTATAATGTCAATCTTTTATGAGCGGAAGCGGACGTAAGCAGCAGCAGCAACGTAAGGGTGACAAGTTTTTTTAGGGTTCCGTACCCAAGGGGTAAAACGGACCCTATTACTAAGGCTCCGCTGTGTGTCTGTCTGTCCGTCTGTCACCTGACTGTATCTCGTGAACCTAATGGTCATGAAAATTTCAACTGTCTAACTATCATTAGTTCGACAGTTGAAAGTTTTCACAAATGATGTATTGTTTTTTTTTATTGTTGCCGCTACAACAACAAATACTAAAAAACAGACTGAAATAAATATTTAAGGGGGCTCCCATACAATTAACGAGGTTTTTTTTGCTCGTTTACTACATGAGTCATAGATGGCGCTGCTTTAAATAATACTGCTACTCAACACTAGATGGCAGGGATAGGTTAATGGTACGGAACCTTTCGTGCGCGAGTACAACTCGCACTTGGCCGATTATTTATAATACGGACAAATAAAAACTGACGTAAACGTCATTAAAGGTCACATTTTCTTGCTTCAAAGCGTTTTTGACAATACATTCTCCAGTGTTTTATATTAAGCTTCTTGGGCGAATGGCTAGCTCTCTTCATGACATTCACTTACATAAAAAAAGATGTAGGTACCTACCTAACTAATTAGGTATAGAACACATATAAGAATCTTCTTTTTTGTAACTGGAAAGAAAGTTTAGTTTAGTTTGCCGCTTTGCCAGTTATTCTGCCGCCAAGCAGTAGTGTGCAAGCACTACTGTGTTCCAGTTTATAGGGCATTGTATCTAGTGAAATTACTGGGCAAATGAGACTTTACAAACTGTTCTTAGAGTCTAGAAAACTTATTTAGACTGTGTGATATCTCAGGATGACATGCGCAGTACGTTGTGTCACGCGAAACTTTAATTTAAAGTTCCGAGTGACACTGCAATCTGTTATGGATGGCCGTGTCGCTTAACACCAGGTGAACGACTAGCTCGTCACGTGATTCGTTTACATAAAAAAAGCTAAGGTACTATAAGAAATTAATATTTTTTAACTCACAGTATTCGTCCTATTTACACTAAGTCGATGACACGTAGCATTTATATCGTGAGATTTCTTATTAATATTGAATCCATTGGTTACGCCTTTTCCTCCATTCTAGGAAGCAGGTGGCGCACAAGTAAATAAGATTACAGAATTACGCCTCACACCTTTGGCGGATTATTTGAATATTCCGAAGAATAGCTTTCCTTTTTATTCATAACAAAAAGTTTGGATTGTCAGTGCGCTGACAATACGTTTGGAGCCTGAACCTTTTCATATTCTATATTACTTTGATATAAAAAGCACTCTTCACCTCTTCCATAGATGAAGTTAAACAGTTCAGATAGTTTATGATTGGGTATAATATTTATGTAACAGTCAAAACTCATAACCGGTCAAAATAACTATTGACTGCAAAAATCAATCATAACTAGATCTGACTAAGAACGTCTCAACCGGTAGCCAAAATACATACTCGTATTAAATAGATATACAAATAATCACATTTAAAATTAGAATAGTAGAGAATAATAAAATTTACGAAGTCATTTTTAGTAAAATAACCTCATCGTAATCATCATCATCAACAGCCTGAAGACGTCTACTGCTGAACATAGGCCTACCCCACAGAGCACCACTTTGAGCGGCTGCTTACCTCCTGCATCCAACGGCTCCCTGTGGTTTTACAAGATCGTCGGTCCATCGAGAGGGGGGTCTGGCCCATGCTGCGTCTTCCGGTTCGTGGTCGCTACTCGAGAACATTTCTTCCCCATCGGTTGTCAGTTCTACGATCGATGTGGCCTGCCCATTGCCATTTCATCTCGCCAATTCTAAGAGCCATATCGATCACTTTAGTTCATTCCAACTAAAAACCTGAAATCAAATCCCAGAAATGTCACATTGAAAAATACAAACGATCTTGGGTTGTGTGCGTGCGTGTCAATTTTTGGCTTCCGAAGGTGCTAAAATTTATGGTCGTTTCAATGGTGCAGACCTTTGAGGTGTGGCCATGTAAGAGAGGTTACAAAACAGTACTTCTCTTATGTTCTTTTCAAAAGCCAGAAGACGTCCAATCTGAACATTGGCCTCCCCAATAGAGCACAACTTTGACAGGCTATACTTGCATCCAATAGCACCCCGCGGGCTTGATTAATTATCGATGGTCTACATAGTTGAAGGCCGGTTTTATTTTACTTTTAAGTCAGTATTGAATAAATGATTTGTATTTTATTTTACTAATTTACGTTTATGTAATTTGATGATTCTTATCAAAGAGAAAGGTATAATCTATTATATATATAAAAAGCTTTGTCCTGACTGGGCATACAACGTACATCCCAAACCGCTGGACAATGGACGTGGATACTTGAAATTTGGAGGGTGGCTTTCTTTTATGTCGTAGGCGGGTGCTAAGATAGAGCTTTTGAAAACTCAACCCCTAAGTGGGTGGAAAGTATCAAAAAGATTTGTATGAAAAACCTACATTTCGTGACGTATCGTTTTGAAACTTGATACATACAGACAACTCTAAAAATAAAAGAATCGGTATTTTTTTAGTTTTTCAAAAATCAACCTATAAGGGGGTAAGATAAGTAATTTAAGTTAAGTTAAGTGAAGTTACCGTATCATACTGAAATGTGTAAAAACACAATATAAAATAAAAAAACGAGCCTCGGCAATTTTTTAATTTCATCACTTAAAGGGGTAAAAATACACAACAAGGTCCCATCGTAAGACGCTCGCATAGCCTAAACCGCTGAAGCTAATATCTTAAAACTTTGAAGATAGGTATTTGAAAGTAACCTATTTAGTTACAGTGCTTTTTAAATGACTCCCAAAAAGGAGGGTTAAGGTAATGTTATCCTGGAATAATAAACGGTTCCTGAGGGGATAGTCCACGTGGGTGAAACCGCGGGCATAAGCTAGTAAATAATATAACCACACCCGAATTTGTATTTCGCTGACAATACGACCGCACACTGCGTTTCTCGACACGTAGACCACAGCGTCTGCGGTCGGTATAATTTATGGCGGCAATCACCTCACGCAGTTCCGCCATTTTGCCGTTACAAACGCTTTACCAAGCTCGTTCACACCAAGTCTTATCCAGGATCGATCCATTTAAACTCCTAAAAAGCGTCTAAAAAGCGGAAATACTTGTTCTATGTGTCTGGGTGTTGTGGGAACATGGCCCTCGTAGTTCCTGGGTTCCTGGGCCTTAACTAGGATTCTCTGTATCCATTAGATGCAGGGATTCCTAGTTAAGGTCCAGGGTCTATGTAATGTGATTGTTGGGCGTTATGAATACCTTCAATAACAAATTACTCGTAGTTATAGGAATGATTTTAAATTTCCTATTATTATAATATTCAATAGATTATTTTTTACTGTAACAAAGGTAGTTGGGGGGAAGTTTTTACAATAAAATAACAAAAACTTGCCCCTCTTTTTTAATAAATCATAAAAAAAACGCCTAACGATCACATGCACAGATCCTGGAGCCTAGGATTGCCTGTATATAAGGACCCAAGGACCCAGGAACTACGAGGAACAAATGGTATCACAGCACCCAGACTCAAAACAAGTATTTGCGCTTTTTTTCTTGTGTTTTTCTTGTGTTGTTGCGGGAATCAAACCCGCCGACTCCAGGTTTGAGCCGAGCTACTCAACCACCAAACTAATTTAACATTGATCTAATTTAATATATTTTTACTTCAAATTATTGTTTCGCATTATTGTGTGACTTTTTTTTTTTTGAACGGGCTAATGCTGTTGGTCTCTACCGACCTTTACAGCGTCACCGGGCGGGAGGGCAGGCGCTTAAGGCGCCCAACCATCAAAAGTGGGAGGCAACTAGCACAAGGGCACCCCTGGGGTGCGAGTCTCGGCTTGGGCCGTTGCCGGGATAAGAGGATCGAGAAGGCTACGTCCACTGGAAGAGTGGACCCTATGGAAAGTATTATTGTGTGATTGTGTGACCAAAACGTATCATTTATTATTTTGTCTTCTGGTATTCCTCCTGCCTGCGTAGCATGCGCACCGCGACAAAATTAACCCGACACATTTTCTAGTGAGAGGCCGTGTCCAACTATGGTAGCGCCTAAGTGTGTCTCACTCTAACAGCGACGACAAGTTTTCTCGCGGTGCGCATGCTAGGGGGCCTGGTGAATCTCTTCTTTTTTAAATAGGTCGATAAAGGCGATATAGTGTGAACTATCCCCATGAAAACCGTTTTTCCGTTATAAAGACAATTTTTCAGCGTTAGCCGCTAAATAAATACCCGGATTTTACCAGCCATTGGATCAATAACGGTTATTGAATTTGTTCAAAAGAAGAAAGTAAATGTTTTTACCGACGGTCTTTATGCTCCATTCTTGATTATTGATTCTTGTAATAAAATCATTATAGTAGTCAGATTTTATATTAATTAATTTACTTGTTTATTTTGGTACAAATGAAGCATCGTAAATACCAACCAAATAAAAAAATTGAAAAATTAGCTACGTACTTTTTTATATTGCGAAAAATACCTAAGTAAAAAATTAGGGCAGTGAATCGCTTACAAGCATTCACTTTATTGTCTTAACTTTTTATCCCCTGTACTCCTATACTAGCCTGATAGCTCAGTTGGTAGTAGCTCTGCCTTCTGAACTGTAGGCTGTGGGTTCGATTCCCACTCAGGACAAATATTTGTGTGATGAACAATTGAACATAGTAGTTTGTTCTGTGTCTGGCTGTTATATTGTATTCTATGTATGTATTATAAACAAAAGTATCTAAGTATTGTATCAGTTATCTGGTTCCCATATTACAAGCTATGCTTAGTTTGGGGCTAGATGGCGTTCTGTGAATAGTCCACGCATATTTTTTTCAATTTTTTTTTGAATAGCATACTTTGTTTTGTATACCAGTGCTTGTGTTGTAAACAAGCTATAACCCACCTGATGGGAAGCGGGCACCGATAGCCTATGGACATCTGTAACTCCAAAGGAGGCGTCACCAATTCGTTGCTCTGTACAAATTTTATTATAGTACTCACTTTAGGTTTCGATTAAACCGCGCCAAGAGATAATGAGGTAAGGCTTTGTTCCAGAAAACCTACAGGAAAAGGATTTTCTTATATTCATCGTAAACTAAAATCCAAATTCACCATACAGTTAAATAAACTAATCATGTAGCATAATATCCGCTTGCCATTGGCTGATTGCATGCAAATTGTAGCTGACCATGAGTGTCTCATTGGTTGGTACCAACGAAAAGCTATAGCGTTTCTCTTTCGTCATAGATAATATATTTTTTTGAAAAATAGACAAATTTCAGCTTAGTGAGAGCCAGTTCCTAATCCAGATACAGTTTAGTGCTGTATCAGTATTTCTAGCACGGGTGCATTCCCCTGTTTTACTTGATTTACCCGCCATCTGATGTTTGATGTAAAAAACACCATTCAATATTGCTCATATTGAGAAATGCTCAAGCACATCATGACTATGGCAACTGATTGGCCATATCGTAATGTGAGGTATTTTTTACGAGTTATTTAGAGTAAATTAAAAAAATATAATGGAAATCATTCCTACAAATACATCAAGATTTTTGAAATAATATGCCCGCTTAATAGACTAAAATTTCATAGTCTGGTCGTTAAAATCGGACTTATGATAAGACCAGCCATTTCAACTAAGACTATCCTATATAGTGAAGAACTAATTTCACCAAAATGGCACTAATTCTTGAAATGACTGGTCTCATCCAGAATTGACGATCATGAAATGACGCTTCTCATCGTGATGTAACCAATATCCTCATCAAATTACCAATCTTCTTATGGAATGACCAATCTCCTCATGAAATGACCAATCTCCTCATGAAAGACAAACAAAAAAAAAATGAAAAAATATCAGTACCTCATCATAATCATCATCATCAGCAGCCTGAAGACATCCACTGCTAAACACTGGTCTCCCCAGATAGCGCCACTTTGACCGGCTGCTTGCCTCCTGAATCCACCGGCTCCCCGCGGTTTTCACCAGGTCGTCGTGGGGGGCCGGTCTACGCTGCATCTTTGATTGTACCTATTATCATGACATTACCTGTCTCGTGTTGCATATAGACGATTTTAATGAACTGCACCGATATAAACTCAAAGTTTTTGAAAACGTACCTATTGCCTTTTACTTACACCACAAGTCAACTAGCCCCCGTCTCCTAAATTCGAGGCAGTCGGCGGGACAGCCGCTCCCTGGACCGACCAATTTGGGGTATCTCATCAATCATTTCTCTGCACGCCTGCACGGTTAAGGGTAGTTAGTGAAGGGTACAACCGGTTTGACGTTGTTTCATGTATGGCGGTGAAAGGATTATTTATAAGGAGAGATGACCATTCGCCTTTAAATTTCATGAGTGGGGGCAGAAGTGAGATAAAATTACTTTTGGTTGTTGTCTTTCCTTTTTTCAAACGTGTATTTCCATAAGTGGTTTTTTAATTTATTTTTGATAATTATATACTGTTATTAGTTAGCTTCTTCTTATCGTGTAGGCAAGTGGTTAGCCCTGGTTTCAGAATTTTTAGGCCGCCCAAAGGCTTCTTGGCTAACGACTATTGTCTTAGGACAACAGCCGGGATCGACGGCTTAACGTGCCCTCCGAAGCACGGTAACGCTCAGTTGTTAATACCACTTTTTGCTGTACCGGTCACCCATCAGAGTAGTGACCGCAGCGAACGTTGCTTAACTTTACCGATCGGTTAGGAACGGCTAGTCGTGCTTCGCCATGAGCACTACATAGATAGTTGGCTTTAAATGAATGCACATCTACATAATATAAGATTTTAAACTTCATGATCACAAACATTACTAAAATATTGTTAATTACGGGGATATTTACCAGGTAATGTATTTGTTTCGAGTTGCAGATATTTCGGTACTGTTGCAAGCACCATGACACGGACGAACCTTCGAATATCGGCAACTCGAAAAAAATAAATTACTTGGTAAATATCCCGTTGATAAACAATCTTCTTGTACGTTAATACTATTACTTACGGGATCTTTACCGTGATTTGAAACATTTCTGAGTTCCCGATATTTCGGCACAGTTACATGCACCATGTTCACGGGTAGACTGAAGATGCGGGTGGATGATAAAAAAGTTCGAAATAAAATTAGGAGCAGACAAAACGGTCTACCCTCTTTCTCAGTCTTTTACTACGGGTACCATTGGCATTCGAACTCGATCGTAACTCGCGACAATACACACTCACTGTATCACTGCATATAGTGTTCTTATCACATTTTGGACGCATATTATTTTTAATGCAACCTAATACTGGATTCCACGCACTAGGCAGTTGGAAACCATCACCTCGATTGAAATTGATGAATTGAATTGATGGTGCATGTAACTGTGCCGAAATATCGGGAACTCAGAGATGTTTCAAATCACGGTAAAGATCCCGTAAGTAATAGTATTAACGTAGTGAACAACCGTGAAAGTTTAAAACAGTGAATCTTCTTGTAATCTACATGTGGCGCCCGCATCACTAGTGCGCACGCCCATCACTAAACCAACCGCAACCGGCTACAGGCGAGCCAGGACGCGCGGCGCGGGACGTGACAGGGCGGAGCGACCGGCCCCCTAATTACCTAACTCGCAACAGGTTTGCGACAGGCGTAAATCTCGCGGTGATTGCTGTCATACATCATTAGTGGTGTCGAGAATGTATGCTTCGCTACTGCTGTCGCATTGCTACTGCTGTCGCATTGCTGTTGCAAATTTTACGTAATTACCCCGTGGCAGTCGGCCGTCGCGTCGGCCTCTCCAGTGCTTCGGAAACCACTTCCCGCGCTAAACCTATGCCCGTGGCGCTTACGCACGACCGCCGCGATCTTTCATTTCCATTTCTCACTTTCTTCCTATTTTATATTTCTTTCTTCTGTAATTCTTACCGTGTTCAGAGCCGTCTTAAACTATCAGCTGTAAGCTCTGTACGCTTCTCGCTTGTTTATTTGTGGAGTAAACTGAACTTTAGTGTGGAGTCTTCGTGTCTTATTTTCTACACTACGATGCTGGTAATATACACAGCACTGTAGCTACCTACACCTATAGAGGAGGAATAACTGCACGTAGGCTGCCACATACATAGTAGGTTTTAGGGGCATAAAATACCTAGCAAAATTAAAAAAATATGTTAGTGTTTTTAAATCTTTCTGCTTGTTTGTCTGTCTTTATGAAAATTCATCACGCCAAAACTACATAATCGATCTAAATACATTTTACGGTTGTGTATTTTTTGAACTTTCGAGCAAGCTGTTACGTTTGTTTCATCGAAATTGGTTTAGTCAAGAAAATTAAGCGTTTTTAAATGGAACATTTAGGAAAAAAGGGATTGACAGCAACGAGAGAAACTATTTTGAATGTAGAGATTTTTAGGCTTTGTCAGCTTAGTTCTTTCGTCGTCAAGAGATGGCACTCGCATAGCTCCTAATATTTACTTTTTTTATGATGAACGCTGGATGCCATACTCGGAGGATATAAACTTGTTGTCATCTAATGTTTCCAGAACTGTTGCCAATGCATGCCATCTAGCGATAGATGAAATTAATGCTAGAATGACATAAGGAAAACTGCTCATATCTGTCGCGTAATTAGTTAATATTTCAATGATGATATTTGAGTCATATTAGTGCTACCATCTATGTGAACCTGGTGTAACTAAGTTCCGTTATTTCAAAGAGCGCCACCTAGTAGATTTCAGCTAAATTTTTCACTGACCACGTACCACCATTATTCAATGTGAAACATTTCTTAGAAATTACAACTCACGGCTCACAATCATGTCAGAGTAGAAGCGACCTTTAGCCCCAGCTAGTTTTGTAAAGTTCCGGTAGATGGAGTGAAGTGGAATCTGAGGGTGGTTTACTTTTGTACCGTACGAAGATGGTACGAAGCTACAACCTCACCAACTGCATTCCTCGACTTACATTTTCTTACAAACAAAGTCGTAGAGGTGCTACGAACGCTACACCGTAGCGTAACCAACGAAACCACCGTGTAACCAGCGTAACCAATTCGCGTAGACGGGCTACGAGCGCTACGGAGAGGCATTCATAGCACATCTACGCAAATTGGTTACGCGCTACGTGCTTTCGTAGCAAATTTTTTACTTACTAAAATAATATTTATGATCAGAATCAGAATCCATCATTATCGTCATCACCATCATTAGATTTACTGATGAACACAAAAAGTCTACTAACACCAACCGAAATCTATCAGGGGATTTGGCTTGTTCGTTCAACAACCAAAATAAATTACCTATTTGTGGAAAACCTATTATTTATAAATGATTTCCTATTTCTTTTCTCTTATCTTATCTATCTTATTTAGATCATTAGGAGGAAAATGATACTGTACCTTCATTTTTAAACTCACAATACAAAACATTTCCAAGGAAGGCTGCAAGTCCATTTACTATAAACAAGGAGAAAAAGTAGGCAAAAGTCGGAACCCGTGAAAATTATTGTGCCTGGGCTCTTAAATTAGATGGGATAGGTTCCTAAATTACATTGGGGTAAAGAAAGTTCTAAGGAGTTTTAAAAAACGCTCATGACGGAGATTCCCGTCGGGAAGGTAGATTTCATTCAATTTTATACAAAAAAATGTACTCTTTATCATTACCAATAATATAATTATTTTAATACCACATAACCACTCTAAGCCATCCACATCACAATGTTGCTTCCTCTGCACGAATGTGCGGTAGCCACCCATAGGTGACCCATTTATTGGGTGGTAAGTCATTATCTGCCTGAAAATTTTTGATATAAGACAAATTTGGCAGTTGCCGTTCTCATTCTATAAACCTATAAACCAATCATCAAAAATTCACCACAATAGCCCAGGTTTTTGTTAACTTTTATGATATTTAAATAGTTTTTAACATGCCATAGGTACCAGTTACTTTCATATTTAATAGGGCCTCCTGGTGTTAGCTTCAGCCCCACCGTTGCCTCCCGAATACCTAGGGGAATACCTGGGCTAGACCCGAAAATCTAATTAGATAATTTATTATTTAAATTAGATAAATCTTAAAGTGTTTCATGTTTGTATGTATGGACTAAAAAAATGTGTTTTTTTATTCGCTAGAAGAAGTTCGAATGAGACACTAAATTTCATTTGAGTACTATTTTGGTAACTAGTGAATTACTAAATCATGGTTTCAACCACCCACCTCAACACTTGCCTATCTCCTCACTCACTTCATTTTTCACTTGCCTGTGAATCACACTTTGCTTCTTGTTTTTTTAAAGCAGAATAACAACAATTTAAAGTTAAGAAAAAATATCAGAATCGACAAATTTATCTGCGAAATCTACCAAAAAAATAAGACACTATCAGTGAAAAGTTGGATGCTGGCTGAAAATGTAGCCGTATTTTAGCATTTTCATTTTAAAAGTTAAACTTACGTCTTTTGCTGGAAATAAAATCCACCTCTGACGATTTGCGAAGCAAAAATTGAAACTATTTGCTAAAAAAACATATGAAATCTTTAAAAATCACAATAACCACCGCTTTGCCAGTTATTCTGCCGCCAAGCAGTAGTGTACAAGCACTACTGTGTTCCGGTTTGAAGGGCATTGAATCTAGTGAAATTACTGGGCATACGAGTCTTTATGATCTGATCACACAGTCTAGCAATCTGATTACAAGTATGTGTCATGTCTCAGGATGACGTACACAGTGCAGTGTCACGCGAAAATGAATTATTTTTAAGTTCCAAGTGGCACTGCAACTGTTATCGTCACGTCATTCATTATCATTAAAAACCTTTTTCGCTAATTTGTTTTGTTAGTAACTGGTTGAATGGCGCCTCTTTTTAGTGTAATAATTAATTAATAACAATTTTAACCACCTTACCAACAATTTAATTTGTACTGTAGCGATACAAAATCAGTTGTATTTAGTTGGAACCATCGGGCTTTTACCGTGTGGTCCCGATATGCGAATAGGACCACCCCATCTCTTCCATGGGTGCCGTAAGGGTCGGCTAAGTGAATATCCCGGGAACGGGCAGCAGCATTCTCTTCGATACATTCAAACCTTAGATAAAATTATATTAAATAAAAACACTACGGAACCAACCATGCAAAAAATATCTCAGTTCGACTATTTTATTTGAAAAAAGAACACCTGAAAATCCAAATAGAATCCAGCATTGAAATAAAATCGGAATAAAAGTATTCTGGGCAGTGCTTGGAACGCGTGAAATTGCAAGTGGATCGGTTGCGTCCAATAATTTTATTTTATTTTATTTCAGTTTTAGCTTCATCAGTCAATAGATACAGGTTAAATCAGCCGATACATTTTCACTGCTACAACCGTGGTGATTATGGCAAACCCTCCATATGGTAAGCGTACAAAGTGGCGTTTTATAGAGAGGCCTATGTTCAGCAGTGGACATCTCCCTGCTGATGATGCTGGCTCACGGCCTTAGGACGATATAAATGGGAATAAGAAGTCAGTTTAGGTATTCACACATCTTCAACCAAAAATCGTCCACGGCTGAACACAGTCCCCCCTCCACAAAACGCCTTCGACGACGCTTATCATAAGAGGGTTTGGGCTATAGCAATGAAAACAGTCAAGGATCGATTCTTATCAATCTAACGTGTAACTTCGAACGTGTCGGTTTGTGTCGTGATTCTAAGTACGCAGATGTTTGTTAACAAGGAAAGGTGTATTCCGATTATGTCTAATGGAGATCGAATCAATTTTTTTTTTTATTCATATTCAGCAACTTTATTGCTTCCATAGTGTATATAGATAATCATCTTCAGCCAGAAGACGTCCACTGCAGAACATAGTTCTCTTCCAAAGAGCGCCACTATGAGCGGCTGCTTGCCTCCTGCATCCATCGGCTCCCCACGGTTCTGACCAGGTCGTCCGTCCACCAAGTGGAGGGCCGGCCTATGCTGAGTCTTCCGGTATGTATCTATACCAATATTATAAAGAGGAAAGATTTGATTGTTTGTTTGTTTGTTTGCATTGAATAGGCTCCGAAACTACTGAACCGATTTGAAATATTCTTTCACTGTTGGGAAGCTTTACTATCCCCGGGTGACATAGGCTATATTATATTTTCAAAAGAATTAGGGATCCTTACTAAAACTCCAATAATGTAACCCAAGGTGTAAAAAAATTGCCCATAATATTATTTACACCGCGTGCGCTGGGAAAACTATTATACCCGTGCGAAGCCGGGGCGAGCCGCTAGTATATAAAATTAATTAAGAAATGAACTTAAGTAGGCTCATTATGGGCACAGCGTATTTGGAAAGAGGCGGACGACATCTTATAAGAATCAAGACGTACAAGAAAAATATAAAAATGTTTAGTTTGATGTTTATCGCGTAGTCTCTTACTCCATCGTTAGATCCTCACCTCCCTGATAATTTTACAGATTAAAATATACATCCAGTATGGTTTACAAATGTGGGCGAAACAGCAAACTGTGTCCATGATTGTAGGGGTTGCTAGATTGCGTGGAGTGGAGAAGTAAAATAAAAACACTCGTGTAGCAAATAAAAAGAATAAAGTTTAAAAAACTTCCACACAAAATATTGTACTACTGCCAGCAAAAAACACCAGCAAAAAAAAGAAACCAAGAACACAGATACAAAATATGAGTTGCCATAATGTGCGCATGTTAAATCTATCTAGCCTATTTTACATAAAATAGGTCTCGTAATTAATGTGATGTTGATATTTGATCCAACAAAAATGTGGATATATTATTCCACAATTTTTTTATAATTTCAAAAAGAGTAATCCTTTTAAAAAATGGAAAACCAAAAACCAAACAAAATGTATTTACTCGAAGGTTATTAAAGGTAAAAGATAATATATTTGGACATAACATCACTTGTTAAAAGTGGATAGATGGGGGTTCATTTCCCATTCGAGATAGGTTTGTACTAACAAATGTTAAAACGGAATAAAATTTATTCATTAAGTCTACAGAATACGGCCCATATCGTACCGGCGAAGTAGTTATAAACTTGGAGCACGCTAGCATGTATCCAGCAATAGTTTCATGTAATCATGTAAGTTAGCGTGTATCCTAGAGATCACATATAAATAGAATACGTTTATCGCTAATGCCCATACGCTAATTAATAGGGAATCTACTTAATGTACTAGGTGGTAGGATTTTCTGCAAAGTTCGTCTAGGTAGGTACCATTTATCATTATTATGCCGCCAAGCAGTAGTGTGCAAGCACTACTGTATTCCGGTACTGAAGGGCATTGTAGCTAGTAAAATTAGTGGGCAAATGAGACTTTACGAACTGATCTCACAGTCTAGAAAACTATTTTAGACTGTGCGATGTCTCAGGATGGCGTGCGCAGTGCGCAGTGTCACGCGAAACTGAAGTTTGGAGTTCCGAGTGACACTGCAACCTGTTATTGGCGGCCGTGTCGCTTAACACCAGGTGAACGACTAGCTCGTCACGTCATTCGCTTACATACAAAAGTTTATCTTCAACTTCAGCTTGGATAAGGTGCCAGACATTTTTAATCATATTTTATCACCACGGACCTGGCTCATTGTGAGAAGCCTATTTAAATCCACTAGTGCACTCTAGTAACTGTTGGCCTCATTAGTAAGCTCAAAGTTACAAACACTGATACTCTTCCAGCAACAGTGTTTCCTCCTGGGTATTTTCAAGTCAAGAGTGAATGGGCATCTCATGGGCAAACGTGCTCCACCTTAGACAACTTCGTCACTTACCATGAAGTGAGTTGTTGTAAAACGTATGCCCATTTAAGCATAAAAAAAATTCGCCCATCGAGTTTTATGGAGAGAGCTATGCTCGCTGTTTCCGTGCAAGATGAGTTCCAAAATGAGGATATCCGCAGGAGAACCAAAATGATCGATATTGCTAGAATGAGCAAGTTGAAATGGCGATGAGCAGGCCACATCGCTCGTAGAACTGATAACAAAAAGGGGAAGAAAGGTTCTCGAGTGGCGACCATGAACTGGAACACGCAGCGTACCTCCACTATGTGGATTGCCGATTTGGTGAAAACCGCGGGGTACCGATGAATTCAGGAGGCAAGCAGCTGCTTGAAGCAGCGTTCTATGGGAAAGGCCTATGTTGAGCAGTGGACGTCTTCAGACTAATGATGATGACCCCAAGAACTAAAAAAAATTGGAATAAACCAATGTGGGTTACAGCTGCCCACGATGAGCAGCGTGTATCGTACTTACATAGGCTTTTTCTAAGGTACATAGATAAAATATACAACAATCATTATAGCACCTACACAGACAAACGAGGTACCATACACTTTATTAGTCTTATTATCTTTTTTATTGATCTGTACAATTAGGTATTTTGTTTCAGTAATCTTTCGGGAATAGTTACCTCATCTGATATATTAGAAATCTACTGTTGTTAAATTTGGTTTGGCGGTTATTTTAGATTCTGCTAATTAAATCTCTACAATGATACTTATACTGTAACTAAGTTGAAACCTTTGTACAGTTTCTTGCGTTATGAACTGAGTACTTTAAGGCGTATTGTTAAGATAACGAACTTCTAACGAGTCGAGGCCCGTAACATAAAAGATCATGCACGTCATAAGAGCAAAATGAAGATGTTACGGGCAATTTGTATTCTATGGACGCCATGCGATGTATAAAACAGTGACTGAACTTTAAACAAAGTAACGGCGAGCTTACCACGGTATTAAAAAAGTTTATTTAAAACTATATTCACAATTTTTTTTGATGATAGTGTAATAAAATGATGCACTATAAGTTTCATTACTTGTGCAAATAAGAGTATGTCGACTTGACATTTTTTTGGTATTATAATGAAAAATAACGAAACCACAAACACACTGCGGGGTGATCACGGAACTTTGATTGCAATGCAACAAGAGAAATTTCATTCCGAATTTGAAATATTTCATAGTAACTATGCACAAAAACTTCGTATTGAAGCTGTCAAATCCATACATTTTTGTGTTTCTATCGGTTGCAATCAAGTTTGCCCAGCTGTTGTTTTACGAAAAGAAACGGGACCAATTACTTAGCATGCTCTCCAAATATCACAAAATAATGATTAATGTAAGTAACTTAAATTAACTTAACTTAAATAATTTACGAGGGGGACATGGCTTTACTATGAATAAAGTTTTAATAATTTTTCATTGCAATGGGCTAATTGCTCGCATAGCCGACAATTAATGGCGAAAAAAGGTTCTCGAGTTGCGATCATGAAATCAAGACGCGGAATCGACCGACCCGGCACTAGGTGGACCCAAAACCTGGTCAAACTGCGGGGAGCCATTGGATGCAAGAGACAAAGAGCCGCTCAAAGTGGCACTCTATACGGGGTGGCCTATGTTCAGTAGTAGACGTGAGGCTAAAGATGATTAATCTAATACTGAGACCTACGGTACTGCAAAGTTTTCCAATAAACAGTATACGCTATACGGTTTGTTAGAGACGCAACAGAGAGGCCTTTACGCCAGACGTGCGTGTGCTTTGTTTGAAGTTCTGCTTCTGTTTTGTAACTACTATTATAGATATAGGTCTGTAAGATTATATTTGTACAGCTTTTGGGTAGTAGCTTGTTTGATTGATACAATTAACCCCTTTGCTCACCGTTACAGTTCTGAAAATGTCCGTGCTTCAACCTATCTTTTCATTCTAAATACTGCAACGCCTGAAAATATAGGTTTTCAATCAGTGTGTTGCCAGTCATGACTAATGAAACTGAGACGTAGTCTCTGAGTGTGTTGGGCTCATTAGTAAGCTCCAAGTCCCGCAACGAGCTATGGAGAGAGCTATGCTTGATGTTTCCCTGCGAGATAAGATCTGGAAGGAGGAGATCCGTAGGAGGACTAAAGTGACCGATATAGCTCTTAGAATTAGCAAGTTGAAATGGCAATGGGCAGGCCCACATCGCTTGCAGAATTGACAACCGATGGGAAAGAGAGGTTCTCGAGTAGCGACCACGAACTAGAAGACGCAGCGTAAGCCAGCCCCTCACTAGGTGGACCGACGATGTGGTGAAAACCGGGGGAAACCGATGGATGCAGGCGGCGAGCAGACGCTCTTTGGAGGAGGCCTATGTTCAGCAGTGGACGTCTTCAGGCTATTGATGATGATAATTTACATGCAAAAAAGAACTCGCGTTTATGAAAACTGACGTACCCAAGTTCGGAGCCCACTCCGCCCGGCAACATTGACTTTTCAAGCTACGTGCAGAATTATCACTCGCTCTTACAACGGTGAAGAAAAAAATCGTGAGGAAACCGACATGTTCTAGAATCATAAAGTTCGAGGACTAAAGGGGGGTAAAAGTCTGTACCTACTCCCTGTGAGAAAAAGGGTTGTAGCAGTGAAAATGTATCGGCTGATTTAACCTGTATCTATTGACTGATGAAGCTAAAACTGAAATAAAATAAAATAAAATTATTGGACGCAACCGATCCACTTGCAATTTCACGCGTTCCAAGCACTGCCCAGAATACTTTTATTCCGATTTTATTTCAATGCTGGATTCTATTTGGATTTTCAGGTGTTCTTTTTTCAAATAAAATAGTCGAACTGAGAGATTTTTTGCATGGTTGGTTCCGTAGTGTTTTTATCGATAGACTACCTTTAATCTGCCCTTCATCTATCTATACATCTATACATAATAATAAAACTGTAGAGATAAAAAAGTCTGTAATTGCAAGATATCAAGAAAAAAATGACACAGGTTGGCTTAAAATTAGCCGCTGATCACGTTAAGCCACTTTTTAAACACGTTGACTGTTTGTTTGTTTGTTTGTTTGTTATGACTGAACTCCTAAAATACTGAATGGATTTTCATGCGGTTTTCACTGATATGCTTAGAAATAACCGGCGCTTAACATAGGATATATTAAAATTGATATATCGTTAAAAGAATTTGATGACAATTATTGAGATTTCATTACGAAACGAATCGGAGTTTTAAACAACATGGCCGACTCATGTTTTTTTTTGCTACTAAAACGGTAAGTTGTAAGTTACCACATATTGTCACAGATTAGAAAAAAAAACAATCGACTACACTCTGTGCCACAATGACCAAAGAGTAATATAGTAATAGTACCTACCGCTACTCTAAAAGAAGCACAACAATTTATAGGTTTCCTATTTATATTTTTACAGGTTGATTAGTATTTTAGAAGTAAAATAGATACATATACCAACAAATATTAAATAGTGTGAAAGTATATTTTTTTTTATTTTGGCATTAGACGACATTTGTATTTAGCCAATGATACGAAATATTTTATGAAAAATCTTTTAAAAGGGTACTTAGATGTAGGTAAGTATTATACATTAGGGTAAGATCCTCGAATTAGCAACATGGCCGTGTAACGTTTGGTCTAGATTTTTTCTTCTTCTTTCACGTAGGTAAATGAGTTTTAATAGTTAAAATATTTTAGGTCTGTGGGCTTTTCAATGAACAAACTGAGCGGTTATATTCTCTTTAGGGCAAACCACAGGTTAGAGCAAAAAAATATTGGTTACTCGATTGCTCCAAGAAGGTTAATAATATCTTTGGGTGTGGTAATGGCTTGGCTCTGCAGACACGTTGTAAAGTTTATTAGAATTTGGCAAGAAGACAAAAGGTCTTTGAAAGTAGACGTCTTCAGGATGTTGTTGTTGATGATGATGATGATGATGATAGCTGTGTTTGAGTTAATTGATCAGAGATATCAATTTCAGCTTTATTCTTTCCGTTATTTCTAAAATAAGTAATGGTCTCGACAGATACTTAGAAAGACAAACACACGGACAACAAAGTGATCTTACCTATAAGGGTTCCTTTATTTTAAAACTGTTACGGAACCCTAAAAATGAAACATTCTTTGCAAAAGCGAATCTGATTAGAGCTTTGTACACATGTTATTTTCTCACTCCCACCACTATGTTGAAAGTGCAGTGGGAATGAGACAACCTGAAAAATAGCGGACATAATATAAATGTCGACTCTTTTTACTGTGGCGTACGTAGGTACTTGTGATTTCTAATTAGTATTAACAAAATTAATTATGTACGCATCGTATAGGTAAATGCAATATCCCAGCTGTAAAGTATGTATTTTATAAACTTATTATTGACACTGGCTATATACTCAATTCGTATGGACCCAAACATAAGAAAGTAAAAAAAATATGTGGTGAATGCAACAAAGATACTCTTTGGGAACGAAAAGCGCGTGGATATGAAAACTAACCAATGTGTGTTTGTTTTGTATTTTTCTAAACTGCCTAAATAGGTATGTTACTTATGTAGGTATACTTACTACCTAAACAAAATTCACTGGAACCTCTTATGAAGACTTAAACGGTTTTTATGGTGAAAACACAAGAACATCTATTGAAGTGAAAATGACAAGGAAAAGATCGACCGTATCACTGGTATGTAGGTATACCATATTATAGAACTTTTATTAGTTAGATGCCTAGACCTATCGTATATTTAAAAAAACTAACGTCTAAGTATAAGGTAGGTCTAAGTAGGTACAATTTAATTAAATATTGTACCTATGAGTTGCAGTTTCTAACCCACTATTTTATCAATGAGTAGGTGATCTGATGACACGTGAAGTCATACTTACCTACTATCCAAACAACATTTTTACACGTGTGCTACCTAATCTGCTAATACGTGCTGAGGTCAGAAAAGATTTAGTGGATTTTGTTGTTTCGTATATAGGAAATGCATGAACAAAGCTACTATTAGACTACCTAAACGTAGAAATAACACGGTACAAGCATGCGAAACCGCGAGCAAAAGCTAGTTTACAATAATTGCACGCTCTTATATGCTAGATCTACCTAACTTACATACGTACTACACTTCAAAAGCAAGAGGTTTATACATAATACAATACTATGATTTTTTTTATTATTACAGAGAAATAAAACGGGTTATGTGTATAAATAGAATTTTAAATACATATTATTTAATTTAGGTTATACGGCCTCGAAAAATCATTAAAAAAACATTTACAAAATTAAACTAAGGTGTATTTATATAAAAGTACAAGTTCACAAAAGTCTATAAACAGGCGTGGCCTGAAGCGTGCTGGGCTGCTGGCTAGTGTGTTTCACACCAACCTATATAAAGTAGCCATAATATATTATCGGAAACACCACCTCTTCTAAAATGTTTAAATGTCTGCAGATATGTTTATAGTAACAGTCCGTCCAAGAGTAACAAGCTGTGGGTTGCCGTGTGGTCCCAGTTTGCCAATAGGACCACTCCATCTCTTCCCGTGGGTACCGTAAGAGCTGGTTAAGGAAATATCCAAGGAATGGACAGCAGCATTTTCCTCGGTACAATAAAATCTTCTGCGAGCCGCCTGCCAAGAGTGGTGATTATGGCAATCTATGATAAGTGTCCGAAGTGGCGTTTTATGAGGGAGGCCTGTGTTCTACAGTGGACGTCTTCCGGTTGATAGTGTGAAGCTGTGGGTTTTGTACTGACAACCCTAAAAACATTTTTACACCTTGTGACTTCATCATTACGTAATTAATAAAATATTAATTATTTATTAACTGAACCCTTAAACTTCCAACGAAATCTAGAAAAAGTTTATGAAAATGTTCCGGCTTGTACCGGCTAAGGGAACGTCCTGGATTTACCTAATTGAAAAACTTTGTTTGCAGTTTCTGTAAAACAGGATTTAGTTTTTTTTTTTGCGCAAGTTTGTCGCATTTTTACTTGTTTTTTAAATAAAGTAAATTTTGTCGCAGAGTTTTTAATTAAATACTTTAAAATGTATGGTACTATTTGGTGAACTGCTACTACTACTGAAACATGGTCTCATACTGTTGGCCTCATTAGTAAGCTCAGAGTCGCGCAGCAAGCTATGGAGAACTCGGTGAAGAAGCTCGGTGTTTCCCTGCGAGATAAGATCCGAAACGAGGAGATCCGCAGGAGAACTAAATTGACCGATATAGCTCTTAGAATTAGCAAGTTGAAATGGCAATGGGCAGGCCACATTGCTCGTAGAACTGACAACCGATGAGGAAGAAATGTTCTCGAGTGGCAACCACGAACCGGAAGACGCAGCGTAGGCCAGCCTCCCACTAGGTGAACCGACGATCTGGTGAAAACCGCGGAGAAACGATAGATGCAGGAGGCGAGAAGCCGCCCAAAGTGGCGCTCTCTGGGGGAGGCCTATGTTCAACAGTAGACGTTTTCAGGCTGTTGAAAACGCTCCGTGGTTTCACTCATAATATACCAGGTTTCCTATGGAAACTTCATTTTCCGAAATAAAAGTATTTATAATAGTTGCTTTTAATAATGTAAACAATCTCTGTGCAAAATTTCATCAAAATTGATCGAGCCATTGTATCGTGAAAGTCACAGACCACAAAAAAATGACGCACAGATCCCTTTTTCAGAGCACCTTTTTGACATTACTATGCGCTTCTAAAAAACCTCTATCACCACAAACAATGGACTATGGCAGATGACATAAGTATTAGCACAGATAATATAATACTATACTAGGTATTAGTATGCGATATGCGCTTAGGGTTGGCACGAATCCCATGACAAATGGCGTATCTATCTGGGAGCGAAGCGTATCTGTTTTTTCGTGCTCTGTAGTGAAAGTTATACAAAGTAAACCAACCAACAAGAAAACGTTTTCCCTCTTTTTTATTTATACGAATATAAATAGGGATTAGGGAATGGGGGTTATCTCAAAATATACAATTAAACAATATATGTATGCTCGCAAACTCAAAATAAAATTACGTTAGCAAATACAATTCAGAGTGTACCTTTCATCGAATGATCAAACATGCAACACTTAAGATCTCGCTGAAGCATGTAACAGGCTCTGACTAATAGAACTAGACAGACTGTAGGAGTGAAAATAAAAGAATGACTTGCCAAGAGCATGTCATTCTGTGCTTAGTAGTTAGAGCTTAGAGTATAGACTAAAGCATAGAGAGAACTTGATTATCTGTCAAGCGTACCACTTTTTTGGACACTTTATATATGAAGTGGACACTTTGATGTGAATGACTCTGACAGGTTTGTAAGAGTTGTGTTTGAAAAAACAGTTGAACGGTGCTTATTGCAAGCGTAGATAATTACTATATGTTTGTTTCTTTCCATCGCTACTGACGTGCTTCATGTGAGCAGTACAAATATAATATCGTTTTGATGATCTCTCTTTGCTTTAGTCTATACTATATGAGTTAGACCACTAACTCACCAAGATGCCATGGCGACGTCACCGGCTACGTATACAAACAATTCGCATTGAAATGTATGGCAGTTAATTCATTTGGTAACGGTTTGGCAACATACATTTTAATACGAATTGTTTGGATATGTAGCCGTTCATTTGACCTTAGGGTCCTGATGTAGACAAAAAGACGTACGTATTATATTTTATTTTTATTATTTTTTTGGTTCATAGTTTGGACGTAACACAAAAGTAATATTTAACAAAAAAATACAGTAACATTCAGTGTCCGTCCTAAAATTAGTGAACCGAAAAAAAAATGCCCTTAGAAAAAGGTCATCGGAGCAACGTCTAACAAAAACTACAAAATGTGTTTATACATTTTATGAGATAAGCTGAGAAAACAGGTAAAATGGTTGAAATAAAAAATACACCAGACCTCCTACTTCAAAGGCTAAGGTTAAGGTACCTTAGTAATTTTTCAAAAATAATAAAATGTGTGCGTTTTACGGTTGTAATTAAAACCAAATAGATGTGCGTCTACGGAACCCTAAGTACTTCTAGACAAGTTATTTGAAAAGGATATTATTATTTTGTAAAAAAATCAAAAAAACAAAATCAAAGTGTATTATTGCAAGTAGGCTATAGCACTTTTACAAGTCAAATGAGATAGGTACTCAAAATACTTAAATTAAATTATTGTAAATACTGAGCAAATAAAATAACAAAGTGCTTAATGTCACAAATTGTGTATAGCGAGCCTATTACAATAATGTGAGTTTGAAAAAAAAAGAAGTTCTCTTTCCACTACAGGTGCAAGCAATCCGGCACTATGCAGAACAGACAACTCCGATCCGTAGCTTCGATTACACCTGTAAAGAAGAAGCTACAAGAAACTTTACAGTGACGTCAATTTCTTTGTTTGTATTATTTACTTCCAGTTATGAGCATGCCGTCTGCATTTTTCTAGTCTACGGTAACATGGTAAGAGAGTAATTCATGTAAATCACGTTGTTTCTACGTGACGAGTGCCATGTGTTGATGAAGACGTGACACAGCGGAGAAGAACGCGTATACCATCTTTGTGTAGGCGTCTACTACGTTTTACTCTACGGTTTACAAACGTAGGGTCTTATATTCAGGTAATAGAGTTCATTTTTGAAATAAACATGGACATCTCATGGGCAAACGTGTTCCACCTTAGACAACTTCGTCACTTACCATCAGTTCAGATGTTGTCAAACGTATGCCCATTTTAGTATAAAAAACATCTGCACAATAAAATGCATCATCATCATCGCCTGAAGACGTCCACTGCTGAACATAAGCCTCCCTGATAGAGCTCCATTTTTTTTTTTTTAGCTGCTTGCCTCTTTCATTGAATGGCTCCCCTGGTTTTGACCAAGTAGTAGGTCCACCTGAGGGCCGGCCTACGCTGCATCTTCCACTTTAAGGTTGCCATTCTAGAACATTCAAGATGTCCAATTCATGGATTTTTGGCCACTAAAGAACCCCGAGCATAGCCCACACCACAGCATGTTGCGTGGCTTAAAGCTTACTTATGAGCTCAACAAAGAAATACCTTCGAAAACAGCAAAATAAGAATTATCATTCATTTACTTAAATGTCGGTATATAAGGTCGAACAGTACATCACTAGTACCAGGTACATTTTGCCACCAACGGTAGCATGCAAATATTGTTAATATGAACATAATTATTTAATGTAAATAAATGAATTTGACAATTATTATTAATTTAAGAATACAAATACTAAAAAAATTAAAAATTAATCATTTGCCATACCAATTATCTATCTGCGTATTATAACATTAACAATTAGACTTTCGAATTAGAATAACATAAAAGTTAGAGTAAAAGATTGATGGAAAAGACTCGTAGTATCATTCCCGAATTGCGGAACGTAAACCAATTTCACATAACTGAGCTATTTTCGATTCAAAAACTTTCTTAGACGTGATTGGAGTAAGTAGGATAAAAACGAACCGCGGTGCTGTGGTGTTGCGATACACTAAAATAAAATTGTTTTGTATGATAGTAGCTTGCTTCACCATGCGGCATAGCTCTATGCAAGCACCTGGTTTCTTGAAAAAATAGATAAATTAATGTCATGAAAGTAGTTAGTATGAAGGCACTTTTTTATTTTTTACAAGTTTTATATTCACTTTTGTAATAATATATTTTAGATGTTAAATTAAGTGAACTATAACATTTTTCTGGAAAATTTCCACTGTGGCATACGTGTCGCTGAATACGATAATCAAATGATGTGTGTGACAGTCTTCTTAAACATAAAGATTTATCTTCAGTACCCTAATTTACTGAGAGAAGTTTTTTTCATTGTTTTGATAATTTTCTTTACCTACCTTTTTGTTTTTGATAGAAAAGAATAAAACTGACTTGTATAGAGTGAGAAACAAGGGAGAGGGAGAGATTGAGACAGAGTTTTGTTTGCTGTGTATATTTTTATTAGTAGGTGGCATAACTTTTATAAAATTAGAAAATGATTATTGTATTACTTATAATAAACTTATTTTTATTTACTACCAATCATCAACCGTTAAAAAGTAACCGGTTCAAATTAATGTAATAAAAACTACAGTAAAATTGATGGCTGGCTCTAATTAACCAACGCGTCTGAATGCGAAAATTCGGTGCTAATTGGCAATCACTATTGAATCTGATTCAATGAGATTGAAAACGGAACGCTTGGTGTGGATTGGTTTTGAGCTCAAAATAAACTCTTTGTTGACATAGAAACTATCGAACTTTCATATCTATGACCATTTTATACGACTTTATAGTACAACTAGATGTTTCATAAAATATCATCAGCGCCTATATAATTTATTTATTTATTTATGGACCTTCAACAGTACTACATGATTTACAAATGTAATAATAATCATAGCTTACATGATTTACATGACAGGTTTTGAATTACATGTAGGCCTAATTACAGAATGGCCACATCATGAATGAAAGAAGTGAGAATCCTATATAATTATTGTAGTCAGGTCAATACGTTTTCACTGGTAGGACACGGGCCTCCTAAAAATCTCTGTATACTTCAGTGAATTGAGCCATTAATTATTGAACTACTGAGAATAGACCACGCTGACCTAGTGTGAGTTGGTGGATAGTTTGGTTCTCGCTCAGCGAGAGAGTGTAGGCCATAACCCACCAACCATAGCCCAAATGCGGGTTGGTCGATACTGCAGTACTCGCACAAGGAGAGAGTTTAGGCTATAACCCACCAACCATAGCCCAAATGCGGGTTGGTCGATACTGCAGTACTCGCACAAGGAGAGAGTTTAAGTTATAACCCACCAACCATAGCCCAAGTGCAGGTTGATGGATACTGCAGTACTCGCACAAAGAGAGAATTTAGGCTATAACCCACCAACCATAGCCCAAGTGCGGGTTGATGGATGCTGCAGTACTCGCACAAGGAGAGAATTTAGGTTATAACCCACCAACCATAGCCCAAGTGCGGGTTGATGGATACTACAGTACTCGCACAGAGAGAGAGAGTTTATACCGTAGCCCATACGTGCGGGTTGGTTGATACTGCAGTACTCGCACAGGGAGAGACTTTAAGCCATAACCCACCAACCATAGCCCAAGTGCGGGTTGGTGGATACTGCAGTTCTCGCACAGGGAAAGAGAGTGTACAGTTAGACCATATACTACCACGCAGGCTTACTGCGGATTAGTGGATAGCGCGGATTTGACTTTTTGGAAAAGGTCACATAATAACCTTTTTGGTGGTGGTTTTTTTTGTTTAGTCGTACAACAAGTTTGCTATATCATTAAAGCCACAATCAAATAAAATAAATAGAATATATTTAATTAGAATGTTGAAGAGTGTAGCTTCTTTCTAAAGATAACTCTTGAAACATAGAGCTGCGCTCCAATACTTAAGACCTACTGGAGCGCTTGGGCGGTTCCTTTATTTCATCTGCAGGCACTTATTCTAGTATCACTCGACATATCGCATGACCGGGTTTTGAAGAGCTTATTACAATATTCTATTCTGTAGCTATACTGCATGGTGATTAATATTTATATTGAGCAAAAACTAAAAAGAAATATTGCCAAATTATTTTTGTAGTGGGTAGTGTAGCTAGTATTAGTTAGTAAGTAGTCTTCTTATCTATTAGTCAAAAACTGGTTCTAATAATACCTCATGACATGCATTGCAGTATTTTTATTTCACGTGGGAAATTGTGTTTGTTGCACCTAAAGTAAACGTGTAAATTTTGAGAAGCTAGTTACCCCTTTTTATATATATTGAAGGCTGAAAAGGTTTGCTTGAAACTGTTGGCAGTTAATATCTATCAAAAAGGTCTATATAATTACTATTCAAAATGGTTATTAGTTATAGGGACTTTTTTCTTTTCAAAGTTTTAAGCAGGAGTAAAAATGTAATTTATTTTTTAAAATTATTTATAGGCATAGCATTTGACCACTGTCTCATCTGATGGTAAGTGACGACGCGTCCTACGGTGGTGCAAGCTTGTCTAGAAGATACCTGATAATAATTTACTAACACTTTAACAAAAAATACTGTGGTGTGAGGCACAAACAGCGCTAACTACTAACTAACAGCGAACCCAAAACTTCACAATTTCGAGCGTCTTCAAAATAGTTCCCAAAGTCGTAACTTTCTTTAAAGAATTTTAACTATTGCGCTCTCACAAAGATGCAAACTACCGCGTTTGCTTTGACTTTGAAATGAACATTCTCTTTTGTTAGCTCTTTCGTTTGGATCCTACTTTAGTTAACTTCTGTTTCATTATGATAGCAGCTGAAACAAAACGGGAGCGGAATGCCGTATACTTAGTTTGACTTTGTTTTCTTAATAATCTTTATAAATATATAATTATATGTAAAAATAACTGCGTATGATATGTTACAGAGAAGCCGTACCAATTGTTTCATTGTGGTGCTCATCGCGAACCGACTAGCCGGCCTTAATTAATCAGTAAAGTTTGACCAGAGCTGACCACTTGGTCAGTTCTGGGCTCTTTTTCTCTCTTCTCGTGTAGGACTGAGAGAAGGAGAGAGTAAATTTAAGCAACGTTCACTGCGTCATTTTTTGGAGAGGTCACCGCTACAAAAACTGGTATTTACAACTGAGTGCTACCATGCAAGTTAAACCGACCAACTTGGCTGTTATCACGTGATAGACAAGAAGATGCATGCAAGATGACATTGCATGCCATAAAACCCCATATAGAATAAGTAAGCTTTCTGAAACTCATAAGCTGGGTTTATTCAAGTCTAGAGTAAATAGGTACCTTCTAAATGTTTGCTCTTTGGCCACACTGTCGCTTAGCATTAGGCAAGTTGGTGGTCCAACTTAAATAATGTAACAACCAAAAAACAATAAGAATCCACAGTTCGTAGCTGCACGGCCCTTGCGTAGCAAAACAGTTAATGCATAGCAGCGCAGGCCAGTGCGTAGCAGTAGGTACAGTGCACTGCGTAGCAGTACAGCGCAATGCGTAGCAATACAGTGAAAGGCGTAGTAGCGTAGTAGCGCAGGCCAATGCGTAGCAGTAGGTACAGCGCTCTGCGTAGCAAAACAGTGTAATTCGTAGCAGCACAGGCTAATGCGTAGCAGCGCAGGCCAATGCGTAGCAACATAGCGCACGTCGTAGCAGCATAGCGCAGTCACGGTTTTACCTTGCAGTGCCTTTCACCAACCCATGTTGCCGTATTGCTAAGTGCTAGTTTTGGTATGATAAGAATTAAAAATAGCATATTTTCATATTAATGTATCTCACCATTGAGCGGTAAAGAAAACAAAACGACACCTTATCACAGACAAACGCAACAATGTAAAGTGATAACTCATTTTGAAACGTTCAAATTTAATAAAGGACTGTAAAGTGACACAATGAAACATCCGGCACGCAATCAAAACGAAATTCCCTCATTTGGCTATAGAGATGCTATTTCAATGCTATAAGGGTGACGTAAAACAAAATTGTAGCTAAAGATCAAAAACTTTGACCGAATATAAACTTTAACGCTTTTGTATAGAAATGGTTTTTGATTGGTGTGTATGGTGTTCTGTGGTACAGTCACGGAAATAGATCATTACAGGTGAGTGAATATTTTCTGAAATGTTCCGCAAATTATTTTTGCAGAAGGATTTTTAATCTGTTTGAGAGCCTCAGCCTATATTGAACAGTTTCCATTATTAGTTTTTATATTTAATATTGAATGCCCGATGTGGGTAAACTGACCTCACGACATGTGCAACTTAGACCTAGCATTACATTTACTGTGTCAGTTACTTAATAAATGATTCTGATTCTGATTCTGATTCTGATTCAGATCAGAACAATCGATCAGAACTTTATTTATGAAGTTTTATAATTTACATTTAGTTTGTTGATAATTATAAGTTATATAATTATATAAGCTAGGTACTACAATTATTGGGATTTTTTTTCATCTTCAGTGAATTTAGATAAGAGGAGGATTCGCCCCAAAGGGGGAAAATTTAATACAAAATTTTAAGAATTTTGAATATGAGCAAAATAGAACCGTAAAACATAAGTGAGGTCATGAGGTAGTTTGTGCTCGCGAGGTCTACCATCTGCAGAACTGACTGCAAAATCGACAGCCTCTGTGGCGTGGTGGTTGAGCAGGTCGGCTCATAGCCTGAAGGCGGCGGGTTTGGTTCCCGCGATAGGAAAATTATTTGTGCACCTGAAAAAAAAAAGCGCGAATACTTTTTCTGTGTCTGGGTGTTGTGGGACCATGGTCGTCGTAGTTCCTGGGTCCCTAGATACAGAGAATTCTAGTTAGGGTCTAGGATCTATATGTATGCGATATTGGGCGTTATTATTTCATTATTATTATAAGTGCTAGTAGGCGCTCATAAAGATATAATCCAAAGAAATAAAACCTACAGAGATAAACCACAAAGATAAAACAAATGCTAGTGAGTCTTGCTATCCACAGATTAGAGAAAAAAACAACTAACCTACCTCAATCCCTAAAGCGGGGGCCTTAGGGATTGAGGTAGGTTAGTTATTATCTATGTTTCTAGACATGTCTAAGGCGTTTGACTTTGTAAGACATAAGCTTTTGTTATACAAAGTTGAAAAATACGGAATCAGAGGTAAAGCACTGGAATGGTTGCAAAGTTATCTAAGCAATAGGAAGCAGTGTGTTGAGATACAAACCTTTTCAGGCCATGACAAAACTATGTGCAGATCGTCATATGAGCTAAACAAACGTGGAGTTCCACAGGGAAGTATTTTAGGTCCTCTACTTTTCCTATTATATATCAATGACCTTCCTGATATGACTAATCACAAATGTGTTTTATATGCTGATGATACTACAATCCTTGTTGAAGGAAATGATAAAGACAAATTTGAGGTTGATATTAATGACGCTTTAGATTCTACAATTCAATGGCTTAAACATAATGATCTTCAAATAAATCTTAATAAAACTAAATTTATACAATTTCAAACGTATAATAGCAACCCTATTTCATTAAAAATCGCCCATAATCAGAATGCAGTGGAGCAAGTTAATTCAACTACATTTCTTGGCCTGATTATTGATAAACACTGCAATTGGAAGGAGCACATTCAGAAACTATGTTCCAAACTAGATCGGTATGTCTATGTATTAAATAGAGTCAGACGGGTTGCTACTTGGCAGGCTGCACTCAGCGCCTATCACGGATATGTATCGTCACTGTTGAGATATAGTCTTGTTATATGGGGTAACTCAGTTGACTAAGGGCATTTAGAGCACAGAAAAAATGTATTAGGTCCCTGTGTGGTGCTGATTTCCTGGATAGTTGTAAACCACTATTTAAAATACATAATATTTTGCCTTTGCCTTGCCTATACATATTCGAAATTTCTTTATTTGTAAATCGACATCCTTATCTATTTGAACTGCACACTGTTGTGGTTGGGAAAAAACATTGTCGTAGAAAACATCTGTTGTATGTACCTAAGCAACGGATACAGTTATATAGTAATAATGCATACTGTATGGCTATCCGTATTTATAATAAATTACCAGAGGATTACAAAGAATTATGTTTCAATAAATTCAAAATAAAATTATTTAAATTATTAATTGACAAATGCTATTATTCAGTGCAAGATTTTATGAATGACAAGTTAAATTGACAATTTTTAAATTCTTATATATATTTGATCTGGACATAATTTTTAACTCCTGATATTGCTACGTTGCTACATATATTTTACTTTACTTTTATTATTGTGTTTGTTTTATAAATTAATTAGATTTTCCTGGAATCTTATAATGATAGAATACTGTAAGAATTGAATTATCCGTTAAGCGTTCGTGAACGTGCAAGAGTGTTGGCAAATGGTTCCAAGTTCATAAAACCATGCATTTAAATTCAAAACGACTTTTTAGAGCCTTCAGTAAAATATCCACCATTTTACTGATGGCATTTTGATTGACAAAATAGGACTTTGACATGACATAACCGTACATTTTTATATTCACTTGACATTGGTATAATTATCGCTAAAAAGCGATAGAAAGCCATTGACGAAGAAGAATAAGATATAGTGGCCCCGACAGTACTCATCTCATCAAAAACACAACGGTGCGTGAACTCAATGCTTGAAACCGGTTACCGGCAGATTTCACCCCAACTGTGACATCGTTAAAAGCATTAATGAAATCGCTTAGTGATATTTTGTTTGTTCTCTTGAACAGGTAAAATTAATTGTGCGCTTTAACTGCCTAATCTTGAAGACCAATTATTAAAGGCCAATGCCCAATGGGCCAAAAAAATCTTGAAGTCTCACATAGAGTTCCACTTTTACCAGCTACTTGCCTCTAGCATCCATCAGCTCCCCGTGGTTTTGGCCAGATCGTCAGTCCACCTAGTGGGGGGCCCGCCTACGCTGCGTCTTCCATACGATCTTTCGTGCTCCACATCGTATTCGTATTTCTATTTCTAATATCTTGCCCGACATAAATCTACACATAATAATAAAAATGCAACTAGGCTAAATCTGAACGTTGAATATTTTATGAAAATTTTGATTGCATCACTTCTCAATCGACACAGAAATAGAAACATTATTTTTGATGGTTTTGTCTTTCTGTCTGTCTGTCTGTCTCTTTCAACACGCATCACGCTGGAGCTACTGAACGGGTTTCGCTGAATATGGTTATAGTTATTTTTTGAGATAACATTAAGGATACTTTTGTTTTCTAAAACGGCCAAGTGCGGGTTTAGTCGAAAAAACATGGATGTAATTTTTATGCATTTTTTTGTTTGTTTATCATTTTTTTACCCATTTATTTATATACTCGTCTGGCAAAGGAAGGCAGGCTTCTCAGCTGCCTCCCTTCTATTGCCGTCATATCCATTGATCATTTTCCCTGTCATTTTCCTTTTCTCTTCTCTCTTCTCATGAACAGGGTTTAAAACGTAAAACTAATTAACCCGTGCGAAGCCGGGGCGGATTAACTAGTCAATAATAATAATTTTGTAAAAATAACAAAATGAAAGACAAGAAAAAGTTCTTATTTCCGAACTTGAAAGTCAAACGTAAATTTTCGAATTGACGTCTTTGTGCCGTCATAATTACAACCTATGTTATGTATCTGTATAATAATTGGAATAAGAGGATTATCGACAATGATCTAAAACTGACAGGTTCTATGTGTGTCTACAAGTAAATAATACTATAACAATCTATCATTCCATTTATGAAAATATCATCCTCCATCATCATTCCAGCATTCCTCCTGCTTTCCTAGTTTCCATATGACCACCAGTACCATTCAAATTTTTTTTATCGTAGTTATCCGTGCCTCGGAGTGCACGTTAAGCCGTCGGTCCCGTTTGTGATAAGAACATCTATGGCAATCTTTACGGGTAATCAGTAGCATTGATTTATAGATTTGAGACCTCGTATGACCCTGAATGGGAGGTAATTTTCCAAAACCATGACACAAACTAAACTTTATTGTAACTGAAGAGCTTACATACCAAGTTTCAAACCAATCGATCCACAGAATAAAAAGTTGCATACAAAGGTAAAACTCCCATTTCACCCCTTAAGGGTAGACTTTCAAAGAAACCTTTTTTAGAGAATCCCTAAACTTTACAAAGAACATACCTTCCAAATTTCAAGTCTCTAGGGCCAGCGGTTCAGGCTGTACATTGATTTATACATTTGAGACCCCTCATGGCCCAGACGGGAGGTGATTTTCAAAAAACCATGACACTAACTGAACTTTATTTTAACTGAAGAGTATACACACCAAGTTTTAAACCAATCGATCCACAGAATAAAATGTTGCATATAAGGGGACCTCGAAGGGGTTAAATGGGGGTTTTACGTAAAACCCCCATTTAACCCTCTTCGAGGTCGATTTTGGAAAAACCCTTTCTTAGTGGATCCCTACACTTCCCAAAGGATACACCTTCCAAATTTCAAGTCTCTAGGACCAGTGGTTTGGGCTGTGCGTTGATTTATAGATTTCGATAGAAAAAACTTTGATATCCCGTATGATCCTGATGGGAGGTGATGCTCCAAAAATCGTGACATAAACCTAACTTTATTTTACCTGAAGAGTATATACAGCGAATTTTAAACCAATCATTCCATAGAGTAAAAAGTTACATACAAAATAAATGTAAAATCCCCCATCTCATCCCCTTAGGGGTGGATTTTCAAAATATCCTTTCTTAGTGGATCCCTACACTTCACAAAAAATACACCTGCCAAATTTCAAGTCTCTAGGACCAGCGGTTCAGACTGTGCATTGATTTATACATTTGAGACCCCGTATGACCTTGACGGGAGGTGATTTTCAAAAATCTATGACACAAACTGAACTTTATATTAACTGAAGAGTATACATTTCGAACCAATCAATCCACAGAATAAAAAATTACATACAAACGTAAAACCCCAATTTAACCCCCTTAGAGGTGGATTTTGGAAAAATTCCTTCTTAGTGGATCCCTGCACTTCACAAAGAATACACCTTCCAAATTTCAAGTCTCTAGGACCAGCGGTTTGGGCTGTGCGTTGATTCCTGAAATCAGTTTAGAATTTTATATATATATAAAAAGATAATATAAAAAGATTACAAAAATGGCTCGCGTTTGACCACATTTCTCGTGACGTTAAGCGACAATATGCTTGACGATGTAACATGCTCGCCTGTATAAAAACTGTTCACTCGCCTTTTGAAAACTTCTCATCATCAACAGCCTGAAGACGTCCACTGCTGAACATAGGCCTCCCCCAGAGAGTGTCACTTTTAGCGGCTGCTCGCCTCTTGCATCCATCGGCTCTCTGCGGCTTTCACCAGATCGTCAGTCTACCGAGTGGGGCCTACGCTACGTCTTCCGGTTCGTGGTCGCCACTCGAGAACCTTTCTTCCCCATCGGTTGTTAGTTCTACGAGCGATATATTTATACATAAGAAGATATGTACAGGTTGCATATCGGTGAGTGTGCTGTGGAGCTACACAATCTAATTCCACCATCTCCGTTTCACCATTGGACGTCAAGACGTACAGCTACACGCCATCCATTTATGGTTGATATTCCTTCGATTCGCACAAAGCGGTTTGACCCGACATTTATAATCCGAGCAGCCAAGGAATGGAATACTTTACCAGCGTCTTTGTTTCCCGATAAGTACAATCTGGAGCTCTTCAAGTCGCGAGTGAATAGGTATCTTCTAGGCAAGCATGTACCATCGTAGACCGCGTCGTCACTTCCCATCAGGTGAGATTGCGGTCAAATGCTATCTAGTTATAAAAATAGAATAAAAATAAATAGTTATTTATGATATTAGGGCGGTAAGTTGGTTTTTACAAACGAGTAGACGAATGTAAGCCCGAGACGAAGTCGAGGGCTTACCATACTCACGAGTTTGTAGAAACCAATTTCCGCACGTGTATCATACAACGTTTTTCAACACATTCGCGAGAAAACAGTACAATAGGTAAAGAAACAAACTTTCGTTTATGAGTGGGAAAGTCGCAACAAAAAACCTTTGACCACAGATCAGTAATATGTAGCTCCTTTGACGTTCCTTATCTAACTAATATGAAAATGGCCTAAAATGGCGGGCATTTACAATGCAAATGGCGCCACGTGCGTGTGGTGAAAATTAGAACTACATCTCTAGTTTCATTTTCTCTTTAGTATTAAAGTGAGACAAACGTATTGAGCAAAATCGCTTCCAAGGAGTTTCGATCATTCAGCTCATTAATTCTCGTACTGTGAAACTCCTTGGTGAAATTCTTTTATGTGTTTTATTGAAATTAAAAAAAACCGTAAAGGTTACGCACGCCGCTATACAAGGAACGATGCGGTAAAATAAGTACTTAGGTGAGAGTACCTATTTTACCGCACGCTTCGTTGTATGGTGCGTAATGTTTAACTTTCGAACAATGTATACAGGCTTTGTAAATGCATTTTTTGAGCAAATGTGTTGAAAAAGATATTTTTATTACACAAGAGAAGGTGTGATTTTGCTCTGTACGACTTTCAAACGGATCCTAGTCCAAATATCTCTTGATGTGGAAATAATTTTGTCTCGTTTCCTTTTTAACTTCATCCCAACACAGTGCGATATCTCGTAACAGAACATCACGTGGAGTATGAACATGATACTGTGCTTAGACATCTCATTTCTACGAAACACCCCAACATTATCCGGGTAATACCAGCGTTACCGCATGCCTATATCACTTACATTACCTGGTTAATGTAATGCTTTGTTTAGATGGCGCGAGTTAGCTTGCAAGTTGTGTTTTAGTCACTGACCTTATCAACTGGCTGTAGACCTCGTTATTAAGGTGGGACGTTACACTAGCGCAGGTAATTCAAATTTTCTTGCGTTCTTTTGCCAATAATAGCTTAATTACTCAACGTGATTACATGAAAACTAATTTTGCGGAAATAAATAGAATGTATGAACAAATTGCAATTAAAAGTATCTCCTAGATGTCATTGGTTTATCGACAAATGGCAATAGACTGAAAAACTAAGAAGACATTTGTTTATTATTATTTACTGACTGATTTTCATCCCATTTTAATAGTAGTTTGGGGTCATGTTTGGCGTTTGAAAGTCATCTTCCACTAACCAATCAAGTTGCTCTCTCTCTATAAACGGCGCATAAGTAAATGTATTTTGTTCTTGTCTCTCTGAATATCATTAGGAACGCCAAGACCCGCCACTTTCTAAGTGAGATTCTACTCAGAACACCTACAAGGCGTGTACCGGAATAAATGTATTTTTTCATGAAACTGTTAGTATTCTGTAGTCCGTGAAATTCGCTTGTGGTAAGTACTTCTCTAATAGGAGTGAGAAATTTAGAAATGTTATAACCTCTCGATTGTTTTTTTTTAAATTCAGAAAAAGAGTTTCAAGCCGGATTCAAGAGTATGGGCCCGATAGTCACCCAATGTGCGCCCAATGCAGTGTCACATAGAGAAAATCAGCGGTTATATTCTCTTTGGAGAAAATAACCGCTTACGCTGACAGTGTCACTCGGAACTCTAAAATCACAGATTAGAGAAAAAAACAATTGACTATAGTTTTGCGTGATACTCACAGATTATACAAAAAAACAAATGGTGATACTGCACAGCGCACGTCATCTTAAGACATAAGCAGAGCACAGTCTAGATCACAGATTAGGGAAAAAACAATTGAGTGGTCTAGATAGAAATAGAATGGGATTACTAGACTGTGAGAACACCCCTGTTCTCACAGTCTAGTAAACCCATTCTAACGCCAAAGGATAACTTCAAAATGTATGGGAATGACATTGGCTGTGGATGCCATCCCCATACATTTTGAGTTATCGTTTAACGCTAATAGAAAGGGATCTTTGCTAGACCCCCTGGTCATAAAACCGAATTTTCCCAGTCAGTTCACTAAAGACAGTCGAGATTTTTTATTTTATTAAGGCATACAAAATTGATTCTAAACACAGCCGTTTATTTATAACATGTAATCAATACAGTCGGGTTTTATCTAACTCATAAACTGAAGGGTCGAGGTTAGAGCAAGAAGCCTATAAAAAAACGGCGGGGGCGAGTGAATAAGCGAGAAAATATGAATATGGTATATTTTTCAACTAGGTATTAAATGTTACAATTACGTACGTAAATTGAATTATGTAGGAGTTAAATAATTATATTGCTGTCCAATATTATGTGTGTAAACTATAGTTTAATTCAAAATTTTCAATGAAATTAATTTTATGTTGTCTTCCTATAATTTTGTACTCGCTCACATCAAAGAATTCTTTCTAATAGAAAGTTCGCAAGCTGTCTTCACCTATAATTATATCGACACTTAGCCATATTATTATTAATTTAATTCTCAAGCATGAATTGGTGTTTGTTATGTTGGGGTTCAATAAATAAATAAATAAATAAATAAATAAATAAAATTGGTAGCATAGCCGTTGCTAATATAATACACATTTTACTTGATTTACAATACATACAATACAATAGAAACACTCTTTACTTTATACCACATAGTTAATTAATACCTAGGTAAATAAATAACTTAGGTTACCTTAATTTTAACAGAATCAGGTTTTTTGTATAAACGAATGACGTGACGAGCTAGTCGTTTGCTTGATGTATAGATACAATGTATACTAGCTGTGACGAGCTAGTCGTTTGCTTGATGTATAGATACAATGTATACTAGCTGACACGAACCGGCTTCGCACGGGTTAATTAGTTTTACGCCTTATTTCAGTCTAAAGGAAGAGAGAAGAAAGAGGGAAAAATATAAGTGAAAAGGATGACTGCATGAAATGGTAAAAGGAGGCAGGTGCTGGCGCACCTGCCTCCTTTCACCTTCATCCATTCATCCTGTTACCTTATCTTTTCCCCCTCCCTTCTCTCTTTCTCATAGTACAGGATAGGAGTGGCTTTGGACTTAATACTGAAGGTTGAATGTCTGTAATTTCCGAACCATAAAAAAAAAAAAAATAGTAATAATAATAATAGTTTAATTTTTAAATTATTATTACATTTGTAAATCATGTAGTACTGTTGAAGGTCCATAAATAAATAAATAAATAAATAAAACCGACGGCCTTGAAATATTTACGGGACAATATTTAAAACACCCCCTTTTCAACAAAAAAAAAAAGAATGAATGTAGTCGGACCACGCATTAATGAATTACTAATAACTACATATTTTTATTTTCATCCCCTCTCCCGCAGGAACCGTGCTGAGTTTCGGAATGAAAAGGGTCCTATAGCCTACCTCGTAATATGAACTCAAATCATGCCAAGTTTCATTTGAATCTATTTAGTGGTTTCAGCGTGATGCTCAGCCAAGATACAGACAGACAGTTAAAAATGAAAAAAAAAAATAGTTTTGGCTTTAGTATCAATTATAGAGAGCCCACCAACCAAATTTTTCAAAATATCTTTAATGTACAGAATTGACCCTGTTACAGTTTTATTATAAGTATAGATAGCGTCACGGCCACCTTTCATTTGCTAAATCTTGGTTTCCACTTAAAGATGCGTCTACCTCAATGGTTGTAATATGTCCCCACATATTACAATCATTTATAAAAACCATATAAACGTAAAATGGCCAGTCCACTTCAGTTTGCTAATTCTAGTGAGCTTGATTCTCCGTCGGATCTCTTTGCTCGTGATTTAATTGTTAGTTACCTTTCCTACAATCGGAAATTCCAATATTTTCAGTTCAAATTTAGCCACTAATTAATTTAGCTGCTCAGCCGCTAATTCAGACCGTGAGGACCGGGAGCTCATCGCGTTTTCCAAAGTTTATCAGAGCGCCTGGTTGATGCGACGCGTGACCAAAATGCTGGCACTTATTTGGCCCAACGAATCAGCATTGCAATTTAACGAGGCATTGCTGCCAGCATGTTGGGTACGCTACCTACCGGTAGTGGGCTGGAGCATTTGGACTGTCTATAGGCCATCGCGGCTAGTATACAGTCTAAATTTTCTTTGTAGTAGATAGTGTAGCTAGTTTACTAGTTTTAGTAGTGTAGTAGTTAGTTTAAAGAATAAAGTTTATCCACTAGCTGCCACATCTATTTATCAGAATCTAGTTCGTAAATCTTGTCACTATATAAATAAGATGGTAGAGGATGGTCTGTGCGATTCTTGACAATACCTGGCGTCTTGTCTTGCGTAATGTCGCCTCTACAAAGGCATCAGTTTTAACTAACTTCGTACCAGATTTTTGGGTCAATCAATTCAAGAAAGTCTTGACGGTTACATTGCTACCTATAGTTAGGAGAGCTGTGTTGGAGGAGCCAGCTCTGAAAGTGGTCAGGGTGCGGGCGATGATGAATGAAAGAGGTTGTTATTAGAACTGGAGTGCGTTTGAGGCTATATAGCGGTTTTGGTCATCATCAACAGCCTGAAGACGTCCACTGCTGAACATAGGCCTCCCCCAGAGAGCGTCACTTTGAGTGGTTGTTCGACTCCTGCATTCATCGGCTCCCCGCGGCTTTCATCAGATTGTTGGTCCACCGAGTGGGGGGCCGGCCTACGCTGCGTCTTTCGGTTCGTGATCGCCACTCGAGAACCTTTCTTCTTTTTTATTTGTGCGCATAATTTTCCTTTTATTACCTATTTAGTAAGGAATTTGTAGAAGATTTTTACATAATATTTCAAGACCACTAGAGTGCAACGTCAAAAGGCAAATTTAACTCATGTTTTACCTTTTTGAGGTGTCTTTTCACACAAGAATTTATTGAAAGTTACCAGAACATAAAAGTAATGGGCAAAAAGATTAGGGATAATGTATGGCGGAAATAAAGTTCTCCATAACACTGTCGCCCTGTCGTTAGGGTAAAACGAAGGGATAGTTTGATTTATTTGGTGTCACAACAAGATTTTGGTTTTATATCGGTATTGCTTACTTTTCAAAAACATTGTATCCATGTAGTTTATGGAGTTTGACCGTGATGCTTGCAACAGCACCGTAATAATCAACAAATCGAAACAAATAAATAACTGGAATATTATTAGCCGTTGCATGGAAGTTTACGTTTTCAGTAGGTACTAGCTGCGCCCCGCGGTTTTACCCGCGCAAAAAAGTAGCCTATGTGTTAATCCAGTGCATAAGCTATCTCTATTACAAATTTCATCTAAATCTGTCCAGCCGTTTGAGCATGAAAGGGTAACAAACATACCCAGATACAAACTTTCGCCTTTATAAAATAACTAGCTGCGCCCCGCGGTTTCACCCGCGGATAAAGAGAAACCATGTGCTGTTGAACCGTCAAGAGGGAACAAACATACGTGACAACTTTCGAATTTATATACTATTAGGATTATCCGAGCCCAGCGAACAAAGGACCCTCGAAAAAAAAACGCCAACTTTTGCACAGGTCACCTTTGCTACGAATACAAACTGACTCTTAAAAACCCCAACTTCTACCACGTGCCACCTTTGATACATACTTGCTCTTGCGGCACGCTTAGTACCTAATAATGGTATCCCACAGGAAACATTTTCTTTCCGGAATAGAAAGTAGTTTGTTTTTTAGATCGTATATTGCCCTTTTTATTATCCAAATTAGTGTAAGAATTGGATTTTGCGTGATAATGCTATCATACAGGAACCATGTATTTATCCAGAATGGAAAGTATTTCATTTTTAGTACCAAATGCTGCGGCCTCTGATTTACCTAAATGTTGACCATTTTAATTGCGTTATGTCGAAACTAAGAAAGAACTTTATCCCACAGGATCTTTCTATGTTTCCAGGATAATATTTTTTGGCCGTTAGTACATGATACAGTCTTTATTTCACTTAAATTCATTGAATATTTACGAAGTTGAGTTTATAAGGCTTTCCTACGGGAACGGGTTAATTTTCCGGGATAAAAAGTATCCTATGTTTTAATCCAGTATATAAACTATCTCTATTCTAAATTTCATCCAAATCTATTTAGCCGTTTGAGCATGAAGGAGTAACAAACATACACACATATACACAAGCTTTCGGCTTTATGATATTAATAAATAATAATATATATATATAAATGTGATTCTGTTTTATTGAAAAGAAGATGAATGGTTATATTATACTAACTAAATTAATTTATTCAATAATAGGCTAGTAATAACTCTTTAATTATACATTTTGGTAAAAAAATATAATCGACTCTCTATAGCGAATCAGTATGCGTGTGGTGTAGGAATACCTTACCTAGTTTGTGAATGGAAACTAGGCTTGGATATTTTGTTCAGTTTTGTGATGTCTAAGGCTTGTGCTATATTATACTTAGGTGTAGGTGTATAGAATGTGTGTTTACTTAGGGCTGGTCTTTTAATCACAGGATAAATAATAAATAACGTACCTACGTATGTTCCCGATCGTAGATCAAAAATAATTGGTGTGTGGTTGTAAGAATATGAATAGAATATAACAGAACAGAACAGAACAGAACGGAGCGGAACGGAACGGAACAGAACAGAACAGAACAGAACAGAACAGAACAGTATTTATTGTTACAAAACTGAAAAACTGTATAATATGATTTTCTGAATTAGTAGGTAAGTATTTATTTTATTTGGCTTCACTGAGTCTAGTTTGTTTTTCTAGTCTAAGAAAATAGTAGAAAAAAGTATTCATTTTAAAATACATTTAAATTTATTAATGTGCCCTATTATTTATACAGGCAGCAAGAGTAGGTGCCAAACGAAGCGAGTGCAAAAATTTGAATTGCAGCAGGCATTTTAAAATGGAACAATTTCATTAACTGCCTCGCGTTGTTTTTCTTTCAATTTAAATGCTTATTCTGTTGTGAAATGAGATAATTAACTGACGTAAGCCCGTGCCGTGTGTACAGTGTAATCATGTTGACATTAATTGGACAAACTGAATAACAATCTCTGCTGTCAACATAGCAATTCAGATTCTTGTATGTTGGCAGTACAAATAATAATAATGTTAGTATTATAATAACGAACATAATTAGTATTCGACATAGTTTTATAAGGTACTCCCAACTAAGCGAAATATTCATCAACATCTCCAGCAAATCCACTGGTAGCTCATCTTTTTCCAATATATTGATTTTTCATCGAGTTTTTGCACTTTTCACTTCCACCACTTTATGTTAGTAATACAAATCGTATATTTTGTAGGTACGTGTTATTATTGAATTTTCTATAACGAGGCACTATAGATGCGATGGTGGCCGAGCGGTAGCATGTGCGCTTCGCAATTTTACGGCACCTGGTTCGATCCTCGACCCTGCACCAATGACTTATCTAGTAAGTTATGTGCAGTTTTCGATGCCATCGCTCCGTGTCTCAAAGAGCACGTTAAGCCGTCAGTCCCGGTTGCCATAAGAACATCTATGGCAATCGTTACGAGACACCTGATAGGTTCTGACGCCTAATCTAACCATCCCTGTTACTGGTTCCTTATGAGTTGCGAGGTCAGATGGCGTCGCTCGTGTAATTCAGGTAGCTCGCCGCTGCAGTTTAGATTGGGAGCCGACCCCAATAACAAATAGCAAAAGGCAAAGAGGATGATGATTTCTATAATAAGCCACATGACGTGAGTTCGAAGTTGTCCTTCCTCTCTATAGCAAGCTATAATAGTCTAAGCAAAGAAAACTATTTTAATTTTATTATGCTAAAATGGGCGTAAGTTGTCTAAAGTGGAGTACGTTTGCCCGTGAGGTGCCCATTCACTCTTGACTTGAAAATACCCAGGAGGAAATACTGTTGCTGGAAGAGCTTTCCATTCCTTGACCGTTTGGACTATGAATGACTCAACAAAACGCTTAGTGCAAACTGGCGGTACACTTACGACGTAAGGATGTAAAGAATCACCAAGCCTTGTAGTTCTATGATGGAAAAGGGATAACGGAATGAGCTGATATAGGGCACGTGCACACTCTCCAAAATGTAACCGATAGAAGATCGACAGACTGGCAACCTTGCCTGTGTTCAAGAATTTGTATTCTCCCTTCAACTAGTCTGTATTCATAGAACATATTTTATTCGTTGTGTCTAAAGGTTTTTGTAGATGTTATAGAATAGATCATTCCGTTCATTATTTACCCTATCACCATACCCCAGTGGGGTGATATTCTACACACACACATACATAAGTTCTGTAATTATAACAAAATATGTACATATTATATTGCCTACCTATATTTTGTAATAAACTATTGAGTATTGAGTAAGCATGGGGCACATAAAAAATAATACGTACGCGTACCTGGCTTGAGAGTGATTCAGGCCTGCATGGGGTTGCGTCGCATGATAAAATCCGGAACGAGGAAATCCGTAGGCGAACTAAAGTCACCGATATAGCTCTCAACATCAGCAATGGCTATGACAACGGGTAGGCCACATCGCTTGCGCAGAACCAGCAGTCGTTGGAGAAGTAAGGTTCTCAAGTGGCAATAGATAAACCTTACGAACCAGTGTTAAAATGGGCGGTCTTATCGCTGACAGCGATCTCTTCCAGACAACCTTTCAAAATGCAATTGCTTTTTGGCAATGTACACCGAAAGAAGTTGCGTAGGGCACCGGCTTTGACAATTCAACCTGGACAGGTAGCATGATATGTAGAAATCGACATCTCTTCTCTCGAGAAACCATTTTAATAATGAAAACGCAACAAAAGGTCATGACGTGACCTGCGTGATCATTCGTAAGAAGAGAAAATTATGTGATTTCTACAGCTTATGCCTGGTGCTGCACTGGCTGGTTTCAAAGCCGTGGACAGCCATGGATGCAAAAGGCAAGTTAACGTTCAAAGTAATTTTCAGCAGTGGATATCTTCCGTCTAATGGGTAATAATGATTTATGGATGTCTCATATCGAATGGATGACTATAGCATATGGATGACTCGTAGCACTCATAGCAAAGCCGTTTCTAACCAATCAGTAAAGTTTAGCAACGTTCGCTGCGGTCACTACTTTGATAGGTGACCGCTATAGCAAAAAAGGGTATTTAAAACAGAGCGCTACCGTGCTTCGGAGAGCACGTTAAGCTGTCGGCCCCGGCTGTTGTCGTAAGACAATAGTCGTTAAACCCCCCCCCCCCCCCCTACCTTATACCCTTTGGTTAGAATGTGTCGGAACTTTGAATGATTATTGTGCATTCAAGATTTAAATCGATACCATAAGCAATGTACTTAGTTAACTATTTTTTAACTATTTTTACTAAATATTCTAATAACAGTTATGTCAATCATGATGTGTACACATGTTTTGGGATATAATCTAGCTCAAAATGTATGTATTTTTTTTTCTTTCTGCTTGTTCTTTCATTTGGTTATATTCTGTTTTGTGTGCCAAATAAAATAAATAAATAAATAAATAAATAAAGCCTTTGGGCGGCCTATAAATTCTGACACCAGGGGCCATACTGTGACCTTTTAGCGCGATTCAAATGACGACCTAAACTGAACCGCTACAATACAATTTGTACGGTAGCGATTCATTTTGGGTCATCATTTGAATTCCGCTAAGAGGTCATAGTACGGCCCCAAGGCTGACCACTTGCCTATACGAGAAGAAGAAGAAGATCACTGGCCTTATTATACGAACAACTAATGTTCTAGAATCGAGTTTTATTTGTATCAGTTAACATTTTTTAGTGAACTTCATTTACTATTTAAGTGGCAAAAAAGGCTTTGTTCAATCCAAGTTTTACAACAAAAGAGTTACCACCTCTTAATAACTTTTACGATTCCCATAAAATTCTGGCTAACAACCCTAAGGACTTAACCCCAAGGGCCAGCCTTGAGCAAACGGCCTCTTTAGATAAAAGCGGCCGTCTTTAAGACCCGAAATAAGGCCAAATATGGCCTTGCTTAATAAATGACGTCACTATAGTTACAGTAAAACGTGTTCAATTGTTTAAAGCTGGTATAATAATAACATAAAAAGTATAATGGCAGACTTTAACAAAATCACTAAAGTCAATATAGCTTTGAGAATTAGCAAGTTGAAATGGCAATGGGCAGGCCACATCGCTCGCAGAACTGACAACTGATGGGGAAGAAAGGTTCTCGAGTAGCGACCAGCAACCAGGAGACGCAGCGTAGGCCAGCTCCCCACTAATAGCTGGACTGACGACCTAGCCAGAACGAGGAGCCGATGGATGCAGGAAGCAAGCAGCTGCTAAAAGTGGCGCTCTTTGTGTTCAGCAGTGGACGTGTCAAGGCTGATGATGATGATGATGATGATGATGATGATTATGATGATGACAACAGTCAAGAAACTTTTATTAGAAATGTTTTCTTTAACACGCTCATTTCACCATCGAAACACAAAGTTATTTAATGCATCCCATAGTTCTGATGTGGAATTGTGTATTTTGCCTTTGCACTCATATTATTATCATCATCATCATCATCATCAGCCCATTTGCTCCCACTGGATACGGGATAACTTGTAATTATTGAACCTGTCCGTTTTTAGGGTTCTGTACCCAAAGGGTAAAACGGACCCTATTACTTAGGCTCCGCTGTCTGCCTGTCCGTCTGGTGATGATGTATTTCTGTTGCCGCTATAACAACAAATACTAGAAAACAATAAAATAAATATTTAAGGGGCTCCCACACAACAAACGTGATTTTTTGCTCGTTAACCAGATGTGTCATAGATGGTGCTGCTTTAAATAGTCCTGCCTCAACACTAGATAGATGGCAGGGATAATGGTACGGAACCCTTCGTGCGCATTCGAGTCGCACTTGGCCAGTTATTTATTTTTACTTTTTATGAGATTTGATGACGTGCCTAGCTTGTCGTTCACCTGATGTTAAGCGACATGGCTGTCCATAACAGTAGCAGTGTCACTCGGAACTTTAAAATAAATTCCTTTAAAAGTAAACTTCCCTCGAAATGGTTTCCTTCGCTTGCCAGAGCAAGTGCGAATTCCGCACATAGCTCAAAAAGTTATTGGTGTGAGGCCGAGGGTTTCGAACCAGTGCAGTCAGTTTAAAAGTCACTTGGGCAACCGCTAAGCCACAGCTGCTCTTGGAAAAACTTACTAAGTTACCATACTGATCATGACTAATACGTGCATGGTTCAAACGAGATCTTAAGTAGGCACTTGAGATGCTTAACTCGGAAAAGGTGGAATGGAAAAGGGTCATCTTATAATTTTTTGGGCCAAATTGGATTGAGGGGTGCCACTCAAAGTGACGGATGGGTAATAGGTTAGGATTTCAATTTACTTTGATAATGTTTTTTATTACCCGGCTCGTTGGGTTCAGATTAGATTGGATGCTAATTTTTATTGGATTTAATGGGGAAATTGAATGACTTGTACAATTTGCCTTCGTGATTATATGTCAATATTGGTACAGTGCGTTAGGCTCTTCAATTAATGTGGATTCCACATGTCCAGTCATCGTGGATCTTTAAATTCAATCAATTTTAATTTGAAATCAGTATTAATCATGGTTTTGTGATTATGATCACAGAAGGTTTGGATTTAGCTCAAAATAGAATGAAGCGGTACCATTAGTTTCGGAGGCCGCAAGGCACACTTGGTTCAAACCCATCGAAGTTATTAGTAATATTCAGAAATTGCTGTACAATTATGTTATGATAATTTAAATTTTACATTATTTTTACTGTTATGGCCGGCCGTGTCGCTTAACATCAGGTGAACGAATAGCTCGTCACGTCATTGATTCTCATAAAAAACATGCGCCAATGACCACGTTTATAATAATAGACTTCGTGATGTAAAGTCAAGTCTAGATAGCGCTGTGTAAAATACATAGACGAATCCGAGGTAAAATATCAACAAACGGCTCATTCATTACGAAAACATATTTATTCAGCACATTAAGCCTATAACAATACCTACTAAAACTAAAATTAATAACAGTGCAGTAGATAAACTTGTTCAATAACCCGCTATCATAAAGTAACATGCCCGAAATGCTGGTGGCATTACCCCGTTGAATAGCAATGCTTAGTTTTTGCACCAAATAGAGACCAGAATTTTAATCACGTGGTGGCTTGAATCTACCAAACGTTCCAAAAGTATTTTGTAAAATTAATGTAAAAATATCAAAAAAAAACATGGATCATAGTAATTACTATCCCATAATTACTGACGTCTATTAGATATTTCTCTAGATATATATATTTTCCTTTACCTACATTAATCTCCGTTACCATTTACTACTGCACATTTATAAAGCGCTGAATATCACGACCTTCATATATTTTATCTCAGTAAGGTATTGTCCCTACGTTCTGACAGATTACGTCATAACAATGTACAAGGTTACGCACTTGCGTAAGAATATCTACAACTTCTTGTTCACTGACAGCTATGTCGGTGACTTTAGTTCTCCTACAGATCCTTTTACTCTGGATTATAGTTTATTTCACGACTTTCAGCTTATTATTGGATCACGGAACAAATCCCATTGCAAAAAAGTGAGACAGGGAGACGTTATTTCTCCGAAACTGTTCACAAACGCATTGAAGAACGTTTTCAAGCTCTTGAAGTGGAAAGGATCTGGCATCAGCATAATGGCAAGTGCATTAAGCCTTTATTTTGCCGATGATATAGTCATAGTGGGTGAGTCACTCGAGGACCTTAGCACCATGCTCAACGACCTCAGTAAAGTCTCCCAGCAGGTTGGTCTTAACATGAACATGGACAAAACGAAAATCATATCTGACGCCCTTCTATACCCGTAATTCTGGATAACATTACTCTCGAAGTTGTCAACATATATGTCTACCTAGGACCAATTAGGTAGGTCTAACTTCGACAAAGAGGCCGCACGAAGAATCCAACTAGGCTGGGCAGCGTTCGGGAAGCTTCAAATTTTCGTCCAAAATACTGCAGAGCCTGAGAACACTTACTGTTGGCCTCATTAGTAAGCTCAAATTTACGCAACGAGTTATATAGAGAAAGCTATGCTCGGTGTTTTCCTGCGAGACGATCCGTAATAAGGAAATCCGCAGGAGAATTAACGTAACCGATAGAGCTCTTAGAATTAGCATTTTGAAATGGCAATGGGCATGCCACATCGTTCGTAAAACTGACAACCGATGGGGAAGAACCGCTCGAGTGGCGACCATAACCGGAAGATGCAGCGTAGGCCAGCCCCCCACTAGGTAGACCGACGATCTGGTGAAAACCGCGAGGAGCCGATGGATTCAAGAAGTGAGCAGCCGCTCAAAGTGGCGCTATCTGGGGGAGGCCTATGTTCAGCAGTGGACGTCTGCAGGCTGTTGATGATGATGATGAGCTTATTAACCAATAATAAGGCCAATACTAAAGTATCCATTCTACACATCAAAAAATCTGCCACACGATTTGTCAATGCAATCAATCAAATGGCATCGTGTGGATCTCACCAGATCTATAGCAGATCAAGGTGACATTATATGAGTGACGGATTGCATGATGTGTAGAGGCCTTAAGGCCGGTATATTCGTGCATCCTCTATGTCGCTCGCGCATTGCGACATTGTTGAAGGTAGAATTTTGAAATAATAGAATTTTGTTACGAAAAATCTATGAAGAAAACCCCTAATTGAAACCCTCCTCATTTTTAGAAGTCTGTTGAAAACACTCATCAGTCATCATCAACTCTTCAGAAACTTAAAATAAATCTGTATAAATTAGAATGAATCTGTTATCTTCTTTAGCATTATCATTAGCCTGAAGACGCTCACTATACTGAACTCTCTCTCTCTCTGGTCAGTTCCTCATTACTGAGGATCGTGGTCACAGGATCTCTCCTATTTAGCCAAATGCTTCCATCAATTTCAGTCCATAGTCGCCCTCACGGCCTTGAAAAATGTCCTAAAAGAGGACTGAAAATAGGCCTCCCGCAAAAAATAATGTAGATATTAATATACAATATCAATTAAAATAATGTTTAATTTCATGCCATTATCCAACATAATCCAATTTGTAACCCATTATTAATCGCAACACAAAGCCCTAAAATAACGTGTGGTGAGGGGAGCACTTTATGAATAAAGCTAGCTGTTCACGTGCGACTAAATTACGCGAAAAAAAATTAACTCTAGAAAATGGTCAGTTTTTCAGTTTGAAATGCCAATAGGCACATAGGCAGGCTACATCGCTTGCAAAACTCACAACCGAAGGGGAAGAAAGGTTCTTAAGTGGCGACCACTAACTGGAAGACATAGCGTAGGCCCCCACTTGTTGGACCAAACGATCTGGTCAAAGCCGCGGAGAGCCGTTGGATGCAAGAGGCAATAAACTGCTCAAAGTGGCGCTCCATGAGCGAGGCCTAAGTTCAATGGTGAACATATTATTCAGGCTTGTGATGGTGATGATGGTGTATCAATATTTAGCACTGTTAATTTGACACTGATTGTCAAAAACAAAACATCTGTCGAAAATCAGACATCTGTCAAAATAGTTTCTGTCAAAATGTACTATTATATTGGCCTGCAGGTAGTTACTACTTACCGATACCTACTTAACTACTAATAGAGAACAAGGATCCCTCCACTTGGATCCACAGCTCAAACATAATTCTGGTGGATTGAATAGGAAAAAGAAGTATCCATGGATCCACATGTGGATATAAGAGGACATAAAGATTGATCCACATGTGAATTTAAGAGGAAATAAAAGTATCCTTGGATCCACATGTGGATCCAAGCTGTGAATCCAAGTGGAGGCAGCTCAATTTACATACCAAAATCAACAAACTAAAATTTAAAAAAAAAACAATATATTGCCACTACAACAAACACAAAAAAGAGCGTACCATTCCAGCTTATAAAAGTTAAGTATAATTGCAACTATTTGTCAATATTATTTGGCAATCGGTTTATTTTAATAGTTGTGTTATCTCTATTCCGGTTTGATCTACTGGAGCGATCTAATGATAGATCAAACGCATTTAACATTTATTTTTATTCCAGTTTGATCCACCAATCCAATCTCAACCAATCGTTACAAAATTGTAAATATTTAACAGTTGTCCTATTCCGGTTTCTTCCCCTCAAACATTTATATACTTTTGTCCTGGATCCGTAGTTAAGGTAGCCAATGATTAAAAATGCTTACAAATTCTAACCAATGGTCAAAAACCCACCCTAAGACGTAGATTGAACTGCACGCCACCGATGAGATTCACCGATCAATTTAAAAGTAGAGTATAGACTAAAGCATAGAGAGAACTTGATTATGTGTCAAGCGTACCACTTTTTTGGACACTTTTTATATGATGTGGACACTTTGATGTGAATGAGTCTGACAGATTTGTATAGAAAAAATAGTTGACTCATGCTGAAAAAAATGGTACAGTGCTTGTCGCAAGCGCAGCTAATTACTATATGTTTGTTTCTTTCCTTCGCCACTGACGTAGCGATACGTGTGAGCAGTACAAATATAATATCGTTTTGATGATTTTTCTTTGCTTTAGTCTACACTCTAAGTTTAAAACAATACAGGAACTCAGTATATTAAACAAAAGAAAGAACTTTACACTCACAAATAAAGAAGCTTAATCCGAGTGATTCCCAGCTTCAACATAAAAAAATACGAGAACTTTTCTTAATTCTTATAAGCTTAATAAAAAGTTTCCTAACAACAGCGAATTGGACTCAGGCGCGGAGAAGTTATAAAATAAGATACTTATAGCTTCAAGATTTTTGTTAATGGAGTTTGTTTAGGTCTTTACGGTGCTAATATAATAAATAATTAAGGACAAGGAATTTTCACCCTAGTTCCTAAACAATTAAGAGACATAATTGCAGGGTTTTAATTGTACAATCTTAAGGAAAATTTTCATCGTGGCTTACATACATTTGCAGCTAAGGGGATTATGAGACTCATCATCAACAGCCTGAAGGCGTCCACTGATGAACACAGGCAGAGCGCTACTTTGAGCGGCTGCATGCCTCCTGCATCCATCGGCTTCTGGCAGTTTTAACCAGATCGTCGGTTATGAGACTTAGGGCCAATTTTATCAAAGTAAAATAAATTTTATTCAAAGTATAAAGCTACTGGTTACTCTTGGATACAGCTGATTGACAAATGAAATGACAATGAAAAAGACGCCATTTTGACTGTATCCAAGGAATGAGCTTCTTATTCCTACAAAATTGGTGGTATAGGGCTTATCTCGGTTGTTCTCGGAAAGTTATACTTGCAATAAAATTTATTCTACTTTTGTAAAATCGGGCTTTTTTAAAAGGTTATAATAAAATATGTATGTTAGTCTGTAAGGTATATGTAAATATGGGCCTGTTTATTTTTAAGCTAGTTGCCTGAATTAAATGAATTTTATTTTATTTTATTTATTTATTATTTTATCCGTAATTAAGCTAACCAATGGTTAAATATTCTAACAAATTTTGCCTATTGGTTGGAATTTGTTAGAATTTATGACCATTGGTTACCTTAACTTCTGATCGAAAAACCCCAAACAAAACAGGTGGTTAACCAATGGTTAAAAACGCTAACAAATTTGACTATTAGTTAGCATTTGTTAGAATTTTGAACATTGGTTACCTTAACTACGAATCAAAAGAGTCAAAACTGTCAAAATCTCACCTAAATGATAATTTCGTTTTTTTTTTAAATTCTAATCACACTCTGCCTGTTGTAAGAGTGAATGCAAATTTCGCACATATCTTGATACTTTTTCTATTCCATTCTATTTAATATACCAGTCTAACCTGTACTTACTTGCTAATGAAATGTTGCACAGTGAATAGTTAGCTTTAATTCGCTTATTAACTGGGATTAATTTGTCGCGACGTGAATGATGGCGGGTATGACTTTCCATCTTAATAATTTAATTAAACGGCGAATCAAGCTCTAGTTTGAGTTAGTTAATTCTGTAGGAAAACCAAAAAAAAATGTATGTAGTAATCCGAATAAATATGTATATTTATATTTATCATCATCATTAACGTCATCATCATTAGCCGAAAGACGTCTATAAATGATATATTTTTTAGGTTAGTTTTTCGTGTGTAATTAAAACCAAATAATACATGTGCGTCTGTGAGACCAAGACGGCACCCCTATACTGAGTGTAATTGAAATCATTAGCATCGTTTAAAACTACAGCAGTCACGTGTGGACCAAAATTTTTAAAATCTAATGCCTCGATTGATTCGATATTGATAATAACTTCAAAAATGTGATAACGTACTTAATCAACTGGTACAGTACAAAATTAAATTCAAATAATTAATTACTGTTTTTAATTTTTACATACAGGGTAAAAAAAAAATTTAAAAAGTATCAAAATCATTCGTGCCAACTACGTTGGGTGCCGCGATAATCTTCATAATTATCAATAAAAATATTTTCATTTGCACTCTTTACCCTTTAATAATCATCAATTAATGTAGTACTATCATGTACTCAATTTATACTAATGAATTAAATTGCATCCTGCTAAGCGTTGCCTGAAATTCTCTTGACAAAGGTCGCGCCGTCCGCACCTAGTGTTTCCGACATTTTCTGTTAGCACTAACAGTGTTAGTGCTAACAGAAAATGTTGGAAAGATACGTTTTTGAGTGTAAAAAAAAAATTATTTACTTCAATAGTTTTGAATTGCGAGTAAGTACATTATATAATATTTTTATAGGCTGAGGTTCAGACATCATATTTAATTCAATTTGACTGCTTTTTTTTGAACTTTCTATTTTTAGATTGTTTTGCATAATAATACATTTATACCCCTTTTAAGCCGCCTTTGAAATCAGACCGTAGAAGCTACTCGGTGTAATCGTATATTAAGCCATAATGTGCCTCATATGTCTTATAACAAAACATTTAGGTCGTATAAAGGCGTATACACAACGATAATGGTTATTACACCCGCTATAAAAGTAAGCACGCGCGCCGCCCGTTTCAAGCTAAAGAAGGTGCTGCAACCAAAAAATAAATAGACACAGAAGGTCTGCTACGTACTAAGCGTATTCAGCGCTCATGTGGGTGCACCAAAGATTATAAAGCCCGTTGATTGCTCGTGAACATAATTGCTCGTACAAACACGACTCACCTGCGCGGGCAGGGGGCGAGGTAACAAAACGAGACAAAGTCATACGATATAACAAAGAACAGAGCAGGATGAAACAAGAAACATCAACCGGTTCCCGTGATTTATTACAAATTCATAGTATTTATTAGAAATTTGTGATTGAAATACACCACTAATTTTCGTATGAGGGGTTGTATCATTGGTCAACTTAATTTAAAGTCAATGGGGTGCACAGATTATTCAAAAATAAAACGCTTCGCACCTAGATAGAGGGGCGCCCTGTTGACATTTGACACAAACAATCTACTATGGCAGATGGTATAAATAATAGGTATCGACAACAGCAAACAACAAACGGATACCTACTAAATCACTTGTTTCCAGGAGCGTTATTAAGGCAAAAATGTAATAACTTATATGAAAATAAATAAAGCTAGATTCTTCAGGTATGCGATAGTTGAGTAATTAAAACGATATTTGAAAGAAAATAGTGTAGGACTATTTTTTTTTAAATACGGCATAGGTCCTGATCTACTTCGCACAAAATAAATAACTACCTTAGACAACTGTTCAGCCATATGTTCCCTTTTACTTAGGACATTTTAATTACTGATTATCAAATATGTTTACACTAGCTGACCCACTCCGTAGTCGCACGGGTTAAGAGTTCTTTATCTATCTATCTAACTACCTATTAGGTACCTAAAAATAATAATTAAGGAATAGTTTTGAGCGGTGTCTTAGTAGTTGAGAGCACTATTATCTCCGTTAATATAGACAATTAAAGTAAAACCTATAATAAAAATAGGTACCTACTTTTATTTTACTGGACAAACAAGACAATAAAACCTTCTAAGCATATAAGCAGCATTATTTTTCTTTCTTCGATTCGCAGAAAGCGGTTTGATTCGACATTTATAAACCGAGTAACGAAGGAATGGAACACCTTACCAGCGTCTTTGTTTCCCGATAAGTACAATCTGGAGCTCTTCAAGTCGCGAGTGAATAGGTATCTTCTAGGCAAGCATGTACCGTCGTAGACCGCGTCGTCACTTCCCATCAGGTGAGATTGCAGTCAAATGCGGGCCCAATTACTTATAAAAAAAAAACTGCCAACCGCATCACTATTCCACCAAGCGTTTCAAAAACCGAGTAGACCTTCTGTTTCTGTTTATTTTGTGCTACCATACAACAGTCTTAAGTGTTGGAAGTAGATTATCACGCGTGTGCCTTTATTAGTACAATTAACTATCTTTACGAAAAAATCCACTACATTTACTATCCGTCACTAACGCCATCTAAAACAAGATAAATTTTATTTGTACTTTGCGGAAATTAAGGAAAACGAAATTAATGAAAAAGTTGTTATATTACTTTCTCTATTTAGGCAACGCTGTTAATAATGCGCGCGTCCAATTAATTCTAATAATAAAAACATTGCGTGATATTTCTTCGTTTTACCAAGTTTATAAGATTTCTTTTAATTTTTTTACCGTCATAAGCACAACGATTTCGTGGTCCCATTCTTTCTCAAAACTAGTTTCTGTCAAGAACATTTTCTTTTATGTGAACGAATAACGTAAAGCTTGTCGTCCACCTGATTTCAAGCGTCATGGCTGCCAATAACAGTTGGAACGTTAATTATTATAACAGTTGCAGTGCTAGAGTGTGATTCAAACTTAATGGCGGCTCTAAAGTGCGCTGCAAGCCTCGCTCACCGCGCCCTTCTGCAATGTAGATACAAAGCTTCATGAAAGTAGCAAATAGGTAGCAATTATAGGTAATACAAACTTCTCGAAAATGCACCTTTCATGCCAAACTAAGTGGAAACCAGCCATTCTGATATCAGACATGACACCGGTTTGCAATCCCTACTCAGAATTTATTAAAGGTAAATTTATTAAGGAAATGTAGCAAATAGTAGCAAATAGGTAGCAATTTTTGAGTATACACTCAGTGCCAGACGCCCTAGGCAACCAGCCATTCTGACAATAACTGCCCGCGCACATCTAATTTTTGATACTGTACAGCGTTTCGCGCCGACTTCACAGCCGCCATTTAGTTTGAAACGCACTATACCTACTCGAAATTCTGCATCATACAATTTTGCGTGACTGCGCAGTCATCCTGATAAGTTTTATAGACTGTGAAATCAGGTTCACAGTCTCATTTTGTATAATGTATTAAAGTTATATTTAAAATGGAATACCTCATTCTCCTTATTAATTTGGAGCAAAAGTCTGGGCTCCTTTAATTGGGATGCGGCTCCATCGAGTACCGTTCTAAAGGCCATAATGACCTCAATTTGCAGCCAGAGTACGCTAGTACTATTACTTATTCTGCGCCAGAGGCTAGATTTTGGGGTTCCCAATCGTTTTACGGTGCTGAAATCCATTTTTTTACCTCCAGCTCTTGGTCAGCATGGATTATGGCATATACTCTCTCCCTATGAGAGATAAATAAATAAATAAATATGTGTGGACATTTCACACAGCGCCATCTAGCCCCAAACTAAACAAAGCTCTTACTATGGGAACCAGATAACTGATAAAATACTTAGATACTTTTTTTGTTTGTAAATACATACATAGAGTACAATATATACACCCAGACACAGAACAAACGTCGATGTTCATCACACAAATGTTTATCCCGGGTGGGAATCGAACCCACAACCTATAGTTCAGAAGGCAGAGCTACTACCAACTGAGCTGACAGGCCAAGCAAGATGACCCTTTGTCGAAAGCTTTGTCAGCCGCGCGCCCACATTCCACACATACCACGCCAAACGTCAAGCAGCTTGACCAATGGGAGGACAGTGAATGACGTCAGCGGCAGCAAAGATCAATCCCCAGCGCTCCACATCACGCGATGGCTAGCTCGCCTCTCTGAGACAGCGCGGCGCCACTACCTCACCCCCACATTCGAACATTTGCCTACTCGTGTTACTAGCGTATACACCTATACTTTCTTTTGTATCGCAGCACCGTTTCTTTTGTATTGTATATAGTAAAATTGTCTAAAAGTCCATTAAAATGTGGTAATATATTATTTTCCCTTTTGTTCACTAATTTCCCGAACACTCTTGTCCCAGAAAATAGTCGTAGAAAATATAAAATTTGTGGAGGATTTTTTTTTCAATATCAAAAATCTTTAGATGATTAGCTGATATCGAGTTAATAGAAAGATACTATAGCGTAGATTTAGTTTTTATTTGGAATTGTAGAGGCTTCTTTCACGGCTTTTTTCATACGCGCTGGTGTCGCTAGGTGGATTCCAGCTAATATAGTTCGGCTCTCGAATCTTGGTAATATTTATAATGGCGATGTTAAAATAATTATGAAACAGAACCCGGCGTGCTTTAGCCCTCCCCTTGACCATTTTTATTCAAATTGAGATCCGTAGTTATTGACGCGGGAATAGAACGGGAACTTCCAATTACATAGGAAAATGGCATGTGCGAATGAAACGGGTTTTTTGTAAACGAAAATTTGCTGATTGTTTCATTGGATGTAAGTCGATGCGCTAATATCGTATTCTTTGCAACATTTTATTCTGATTTTTGTACCATAACAAAAGGATCTCGTGGTCTTGTAATGTTTAGCAGTGAACGTCTTCAGGCTGTTGATGATGATAATATCTGCTAAGTATATAAATTTATTTAAAGTTCCTATTTTCAAATGAAGAAAGAAACCCAAAGAAATGAGGTTCAGTTTTTTCGTAGCAAGAATTCTCATTTATAGTAAAGTAATCTGGAAAAATGATAGGTTATTTTTTTTTAATTATAATTTTTGTAAATGAATAACGTGACGAGCTAGTCGTTCGTGATGTTTTAAGCGTCACGGCTGCCCATAACGGGTTGCAGTATAACTCAGAACTCTAAATTAATATAGTTGTGCATGACACTGCACTGCGCACGTCATACTGAGAATTTACACAGTACAGTAATAAGATCACTAGACTGTGTGATCAGATCATATAGTCTCATTTGCCCAGTAATTTCACTAGCTACAATGCCCTTTAAACCCGAACAAAGTAGTGCTTGCACACTACTGCTTGGTGGCAGAATAACTGGCAAAGCGGTGGTACGTAACTAGACGAACTTTGCAGAAAAGTCCTACCACCTAGTAAACAGTGCGGTAGCTGACTGTGCCCAGTCGCGCCACCTGAATAGATAAACCACAGAGCACGAAAAAAAGACGCTTGTCGCGGAGCGTCGTTTGTTATTGCTCTGTGGGATAAGCCATCACGTCAGTTAACTGATAGCTAGCCTATGTTCCATTAGACTTTTTTGATGTTCACTCACAGATTAGAGAAAAAAACAAACTATGTTCATTTTAGACCTTCTAGACTCTAGAAGGTCTAAAGTGAACATTTGACTATATTGATTTTTACTATAGACCTTCTAGACTCCAGAAGGTCTAAAGTGAACATTAAAAAAGTTTAGAGTCTAGATTTTGTAACCTACTTATTATGGTATAAGATACAGCCGTTTATAGGTCGCTTAGTAATAGGATCTCGTTTTTATCCTATGGGTACGGAACCCTAGAAATTTCGACCAAGGATCCCCATTACTGGACATGTGAAGATCTTCTCCGAAATCCCCACCGACCGACGTTGTGGGTTGAAAAACAAATTATTATTTTAAAATTAATCGTTTAACGATTTTGATGTTCACAAAAAAAAAATATATAATACTGACGTAGTAAAAAGTCTGTATTCGTATATCCGGATAATCTGAGGCTCTGGTATACCCGGACCTTTTCCGGATAAAAATGTACGTGTGACAAACAAGCCAATCTATTGAATCGGAACTCCGAACCCGAAAAAGGATTTGGTTCACTTTTTACGGGAACACAATAGTTTCCACATTCACCTAAGTATACCTTATAGACAGTATGCAGTATGGGCAATACAGCTATCACACTAATCACACTAATATTATAAAGGCGAAAGTTTGTATGTGTGTTTGTGTGTATGTATGTTACTCTTTCATGCTCAAACGGCTGGACAGATTTGGATGAAATTTGGAATAGAGATAGCTTATGTATGTATGTATTAACACACAGGTTACTTTTTAGCTGCGGAGAAAACCGCGGGGCGCAGCTAGTATGATATAAATATAGCTCTACACTTCTGACGTGTTCTGCGAAACGATCTAACCCAGTTATAGTCAGGGTCGGCCACATGTAGGTACTTTAGTATCGTAATTCATAATTATTTTAATTATTCGATTTTACCTTTTCTTTTCCTTTGACTTTGACATGTTTGCGTCAAACGTAAATCTCTAACTGCGGTGATGAGACAATAGAAGTTTGTATTATAATCGATACATTATTTTTGTATAAATAAATACAAATAATAATAATTCATCGAACTCCAACAAATATATAACAATATATTCAACATAGACCAAAAAAGAATGGTAGAGCAACGGGTGATCGTACACGTGAAGTGATTGCAATTTTATTACGTTTTTAATGAATCGGGCTCTTATTTTTATCCCATATTAGAAAGACAATATTTTAGTTTAATCAACACGTAAAATTACAAGAGATTCTTTTAGGGAAATTAAATATAATGTAAATGTCAACAACAACAACAAGTACATCTATAAAGTTTCTTGTAGCTTCTTTTTTACAGGTGTAATCGAAGCTACGGATCAGAGTTATCTATTCTGCATAGTGTTGCACCTGTAGTGGAAAAGAGAACTTCTTTTTTTTCAAACTCACATTATTGTAATAGGCTTGCTATATATAATACTAGCAGCACCCCGCGGTTCCACCCGCGTTCCTACATGAACCGTTCCCGTTTTTGGAATTAAAAGCCTATGTTTTAATCCAGGGTATAAGCTACCTTCATACCAAATTTCATCCAAATCCGTCCAGCTGTTACAGCGTGAAGGAGTAACAAACATACACACATACACACATACGCACAAACTTTCGGCTTTATAATATTAGTGTGATGTGATAGTGTGATGTGATTTGACATTGCGCATTTTGTGGTTTTATATGCTCAGTATTTACAATATTTTAAGTATTTTAAGTAACTAATCTCATTTGACTGAAGTGCTATGAATAGCCTATTTGCAATAAAACACTTTGATTTGATTTGATTTGATATGTAAATGTTTAATCGTCCTTACTGTTTATACTGGGCACACTGATCCATTCGTAACTATGTGACAAATGGAACGGATTCGTCACGTCATTCGCAAGAGGTTGGGTGGAGTTGGATACTTATCGATTTGACGATCCTGTTGGACCGTGGCGTTACAAATAATGGTGGTGACGATAAACTACGTGGTTGGACTTTTTTTGCAGAGTTCCCCTAGATAGGTACCACCACTGCCAGTAATTCTACCGCCAAGCCGGTTCTTACGGTTACTGCGGGATGAGATGGGGTGGTCCTATTCTCACTACTGGACCACACGGCTACTAGTAGTATTACATTATCTGTGACGTGGCCATTTGGCCAAATTTGCAAAGAAAATTGTTACATGTATTTACATCTAACAATTTTCTCTTCAACTTGGGTAATACTCTGTGAAATTAGTGCTGATGTTAGTTCCAGGTTCCAGCCAAATGCATTAAAAGCTTGTCTTTCACAGGCTATTGTTAACAACTTTGTTGGTTGCCCCGTTCTAGTTGTCAGCGTATATAGGAGTTTAGGAGCCAGTGGTTGTTTAGAGGGAGGTGTGGAATTGTAAAATAGATCTTCAGCTGATTGTCGTGTTAAATCCTTATCACGTTTATTATGTGTGATAAATATTTATTTCACATAACAATACTGTCACTACTTAGCTAGCATGCTACACCTTCGATCGCATCGTCACTTTCCATCAGGTGAGAGCGTGGTCAAATGCTAGATAAGTCCGATGTAAAAAAAAAAAAAACTACTTTGTTGGTTCGTTTTTGTAGTTTTCATTTCAAAATGGCTAAACTTATCTAAACAATGAAATTTTTACACACAGATACTTACATATTCCTTACTACCGAAATTAACACTGAATATCCCGGAAAACAAAGTTTTCGTGGGAAAACAGACAAATTACGAATGTAGCGAGATTATTTTTAGAAGGTAAATATTCGGAAACTTACATTATACCATATTTTAACAGTAGAAAACTATGTATATTAATAACCTAATTAAAATGACAACCACTCAAATCATCTCTGCAGTATTATCATTAAAACTATACCTAAATGTCTTAAAAGTTTTATACACACGGCTCTTGCACTACAATGCCACTCAGTCCAGTTTTACTCTACGTGTATTTACTTTAGTTTCGGAAGTTAGCTGAGAGCTATTGTCCTGATATTACTGCAGTAGATTACATGTTTATTCGTAGGGACATAACAGATAAAATGTTATACTCATGTTAGCTGTTAGAATTAGCAAATTGAAGTTGCAGGCCATATTGCTCGTAAAACTGAGAACCGGTGGGGAAGAATGGTTCTTGAGGGGTGACCACAAATGGGAAGATGCAGCGTAGGCCCTCCACTAGGTGGACCAACGATCGAACTGCGGGGAGCCGATAGATAAGGAGGCAAGCAGCCACTCAAAGTGGCGCTTTGTGGGTCTATGTTTTCTGAGTTTTTACTAGGTGGTAGCACTTTTCTGCAGGTACCACCGCTTTGCCAGTTATTTTGCCGCCAAGCAGTAAGCAAGCATTGTGCAAGCATTACTGTGTTCCGGTTTGAAGCTAGTGAAATTACTAGGCAAATGAGACTTAAGGTGGAACGTTACAGTGGCGCGGGAAAATCAAATTTTCTTGCGTTCTTTTGCCAATAATAGCTTGATTACTCAACGTGATTACATGAAAACTAATTTTGCGGAAATAAATAGAATGTATCAACAAATTACGATTAAAAGTATCACCTACTTATCATTGGTTTAGCGACAAATGGCAATAAACAATTTCCTTCTTAGTTTTTCAGTTTTTTAGTCTTGTTATTTGTTTGGGGGGGGGGGGGGGGGGGTTAGGGTTAGGGTCTAGGATCTATGTATATAATCGTTGGGCGTTATAGTTTGTTTGTTATCAAAACTGATCTTGCATCAGATGTCCATAAACAACGGTGACCACTTGCTGTAGGTAAGGTATTCTTGTCGTGAAGGCTTCTGATTTTGCCTCAGTTGTAAATACCACTTTTTGTAGCGGTCACCCATCCAAGTAGTAACGGCAGCGAAATTTAGTTAACTTACTTTCAAAATAAAAAAATAATAAATAAATGTGTAGAGATTTCACGCAGCGCCGCGTCTAGCCCCAAACTAAGCATAGCTTGTACTATGGAAACCAGATAACTGATACAATACTCAGATACTTTTTTGTTTGCTTACATACATAGAATACAATATAACACTCGGATACAGAACAAACATCGATGTTCATCACACAAATGTTTGTCCCGAGTGGGAATCGAACCCTCAACTTCTTGTTCAGAAGGCAGAGCTACTAACCGGCCTGATAGCTCAGTTGGTAGTCCAACTGAGCTATCAGGCCAGTTAACTTTAGGTGGGTAAATTTTTGTTTGCCTCTTTTTTTTATCAACGATAGGCTAACATTTGACCACGGTCTCACCTGGTAATGACAATGATGATGGTAAGTGACGACGTGGTCAATGACGGAGCATGCTTGCCTAGAAGATACCGTTCACTCTAGTCTTAAAAATTCCCAGATTATATTTGTCAGGAAACAATGACGCTGGTAAGTTCCATTCATTTGCTGTCCGAATTATAAACGAGAAATCAAAACGCTTTGTACATATTTTAGGAATTTCTACCATAACATTAAATAAAAACCTAGTCTAAAATCTATTATTGTAACCTTCAAGTTTCTTTTAAAAGCAAATTCTTACAAATCTTGCCAAAAAAGAATAACTTGAATCTAACTCCGGCTCAAAGAACTTTTCAACAAGAAATATGGAACTGGAACATTTGTGTGTGACGGGAATAAAATTAAGTATCGGAAATACCTAGACAAAGAACAAGACAGACGCCGCGCGTAGAGCTAGAAAGTGTAGCAACAAGATGGCGATACCAAAATGCACAATTCATTATCAAACTTGAAGCATCAGCCCGCGGTTTCGCCCACAGAGCACTAAAAAAGTCACTTCGCATCCAGATACAAGTACCCTGTTGACATTAGTATGCGCCTCCAATAAAATCATTATTAAATTAATTTACAAAATTAATTATTTTACATTAAAAAAACACTATTATGAAAATTATTGTTTAATAATGCTTAATGTCGGCTTTAAGTAGGGTCGTGCTCTGTGCTCAGAATATAGCCTTTTGTTGATATTATAATTATTTTGTTATTTAGGTTGATACACCAAACCAATGCACACAGAATGTTATTTTTTTAAATTGATACTCCTATCTTTGGCTTCATATTCACAGCCTGCACGCGGCATCTAATGTATTCTATTCGTCTGGAAAAGTAAAAGTTAGTTTCTTCTGGACTTTGATACCTTTTGATTCTTTCGTGTTCGGGGAGTGGTGAGAATTACGATGTGACGGATAACGGTAAATGGCAGGTAGTTAGTGGAAAACATGTGAAAAGAAAACCATTATATTTTAGAAATGTTAGAACTCTCTCTCTCTCTCTCTCTCTCACACACTCTCTCTCTCTTTCTCTTTTCTATCTTCCAATCGCGATTCAACTTTTTCATTTATAATATTTACTAATGGAAACACAAGCATAAGGTAAGCAACGTAACAATAGTGCCATAGTAGTGCTCCTAGGTGTTCACTTCATTTATTTCAATTGTACTTCTACTTTAAACAACGCCTATCCGCAAGGACCTTTAATTGGCATGTTTTTGTAATTGAATACCTATACACATAATAAAAGAGATCGTACGCCCTACGGAGCGAATTCATTAAGAAGTTCACGTAGATTTTTGCCATAAAGGTAGGGCTCAGCGTATGAAAAACATCGTTATACCGCGTTTCAGAACTTCATACAAACTACGCCAAATACCATAGAAACTATGCATTATCTATTGAAACAACAATCAACGCCATCTAGAAAATTTTTGCTACACTATTTTTCTCCACTGATCCAGCGTGGGTTAGCTGTTATCACTCAGTCTAGTAATCTGATTATTAGACTGGGTGATGTCTCAGAATGACGTGCGCAGTGCAGTGTCGCGCGAAACTATTGTTTTAAAATTCCGGGTGACACTGCAACTGTTATGGGCGGCCGTGTCACTTAACATCAGGTGAACGACTACCTCGTCACGTCATTCAATCACATAAAAAAAAAAAGAAAAAAAAGCTGAACCAGCTGATCTCCGCAAAGCTTGAACTAAGTCTATTATATTATAACAGCTGTTGGAAATATATAATTATGTCTAGTTACAGATGTTGATAAGGCTAAGGTGACGTGATGACAACATCCTATCTTATACTTAGCATTAAAAAAACATGCGGGTCTTAATATAGAGTTACGTGGTCAGATCGAAAAGTTCACGGGCCTCAGTTTTACTATCATTATTTTTCTATCCTCATCAAGCAAGCTGGTTAAGGGAATATCCAGTGAATAGGCAGCAGCAAATCTTTGGTACATTAAAATCTTCTGCCATCACCACTCAAGACGGCTGTCAAGTATGTTAAAAATGGCAAACCAAAAAATTGGTTGTGAGTTTTCAAGTTATATTGTATGGTTAACATAACATAGTATATAACTGTATATGGCATATTATATTATTATTGAAACTGTATAAAGCTGTCATAACTTGCGAACAAAATTTTCAAGTATAATATTGCTGCAAGTTTTAGCTAAGTTGGCCGTTTACAAACGGAACACGTAGGTTCCAAGTTTATGGACATTTTTCATGTTTGCAAAGAAAAATAGGTATGTGTGTTTTGTAGACTTTGTTGCCAAGTTTAAAATGTATGCAGAATGGCAGTGAAAGTTGAGACTAGCTCCTTACGGCTTTGGATGGAAATTCTGACGTCTTTTTGGTATGAAAGCTCTCAGGAGTGTTATTCATTGTAAATAAGTTTAGTTATAATAATAATAAATCGTCGTAAGTTCTATACGTTCCCACTGCTGGCACATGTTCCTTCTCTCACAGGGAGAAATTTTAGTCCATAATCCACCACGCTGGACCAGTGCGGGTTGGTGAGTGACACACGTTCTTGCCTGAAAACAAAGGTTTTCAATCAGTGCTTTTAGCATAGAGAGGTCATCAGAATGATATTATATTTGTACTGCTCACACGTATCGCTACGTCAGCGGCAAAGGAAAGAAACAAACATATAGTAATTAGCTGCGCTTGCAAAAAGTCACCGTACCATTTTTTTCGACTCGAGTCAAGTGTTCTTTCTATACAAATATGTCAGACTCATTCACATCAAAGTGTCCACTACTTATAAAAAGTGTCCAAAAAAGTGGTACGTTTGACAGATAATGAAGTTCTCTCTATGCTAGTTCATACTCTAAGGTTTCAACTGACCGCATAAGACACCCACATCATGCCCTCCAAACTAACAATATATTGAAGTTCAAAGCAAATAGGATTACAACTACACACTTCGAACTATAAAGCTGTTAACATACCAACTTCTTAATAAACATGCTTGACATTAATTTACGGAAGTAACATAAGACAAACCAAACAGGATCATCATTTCATAGTATGAAGAGTTTTATACTAATTACGATAACATTTACCAACATAATTAATTAATAAACTTGCCTTCAGATAAATAATAAACAATTTGCAAGTTAAATCGGTTGTAGATTATGTCAATGGAGATTGAATAGAAATTGATGTTTAACTTTAAATACATAAACTGCTTTTGGAGCGTAATGGATTGGTGTAAGTTATCTAAAAAAAGGCGTTAAACCGACTCCAATCGCCTTAATTTCATAATATTATTTATTAATTTGTTAGACTAATGGTATAATTTTATTTTAAATTATTTATTTATTATTTAACGTTTTTTATCATGCATGCGTGACTAAAATTAATTTAATAATAAGTGTAATTGGCGTAATGCCATTCTTATTATAATAAATAAATACAATACAAATACAAATACATAATGCGAATTTCTCCGACGACATTTTTTTACCAGTTAAGTATATGAAACTCGATTTTGATAGAAACTATAGATATATAATGGAATTACAATAGTCGTAAGACTTTCGTATTAAGCGGTCAGGTGACCATAGCTCAATTGGGAGAGCGTCTAATCCGATGAGTTAGAAGGTGCGCGTTCAAATCCCGCCGGTTGATAAAATTTAAGGGACTATAATATCTTCTTTAGCATAAAAAAAGCTTTATAGTACATAAATCGTATCAAATAAAAAAGGTTTCTCCATATCGGTTTATAAAAAATAAAAAATAAATTAGAGTTCTGAGTGATACTGCAAACTGTTATGGGTAGCCTTGACGCTTAACATCAGGTGAACGACTAGCTCGTCACGTCATTCGATTACAATAAAATGATGGAGTTCTAAGATAGGTAACAAACATAATAAATTGAGAAACTCTTCTTTTTCCGAAGTCGGTTGACAGTTGAAGATGACTAGTGGTATGGACGTCGATTTGCGATGTGTGGAATCTTGCAATCCTTATTATACGACTAACTAAAAAAGGAGGCCTGTAACGATTGTGTTGTGAATCCGTTAGGCCATTATCCAAAGCGGCTAGCTAACTACGTTTGCAACAGGCGTAAATTTCGCAATCATTACTGTCAAAGCTGTCAAACGTCACTTTGGCAGAGCATAAAGCGATTGAGCTCAACCGTCTGTCGGACAATCGATGAACTAAAAATTGCATTATTTTGTTTCTGTCTATAGCTGTTCTGTTTCTAGTGGCACTAGTATCAAAGGCCAAAGTGAATTCCGCGACCAGCGAGCTACAAGTGAGCGACTGCGAGCGATTGCTAAGTGTTTGCTGTCGCTTTGCTACTGCTATTGCTTTGCTATTGCAATTTTTACATAATACGGGTACGGGTTTAAAGGCTAACGAGACCCGCGCCTACGTATCACTTGCACCAAACAAATTATTTGACATCAGTATTCCTTGAAGCGAAGCAATTTCGGTCGAGTTAGTACTTTGCCGAAGTCAAGTTCATGATTTGTGTTACAATTTTAAGCGAGGAGTATTTACTTTAAATTGCCAATAAAAAAAGCGCTTGGGTAACGCTTTAAAATGTACTGTGGCAGTGTTATTGGTGTTTTCAAAGCTCATATTTATTACATGTTTTGTTTGAAAAAACCACCTTATTGACATATTATTGTAACATCACATATAATGCGCCTACACACAGCAATGCTTATAGATTTATTTTGTTTGTTACAATTGTAAGAATAGTTTGTAGAATTACAGTCATCAACGTTTACGATACCAAATATACTTTGAAATATTAGTTCCACTAAAGTAGGAAAAAAAAGATTTCCTTAAAGAAAAATACGGGAAAATTGCCTTTACTCTTTAAACTAACCACCACAAGAATACCAATACATAGTCGGGTGCTATTTTTTTATTGCATAAATCTTCTATTAAAGGCTGTGTCCTGACTCTTGACTGACTGACAGAACGTTACAAGCATTATAAAATACAGGAATAGTAAGAGACAGCTCAAACATGCAGTGACGTCACTTCTTGGTCCTTCATAGTACCTCATTACTAAGTGAGGAAGAAGAAGAAGAATTACTAAGTAGTGGATTCCATTTTACTATTATATAATAAAAGGTAAGGTAAATATAGCTAAAAACGTCATTATATACAGAATATGACCAGAGTTAATGTGGCGTTAGGAATAAATACATACTAAAAACCTCATCCCAGAATTCAACATCTTAGTGTACTAAGAACACACAAGTCTGCTTTTAATAATTCAAGGAGTCGTAATACAAAGCAGCAAAGACAGCACATGACTTATAAAATAGGAACAGTAACTCAAATCTAAACAACAACTAAAACAGTTGTTCGGGATTGGACAGATTCTGGATTCGACAGATTCGAAATTCGACAGATGCATATATTGGGCAGATTCTTGGATTGGACAGATTTGCTATACGACAGAAATGGTATAGTTGTGCACGCAACGCAAGTATAAATTAATAACTATTTTTCCCGTTTATTTTTCCGTGTATGACTGACCTGTTTGCTCAGTTGGTAGTAGCTCTGCCTTATGAACTACAGGTTGTGGGTTCGATTCCCACCCCGGACAAACATTTGTGTGATAAACATAGGTGTTTGTTCTGTGCCTGGGTGTTATATTGTATTTTATGTATGTATTTACAAACAAAAACTACCTAAGTATTCTTTCAGTTATCTGGTTCCCATAGTACAAGCTATGCTTAGTTTCGGGCTAGATGAAATGTCCACACATTATTTGTTTATTATTTATTTATTTATATAGTGGTATACAATAATACCAATAGTAGAAAAAACGCGGTGAGTCGTTTTACCCCTATGTAGTAGATTTGCCAACATACTGGTCCTAGCGTTTCGCTGGCTCTTTCATCATACGATCTGCTAGGGAATGAAACTCACTCCCGGCTTCCTTGTTTTCTGACACATATAAATTTGGGGCTTTTTAAGGGGGTTTTTACATTTTGGCGAGCTCAGTATCGCGCGCGCGGTACCGAGCTCGCAGCATCCGTCGGTTTGACCAAATATATCCAATTTCATTTATTGATAAATAAATAAGAGCATTAATTTAAAACTATGAAATAATTTGTAGTAGCTTAGAAAAATGATGAGCTTTATTTTGGTAACAATATTTTGTCGATGTAATATAAAACTCCGGAGATATTAGAACTTTTGTTGAAGCCTTTTTGATTAATAATCAAATTTCATTTAACATTTTTTTAATTGCTTGAAAGGTAAAAATTAAAAATCTGTTCTGACATTATGGAAGTACAAAATAAATTTAGTGGAGTATAATTTAGTTTGGAGACTTACGTTACACAGAATTTGTAAATTAGAGCTCTCAAATCGGGTCTCTGTGTGTTTTTGCCAAAACGAACACCAGGAGAGTGATGATTACTAATTAAATAGATAAATTACTTAAAATCCGTTCTGTCATTATCGAAGAAGATGAAATGAAGAGTATTTTTCATATAATGGCTAAGTATAGACATTAATGCTATGCATCAAATATTGACGACGAAAACCTTGCAACTACGCATAATTTTGTAATAGCCCCCTTAAGACTAGAGTGAGGCTCCTCATAGGCCAACGTGCTTCACCTTCAACTGCATCGTCGCTTAACATCAGGCGAGTTGTAGTCAAACATTAGCCTATCCATGAAAAAATAATGATCCTGCAGAAGAGACGTACCATTTCAAACTTTTGTTAAATCGTCACTTAGAAAGGTGTTAAGACATTATGCAGGCATTTAGTATGCATTTTATGCGTTACTTATTATATTAAAGAAATAGTTAATCATTTAAGTTTCGAATAGTTATGCAACTATTATAACCACAAACCCCTTAACTGATATTTTGTTTATCATTTTTAGGGTTCCGTACCCAAAGGGTAAAACGGGCCTTATTACTAAGGCTCCGCTGTCTGTCTGTCCGTCTGTCACCAGGCTGCATCTCATGAACCGTGATAGTCAGACAGTTGAAATTTTTACAGATGTATTTCTGTTGCCGCTATAACAAAAAAAACTAAAAACAGAATAAAATAAATATTTAAGGGGGCTCCCATACAACAAACGTGACTTTTTTGCTCGTTTACTAGATGTGTTATAGATGGCGCTGATTTAAATAGTACTGCTACTCAACACTAGATGGAAGGGATAGATGGTACGGAACCCGTTGTGCGTGAATCTGACTCGCACTTGGCGGGTTATTTTTTTAATTATCGTTCAATCCATTTCAAAACAAAACATTTTCACTAAAATGTCCATACTGATTCTACCAAGCGAATTCTAGTAAGATAACAAACTCATATGAGGTAATGTAAATTCTCTTCTCGCGCCCGAAAGCGCTGAATTTTTTCAGCGTTAGCACCTCGAGTGAACAATTCAGGGAGATGACTTATATGGGAAAGTTTTAGGCTATCATAACGCTAACTTTCTTCGGATGTATGAAAATATTTAAGGTGTATGTTACAAAATTATGCGTAGTTGCAAGGTTTTCGGCGTCAATATTTGATGCATAGCTTTAAATGTCTATACTTAGCCATTATATGAAAAATACCCTTCGTTTCATCTTTTTCGATAATGACAGAGCGAATTTTAGGTAACTTACCTATTTATTTAGTAATCATCATTCTCTGTGTGTTTTTGCCAAAAAAACACAGAGACCCGATTTGAGAGCTCTAATTTGCAAATTCTGTGTAACGTAAGTCTCCAAACTAAATTATACTTCACTAAATACATCTCATACTTCCATAATGACAGAACAGATTTTTGATTTTTGCCTTTCAAGTTTTAATAAACATTAAATTAAATTTGATTTTTATTAAAAAAGTCTTTGTATCGATAAAATATAATTACAAAAACAAAGTTTATCATTTTTCTGAACTACTACAAATTATTTCATAATTTTAAATAATGCTCTTAATTATATATCAATATATGAAACTAGATATATTTGGTCAACCCGACGGACGCTGCGAGCTCAGTACCGCGCGCGCGGTACTGAGCTCGCCAAAATGTAATAGCCACCTTAAGTAAATAATATAAAGTTGGAAACCGTCTTTTCGTACTTTGTACGTATTTTAAAACAGATTTGTTTTACGGTTTGTATTTGACTGATTTGGATATCATTAGCAGAAGGCAATTCAAAGCTTTTTTTATGTAAATGAATGACGTGACGAGCTAGTCATTCGCCTAGTGTTAAGTGTCACGGCCGTCCATAACAGATTACAGTGTCACTCGGAACTCTAAATTAAACGTGACACTGCGCGCCTCCTGAGATATCACACAGTCTAAAAAATATTTCTAGTCTGTGAGATCAGTTCATAAGTCTAATTTGCACAGTAATTTCACTAGCTACAATGCCTTTCGAACCGGAACACATAGTGTTGCACACTACTGCTTGGCGGCAGGATAACCGGAAAAGCGGTGGTGCCTACCTAGACGAACTTTGCAGATAAGTCTTGCCACCTAGTACATTCTCATATTGTATAAAAAGTTAAAAAAATATTATCCGTTCTATTTCCATTTGTTCTGTTTTGTTAAAATGATTAAAACAATCAGTACTATTATCATACAAAAATATGTTTTCCGTTTACGTAGCTAGTGTAAGTGACAATAGCACAACGTTGATTCAAGAGTCAGTCCAGACTTCACCGACCAATGTATAGAGTTCTCATATATAGGAAGAGACATTTTCTCCGACTTATATGAATTTAAAAAAAAATATGAGTGACATTTTTGAATGCAAAGCTTAGCCAGATCATCTAGTGATTTATTAGTATCTAGTTCCTAAAAATACTTAGCATGGCCACCTCTAGCCACATGAAATGACTTTGTACTCAAGTTGAACCTCATGGATTTTGCCTAAAAAAAAATACGCCACCTTCGTCAATTTTTAGCTTAACGTGTCAGCGACAATCTCTCGGCTTAGAATTTTTTATCCCCACGTCGCGTTTTTTTAACTCCGCCAGAATAATATTTTACTTTACTTTATTCACGTACTCGCTTCAAAAACGTAGCGTGTAGTTGTTTTATGAATTTTTAACTTCCACAACGCAACAAAAAATTCGAGCTAGAAAAATTTCCAAAACGTAAAACCAAAAGTTATTCGAGAACCTTTCCTCCCCTGCATCGGTTTTCATTTCTGCAAGCGATGTGGCACACACACCCATTTCTATTTCCAATTGGCAATTTTGTGAGTTGTCTAGGTACCAACATAGCTCTCAAAATTGATAAATTGAAACCTTTTTTGGTTGTTGCTCTTTTAGGCCACATAATCAATTTTACTAAACTAAATAGGCACCCGCATTTGAACGCAGTCTCACCTGATGGAAAGTTACGATCATCGTTCTAACTAAATAAATAAATCATGCCCAACGACCACACACAAGAACCTGGACCCAAACTACGAATTCCTGTACCTATCTAGGCACCCAGGAACTACAAGGTCCTACAACAGCCAGACACAGAACAAGTAGGTATTTGCGCTTATCTTTTCTGTGCTCAGATTCTTGCTGTCTTATCGCGGGAATCGAACCCTCCGCCTCCGTAAGAAAACCCCGAGCATTGCCCTCTTCCTCTTCATAGGTCGTGGCATGATTTTGAGCTTACTAAAAAGGCTGCTAAATATAGGTAGTAGCTACAGTTTTCATTACTTTGCTTTGCAATTTATAAGCTTTTTTTTTTTTTTTTTTTTTTTTTTTTATATAACATGGATGGACAAACAAGCTGACGGCCCGCCTGATGGGAAGCAGTTACCGTCGCCTATGGACACCTGTAGCACCAGGGGCGCTACCGATGCGTTGCCTACCCTTTAAGACTCTTTTTACCCGCCTTTTGAAGTGCCCCATATTGTAACTCGGCGGAAAAACCTCAGCTGGAAGCTCATTCCACATCTTGCAGGTGTGCGGCAGAAATGACCTTGTAAAACGGACTGTGTGAGATTTCCATGCGTCAACAAGGTGCGGATGAGCCCTCTGGCGGTGACGAGCAGTTCGATGATAAAACCGCGATGCAGGTATGAGGTTGAACAGTTCCTCAGAACATTCCCCGTGGTACATTTTGTAGAAAACACTAAGTGAACCGATGTCTCGGCGCAAGCTTAGTGGTTCTAGGTTTTTAGTGAGCTTGGGATCGTCGGTGAGTCTAACGGCTCGTCGCTGTAAGGAGTCTAGAGGCTGGAGCTGGTACTTCGGTGCACCGTTCCAAAGATGGGAACAGTACTCCATGTGGGGCCTAACCTGTGCTTTATAAAGCACAAGCCGCTGGCCCGACGTGAAGTACCGCTTGGCACGGTTGAGCACACCTAGCTTTTTAGAGGCGAGACCAGCCTTACTCTCCAGATGACTCCTAAACTGGACCTCGCTAGAGATATCCACTCCTAAAATCCCAAGGCTCGCTGAGGTGGTGAGGGGAATGCCCTGAAACTGTGGAGCCACAGTAAATGGAGTTTTCTTGGCTGTAAATGCGCAGACCTGTGTCTTGGTGGGGTTAAATTCGACGAGATTTAATCGTCCCCACTCCGAGACTTGCTCTAAAGAGCACTCAATCGCAGACACAAGTCCTCTTCTACACTCCTCCACCTCCTGACGACGAGCATTTGTGCGGCCTGTATACTGAGCATCACCGGTGCTGTCATCCGCATAACAATGAATATTGCTGATTTGCAATAGATCATTGATGTGCAGGATGAACAGAGTTGGCGATAGGACAGACCCTTGTGGTACGCCAGCATTAATTGCCATGGTCTCGGAGCTAGAGCCGTTTACGACGGCTTTAATGCTCCGACCAGACAAGAAATCGGAAATCCACTTGCACAGCCCCTCGGAGAGACCGTAAGATGGTAGCTTCGAAAGAAGTGCCTTATGCCAGACCCGATCGAACGCCTTTGCGATATCAAGGCTTACGGCTAAAGCTTCACCCTTGCTCTCAATAGCCTCTGCCCAACGGTGTGTGAGGTAAACCAGAAGATCACCCGCCGACCTGCCGTGTCGGAACCCGTACTGACGATCGTTGATCAGCTGATGATCCTCTAGGTAGCTCAGGAGCTGAGTGTTTATCACTCTTTCCATCACCTTAGAGAGCAATGAGGTAATCGCAATAGGCCTGTAATTCGACGGGTCAGTTCGGTCACCCTTTTTGGGGATTGGGTGGACAAAGGCTACCTTCCACGAAGACGGTACTCTGCCCGAGGTAAAGGATAAGGAGAAAAGTTGCGAAAATACGGAGGACAACTCGGGAGCACAAGTTTTTAGAACGATAGCCGGGATGCCATCTGGTCCACTCGACTTTCGCACATCAAGAGACTGTAGTTCCTTCCGTACGAATCTCTGAGAGAAACGTATTTCCGGCATGGAACTTCCACAAGGCGGAAGCACAGGTGGTGTAGAGTCTCTATCGTCGAGAGTCGAGTTAGAGGCGAAGAGAGTACCAAGAAGATCGGCCTTCTCTTTCGCGCTATGAGCCAGAGTGTCATCCGGCCTACGAAGGGCTGGAAGGTTAGATTGGCAGAAGTTGCCCTCAGCAGCCTTGGCAAGCGACCAGAAAGCACGGCTCCCGGAGGGGTAGCTCGCTAGTTGGTCGCCAATTCTGCTGATGTGACAACTCCTTGCGTGTGCCATGACCTTTTTAGTGGATCTGGAGGCGGCGTTTAGCTTCTTCTTCAAAATAGTAGTTCTTGGATCCTTGATTGCACAGGCATCAGACCAGGCTCTGTAGGCAGCTAGTTTTAAACTAGCTGCATCTGCGCAAGGTCTGTTATACCAGGGCTGACTTCGTCCACCAACACATACCGCAGAGTTTGGAATGTAACATTCCATACCCTGAAGCACAACATCAGCGACGGCATCAGCACAGGTGCTTGGATCGTCTGAAACAAAACAGAGCCGCCTCCAGGGGTAGGACGAATAAAATTCGCGCAGACCATCCCAATCCGCAGAACGGAAGTGCCAGACCTTACGCTTCCCCGTAGAGTTTAAACCTTTCGATCTTGTAATGGGCACGACCGTTCTTACCAAGCAGTGGTCAGAAGAGCCAAGAGGTGGCTCAATTGACACTTTGTATTGGTTAGGATGGGTGGTAAGCACGAGGTCCAGTAATGATGGTTCATGGTTCTCCACATCAGGCACCCTAGTTGGTCCAGATACAACCTGAGTAAGACCGTAGGTCAAGGCTAATTCATAAGCAGATCTCCCAACGTGATCAGTGACTCGAGATCCCAACCACTCATGGTGGTGAGCGTTAAAGTCGCCGAGTATCACAAGTTCAGCAGAGGGATACTGCTCAAGAACCTTATCGGAGCCTTCAGCAATATGCTCAAAGAGACGAGTAGCCTCCACATCGCCATCGTGAGATCTGTAGAGGCACGCATAGACACGAGTTTTACCCCCATAGTCTACGCGTACCCAGAGATTTGACAGATCTCTCACTTCAAAACCGTTTAGGCGACGACAGCAAATATCATCCCGAACATACATACATACCCCAGCACGACGTACAAACGCATGCTCAAGTTTGTACCCAGGGTAGTGCAGATAAGATGTGTCAGTCGGGCAGGATATCTGCGTCTCGGTCAAAAAGAGCAAGGCAGGCTTTGCTGTCTCAAGGTGGTAATGGACAGAATTCAAGTTGGAATGTAGGCCCCGGATGTTACATAGATCCACCGGGAGAGTGGATTGTGGAACCGCTGAGTATACTTTGCTCCTTTTTTTGTACGGCATGATGGGTAAAATTGAGAGGTGGTGCGGTACAACACTGCTTGTCCCCAGCAACAAAGAGGGCAGACAAAAGACAATGTCAAGTAGACAGAACTTTGATAGGCTGGCGCGGGGTACGGAAGGGCTCCCGGTCCCCCCTGGCAATGACTGCCGGGATCCACTCCGGTCTCCTACTCCGGCACGACAGTCATTACACAGGATTATACACGGATGGCGGGACAGCCTCCTAGGGCGGAGATTTAGAAGTGATCCCTAGGTTCGGGTCCCCTACTGTCACGCGGGCGGCCAGCGGTCAGCCGTTTCACCAGGTCTCCCTGGACCCCGCGCCAACCTGTCACTCTGCCCACAAGGCATATATCTCTCTGCCTACCACGGTCGCCAAAAGCCAAACAGCCAGTACCTCACTTTTGGGCTGGCTTTCCGACAATTGTGCCGGAACACGCTGATATATCAGCATTTGGCGGCACGCTTTAGTGGGAAGGTGGTAGCTAGCCAGGCGGACCTCATAGAAGCCCTACCACCAAGCAAGATTTTGAGATGGATATCCCGCCATCTGACGGCAGACGTGAGTGAAATCTTTATCGTCTGTAAAAACATGATTACCTTAGTCGCCTCATACGACACCTCGGTAAGAAAGAGGTAGGCGCTATTCTATTCTGCCGGACGCCTCACGGCAAAAAACAAGCTTTACAGTGATATACTATCGAAAGGAGGTTAAAAGATATAGTTATACTTTTAATGCACATAATATTATAGTATTTTTAAGTAGTTTCGTTATTTGGTAGTGCTTTGGTATAAATATATTCTATTGCATTATAATTATGGTGCTACCAAAAAACCTCTGCGTTTCATGACCCAGTGCGTACATCATAATAAAAACCTTTGACATCGCTACATAAGCTTCATCTAGGGAAATGAATTTTTGAATAAACACAAACAAATCTCATTTCACTTGTAGGCTCTTTTTATTAGCGCCTTTCCCATGTCTACTTTCCACTTTGTAAGATTTAAAAGTAAAATGAATAATTTGGGTTGCCAGCGGACAGAAAGGTTTGTTTGTTTAAGTTTGTTTTGTGAGTTTGTTTGAAATATAAACGTGAGAAATTGAATTTTGCTACAATTTATAACACATAAGAATTATTAGAAGGTATAAATGAGACTGACACACAAATAGTGTATGACCTAACCATAATTACAATAACTTCGTTTCAATTTGTAAAAGTGCTAAAAATAGCCAATTTGCAATAAAATCCCTTGAATTTGAAATGTTTTTATGGGAATGAATGACGTGTCATGCTAGTCGTTCACCTGATGTTAAGCAACACGGCCGCCCATAAGAGTTACAGTGTCAATCGGAACTTTAAAATAATAAAGTTTCGTGTGACACTGCACTTCGCACGTCATCCTGAGACTTCACACAGTCTAGTTATAAGATTACTAGAGATCTGATCATAAAATCTCATTTGCCCAGTAATTTCACTAGCTAAAATGCCCTTTAAACCGGAACACAGTAGTGCTTGTACACTACTGCTTGGCGGCAGAATCCAGATGATCGGTCCATCTAGATGAGGGCAGGAGGGGAGGGATGAGGGCAGGCCTACTACGTGTTACGATTTGTGGTCACCATTCAAGAGCCTTTCTTCCCCAAGCAACAAAAAGTGGTTTTGTAGCTACTCTGGAACCATCATTTTTCAGGACTATAACGGGATAGTAAGCTCTTATAACAACAGAAAAGAACCCGATTTATAGGCGCACTCTTTCTTCTAATACACCCATAGTAGACTTGGTGACTACTACTTACACCAAGTATCCTTATAGTTGAACTACGCAGAACTAACCGCTTCCCGCGAAGCTAACTAAAATAAGCGCCTAAAAGAACCATACACGACTCTAACGTACTCTGTGTTTCTATTTCAAGCTCTTTCTAAAACAGTTGTGATATTGGGGCCAATTTTAAAGGCTTTAGTTGACAGATCTAAAACCTCTAAAACTATTGCTGTCCTTGTCAAATAGACGGCAATGTAAGAGACGGATATATTTTTAGTATTTTAAGGACTGTCAACTAAAGCCTTCTAAATCGAGCCTATTGCCTATTTATAAAAATATAAAAATATTTGATAAAAAGGTAAATAATCTGTTTTCTTTAAAGCGTATTATCTAATGAGTCAAATGTATCATCTACAGTGTTACACATACTTAATAAGATGTGTTCGCATGGCAAACGTATATTTACGGCGAAGTATATTATGTTTTAAAACTAAATTTTTACGCGCCTCTTGAAATTAGCATATTTAACAACTTGCATTTGAAAATAATATTGGTTTTAATAACGCTTACAATGAAAAGTCTAAATTTTTTCTAGCTATCTTCCCAAAGTTCATTATAGAACTGTTATACACGTACTTGGTTTCAAAATGGTTTGTATTAGAACTACAGCATCGCCATATTTTTAGGAACTAGGGTTAGTCAGACAATTTTGGTTCGTAATTATACTACACGAAACTCTTATAAACGTGCTAAGATTATAACTGTGTCAGACAAATCCACAATAAAACCAGGTACACTTACTCTTGGAATAAGCCGTTATAAACCCTTATAAATTCAAGTAACAAGTGCAAATGGTATCCAGTACGTTTAGTTCTATTTAAATAAATAAATAAATAAATATGTGTGGACATTTCACACAGCGCCATCTAGCCCCAAACTAAGCATTATAGCTTGTACTATGGAAACCAGATAACTGATACAATACTTATATACTTTTGTTTTGTAAATACATACATAGAATACAATATGACACCCAGACACAGAACAAACACCTATGTTCATCACACAAATCTTTGTCCCGGGTGGGAATCGAACCCACAGCCTACAGTTCAGAAGGCAGAGCTACTACCAACTGAGCTATCAGGCCAGTCGAATTTGATACTCTTATGAGCATACTTTACTTAGAATGGGTTTATAATGATTCTTGTAGGCAATTATAAGTATAGCTTACCAGAGCACGTATTCCCAAGCGTGTTTACACCTTTGCAGTACTTTTATAGGACATCTTAGCTTGTACTGTGCTGTTAATTTAGGTCTATAGACGATAGCAAGTTAACATATAAAAACAGATGTACTACAAGGCCAAACAGATTCCGTACATGATAGTGCGATAAAATTTGATCATACGTTTTGTTACTTTTAAAATAGTTTCAAAGATTTACTCTTTTGTTGTTTTTATCATTAATAAAATTCAAGTGATTATTTAACAAATAAAATATAATTTCAAAGCTTTAATAAACATTAAACTTCATTAAAAGGATTTATTCGATGTACTTGTTCGACCGACTACAGGAAGTTGATTATTTAATTGTTTAATAATTATTGTATTGCTACATTTAATATTTAAATAATGTCTTATTATATTTTACTATAGTTTTTAATGTAATCTTCAATTATTAACTAATTATAATGTAAAATGCAGTTGATTTGACTCAGAGTATCTCGTGACGACACTTGTTTACACCTTGCTATATAAACGGCTAATGGCGGCCGCATAGAGTTATACCTTCGACAAATAAGCAGCTCCGAATATAGTTTTCAAATAAATCCTATAAGGGTGGATTCGACCAAACGAGAGTAAGGGTTATACTTAGAATAAATCGCCAGTTATCCGAGAGTAAACCAATTTCACATTTTACCATCTACACTCAAGCCTATTCGAGAATAACAACTTATACTACCGTTTTTGGTGGAATAATAAACTATTCCGAGAATATTTTAATGGCGGCAGCGCACCATATAATTCCAACATTTACTTTCCTGCAATATAATACGACAAAATTGAGTTGCTATGACATAAACTTGAATACCTTGGCGTTGTAGAACAATAATTGTTACCTGGGTAATAGTTTCGTTCATCGTTCACTCCGCTATTCGCGTATAAGTATTGTATTGTGTTGTATTGTATTGCATGGTAAAACGACTAATGAGTTATTCTAGTTTAAGATCGTGGAATAGATTTATTCTGGTATAGTTACTCGCGCATAACTCTAAGTTTGGTCAAATCCACCCTTAGTGTTTTTATTTACAATGGATGCTTTTACATACATGCTAGTATAAGCGTGGCAGCAAACTCTAGAACCACTAAACGACCGTTATTAGTGCTGCAGGCCTATAACCCGTGCACTATTATAGGATAATTTTGTTGCTTGGGTCCACATCGGCTGGCAGTTCTGCAAGCGATCTGGCCTACTCATTGCCATTTCAGCTCAAAATAATACTGAAATTATATTATATGGTAGAATCTATTTTCACGCTTGAAATGTAAATATAAATACGTAACCGCGCAAATGGTCGCCTTATGAATTATTAAAGGTATCGAATAAAATTACGGTGAACTCAGGTTTGGGGTTCGCCACTTTATTTTTGGGTGTTGCGGGCCCCGAATTATAGCGTCATATGGATTGCTACATTAAAAAAAAAATGACATTGGTATTAAAACAAGTAACGGGGAGTTTTGGCAGGAACGCGAAAAAGTTCACGTCGTAGCATTCTACCTATTATTTTTCAAAACTTGTGCTTTTTCCAGTGTTAATGTTTAAAATTGGTGGTGTAACTTGAGTATGGGCAAGTGATATAATGTAGTGAAACGTGGTTTTTCATGTTGCTTCCAAGATTCCATAGAAGCTTCTCTAGTAGTTGCCACCACTTTACTAGGGCATTACTTTGACTGGACTATGACTAGGATAATTGACCCAAAATGAACCTATGTTTGACTACATCTCACCTGATGGGAAGCGACGATGCTGCCAAAGGTGTAGCACACAGGTTCAATAGGTATATACCTATTCACCCTTGTCTTAAAAGATTAACTTGAAAACCCTGCTTCTGAACTGTAGGTTGTGGGTTCGATTCCCACTCAGGACAAACATTTGTGGCATGAACATTGATGTTTATTCTGTGTCTGAGTGTTATATTGTATTCTAATATAAATGTACTTACAAACAAATAGTATCTAAGTATTGTATCTGCTCCCCATAGTACCTACAAGCTTTGCTTAGTTTGGGGCTAGGTGGCGCTGTGTGAAATTACCATATTATTTATTTATTTTAAAAAAGTTCTGTAAGTATTTTGATACGCCAAAACGATATAAAACTTAATAACTAGACTTTTTGATGAACAGATTTATAAGCCAATAAAACTGTTGCTTTTTTTTTGTCAACGCGAACTGCGTGCAAATTTCAATCCCTCGCCTCAGCGCGGTGCGACCAGCTTTCTTTTATTTGTACCGGTTTCGTAATACTTAAGCTGACTAGGCAATTCTTGTTCCTTGGCACGTGCATAAAGGGTGTGTAGCCAGGTATCCCTTACGAAGTATCTTGTTTTGTTTTCATTCTGATAAAACGTTTGGTTGCTTATATTAGAGAAATGTTTGGACATCTTAGTTTTCTCATGGCGTTTACTTCCCTCTTGAGCGACGGCATGAGTTAATATGCCAACCCATATCTTCATTATAGTATACATACATCCCTTCAAGTCTGACCTAGAGGGTAGTGAAGGTACAGGGTCAGAATATATTCAGTGAAACGGATTTAAAGTCAAGAGAGGTAGTGTGTTGCTCACGGTAGGTGGTATGCTCTACTTCGCAACTTAAAAATTTACAGTTTCGTTGGTAGATGTTTTTTCTTACCACCTCACTTATAAAAGGAGTGGAGCAGTTACAAATGTACATACTATCACAGGCAATTGTGCAACATCTTTGCAATTTAGCAGAGCACTGTTGCCACCTGCCTTACGTAGGTACGCTACCTACCTACTAGAGTAGGCTGGAACATTAGCATTTAATAGTAGCTAGTGAATTTAAAATTTAATGGTATTCTGCCCTTCAGAAAATCAGTTAATGAAACTTCCGCTTTGAAGATATCCTATGAAACTTCTCACAGTTCCATGCGAGTTCAGTTGCTTTGATTTTATAACTTTTTCTAAGGATAATATTTGAAGTAAGACGTATCCTTTTCATGTAGGTAAGTAGTTAAGTCTGGTATCAGAAATTTTAAGCCAAACGACGGCTTCTTGTTTAACAGCTTAATTATTCAAAATACAAGTCTTACAAAATAATCAATTGATATCAACCCTGCTGCTGACCGAGCGGTAGCATGTACGCTTAGCAATCTTACTGCACCGGGTTTGATCCTCGGCCCTGCACCAATGACTGATCTAGTAGATATCTGCAGTTTTCGATACCATCGCTCCGTGCCTCGGAGAGCACGTTAAGCCGTCGGTCCCGGTCATTTACGGGTAGTCAGAAGCCTGATAGAATCTGACGCCTGGTCTAACCATTCCTGGTACTGGTTCCTTATGGGTTGCGAGGTCAGATGGCAGTCGCTCGTGTAATCTTAGTAGCTCGCCGCTACAGGTTAGCCGACCCCAATAACAAATTGGAAAAGGCAAGAAGGATGATGATCAACCAGCTCTCCGTGCCCTCTAAAGCAAAGCTCTCAGAAGCCTCAAAATAAAGCATACCTTCCATCGTTTCATCACCTGAGTACATCTCGGCTGAATAGCTGACTAGAGCGGAGAGAGAGCACCTCTGGAACATCTCGGGATGAAAAAATATACTACACGTGTAGACAATAAAGCTTTGTTTGGTGACTGGATAAGAGATTTCAAGAACTGCTTAGCACGAAATAGGGTCTATTTTTAGTTCTTTTCTAAGGATTTTTTTAAATGTAAAAGTACCTCTATTCTCCAAGCTATACTATAATAATAAAAACGGCAATATGACAATTACACTTGCTTAAATTAGCAAGTTGAAATGGCAATGGGCAGGCCACATTGCTCGTAGAACTGACAACCGATGGGGAAGAAAGGTTCTTGAGTGGCGACCTAGAACCAGAACAGGCAGCGTAGGCCGGTCCCCCCCTAAGTGGACCGACCGGGGAGCCGATGGATGCAGGAGGCGAGCAGCCGCTCAAAGTGGCGCTCTCTGGCCTGAACGCATGCGTTTTGTTTTTATTTCTTCTTCTTCTTCTTTCTATAATTTGACTTTTCATCTTTTTAAAACTTAAATTTTAAATAAAATAACACGCCAAAGAAGACTTTCAAAGTAGGTACCTATTTTAGGTGCGCTATCTGCTATACCTACTTACTGATATTAGGTTTTGGGGCTTAAAATAAAAAAAAATAATTCCCCAAAAAGTATAGTTGCTCAATTTTATTACTTGAAAGCCCCAAAACTAAAACGTGTACCTAGGCCGGCCAGTGCGCAGTAACTGGCCGATCGCCTGTCATACATCTCGCTTGCACACCAAACTGCTGACATATCATGTCATCAGTCCTACACTATTATTTCAAAATTGATTCAATTATTATATTGAAAACTACAGCTGCAATGATATGAACTTTACACTAAAAACAATTTAAGCACAAGTATATTTTATACAACAAATGTAGGTAATTCTATTCTAATACCTCCAGTTGTACTCAACATTACGAGACTGCTTCAAAAAATTACAATAACTTGAAAAAACATACAATAGCCGCCCGATCGCCCGATATCGGGCGGTAAGTGAAATAACTACGGATGTTGAATTTGACAGTTCAACCAACGGTTGATATTTTTATAGAAACACACAGATCAGAGAAAAAAACAATTAAAAACACCACAGTCAATTGTTTTTTCTCTAATCTGTGAGAAACACTAATCACCACCATTTTCATACATTGTGCTTACGAACCTCCGTAGGTAGCCCTCTCATCCGTTTGTAGCTCATCACAGACCTGTAACTGCTCACAGTCGGTAATCTCGCTCGGTATCGGTACATTATAAAAATAGTTATTTGTTATACAAGGTTGCAAAGTTGGTTTTTGGCGCGAGTACTTGAATTGAAACCTGAGCAAGCGAAGGATACTAGGATTGAACCACGAGCGTAGCGAGTGTGCCAAACCTCACTACAGCGAGGAAAATGCAAGAAAAACAGCTAAAAGGCTAAGAAAAGATTAGTTTTTACCTTATTAATTTAGCTATGGGTGGCGGTAACGCTTAACATCAGGTAAACGACTAGCTCATCACGTGATTCATTGAAAATTAAAGAAAAAGTGTTTTTATCCATTTTCCATGCAGTCGCCGTGCTGGATAGCGTATTGGTTATTATAGTCTTTGGTGCTGGACAGTGCGATTATTCTAAAAATGAGGTTGGTGAACGAGAAAAAGATGGTATCTTTTAGGAGGTAGTCTGTGGTATTAATGAGTTTTCAGTGGACTGGCGATGTCAAGAAGGTTAAATTCGGGCAGATCTGTGATTAAATCCTTAATCCTTGACGAGAAAATTATTGAATAGAAACATTCGAATTTTAAAAACACTTTCTACGCTAGCGATTAAAATGCATTTTTGCGCCCAGATTTTGAATGACAAAGAGAATCTTTCCGAGCTAGTTAGGTGAAAACACTTTTTTTTGCCTTACGCCTCGTCGTAAATTTAACCGTTGGTAAGAAGATTGATCCATCAATAGGTTATAGGAACCGGGCATAAGCCAATAAGTTTTAGGTCGCGATTTTGCTGAAACGCAATGCTGTGTTTGGATTCTTTGAAGCCACAGGTATACTTCAACCATTATATAAAGCATTTCAGCTACTCCCCGATTAAAAAATTAAACTCAAAAAAAAATAAGTTGTATTAAATAATAAAACTTCTTCTTCTTCTTCTTTATAAGCCTTCTCTGGTACATTTGTGGACATAGGCCTCTCACATTTCCTGCCATCCTTTCCGGTATTGTGCCATGGCTATCCAGTCATAACCTACGTGTCCTCTAATATCGTCCAACCATCCATTCGGTGGGCGGCCTCATGGTCTGGTGTTCGCCCATGGTCTTCACTCCAAGACTCGTCGCGTCCAACGGTTTCGGTCCAAACGTGCTATGTGGCAAATCCAACTCCACTTCCGTCCCGCAATCACACGAACCATATCTCTCACCTCCGTTTTCCGCCTTATCCACTCGTTCCTCTCGTGCAATAAAACTTACATGGTTATAAATAGATGAATACATCCTGTATGGTACACAGTGTGGTTTGAAATTGGGTCACATATTACCTTACGCTCCACTGGGATTATATCTCTCAGGTGCAATATTATGTGTCTATACTGACTGTCACATAATCCGTGTATCACTAGTGCCTAAATACCATAGACATACCTTAGCAGTAATGAAATACAATGTGTAGAGTTGCATCGCATAATAACTGTTATGTTAATTGTTTTTTTTTGGTATTAACTATGAGCTCTGAGTTATACTCTTAGTGAAGCTTTTTGAAAAGCAAGAGTTTGGGTATCTAGAGATTATTACACATTGCTCTATCGAGTAATACTCCATTTTTACTAACCTTCAATCAGCTGTCAAATTGTTTTTTAGGGCTGCCAGCACTTTACCACATACCATATATAATGTCATCACTCAGTGCTAAAACGGTAGAAGAGATTTTGATATCCCGGAGCATATAGGATACTTACATCATAGAAAATTGCGTGCTTTTTAATTTGTGGATATGATATTTGTATAGATAATGATCCACGTGGGCAAAACTATGAGGCGCCGCTGGTTATTTTATTTTTGTAAAAAACAGTATTTCCTTAAACCTTATTTATTCCTTTTTCGAAATTTAAAAATTAAAATGAGAAACAAATGAAAACACATAAAGCACAGCGCAATCTTCTGAGTACCTTAATTACGAGAAGTTGCATTGAATTTTTTTCAGGTGTTAAGTTAGGGTAAACGGCTTAGGTTGTTTTTTTTTTATTGTATGCATTGATTGTGTAAGCTCTTTAGCGTTATGCCACGCTGTCATTTGGCTCGAGATGAAATGTTACGAGCAGTTGGCATGTTAGAAAACGGTGCTATACAACGTGTTGTTGCTGAGGCTCTAGGCACAAGCCAAAATGTAATATCCAGGCTGTGGTCACGTTATCGCGCTACTGGAGACGTGGTGGAAAGGCACAGGGGCAGGTATCGTGTTACCACTCAAAGACAGGATCGATTTCTCCAAATTACCGCCAAAAGACTACCCAACACCACAGCGACGCAACTAGTGCAAAGGCTCCAGGAGGACCACCAGCTGCTGGTTAAGAAGAAGAAGGCTACATGAAGTTGGTCTTCATGCTCGCAGACCGCTACGAGTCCCAGCGCTGCGACGTGGCAATCGCGGTAGGCGACTATCATGGGCTCGAGAACATTTGACATGGACTGACCAACAATGGTCATTGGTGTTGTTCACTGATGAGTCCCGCTTTGGATTTCATCCAGATTCCCGACGAACACGCGTTTGGAGAACTCCAGGTAGAGTCAGCCGTCTCTGACATCCACAGGAGGTTCACCCTTACCAAGGCGGGACAATCATGGTGTGGGTAGGAATACGGATCGGCGAACGAACCCAGCTCGTTTGGATTCAGGGCACCATGACTGCCCATAAATACCGTGAAGAGGTAGTGCAACGTGTTATTGTCCCGCTCAGGGCCCAAACGGGACAAGAATTTCAGCTTATGCATGACAATGCACCTTCGCACACGGCGCGGCTGGTGTCGGCCGCTCTTCGAGAACATGATGTTCAGATGTTGGATTGGCCTGCACAGTCGCCCGACTTAAACCCAATTGAACACGCCTGGGACATGTTACAGCGAAGAGCATGGAAGGATTTTCCGCCCAACTTGACAACAGAACAACAACTTTTTGAACATTTACAAAGAACTTGGGACCGCATACCCCAGCAGGACATTGACACCCTAATTTTAAGTATGGAAAATCATTGCCGCTGTGTAGTTAGTGCCAAAGGAGGCAATACCGATTACTAGCTATCAGATTTGATAAGATTAATTTTAATTTAATATAATAAAATTAATTTAAAAGGATAAAAGTTTTTACTTGGTTAGTAATTTTCTATGACTTTAATAATTTAACACTTTTATAAATAAAAAAATCTTAATCGTATCATTTTGTTAATGTTTAGGTATAAGCCATGAAATTACCTATAATTCTTCCATTTACACTCCTAACATTTTTTTTATGGTTTTTGAGATAATCAATAAAATGTTGAATATCCCTAGACTTTGTTGATGTGTGTAGATTGTATGAGGTGAGTATAGAACAAATACAAAGTAATTATTTAAATGAATTCATGAACTTCCAGTAACTAATATTAAAATACAGCAAAGTATTTCAATAGGAACAATGCGGAAAACAAAGCCTAATAAAATGTCCGCACAACATTGGGCAATGCTTTCTTTACCGTGTACCAGTTATCAAGCAAGTTTACAAGCAAGCAAAGCAAGGTTACGGCCAAGGAATGGAATGCTCTTCTAGCAACAAGTGTTTCCTCCTAGGTATAACCTGGATCTTTTCAAGTCAGGAGTGATTGGGTATTCATCTCTCTTCGTCACTTACCATCAGGTGAGTTGTTGTCAAACGTATGCCCACTTTACCATAAAAAAAAATCAATTTGTTTTTTAATAAACAGAACTGGATCATTGGTCAACTCGACCAAATGAATAATATTATTCTTAAGGCGAAGGGTTGGGCAAACAAGGTGTTTTTTGGGACGTTTCCTGGTGAAATGAGAGTATGTGGAGCTTTGAATTTAATATATCATGGAATTTATATTTTTAAGTATGCCGTGATGTCCGCAAATACAAGATAAATTTTAGATCTATAGAAAAAATCGCAAACCTCACTCGAAAATTTTACTCAGTTTCTATCGAATATATTTTAAAAAAAATCAGTCATTGCGTGCGTTGCCTTTGTCGTAAGCGCCGCGCTGAAGTTCAGACTGAATTGATATTTGAGTCTATGATGTTTGTGTCGATGTTTGTTTGACCAGATTTTGACCTACTTATCTGGCCCTATCTTAAGCGAGAGTGTGGCTTGGCGGTAATCCGTAAAACTTTCAAACCAATGCACCCTGGTTAAAATTCTGCTCGGCCCTGCACCGCTTACATTCAATGTATGGAATTTTGTACTTGATCTTACAACGGTGGAAAAAAAAATCATGAGAAACCGGTTTTTTTATCAACAATATGCTAACAATTAACCACGGTCTCACCTGATGGTAAGTGGCGACGCGGTCGACGATGGAGCATGCTTACCTAGAAGATAACGGTTCACTCTAGCCTTAGAAACCCCCAAAATATATTTGTCAGGAAACAATGACGCTGGTCATTGTCAAAAATCACAATTCTTTTTGAAAGATTTGTGTCCACCTACCCGCACGTGACCAGCGTGGTGAATTTAGCCTACACTCTTTCCCTGGGAGAAAAGGCCGTGTCACAGCAGTGGGAACTTATATAGGGCTGATAACTGTGATGACTGTCGTAAGGTGACGGGTAGAGCCAGATAAGCAGGTCCAAATCCGTTCAAAGAAACATCAACCATAACGTAGTAGTCATAAATATCAATTCAGTCTGCACTTCATCGTGGCGTTTACGACAAAGTTAACTAAAGTAAATCATTTATTTTGCCGGTTTTTAATTAATATCTATTTTATATAATATTTTTCAAAGTTATTAAGTCATCACGACATCTGAATGTTTATTAGCAATACACTAATTTATTTTTTGTAAAAATATATTCGTTAGAAGCTCAGTAAAATGGGAACATTCAAATTTTTTCAGGGAGGTTTGACATTTTTTTTCTATAGAGCTATATTTATTAATTTTGTACTTGCAGTCATCACAAACGACTCAATGAAATGAATTACATGATATTTTAAATGTATGCTCTATAATTATGTTCTAATTACGCCAGGAAACGTGCCAAAAAACACCTTGTTTGCTCTACCCGTCGCCTTAAAGCGGTTGTTTCCTCAAAAATTCACTGGGTAGTCAGTAGCTTGCACTACGTAAATGATCCACAAGGTCCTTCCAATAAATCATGTAGCTTTCACCTTTTTGGCTCTATGCCAGTAATATATGGGCTTCTTTTGTTTCCTAGCTTTTATATACCTTTTAGATTAAGTAATTGTGACTCAGAGTGATTTTTCAATGTCTACGCTAAATAGAGGATATCTGACTAATAAATCTTTAACCGACTAAAACAAACTAAGACTAGTATTCAGCTTACAAAATTATTTTTTCATTTTTACCCGACTGCTAAGGAAGGGTTATGTTTTTCATAAAAACGATATTATATTTGTACTGCTCACACGTTCGCTACGTGGCAATGGAAAGAAACAAACGTATAGTAATTAGCTACGCTTGCGATAAGCACCGTACCATGTTTTTCGACTCGAGTCAACTGTGTTTTCTATACAAATCTGTCACCCATTCACATCAAAGTGTCCACGTCATATAAAAAGTGTCTAAAAGGTGGTACGCTTGACACGTAATCAAGTTCTCTCTATGCTTAAATCTATACTCTAAAGTGATGTCTCAGAATGACGTGGGCCGTACACAGTGTCACACGAAGCTTCAATTTAGAGTTCCGAGTGACACTGCAATCTGTTATGGGCGGCCATGTCGCTTAACATCAGGCAAACGACTAGCTCGTCACGTCATAGGTTTACATTAAATTTTAGTAAGCTACTAAAGAAAATATTATTTAAAAACTATTTAGTTAAAATATGTAAATTAAATAATACAATCATTATTCCCCAATTCACCACCGTTCGTGATAATAAACTATAAACTAAATATTACCGGAAATGAAACTTTTCCGCTACCAGTTTTAATGTTTCCGGAAATTTTCTAACTTTCCCGCAGGGAACACCAAATTAATAATTTATGAAAAGCGCATGCTAAGTACTAAAACTGAGCTAGTGTTTGGAAATACCAGCTAAGAGTGTATTAGCGAGCGTACCTACACAGTTTTTCCTCGCTGCAAACTCGGTCATAAAACGTGAGAGCGCTGCGGGTATTTCTCTCTCTCTCACACTCACGGGACGGACAGGCGCAGTGCTGTGTACTGTTGATATCGATAAATGGTATCATTTTAGTGGAAATGTATAATTTTTTTGTCTTTATCTGAGTACGTAATAATGAAAAGAAAATATCAGTGAAGACAATATATTTAATCAAAAATAACAAATTAGTATCATATTTTTCTATAGATAACCAAATACTTAAATTTAAAAGGTTATCTAAAACTACACTGAAATTCTAGATCGGGATCGTCAGAATCATTGTCATTTACATGAATTACTCTTTTTATCGATAGTTGATCGTTATGGCGCGCGGCGTTGCGCTCGCGCAATGTTCCTACCGTCCTAAATATCCTTACTATAATTATTGACCAAGTTCGCAGCGCGTAATAAATTATACTATACCTAATGAGTACCTAGTATGAAGGAAACTAATTACTAAGTACCAACTTACCAAGTTAGTGTTCACCATCGTCATCAGCCTGAAGACGTCCACTTCTAAACATAGACCTCCCCCAAAGAGCGCCACTTTGAGTGGCTGCTCGCTTCTTGCATCCATCGGCTCCCCGCGGCTTTTACCAGGTCGTCATAGTTCTTAGAATTTGTAAGTTGAAATGGCAATGGGCAGGCCACATCGCTCGTAGAACTGACAACCGATGGGGAAGAAAAGTTCTCGAGTGGCGACCACGAACCGGAGGACGTAGTGTAGGCTGGGCCCCTAGTATGATGGAAACAAATTACTAAGTACCAACTTACCAAGTTAGTGTCAAGGTTTTATGTATAATCATCATCACCATCATCGTCATTATCATCAGCCTGAAAACGTCCACTGCTGAACATAGGCCTACCTTAAAGAACGCCACTTTGAGCGGCTGCTTGCCTCCTGCATCCATCGGCTCCCTGCGGTTCTGACCAGGTCTTCGGTCCACCTAGTGCAGAAGGTATTCGTTTTTACTGGCAACATAAGATAAGAACCAACTATTTCAAAATGAAATCTCCTGTACATTTCTTAGCAAACGGAAACCTGACGGAAGCCATTGTTCGCTACGTTTGCTACGAAGCTACGAGATTTCGTAGCACATTTTCGTAGAGATAATATTTGTTCTACGCCACGCCTTTATAAATTGAGGTACTTTGTACCACTAACGAAATTTTGAGAACTTTAATAAAAGTTGACTTTAATAAATATTGGGTTTTAAGGAAAAGTTCTATAGCGTTGTTCATTAAAAGTTAAAGAGTCTTTAAAACCTTCATTCCGCTGATATGCCGTGTTTTTTTTTATGTATGAAGTCGTCATCTTTTGACTGCATCTCGCCTGAAAGTAAAGCAACGTGCAATCGAAGGATTATGAAGGATATTATCCAGCCTCCGTGGTGTGGTGGTTGAGCAGGTCAGCTCATAACGCGGAGGCAGCGGGTTCGATTCCCGCGCAAGTATTTGTGCAACAAAAAAAACCGCAAATACATTGTTCTGTGTCTGGGTGTTGTGGGACCATAGTCCTCGTAGTTCCTGGGTCCCTAGATACAGGGAATCCTAGTTAGGGTCCAGGATCTATGTATGTGATCGTTGGGCATTATTATTATTTATTATTCATGAGAACATAAACGTAGTCTAGACAGATTTTTCGTAAGTAATAATATCTAATTTAATATCATCGAAAATGTCGTAAAAATGGTCGCACAACGTGATAGAGGCTTCGCAAATGTACGAGCTTTAATCCCAGTTGTGGTTATAAGAAAACAATCGTTAAGTCAAGCCGGAAGCTTTTGGGCGGGCTCATAACTCTGACACCAACGCTGGTTAGCTTTGCCTACATGAGAAGTAAATAAGTACGAGAGGACCCCAAACTCAGCACCCTTAAAACTACCCGTTTCCTGAAATGATTGATGGGCTGGCATATTGTACTTAATTAAGGACCCTTGCACCCTTCATTTACCTTTTTCAGGGATGAAATTATCTTTGTTTCCCTAGGAAAATGTTTGCCCTTTTGAATTTTAAATTAACTATACATATCTAAATCTAGGGGAAGTACATTGTTATACTAAACAGATAAAAGAGTAATTTTTCAGAAATCTACAATAAAATAAATAAAAAATAACCACCAAGAAATTACTGGGCAAATGTGACTTTATGACCTGCGGGGTGATCATGTAACTTTGATAGCAATGCAACAAAAGAAATTTCAATCCAAATTTGAAAATTTCCATAGAAACTATGTACATAAGCTGCGTACTGCAACTGTCAAGTCCATACATTTTTGTGTTTCTATCGGTTGCCAACAAGTTACATGATCGCCTAGCTGATCTCACAGTCTAGTAGCGCTCATAGCGAAGCACGACTAGCCGTTTCTAACCGATCGGTGAAGTTAAGCAACGTTCGCTGCGGTCACTACTTTGATGGGTGACCGCTACAGCAAGAAGTAGTATTTACAACTGAGCGCTACTGTTCTTCGGAGGGCACGTTAAGCCGTCGGTCCCGGCTGTTGTCGTAAGATAATAATCGTTAAGCCAAGTCAAAAGCCTTTGGGTGGCTTTAAAATTTCTGACACCAGGGCTGACCACTTGCCTACACGAGAAGAAGAAGAAGAACACGTGTGTGTTGTTATTTATTATCTATTTATATCTTGACAGCTTTTTGATCTTGTTTGTGTGGTGGTTGAGGTCAGCTCGTAACCCTGAGACGGCGGGTTCGATTCCCGCGACTGTACAAGTATTTGTGCACATGAAAAAACTGCATAATTGTTTTGTGTCTGGGTGTTGTAGGACCATGGTCCTCGTAGTTCCTGGGTCCCTAGATACAGGGAATCCTAGTTAGGGTTCAGGATCTATGTATGTGATTATTGGCACTTACTAGTAGAATGTTGGGCACGATTAAGGCAGTTTCGCCGTTAAAAAACAAAGGAAGTACAAATTTACGCCATTTTGTATGAAACTGAGCATCGCATGGGAAATCATAGACAAGAATACCTTGCTCAACCAATTTGCATTTCATCTTCGCCTTTGAGACAAAGCTGTTAAGATAAATAAACGTTTACATAGCAATATTTGTTTTAGGTTCCTACTATCGGTTTTAGAACTCGATTCTAGAAAATTCTCGAAAATACCTTAGTAGAGGCGTTTATGTTTACCAGATATTATTGAAAGAAAGTTAAATTCATTATACCATTTCTTCGTTATGCGGAATATACAAAATTATAGTAAAAAAATATAGTACTGCTTTTAATTATGGCATGTAAGTAAGTATGTAAAGTTAAAAAACTTGTAAATGTTACAAAATCAATCCTGCCAACTACGTTACGCGCCGCGGCAATCATCATCATGACTTTCGATACAAAAATATTTTCATTTGCACTCTTTACTCTTTAATAATCACAGTCATGTACTCAGTTTATGCTAATAAATTAAATACATCATCATCGTCCTCATCGTCATCGAAGACGTCCACTGCTGAACATAGGCCTCCCTAGAGCGCGCCACTCCTGCATCCATCGGCTCCCCGCGGTTTTCACCAGATCATCGGTCCACCGAGTCGGGGCCGGCCTACGCTGCGTGTTCCAGTTCGTGGTCGCCACTCGAGAACCTTTCTTCCCCATCGGTTGTCAGTTCTACGAGCGATGTGGCCTGCCCATTGCCATTTCAACTTGCTAATTCTAAGAGCTATATCGGTCACTTTAGTTCTCTTGCGGATCTCCTCATTCCGGAGCTTATCTCGCAGGGAAACACCGAGCATAGCTCGCTCCATAGCTCGCTGCGTGACTTTGAGCTTACTAATAATTGCACGCTGTATAAAGATGCGGCTGGTATGCCTGTCAATATTATAGTTTACTTAGCTCGCAGCGTCCGTCAGTTTGACTGAATATATCTAGTTCCATTTATTAATATATATATAAAAGTATTAAGTATTTAAAATTATGAAATAATTTGTAGTAGGTTAGAAAAACGATGAACTTTATTTTGGTAGCAATATTTTGTCGATATAAAACTCTGGAGATATTTGACCTTTTGTTGAAGCCTTTTTTAATAAAAATCAAATTTAATTTAATATTTTTTTGATTACTTTAAAGGCATATATCAAAAGTCTGTTCTGTAATTATGGAAGTACGGGATATTCTTAGTGGAGTATAATTTAGTTTAAAGTATTACATCATACAGAATTTGAAAATTAGAGCTTTCAATTCGGGTCTCTGCGTGTTTTTGCCAAAATGAACACTAGGAGAATGATGATTACTAAATACTTATTACTCAATACACAATAATTTATTGCAAACATTATTATACATTACATACAGGTGTTAAATAGCATATAATAGAGGTAACATAATGACCCTGCTTGGGTATTGCAATAACGTGCGGAGCGAATCGACCTAGTCTACAGTGAATCGTTCCAAAAGGAATTCGTTTAATGTGTAGACTAGCTTTTACCCAGTAGCACAGTTTTTAAAGCTACGGCGAATTTTTTCTCTTCTTCAATTTTTTTTATATATACTGGTAATTTGTTATATATTCTTGTGGCCATTGTATGCGTGCCGGAACTGTGCATAGCTAATTTTGATGGGGTGTTATTAAGTAAATAGAAAGTTACCTTTCGCTTTGTCATAATCGCAGAAGATGAAATGAAGAGTATTTTTCATATAATGGCTAAGTAAAAAAAATGAGATAGACTTCATCATGACGACCAAGAAGCACATATTCGATGATGTCTCTGTGATCAGCAAGGTGAAAACCGGTAGCGATCACCGTATTGTTAGAGGCACATTGAATATCAATGTTAAGCTCGAAAGGTCACGTCTGGTGAAGTCTACGCTCCGTCCAAATCCTGTCCAAATCCAAAACCCCGAAGGCTTTCAGCTGGAACTCCAAAATCGCTTCCAGTGCCTAGCCGACTGTAACACAGTGGACGAGCTAAACGACGGGTTGGTGGAAACTGTCCAAGCTGTTGGATCGAAATTCTTTAAGACCCAACGCCGAAAGAAGACTCAAAAGCTCTCAGAAAAAACTCTTGAGCTAATGGCCGACCGGAGCGAAATGAAGCTGCAGTCTTCAGTTGATATGTCAGCCTACGGTGAACTCAATAGACGAATCTGGAGTTCCTTGCGACACGACTTGCGTGCTCTTAGTACTTCACGTATTAAGGCCGCAATTGAGCGGAACCAAGGCTCTAAAGTGTTCGCAAAGGATTCGTCTATTGGGCAACACCAAATGACAAAACTGAAGACCGAAAATGGTAGCGTCATTTCATCCAAGCCTGAGATTCTGAGAGAGATCGAGAACTTCTATGGACAGTTATACACCTCGACACGTAAGCCCGTTACTAACACAGCTCAGGACATCAGAGCCAAGTTAGTCCGACACTATACCGAAGATATCCCGGACGTCAGCCTGTACGAGATTAGAATGGTCCTCAAACAGCTTAAAAACAACAAGGCACCAGGTGAAGATGGAATTACGACCGAACTTCTGAGAGCGGGTGGTAGACCGGTACTTTTAGTCCTCCAGAAGTTATTTAATTCTGTCATCCTTGAAGGTATAACGCCAGAGGCATGGCACAAGAGCGTGGTGGTGCTCTTCTTCAAAAAAGGCGATAACACCTTATTGAAGAACTATAGGCCCATCTCGCTCTTGAGTCATGTGTATAAGCTGTTTTCGAGAGTCATTACGAATCGTCTCGCACGCAGGTTTGATGAATTCCAGCCTCCCGAACAAGCCGGTTTCCGAAAAGGCTTTAGCACCATAGACCACATCCATACGCTGCGCCAGATTATACAGAAGACCGAAGAGTATAATCGGCCGTTATGCCTAGCGTTTGTGGACTATGAGAAAGCCTTCGATTCAATCGAGACTTGGGCGGTGCTGCAGTCCTTGCAGCGATGCCAAATTGACTATAGGTATATCGAAGTTTTGAAGTGTTTGTACAGTAAGGCCACTATGTCAGTCCGACTACAGGACCAGAGTACGGAACAAATTCCATTGCAAAGAGGCGTGAGACAGGGAGACGTTATTTCTCCGAAACTGTTCACAAACGCATTGGAGGATGTTTTCAAGCTCTTGGAGTGGAAAAGATCTGGCATCAACATAAATGGCGAGTACATCACTAACCTTCGTTTTGCCGATGATATAGTCATAATGGCGGAATCGCTCGAGGACCTTAGCACCATGCTCAACGACCTCAGTAGAGTCTCCCAGCAGGTTGGTCTTAAGATGAATATGGACAAGACAAAGATCATGTCTAATGCTCATGTTCCACCTATACCGGTAATTGTTGGGAACGATACTCTCGAAGTTGTCGACAAGTATGTCTACCTAGGACAGATTGTCCAATTAGGTAGGTCCAACTTCGACAAAGAGGTGGCGCGAAGAATCCAACTCGGCTGGGCAGCGTTCGGGAAGCTTCGTCCTATCTTTTCGTCCAAAATACCGCAGAGCCTGAAAACGAAAGTTTTCAATCAGTGTGTGTTGCCAGTGATGACTTATGGAACTGAGACATGGTCTCTTACTGTTGGCCTCATTAGTAAGCTCAAAGTCGCGCAGCGAGCTATGGAGCGAGCTATGCTCGGTGTTTCCCTGCGAGATAAGCTCCGGAACGAGGAGATCCGCAGGAGAACTAAAGTGACCGATATAGCTCTTAGAGTTAGTAAGTTGAAGTGGCAATGGGCAGGCCACATCGCTCGTAGAACTGACAACCGATGGGGAAGAAAGGTTCTCGAGTGGCGACCACGAACCGGAAGACGCAGCGTAGGCCGGCCCCCCACTCGGTGGACCGACGACCTGGTGAAAGCCGCGGGGAGCCGATGGATGCAGGAGGCGAGCAGCCGCTCAAGGTGGCGTGCTCTGGGGGAGGCCTATGTTCAGCAGTGGACGTCTTCAGGCTGTTGATGATGATGATGATGAATGGCTAAGTATACACATTAAAGTTATGGATCAAATATTGACGAAAAAAACCTTGCAACTACGCATAATTTTGTAACAGCCACCTTAAAGATAGATAGATAAACTCTTTATTGTTACACCACATCACAAATAATTAAAACTAAGTGAACAAACTTAATCAAAGTGTCTAGGGCATGACTTAGAATAGACTATGACTACCTGACTTAGAATGGACTAACAAGTGACTAACAAGACTGTGACTAAGACTTGACTTTACGTGAAATATTCTATAACCGCGATGAAAAATTACAATACTTGACACTGGCTAAATACACTATGTGTGGAGCCAAAATATTAGAAAAAAGAAAAGGGCGGTCTTATCACTTAGAGCGATCTCTTCTATATAGTGCTTGCATCTTACCTACGAGCAGAATATCTGTCAATCTGTTTCCATTTACCTAGACGATTATTGCAAGAGAGTACTAAAATCTCAAAAATTTCGCATGTTGGAAATGAGAGACTAACGATCGTGTACTTAACATATGACTTTATCAAAATATCTTGAGTTTTGCTCATATAGGTTCTACGTAGAACTGACAACCGATGGGGAAGACAGGTTCTCGAATGCCGACGCCACGAACCGGAAGACGCAGTGTAGGCCAGCCCTCACTAAGAGGATCGGCGGTCTGGTGAAAACCGCGCGGAGACGATGGATACAGGAGGCAAGCAGCCACTCAAAGTGGCGCTCTATAGGGGAGGCCTATGTGGATGAGGTGCTACGTGCCTAGATAGCCCATAGTGCTAACAAACATTGCAATGAAAATAACTTTTCACTTCATCAACGCACAATAAGGTAAAGTGAACAAAATTATAGTTAATCCAAGATTCATAAAATAAACACCAATTTTTTACAAACCTTCCAAATGACGAGGATATATCATCCAAAATGTAGAAGTCAAAGTAACAGTATGGACATTTCTGATAGTCATAATCATAGTCGTTTACTAAATATGACTTATAAAATTAATCGACAGCTGACTATACCACCCACTTCGAACTTCGAGCTCCCACCTACACTGTGACTCGCACTCCAGGGCAGTACATGCCAAGAAGAAAAGACGGAAGTGTATAGGCCCTAATTTACGCTATTTACTCCTACCGCTGTACTAGCCAAAGGCAAAAATAAATTCAGTAATCATAATACAACCTAATGTCTGATTTACCAAGCTTCCATCAGGTAGGTAACTATATATAGGCAGTTGGCTAGAAATACTACTTGTACTAGCAGGACCAGTACTTATGCTCCACCAGGTCCTCGCTGTCCGCTCCGTGACGCTGTCCGCCTGGTGATCGGTAGAGACCAACAGCATTAGCCCGTCCAAAAAAACGTAAGAAAGGTTCGTTCACTGGTCAAACGCTTTCTCGAGAAACGAAATTATGTCAATTTTAACAGCTCATGCTAGCCCAGCAGTAAGGAGTTGCTATATAAAAGAAAAAAAGAACTTGAGAATCACGCCAAATCCCTAATCTTGCCCAAATTTCTCAATAAATGACGCTACCAACTCCCGTAAGTTGGTTTTAAAAGGTGAAGGATGATCACTTGTCGCTGTAGCTTAAGTAAAGCATATCCCGGTTTTAGGGGTGGATGGATGCGGGTTTAAATCCCGTTCGAGTTTCAAATTTTTTTTTTACTTTAAAGCTGATCTGTTGATAACGCTAAACAGGCTACTACTTTAAATCATAAATTATGTAGATTGCAGCTTAACAAAAGCCCATTGAGGTCACTTTGATCATCCACAAGCAGGCACAGTGTGTCTGTGGCTACAACTACATCATCATCATCCTATGATGATGATGATGATGAAGACCTATGCCTGAAGACGTCTGTCGAATATAGTGAGCCACAGAGCACCACTTGAGTGCCTCTTGCACCCAACAGCTTCCAGCTGTTTGGCGGTTGTCAGTCCACGTAGCGGTTGCTACTTTATAGAAACTTTTTTCGTTATTCGATGCCGGTGCTGCGAGCAATGTGACTTGACGCCCTTACTGTCGGTTAAACGTATTGTTGATAGCTCTCATTTCCTTGCGAAGAGCCCCTTGCGCCTTTGAATTAATTTTCTGTGCCGCCGCTCCTCCTAATTGCGCGTTTTGCACTCACTGATATTAGAATTAACGAGAGTTTCATGGAGGATATTATTAAATACGAGTTTGTTATATTGAAATTAATTAAATATGTATTCTTTGTTTAATGAAATTGTTGTTAAATATTGTCGTCGATAGACTTACGACAAGTTATCTTTAATTACTTTTGTTTTTTCATTGTTAAAGTTAAACTTATCATGTTTCCTAAAAAGCAAGTTGCTTATATGCATGCAGGTACCGAGATTAAGATATACCCCATCTCTTTCCGTGGGTGCCGGTTCGAAGCTGGCTATCCAGGGAGTTGGTAGCAGCATTCCTCTACAATTGTAGTAATTCCTCGAATACGTACAAACCGTTTTGGATCCTCATTTATGATTCGCACAGCAAAGGAATGGAACACCTTACTAGTGTCATAATTATGTTTCCTGACAAATACTGGGTGTAATTCAATTCATTAGCATCCTTTGAAACTAGGCACCTACCCCTGACACTGATCAAGTGTTGACGAAAACTTTTGAAAATCTAACGCATTGATTTTGTATTTATAATAACTCCAAAATGGGATAACTTACTTAATTAACTGCTACAGTACAAAAATAAAGTAAAATAATTATGAACTGTTTTTTAACTATTACGTACAAGTTAAAAAAAACTTTTAATCTAAGAGCCTATCATGACAGGTTGCAGTTTCTGAAAGCTTTGTTCTACATTATTACCAAAGTTTCTAAGTTTGCAATTTATGCTCCTCGAAGCCACTTAGCAGCTCTTACGGCGTGGTGTTTATATACTTTGAAACTATGAAACTGTAACAACTGTTCGACATGAAATTTAAGTCGTCGCTTCTTGTTTCTAAGAGTTTCCTTGGAATTATTTAACTACCACAGTTTTACTAGGTGGCTCACACTTCACAGATCAAAGTCCCACCACTAAGCAGAATATCTGGCAAAAATGGTCCATATCGAAGTAGCAATCTTCCTACTTTGGTAGAGAACGGGCATTGCCCGTGGTCCACTTGCTCAGTTCACCTGCGTGGACTACGGGTACCTTTGTGCATAATGTATTAAATAAATAAAATCCTACTACTAAGCAAAATATCTGGCAAAAATGTCCCTACCTAGGCATCATTTTTGCTAGATATTTTGCTGCCAAGCCAAGCAGTATTATGCAAACACGTGTAATTGCAATTGTTTATTTTTTTAAAGTCAGTGGAAAAAATAATCTATTCCCTTTTTAGTTTTTAGTACGCATGTATATTTCTTATCTATCGATGAGAAAGTTGTCAATTTTAACAATACCTTAACTATGTTGTATGACGTGCATGCTCCTCTACGTCCTGTCAAAATGAAGCATGTACCAGCACCTTGGCTTACTCCTCAAGTGAGAACATTAATAAATAAAAAACTTTCAGCTAAAGCTAGGTACAAATGCAGGCCAACTGACCATAACAAGGATAGGTATGTAGAGCGTCGTAACCAATGCAACAAGGTGTGTAGGGACGTGAAACGCCAACATATTATTCACAGTTCCCTAGAAAATGAAGATCCTGCAAAGGTGTGGAAGTTCCTTAGGTCACTTGGGGTCGGAAGGTCCCGACAAGAAAATATCCCTAAAGATTTAGATATAAATAGTCTGAACCAGCATTTTTCTACCTCTGCCAGTTTTGATGGTGTCACAAAAAATCTTACATTACGTCATCTTAGTGCGGCTCCAACCCCCGACTATCCCTCTTTTGCTTTTAAGCAAGTTACTGATTGTGATGTTAGGAAGGGCATAGAAGCGATATCATCAAATGCTGTTGACAGTGATTGCGTTAGCCGTAGAATGATCGTCTTGATTTTGGACGAAGTATTAGCAGTGCTGCAGTATATCCTTAATACTTCCATCACTAGTGGTATGTTTCCTTCCATATGGAAGGAGGCCCAAATTATTCCTCTCCCTAAAAAAAGCAATCCCTCGTCTTTTTCTGACTATCGTCCTATATCCATTCTTCCTTTCCTTTCAAAACTCCTCGAACGACTTGTCCATCAACAACTTACCTTTTTTCTTATCCAATACAATCTTTTGAATCCGTTTCAATCCAGCTTTCGTCCTGGCCACAGCACTGTTTCGGCTTTAGTCAAAATCACTGATGATATTAGATGTGGAATGGAAAACAGTAAATTGACGGTCTTGTCACTACTTGATTTCAGCAATGCATTTAATAACGTTGACTTTGATATTCTGCTAGCGATTCTGTGCTCTCTTAACATATCTCTAACGGTAATTGCTTGGTTTCGTAGTTACCTGTTTGGGCGCCAGCAGCGTGTTCGCGTTGATGAGACATTCTCGTCGTAGTGTAACACAATTGCTGGTGTACCTCAGGGCGGCGTTCTATCTCCCCTTCTTTTCTCCGTTTTTATCAATTCAATATCTCAAAACCTTTCTTCATCCTACCACCTTTATGCTGACGACTTACAAATATATACACAGGCTTCTTTAGAGCAATTACCAGAGGCAATCGAGTGGATCAACGATGACCTTCGCAGAATCTCCGACTGGAGCCACTTCTATGGTCTTAGGATCAATCCGGCGAAAACCCAAACAATTGTTATAGGTAGCTCCAGAATGGTGTCCAAAATTGATTGGTTTCGCCTTCCACAGGTGATATTCGACGGAGTCTCCATCCCATTTAGTGACGTTGTAAAGAATCTGGGAGTGCTGATAGACAGTAAGCTGTCCTGGGTGCCCCAGATAGTCGAGATTAGCCGAAAGCTTTTTACCTCTGCGTCGTCTCTTAGGAGACTGCGTAACTTCCTACCTACTACCACCAAAATTTCGCTTGCACAATCTCTCTTACTTCCTATCTTAGACTATGCAGACGCCGCATACCTAGACTTAACCGAAGAGCAGCTTAATAAGCTTGAACGCTTACAAAACTATTGTATTAGGTTCATATATGGCCTCCGCAAATATGACCACATCTCTGAATTTCGGAAAAAGCTGTTATGGTTACCTATTCGCTGTCGCCGGAATACTCACATTCTTTCTCTTCTATATAATATACTCTTCAACCCATCCACTCCTCTCTATTTAAAAGAACGCTTCAAGTTCTTGTACCTCTCCCAATCCCGATACTTCCGCTCCTCCGAAACCCTGCAACTTCGGATGCCTGTCCACACCTCTAGTTTTTACGATAAATCGTTCACTGTGGAAGCTGTTCGACTTTGGAATGCGCTGCCAGAAGACGTAAGGCGTGCTAAATCCTTACCTATTTTTAATCGCATGGTAAAATATCATTACCTTTCTTCCACCTAACACTGCTATTGATATTTATATTTATTTATTTATTATTTATTTATTTTATAGTAGATGTATTTATGTGTAGGTATTGACATAACATAAGTACATATAAAATATATATATATATATATATATGTAAAATTGGTAAGGTAGTCTATAGAATATATATTTATTATTTAGTTATTATTTTATTATTATTACAGTTGTTAGTATCAATTACATTAAATACTGATTGTATTATCAAACAGATTTTCTACTGAGTCAATTTTCCATTTATTGTTATTTTAAATTTGTATTAATTCTATTTATTATACTTATTGTACACCACCGTCTGCTCCTACTTCATCCAATTACTGTCCATCCAAAGGTTGCCTGGAAGAGATCGCTTTTAGTGATAAGGCCGCCCATTGTCATACCTACTTTAAGTCGTTATGTACATATCATTAATTAATTTTGTGGTATACAATAAAGAGTTTTTGTATTGTATTGTATATTTCTTATGTTTGTTAACTCAGAACTCCGTCATTTATATTTTACTAGCTTCTACGCCGCGGCTTCGCCTAAATGAGGCTTTATGACCTGATTTCACAGCCTAGTAATCTGATTACTAGACTGTGTGAAGTCTCAGGATGACGTGCGCAGTGCAGTATCATGCGAAACTTTATTATTTTAAAGCTCCGAGTGTCACTGCAACTGTTATGGGCGGCCGTATCGCATCAGGTGAATGACTATCATGTCACGTCATTCACTCTCATAAAATAAAGCGTAACTTATTTTGCTCATAATAAAATATCCATCAAAGATTATAGATAGGCATCATTCTTTATCTCAGCGAGAAAAAGTTGCAAATAAATTGTTTCTTCAGAAAATCTGTAAGTTATTACCGAGTTACCTTTTCTGCCATATTCAGGCTTATTCTATTCGGTTTAAGGTCGCAATTTGAATGGTTTTTGGTAGGATCATTTTGTGAATTTGATGGAGTTGGAGGAAATCCAGTTCGCGTCAATCATTTATCACTTTCTTATCCTGTGTCCGAAAAGTATATGAAGTTAGCCAATGACTTTAGCTACTGCGAACTTTTCTGTCCTTGGATAATAACATAATAATTGACTTAGCGATAATAATGTAATTTTTTTAAATAGTGTCTAGTTAAAGTAGTCATCAACAGCCTGAAGACGTCCACATCTGAACATAGGCCTCCACCAGAGCGCGCCACTTTGAGCGGCTGCTTGCCTCCTGAATCCATCGGCTCCCCGCGGCTTTCACCAGATCGTCGGTCCACCGAGTGGGCTGCGCTGCGTCTTCCGGTTCGTGGTCGCCACTCGAGAACCTTTCTTCCCCATCGGTTGTCATTTCTACGAGCGATGTGGCCTGCCCATTGCCATTTCAACTTGCTAATTCTAAGAGCTATATCGGTCGGTATATCGGTCTGTTGAAGTAGTGCAACATGGCTACGCTGTCCGTCCGTGTCTGTCTGTCTTTCTGTCTGTCTGTCTGTCTGTCTGTCTGTCTGTCTGTCTGTCTGTCTGTCTGTCTGTCTGTCTGTCTGTCTGTCTGTCTGTCTGTCTGTCTGTCTGTCTGTCTATCTATCTGTCTGTCTGTCTGTGTGTGTGAAATTTTCACGGATGATGTATTTCTGTTGCCCCTTTTGTCTAAGTAGACTGCTTTGCTGGAAATTCTGCCGACAAGCAGTAAACTGTAAGTACTACTGTGTTCCGGTTCGAAGAGCATTGTAGCTAGTGAAATTATTGGGTAAATTATCAGCTCGTGATGTCATAGGTTTGCATTAAAAAGACATTCGTTGCTCAATTCGAAACAAGAATTTCAAATATGAGCAAAATCTATCAGCAGGTTATCTATTCTATGTAAATTACAGAAATATAACTAGGTCGGACAATGAGTCCCTGGGGCGCACAGGCACGACTTCTGGTCAGGGAGCTGTCTAGACGATTAGTCGAGCTGACGCGTGACCAAAGGGCTGGCACATACCTCGGCCAACGAATTAGCCTGGCAATTCAACGAGGGAATGTCGCCAGCTTTTTGGGCACGCTACCCGCAGATAGTGACCTAAATTCTGTTTTCTATTTATAACTTTTTATTACTCACTTATTTTGTTTTCTTAGGCTTAGTGTACATAGATTTAAATAATACCTAAATTAATTTAATTATATTATTAAAAAAAAAAAACTAGGTCGGTATAAAAAATATTTAAAAAAATGTTATAATTCTTTAACTTATAAAATTATGTAGATAATTCACAAGATGATTTATAAATATATGTAGGTACCTACTTACATGCTTCAAATTGAAATAATTATAATTATTGTAAGTACAATTTATGTAAATTACATAAAAAGAACTGTTCATAGGACTAGAATAAGAATATACAAGAATAGAGGTAAACATTGCAAATTGTGAAAAAGCAAAAACCAGAAAAAGTACATCACTTTAAAAATGACTCGCTATGATTATTGAATACATTATAAACTACAAACAAACTATTGATTTAATTATCTAAATAAATCTAAATAATCTTAAGTTTTATTCTTAAAGAAATTTTAGTTGTGACATAAAAAATAATCGCAACCAAACATTTTTTTGGGCCGTAACAGTATAACATGAACTAACGCTAATGAATTTTACTTATGATATTTAAATTACATGTCCAACCACAGAATAAATAATAGTACTACGTAAAGAAGACTCACTCCACTAAATCACTTAAATAAATAGTGACTCTTGCTGGAACGCTATAAAGTGTAGTTCAGCTCGCACAGCGCTACAAGCTTTCCTTAAACAGTTGCCTCTCGTTCTATCGCTACAGCGCTGCTCTTCCGAATCGTTACACGTAACGGATGGACCCGTCTAGACGCCCGGTCCCATGTACTTGTAGCTTCATACCTAAAGCGTGGAGTGAGACAGGCCTGGTTCAACCTATTACAGGCAAACACTGCATGTACCCATAATTTATAAAATGCGCATAATACTGCACATAACTTATGGTATTTAATGTAAAGAAAAAAAAACCCGAATCACGAGTGGAGTTTGATCTCACATCCGTACGACCATGTAGCCGAACGTGCTTTATCCAAACTTCCGTGATAAGTGATCTCATATCAAAATTCATCCCTCACACTCAAACTCAAACTCAAACTCAAACTCAAATTCTTTATTGCAAATAGGCTATTTTTAGCACTTTTACAAGTCAAAACTAGATATTGTATTTATAAATAATAAAAATTAAATTATTGTACATATTAAGCAAGCATAATTAAACAAAATCACAGTGCTTAATGTCAAAAATTTCAAAATAAATGTTAAAATTATAACAAGCCTATTACATTACTATGGCGCCGTCACACCTTCCCGAGACACACGTTAGGGCCGGCGCCGCGGCTAATTCTGCTGAGCAGCTAAAACGGTGCAAATATAGTAATCTCGGTAGCGGTTACATATTTGAGCCGTTTGGTGTTGAGACCCTGGGTCCGTGGGGACCGGGAGCTCATCGCGTTTTCCAAAGTCTATCAGAGCGCCTGGTCGATGCGACGCGTGACCAAAATGCTGGCACTTATTTGGCCCAACGCATCAGCATTGCAATTCAACGTGGCAATGCGGCCAGCACGCTACCTACCGGTAGTGGGCTGGAGCACATGGACTGTCTATAGGCCATCGCGGCTATTATACAGTCCATAAGTGTTCTTTGTAGTAGGTAGTGTAGCTAGTTTAGTTTAGTTTAGCTTAGTTTAGTTTTTATTATTGTAGTAGTTAGCTTGAGTAATAAAGGCAATTTGCCCGTTAAAAAAAAAAAATTACATTACGAGTTTGAAGAAAAAAAATTGTCTTTCTCACTACAGGTGCAAGCAATCCGGCACAATGTAGAATAGAAAACTCCAAACCGTAGCTTCGATTACATCTGTAAAAAAGAAGCTACAAGAAACTTTATAACACTTTATAACCAACTGACATATTATGTTAATACTAACCATACGTAACGGACTTTTAACTAGTTGTACCTACCTAATCAATAATCATTATACCTATTTAATGTAAGCTATAAGTTTTTCTCAAATAAAATCATTCGTTCGTTCATTCATTCGTTTAATTCCGCCGCCTTCCGCCTGTGGTGTTGCAAGCGTCGTAGGATACAACGCGGATTAATCTGCCTCTAATCTATTCAAAAACTTCAGGCATGTTGTAAGCCCAATTATAAACAAAAAATACTTTATGACGTCACTTATACATCATGCCATGTCAAAAATGACCATAGAAGAAATAATGTGTAAATAGAAAATAATATAAAAATATATAAACAATATAACATAAAAAACGGCTGGATAAAGTTATCCGACTAATAAGTAAATTATAATCCGGCTAAAACAAAAAATAACTTTTTATTGGAGTTCGATAAGCCAAAAATTGCTTTTTACAATAAGTTTACTGTGTCTTAAGTTATCCAATGAATAACTTTTATCTAATTAATTGAAACCATGCCTGGTACCTATTAGTTAATTGGCCGTCTGCTTCGAAACCGTTCTGAAAAAAATAATAAAACATAATTGACGTTTCTTTTCTCACAACAAAACGTACTAATAGTTATTTTTTTATTATTTGTTATTTTTGATTTTATTGCAAGCCATACGTCGTTAATGTATTAGTTTGTATATTTTTAATTAATTTGGCAGAACTGTTTTTCATCAGACTGGCAACACCAACTGGCGCGCGATTACATCATTGGACGAAAGCGCGTGCGGCATTAGTCTGTTAGTCGTTGGTTTGGTAGTGAAAAGCTACAAGTGTACAATGTACCTAAAATATTGAAGAATTGAAGAATTAAGAATAAAAAGAAGTATAAGAGGAGCTTGGTGATATTTACAATACTTAGATTGCGTACAGTTTTGTCCATATTGACTATGACATAATCTTATACTGAGTTTGAGGTATTTGTTTCATTTTAACTCATAGGGTTGCCAGAGCTATAAGAGCAAGAAGTTACAATACTTTTTGTAATTCGTTTAGAATTTTGAGATTATGGGTCTGACAGGAGAGGGGCAGAATTTTTGACTTCAGGGATAGATTTGTGGGTAGTTAGGAGGTAAAATACTAAACATACCCTGGGAGGTAAAGTAGTTTTTTGAGTTGGTAAACATTATTTTATACGTTGTACCTTTTGAACTTCTTACCTGGGAATTGAATAACGGGAATGCCAAGTCGAAAAATCCTGTATTCATAAGGTGTATCGTAATGTATATACTTATTCTCTGCCTTCTGCCTGTCTAAGGTTTTATCTTTATTTCCTGTAAAAAAATGTTTATTAAGGTGGAACGTTTTACTAGCGCGGCAAATTCAAATTTTCTTGCGTTTTCTTGCCAATAATAGCTTAATAACTCAACGTGATTACATGAGAATGTATCAAAAAATACAATTAAAAGTATCACCTACATATCATTGGTTTAGCGACAAATGGCAATAGACTGAAAAACTACGACGAAATTTGTTTATTGCCATTTGTCGCTAAACCAATGATATCTAGGAGATACTTTTAATCGTAATTTGTTGATACATTCTACTTTTTTATATTAAATTAGTTTTAATGTAATGACGTTGAGTAATTAAGCTATTATTGGCAAAAGAACGGAAGAAAATTTGAATCTGCCGCAGTGAAACGTTCCACCTTAATTCAATCAATCAATCAATTTACGTTGACTGGCTTGTTAGCTCAGTTGGTAGTAGCTCTGCCTTCTGAACTATAGGTTGTGGGTTCGATTCCCACCCGGGACAAACATTTGTGTGATGTTTGTCCTGGATGCCTTTGTGAGGCCTATGTTCAGCAGTGGATGTTGATTATGATGATGATATCTCAAAAATGCTCAATAAATGACGCTACCATTATCAACCCCATAATTAAGTTGGTTGTAAAAGTTGAAGGATTTTGAACTTGAGATCATTTGTCACGAAGCATGTCCTGGCTTTGGAGACGGATGTATGAGGTGTGAGGGGGAAAACCCATCTCATAATAATTTTTATGTCCTTAAAATTAAGCTTTTATTTAACTTTAAAAATTACCTTCTAGTGCTTCCGGTGGCAATGGTGCAGGCGGTCTTTGAGACACGTCTTTAAAGCTTGGTTCAGTATTAGCTGCAAAAATAACGCAGAAATGCTTTACACATTATTGTTATTATTTTATCCATTTAATAAAAAAATAAAAAAAAACTAGGTGTACTGCCTATTTTTATTTTCAACCGGGCATTATTTTGTTTTGTAACACAGATGAATAAAATATTCTTAATAAAAACAATCACAGGGCAGTGCCAGATAAACAGGTCAAAATCCGTTCAAAGAAATATCGAGTGCATTTTGGAGAGTGCGCACTGGAGTTGCATAACCTGATTCCGCGATCACCATTCCACCATCGGACAACCAGATGTACGAAAAAACGTCATTGTTACATGGTTAACATCCCGCATTTGCGAACAAAGTGATTTGCTTCCACATTTATCATGCGAACAGCCAAAGAGTGGAACGCTTTGCTGGCATCTGTATTCCAAGATTGTAGGCCTCGGGAAATCCCGAGGCCTAATCTTGGAGTTTTTGACTGATTTTGCCGGTTATTATTTAATATCTAGTTTTAACTATTATTTGCCAAAATTATGAAGTCATCACAACATCCGAATGGTTGTTGGGAATACACGTTTTTTTTTGTAAAAATATATTCACTAGAGACTCAGTAAAATTGGAACATTCAAATTTCTTTACGGAGGTTTGCGATTTTTTTCAATACAGCTAGCTATGTTTATTAATCTTGTATTTGCGGTCATCACAAATGACTTATGAAATGAATTACATGACATATTAAATTCAAAACTGCACTAATTACGCCGTGTAACATGCCAAAAAACACCTTGTTTGCCCTAACCAAAGAAGTCCTGAGAAGCCTGCTCAAAGAAGTCTCGGGGTCAATTTGATAGGTATTTTTAATAGACCATCTTTTTCGTAGGTTTTCAATAATTTTCTCGTACGCTGTTTCTTACCAAGAGAAAGTCCTTCGGGATCTTCATACACATGGTCAGGTATAGTCTCATACAGAGGTTCACTTATATCAGAAGCGATTGTTTCACTGCGCCGGATTCGACTTAGTACCATCATGTCATTTGAGTCTTTTTTGTTCCGAGCTAAAAACACATAAATTACATTACACTTCTTTTGGTGTAGCAAATATCACCCACAGTCGAAATTTTATTCGTAATTTGAAAATTTCCACAGTAAGTAATATGCATATTTAACCGTAGTTTATATGCATATTACTTACTGTGGAAATTTTCAAACAAACTTTTATCGATTTGACACTGTCAAATCGATAAAAGTTTTTCCAGTTCTAATATACGTATTAAAACTGTCAAATTGACAGTTTCAATTTTGTTTCTTAAGACAGCAGCCAGGACCGACGGATTAACGTGCCTTCCAAAGCAAGGTAGCACTCAGTTATAGGTAAATAACACTATTCGTGCCGATCACACATCCTATCGATGACCACAGCGGACGTTAACTTTACTGGGGTCTAGCAAAGATCCCTTTCCATTAGCGTTAACGCCAAACGATAAATCAAAATGTATGGGAATGACATTAGCTATGTCATTGCCTGCGGAAAAGGAAATTATCATTTGGCGTTAACGCTAAAGGAAAGGGATCTTTGCTAGACCCCCCGATTGATTAAGAACGGATAGTCCAAGTCCAACCATCAAGTACACGGGGGTCCCTACTACCGGGCCATTCCATTAGGTGTAACGCGTCAGAAAAGTAGCTTTAGCATTGACTATAAATCCAGTTGACCAATGATACAACTTCCCCTAATAAGAAAATTAGTGGTGTATTTCAACCACTAATTTATAATAAATAAATAAATCATGGGAACTCGTTGATGTCTTTTGTTCCATCCTGATCTGTTCATTGTAATTTCGTATGACTTTGTCTCGTTTTATTACCTCGCCCTCTGCCTGCGCAGGTGAGTCGTGTTTGTACAAAAAATTATGTTCACGAGCTATCAACGGGTTTTATAATCTTTGAGCTATAGCGGCAGACAGAGAGAGAGACGCATGATATATTTAGGGTAGCTCTACGCATTAAACATTAAACATTAAGGCATTGTAGCAAAAGTGAAGTTTCCGTATTAACTATTATTTTTCTATTAACTTTTCCATGATTATCATTATGTTTTTATAATATTATTATGCAACATCATCCAGTAACTATAAAGTATACAATAACGTGGTTTGTACCTATTGTATATTTTAAAGAATTGTCAGGACAAAGGTAAAAATACATCTTACCTTTTCTACCTCTGATTATCAACACCATGGCTATAACCAAACCAACGATGCAGGATAGCAGGAACATCGTGAAAATGGTTATTAAGACTATCTTTCCAACTGAAGACAAAAATATTCAAGATAATTAAACTATATACAAATAACACAATGTTTCATGATCTTATTTAAAGTATACCTAGTGGTAATTTATTGATACATATACTAAACTAAACTATAGAACTATAAATTAAACTATACCTAAAAACTTTTGCTAACTAACCTTTGCTTTGCTTTTGAAATATATAGAAACTTGGCAAAACTTTTGGTGGAGGCGACCAGTGACCAGAAGGCTGGCTCTTATTTTGCACAAAAAATCAGCATTGCCATACAGCGTGGTAATGCAGCCAGCCTTCTGGGAACATTCCCCTCCACCAAGGGTCTTTTTGATAATTTATGAGTGTAAGATTATTTATATAAATTTTAATAAATTTCACTTGTATTTTAGTTTTAAAGTTTTTAGGTATAGTTTAGTTTTTAGTTCTATAGTTTTGTTTAGTATATGTATCAATAAATTACCACTAGGTATACTACAAATAACTATGTCTAAATGTTTTGATAATTTAAATTTTTTACCAGCGGCCTTGGGTTACATTATTGGAATTTTAGTCATCATCATCATTAACAGCCTGAAGACGTCCACTGCTGAACATAGGCCTCCCCCAGAGCACGCCACCTTGAGCGGCTGCTCGCCTCCTGCATCCATCGGCTCCCCGCGGCTTTCACCAGGTCGTCGGTCCACCGAGTGGGGGGCCGGCCCACGCTGCGTCTTCCGGTTCGTGGTCGCCACTCGAGAACCTTTCTTCCCCATCGGTTGTCAGTTCTACGAGCGATGTGGCCTGCCCATTGCCACTTCAACTTACTAACTCTAAGAGCTATATCGGTCACTTTAGTTCTCCTGCGGATCTCCTCGTTCCGGAGCTTATCTCGCAGGGAAACACCGAGCATAGCTCGCTCCATAGCTCGCTGTGCGACTTTGAGCTTACTAATGAGGCCAACAGTAAGAGACCATGTCTCAGTTCCATAAGTCATCACTGGCAACACACACTGATTGAAAACTTTCGTTTTCAGGCTCTGCGGTATTTTGGACGAAAAGATAGGACGAAGCTTCCCGAACGCTGCCCAGCCGAGTTGGATTCTTCGCGCCACCTCTTTGTCGAAGTTGGACCTACCTAATTGGACAATCTGTCCTAGGTAGACATACTTGTCGACAACTTCGAGAGTATCGTTCCCAACAATTACCGGTATAGGTGGAACATGAGCATTAGACATGATCTTTGTCTTGTCCATATTCATCTTAAGACCAACCTGCTGGGAGACTCTACTGAGGTCGTTGAGCATGGTGCTAAGGTCCTCGAGCGATTCCGCCATTATGACTATATCATCGGCAAAACGAAGGTTAGTGATGTACTCGCCATTTATGTTGATGCCAGATCTTTTCCACTCCAAGAGCTTGAAAACATCCTCCAATGCGTTTGTGAACAGTTTCGGAGAAATAACGTCTCCCTGTCTCACGCCTCTTTGCAATGGAATTTGTTCCGTACTCTGGTCCTGTAGTCGGACTGACATAGTGGCCTTACTGTACAAACACTTCAAAACTTCGATATACCTATAGTCAATTTGGCATCGCTGCAAGGACTGCAGCACCGCCCAAGTCTCGATTGAATCGAAGGCTTTCTCATAGTCCACAAACGCTAGGCATAACGGCCGATTATACTCTTCGGTCTTCTGTATAATCTGGCGCAGCGTATGGATGTGGTCTATGGTGCTAAAGCCTTTTCGGAAACCGGCTTGTTCGGGAGGCTGGAATTCATCAAACCTGCGTGCGAGACGATTCGTAATGACTCTCGAAAACAGCTTATACACATGACTCAAGAGCGAGATGGGCCTATAGTTCTTCAATAAGGTGTTATCGCCTTTTTTGAAGAAGAGCACCACCACGCTCTTGTGCCATGCCTCTGGCGTTGTACCTTCAAGGATGACAGAATTAAATAACTTCTGGAGGACTAAAAGTACCGGTCTACCACCCGCTCTCAGAAGTTCAGTCGTAATTCCATCTTCACCTGGTGCCTTGTTGTTTTTAAGCTGTTTGAGGGCCATTCTAATCTCGTACAGGCTGACGTCCGGGATATCTTCGGTATAGTGTCGGACTAACTTGGCTCTGATGTCCTGAGCTGTGTTAGTAGCGGGCTTACGTGTCGAGGTGTATAACTGTCCATAGAAGTTCTCGATCTCTCTCAGAATCTCAGGCTTGGATGAAATGATGCTACCATTTTCGGTCTTCAGTTTTGTCATTTGGTGTTGCCCAATAGACGAATCCTTTGCGAACACTTTAGAGCCTTGGTTCCGCTCAATTGCGGCCTCAATACGTGAAGTACTAAGAGCACGCAAGTCGTGTCGCAAGGAACTCCAGATTCATCTATTGAGTTCACCGTAGGCTGACATATCAACTGAAGACTGCAGCTTCATTTCGCTCCGGTCGGCCATTAGCTCAAGAGTTTTTTCTGAGAGCTTTTGAGTCTTCTTTCGGCGTTGGGTCTTAAAGAATTTCGATCCAACAGCTTGGACAGTTTCCACCAACCCGTCGTTTAGCTCGTCTACTGTGTTACAGTCGGCTAGGCACTGGAAGCGATTTTGGAGTTCCAGCTGAAAGCCTTCGGGGTTTTGGATTTGGACAGGATTTGGACGGAGCGTAGACTTCACCAGACGTGACCTTTCGAGCTTAACATTGATATTCAATGTGCCTCTAACAATACGGTGATCGCTACCGGTTTTCACCTTGCTGATCACAGAGACATCATCGAATATGTGCTTCTTGGTCGTCATGATGAAGTCTATCTCATTTTTAGTGGAACCGTCGGGACTTATCCACGTCCACTTCCTGGATGGCCGCTTCTCGTAGAAGGAGTTCATCATAAAGAGTTCCTCCTTCTCCATGAAGTCAGCCAGCCTCTGTCCTCGAGGGTTCCGCTGCCCGTATCCAAATGGCCCCACTCTCAGCTCATCGCTATTCCTTGTGCCCAACTTCGCATTGAAGTCTCCCATCACAACGGTGAAGTATGTTTCGGAAGTATGCATGGCTTCGGATATGTCCTCATACATAGCTTCTACTTCATCGTCTGAGTGTGCCGACGTCGGCGCGTATACCTGTATAACCTTCAACGAATACCGTTTGGTTATTCGGAGTACCAGGTACGCTACCCTGGCCGACACACTGTCGACTTTGACCACGTTGTTGACGAGAGACTTGCGGACGAGAAACCCGACACCTCCTTGGGAGAGTTGGTCTCCCTCCCGGTAGAAGAATAAGTTACCGGAATTTAGGATTATCGTGTCCTGTCCCTGTCTTCGGACTTCAGACAATCCCATTACATCCCAGCGTAACTTACCCATCTCCGCCTCTAGCTCGACCATCCTTTCGTCAGCCTTCAGTGTGCGCACGTTATGTGTTGCCAGGGCCAGGGGTCGTCGTTGGGGTTGGTAGCCGGGCGTCTGCCGGGGATTCTTCGCACCCCTTGCCCTGCCGTTACCGTGGCCGCTACCGTAGCCACGGGATAGCAGAGCTGCCGGGGACTGGGGGCCGTTTTTATTTGTGCTTGTCATTAGGGGGGGGGGGGGGTTTGCCATAATCACCACGCTTGGCAGGCGGCTTGGTGATCGCAGTAGGTGAAGATTGATTGCCACCAAGACCGAGGGGAACGCTGCGACCCATTCCCTGGATATTCCCTTAGCCGCCTTCTACGGCACCCACGGGAAGAGATGGGGTGGTCCTATTCGTAACCGGGACCACACGGCATGTAAGGATCCTTAATTTAATTGAAAATATAATATATAATCCATATGTACAAGGACTTTAATCAGTTGTAATCAATTTACGTGATCGCGTTAAAACATTTTTTTTTGTTTGCTTACCACTTTTATCTGGAGCGACTGATATAAACTCCTCGTTATTTTGATTGTTTAAGAAAACTTCAAGTTCTGTGGTACCTTTGAACAGAGTAATTACGCAATAAATTATTAAAAATTTAATAATAAATAAAGAATGAAATTTGAAATGCATCCTAAAAACCTAATGTTAAAACATTGTCTGTAAAACAAACATTTCCTGTATGGAGTCTATATTTAAAATACCTACCTAGTTGTTTGCTGAGTATAAAATGACCTCCACTCTCTCTCAGAGAGAAGGCCTCTGATCCAGTAGTGGAAATGTAGGTATTTGGATGTTGACATCATGACGTGATAATAATTATGGAAATTGTACACAGCGCCATCAAAAACCCAAACTAACCAAAGTTTAACTATGGGAGCCAGCTAAGCAATCACGTAACTTAATTGAAACTGGTAGAAACTAAAATGTGTCTGGGTTTGGCAGTTTCAATATCTAGTTTATGTGCAATAAGTTACGAAGGAAACTTATATATAAAGAATAAAATTTTAGTTGTTTACCAACAAAATTACGTGATCACTTCTTGGCTTTGCTTGAAAATATCAACATAAGTATGACATTAAATTTTTTCATTAATTTTATGACTAGAGGCAGCTTATAAAATACTCCATATTTTGATCCCTTTTAATAGCTTTTTAGTATACCCCTACGCCATAAAAGGAGACACACTAATTTTAAGCCCTAAGTCCAGTGGTTTGAGCTGTATGCAGGTACATCATTAGTCAAGTCAGTCAATTGGACAAAACCTTTATTATTATACTAGCTGACGTACCCCGGCTTTGCGTGGGGTACCTATTTAATCCATTTAAAGACGCACATGAACCGACACGAATACACTAAAATCACCATCCCCCACAGAGCGTCACTTTGAGCTGCTCACCTCCTGCGTCCATCGGCTTCCCACGGTTTTCTTCAGATCGTCGGTCAACCTAGAGGGGGGAAATTTTGCACTGACTTTACTTGCTTGGACAATGAAGATGGTGGTATAAGATACATTTTTTCTTACCATTTACTTTATCATTGTTATTAGGCACATTTTCAATCCTTGTAACCTTTTCCATGATCGGTTCTCGAGCCAAGTACAATCCGGTCACATATGTAATTGTACTGTTCCTTGGCGTATATCGGAATGAAATTTCGGTCCGCGAATAATTTGGAAGTAAATAAAAACGAACACCAGTGTTGCTGAGCTTCTCGATAAGTTCATCTCCTGAAACAATCTCATTTTATTTTTTAATTAAGTTTGTACGTATATTATACTCTTACTGACTTAGAGGTAGGAGAAGTATGCTTAGTTTTCTTGCGAGATAAAATCCGAAATAAGGAGTTCTGCAAGAAAACTAGTCCCCGATACCTATAGCTCTTAGAATTAGCTAAATAATTTAAAGTGGCAGTGGGCAGGGTACATCGCTCGTAGAACCGATGTGGTATAAAGGTTCTCGAGTCCAGACAAACAAGCAAGCATATACCAGCGTAGGCCGCGTCATCACTTACTATCAGGTGAGACAGTGGTAAAATGCTATGCCTATAAATTATATTTATTGACATGCGAAATATGAACAAGTTGGCAAAAATATCAAAACAACCTGCGCACCGTGAGAAATCTTGTCGTCGCTGTTAGAGTGAGACACACTAGGCGCTACTATAGTCTTGTCACGGCTTCTGAGGATAAATAGTGTCGAGAATTTTTTTCACAGTGCGCATGCTAGGCTAGCTGGTAGGCAATCACATAAAAATCTGATTGCAATTGAAACTAAAATTTGTATGGGTTTGACAGTTTCAATACGCACTTCATGTCATCATGTCAGTTATGAATTAAATTTCGCCTGTCATCCTCCAAGTGCTATGATAAATATTGAAAACGATGATTAATATGACTTACGTCTATAGCTGTACCTATAATGAGGGATATCCTTTTTAAAAATAACAAAACCACCCTCTGGATATTTGTAGCCTATTGTTGTGAATGTTTCGTTGTGTTTGTATTTCATTAGAGTCTTTGCCAATGACATGTGTGGTAAGCGGGTCTCTGAAACATGAAAAAAAAAATGTTAGTCTGATCACTTAGGCAAAACCTGTAGGATGATCACGGAACTTTGATTGCAATGCAACAAGAAAAATTTCATTCTGATTTTGTAAATTTTACAGTAACTATGCACATAAACTGCGTATTGAAACTGTAAAATTTTTGTTTTTATCGGTAGCAATCAAGTTACATGATCGCCTAGCTGATCACTTGGGCAAATGGAATAGATAATTATATTAGACTAAAAAGTGAGCTGCTAGGCGATCGTTTAACTTGATTGCAAACGATAATAAAAACACATAATTGTATGGATTTGACAGTTTCTATACGCAGTTTATGTGCGTAGTTGCTGTTGAAAATTTCGAATTCGGAATGAAATTTCTTCTATTGCATTGCAATCACAATTGCATAATCACCCCGCAAGCGAAACAGTGGGCAAATGACTTTGAGTTTGGGTTTATAATAAGTTCCATCATTATTTGAAAAACTTATGTACTCACCATATTCAAAAGTATCGTATAGAAAAGTAACTGAGACATTTGCATAATTGGAGCCACCATCCGAAACATTGCAGAGTAATTTCATATCCTTTTGTTTTGAAAGTTTGAACGACATGTTGAGCTGGTAAATAGCGGATAAAGTGAAATAATCTAAAAAAATATTAAAATGCATTATGATATAAGACGTGTACGTTGATCATTACACTCGAGAGGTTATCTTATGCACAAGCCACCGACGAGCATGATAAAGGCACCAAGAGTGTAATGATCAAAGCACAAGTGTTTTATCAGACGGCTTTCATCACACTTGTGAGGAAAAAAGAGACTTGTACCTATTCAGTAGTAAATGATTTCTTTCATCACGCTCCTACCTTGCGCTACACAAGGGCGCGAACCACAGATATGAGAAAAGTTTATTAGTGGCGTGAATAGAATTGACATACAGCCGATATTAAAAATATAAAGCAAAAATGTCATCATCATCAACAGCCTGAAGATGAAAAAAAAAACTGCTAAAAATAGGCTACCGCCACAGAGCACCACTGAAACTGATGAAACTGAACATTAAACCAAAGAAACAATAGAATCTGAGATAGGCTATAAATAATAATAATATACCTACTCTTCAATTAAATGCTTCTAGCAATATGTTTTACAAAAATGTTTGCGTATATTTAGATACTTTGTAACACCTATTCCTTACCAGTTATTTTGGAAACGTGATCTGCAATACATTCTATGTGAGCGTTGTACGTGGCAAACACCACGACATCTCCTTCTTCACCTTCATAATATTCATAAATAAAATGGTAGCTTGATGTATTACGGTCAATCTCTGGCTTCAACACTAGACCATTTACTCTTACACTTATGGAATCTGCAACATTTATTGACAAAATAACTTAAACTAACTACTAATAATAAACTAGACCTTAAAACTAAACTGTACCTAAAAACTTTAAAACGAAAATATAAAACTAAAAATAACAATCTAGAGAAATCTTGAACTATCTATAGACTGGCAAAGGTCTATAGAAAGTTCAAGTGATCTGTAGAATCTGGCAACATGCCCATAATGCTGGCAGCGTTGCCCCGCTGTATAGCAAGGCTGAACTTTTGACCAAAGTAGATGCCAGCATTTTGGTCACGTGCCGATTCAACCAAACGCCCCGCTAAATCATTATAAATTTCGAAGGCAACATTAAATAAAAAGTCGCCAGTTAAGGGTAATAAGTATGTTCTGTAGTTGCTGTCCATTGTCTGGCATGTTCCTATCCATGGTGCGGGGGTACCAAGGAAAACTACGATGCGTAGTAACAAATAAATAATTAGGTATATTTTGAGACGGTATACAAATCAAATCAAATCAAATCATTTATTTTGTGATACACAGGTCATAAAACAGATGTTACAACAAAAGTATATAGTTCATACTGCGATCAGCCGCAACGGCATACAAAATTACAAATAAGCCGAAGCTTTTAATATAAAAGCGTCACTTATAGCATTATGAAATAATTAAATTAATCAAATTACATCACAGATAAAAGTCAATAATTAATAAATAGGTCCATGTCGTTATAGTCAATTACTTAGCAAAAAATTCATTAAGGGAATAAAATGTATGGTCGAATAAATATTGAAATAATGTATGCTTGAAAACATGAAGGTCACTGCACCCTTTTATATGGCTTAGAATTTTGTCATAGATTCTTGGCCCCATTGTAAATACACTTTTCTCGTATAAAGCAGTTTTATGGTTTACTTTATTGACACAACACAAGAAAGTCCGATTTCGGGATTTGAATACTATTTATATATATAATACATAATCTAGCCTTGTGGTCCCAGTTATGAATAGAACCACCCCATTTATTCCTGTCGGTTCTGTTAGAGCCGGCTAAGGAATACACAGGGAATGTGCAGCAGTATTCTTCTCAGTCTTCACGGCAAACTCCACTGCTGAATATAGGGCACCCATAAAATGACAATGGATGTTTATCATAGAGAGGGTTCACCATTAATCACCACGCTTCGTAGGCGGCTAGGTGATCGCAGAAGATTTTAATGTACCTATACGAGAATGCAGCTGCCTATTCTCTGGATATTTCCTTAGCCGGCTCGTACAGCACCCATGGGAAGAGATGGGCTGGTCTTATTCTCTCATCATCAGTCTGTGTTACTCCATTGCTGGACATTGGCCTCTCCCGAAGTAGGCCACAAAATTATGCCCAGCCTTTGGCTCTTCTCATCTAGTTACTGGCACCCACTTCGCACAATCAAGTCGTCATTCTACATACCTATAACTATTGTATACATACCTTCAAATGTGTAATTCCTTTTAAAGGGCAATAGGTTGACATTTATAGGCTGGTCGTAATTAAACGTACTTAAGTCACAGGTGATTTTTTTGTCGAACCCATCATTTTCCACCTTTACGTAAATCACTTTTATCTTCGTTTTTTCTTTTGCATTTACAGTTACAGATGGTTTACATTTGCCTTAAAAAAATTTATTAAAAAATACATTGTTAGTACCCACCAACAATTTACACCTTTTTTTGAGGGGGGGGGGGGGGGGGGGGGGGGGGTGGATCCGCCATCGGGATGGGACGAGATAGAGTCGCGCTAGCATTCACTATCTCGCCCCAGCGGTGGGCCCTTTCGGGCTTGGGTGGGTAACCTTACACCTCGGTTACTCACCAGGCGAGTGGGGCCGTGTGAGCCCGGCGGAGAGTCCCCCGACTCTACGGAGGATGGAGATGGCGTGCGAAACGCCTCCTCCTTCCCCCAGTCTGTCTGCGCCGAAGGGGGTCAGAGTTGGGATCATCAACACTTTACAAGCCTATTCTACCGCCAACAAGCCCCAGAAGAGCACCAATATTGTTAGCAACGATGAAATAGCACTGTCCTATTTTAATTTTAATTTCAATTTCAATGGTATATATACATTCCACAATGTCGTTTGATTACAGTTGATCGTTTTCCTAAAATTAAATATAGTTTATCATGGATACTGTGAATCACGCAAAATTAGAAAAGAGGAGGGGGGATAGATAATTATAATTATTTTTTTGCTGTCCATTTATTACACATCTAAATATTTACTCCTTGAAATTATTATTTTGTCCCTATTGTCTGACAGTTACTGAGTAATATATTATTAATAGCTAATTTTTTTTTATTAAAAGGTTGCCCTCGGTCTTTAACCACATAATACCACATAATACCACGTAAGAACATGAGTTGGTGTATGTGACTCAACCTTTTGAGAATTCCGTGTACAATGCCTAGTTTGCACGAGCTTAGTATTTGTCATAAAGCGTGTATTATAAGCACAAAAAGCAAAGCACTTTTTTTGTAAGTCCAAGAGCGAGGTGACGTGTAAAAATGGTAATTATGAAAAAATAGTAAAAATAGAAAATAAAACGGAAAACAGAGATAACTGAATAAAAAATAACTACGTATTTACGTACGTAAGTTACGTATATTACGTACGTTTTTCGAAAATAAAATGATCTATATTGACCTCCGAAAAATACTTTATCAACGTATTGCTCCAAATTTTCAGATTCAACACATTTTTTTTACAAATTAAATACAGACTGGTGTTCTAAAGAAATAATCAGTAATTTATCTATACTTATAATAAAACTAATACAGGGCCAATTCTGTACATACATCGAAGATATCTTAATTTTTTTTTTAAAGGGCTTCCCTATTATCGGTGCTGAAGCCAAATTTTTTTTTATTTTTATTTTTGTCTGTCTGTCTTTATCTTGGCTAAGCATCACGCCGAAACTACAGAATGGATTCAAATGAAACTTGTACGCAGCTACGGCAGGATACTAATATTTAATTAGCAATAGAATGACAAGTAGGTGTACTAAGCTCTAAAAATGCGTAAATAAAAATTGACATTACAATGAAAACGCAGGAAATGTTTTATGACGTGATGGTTAATTGGTCAAACGTTTTCTCGAGAGAAGGGATAATTATGATTAAAATTTATAAAGCTCATGCAGTAGAAAAAAACCAATATAAGTATTATGTACATACGATTTGTAAAAACTTTGCAAACATTTTCTCCATAGTACTTCAACATTGCCGTAGTTGATGTTTTATTAGGTAGGCATGTTACCTTCAACATTTCACCAGGAATGTACCAGTATGTATAGTTACCGGCACTGGTCATCTTTACCCCACTTATTTCCAATACTCCAAGGCTAAAGGGTAAACTAGAGCTGGAATTTAGCGGCGGTGGCGGGAGTGTGGTTGAATTTATCTCTGTAATATGCAAAATTGTTTCTATTGTTATTTACAAAAACTTGACGGTTTTCACTCTTATAATAAAAACCGACCAAATGCAAGTCGGACTCGTGCACCGATTGATTCATATTGAAAGTTAAACTCGCACTTGGCTGGTTTTTAATTGCAGTTTTATTTACCAGCACTCGTCATCGTTACCCCATTTATTTCTAACTAGCAGCGCCCCGTGGTTCCACCCGCGTTCCTACAGGAACGGTTCCCGTTTTTGGGATAAAAAGCAGCCTATATTTTAATCCAGGGTATAAGATACCTCCATAACAAATTTCATCCAAATCCGTCCAGCTGTTAGAGCGTGAAAGAGTAACAAACATACACACATACACACATACGCACAAACTTTCGCCTTTATAATATTAGTGTGATGTGATGTGATACTCCACGAGTAACGGGTAAACTAGAAGTGGAATTTAGCAATGGAGGCGGGAGCGTGGTTGAATTTGCATCTGGAATATACAACATTGCTTCAATTGCCTGACCGGACTGGCCTGATAGCTCAGTTGGTAGTAGCTCTGCCTTCTGAACTATAGGTTGTGGGTTCGATTCCCACCTGGGACAAACATTTGTGTGATGAACATTAATGTTTGTTCTGTGTCTGGGTGTTATATTGTATTCTATGTATGTATTTACAAACAAAAAGTATCTAAGTATTGTATCAGTTATCTGGTTTCCATAGTACAAGCTATGCTTAGTTTGGGGCTAGATGGCGCTGTGTGAAATGTCCACACATATTTATTTATTTATTTATTTTAATTATTAATAAAAAAATGAAAAGATTTTCTCACTAATAAAAGAAAACCGGCCAAGTACGAGCCAGAATCGTGCACTGAGGATTCCATTCTGATGTGCATATGATATATTTGTGATAAGATCAAATGAAATAGATTTCTGAATAGTGTAATGGTTGAAAACAGTAATTATCACCAGTTCAACTCGCACTTGACCGGTTTTTGATAGTAGTTATAATTACCAGCACTGGCCATCTTTTCCCCATTTGTTACTAATACTCCACGGGTAACGGGTAAATTAAAGGTGGAATTTATCGGTGGAGGCGGGATTGTGGTGGAATTTGCATCTGCAATGGGTAAATATATGCTTGTATTATTAAAATTGAAAGGCTTTTCTCGCTAATAATATAAAAAAGCTATGTTTGTAGTTTCCTTGCAAGATAAGATCCAAAATGAAGAGATCCGCAAGAGAACTAAAGTCAACGATATAGCTTTTAGAATTAGCAAGTTGAAGTGGTAGTAGGCAGGCCACATTGCTCGTAGAACTGGAAACCAATGGGGAAGGTTATAATTACCGGCACTGGTCATCTTTTCCTTATTTATTTGCATACTTCACGGGTACCGGGACTGGGTAAATTATATGTAATATTTAGCGGTGGAGGCGAGAGTTTGTTTCGGAATGGAAAGAAAACATTGCTTATATAATTAATAAAAAAATGAAAAAATCCCATTTATAACAAAAATCCGGCTAAGTGCGAGTCGGAACCGTGCACCGAGGGCTCCATTCACATCTACATAATTATTATAAATATATTTTTGATAAGACCAAAGTATAAATTAGCTCCCGAAATGGTACAATTGCTTAAAACATTTATCGCAAGCTCAACTCACACTTGGCCGGTTTTTGATTATTGTACGTAGTCATAGTTACCAGCACTGGTCACATTTTCCCCACTTATTTTCCATACTTCAACGGTATAGGGTAAACTAGAGGTGAAATTTAGCGGTGGTGGCGGGAGTGTGGTTGAATTTGCGTCTGTAACATGCAACATTGCTTTTGTTATTCAAAAAAATTTGAAAGATTTTCCCACTAACAGTAAAAAAAATTGACAACTGATAGGGAAGAAAGGTTCTCGAGTGGTGACCACAAACCGGATGGCGCAGTGTAGGTCAGCCTCCACTAGGTGGACCTGGAGACAACCACGAAGAACCATTGGATGCAGGAGGCAACTAGCCGGTCAAAGAGATGCTCTATAGGTAGAGGTCTATGTTCAGTTCAGCAGTGGACGTCTTCCGGCTGATGCGGAATAAAAATAAAAGAAATAATAACTGTAATGATTTAAAAAAAAAATATTTAAATAGTAACATAATAATTACCTGCAGTAAGAACGGGTTCCGTTCGGTTACCGACTCCGGAAGCATTGCACAAACTCTGATATCCTGTAAACATACCTAATAATTAATATTGAGGTGGAACGTTTCACTAGCGCGGAAAATTCAAATTTTCTTGCATTCTTTGGCCAATAATAGCTTAATTACTAAACGTGATTACATTAAAACTGATTTAACGTCAAGGAATAGAATGTATGAATAAATTACGATTAAAATATCTTCTAGATAGACAAATGGCAATAGACTGAAAAACTAAGACGAAATTTGTTTATTGCCATTTGTCGCTAAACCAATGATATCTACGAGAAATAGTTTTAATCGTAATTTGTTGATACACTCTATTAATTTCCGCAAAATTAGTCTTCATGAAATCACGTTGAGTAATTAAGCTATTATTGGCAAATAAACGCAAGAAAATTTGAATTTGCCGCGCTAGTGAATTTGCCACCTTAAGGTGGAACGTTTCGCTAGCACTAGCAGCATTTACTACCCATTTTTTCTATTTTTGAAACTGACCAGTTCCATTCTGCTTTGCCGCGCTAGTGTATCGTTCCACCTTAATACTGGGTGGCGCAAAAGTAAAGACCCTATTTGGTTCAGCTATAACATTTTTTCTAAATTAGAAAACTAGATTTAGGTTTTTTTAAATGTATATTTATGCCATTAAATTTCGTACCATTAGGATTTAAAGATGATGTCTTTTAAATGGTGACCTCCAGAGTTGATACACATTTGAGCCCTATTTATGACATTTTGCATAACTTGCCGTAACACTTCCTGCGATATGTTCGTTATTTCTTGACGAATGTTTTCTTTTAGAGCTGCGAGAGTCTGTGGCTTGTTCACATACACCCGAGATTTCAAAAAACCCCAAAGAAAGAAGTCTGGACTGGTCAGATCGGGTGATCTTGCAGGCCAAGGCAAATCGCCAAAACGAGAGATAACTCGGCTTGGAAAAGCGTCCCTCACTAAGTCCATAGTGTCGCGCGCTGTGTGTGCCGTAGCGCCGTCTTGTTGAAACCAGATGTGCTCCAGCCCCAATTCGTCCAAACTGGGTATCAAAAACTCACGTAACATGGTTCTGTAGCGTTCTCCAGTGACAGTTATCGCATTGCCTCCAGCGTCTTCGAAAAAATAGGGTCCGATCACTCTGTCAACACAGATGCCACACCATACAGTAACTTTTAGTGGGTGTAGAGGTGTTTCTTGAATAATGCGCGGATTATCAGTGCCCCAGAACCGAGTATTCTGCTTATTGACATGCCCTGAGAGATGGAAATGCGCTTCGTCACTCATAACCAATTTTGAAGGAAAATCATCTTGCAAAATGTCATAAATAGGGCTCAAATGTGTATCAACTCTGGAGGTCACCATTTAAAAGACATCATCTTTAAATCCTAATGGTACGAAATTTAATGGCACAAATATACATTTAAAAAAACCTAAATCTAGTTTTCTAATTTAGAAAAAATGTTATAGCTGAACCAAATAGGGTCTTTACTTTTGCGCCACCCAGTACAACTAGTAAGGTGGAAAGTATCACTAGCGCGGCAAATTCAAATTTTCTTGCATTCTTTTGCCAATAATAGCTTAATTACTAAACGACTTTTCTTGCAAAGTACGTCTAGGTAGGGACCACCGCTTTGCCAGTTATTCTGCCACCAAGCAGTAGTGTGCAAGCACTACTGTGTTCCAGTTTGAAGGGCATTGTAGCTAGTGAAATTACTGGGCAAATGAGACTTTATGACCTGATTTCACAGTCTAGAAATCTTTTTTAGACTGTGTGATGTGTCAGGATGACGTGCGCAGTGCGCAGTGTCACGCGAAACTTTAATTTTGATTTCCGAGTGACACTGCAATCTGTAATGGGTGGCTGTGACGCTTAACACCAGGCGAATGACTAGCTCATCGCGTCATTCGTTTATATAAAAAAACTCAGCTCCAGTAACGTACTTTAAACCCTCCCCTCTCTCTCTGGATAAATAAAAACACTGTTGCCTTTAAATAAGCAGGCAGTGGTTTGTTTAGATAAACAACCTGCTATTTAGACTGGCTGCGCTGACTTCTAGACAGTCCAAATGCCTGCTACCACTAAGTAGCGTATCCAACATGGTGGTAGCATTGTCCCGTTGAGTTGCAATCCTGATTTCGAAATAAATGTCAGCATTTTAGTAACGCGTCGCACCGAAATCGCTCTGATAAAGTTCCGAAAATACGATAAGCTCCCGGTTCCCATAGACCAAGTAAAAAATAACACTTACCGCTACCATATAATTTGATCAAAAACATCATTAAAACAATTATAAGCCTCATTTTGGATCACACACATTACATGCACATTACTTGTACGTGCATTACGGGGTTCACTTTCCGCAAAACTTAATAATATAAGGAAATAAACCATAATTATTATTGTTTTATTGTCCTCTAGAGTCTAGTCTTTGACAAAACAGAAATAACAGTTTAATAAATAACATAGTTTTCCTGTTGCCTTCCCGTTTTGAACATAATATAATCTTCTTTTTGCGTGTCAATGGTACAATGTCGTACACCTTAAAGATATATAGAGTAGAATGTTGCCACCTTTACTCCGCCGTCGCTTCTCCAGGTGGTAGGACAACAGGACCACACCAGGTCCAGGTGCGGATACAGCATGGGGGGGGGGGCTCTTTGAGCAGGCGGTCCAGTACCAAGCACAAATTGGTCTTGTATACTTATGTGATTTTACTTATGTGGTTTTGCTTTTTTAATGTTATTTTGTGTTTTTTTTCTTTTTATTTTGTGTTTTTTTTCTTTTTCTTTTGTTTTTTTTAATTTTTTTTTTAATCTAACGCGCTGGAGTAAATTGCCAATTCCCCAAGATATTTTAATTGCGCCCCTCCTTAAGAAACTGTTTCCGCGCCTAGTGACAATTATTCTAAACACCGGTCTGACCGGAAGTTGAAATGGCAATGGGCAGGCCACATCGCTCGTAGAACTGACAACCGATAGGAAAGAAAGGTTTCACGAACTGGAAGACGCAGCGTAAGCTGGCCCTCACTGGGTGAACCAACAATAATATGGGGTCTTTGTCCAGCAGTGCAGATGATGATGATGATAATGATGATGTTGGTACTAAAAAAAACACTTCAAATCAAATCGTTGCAAAAAACTTTGTGCTCGCGAGGTCTACTTTTTGCAGAACTATTAGTAATTATTATGATTGGCAGCATTGCCTCGCTATACAGTGTAGGAGCTAAGAAGTGGAACTCATTACCGCAGCGTCTGTGATTCCGAATGGCGATAAACCACCAGGCGTTCGGCCAAGCGTCACCTTATGGTTGAAATACCTCCAATACGTACTAACCGTTTTGACTACTTTTAAAAACGGCAAAAGTATAGAATGCCCTGCCCAGGAGGTCTAGCAAAGCTGCCTTTCCATTAGCGTTAACGCCAAACGCTAACTCAAAATGTATGGGAATGTTATTGCCTGCGGAAAACTTTTCCGCAGCTAATGTCATAGCTAATGTCATTCTCATACATTTTGGAGTTAGCGTCAGGCGTTAACGCTAATGAAAAGGCATCTTTGCTAGACCCCCTGGTCGATGTTTCCAGTAAAATAAAACCCGAGGTTGTTCAAGTCAAGAGTGAAGCGTGCCACATCTTCGACCACATCGCTTCCCATCAGCTGATGTTGGGGTAAAAGACCAGCCTAGACATTAAAAAAATTTGGGTGTCATCAAGAGAAGAGTGAACGGGTCATAATCGAACGAGCTACATCGCGGACAATATCGATAGCTTAACACAAGTGAAATGTGGTTAAACATCTAGTATAAAAATGGGTTATAATTTTATTTTATTTTATTTATTAGGAATAGTAAACAGCTACATCACAAATTATAACAAAAAAGATAATACACAAACTTAGTAGTAATGCAGCCCACAACACTATTCACAGATTGACATACAGACTTGAAATAAACAAAAGCCAAAAGCCGCTGACTAAAAAAGAAACATCAGTGTTCTAAATAAACATTTAACATACATGAATAAATATAATTAATCCGTAAAGGAAAAATTTGAATTACAAACGGGATAATGAAGTGAATACATACGTCTCTGAAGCCGGGACATGCTTTACTGAAGCTACAGTGAAAAAGTGATCCCAAGTTCAAATTCATCCTTCACCTTGTACAACCAACATTCGGGGTTGGTAGCGCTATCAATTGAGGGATTCTTGAGAATCATCCCAACCAGCATGGTCAAGTAACAACAACACAAATGCTGCAAAGATAACACCACCCAAATGAAAATCTAATAAAAGTAGGTACAATACAAATAATATTAAATCTTGATTGCTATATACTTAAATCATAAATAAATGTTCACAGATGTAAATATATATAAATAAAAAAAAATAGGAATGTTTGCTTGTATCATGACAACTTTTGCAAAACTGCGTTTTTGAAGTTAAGAAAATTACTATTAAATAGATCAAATTGAATGAAATTAAGATTATAACACTCAGCCATTCTGCGGGTAGGAACTCTGAGTCCAGAATTAGTGCGGCTGGTGCTCACTGCGAATAAGCCGTCAGCACCACGCACCTCTCGCCTGTGGACGGTTCTAGGGACACTAATGCCCAGACTGTTCACAAGCTCAATGCAATCTATATTGTTGTTTATAATTCTAAAGAGAGTCATGACTTCGAGATATTTACGTCTGGACTCGAGAGTTAGCATATTATACTAACCACTGCCAGCACTTTGAGGCACATGTGGTCAAACACAAGCCTATCTAGTATAAAAAAGGGCATTGCTGAAAATTTGGCAACGTATCTCAAAATGCTGATTTTGGGGTAAGTTGACAAATTTTATGGATTGCTTGAATTATCTCGACCGTTTTCCGATCTATACAGACAGGTGATGCCATTTTTTTTCTTGCAGTAGTTAGTTAAGTTTGATTAAAATAAGAGTGTTAATTTTGTCTTAGATTTAATAAAGTTCTTTAGCACTTATTAGTTATGTTATTATAAAACAAGTTACTGAGTACACAACTTAAACTACCTAATTAACTTAAAACTCAAAGCCATGTCACTAAAACCGCAGTCCATTATAACTCCTTAAGTTGCACTTAAGTTAGTTAAACACCGGTTTAAGCACTTTCTGTGGGTTTAAGTACACCCCAGCTTCCGGTTTACACTTTGTTGGAACATAATGGACACTTGGGATCTTATGGCTTTACATGCCTTTATTAAGTTGTAACATGAGTTTTCTGTATTTCTAGTATGAGTTTATTTGAATATAGGTACCTACATTACTGTTCTTGATAATGAGTCTCGTAAACTTAAATCAAATATACTAAAGAAACACAGTCTCTACCCTGAAAATCAAACCTCTAAATTGTCCCCGCGCCCCCGCGCCAATGTTTACCAATAATACCTACAGATAACTACCTCTCCAGTTAATATAAAGTACAAAATGAAAAAAGTATAGGTGTAATTCCGCTAAAAATAACTATAAGATTATCTATATTGGGGAAGTTGCAAAGGATTGTTGTAGGTAAATGTATTACAAAAATGATAAAAAAAGTATAATGTAAAATATTTTTATTGAAACCAAACTGGGACGCCTAAATCGGTCCAACATTCGTTGCACAGGATTAGGGAAAACCCAGTAAAAACTTTTTTTTTTTTATTTTTTATTTAAACGAATGGCGTGACGAGCTAGTCGTTCGCCTGGTGTTAAGCTACACGGCCGCCCATAACAGATTGCAGTGCCTCTCGGAACTCCAAACTAAAGTTTCGAGTAACACTGCGCACTGCGCACGCCATCCTGAGACATCACACAGTCTAAAAAAGTTTTCTAGACTGTGAGATCAGTTCCTAAAGTCTCATTTGCCCAGTAATTTCACTAGCTACAATGCCCTTCAAACCGGAACACAGTAGTGCTTGCACACTACTGCTTGGCGGCAGAATAACTGGCAAAGCGGTGGTACCTACCTAGACAAACTTTGCAGAAAAGTCCTACCACCTAATCGGACAACTAATATAAACGACTAGCTTCTTACCCGCGGCTTAGACCGTGGTCGCCCGCGTGGACTACTTATCTCTCAGGAACCATTTATATTTCCGGGATAAAATTATCTTATAACTAATCTTTTTGGGAGGCGTTTGAAGAGTCCTATAGGTACCTATCTAAAAACGTTACTTTTAAATCCTTTTAATCTTAAGTGGCCTCGTGCAGTGATTTTTCATGGTGGCATTATGAGAAGCAGGGATGAAATATGTAATTTGATGAAATATCTGGTAGTAATTGACATCAATATTTTATGTAGGTATAGATTGACACTAAAGCAAAAAATGTTAAAATACATCACGCATTTTTGTTCCTTTTCAACCCACCTACCTAGTAACCGGGTTTACGAACGTGACTTCGAAAATGAAGAAACAAAACTTCCTTCCCTTTTTACCCCTTCAAATCAACCCTGGCAAAAAGTATTACTGTAGCACGATTATGTTTTAAAAAGTATATACAATGCCAATTTTCATCACTGTAATTTAAAATACAAAGTTTCGTCCCATATTTCAACTACGTAAGTGATTCCTCTCAAAACAAATTTAAAGCAATATTTTTATATCTAAGGAACTATCTAAGTATGAATACATTACGATATTTTTTTTATTTAAAATAGCTCAACCAATGGTTTTGGGGTTGAACTCCAAACAACAAAGACAACCTATTTCATTTTAACACGTTTGTATGGTTCAAGTTTAAAAAAGATAAGTATTACCTACGTTAAGAAATAAAGGTTTTCTCACAAATACTTTTTACCCTTTCCAACCCCTAAAGGGCTGAATTTTTATGAATTCCATTTCATTGCACCCCTATGTAATGAATGTATTCAAATTTGAAGACGAGGTGAAGTGTTAGGTTCAGCGCTTAGGCCGTGCGAGCGTCTTACGATGGGACCTTTTCCTGTATTTTTAACCCCTCAGGGGATGAAATTCAAAAAACGCTGCGACCCGTATCTATTTATTTAGTATGATTTTTACACATTCCGAATTTCAGTATGTTAGAGTATTTTTTTTTGCGTTTTCCATACAAATTTTAACAATTTTTTTAACCCTCCTATGTATCGAATTTCAAAAAAATAAAAGGTACCATTTCTTTTATTTTTATACTTGTTTGTATGTGTTGAGTTTCAAAACGATACGTTACGAAATGTAGATTTTTCATACAAAGGTTTTTTACCCTTTCCGCCAACTTAGGGGTTGAATTTTCAAAAATCCTTTCTTAGCACGCGCTTACGTTATAAAAGTTAGCCACCCTCCAAATTTCAAGTCAATACGTCCAGCGGTTCGGGCTGTGCGTTGTCTGTCAGTCAGTCAGGACAAAGCTTTTTATATAATCAATTAAAATTAATTTTAAATAAATAACTTATAATACTGGTATTTAACTATTTAATTAGAATACTTAAATATATTAATGTAATTAAACGAATAAAATTAATTTCGAGAAGTACTTAAAATGAATATAATACAAAATTACATATCCCTACCTAAAATATTACATATACCTAACAACAATATAGATTTAATTAAACGAATAAAAATAATTATAATATAGATAATATTATAGTTATTTTTAGCGGAATTACACTAGATATACTTTTTTCATTTTGTATTTAAGATGAACTTCGTGAAGTCACGCCTGAGTCAATCAATTAATATAAAATAGTGCACAAGCAGCTGTTTCATTCTAATAATAAACCGTAGCACCCTGTAACGGCGTTGTAAAACAATAATAATGTGTGAGTTACCTACATCACTTTCATTAGGCGCAATCACACGCAGCTGAAAAGAAAAACAAGGCATATGCCTTCTTTGACGGTGCTGTTTTCGAGGCGACGATCGGGAATTTACCCTATATTTCATCGCAGCTCGTAAATTACTTTATAAAATAGCGCAGAACCTGAAAGGAACGTTTTCAATCAGTGTGTGTTGCCAGTGATGACTTATGGAACTGAAACGTGGTATTTTACTGATGGTATCATTAGTTAGCTCAAAGTGGCGCAACGAGCTATGGAGAGAGCTAATATGCTCGGTGTTTCCCTGCGAGATACAATCCGTAATGAGGAGATCCGCAGGAGAACTAAAGTGACCGATATAATTCTTAGTATTCTCAGAACTATATCGGTCACTTTAGTTCTCCTAAGTAATAGAAAAATAATATATAATATAATAATAAGTTGAAATGGCAATGGGCAGGCCACATCGCTTGTACAACTGACAACCGATGTGGAAGAAAGGTTCTTGAGTGGCAACCACGAACTAGAAGACGTAGCGTAGGCCAGCCCCCACTAGGTAGACCGACGATCTGGTGAAAGCCATGGGGAGCCGATGGACGCAGGAGGCGAGCAGCCGCTCATAGTAGCGCTCTGTGGGAGGCCTATTGATCAGCAGTGGACGTCTTCAGGCTGAATTTTTAACCGACCCTTAATAAAAGTAAGAAAAGTGTCGATGCATTTGGGAGCTATGATGCCACCACAGATTAGAGAAAAACAATTGACTAAAGATTGCCACAGACTACATAGACACCTACACAGATACGCACGTTAAACTTAGAACATCTCTCTGTATGCGGTGGAGTTAACGGTTTGATAAGAAAGAAGTTTTCTCTTACATCTGTCAACCGGAAGGATTCAGAACTCGCGTGACACATTTTAACGTGCAACTTCGGAGATGGAGGAGAAATCGCGACAATTTACGGATACCTTTCACTGACATGTTCTTCATTTTAAAACAGAAGAAACTCAATATATGGAATAATTACTGGATGTATGTAAGGCAAAGTAAAGGTCAATGGTATGCCAGCATTCAGAATAACCGTCCGACAAAGCCGTGGTATCATAGCAAATTACACCAGAACTACTACAGCAGAAAATTTACCTCTATAATAAATAGAATGAGATTTGGACATTGCCTCTCACCAGCTCACCTGCATAAACTCGAGATTGTTAATACAAAAGTCTGCCCTCACTGCAACAATGAAGATGCCACTTTGGAGCACATTCTACTTGAGTGTTCTGCTTTCAACATTCAGAGACTAGTAATGGTTTCCGAAATATTGGAGCTTGAAGATGAAGTTCCCCGCCGACTTCAAGATATCCTCGCATCACCTAAACTATTTCGAGCAGTCTTCAATTTTATTATACATTCTGTTGAAAAAATATAAAAACGAGGAAAATAATACAAAATTAACTTAAGCCCGTCAAAAGTTCTATTTTGAATTTATTTAAAGCATAAACAAACCATTGTGAGCGTGAAGTGTCAAAATAGTGTCAGTGCCAAACAAGACGTGATTAAACTTCTAATGTTAACTTCAAGAGGCGGCCAAAAGGATTCTGTATCCAGGCCGGTTAACAAAAAAAAAAAAAAAAAAAAAAGGAGAAATCGCATCAAAGGCGCGTGTTAGAAAAGTTTTGATACCCAATTTCGAAAGAAGTTTTGCCGCCTGTTACTATACCGTTGCTGTTATATTGGGCCAGGAAACCAGCGGTAAAAAACCAATAAGGTTTTTATTCATTGACACATACAATATGATTGACCAAGCAACCACACCGCATAGGCTGCTATTTGATGAGAATATAATGAACAAATGAATCAGTGATCAGCCGGCAGATGGCCACTGTTGATGTTTATCATAAAGAGGGTTGCCATAACCCTTGGCAGGCGTCTCGATTATCGAAGATTTTTTTTTTGTTATTTAATATTTTGCGAGAATACTGTTGTCCATTTCCAGGATATTTATTCCCTTAGCCGACTCTACGGTTTTACGGCACCGACAGGTAGGTCAGGTGTGGTCTATTTGTACTCTGAGCTAATAAAAGTGTCATGGATTGATTAAGTGTAAACCACACTTCAGGTATACCTATAAAGATATTATAGTTCTTAAAATTTTAGCAACCAGCGGGATTTGAACCCGCACCTCACCGGATTAGATGCCCTACCAATTAGGCCATGGTAGCATGCCCGCTAGCTGGGAAAATCTTAAGGACTATGTGTTCACCGACTAAGCAGTCGTAGCGACATCTATAGAACCTGTTTAAGACAGGTAATCTATTCATTAGTAGTAATTTCGATACTATCTAGTGACGAGAGATGGCGCGCTTGCCAAATCTATCATGGATTGATTTTTAAGTGTAAACCACACTTCAGGTATACCTTAAAGATTTTATAGTTCTTAAAATTTTAGCAACCAGCGGGATTTGAACCCGCGCCTCTAACTCACTGGATTAGACGCCCTACCAATTAGGTCATGGTCGCATGCCCGCTAGCTGCGAAAATCTTAAGGACTATGTGTGGCATGGCCTAATTGGTACGGCATCTAATCCGGTGAGTTAGGGGCGCGGGTTCAAATCCCGCTGGCTGCTAATAAAAGTGATTAACGTAATTTTGAAAATAGCTTTCTTGCCATATAAGCGGGTTACTTGCGGCGTGCGAAGAAGCTTATCAACGATAAGAGACTAGTTAAAGGGAGGATTCAAAGTCTTGAACACAGACGCAAGGTCGCTGGTCTGTCGGTCTTCTATCGGTTACATTTAGGAGAGCATGCGCATGCCCTCCATCAGCTCATTCCGTCATCCCCTTTCCACCATAGAAACTACAAGGCTTGGTGATTCTTTACACCCTTACGTCGTAAGTGTACCACCAGTTCGCACTAAGCGTTTCGCCAAGTCATTCATAGTCCGAACGGCCAAGGAATGGAATGCTCTTCTAGCAACAGCGTTTCCTATTGGGTCTTTTCAAGTCAAGAGTGAATGGGCATCTCACGGGCAAACGTGCTCCACCTTAGACAACTTCGTCACTTACCATCATGTGAGATGTTGTCAAACGTATGCCCATTTTAGCATTTAAAAAAAAACACATGTAAGATGTGGAATGACCTTTCACCAGCGGTCTTTCCCCAGAGCTTAAACATGCAGCATTTTTAAAAAAGGGTTAAAAGAGTATCATTACTAAAGTAACTTGGCTAAGGTTAATGAAGCTATTATATAAGTAAATACTGCGCGGGATTCCACGCGGTATTTACGGCTACCCACAGAGGTAGCAAATAACGCTCCGGTATGAATTTGCCTTTATTCCCATCCGGGGGTAGTTTGCTGCTTATAGCATAAAAATAGAAGGCAGTGCACTACTATGCTTTGTTTTTCACTTGATGCGATAAGGCCGGCCGTTGTTCTACCATTCTTTGTTCTGTGTTACGTGCATTGTTGTACTTTGGTGTTTAGTAAAGTATTTTTGTATTATATTGTATAGTATCGTATCGCATCGTATCGTATCGTATCGTATCATGTCGTATCGTAACGTATCGTATCGTATTCTACTCTACTGAAGAGTCAATTTAGTGGCCACAAAAATTTGAATACAGAATAGACCCGTATACACACTCTAGACTCCATTCTCGGGATTTACATTTTTATAACTTTGCTTTTGCAAAGCTTCTTGACTTCAAAAAATATATATAAGTCTATCATTTCAATTTGAGAATCAACATGTAAATTAGAATTAATTTGGAACTTAATTTAGAATCTAAACTAGTTAAAATGTTTCATTTAAATTTTAATCTGTGATGTTAGTTTGTCGATTCATTTGACAAGTTGGTAAGGTATTTCTTAAATCAAATTGTAGTATAGCACTAGCTGGCCCGCTCCAGTTTCGCACGGGTTAATTAGTTTTATGATTTATCTGAGTCTAAAGGAAGAGAGAAGGGAGGGGGAAAAAGATAAGGAAAAAGGAGGAATGGATGAAACGGTGAAGGGAGGCAAGTGCGCTAGCACCTGCCTCTATTCACCGATTAGTTCTGGATATGTAATGAGTTGAACAGCTTGCCAGCATCCTTCTTCATCATCATCATCAACAGCCTAAAGAAGTCCACGGCTGAATATAGGCTTCCCCCCACAGAGCGCCACTTTGAGCGGCTGTTTGCCTCTTGCATCCATCGTCTCCCCGCGGTTTTAACCAAATCGTCGGTTCACCTAGTTGACCTAGTGGAGGCTGGCCTACGCTGCGTCTTCCAGATCGTGGTCGCCTCTCGAAAACCTTTCTTCCCCATCGATTGTCAGTTCTACGGTCGGTGTGGCCTGCCCTTTGCTATTTCAACTTGCTAATTCTAAGAGCTATATCGGTCACTTTAGTTCTTCTGCGAATCTCTTCATTCCGGAGCTTATCTCGCAAGGAAACATTGAGCATAGCTCTCTCCAGAGCTCGTTGCGACTTTAAGCTTACTAATGAGGCCAACAGTAAGAGGCCATGTCTCAGTGCCAGTGCATCTTTATTCCTAGTTAATTATAAGCTGGCCGTCTTTAAGTCAAGAGTGAGCAGGCAGGTATCTTCTAGGCAAGCATGCACCATCATAGACCACCCTCAACATTAGGTGAGGCAGGGGTCAAATGCTTTGCTTATAAGTAATCAATAAAAAAAACAGTTCTAAACTTTATCCTCCCGTCGATTCCCTATCCCGAAGTATAAAATGTAAGGTTATCCTAATAAAGCATAGTGTCACAGAGTAGCGAAATGCCGGGAGACAGCCCAATTTTACGCGTAGCTGACTTCCGATTTCAATTTACCTATCCTGTGTGCCGGTGTGGTATCAAATACGGCTGAGGTGCTTTTGGCGAGAATGGTAGGTTATTTTGAAGACAATCATAATTTTGACTTGACTGGCCTGATAGCTCAGTTGGTAGTGCTTTTGGCGAGAATGGTAGGTTATTTTGAAGACAATCATAATTTTGACTTGACTGGCCTGATAGCTCAGTTGGTAGTAGCTCTGCCTTCTGAACTATAGGTTGTGGGTTCGATTCCCACCTGGGACAAACATTTGTGTAATTAACATTGATGTGTGTTCTGTGTCTGGGTATTATACTGGGTGGCGCAAAAGTAAAGACCCTATTTGGTTCAGCTATAACATTTTTTCTAAATTAGAAAACTAGATTTAGGTTTTTTTAAATGTATATTTGTGCCATTAAATTTCGTACCATTAGGATTTAAAGATGATGTCTTTTAAATGGTGACCTCCAGAGTTGATACACATTTGAGCCCTATTTATGACATTTTGCAAGATGATTTTCCTTCAAAATTGGTTATGAGTGACGAAGCGCATTTCCATCTCTCAGGGCATGTCAATAAGCAGAATACTCGGTTCTGGGGCACTGATAATCCGCGCATTATTCAAGAAACACCTCTACACCCACTAAAAGTTACTGTATGGTGTGGCATCTGTGTTGACAGAGTGATCGGACACTATTTTTTCGAAGACGCTGGAGGCAATGCGATAACTGTCACTGGAGAACGCTACAGAACCATGTTACGTGAGTTTTTGATACCCAGTTTGGACGAATTGGGGCTGGAGCACATCTGGTTTCAACAAGACGGCGCTACGGCACACACAGCGCGCGACACTATGGACTTAGTGAGGGACGCTTTTCCAAGCCGAGTTATCTCTCGTTTTGGCGATTTGCCTTGGCCTGCAAGATCACCCGATCTGACCAGTCCAGACTTCTTTCTTTGGGGTTTTTTGAAATCTCGGGTGTATGTGAACAAGCCACAGACTCTCGCAGCTCTAAAAGAAAACATTCGTCAAGAAATAACGAACATATCGCAGGAAGTGTTACGGCAAGTTATGCAAAATGTCATAAATAGGGCTCAAATGTGTATCAACTCTGGAGGTCACCATTTAAAAGACATCATCTTTAAATCCTAATGGTACGAAATTTAATGGCACAAATATACATTTAAAAAAACCTAAATCTAGTTTTCTAATTTAGAAAAAATGTTATAGCTGAACCAAATAGGGTCTTTACTTTTGCGCCACCCAGTATTGTATTCAACGTATGTTTGTACAAACAAAAAAGAATCTAAGTATATTGTATCAGTTATCTGGTTCCCATAGTACAAGCTATGCTTAGTTTGGGGCTAGATGGCGCTGTGTGAAATGTCCACACATATTTATTTATTACTAACTACAGAACACGTCACATCACTAACCTTCGTTTTGCCGATGATATAGTCATAATAACGGAATCGCTCGAGGACCTTAGCACCATGCTCAACGACCTCAGTAGAGTCTCCCAGCAGGTTGGTCTTAAAATGAATATGGACAAGACAAAGATCATGTCTAATGCTCATGTTCCACCTATACCGGTAATTGTTGGGAACGATACTCTCAAAGTTGTCGACAAGTATGTCTACCTAGGACAGATTGTCCAATTAGGTAGGTCCAACTTCGACAAAGAGGTGGCACAAAGGATCCAACTCGGTTGGGCAGCGTTCGGGAAGCTTCGTCCTATCTTTTCGTCCAAGATACCGAAGAGCCTGAAAACGAAAGTTTTCAATCAGTGTGTGTTGCCAGTGATGACTTATGGAACTGAGACATGGTCTCTTACTGTTGGCCTCATTAGTAAGCTCAAAGTCGCCCAGCGAGCTATGGAGCGAGCTATGCTCGGTGTTTCCCTGCGAGATAAGCTCCGGAACGAGGAGATCCGCAGGAGAACTAAAGTGACCGATATAGCTCTAGGAGTTAGTAAGTTGAAGTGGCAATGGGCAGGCCACATCGCTCGTAGAACCGACAACCGATGGGGAAGAAAGGTTCTCGAGTGACGACCACGAACCAGAAGACGCAGCGTAGGCCGGCCCCCACTCGGTGGACCGACGACCTGGTGAAAGCCGCGGGGAGCCGATGGATGCAGGAGGCGAGCAGCCACTCAAAGTGGCGTGCTCTGGGGGAGGCCTATGTTCAGCAGTGGACGTCTTCAGGCTGTTAATGATGATGAATGATGAACTACAGAAAACAATAATACAAAAAGTTAAGCCAAGGAGCAAGCCTATAGCTCAGCGGTCAATCGTGCGGCTTTAATTCTAATAAAACAAATCAGGTTTAAATCCCAAAGGGTTCCACACCAATAACTTATATAAACCGACCGATGGGGAAGAAAGGTTCTCGAGTGGCCACCACGAACTGCTAGGCGATATTGGTACTTTATTGCAACCGATAGAAACATAAATTTGTGTGTATTTGACAGTTTCAATGTGTAGCTTATGTGCATAGTTTCCAAAGAAATTTTATAATTAAGAATGAAATATTGCTTTATGCATTGCAATCAAAGTTATATGCCGGTAGTATTATAGTAGCGAGTAAGCATTTGCTTAGGGAATAGGGCCACCCCTATCATAAATTTTATTTTATCTGCCCTTCTCCAACGTTTCTTTTCACAGTAAAACTCCTTATGCTGCGTTTTCACGGCTTTTTACAGAAAGTGCGCCCTCAGCGTTTTGCGATTAATCCGGAGTTGGAATTTATGACGTTCCTTGAAATATATTTTTTAGTTCACTAAGTTTTGACAATTCATCGTGAGAGAAAAAAGAAGAAAAATCAGTTCGGGTTTGAGGTAAAAAAGTTGATTTCTTGATCATCGCGAACATTTGTTTTTACGTAATGTTTCCATTCACCGTTTCATCCACTCAAAAAAAATCCCAAAAACACCATAAATTTACTGCAAAAAAAATATATGAGAATTTCAATCCAAATTTGAAAATTTCCATAGTAACTCTGTACATAAGCTGCGTACTGCAACTGTCAAATCCATACATTTTTGTGTTTCTATCGGTTGCCAACAAGTTACATGATCGCCTAGCAGAGAAGTGATACAATATTTAGATAATTTTTGTTTGTAAATACATACATAGAATACAATATAACACCAATAGGCATACTATCAGCAATTTTACAAGTCTAAATTAGCTAGGGTAATATAAAAACATTAAAATAAATTATTGTACTAAGCAAGCAAATTAACATTACATAATGCTTAATGTCAAAATTTTATATAGCAAGCCTATTACAATACGAGTTTGAAAAAAGTTCTCCTTCCCACAACAGGTGCAAGCAATCCGGCACAAAGCAGAATAGAAAACTCCGATCCGTAGCTTCGATTACATCTGTCATCCATTCATCCTTTTCCCTTATATTTTTCTCTCTTCCTTCTCCCTTCCGTCTCTCTTCCTTCTCTCTTCCTTTAGACTGAGTTAAGGCGTAAAACTAATTAGCCCGTGCGAAGCCGGGGCGGATCAGCTAGTGATTAAATAATAATAACGGCCAACGATCACACACCCCCCTAAATACGATTCTTTGTATCTAAGGACCCAGGTACTACCGAGTACCAACACCCAGACACAGAACAAGTACTTGCGGTTTTTTCCTGTGCACAAGTACCTACTTGTCCTGTCACGGGAATCGAACCTGCTGCCCCCGAGTTATGGGCCAATCTGCTCAACCACCACACCACAGACACTGTCGTGAAATAATAATAATTTTGAGCCCTAAGTAATTAGTTGTATTAAACTCAAGACTAATAGGTAATTTCTGTTTGGAAAGGTTACCTTAACTTCGACCTTACAGCTGTTCGACTTCGATTCAGACTCCAAACAGCTCAAGTCGTTGCCATCTCGAATGAAATGCGAGTTCTGAGCGATTAACGACTTAACTTTACAGCATGACTGTGTCGTTTTTGTGAAACGACGGGGATATTTTCATACATAAAATCTTTACTGAGGTTTTACTCTAGCATATCTATCTCCATTATAAAATCTCAAGGCGTTCGGCCAAGCGTCACCCGGCTTATGATCGAAATGCCTTCAATACGTACAAACCGTTTTGACTATATACTTAGGGTTTAGTACGCAAAGGTCGGACTGTCTGTCTGTCTGTCTGTCTGCCTGTATGTCTGTCTGTCTGTCCGTCTGTAACCAAGCTGTATCTCATGAACCGTGATAGTTTGTTGATTTTCACAGATTATGTATTTCTGTTACTACTATAACAACAAATACTAAAAACAGAATAAAATAAATATATAAACAACAAACGTGATTTTGTGCTCGTTTTTATAGATAATGGTACGGAACCCTTAGTGCACGAGTCCAACTCGCACTTGGCCGGTTATTATAAGAACTGCAAAGTATGGATTGCCCTGCCTTGGTCAGTGTTTGCGGAAAAAAAAACCCGGGGTGGTTCAAGTCAAGAGTGAATAGGTATTTACTAGACAAGCGTGCTATACCTTCGACAGCATCGTCGCTTCCCATCAGCTGAAATTGTGGTCAAACGCTATTCCAGTCATCGATAAAAAAGCACTCCAGCAAGCCAAGTGAACAGACTACACAATTTTTTCTTTTTTAATTTGTTTGGAGGGCCGTTTATTTTATTTCACTTTAAGTTAGAAACATCATAGATTGTTTGTTGCGCCTATCCCACTAATAAATAAAAGCTTGTTTCATTACCTATTGTACTGTTTTCTTGCAAATGTGTTTAAAAACGTTGTATGTTACACGTGCGGAAATTGGTAAGTGGAAAAGTAAGTTAGAAACATCATAGATTGTTTGTTGCGCCTATCCTACTAATAAACAAAAGCTTGTTTCATTACCTATTGTACTGTTTTCTTGCAAATGTGTTTAAAAACGTTGTATGTTACACGTGCGGAAATTGGTAAGTGGTAAGTGAATTGGTTGGTGAGTGGAATTGGTGGTTTTTTGGTAATTGGTATTGGTAAGTATTATTGTATTGTATTGTATTGTATGGTCGCAACAAACGATCTTTGATGTTCCTAATCTAATATGAAAACGGGTTAAAATGGCGCGCATTTACAATGCAAATGGCGCCACGTGCGTGTGGTGAAAAGTAGAACTACATCTTTAATTTCATTTTCTCTTTAGTATTAAAGTGAGACAAGCGTATTGAGCAAAAAAGCTTCCAAGGAGTTTCGATCATTCAGCTTATTTATTCTCGTAATGTGAAACTCCTTGGTGAAATTTTTACATAATGTATTATTGAAATTAAAAAAAAAACCGTAAAGGCACGTACGCACGGCGCTTACAACGAAGGATGCGGTAAAATAGGTATTAAGGTGAGAGTACCTACTTTACCGCACGCTCCGTTGTATGGTGCGTAATGTTTAACTTTCGAACAATGTATACACAATGTATACATGTATATGTATAGATTCTTGCGGAAGAAAACAACAAACTTTTTTTTAAATTCTACTCCGTCTAAACCAATCAACCGGCAAAAATAAGTGATTTAATTTTCTACGACATTCAATTCAGGTATGCCGTCTCTTATTTGCGACAACTGTGCAATGAGAGTTGAGGAGTTCAGGTGAAATACCTATCGAGTTTCGCGATTATGCGAAGATTTGTGAGTTTTCTGACTCAATAAAAAAACCTTAAATTTCAAACAGATATATTATTTTTTTTAGTCAAGGGCCCTTAATGCCTATGACCATTTAGACACGTAACGCGTTGCGTTACGATATCTTCGTGGAATCGTTTTGGGCTTAAAACCTTAGAGTATAGACTAAAGCATAGAGAACTTGATTATCTGTCAAGCGTACCACTTTTTTGGACACTATTTATATGATGTGGACACTTTGATGTGAATGAGTCTGACAGATTTGTATAGAAAACACAGTTGACTCGAGTAAAAAAAAATGGTACGGTACTTGTCGCAAGCGTAGCTAATTACTATATTTTTGTTTCTTTCCTTCGTGACTGACGTAGCGATAAGTGTGAGCAGTACAAATATAATATCGTTTTGATGATCTCTCTATGCTTTAGTCTATACTCTAAGGTTAAAACGCTATTCTGTATGCACGCACGTCAAAAAATAAAAAATTCTGGGGACAAACAACCTAACGTGCGCTAAAGCGTGGCATGTAGAAGAATTTTATTACAATTTTTTTCATTACATGTCGTGACGCGTTAAAGCCTGCGTTTATGTTTAGAGCACGTTATGACGTCACGTGTTATTGGCAAGGAATCTCATGTGGCATAGTGAATAAGGCCCAATTTTTATTAAGTTATATCTACAAAGATATTCAACGGGGCAATGCTGTTGCTGCCAGCATGTTGGCTACGCCATCTACCGGTAGTGGACTGGACCGTTTGGATTGTCTTATGTGTATAGGTCAGCACGGTTAGGGTACGTAGTCCAATTTTTACTTTAATAGGTGATGTAGCTAGATGTTTAATACATTATTATAGTAATTAGTTTGAAACAGTATATAGTTAATGGTCAGAACCGCCGGGAGCTGATGCAGGAGGCAAGCAGCTGCTCAAAGTGGCGCTGTAATGGGTAAGCTTATGTCAAGGCTGCTGATGATGATTATTATTACTAAAAAATTTAGCAGCCAGCAAGATTTGAACCCGCGCCTCCCAACTCAGCGGATTAGACGCTCTCCCAACTAAGCTATGGTAGTCTTCCCCAATGACGTAAAGCTAGTGTGAAGAAATCTCTTCCATTATATTCCAGAACATTCCTGTAACAATATTACAAGATGCCTCTTCACTTACTGCCATTAATTACCCATTTAGACGTCACCCATTTAACTTGCGCCGCTCTAGATGGGGCGTGAAATTCGACGGTGACATACATTTTATGTGATGTCATTTACGTTAACATTTAAGTATCCTTTTAATTAATTATACCTACTATCTGACACTTACTTGTTATACTTAGTCAAGTGTACTAAAATTCGCACTCATAGCAAAGCACAACTAGCTTCGCTGCGGTTACTGCTTTTATACGTGAATGCTACAAATTGTTGTATATTTACAACTGAGCGCTGCCTGCCGTGCTCCTGGGTCCCGCTAGCTTATTACGTAAAGTTTGCAACAGGCGTGAATTTCGCAATCATTGCTGTCAAAGCTGTCAAACGGCAGTTTGGCACAGCAGAAAGCGATCGAGCGCTAGATCATCGACTGTCGGACAATCGATGAACTAAAAAGTGCATTATTTTGTTTCCGTCTATTGCTGTTCTGTTGCTAGTGGCGCTAGTATCAGAGGCCAAATTGCATTCAGCGACAGGCGAGCAACAGGCGGACGACTGCGACCCATTGCTAAGTGTTTGCTGTTGCTTTGCTATTGCTGTTGCTTTGCTGTTGCAATTTTTACATAATACGGGTGCCGGCCATTATACGGCCTAACCTAATATATGTGACTGGCCTGATAGCTCAGTTGGTGGTAGCTTTGCCTTCTGGACTGTAGGTTGTGGGTTCGATTCCCACCCAGGACAAACATTTGTGTGGTGAACGTATGTGTTTGTTTTGTGTCTGGTTGTTATATTGTATTATGAGTACGTATTTACAAACAAAAATTATAGTATTGTATCAGTTATCTGGTTCCCATAATACAAGCTATGCTTAGTTTGGGACTAGATGGCGCTGTGTGAAATGTCCACACATATTGTTTCATTTATTTATATTTAGTAGCTAAGCCAAGTCAGAAGCTTATGGGCAGCTATCAGATATCTGACCAGGATCAATCCTGTGGTCAGAGTGGTTCCCTTTTTCTTCTTCTCGAAGAAAAAAGATGACTAGAAAAAGAAGAATAAAGGAAGGAGGCTTCCGCTATTGTTCTTTCATTCGTTCGTTTGTCACCAGCCTAGTAATGTTCCCACTACTAGGACAAAGGTTTTCTCTCGCACTACAAAGGAAAATTTATATGTAGGGCCTTCTCCCACGGGAGAGAGTGTATGCCATAAGCCACTTTGCTGGCCATGCGAGGGTTGTCTTCCAATTTTGTGATTCTTGAATATGCTGGTTTCCTCACGATGTTTTAGTTCACAGTTGTATCACATCAACAGCCTTAATTCATCCACTGATGGGCCAGCCCCCCCACTGGGTAGACCGATGATCTAGGTAAAACCGCAAGGAGCCGATGGATGCAGGAAACGAGCACCTGCCCAAATTAGCGCTCAGTGGGAGACGCCTATGTTCAGCAGTGGACGTCTTGAGGCTGTTGATGATGATGCATTCAGTGCTGAACATGCACCCCTGGCGCTGGAGTGTTTTCCATAATCACCACACTTGGCAGAGGGCTTGGTAATTGCAGTAGATTATAATGCAATGCTGCTACTCATCATCATTATGAAACGCCTGAAAACGACCACTGTTGAACATAGGCCTCCCCACAGAGCGCCAATTTCAGTGGCTGCTCGCTTCCTACATCCATCGGCTCCACGCGGTTTTCATTAGATCTTCGGTCCACCAAGTGGGGGTCAGGCTACGCTGCGTCTTCTGGTTCGTAGTCGCTACTCGAGAACCACCATCGGTTGTCAGTTTTACGAGCGATGTGGCTTTCTCATTGCCAGTTACCCATTTTCTGAATAACCCCTTACTCGGCTCACCGTTGTAACAGCGAGTTCTATTTCCACAAATAACTTGAAAATGTATTGGCGCAAGGCTTACGGAACTTATTAGTAGAAAATTAAGGTTATTGAAAGCATAGTGACCCATTTTTAAAAGGATTTGATTTCATAATGTAGATACTATTCAACACACTCTAATTCCACCATCTTCATTTCACCATCTGACGACAAGACGTACAGCTACACACCATCCACTTATGGTTGATATTCCTTCGATTCGCGCAAAGCGGTTTCATTCGCCATTTATAATCCGAGCAGCGAAGGAATGGAACACTTTACCAGCGTCTTTGTTTTCCGATAAGTACAATCTGGAGCTCTTCAAGTCACGAGTGAATAGGTATGTTCTAGGCAAGCATGTACCATGTCGTAACTTTCCATCAGGTGAGACTGCGGTCAAATGCGGGCCTATTTAGTTATAATAAAAATTACCTAGTAAAATAATATGACACTATGACCCAAGACCACAGTCTAAAAATCATTTCCTCATGACTGATTCTCAAGATGCCATCCGTAATGTGCCATGTACGATTGTACACAAGACTTAGCAATAAAATATTTTGTAAATCTCATACATGTGCCTATACACCTTATTTAAGGTGAGTTTGAATTGGTATGTTATCCCGAAATGGGGGGACTGGGACCATGACAGCCCACAAGTTGTGAGAGCCTTACTTGAAACTATGTGTTTCGAAACCTCCACACTAAAAAATAAATCCATTCACAAAATTGCACGTGCGATCGTTACGAGAGTTAACAAGATACTATAAATTCATTTCTAAGCACAGGTCGTTAAAATCATTTAAGTGCATTCGGTCAAGGACGAAGTTCAACCACCCAGCTGCGCTTGGGCTATCTTCGAACGTAAACTTTACATGACAATTCTTCAACGAAAAATTATTAATTCAGAAAAGTCGTAGAAGAAACATTGTCTACCTTGGGGAGTAGATTTACCCCCTTTCAGGAAAATATACCAATTCAAACTCAGATCAGTGGCACGTCTTGTGTTACAGATGTCCATAGGCTACGGTGACCTCTTCCCATCAGGAGGGCCGTATGCTTGTTTGCTACCTATAGCATAAAAAAAAAAAAAAAAAAAAAAAAAAAAAGATAGTATAAACACCAATTTCATAACATTTTGTCTCCATGAAACAATAAACGCCTTTTACGGAACAAAACAACAAATATTTGGAAAGATAATCCCGAAAATGGCTCCAAAGGACAAGATAAAACAATTTCTATATCTTATTAACCCATCATCCTAATAATCACGTAAACGCGACAGTAGCAAGAAGTTAATTCCGTTATTTACGTGGCACGGGACCGGAACGAGTACGTGACGTTTACGTAACGTAAATTATCCGTTATCCCTTTAAGGGTTTTAGTAATCTTGGTGGGTTCGTTCGGGTAGATTAGGGGGTGTGATTCGTTTTCAGATTTATTTCATTGGTTGGATAAGATGATTAGGAAAGGTATTTGATGTAAAGGTAATGATAATGAGCATGGTGAGTTAATTAAGGCTTGAATATTGGATTACTTATGTTGATTAATTATTATAATACCAGGGATAATAATACATAGGTAATAAGATAGCTAGGCTGCGAGATCAGGTCATGAAATCTCATTTGTATCTCAACCAGTACTAAAAAGAGGCTAGGCCTTGGTCCTCGTAGTTCCTGGGTCCCTAGACAGAGAATTCTACTTAGGGTCCAGGATCTAAGTATACGATTGGGCGTTACTTATTCATTATTTATTTATTTCACTAGCTACATCATCATCAGCCTCAAGACGTCCACTGCTGAACATAGGCCTCTCCCAAAGAGCGCCACTTAAAGCTGCTACTTGCCTCCTGCATCCATCGGCTCCCTGCAGTTCTGGCCAAGTCGTTGGTCCACCTAGTGGAGGGCCGGCCTACGCTGCGTCTTCCGGTTCATGGTCGCCACTCGAGAACCTTTCTTCCCCATCGGTTATCAGTTCTACGACCGATGTGGCCCGCCCACTGCCACTTCAACTTGCTGATTCTCAAAGCTATATCGGTGACTTTAGTTCTCTTGTGGATCTCCTCATTTTGGATCTTGTCCTGCAAGGAAACTCCAAGCATAGCTCTCTCCATAGCTCACTGCGCGTTTTTGAGCTTACTTATAAGGCCAACAGTAAGAGACCACATCTGTCATAAGTCTTCACTGGCAACACACACTGGTTGAACACTTTCGTTTTCAAGCTTTGCTGTATTTTAGACGTAAATAAAAGACACCAGCTACAGTGACCTTCAAACCGGAGGTTTCACCTACACAGTGAAGGATTACTTAATTTAATTAGCTTAAGATGAGTCCCATTTTAAAATCACAAATAATACACAATATTTATTTTCTTTTTCCTTATTTCCAAGCCACGATAAAGCCATAAAAACAGCGAAGATCAAATAAATCTGCAGACAGTAGCGTCACTCATCCATGGAAGTGTCACCGACAGGCGCGGCACGGTTTAATTGATCCCTTATCACTGTCCACCCGTTTCCCAAATATCAGGCATGGACGAAATATTTTTTGTCCCTTTTGCTGGAACTATTTATGAGATGGGTATATTATATTTATGGCAGGATCCAAAGTGGTGTGTAATTTAGGTTCGTGTACAGAATAAGGCTTAATCGCCAAATTAGTCAAGTCATTCTTTATCATTATCAACGGTTTGAAAACGTCCACTGTTGATATAGGTCCCCATAGCCTTACTTCAAGCGGCTGCTCGCCTCCTGCATCCATCGGCTCGCCGCGGTTTTAACCGCCGGTCCTCATAGTGGGGCCTACGCTGCGTCTTTCAGTTTGTGGTCGCTACTCCAGAACCGTCCCATCTGATGTCATTCTTTTAAGTGATCATTTTCAACCCACTTCAAAAAAATGACGATGATTTCTATTCGGCTGAATTCTTGTTTGTCACCTTAGAGTTCTGGAATGTAGTATAGTGTGATTCAAACTCAATGGCGGCTGTGAAGTGTGCTGTAACCTCCCACACCACTCACCGCTTACCTCGGCCCGCGCACATCTATTTCTTGCTATTGCCCTACATACCTCAATGCATATGATGTGTAATAGTTTTTTACACATAGGTATGCTGCTGCGCAGTTTTTCGTGCCGACTTCATAGCCGCCATTGAGTTTGATCCCGCTCTACCTATCTACTTTCATGTTGGTTTATTGGTCCCATAAAATATCAAAATCAGGTTCAGTAGTGGTTTTTTATCCTTTTTTTTAGTTAATTCGTGGATAAAAATAATTTCATTTTATTTTCATAATGTTGGAGGTATATTGACACAGAAAACTTTGTTTTGATAGTATTTTAATTAAGATTATTTTCATTGTAATTTTGACTTTCAAGCTTTTCTGAAATTAAGCTAATAATTGTAATATTTTATTATTAACCTATTTATATATATATATATTTTCTTACCTATTTCTATTATTTTGTACTAAAATTGAGTCCTTATTACGCAAACAAATTTTAGTCGCACCTTGGCTTCTATAATTTTACGTTGTGTAGGTAGGTATAACCGTCTAATTTAGTAAGTATAGCTATGGAAATTTGGCAAGATAATCCCTTTTCTAATGTTATTTACAAACTGCCCACGGAAATGCATCATCTGGCACATTTTCTATTGGCACTTGGGATGTTTTCTAGATTAGTGATTTCAATTTGTTAGAGAAAACAAGTGAGTAATAAAAAGGTATAAATAGAAAACAGAATCTGCGGGTAGCGTGCCCAAAAAGCTGGCGACATTCCCTCGTTGAATTGCCAGGCTAATTCGTTGGCCGAGATAAGTGCCAGCCCTTTGGTCACGCGTCAACTCGACTAAACGTCTGGACAGCTCCCTGACTAGAAGTCGTGCCTGTGGGCCCCAGGGACCCATTGTCTCAACCCCAAACGGAACAAATATGTAACCCTCACCTAGGGATTCATATTTCCTCCGTTTGAGGTTTTCTGCAGCTTCTGCCGCTGCGCGTGCCGCCCGAGCTGAGTTGTTAATGTGGGAAGGCGCCAGTGTGTCAAAGCATCCCACACTAGCGGCCTTCCACGACACCACGGAATTAACGTCATGCCGTCAGGCCTCTTACCATCGTCACGTGAAATACCGTTCGGCTCTAAGATAGCCGGCACGTGGACGGTGGCAAGGGCCCCAGACGAATGACGTCATTTAAAGCGGCATGGCGCGCAATTTTCTCAGGCTTAGTGTACATAGATATATATAGTATAATTTAGATGTAGTCTGTATATTGTATTAAAACATATATTTTGCGTGTAGAAATTTGTTAGATAGTTTATAATATAACGAGAAATGTTTTTAATTTATTAATTGGAACGGTCATACCATTTCCCAATTATTATAATAAAATAGATGACAATGAAACGTAAACCAGTATTACAATAATTATTTCCAATTTTTTTTCCAAATTTTGTATATAAGTACTTAATAAATTGAATATACAGGGACTTGGCAAAACTTTTGGTAGAGGCGACCAGTGACCAGAAGGCTGGCTCTTAATGTCGCACAAAAATCAGCATTGCCATACAGCGTGGCAATGCAGCCAGCGTTCTGGGAACATTCCCCTCCACCAAGGGTCTTTTTGATAATTTGTGAATATAAACTTTTGATTAAGAAATGAAACTTTGTAATTTATTACAATAAAAAATTGTCTAGGTAATTATTTCAGTTCAGTCAGTCACTTTACTCTTTTAAAAAAGGGTTAAACTAGATAATTTATTGCGCTAATTTCATGTTGTGAAATACTTTGAAGTCAATTTTTTTGATTTTGTATGTGATTTGAGGAATTTCGTTGTCATCTTCGAAAATCTTTATTAGGTTTCCGCCAACTACAAACAACAAAAAAAAAATGTGAAATGAAAAATACATTTATTTGTATCTGGCGTAGAGGTAGGTTATTTACATTTTTTTTTAGTAAACCTGGATCCCACATTAGGCTCAGGGCCCGTATTATTAGTTCCAGGCCTCATTCCCCGGAAACAATATAAGGTAATGCCTAACATATGTTACAAAAGCTATTTCTAGTAAATGAATTAGCAGTATTCTGTATTAATATTATGTAAACTTCCTAACGTTTCGGGTTAATTTGATACAAAATTTGAAAATACATTTTCCTATCTATTATTATGATAATATTAAATAATTTAACTCAGCTATTAAGTTAATAAATCAACACAAGTAGGACATACATTTTATAATACCTTTTGATGATGTAACCGCATCGTACCGTCAGCTTTAGAAACTGCATCTAAAATGTTTATGCATTTTGGCAAAACATTTTATTGCATGACGATCCTATCTTCAAATCGGTCATAGAACATTTCCTACACGTGTCGGGAATAACAGTATAAGAGACCGCTACTTGGTTCCATTGAAATTGACGCTATTTAATTAAATGTAACGAGCTTGCCGTTCCCCTGATGTTGAGCAGCACGGCCGCGCTTAAGGCTGGCTTCGTACAGCCAGAAAAAACCAGAACGTGTGTGGAACATAACCACTGTACTCCCGATGCGCGTTTTTGATGTCTGTGTCGTTGATTTTTTTGGCGGGAACTCGAGCCGCCACGTTCGGCACTTTGAGAATAATCGTTCCTGTGCCTCTGGTGTTTGTTTTTAAAGCATAAACTCTATGTTTCCGGTTACAGGAACGAACAACGCATCCGCATCCGCATCGTTTTATGTCCAATATAATAGTAAAATAATTAGCCAGGAGCGTGCAAAGTTGTCCCAGTCAAATACGTAAATCTAGGCTTTCTGAATTAATGATATGAATTTAGGTTTATAAATTCAGAGAGGCATTTCCGGCTGTGTAAGGCCAGCAGTACCTAACACTCCAAAGTCTTCATAAAGTTTAGTTTCACGTGTCACTCACTGTACGATCTCTGCACGAAAACTAGAGTTCGCTTGGCTCGAGGGAGTACTTTTTAAAGAATTGTGTCAAAATAAGAACACCGTGCTAAATTTGTCCAAAAATCTCGCCATACATACAAGGTTCTTACTGACCTAAACATGACGGAGAATGTTACCACCGCGAGCTAACTTTTCCTGTGCTGCCATCTAGTTTCGTTTTCGGAATTAACTAGTATGAGTTAACTAGATTTACAAATAAAATGCTTCTACACTCACTATGCACATACCTACGCTGCACACGTCAGCGCACCAGAGCTGTGAGAGCACCATCAGGGTCAGTTTGGCCTCAAAGCGTACCGCCGATCCAGACCCAGAGCCAGACACCGACTCCATATTCTCTACATTTTGATGGAAAGCCGAGCCGTGATGACTGAGCTAATTATTATCTAATTACATGCCTATAACTAACAAAAAAATTACCAGATGTTGTATTTTATAACTAATACAAAAATCTGGTAATAAAGAAGTTTAGTGTTTTAAAATGTTCAAAATTCAAAATCAACACCATTCAAGTAGGAGAAAAATTACCTTAAAAAAATTTGCACCATTTCTAGTATTTTAATTTGATCTTAAGACTCTTAAAAATGTGGTGAACAACCATGAAAGTTTAACACAAATTCATCCACTCTTGGGAGCTGCAATGACATATACAAATAGATCATCATCATCACACCTCCACTGCTGAACGAAGGCCTCCACCATGGAGCGCCACTTTGAGCAGCTGCTTGCCTCCTGTATCCATCGGCTGCCCGCAGTTTTAACCAGTACGTCGGTCGATCCACCTAGTGTGGGGCTGGACTACGCCGCATCTTCCGGTTCGTGGTCGCCACTCAAGAAGCTTTCTTCCCCTTCGGGCAACCAGATAATTTATATCCACGTTAAACTCACAACACCACTTTGTTTGGTTGAGGATTAAAAATGGCCGCAAGAAGACTTGAAAAATTATTTGCTTACACAAACATCAAGCTTTTACATATCAATACAAGTAGACGTGACCAGCGGCATATATAGCGTAAATCTAAGCACTTCACCCAGAGTATTTTTTACTTAACTTGTCTACCTTATTTTCTAAGACATAGGGGAGAAAATTGACTATTTTATTTGGAGCTTTTAAACTGGTTTTTAGCAACTTACGTGCGGTCTTCTCTTGCACATTTATCACATGTCGAGCGTGAATCGATTCTAAGGTTAGAACACATGGAGTCTTGGTTTTATTTCTTTCCTATCGTAAAATGCATACTTTTTTAGTAAACAGTAGAATTCTAAATGTTTAAGGGTGGATTCGACCAAACGAGAGTAAGGGTTATACTTAGAATAAATCGCCAGTTATCCGAGAGTAAACCAATTTCACATTTTACCATCTACACTCAAGCCTATTCGAGAATAACAACTTATACTACCGTTTTTGGTGGAATAATAAACTATTCCGAGAATATTTTAATGGCGGCAGCGCGCCATATAATTCCAACATTTACTTTCCTGCACTATAATACGACAAAGTTGAGTTGCTATGACATAAGCTTGAATACCTTGGCGTTGTAGAACAGTAATTGTTACCTGGGTAGTAGTTTCGTTCATCGTTCATTCCGCTATTCGCGTATAAGTATTCTATACTTTGTATTGCATGGTAAAACTACTAATGAATTATTCTAGTTTAAGATCGTAGAATAGATTTATTCTGGTATAGTTACTCGCGCATAAATCTAAGTTTGGTCAAATCCACCCTAAAGAACTCACAAGTTTTTGGTATTCTGTTTTGTAATTTTTTAATGGTACTACAATATGTATTATCTGTAATACTAAAGCAGTGAACTATAATATTGTTCTGCATATTATATATCATATCTGCATTTCTGTTATTACTGACTTACAATTAAAAAAACTTACTGCGGTGGATCCTATAATTCCTATATATTGGAATTGACAATGATTGGGATCTCAAACAAACAATTGTAAAATATATAGCAGTGGATTGTTTCGGGGTATCTACCAGAATATACCGCTACCATCACAGCATTCAATTTGAATTTGACACACATCTAATCTCATTGTCAAAATACCTATTTAATTTAGCCTTACCTACTTATAAGTCAGCGCGGCTAGTATACAGTTCAAATGTTTTCCTAGTGGGTTAGTATAGCTAGTAATAGTTAGTATTATTGTAGTACCTAAGTAGTTAAAATAAAGGCACAGCTTCTTTAAAAATTAAACCTTAGATCAATTTTTTATTATCTAATGTTTAAGACAAAGAAACAGTACAATATTTGTGTTGTATTTATTCATAAATAACATACATTGTGTTTGAATTACATTATTAAATTAAACTTGATGTGAGTACATTACAGTTATTTAATTAAATTAATTTAAATAATTGGCTTAGTGGCTGCATGCAAATTAAAATAGGTATATAATGAATATTTAGCTTAATAACTAATCTAATCTTACTTACACTTATACCAATAAAAAATCTACATATTAAAACCTTTCAATCACCTAACTTTACCACCCTAAAAGCACAAAAAAGTTAAGTTCAACTTATCTTAGAAAGTAAAAAACTATCTAGTTCGATACTGCGCTTGGATGTCGTAGATTACTCAATAACGCCCACGAAAAATCACAATCTGCCCCAGTCCTAAGCGAGATCGAAGTTTTACTCATAAATCACGTGAGATTTGCATGTGAACGCCCTCTGCACAGACCCTACCGTTTCGGGACGAATCAGCTACTTTCAAATTGACATTGAATTGCCTAGCTATCTATAAAATATGCTTAGGTTTTTTTTTATGTGATTGAATGACGTGACGAGCTAGTCGTTCACTTGATTTTAAGTGACACGGCCGCCCATAACAGTTGCAGTGTCACCCGGAACTTTACAACAATAAAGATTCGCGTGACACTGCACTGCGCACATCATCCTGAGACATCACCGAGTTTAGTAATCAGATTACTAGACTGAGTGATCAGATCAGAAAGACTCATTTGCCAAGTAATTTCACTAGCTACAATGCCCTTCAAACCGGAACACAGTAGTGCTTGCACACTACTGCTTGGCGGCAGAATAACTGGCAAAGCGGTGGTACCTACCAAGACGAACTTTGCAGAGAAGTCCTACCACCGTATACATAATGCGAAACATTTGTGATATCAGCTTTACTTATAATCTCTGCTGAAATTAACTAATGTTATTTCAGTCCATCTTAATACAAAAATGGGTTGGTATAGTGCGCAATCTAATATAAATAATATATCATATTTCATCGCATCATTTTAATAATCTTAAGAGAAGCGAATATGTCCCCCTCCCCACCCCCCTTGTCCAATACACTCGCTACTCACTCGCGCACTAACTCGCTCGTAAGTCTTCGTTTTTAAAGTTTTTACAATATCTTCGTATTTATAGCTACCTAAAGTTACAAATTTTGCCGTCAAAATTATGACGAAGAATAGTAATTGTAATTAGAACACGAAACGTATTTTCAAAAAATTCAATACGTACAAGCATAGCTTATAATCTATCCAAACGATTGATACCAAAATCAAAAGTTTTTCTTAAGTGTTAGAAGGTGAAAACCGTTGGCGCCCTGTAGGGTTACCTCTACGCCCTTGGTGCTTGGTAGCACGCCTTTCTTGCTAGATAATTTCAATGTTCATTAGTATGTTATTTTATGGTATTTAGCTTTCCATGTTGTGTTTTCTTCCATTGTAATATATTCTAGGCGATCGCTGGAGGCCCCTGGAATGATTTAATACATTTATTTTACCTGTAATGATCTACTAGAGACGATAGGTACCTTTTTATGTTTTCTTGGTTATTGTACATAATATGTTGAGCTCTAAACTTGTGTTTATAGCCTTTATTATGGGTTACTTTGGCAGTGGATCGATGGATACAGATCATAGGAACACGTTACGTGTTGTTTCTCTAGACCTTTCACGCTATTAAGAGTGTTTTGAGAGGAAATAACTTTTTCTATTTACCTCACAGATCTTCACCAAATTCGCACATGAGTTGAAGCAGATTTTATTACTAGTTTTCATCGTATTTTCATGCGGATTCTTCCATTAGTTGCTCTAATATATCGATTTTAATGTTTGTTTACTTTTTTGACAAATGTCACTTTTGACTTTGCCAAACCCCTAAAATGAGATTCTTCGCGAAAGGTTACATGATTTTACGCGTATTTGATGCTAGCCGTTCATAAAACTATGACAGATTTTCAAAATTCCTTCTTTCGTTTTTCAAAGATTGTGACTGATGTCGTGGTGGCCACCGCAGACTATATAAGCGGGACATGGCCACACAAAAATTCAGTTTTCCATCTGGATTCTACCTAGAAACTATCTTCCCCGTGCTCTCGAAAAGAGCGAAACAGTCTTGAAGACCTATCTGTTAGTGCCCTACCCCTGGGTAATCCGCGAGTCGCTTACAGTAAGCCCTAACAGGCGTCGCGCGTTATCTACTACTAAGAAAACTGACTCCAGAATAACCGGTGAACTCTTTATTGTTTTTTTTCCTAAGAGGTAGTTCAGGCCTCTTTGGGCTTCCCCAAGGGGCCCCACCTCGTATGTTCTCAGTCTTCTGTGCTGCCGTGGCCCTTGTGCAGGCCTGTGCTGCGAAGCGGAAGGTGCTCCGTGGCGGTACGCCAGTCTCCAGGCGTCACCCACCTACGCCGGAAGCGGTATCTACCCACGGTGCCGTCCTCGGATGGCCCTTGTGCAGGCCTGTGCTGCGAAGCGGGAGGTGCTCCGTGGCGGTGCGCCAGTCTCCAGGCGTCGCCCACCTACGCCGTAGACAGCGCCTACCTGCTGTGCTGTCCTCGGCTGAGTCCAGCCAGGACCTGTCTGTGCCTTAGGAAGGCACTCCACGGCCACTCGCCGCTGTCTCCGGGCGTCCCCTACCTACGCCTGAGGCAGTGCCCGCCTGCCGTGCACCCGGCTCTCTGTGGCTGCGTTCTGTCGAAGCCTGTCCCTCGAGGAGGCGGTTCACCGTGTCTCCGATCATCATCGGCGGCCGCTGTTCACCGAGGCGAATGCTTCCCCCGGCGGATCAATCACAAAAGTTACGTTCGTTTCTTTAATAAGTTTGTTGGTGTTCGTGGTCCCATTTAGGAAATTCATTAGGTAAATGTCAATACGGTCAAAGAGTAGTAACTGCCCTAAGGAATACATACCGTTATCATAGATAATCATAGGATATGAAAACAAAGAGTAGGTAGGCTATAAATAATTATGTCAAGTAGGGTTTATCGTAGAGCAAAAGTTTGTATGATAGGGCCAAGTTTCTTCTAGGACGGGCTAGTAAATAAAATTGTTAATCTGTACTAAGTCTTTTATTCTGTTAACTGTAAGTTTCACTACAGTTTGGCGCCCTTCTGGCCGAGCCCACCCCCCCGTCCCTCAAAATTCTAAAACAAACTTCCACAAGTCGCGCTCTTTTGGACAACCTTTTTGGCCCCATCTTCTTTTTTCCTTCTAAGGCCCTATCATACAGGCTACTCATGTTAACTGTATAGTCTATAGTTATTCTATGGTTTAGGTATCGTAGAGTATACAATAGGTCATACTACGTGTATACTCTATGATCGAATGAATATAAGTATAAAGTATATTCATTCTGTGGTATTTGTCTATGTCTATATCTATGTCTGTGTATTCTGTGGTACACATATCACTGAGTATATAATAGGTGCTTAAGTTATTTTATATTAATACTCCTTGTATGATTTTAGCTTGAACCTGAGAGAACTTTTCGGTGTTGCGGCTCAACGCAGCTCGAACCTCGAACCTTGAACCTGCCTGTACCGCGTAAGCCGCCAGCAGTCAATATCATGGCAGTTAAGTGTGCCACCTGTGGTAAGTTTTTAAACTTTACCGAAGGCATAACATGCCGAAAGTGCATGTTGTGTTTTCACCCTTCGTGCGTAAATATCTCTAGGGATTTCCCTTCTTCTGACCTCTGGATTTGCCCTAAATGTTCTGTCTTGGGAGAATCCTCTACGGCCGTTGATGTACCTTTCAGTAAGGAACCAGAAATGCTGAAGGAACAGAGTTCCCAGACAACTTTTTCTGAACCTTTAATTAATTACAGTTCTGGCCCTCAGGCAAACAATTTTACTGGCCCTCAGCCTAATTTGAATTTTGCTGGCTTTCAGCCAAATAATTTTATTGGCCCTCAGCCTAACGAAATTAATAATTTTGCTGGCCTTGAAACAAATAATTTAAGTGGCCCTCAGCAAAATAATTATTTACCTGGTCCTTCTTTGAACAACAACAATTGTCTTGGTCTTTCACCCAACAATTGGTCAGGCACTCCGCCAAATAAGTATGTCAATGAACTTAAAAAAATTTGCTTTGATGGTAAAACATGTCCTAGAGCATTTTTAGAGAGAATTTCAGAATTCGCAGTTTCTCGGCAGATAAATAAAAATGATCTGATCAATCATGCATTCGAGTTTTTTAAAGATAGTGCATTGCACTGGTTCCGATTTTTGAAAAATCGTTACCCTTACTTAGATTGGGATTTTCTTTGCGAAAAATTACTTAAAGATTTTGGTGATTCAAACCACGACTATAAATTGTTGGAATCGATTCGCGTTCGTACTCAAGCCCGAGACGAACCGATAATCGTTTATATAGCAATAATGTTTGGAATGTTTAACAAGCTTGACTCAAAACTTTCTGAAGCCAAACAACTGCAAATTCTTTTACGTAATATTCGGCCCTGCTATTCTACACACGTTGCGATAAATAAAGTTAGATCAATTGATTCACTAATTGAAACTTGCCAAGAATATGAAAACTTTACAGATAGAGATCGTGATTTCAAGGAGCCACAACGTTTAACATATGCAGGCGCAATTGAATTCAATTGCAAGAACACCAATGTTCCTAATGAAGTTAAATTTAATTCTAGACAGGGAAGTTCCTCTAACGATTACCGATTCAACACTAAACAGAATCACTACCAAAACGCAATTTCTACAAATGTTAGGAAATTTAATTCGTACGAGTTTTGTGTTCGTTGTAGGGTTAACGGCCATACTCTTAACCATTGTTCGGAACCTAGGGTTATACTTTGTTTTCGATGCGGCGAAAAAGGCGTTAGAACGCCAGATTGTCCTAAATGTAATCCAAAAAAAAAAGTTAATGACTTGAATAATTCACCAAAAACTGATGTTGATGAATGGAACAATTGGCTTAACACAGTTAGAATTTTTTTCGAATCACATAAAATATCTTCGGTTACGTTTGAAAATGAAAGAGATAACCATCGACCTTTCGTTGAAGTAAAAATTTGTGATAATAACTTTTCTGGTCTTTTAGATAGTGGCAGTTCCATTACTATCTTAGGTAACAAATCTTATTTTGAGATTGAAAAACTAGGATTTGAATTATTCAAGTCAGACTCAACAACAATTCAAACGGCAAGTAGGCAAAAAATTAATTCGCTTGGTTACTTTAATATTCCAATGACGTTTAATAACCAGACTCACGTTATTAAAACGTACGTTTTTCCGGAAATTTCTCCATCTCTTATTTTGGGGATTGATTTCTGGAAAAAATTTAACTTACTCCCAGAAATTCTTTCTCCGTGTTGTAACACTGTAACTAAATCAGTTGAAGAAGCTAAAGTTTTAGCTTATGACCAACTGAATGAAACTCAAAGACGCACTGCGGATAATTTAATTAATCGTTTCAAAAATATATCTTTTGAACAAAGAGGCGAACTCGGTCGCACTCATTTGATTTGTCATAGAATTGATACAGGCGATACTGCACCAATCAAACAACGGTGTTACAGACTCTCACCTGAAAAACAAAAAGCTCTTATTAATGAAGTTGATAAAATGTTAGAATGGAAAGTAATAGAGCAATGTGAAAGCCCTTGGCTGTCTCCAGTCTTGATCACTCCTAAGAAAAATGGAGAATGGAGATTTTGTGTTGATAGTAGGAAATTAAATTCTGTTACGCACAGAGACGCTTATAGTTTACCTTTTATCAATGAAATTTTAGATCAACTTAGGAACGCTAGATTCCTATCCAGTATTGATATTGCTAAAGCTTTTTGGGAAATTCCTTTAAATAATGATGATAAAAACAAGACTGCGTTCTACGTTCCTGGTAGGGGAATGTTTAGATTTGTGGTTATGCCGTTTGGATTGACTAATGCTCCTGCTACTCAACAAAGATTGATGGACATGTTATTTACTCCAGCTCCTGAGTTTGAAAATAAAGTTTTCTGCTATTTAGATGATATAATCATAATAGGTGAATCTTTTGAGGAGCATATTTCACTGTTGAACAAAGTTCTCGCCAAGTTAACTGATGCTAACTTAACAATTAACTTTGATAAAAGTCAATTCTTTAGAAAGGAACTGAAATACTTAGGTTACATTGTCGATATGAATGGCTTGCGAGCAGACCCTGATGAGGTCCAAGCTATTATGGATTATCCGGTTCCTACTTGTGCTAAAGATGTTAGAAGGTTTATAGGTACCTGTAGTTGGTTCAGAAGGTTCATACCTAATTTTAGTTCAATAGCTGCTCCATTGAACAAATTAACTTCTTCTGGTAAAAATGCACCTAAGTTTTCTTGGAGTGATTCTGCTAACGTTGCATTTGAAAAATTGAAAAACGCGCTTTCTACAACGCCTGTTCTCGCATGTCCAGACTTTAAACGCCCTTTTTCAGTACACTGTGACGCGTCTAACTTTGGTATTGGCGCAATGCTCACGCAAACACATGATGATAAGGAAATTGTAATTGCGTATATGAGCAAATCTTTAAATAAACATGAACAGAATTATTCAACAACTGAAAGAGAAACTTTAGCGGTAATTACTGCGTTGGAACATTGGCGTTGTTACTTAGATAACGGGAAAGAATTTACTGTCTATACTGATCACGCTGCCTTGAAATGGTTTTTAAATTTGAGTAACCCGTCGGGTAGGTTAGCTCGGTGGACCATTCGTTTGTCTTGCTTCAATTTTGCTCTGAAACATAAAAAGGGTAGAGATAATGTAGTTCCTGATCTACTTTCTAGATCAAATGCTAAACCTCAGAAAATTGCTGCAATTCAATCTAATCCAATTGCTGAGGTTAATAACCGTTATAATGAGCTATTTTCTGGTTGTCAGAACAACCCTGATGCTTTTCCTAAGTACAAAATCGTAAATGATAAATTGTTTCATCATATGACTTCGAAAGATTCTATAAACGAAGATTTTGTTTGGAAGGAAATTCCTTCTCCTGACCTGAGAGAAAACTTAATTAAACAATCTCATGGTCCTACAGATTCACCTCATATAGGAGTTTTCAAAACTTATAAGAATTTATCGGCTCACTACTATTGGCCGGGAATTTTCAAGAACGTAGCTAAATATGTTAATAAATGTGAAAAGTGTTTATCATATAAACATTCTAATCACGCGCCTTATGGTCCAATGGGGAAGCCAAAGATTTGTTCTAGACCATTTCAATGCATCTCCTTGGATCTGATGGGTCCTTTTCCTATGACCCGTCAACGCAATCAGTTTATTTTAGTTGTGAATTGCTGTTTTACGAAATATTCTTTAATTTTTCCTCTTAAACGTGCTACTGCTGCTATAATAACTAATCTTTTGGAAAAAGAAGTATTTCTAGTTCACGGTATTCCACAAACAATTATAATGGATAATGGTTCTCAATTTCAAAGCCGCGAATTTCATGCTTTAATGGATAAATACAAAATTCCTTTTAAGTCCTTCACGCCTCACTATTGCCCTCAAGTTAATCCTACTGAAAGGTACAACAAAACTATTGTCACGGCTTTAGCTTCATTGGTTGGAGAAGATCATAGATCTTGGGATTTACATCTCCAAAAAATTCAATTCGCTATGAACAATTCTGTAAATGTTGTTACTGGTTTTACACCATCCTTTTTGGTATATGGTAGGGAAGTTATTACTTGTGGATCCTTGTACACTAAGACAGATAATTTAGACGAAATTTGCTTTCTACCAAGGGATATTTACGCTAACAATATTGGACTGCTGGCATCAATCTTCGACAAGTTCAAGCTGCGTTGTACACTGCTCACGTTAAAAATGCCTCGCGTTATAATACCAGGCATCCTTTCAAAGAGTTTAATGTCGGAGATATTGTTTGGCGGAAAAACTATGTCTTAAGTAACGCAGGAAATTATTTTAGCGCTAAATTGGCTCCAAAATTTGTTAAATGCAAGGTTGTCGAAAAACTTTCTCCACTTGTGTACATACTTGAGGACAACAAAGGCGTAAAAGGCAAATGGCATGTTAAGGACTTAAAACTGTAAATAATATATTTTTGGTTTAGCATAATGGTATAGTTAATAATTTCTGTTTTTGTACTTCTTTTTGGGTTATATATATTTCTAAATTGGTAATTTTATTTTTATAAACTGTTGTAAAAATATGCAACTTCACATAGTTTTTTTTATAATACTTTAACTTCTTGCGTCAAAGTACTAAGTTTAGGTCTCCTTCTGGCACTAGTTCTCTGGTTAGCGGTTAGTCGTAATAATGCAGGCGGTCTTGACATGAAAGGGTTGTAGTAGCCATTGATAGTGAGCTCTACCCCACTCTTGTACTGGTTGTGGATGAATGTAGGCTATAAAATATATATTAATTAATATTCAATATAGGGATGTTAGGTTTAGCGCGTTAGGGTAATTTGTGTCATTAACGTGTCATTTTCGACTCCCCGTCTTCTCGAAAGCTAGGTTGTCTTACAGGGAATTCAATCTTTGACTGCTCCCATGCTAACAACGTCTATTCTTCTGCTGATCTGGACATCATTCTTAAGGTGTTCTGGGTCATCATCTTAATGATGCTTCGTTATGTCATCACTATTATGGTGTCATAATGTTTTCTTGTGGACATTAATATTGTTCAGTCTTAGGACACTGTTGTCCTGGGATGTATCCTTTGACTGAGTCTTTACTCTAATACTATGTTGTTCAACTTACGGACATCATCCTTATTTTGGAATAACATTCTCTTTGAGTTTGATTATTTCCTCGATCGAAGAAACTATTCTTCTATTTTCTTATGTACGTCTGGTAGAGACATACATATGTACCTCTCGGAAAACTGCTTTTCCTGCATCTGAAGAATTATATTCTTCCATTTTTCTTATGTATGAGTAACCTTAGCCATACATATGTTCTATAAAAATTAAAATACTTAGGTATTTTAATTTTTTTCGGGGTTGTTGGGGAAATGTAGGGTTACCTCTACGCCCTTGGTGCTTGGTAGCACGCCTTTCTTGCTAGATAATTTCAATGTTCATTAGTATGTTATTTTATGGTATTTAGCTTTCCATGTTGTGTTTTCTTCCATTGTAATATATTCTAGGCGATCGCTGGAGGCCCCTGGAATGATTTAATACATTTATTTTACCTGTAATGATCTACTAGAGACGATAGGTACCTTTTTATGTTTTCTTGGTTATTGTACATAATATGTTGAGCTCTAAAATTGTGTTTATAGCCTTTATTATGGGTTACTTTGGCAGTGGATCGATGGATACAGATCATAGGAACACGTTACGTGTTGTTTCTCTAGACCTTTCACGCTATTAAGAGTGTTTTGAGAGGAAATAACTTTTTCTATTTACCTCACAGATCTTCACCAAATTCGCACATGAGTTGAAGCAGATTTTATTACTAGTTTTCATCGTATTTTCATGCGGATTCTTCCATTAGTTGCTCTAATATATCGATTTTAATGTTTGTTTACTTTTTTGACAAATGTCACTTTTGACTTTGCCAAACCCCTAAAATGAGATTCTTCGCGAAAGGTTACATGATTTTACGCGTATTTGATGCTAGCCGTTCATAAAACTATGACAGATTTTCAAAATTCCTTCTTTCGTTTTTCAAAGATTGTGACTGATGTCGTGGTGGCCACCGCAGACTATATAAGCGGGACATGGCCACACAAAAATTCAGTTTTCCATCTGGATTCTACCTAGAAACTATCTTCCCCGTGCTCTCGAAAAGAGCGAAACAGTCTTGAAGACCTATCTGTTAGTGCCCTACCCCTGGGTAATCCGCGAGTCGCTTACAGTAAGCCCTAACAGGCGTCGCGCGTTATCTACTACTAAGAAAACTGACTCCAGAATAACCGGTGAACTCTTTATTGTTTTTTTTCCTAAGAGGTAGTTCAGGCCTCTTTGGGCTTCCCCAAGGGGCCCCACCTCGTATGTTCTCAGTCTTCTGTGCTGCCGTGGCCCTTGTGCAGGCCTGTGCTGCGAAGCGGAAGGTGCTCCGTGGCGGTACGCCAGTCTCCAGGCGTCACCCACCTACGCCGGAAGCGGTATCTACCCACGGTGCCGTCCTCGGATGGCCCTTGTGCAGGCCTGTGCTGCGAAGCGGGAGGTGCTCCGTGGCGGTGCGCCAGTCTCCAGGCGTCGCCCACCTACGCCGTAGACAGCGCCTACCTGCTGTGCTGTCCTCGGCTGAGTCCAGCCAGGACCTGTCTGTGCCTTAGGAAGGCACTCCACGGCCACTCGCCGCTGTCTCCGGGCGTCCCCTACCTACGCCTGAGGCAGTGCCCGCCTGCCGTGCACCCGGCTCTCTGTGGCTGCGTTCTGTCGAAGCCTGTCCCTCGAGGAGGCGGTTCACCGTGTCTCCGATCATCATCGGCGGCCGCTGTTCACCGAGGCGAATGCTTCCCCCGGCGGATCAATCACAAAAGTTACGTTCGTTTCTTTAATAAGTTTGTTGGTGTTCGTGGTCCCATTTAGGAAATTCATTAGGTAAATGTCAATACGGTCAAAGAGTAGTAACTGCCCTAAGGAATACATACCGTTATCATAGATAATCATAGGATATGAAAACAAAGAGTAGGTAGGCTATAAATAATTATGTCAAGTAGGGTTTATCGTAGAGCAAAAGTTTGTATGATAGGGCCAAGTTTCTTCTAGGACGGGCTAGTAAATAAAATTGTTAATCTGTACTAAGTCTTTTATTCTGTTAACTGTAAGTTTCACTACAGCCCGAAACGCTAATAATGTAGGTAAATTCACTCATGGGCTCTATTATCTCATACGTTTGGATAGTAGAGCGACAACGTTTTCAAATACTAGGAAAGTCCTCTTAAAATTTGTTTGTAAAGAATAATAAAATGAAATGATGTTGATTCATAGATCAAGAAACTCAGTAACGTTTGCCACAATTTCAAATTCAAGCTCGAAAATGTCCGCAATACTACGTAGTACTATCATGTATTCTGCGACAATACCTGAAGCTTTGAGAGTGAATCAGAATTCCAGCATACCTCTCCAGAAAAGCCTGCTCGACTGTTGATTCATTCCCCCTGACATCCAGATTGTAGTGATCGGCAAATACGCAGCTCGGGGAGAGCACTTCGATGATTGCGGAGGCTTAGCTTTTAGGTACTTACGGTACGATATTAGAATATTTTCATTGACGTTTCAGTAGGTTAGTTTTTATTTTCACACAGCGCCATCTTGTAAACTAAGCATAGCTTGTACTCACTAGATAATTGATAAAATACAGTCATAGACACTTTTAGTTTGTACATTTTTTTAGGTGGTAGGACTTTTCTGCAAAGTTCGTCTAGGTAGGTATTGCCAGTTATTCTGCCACCAAGCAGTAGTGTGCAAGCACTACTGTGTTCCGGTTTGAAGGGCATTGTAGCTAGTGAAATTACTGGGCAAATGAGACTTAAGGACTGATCTCACAGTCTAGAATTTCTTTTAGACTGTGTGATGTCTTAGTACGACGTGCGCAGTGCGCAGTGTCAAGCGAAACTTTAATTTTGATTTCCGAGTGACACTGCAATCTGCAATGGGCGGCCGTGACGGTTAACACCAGGTGAACAACTACCTCGTCACGTCCTTCGTTTACATAAAAAAAAAATCATGCATACATAGAATACAATATAACACCCAGACACAGAACAAACACCTATTTTCATCACACAAATAATTGTCCCGGGTGGGAATCGAACCCACAGCCTACAGTTCAGAAGGTAGAGCTACTACCTCAATTTTTAAAATATATGGAAAAAATCTGGGTTACCTACTTAATTTTAAAAATGTATTAATATATTAGCAAAATCAATCATAGAGGTCGTCAAGATATGAATCATATTTTTTTCTGAGGTTAATGGCTAATTTTGATATTTTGTCAGGACCATTTGGTAGGCAGCTACTGCCTTATTAAGGTGGAACGTTTCACTAGCGCGGCAAATTCAAATTTTCTTGCGTTTTTTGCCAATAATAGCTTAATTACTCAACATGATTACATGAACACTTATTTTGCGCAAATAAATATAAGGTATCAATAAATTACAATTAAAAGTACCTATCACCTACATACTATTGGTTTAACGACAAATGGCAATAGACTGAAAAACTAAGACTAAATTTGTTTATTGCCATTTGTCGCTAAACCAATGATATCTAGGAGATACTTTGAATCGTAATTTGTTGATACATTCCATTTCTTTACGTTAAATCTGTTTTAATGTAATCACGTTTAGTAATGAAGCTGTTATTGGCAAAAGAACGCAAGAAAATTTGAATTTGTCGCGCTTGTGAAACGTTCCATCTTAATCAATGCGTAGTAGTTTTGGATTAATTACTTCAGCTTTTGTCCTTTTTTGACATTCAAATATTAAAAGCGATCGAAAAAGACAAAAGATGGTGTACCTAACTAATGAAATGATACAACGCGTTTATTTTCAGCTTTTGTCCTTTTTTGACATTCAAATATTAAAAGCGATCGAAAAAAACAAAAGATGGTGTAACTAATGAAATGATACAACGCGTTTATTAATAAGGATTCTAGAGTATAGGTACTCAATACTAACTAAGATACATGTAGCGCTCTCAGCAAAGCATGAATAGCCGTTTCTAACTGGGCCATAATTCTGTATGAAAACACAGATTCCACACGATACAGAAACCACGTCGTTATCGTGTCTTGTTCAAATCGTGTTACAGTACGAAATCGTCAATTTTTGTATTCTGTATAATCTAAGACAAATTATCTATGACAGGTTTTTATCCCTCGAGTGCGTTCCGAATTAGAACTAAAGGATTACTCATCCAAAAACCAGTAAAAATTTAAAATAAAGTACACACACATTTATGTTGTGGCACATATTTATGTTGTGATATAACAAATCCATGGGTAATTATTAAAAGTTGACAGAAAACCTTTAGAAATACCTTCACTTTACATTAAAATGAGCTTTATTTTGAATAATTAATATTGACATAAGTGGTGGTAACTTTGGGCGGTTTGATGTTTCGGAACGCGCCTCAGTGGAACATATGATTTTTGACAGTTCAAATCGCGTCAATACCAGTTAATTCCACATTCATTTCGCGCGGTTTCGTTCTCATTTCATAGAGTATAGGTTTTTGCAGATTTCTTATGTAAGACAAGGAATTCACGTGGTTTCAAAGCAAGGAATCGTAAAGTGGTCATATAGAATTAGGGTCCTGATCGGTAAAGTTAAGCAACGTTCGCTGCGGTCACTACTTTGATGGGTGGCTGCTACAGCAAAAAGTGGGATTTACAACTAAGCGCTACCATGCTTCGGATGGCACGTTAAGCCGTCGGTCCCGGCTGTTGTCGTAGGACAATAGTCGTTAAGCCAAGTCAGAAGCCTCTGGGCGGCCTAAAGATTCTAGCACCAGAGCTGACCGCTTGCCTACACGAGAAGAAAAAGAAGACTAACTAAGATGGTATTCAAAAATCGATACTTACGGGATAATATAATGCTTTATATTGATTACTGATCGGCATTAGTATTACCCCCCACTAGGTGGGCTGACGACCTGTTCCAAACCGCGAGGATGGATGCAGGAGGCCGTCGCTCAAAGTGGCGCTCTGTAGGGGAGGCATATCATGTTCAGCAGTAGACGTCTTCAGGCTGTTGATGATGATGATGATGATTAAGTATTGAATAATTCACTTCACTTCATCAGCCGGAAGACGTCCACTGCTGAACACAGGTCTCCCCCATAAAACGCCACTATGGATGCTTATCATAGGGGGGATTTGCCATAATCACCACGCTTGGCAGGCGGCTTGGTGATCGCAGATGATTTTAATGTACCGAGGAGAATGCTGCTGCCCCTTCCCTGGGTATTATTCCCTTAGCCGGCTTCTTACGGCACCCACGGGAAGAGACTGAACAATTACTTGCATCCAAACACTACAAAATACTTGGTGCTTATAAGGCAAGTGAAAACAGTCAAAAATCGTCTGGGCGCCGTTGTACATACCTATACCTACATCGATCATATAGTTTGCGGTGTCACATTTGCACGAATTTAGACGTTATGTCGCTTATTCAGTGGTCAATGTCGCTTGTACGCAAGTTAGTCACTCGTCACATCGTAGTGACACGGAATAAGACAGCAGTGGAGACGCTATTGGAAATAAAACGATCGAATATTAAGATTTTTTTATGTATCATACCTCAATGTTTTAAGGTCTACATTTTCGCAGAACTACTGTTACTATCTATGCTATAAATTCACCAGCCCCTAATAATAAGTAGTCTCGAACTTCGAGACGTCCAATAATAAACTGCACTAAAACTTCATCAGCATTACAATCTCCGAGATCAGTTGGCAGCGAGATCAGTCAAAACAAACGGAGCACCAAGTATGTGACATTAAATGACAGTAAAACTGCAGTAAACCCCATGAACGGAATTGAAACTGCAGTAAACCTTCACCGACGAAAGTAAAACTGCAGTATATACAAGATTTTAAAGTCGTGTTATTCAGCGCTATCTGATAAGTATACATTTTTTTTGATAAATAATGTATTTTTGACGTTAAGAGGACCGTCCTGGTATTTGAAAATGTTGTTGCAGTTGCTCTGCTATCCGCAGTTCCGCACGTCTCATGGGCTTTATTGTCTTTATCATAATAAAGGCAATAGAGCCCATGAGTGAATTTACTTACATTTTAGCGTTTCAGGTGCCAACGGTTTTCACCCTCTAAAACTTAACGAAAACTGTTGATTTTGTGTCAATCGTTTGGATAGATTATGGTTATACGTCTTGATTTTTTGAAAACAGATTTTTTTGTTCTAATTACAACTACTTTTCTTCGTCATAATTTTGACGCCAAAAATTCTAAGATGTTATAAAAAACTTAAAAAAGGAAAACGTTCAAGCATAGCTTTTTACTGGGTAAACAATATAAAAAATGTGTTCTGTGCTCGTAAATGACTGAGTAATGAGGCACCAAACATAGAAAACACACAGCCGAATTGGGAACCTCGTCCAATTCCGAAGTCGGTATAAAAAATCATGTAACAAAAATTACGGGTAGGTCCCAACGGATCCCTCCTTATATCTTTTTCAACTGATACCTCAGAAAAATTGACAATCTTTTTTTAAAAGTGGGTTAAAACATACATTAAACTAGCATGAAGCTGCATTAAACAGACATAAAACTGTTTTCAACAAACATTCTTGAACTTCACGTAGCAAGTTTCAAAGTCACGTACATTCTACGTTATCGGTTCAAGTTTGGGCTATAAATTAGGTTAAGGTGTCCAGCCTCGGTGAAATATCGGTTCAGTTCCAGTTCATTTTGTAACTTTGTTTAAAGAATTCTGGTTCACTGTAACTCATCATCATCCTCGTCGCCTTTTCCCATTTGTTATTGGGGTCGGCTCCCAATCTAAACTGTAGAGGCGAGCTACCAGAATTGCACGAGCGACTGCCATCTGCAACCCATAAGGAACCAGTAACAGGGATGGTTAGACCAGGTGTCAGATTCTATCAGGCTTCTGACTACCTGACTACGTGATGGCATCGAAAATTGCACATAACTTACTATATAAGCCGAGCCGAGGACTGAACACTGGCTGACCTTTTACAGAATAGCAAACCATAAAAAATACAAAAAATAATCTAAAAAAAAAGTTACTTAAATCAATTTTTCTTTTTTTTAATTCTAATACCTACAAGCCTCAAACTTGGTATGATCTTATAGCATACTCTTTAGTAGTTAGGTATATAGGTATAATGACAAGTGCGATTTGAGTTTGGGATAAAGGTTTTTAAACGTAGATTTAGAGAAATAAAAAACAAAACTCAATTTACGAAACAACTTTCGTTTATTTTGCAAAAAGCATATTGTTGATTACACGCACAATAATATTAGGTAAATACCTAAAGGTTACATCTCACCATGCATCATATTTCAATTAAATAAACCATTAACAATATAATTAATTTTCTTAAAAGACTTCAACAAAAGGAACCTAACAATTAAACAATGTTAATTTCATTTATCACTTCACGTCAAACAATATTTACATCGTAATTAAAATGATAAACGAACAAAAATTAATAAATAAATAAAATTAAATATTTATCTGTGATACTGTTTAGATATTTATGTAAATAACATAATAGGGATAAATAGGTAACATTATTAAAGTATCACAGTTCAAGAGGACTTTTACAACAATGATCTAATGATATTTCAGATAGCTAATACAGAAGAAACTCTTCTACTTCTGTTTAAACAATATCTCACAACGTCAACAACCTGATGATAAATTCTAAACAATTAAAAAAATGTACTAAATAACTACTGCGGTACATATTACTTTAACGCTGTTGATATTTTCTTCATTCATAAAAATATGTAGAAAATACTGACCAAAATAACATGATCACAAATTAATAATAGAGCCTCGCAGCTATAAAATATTGATAAGTTCTGTTATAACTTAACAGGTAGATAAAGAGCTATGCGATGTCATGTGTCCAATTTAATAGCGTACATAAAAGAGCTATGCGATGGAATATACTTTTAATGACGTTCATACGCCATCGCATCACTATTTTTATACTGAACTACGTATATTGGTGACCACTATATGAGTGCTAATCAATTAATACTGACAATAACATGACGATTTTAATTTTAAAAACATAATAGGCTAGTGTCCTGCTGTTTTTTATAGCTTAAATTAATAATATTTCTCAAATAATAAACATTCATGAAAACAAAAATTTAATATCTCAATAATTACAAAACTACACGTATTTTAAAATACAGGAATAGAAGAGTCAGCTCAAACATGCAGTGATGTCACTCTTGCTCCTTCATAGTACCTCATTATTAAGCTGTGGTAGCTTTAAATACAGTCTCTTTGGCATGAGACTTCACAACGTGCGTTTTTATAGTAACTGTGGGGAATCTCCTGTTTGAGAGAAAGGGACAGGCGATGCCCCCTCCAGAAATTTTAAAAGTTTATTACTCCGTTTTTTTACTTATTTTTGCAATTACTGCGTTCATTTTTATCCTACTTTATGAAAATAATATTTACTTGTTAATTTTTAATAGCAGGCAACTAGCCTATTGAGCTATGCGATGGCATGTACCTCTAAGAACTCGCATAAACCATCGCATCGCTATTTATGTTTTTTATAAAATAAAATAAAAATAAAAAAATAAAATAAAATACTGAACTGACCAGTGACTCGTACGAAGTACAAACCAATAATTTATGATTTATTGAATTTTATTTAATTGATGTTAAGTGCGAGTTTATTTTGAGAAATCAACAAAAACTGTCGCATTAACGACATTTCTAGGCTACGAAGCTCTTTTATAGATATGTGATCTATTTTTATCAGAAATTTTTAATAACAGGTAATGAAATATTATGCGTAGTTTGGATTCAAAGTGCATGAAACAGTAATGATAGGTTTTTTTGTCTAACAAAATAATTTCCTGCATCCATGAAATAAAAATTAGCTATTAGTTAGCACAACAAAAATTGAGCTTAAAACAATAACACAAATATTTCGGTACTGCAAATTACGTAATTATGCAAAAGGCAGTTTTAAAATGGCCATTTTACACAGAACTACTTAAAAATAGATTATTTTTTAGTTAAAATTACATATTGCTGTCTTTACGATGTCTAAGTCTCTTGCTAATGAACTTTAGCTAGATTCGTGAAATAAATTAATATTATTATCTAAGAAACATTACGTCTTTCTAGTATTAAAAGTTTATTTACAAATACTGGATTCGACACAGATCTACAGCAATAAATATCTAACACATATATTTTTGAAATACGATAAGCTACTTTAAGAGACAGTTGAACGAAATTATTGGACGGATTGTAAATAAAATAACCGATCAAGAGAAATACAAATTGATAAATAAATCTTATAATTTGATTAAAGGGTGAGTAATGACTGAAATATGCGAGGCGTACACTAAATTGTCAATTTATAAAATTCAACAATCTTTGAGTAGTCAAAGATTGTTGAATTACTACAGCACTTGCTTTGATCCCACGCAGCAGCACTGTACAAAGGATCATTGAATAGTCAAAAGGATCACTGGACGATCTACAACGCCCCAATAGCAAAGTAATTCCATTGGACCACGCTCCTGCCGCGCGCGATTGGAGCGTTGCGGATCGTTCGGTGATCCCTTTGACTATTCAATGATCCTTTGCATTGGAGCACGTTGGATCGTCTGGTGTGAATACGGCTAACAGTAACAACAATTATGTAAGGGCTGTCAGATTACAAAGTAAAAAAGTAAATTGAAAAACTAAGTTTCAGTTGAGTTTAGTTAAGTTGTAATATCTAATGAAGTCACAACCATTAATTATTACTACTCTTTACATATACAGCCTGTAAGTATCCCTCAATATTAATGGGCACATACCGTCGCTTGTTTGACTAAGTGACGTATCTGACGTTCTGACAGTAGATAAAAGCTACATTTAAAATTTCAGATACGTAAAAATGTCAGATAAGTCACTTAGTTAAACAAGCGACGATACGAAAAATAATAACACTAAAATTGGCTACATGGTACCTACCTAATACACGTTATTAAAATTGTTCTTTATTATGTACTTACGTAAAGTTCTATATTTATACAGTTTTGAGCCTATAATAATATTTTACCTACTTATTTAAAAGGAAGACACATTGAATTTTCGTCCACGAATGTTGAAATGTAGTTGATTACCCACCTATAAGATTTTAGGGCCTAGACAGCTGCAAAACAGCAGTTCGTATGAAATTTTTGTGCAGTTGACACTGCTGCATCAAAACTACCAACCAAGTGCTCAGTCCACTTGCAGTAGTCGTGCAGTTAGTAAATTGATCCAACTGCAAGATTACACACGTGTATCTAGCCTGTAATCAGTGTGTAGTCATTAGAACTGCACGTCGTCTACAAGCGAACTGCGCAGTCAGTTGGCAGTTGCGATGCGGCTATGTCAACTGCAGAAAAACTGCATCCAAATTGTAACTTTGCAGCTGGCATGCAGTTCATTTGCAGCCTATCTGTCTCGGCTTTTAGAAATAAATCAATGGTGTTTTTAGTTAGGTACTAAGGTAATATAAAAGTAATTAATTATGCAAAATGATGTGTTTTTTTAAATGTTATGGAGACTTGGATCACGTCAAAGAAACAGGACCTCTTAATATTCTCTATTGAAAAAAAAAAATTATGAATGTTACATAATTATGACTATTAGACTCATTGAACATTTAATTTCTACTATTTCAGATAGTAGAACACACGCTTTGTACGTGTGGTAACAGCAAAAATAAATTATTATTTAATAATCAATACATTTAGGTACTAATTATTAAAATCTGTTACCAAACGTAACACGGATGCAGCCGCAACCTGAAGCACAAATCGTAGCAAAACATACTCTATGTCACTTTGGGATAAAGCTTCGGCCACACCAGCGCGTCAAGTGATGTCAGTGAAACGTCAAAATTGGCCATTCGGTACCCATCACTGCCCGGGTTCGTAGACTGCCACGCCGCGATCGCCGCGGGAATCAACGGGTACCGAATAGTTTCTTGTAGCTAACACTGCCGTGGAGTCGAAGCTTAAAGTGGCTTTCTATAGGTGTAATAATTTTAGATGTCAGATTTGTAGTTCAATAAATCACCTCTTACAAACATTATTTAATCACTAATATTATCTCTTCGTAATATTAATAGTTATTTATGATGATTACGTCTCGTGATTATACGGATAAATATTTTTATTAATGAAAAATAAAGTTTACAAGTCAATCTTAGTTTTATTTATTAGATAATCATTTACGTTTCATCATTGCGATAGAGAAAACGCGGAAATTTAAGCTAAGTTACATTTCACATTGACAAGAAAGAATACAGGTTTAAGAAGAAAAAAGGAACATCCAAATATTGACATGAAAATAATGTTCTTGAGATATTATAAAAAATCAATTTCCAAATTGCAGTGAAAATTTCATATCCTCAGATGATTTAGTGAAAAAAAAACTCTAGAAGCCGTTCCAACATTACATGTTTTATGTAAATAATTTATATATTGCATTTAAATTTTATAATTAAAATATTGCATTTAAAGTTTATAATAATAATAATTATTTAATTTAAAGTTAAATTGCGTTTGAACATTACTTTCGTGTCAAATATCGGTGAAGCTAAAGTACCAACTTGTGAATTGGTTATTAATGTTAATATTTTTGTTAAGTTATATTATTTTTTGTTTGACACAACACTGACACACCAAATCTAACGGAATTGTTATATTAGTTAAATAATTAATCGTAGCACATCAATAATAATTAATATTCTTTAAAATTGATTTTTTTTCTATTGAAGCGTTATTTGTCCCCATATTTTATCGTATCTTCCTATTCGAGTTTATAATTATTTATTTGCTAAATTAAATTCTACGCTATGTTATTGACTATCGAAAAAAACTTTTTACAGCTAAGCACACTTTGTGTGAACTTAAAATCTAATGCAATATCTTAAGGATTTATGCAGATTTTGTTCAGTGGAAAAAGGAAACTTCGTTTTAAACTACTATATTATCTATAATTATTAGGTCTACAAATTATCAGATTCTGTTTCTTTTCAGATTTTTGTTTGATTTCCTATTTATTCTTATTTCGATTTTAAACTTACTTCTATATGTTTATTTATTTACAATGCTTTGGCCTCTTTAGAAATACCTATTAATTTTTAGGCCATTTAATCTTTAGCCTAAAATTTAATTACAATAGAGCTCACATTTTGATGACTAACTTGATCCTTTATTTATATGGAATGATACTATCATTTAATACCTCTACGTATGTGTTTATACAATTTCAAGTTACTCTAATTAAATATATTGAGGAAAACATAGGAACATAGGAAAGTAATCACATGAGAGTATGATAATATCATATAAATTATTAGATTATTATAAAAGTCATGTTGATTATTCGTTATAATTATATACATTTTATCCTATTATTATTTTAACGTATAAATCATTATTCATTGTACAGTATCTAAATTATTAGTGAAAATGACACATAAAAGATATTAAATTATTTACGTAGTATATTTACAGTCACATTATTATTATTATTGAACTCACTTATGTATAAATAGATAATAATTTACATTTTAAAATTTAATTGAATTTAGATTATATTAAACTCTGAATTTATATATATTATTAAACTAAAAAAAAAAACAAATAATGTTACATACTAATTGTTACAAAAATAAAACGTAGCCAATTGTAAAACTCATTTGTTAAAAATTGATTCGACTTTGGGTAATAAAATGTTTTCTTGACACCTAAATTGTAATTCGTAACCACTTCTAATTAAATCGACCACTGTTTTTGTAATACCTAGCAATTCACTATTTATTCTGGTACATTTACAGACACTTTAAAAAAATATCAGTCACATCAATTTGAGAATAAGTACATCACCAATTACAAAACTTCGTTGAGACTAATCTAGGCCTCTTACACGGCTGACACTGCCGCTTGTGGTGGTTCTCAAAGGGATGCTAAATCACTTTGTCTTCTTGAAGGCATAGGTACTCGCAATTGAGCCGACCCTCGTCGATCCAACCTCTCCAGCGCGTCTAAATCAGACGCACGTCGTCTACAAAAACTACAAAAAGCGCACGCTAGCGTATTCTTAAAAGCGTTGCGAAAATCTCTGTTAAAATATGCGTATATGATGGGATTCAATGCAGAGTTGAAGTACCCAGTCCAGAACATGATCACTGTCACATAATCAGGACAATTACAGGTGTCGCACAATGACGTCGACACGTAGAAGAGGAAAAAAGGGAGCCAGCACAGAATAAAGGCACCCATAATGATGCCCAAAGTTCTAGCCGCTTTGTGTTCCCGCTTCATTTTGAGTATGTTGCGGTCTTTGGTAGGAGTGTTGGCGTTAATATGCAAAGCACCGTTTTTGTCACCAACTTCTCTAGAATGCCGGTGCATCAGCATTGCGTTACCAGCCCTAGCATGTAAGGCTTTCTCCTGCCTGTTAGCTTCTTTGAAAATAGCTAGGTAGGTGAATATCATGATGGTGCATGGTATCCAAAAAGATATTGAACTGGATATGACTGCGTATGGTTTGTTCACTTTGAAGTCACATTGGTTAGTCTGTATCGTTTCTAGATGGTCGCTCGTCGTGTACCAACCCATGAAGATTGGGACGTATGATATCGTTATGGGGCTTAGCCATGTTGCTGCTAACATTACGTACGCCATCTGAAACAATTGATTGAACTATATTTTCAGTTGGTCTCTCAGCATATTTTGTATTTCACCATTATGTAAGTTAATATCAAAGATTGGACAAACAAGACCAGACGTGACGAGGAGATTTCAATATATTAAAAAGTTTTAATTAAACTTGTTAAACATAACTTGAAATAATAAAAACATCAGTGCAATTATTTAAAACAAAAACGAAGAAGTAGATACAGTAAATACAGAGCCACTCAGCCCATGTAACAAAAAAGCACATTTAATCATCAAAATCGATTGCGGGATACAACAGCACAAAACACATGGGTTCTGGGAAAGTGAAAGCGAAATATTTAAAAATTCTGTTCCATTTGATAAGATGTTTGTGTAATCATAAATATTTGCACTTTTTATGTGTTTGAGTTCTTGACATTTCCTCAAAACTGATGGCATGTTGGTACAAGAGATCTACTAAGAACAAGAAAGAGGTGCTTCGCATTTAGTTCTGCCGAAATCGGCACGATTAGTTCAGCATACATTTGCCCGTCGTGTTTAAGTGTGTAGCACCCCTTATTCGGATACCAAGAACAATCATGAGGAATGCAATGACTACATAATTATGAGAGATTTTGATTTGTCTGCCTAAGCAAACCCAACTCACCTTCTTAGTCATCTTGATAGGATACTTCAGCGGCTTGACAATAGCATAATATCTATCCACTGATATACAACACAGGTGCAGTATGGACGTCGATGTGAAGTAAACATCAGACGAGTTCCACAGGTCGCAGATGGTAGGTCCAAATACCCAGCCCTGGTTAAACTGCACGCTGAAGTTGAAAGGCATGACCACCATGGCTACGAGGATGTCAGCAAATGCTAGCGAGACAACGAAATAGTTGGTGATGACACGCAGTTTTCTGTAACAATAGTTTTAGATTGAATAGATATGTTTTATTTTGATGAAATAGTTGTTTATTGGGTACACAACAGTTTTAGTCCTAATTAGAAAGTACGTCATCATCTAACTTGGAGTCACACAATGAGGTCTTCATGTTATAATATATGTATCGTCAGCAGTAACCCTTGATGTTCTTTTATATTTTTATGAATGACAATAACAGCGTTTCATAAGAAGTGTCCATAAACCCTGCCTCAAGATTTCTAAATCTCAGAAGCTGGAATATTGTTCCATTGCTTTTTCAGGCTTTTTGACGTATGTCCTAACCCAATCCTGACTGACTCATTGTGTTACAAAAAATCCCACTAAGTCGAGTTTACATATTGTACGTTATGAGTGCTTTGATGGTGTTTCACTTTCCCAGTGGATTAAAGATGGAGCTGACGCTGAAGAGAGAAATAGGGGTATAGTTTCGGCACAATTTTCACATACCTTTTTTTATTTCCGCAAGAAATGGTGTAGAATTGAGAGAAAACTAGGTTGAATTAAGTAAAAAATGTTTCTCCACTAAAATATGGGAATATCAATGTAAAGCATAAAGCTACACCCCCTTCCCCTATACACGCCGATGATGCAAAGTCTTACCTATGCCTCATAACACTGACGATGACAAGTAGATTCCCAAGCACCGCCATGATGACGATGAGCAGTAGCACCGACATCTGGACCTTGAACAACACCCCTTGGTTGTCAGAATGTCCGGCCGTGCCATTGCCCGACGTCGCGTTGACGTCGTTGGTGCCGTTTACTGAATCCATATGGCGCGATCTAGCATAATAATAAATCATATCAGTTAAACACGGTCTGCAGTCTGAGCCGCAACTAGACCTGGCGCACTCCATGCTTTAGGTACGATGATACTAGTACACATGGGATTGACTCTGATACTAGGCCACTCCATTACGCGTGACGCATTAGAAGAACAGCCTAGCGATAGAAAAAACGCGTAGCACTTTATTGCGTTGTAGCAAGAGTCACTATTTATATAGGTTAACTTTGCAAAGTAAAGCTTATGTATCTGTACTGTTATGTACTTTCCTGTGACGCAACTAAAATGTATTACATTTTTTATCATTGCAACTTGATTTTTTTAATTTTATGGGTTTTCGGTTATTTTTTACAACTCTGCGTGACTTTTTCATGCTTATTTTATATATTTTTTGGATATTATATCGCTATAATCCATAAGATGCAACTCAATCACTCAACTCTTATTATTTTCTACATTTTATGGCCAGATAGGCGAATGGGTACGCAAATTTTATCTTCTTCATTGATTACACATCATGATGAGTCATGGCTAACATTGCTTGGATTACTGAATGTCTTTAAAATGAAATATAATTCTCAAGAAATTACCATATTAATATAACTTCATCAACAGCCTGAACATAAGACTCCTCAACAGAGCACCACTTTGAGCGGGTTACTCTTGCGTCCATCGGTTCCGCACGTTTAATATTTCATAATATTCAATCATATACGTACCTTTATCTCGCTTCTTCTAGTTTCGTTTCAATTAAAACCCAACCGCCGACTTTCTTCCTAAAGTTCCTCGATATATTTGTTTCATTCATTATTACAGTATGTTTTACATTACACTGGTCATGAAACATTTCATATTCAGCATTGAAGTTTCCTCAAACATCGTTTTCTTTTTCACCGTCTCTGATTTCAAGTTTGTTAACAATTCTTGAATACACATCTTCACTGTTACGTTTTTCTATTACAGATCTGGTAGCTTTTCCATCTTCTCATTTATAACTGTAACAATAGAAATTATAATTGTTTTAGAGGGTATCTTCAGCGATTCTTATAGCATAGTCAATATTGACCAAAGAAAGGCAAGTGGTAACTAGTGCATCTCACAAGACGCCGTTCCCGGGGGGTTATAATCTAGGTCAAAACTATTTGTAAGTATTTAATATATTATGTTTTTGTAATTCTATGTTGTGTAATCTGCTTTGTGATTTCATAAAATAACATAGAATACCAATTTACGCCAGTAATAGTGTTTTATTGCCTTTTCTATGTTGCAAAGATATCATCTCACCCAAACACCATTATCTTTAAAAGGTAACAGGTGTGCCATCACAAAAACAAAAAATTGCGAGGGAACTGACAATATGCTCAAAAAATAAAAATTCAAAGGTATGTAAATGTGACATTTATTACCAGTCCGCACTGAGCTAGATTGGCTATATTATACACAACTATTCTACACCATAACTTTACAAACTACCAAGACTTGGTTGGGGTAGCAAGATTTGGTTTTGTGTCTCATTCCAGAATTTAAACTTTAAAAAAGATTTAAATGCAGTAGTTCCTTACTCAATATCTTTTATTCATTCTTAATGAAAGAAAATTCATGCAAATATTGTTTCCAAAAAAATTACGTTATCGAGATGATTTTTATTTTTGTTTGCTTGGAAGCAGAAATATTCATCATTTAAATCTTAAGTTTTACGTGAGACACCCTGTGCCACTACTCCACTAGGTGGACCGACGACCTAGTGAAAACCGCGAAGTGAAGACGCTGCTCAACGTGTCGCTCTCTGGGGCAGGCCTATGTTCAGCAGTGAACGTCATCAGGCTGTTGATGATGACGATGTATAACTATTACCATACCATAGGAGTGTAAAGTTTAATATAAATCTTGTTAAAATTACTTTATATTTTTTATTATAGGCTCTGTTAACTTTCCGAGATAAAAAGCACCCTAAGTTGATCTCTAAGGTGTAATCTGTGTGCATAACATTGATGACAATAACAATATCAAATTTTGTTATATAATATATCAATTCTAATTAGTTCACTTATAACTATTAATATTAGTTAATTTATAACTAATTAACTGATAGCGCATCGACCTAAGAGCCATGCTAGCTATACCTATAAATACTATTGCATCTCTTGACTGTATTACTCCAGACTGCCACTTCAAGTTCTCAATGTTAATTAAATTAATTAATATGAATTCACATAACGTTACTCTATATCAAGTTATTATGATACTTTGCTACGATTACAGTATTCAGTAGAATAGACATTAATATTTATTGTAATCCTCCGATGGTTTTTTAGGGTTAAGATACAACAAAAACCCTACAAAATATTCATGGTAAAACGTATAAAATCTCATACGTTATTATCTTTTCGCTCGATCTAGACGAGTATTAGCTAAGCTAAAGGTCTACCGTATTAGGATTATTTTGGGTATACACAGCCCTGAGGGACCATCGCTTCACGCTACATTTGTTTAGGGACGTTCAGTACGTAAGGTTCAGTTTGTGCTGACATTAATGTACTGAAGGTGTGCTTTTTTTATCAGAGCTGTTAGCGTTCAACCACATTGCATTAAATTATTTTTATCCATTTTTGCTACCAGAATGCATGCTAACTGGTGTTGGGTTAGAGCATTATTAGTCTCCGGGGACCGATGAATGCAGGCGGCGAGTAGTCGCTCATAATGGCGCTCTCTGGGGGAGGCATATGTTCAGCAGTAGACATCTTCAGGCTGTTGATGATGATGATTATTAGACTGCATAACCATACATACAGTCATGCTATTTTGTGTGGTAGTTAAGATTGGGTGTGGTGTGGTAATTTAGCTAGTTGCGTTTAGCAGTACTAAATGCGCCAACAATCGAATTGAAAATCATAATGATATGTTCCAGCAATTTCTAATTCCATGTCAAAAAATAATGTAGAAAAATGGAAATGGTTAAAGACAAATTGTTTCCGAGCACTTTTGGGTACAGTTTAAGCACTATACCATACAAATACGTTTGTCTCTGAACAAAGTTGTACTATTCATTGAAACTTGGCTTCTGTCTTTTACGGTAAAGTACCCTTACGTCACGGGCCTTTAATTTGAGCATAGGACAGCTGGGACGTCTAATCGGGTCGTGTAGTAGGTACGTAAATATATTTCGAGACTACAGCTAGAAAGATAGCAAGAAATACCTGATGTAACGTGTCACTTCACTCAAGGGGAGCATGTTTGAGCCGTATGATGTTGAAACTCCAGGTTTGTGGTCGTGATGGTTACATATTTGAAACATTTTGTGTAAGATTCTGGGTTTGTGGAAACCTGGAGTTCGTGGTTACGAACGTGATTTAAATGCTTCTATTTCTGTAGCGTAACGAATCAGTATCATAATTATAAGGGGTTGGGGAATTGCTGCCAGCATATCGGGTGCCTACCTTCTGGTAGTGGGGTTCCGATTGGCGCTGCAACTGTCATGAGTAGCCGTGATACGTAACGTCGGGTTAATGACTAGTTCGTCACATTGTTCATTAACAAAAAAAAACTATAATCCCTTTAATATGTTTAGTTCCCAATAAATTAATAATAATAACAAATACAGCCCTGACCACCGGTAGCTTGGGCCTTGCCCCGCTGCCGGCGATACTCTCGGTTTAGGATTTTTTTAATAGTATTTTTGTAATTTATTTTTATCGGAATATTGTAAAAAAACGTAAACCTAAGAAATCGTAATAAATGAGTTGATAACAAATACTATTCCATCACTTTTGTTCTGATGGCGTTATGATTGTGACATGACTGAAATCACTTAGATGATACCATAAAAGTAGCAAAGTTCATTAACCGTAAACATTCTCCATACGTATAAAAGACTTGCCTTACCATTTTTATTAAACCGTATCACGAGATTAAATAATAAATCATACGATATTATCCTCTAGTGGGATGTTATTTTTTATTATTTTGCCTAAAACGTCAGCTAAAATGGTTCATTTTGGTAAGTACTTCCTTTTTTATCCATTCGTCTGATTTCATGAAAGATTTAACTTTACTATCATTCACAAAACATGAATAATATCAAATAAATACCTAAATTCTGTATTAAATCTTAATATGGCTTCCACTCTACATAGATGTGGTTTTAAATGAAAATATTGTGAGAAACCCAGTAGGCAAGTCATATAAAAATATCACAAAATCATGACAATATTTTGTTTATTCTTGACATTTTTTTTATTTATTTATTAAATTTCTTAGCGGAATTACACTAGTTATACTTTTTAAATTTTTTATTTAATATTTATGAGCCCATTTTTTAAATATATATACAGAGAGTAGCTGCTGCCCGCGACTTCAGACGCGTGCACCACAGTTTATTTTAAGTCCCTTTCCAGTACTAAAACTTTTTGCATACTAAATTACATTAAGATCTTTTCAGCCATTTATTCGTGAAAAGACAACAAACAGACAGATAGACAGAGTTATTTTCGAATTTATAGTATTATTATAGATTTGTACATGATGGATAGTATAGATTTGACCGTTGTGAGCATATCTGTAAGAGCTATTTTTATTAATTCAGTATTCAGTGTTAATTTTTTATTCCATTGGAACACAAATGACTCAGATAGAATCAATTTTATATCATATAGATTCTGATGTATAGGGCGTTTTCAAATAGAATAACTAGGTAATTCGTACTTGTAAATTGGTTTTTAGCGGCCATTATAATATCCATAAACATAGCGTGGGGTTGTAAATAATATGATGTATAAATATTAACTCTCATTGTGAGAGGTGAGTGTCCCAGAAGCTTAATTTTTTTTAATGCTAATATGTGCATAAGTTTGACAACAACTCACCTGATGGTAAGTGACGAAGTTGTCTAAGGTGGAGCACGTTTGTCCATGAGATGCCCATTCACTTTTGACTTAAAAATACCCAGGTTATACCCAGGAGGAAACACAATAAATCACACTATAATATTAATTAATAATGGCTAAGATGAAACGTTATAAACTAATAACTATGGTAGTTTTATTATATTAAATTATTATATTTCCGACTGTCACTCACGAATACGGTATTTAATTTAAAATATTGAGGTTATTCTCACGGAATTTTAGGAATTAAAATTTATAATAAAACGGTACAAAAGATATAAAACTACAAAAACATACAAAAACAAGTAATTCTGAATCAGACCATCACCCACACTAGAGGTATTATTAGAAGCTATTAACTACACAGAACAAAACATAACAGACCGGAAGAGCCTATTTAAACTTGTGGGTGTCTGCCTTTGTTTGTGTGAATAGATTTACAAGAAGTGCCATAATAAGTAATTTATAAGTATTTATAAGTACTTATAATGAAATCAATTCTGTACATTAAAGATATATTAAAAAAATTTTTTGGACGGCTTTTGGTTTATTAGCGACGCTGAAGCCAAAACTTTTTTTTTCATTTTGTTTGTCTGTTTATCTAACTGTCTGTTTGTCTGTATTTTGGCTGAGCATTGAGAATCGTTACTCAAGACGCGATTTCATTAACAAAATGATGAACTTATGAAGCAAGTCAAGACGAGTCAATGACTGAGCTTAGTTCTGTAACATCGGCATGAGACTAGTTCTTCTATTAGTCACTCTACTTATGATTAATTCTCGACTGGCCTGATAGCTCAGTTGATAGTAGCACTGCCTTCTGAACGTTGTGGGTTCGATTCCCACCCAAGACAAACATTCGTGTTTTGAACATATTTATATATTCACTGTATGTATTTATAAACAAAAAACAATTCACGTCATTCATCGGGCCTTTGTCAGTGCCGGCGTACCGTTCGTTCTCTAACCAAACTTATGGACTTATGGGCGATGACGGCAAGAGGCCCGACGGAATGGCTTTAATACCTTGGAAAATGGGACGGCCATCAGTATGGGATGCAACTTGCGTCGATACCATGGCACCGTCCCATCTTACCGAAACTCAAAATCAAGCTGGTAGCGCTGCTGCTAAAGCTAAAAACCTCAAACGGCGCAAATATGGAAGCCTTGACAGAGGATACATGTTTGTGCCGTTTGGGGTAGAAACCATGGGACCGTGGGGACCAGGTGCTTTTGAAATATTCAGGGACATGGCAAAACTTTTGGTGGAGGCGACCAGTGACCAGAAGGCTGGCTCTTAATTTGCGCAAAATTTTTGTATTTTATTTTGGGTAACTATCATCTCCCAAGTTAAAAAAAAACAAGTCGCTTCCAGTATTCCCTACGCTCGCGTCATATGGCCAGCATTGGCACAGGATGCGACTAATGCGTTATTTCCTCAAATTCATACCAATCAAAACTTCTGAAGTGTGTTAAAAAAACTAAAACAAAAACTATTTGTTTGGAAAGCTAATAAACCTACTTATTAGTTGACATTCTGGATGTTTAAAATCTTTGAATATCTACAGATATTTAAAATAGATTAGAGTGAAGTGGATGACGCAGAAAGTGTTTGTGACGCGATCTATTACGGCTTTTATAGATCATGCCACAGATACTAAAACAAAGCTTCACGCATCTTAACTATATTTGTGTTTGGATATTAATTTGTAATCAATGTAATTAAATAACAGTAGGTATGTCTCCAGTTTCATTCACAGCTACAATATTTTGTTAACGAGTATGAAATAAAATATTTTCGTGTTCAAAACCCAACTCATTAATAAATCTAAATAGAAACATACATTTTGTCAAAATTAATAAAATACCCCAACATAATTATCTAGAGGTTTTAATTTTCTTTTTAATTTAATGAGGTATATACATTATAACCATATACGTACATATTACGTATAACTATATTACGTGCTCCTAGGTCTAGAAGGTGACAATTACTCATTCAGTTGGAACTCTAAAAACAGTTATTAGCCGCAGTTGCATCGTGAATCAGTTTGTTCTAACGATTCTCGAGAACATGAGCACATCTGGTCAGCATACTTCCATAATACTCTCAACTTTGAAAGCGTTCTTATTAAATCCACCTACAACAGTCGGGCTTTGACTAAAAAATACGAAAGATGGTTCATTAAACAATGAAGCCTTCAAAGTTCTGCACCCCGATTCCGAACCCATCGCAAACGTTTCGATTCGCTATCTACACTCTCCGTCTCCTTCATCCTGAATGTAGATGGGAAATTTTACTAGGTGGTAGGACTTTTCTGCAACGTTCGTCTATGCTTTGCCAGTTATTCTACCGCCAAGCAGTAGTGTGCAAGCACTACTATGTTCCGGTTTGGAGGGCATTGTAGCTAGTGAAATTACTGGGCAAATGAGTCTTTATGATCTGATCACTCAGTCTAGTAATCTGATTACTAAAATGGGTGTCTCAGGATGACGTGCGCAGTGCAGTGTCACGCGAAACTTTATTGTTGTAAAGTTCCGGGTGACACTGCAACTGTTATGGGCGGCCGTGTCACTTAACATCAAGTGAACGACTAGCACGTCACGTCATTCAATCACATAAAAAAAAGAAGGAGACGGAGAGCGTAAACTTCGAATCGAAACTTTTTCGATATGTTGGAAATCGGGGTGCTGATACCAGATTTCTTTTACGTGTACGACAAGAAAGCATGTTTGGAACGAATATGAGTCAGCTAGAGTAAGTTACTTAACTCATAATAATCTTCTAGCAGTAATCAAGAGTGACGTATATCATCATGATCATCATCATCAACAGCCTGAAGACGTCCACTGCTGAACGTAGGCCTTCCCCAGAGAGCGCCACTTCGAGCGGCTGCCCGCCTCCTGAATCCATCGGCTCCCCGCGGCTTTCACTAGATCATCGGTCCACCGAGCTGGCCTACGTTGCGTCTTCCGGTTCGTGGTCACTACTGAAAAACCTTAAACGTATATACTTTATAACGCTATTAGGTATCAGAGATTTGGCGATGCGTAGCTTTATACCAAAAGAGAAGAGTACTTGCTTCAATCAAATCATCGTTGAGTACTTGTGATAATAATGGCTGTAAGTACTAAGCTTGAGGTCGTAAACTGTTTTAATATAAAGCTAATTACTGCTCAAGAATACTGAAATTAAAATGCTATGCCATGCTAATTATTATATCTACGTGTTACTTTTATACAAGTCACTCCATTTTTAGTCTTATGCGCGCTGTCTATCTTTTATTTTAGTCCAAGCAGATGGTTATAACTACTAACCAGTTTTTAATGCATGTAGAATTTTAAACTCTCATCTAAAAACAATCTAACTTTGTGCAGTTTCTGCTTTTTGTATGAATTGAAAAAACTACAAACATTGTTAGTAGAGAGTGCATTCAAAAGATTTTTTCTTTTTATATATATAATTATGTAGCTCTCTTCGGAGATAGCAATTTTTTAAATTATGTAGCTCTCATTGGTAAGCTATTGATATTTTGATTAGATTAAAGAATGTTATTCTCATTAATTAAAATAATAAGAACTAAGAAACACGTAACCATTAACAAAACTACTAACAAAGCAAAGACTAAACATTGAGCTAAGCATAGGAACCTATAATAAATGTAGAAATTGTTAAATTAATAAGAAAAAAATAATTTTACACCATCCAGTGTAATGAGCACTTTTGCGCCAGGTACAGTTAAAAGTGGGTTATTTGAATAGGTTGTTTTTTTTGTATCGTGATTGTTTTAAATGTATAATTATTTTATGTACATACTTTGGACATGTTCATTAATTAATTATTATCTGTGAAACATAAGTATAATAAAAAGTAGTAAGCACCGAAATATAATTTTGATGCTACGTGTACGAGCTGTTTTTTTCTTCTAGAAAATTTGTAAACAAGCTCTTTCATAGAACTATCACAGTTTATGAGATTTGAACGGAATTAGTACAGATTCATTAGAGATAGCTACTATATTAGATATTAGGAAATTGGGTATATTGGCCTGTCTATTGACAATCAACTATAAGAGGTGTCAATGACCTTGCTTCCCATCTGATCTCTGTGTCACATAAATTCAAAGGTCAAAAGTATGACATAACCTTTTGCTACTTGATTTATTATGCTTTCATTTTTTTTACCATTGGCTGGACGATGTATAGTAAAAACTTAAATGAAATAAATAATTTTTAGTAGCAATGATAATGAATTCGGTGGAGTAAAATTAAATGGGTAAGTCAGTCTCTTTTTCTCTTTGTCTTTTTATACAGTAAAAATGATAAATTGTATTAAATATGTATTTTGCTAGCAAACCCACGTCTTTGCTATGTTTTTATTTATATTAATGAATGACGTGGCGAGCTAGTCGTTCAAATGATGTTAAACGACACGGCTGCCCGTAACAGTTAGTATCCCGGAAAATATGAAAAATTTCGCATGACACTGCACTGCGCACGCCATCCTGAGACATCAGCACAGTCTGGTACTAGTAATCAGATTACTAGACTGTGTGATCAGGTTATAAAGTCTCATTTTCCCAGTAATTTCACTAGCTATAGTGCCCTTTAAACGGAACACAATAGTGCTTGCACACTACTAATTAGCGGCAGAATAGCTGGCAAAGCGGTGGTACCTACCTAGACGAACTTTGCAGAAGTCCTACCAGGCTATTCTAGGAATTAAGAAACATCAAATAATTTATTAAATATATAAGCTATTTTCACCTCTTTTATAAGTAAAAATATGAATGCCCGAATGCCTAAATTAATTTATATTATAATAATGTAAGTTGTTTCTTTAGCAGGTATTCAGATTTGCTTCTACTTAATTAAAAATTATGATGTTATTAATGCCAATAAAAAGAAGCTCTCTTTCCTTTTTATGAAATGTGTGACACACAAGCAGGCGGCCAACCTGATGGTAAGTGGTCATCGCCACCTTGAATTTCCTACCAATCGGGCACGACACCATAAGTTAAAACCCCGATCCGTTTCACCATAAAGTTAAATTATAACTGAATACTGTATAAAGTCGCAGACAAAATAGTCTAAACTTACCCATTATATAATAATGTCATGGCGACAAATTGGCTAAATTGTGAATTATGGCCGACACGGTGTATTGCGTAGATACTAATTAACAGTATTATGATACGTTATATTATTGTATCGTTTAATATGTGGTTGTATAGGAAACACTTTCCAGTTACAGTTTGAAAAATAATAATAAATTATATTATAATTAATTATTAATTAATTATTTACGCGTTAATAGGTACTTCCTTGTTATTAATTTGGTACTAAATCACTGCCTAGATTTATTTTTTCATAAAACTTTTTTAATAAAATACAATATGTTTCAATCATAGTTTTACTCCATACCCGCATAAAACCTGAACAAAATTAAATGTCAATTTTCATAAGCCAGTTCGGAAGGTTGGAAACATGAGAAAATTTGTCAACCTGAATACCTTTTACCATTGACTGCACAAAACCTGTACGTAAAAAAATGCTAATTTTTATATAACACTTTGAAAAGTTGGATTCATGAGAAAGTTGGACTCATGCGAACAAACCAAAGTTGCAAGAATCCAAAACCAACGTATTTACCAAGAAAATCTGTTTGTTCAACTTGAAAGTCGATTGATAGGTAAGTGTTTACCATTTTTCATCATCATCATCATCATCATCATCAGCCGGAGACTGCTGAACATAAGTCTCCCCCATAAAACGCCACTTTGGATGCTTATCATATTAGGGCTTTGCCATAATCACTACGCTTGGGAGGTAGCTTGGTGATGTACCGAGGGGAATACTGCTGCTCATTCCCTGGATAACCCATAAGCCGGCTCCTATTGCACTGTGGCGATGTGGCCTGCCCATTGCCATTTCAACTTGCTAATTTTAAGAGCTATATTGGTCACTTTAATTCTCCTGCGGATCTCGTTATTTTGGATCTTATCTCGTTTTAGTACTAAATAATAAGACCTCGCTTCGGTGACGGTGATCGAGACAAGACAAACCTAGTCAAACTTCTATCCAGACTCCCATCATTACATCTTTCCAAACCATATAACTTCACACTCGTGTTAATTAAACAAAAGCGGGTCAGATCCCCCCTCCCTCCCCCCTTCTCCTTTCAGGCATAACTCATAAATCGCAGACTACAGTGCGCATAACAATGGGAGACTGTGGAAAGACGGTACTTAAGATTACGAGGTTTGAATTACGCACACTAACGCACTTCTGCTCAGTAAGAACAGTAGCAAAAGTTTCGACAAACTGCGCATCACTTCTTTTTTAATTCAATAAATCTTGCCCTATAACAAAATGCCTGAGTGAAATCACTTGTAGCGGTATGCTCGCTGTTTTTGTCTAATATTATATTGTATCAGTGATCTGTACAAGATTTGCTTAATTCGGGGCTAGATGGCGCTGCGTGAAATGTCCAAAAATATTTATTCATTTATTTTAAAAATTTAGCATATACTCGTTCGAAATTAGGTTTTATTGCTAGTCAATAGTACAAGAATTGCTTAGTTTGGGGCTAGATGGCGCTGAGTAAATGTCCACAAATATTTACTATTTGTTTTAATTTAACTTATACTCGCTTGAAGTAATTTTTTTTTGTGCGTGCTAAATATTAACTTTTACGATGAACATTTATCTATTTGTAAATTACTAATACGGCTTATTTTAGCTGTCTCATTAGTGGTTTGGCTTGAATCTAGCTTTGAACCTAAACATAAGCGAGGGATGATAAGTAACAACCAACTTTGAAAAATCCATCCTCGCACGTTGAACTCATCCCCAATGTTGGCCATTACTCTGCCGACGTTTGTATAGGCCTAGAATGAGAGTTCGTATACTGTTTCCATATCTACTGCGCCACAATGGGACATTCCTGAGGAAGGTCGGAATAAATGGACCACGCGTTTTATTAAGGTCGCAAAGATATAGTTCTTCGGATTATTTTATGTCTTTGTTATTTGAAAGTCTATCGGTTTGAATGTAATGATTGCGACGGTTCGATCGTTCTATCTGATTTTCATGTCTGTGGATTTGAGGTCACTGGAAAAAGGATAAGGTAGGTATAAAATCTTTATGGAAAGAAATATTAAAAAGTTACAGACTGAAGGGCTAAAAATATTTAGAGTGGTTTTCTTTTGCCTGCAGTAAACTTCAGGCAAACAAAAAACATAAATAGAAGGAAGAAAAAAAAATGATATAAAAACTCAGTATAAAATATAAGTTAAGGAAAATCACACAATGATTGAATACTGAATATTAAGAATTAAGAAATTAAACGTTCTTGAATTCCAAAGCTTTAAACTTTTATTTCTTTTTTATTTTCACCTGTCTTCTTTAACGTGTTAAGTTGTTCAAGGGTTGTTCAAGTCAAGAGTGAATAGGTATTTATTACTAGACAAGCGTGCTACACCTTCGACCGCATCATCACTTCCCATCAGGTGAGATTGTGGTCAAACGCTAGCCTAGTCAAATATAAAAAAAAAAAAAAAAGTCTGACAGCCTCTGTGGTGTGGTGGTTGAGCAGGTCGGCTCATAACCCGGAGGTGGCGGGTTCGATTCCCGCAACATTCCCGCAACAACATTCCCGATTCATTAGTGCACATGAAAAAAAAAGTGCAAATACTTGTTCTGTGTCTTGGTGTTGTGGCACTATGGTCCTCGTATTTCCTGGGTCCCCAAATACAGAGAATCCTAGTTAGGTTAGGTTAGGATCTATGTAATCAGGATCTATGTAAGTGATCGTTGGGCGTTATTTATTATTTATATTTTAGCGTTGTTAATTCTTTTGTGGGCGTCACAGATTAGAAAAAGCAATTGCTTAGGTTCAATATTTGGGTTAGGTTTAAGATTCTTGGGTTACACAACAAATAACCTAACCAGTGAGTTGGGAGCGTTTTTAAAACGCCTACCCAAAACGTAATTACCGAAAAAGAAAACTACAATATTCCCTACAAAACGGCAACAAATCCTCCTTTTTAGTACTTTATTGCGGAAATAAAAAAGATAGAGGTTAAATTAAAAACTCTTTTGAGATGAGACGGGATGGAGCAGTGAAAGGAAGGTTTCTAAGGAAATTCACAGACGAATTTAAGATAATATTCAGATGATTTGGGCCCTTTATAAAGATCCTTTGTGAGAATTTACAGGTTTTCCTGAAGCTATCCAATTTATCTCTCTTTATTGATATATTCATTGTTTATGGGATTACAATGCGTGTATTTTTAAGCGGTAATTAATTTTTTATTTTTTTACGCATCGATAACGACCTTATTTTTGCATATTTCCAATGTCCATAGGCTGCGGCTACCGCGTGCTTTCCATTAATCGGACTGCATGCTTGTTTGTCGTTCATAACATAAAAAACCGGCCGAGTGCGAGTCGGCGCACGAAAGGTTCCGTACCGTTATCTATAAAAACGAGCAAAAAATCACGTTTGTTGTATGGGAGCCCGCCTTAAATATTTACTTTATTCTGTTTTTTAGTATTTGTTGTTAGTTGTTATAGCGGCAACAGATATACATCATCTGAATAAAAAAGAATTATGGCATCTTCCACACATATACAACCCATTCACACTCACACACACACACACACACACACACACACACACACACACACCCACCCACCCACACACACACACACACACACACACACACACACACACACACACACACACACACACACACACACACACACACACACACACACAAAATCATAATCACAAGCACACTACAACTAGACCACAGTCCATGTTAGTACCTTTTTAATTTTATCCTGCAGATGACTAATTTTTTTTTTTTTTGTTTTCTTCACATTAAACTTAATTGGCCTATACCTAATATTAAAAATACTTCACCTACTACTAAACATGTATTTGAATCATAGAATTGTTTCTACATAGTTTGAATTTTTTTTTTATGTAAGCTGTGCATTTATGAGTTGATGTTGAGTATTGACCCGCACTCTCACCATAAACACCTGTGTTCGAGAACAGTGGTATGCTGAAAATCAGCCCTGCGTAGACTTTGCTGTTTACGCAGCACAGTGCTGAGCATACGCCTGTTGCCAGCTAAGAAGAGTGTACCTATCTATTACAAATTGTCGTAAGCCTGTTGTAGTTTTGGCAATAAATATTATTTTTTCTTATTCTTATTCTTATCTGTGAAACTGTCTAATGGCTAACTATCACGGTTCACGAGATACAACCTAGTGACAGACGGACGGACAGACAGATAGACAGACAGAGAGAGAGACAGATAATGGAGCCTTAGTAATAGAGTCAACTTTACCCTTCGGGTACGGAACCCTAAAAAGGACGACGTCTCTATTCCTCAGAGGGTAGTTCCCGTCTGTTCTACTATTTGTTCTACCAGTAGAACAAGTAGGAAAAATAAGTCTTGGATGAGAGGGAGATAATGGGCTAGTCTCAGATTTGTAGATCATAAAGTGATCCTACACTACACCTACGTGAAGTTTTGCAGAATAAATAATAGTAAGTACTACGTATACTAGTGCTCTGTGTGATACAGTGTGCTAATGTGATAGTCAGTTTTGAAACGGATTTCTATACCTTGTTTGTTTCGTGTTCTCAAAATATCAATACTGTTACAGCGACGTCGCAATAAGTATGCTAATCTAAGCATAATCAAGTATCCAAAATCATCCTTGCAATAATAATCTTGTTTTGTGTCGACAAACAAAAAAATATCAGTTATCCGTACAAAAACAAATCCGCAAAGAACAGTAATCAGACGATTAATAAACAAAACGCTGTGATTACACCGCGGCGAATGATCAGGGCCCGTCGCTGGCGTGACGGTGTAATGGCAGCGGATCACGCACATCCTGACGCGTTTACACCGAAGCGAACAAAGAGTTGGCTATAGCTGTGTTCGGAGAACAAAGAGCTTGTTACATAATTCTATGTTTGCAGCATGGTCCTGGCGTAAGAATAGAAACACCCAATCTTTTGCCACGAGCCGTAAGACCTGGTTAAGGGAGTATCAAGGAAGCATTCTCCTCCGTCTCTATAATCCATTGCAATCACCAAGAACTTAACAGTCCAAGAACTCACAGTCTCACAGTCTGAGACGTGGTCTCTTACTGTTGGCCTCAGTAGTAAGCTCAAAGTTGCGCAACGAGCTATAGAAAGAGCTCGGTGTTTCCCTGCAAAATAAGCTCCAGAATAAGGAGATCCGCAGGAGAACTAAAGTGTCGATATAGCTTTTAGAATTAGCAAGTTGAAATGGCAATGGCAGGCCACATCGCTCGTAGAACACTATATACTTACATTGAAGCGACTGAGGACTGAGAAGCAGGGCTTCAGGTCTTCTCTGGGGTTCTTTAAGGGAGTCTCTCTACCTAAATAACGCCAAAACTTTGTAATATTATTTTTGCATACAAGTCTTCCAATTCATCATTTATCCTATTTTATTTTATGTTCTCATTTTGATTCTATCACGTTTCAAATATAACAATGAAGTAGGAAGATGTAAAAAAATTAAAGACGTAAAAAGATACTTATAACAATGTTATGTTTCCGTACATTGTTCGCGTAATATACTTCAGAAGTACAATATATTAATATGTTGGCCCTGCTACGCACATATTAAGCTAGAACATGATAAATGATACGTTGGCGTAATATGACTACAGTAAGGGCACTCTGTCGTTTAAAGAAGCACTATGGGCTTATTTTTTTTTTATTGCTAAAGCGGTCATACGTTTGACAACTGAATATCTCACCTGACGGTAAGTGACGAAGTTGTCTAAGGTGGAGCACGTTTGCCCATGAGATACCCATTCAATCTTGACTTGAAATAACCCAGGTTATATCCAGGAAGAAATACTGTTGCTGGAAGAGCACTCCATTCCTTCAACAAGCCTTGTAGTTCTATGGTTCTATTTGACGTCTGCCGGCTCGTGATGATGATGATGATGATGACGAGGGCTACTTTTGAACCTGCTTGAATTTATAGTGGCTGTGACTGGTAGAAGTACATAGTAAATGCTCAAGGACATGATAACTCACGGTCATAGATGAAGCAAAAAAATGAATTAAAAAAATATTTAAGTAATTTACATAGAAAACCAGGTCTTTGGTCCACCTAGTGGGGGGCTGGCCTACGCTGCGTCATCCGGTTCGTGGTTGCCACTCGAGAACTTTCCTTCCACACAACCGGTGTGTTGTCAGTTCTACGAGCGATGTGTCCTACCCACTGCCACTTCAACTTTCTAATTCTAAAAGCTACATCGGTGACTTTAGTCGTCCTGCGGATCTCCTCATTTCGGATCTTATCACGCAAGAAAACTCCAAGCATAGCTCTCTCCATAGCTCTCTGCGCAACTATCCGACTACCCAAATGCTTTAATAAAATTAAATAATTTTTTAGGCACTTATAAAAATATATATGAACTCTCTGATTTTAATTATAAAACAGAGTCATCTTGTGGTCACGATAAATTATTATGGATAGTACCTATCTGAAAACTGACTCTTTCGGAGGGGTAGGACTATTCTGTAAATTTCGTCTAGGTAGGTAGGCTTTGCCAGTTATTCTGGCGCCAAGCAGTAAGTACTGTGCAAGCACTACTATGTTCCGGTTTGAAGGGCATTATAGCTTGTAAAATTACTGGGCAAACAAGAACTGATCTCACAGTCTAGATATCTTTTTAGACTGTGTGATGTCTCAGGATGACGTGCACAGTGCGCAGTGTCATGCCAAAACTTTAATTTAGAGTTCCGAGTAACACTGCCTTCTATTATGGGCGGCCGTGACGCTTAACACCAGGTGAACGACCAGCTCGTCGCGTCATTCGTTTAAATTAAAAAAAAGATTAGAAGAATATTTTCATAATTGTTTTTTTTTATTACACGTATAGCTAACACAAAAATTGTCTTTGAAAAAATGTTGGTTGTTCCCAAATGCTTACTTCTTATTACTAAAGTCCCACAAAAACGCAGTGCTACCCATACTGTTTTTAAGAGTTATGATTTGTGATGTCTATAGCATATCAATCATGTGCTTACCAAATTACACGTGCCTCTTTATAAAAGAGGAAAAATTCAGAATTTAATAATCATGTAAGCTTATGTGTTTATTTTCACGCTCCGTATGAAGGAATAACGCAATGAATATTGTACATAATATTATTTTTATTATTGATTCTGAAGAAAGTTTTACCAATAAAATAGATTGTTTGTTAGAGTTTTCAGATTAGTACAAAAGTCAAATATTAAAATACTGTACCAATGTTCAGTTTTATGTGTATATTTTAGTATTGAAATAATGTAACTATACTATACAGAGATTACTTTAATAAGTTAATCTGATAACTATATAACTTTAATTGATAACACCGACCCAACGATTATCGGTGGAACGACAATCTGGTTAAAACCGCAGAAGTCGATGGATGCAAAGGGCAAGCAGCCGCTCAAAGTGGCTCTGGGAGGCGGCCTATGTTCAGCAGTCAATGAATGTCTTCAGGCTGTTGATGATGATGATGACTTGATAAAAATCGTAAAAAAACGCAATTAGGTTTACTTATAAAACTAGTTTTGGTTTTAAGCGGTTGGATTGTGTGTTACTGCTTATACTGTGTATGTCAGTCAGTAACGCAGAGTCTATGTAATAAAAGTCCCAAAAGAAAATAGCACAAACTCCAATTCAAAGGCATTTATCAAAAGCAAATAAAAGAGTCTATAAAAGTGTAAAATATTCACCGTGCAAAATTTATTTTCATTTTTGAAAGAAACCGTCAATATAAACTTACTTCAATTTAGTGAAACCATGAAACCTTTCTTGTAAAATAACTATTCTCCAGCGTCAGCCATTTCTTAAGATAAGGGTTGAATCCCGGCGGGGCGAGATGCAATAAAGCAAAGAAAATGTTTTCTCTGACGGCGTTCACGTCGGATTAGGTAGAGGCATCATGGCGTCGACAATTTGACGAAAATAAGTGATACAATATTCATTCGTTTCTATTTGTGTAGGCAAGTAGTGGTACTTAAGCCACAAAATACAACAAAGTCAATCACATGTATGTACTTCACTTTTTATACCTACGCTCGGCGCTCGCGCTAGGGCCGTCAGCTTTGGCTTATGCACAAAAAAGTATCGTGGTAGTGACACTCGTGATTTATTGTTGAGAATGAAACGGGAAGAACGGAAATATAACAAGTAAAATAATAACTACAATATTTCTATTTTAATGTTTTACTGTTATAATATTACAAATTTGTCACAGAAAATATCTCTGAAACAACTGGTAGCGTAAAAAACGACAATTCACTGTTTAATGTTGAATTTAAACAACCGTCCACTAAACAATTATAATAGCTTTTTTTTTGTTGCTCCATTTTTGCATAAAGAATGTTCACAGACGCGTGTCTCAAGCGGGTGGCGCTCGCGCTCGCACTACTCTGACTGACTCTGAGACATCGTGTCGGTGAGCGGTGTCTATGTGTGCGTTGCTCCAGCGCACTTACTATGTTGATTGCGTTCTGTACTATATTCTGTGCCTAAGCCCTGCTCGGCTAGTATGGCCTATAAACTCTCTCTCTCTCTCTCTCTCTCTCTCTCTCTCTCTCTCTCTCTCTCTCTCTCTCTCTCTCTCTCGCTTTTACTAGGTGGTAGGACATTCCTGCTAAGTTCGTCTAGGTAGGTAACACCGCTTTGCTTGTTATTCTGCCACCAAGCAGTAATGTACATGTACTACTGTGTTCTGGTTTGAAGGGTAGCTAGTGAAATTACTGGGCAATTGAGACTTTACGATCTGACCTCACGGTCTAGTAATCATATTACTGGACTGTGTTAACACAGTCCAGTAGTATGATTACTACGGTCTAGTATACTATATATATAGCATAATACCCACATAAAATATTGCAGTGTTACTCGGAACTCTAAAGTATAAAGTGTTGCATGACACTGCACAGTGATGACGTGCGCAGTCCAGTGTCTTCACGGTCTAGTAATCATATTACTGGACTGTGTATTAACAGTCCAGTAATATTTTATGGGCAGCCGTGACGCTTAACGTTAGGCGAGCAACTAGCTAGTCACTTAATTTGTTTACATAAAAAAAAGAGAAGGCCCGTATCCCCAGAAGTGAAAACAAATTGGGCTGATGACGAACTGTGTTATACATAATTTAAATAACAGATACCCCTCAAACTGGAACACAAAAATGTGCTGTTAATACTTCATCATTATCATCATCATCATCATCATCAGCCTAAAGACGTCCACTACTAAGCACCTCCTCCAAAACGCGCCACTTTGAGTGCCTGCTTGCCTCCTACATCCATCGGCTCCTCACGGTTCTGACCAGGTCGTTGGTCCACCTAGTGGGGGGCCGGCCTACGCTGCGTCTTCCCGTTTATGGTCGCCACTCGAGAACCATTCTTCCCCATTGGTTGTCAGTTCTACGAGCGATGTGGCCTGCCCACTGCCACTTCAACTTGCTAATTCTCATGGCTATATCGGTTACTTTGGTTCTCTTGCGGATCTCCTCATTTTACTTACAGCTTGGGTGCAGATTATCTGGCAAATCAGTAGTACCATCTACAGCACTTTAGTTACTACTAAAGTGCTGTAGATGGTGCAGTAGAACCTTTTTTTGTGGGAAAGAAATGCCTTGGTACTTCCCTGCCACCGCGTGGGTGATGGCAGGGTATGTGGGATTCCAATTCTCGATCTCTCTCAGAATCTCAGGCTTGGATGAAATGACGGAGAAAGTCTTACCACCTAGTAATGTATACAATAGATTTTGAAACATTACTTTTGTCCAAGTCGGTTTTGAACCGTAAGAATAAGGCTTTCTTTCTACATCGTCGACGATAAAAACATTCTTACTGTCATTTAAAAAAAATTTAAAGTTCATTTTATACGTTAAAGTTGTGTAGGTAAGTTTTATACGAAGTGTTTTTTTTTTCTATAATACGACACCATTTTGACCACCGCTAAGTTATTAGAATAATAATTAGAACCATGGCTATAAATTGTTATATTTTTCTGCAGAAAGATTTTTTTATTTAAACGAATGACGTGACTATCTAGTCGTTCGTCTGATGTCATGGCGTCATGGCTGCCCATAACGCATTATCACTCAGAACTCTAAATTGATAAAGTTTCACATGACACTGCACTGCGCACGTCATCCTCGATCCTTCACACAGTATAGTAATAAGACGGTGAGAACAGATCATAAAGTCTCGTTTACCCAGTAATTTCACTAGCTGCAATGCCCTTCAAACCGGAACACAGCAGTGCTTGCACACTACTGCTTGACGGCAGAATAACTGGCAAAGCGGTGGTGCCTACCTAGACGAACTTTGCAGAAAAGGTTCTATCACCAAGATAGCGACAAACAAATAACAATTACCTCAAACTAGGTGGACTTAAGATTTGGCAAAAACTGCGGGGAGACGATGGATGCGAGAAACAATCTCCAAAGTCTGCCCTCTATGGAGAAATATTCCACAAAAAGTTAAAAAAAATTAGCTTTGATACATTTCGGTGTGATTGCGCTTTAATATTCACCTATGAGTAGAAATATTTTATAGAAACCGAAACAAACTAAAAAATAAATAATTAAAACAAATATGTGTGGACATTTCACACAGCGCCGTCTAGCCCCATACAAGTAACATATTCAGTAATCTGTGCTCAGCATAGCTTGTACTATGAACCAGATAACTGATAGAATACTTAGATACTTCTTTGTTTGTAAATACATACATAGAACAGATGTTTCATACTTTTATATAAGGTTGTTATAAAATGAAGAGCGATGAATCAATAATGCTAAAGCCCTATTCAAATCGGGGTGGTAAATTCTCCGGCCGCGGCAGCGATATCCGCGTGGGTATGCGGTAATCCTGCTCTTCACACACAAACGGATAACGCTTTGGGTAGCGGAACCCGCGCGGAACTTGTTTCTCCTCAGGCGAAAAATATCGCGTACCGACGCGTTAAAAGTTTCGCCTGCAAGTACCGCGCGGGGTCCCGCGCGGCACGTACCGCTACGGCGCGCGGTAGTGAAATGCCACGCCGGTATGAATAGGGCTTAATACGCTTGAGTTGCAGCGTTATCTGACTCGACATGGATCTATGGCACATGGCTCAAACATCTAATGATTTCTTCGAATCATGGTGATCTTACCATGACTCGAAAAAATCATTAGATGTACCAAATAGTACGAATCTGTAATTGATGTAAAGTTGTTCTGTAAGCCATAATTTATAGGAAAACATAGCCCTATGATTCCTATTAAAAAAATACCAGTTCGGCCACGGTCAATACAGACTAATAACACTCTTATTTTATAAAACAAAATAAAAATCGTTTTCAATTTCCAAAATGAGATGCCTAATTGGAATTCAATTATAAAACTCCATTAAGCCGTAAGCCAATTATGATCTCCCATTGAACGAAGTTAAAGTTTTGAATAACGTCTTCTTAATCAATTTGAGGCCTCATTCAACTTGCCAAATAACTGTTAAACAGTTTAAACATCCAATAAACGTTCGTTTATTTGTTAATTTTGGGAGTTTCTTGTTCTAGAAAAGTAAAATTTATTTAACATTTAATGAACCAATTGGCCTTAACCGACTGGTCTGATAGCTCAGTTGGTAGTAACCCTGCCTTCTGATCTATAAGGTTGTGGGTTCGATTCCCACTCGGGACAAATATTTTTGTGATGAACATCGATGTTTGTTCTGTGTCTGGGTGTTATATTGTATTCTATGTATGTATTTACAAACAAAAAGTATCTAAGTATTGTATCAGTTATCTGGTTCCCATAGTACAAGCTATGCTTAGTTTGTGGCTAGATGGCGCTGTGTGAAATGTCCACACATATTTTATTATTATCAAATTTCATTACATATAATGAGTTAGACGGGACCCATCAATTCACCACCGATTTTATATTCCTACTAGCTGCTGCCCGCGGCGTTGCCACGCGTGGACTACATTACCTATAGTAATAGTTATAGGTACTTAGCCCCGATGCAGACCGGCCACCGTCCACAACCACCGATGGCTGCCACGCACCACCGCAACTTACATATTCGGTAAAAATATGCCTTACACCTAGGTTAGGTTTGTCCAGACATATGGTAACTTTATGGTACTTTCGCAGCAGTAACGTTTAGGCGCGACAGCCACCGGTATTTGGAAGCTGCCACATCTTATGCTGTGCAGTCTCATGCTTCTGAATAGGCTACGTGTGTCAGTGTAGTCTTTGTTCTGCATAGTACCTATATTTCCTACCTGCATTGCATAGGAATGAAAAAACGGCTTTCTTTTTAAATCCACAAGCCAGAACCTTTTAATTCGAAAGATTTAATAAAAATTTAAATTATGTAAGCTTTAATATACTGGGTGGCGCAAAAGTAAAGACCCTATTTGGTTCAGCTATAACATTTTTTCTAAATTAGAAAACTAGATTTAGGTTTTTTTAAATGTATATTTGTGCCATTAAATTTCGTACCATTAGGATTTAAAGATGATGTCTTTTAAATGGTGACCTCCAGAGTTGATACACATTTGAGCCCTATTTATGACATTTTGCAAGATGATTTTCCTTCAAAATTGGTTATGAGTGACGAAGCGCATTTCCATCTCTCAGGGCATGTCAATAAGCAGAATACTCGGTTCTGGGGCACTGATAATCCGCGCATTATTCAAGAAACACCTCTACACCCACTAAAAGTTACTGTATGGTGTGGCATCTGTGTTGACAGAGTGATCGGACCCTATTTTTTCGAAGACGCTGGAGGCAATGCGATAACTGTCACTGGAGAACGCTACAGAACCATGTTACGTGAGTTTTTGATACCCAGTTTGGACGAATTGGGGCTGGAGCACATCTGGTTTCAACAAGACGGCGCTACGGCACACACAGCGCGCGACACTATGGACTTAGTGAGGGACGCTTTTCCAAGCCGAGTTATCTCTCGTTTTGGCGATTTGCCTTGGCCTGCAAGATCACCCGATCTGACCAGTCCAGACTTCTTTCTTTGGGGTTTTTTGAAATCTCGGGTGTATGTGAACAAGCCACAGACTCTCGCAGCTCTAAAAGAAAACATTCGTCAAGAAATAACGAACATATCGCAGGAAGTGTTACGGCAAGTTATGCAAAATGTCATAAATAGGGCTCAAATGTGTATCAACTCTGGAGGTCACCATTTAAAAGACATCATCTTTAAATCCTAATGGTACGAAATTTAATGGCACAAATATACATTTAAAAAAACTTAAATCTAGTTTTCTAATTTAGAAAAAATGTTATAGCTGAACCAAATAGGGTCTTTACTTTTGCGCCACCCAGTATTATCTTTTGGTACGTATCTGTTTACTCCTAAAACGCCATACAAGTCATACAACCTGTAAAGGCATAAATAGAAAAACTATAAAATAGATAGGTAGCAAAGAAGGTTAAGTTCTCAATTACTTATTGTACCTAACTACCTCTTAGAGTAGCGGTTATAATTATTACTCTTTGGTCATATCCTACACAGAGATTTTTTCTTTAATCTGTGCCTCCAGATAAACCAGATAGATGACATAAAGTTACCGTCAGTGTCCAAAAATAACCTCACCATCTCACCATGAAGCGGCCATGTTGTTTATAATTCAGATTCGTTTCGTAATGAAAACTTAATAATTATGACCAAAAAAATTAATGAAATTTCAATTTTAATATATCCTATTTTAAGCGCCGGTTATTTCTAAGCATATTAGTGAAACCTGCATGAAAATCAGTTCAGTATTTACGGAGTTCAGTCATAACAAACAAACAACGACACATCACTGTCCCTAGATGGCGCTGACACAAATAAAATGTCATAATGTATGGAAAAAGGGCAAAAAGCCGCGGGCCTGCATCGCGCAAGCGATATTTTTTGAACAATAGAACCTATGGGATAAATTACATTGGCTATAATTATATGTGTGTTCCAAAGCATACCAGAACTTCACATTTATTATATGTAGGGAAGGGATAGGGATTCAATTCCTGATTCTTTCAATTAGCAAGTTGAAAAGGCAAAGGGCAGGCCAGATCGCTCGTAGAACTGACAACCGAAGGAGAAGAAAGGTAGGTTCTCGAGTGGCGACCACGAACCGGAAGACGCAGCGTAGAACCCCCAGTAGATGAACCAACCTGGTCAAAACCGCAGGGAGGCGATGGATGCAGGAGGCAAGCAGCCGCTCAAAGGCTTCATTTCCTGAATACTTTGTGAGCAGGTTTAATTATTATACCTATGAACTTTTTTTCACCGATCCAGGTTTTGGAAATTATTCAATATGGTGGAGCGATGGCGGTTGAAAACGTAGAAAATAGTTTAAGGCGACGGGTAGACCAAACAAGGTGTTTTTTGGCAAGTTTCCTGGCGTGATTAGAATATGTGGAGCTTTGAATTTAATATGTCGTGTAATTCATTTCATTAAGTCATTTATGATGACCGCAAATACAAAACTAATAAATATAGCTCTATAGGAAAAAATCGCAAACCTCCCTCAAAAAATTTGAATGTTTCCATTTTAATGAGCTTTTACCGAATATATTTTTACAAAAAATAAATTTTAGTGTAATCCTAACCAACATTCAGATGTCGTGATGACTTTATAACTTTAAAAAATACTATATAAAAATAGATATAATCATTAAAAACCGTCAAGATCAGTGTGCGTTGGCTTTGTCGTAAGCGCCACGCTGAAGTGCAGACTGAATTGTTATTTAAGACTACGATGTTAAGGTTGATACTCTTTGAATGGATTTGGATCTGCTTATCTGGCTCTACCCGAAGCTATGCAAAGCAAGACTCGCGAGGTCTACCAGCTCCAGCCACTATTACTATAAGGATCTGACTCCCCGTTTCATTAACAGACAACCGAATAGCCAAAACCGTTGAACTTAGAAATAAAGACCTGAACCCCTAGCATGCGCACTGCGAGAAAACTTGTCGTCACTGTTAGAGTGAGATACACTTAGGTGCTACCATAGTCTTGTCACGGTCTCTCACGGGATAAAGTGTCGAGAAAATTTTGTCGTGGTGCGCATGCTAGCCGGGCAGATATCCAGAGGATATCTTCCTTTTATGGCATAGGGATGTATTAAAGAGTTTTAAAAGAATCAATCTGTAAAAAGTAAAATAAGGTGTTAGAGATTGTATGAAGTAACGTGAGTAAAACCATTGCCTCTAGTTGTTAATAAAGCCATCCATTTCACCCAAAACAAAGTATATAAAATAAAGTATCTGTGGTATTAGTGCTGGCAACACTTTTTTCTTTTTCTTTCTAGAAATTTTCTATAAAACACAGTGTAAAAGTGAAAAATACGACTTAATAGTGTTATTTTTGAGTTCTGCTCACTTTAAAATACGATTTTATTTGATTGGCTGTGTATAAATCAAAATTTTTATAGAAACTAACTAACCAAACTCTGCCTAACCTAACCTACGCCCAATCACAGCATGGCCGAAGCAGGCCATATTATCCTGTGGGGTTGTTGTGGCGCGACGGGGGACGTAGAGGAATGCGATTACGTGCTGTGCAGTGCATGCACCAAAGGTTATCATATTGAGTGTCTGTTGGCGTCTGGAAAAGGGGAATCGGAGGAGCGATGGACGTCCGCTGAATGGATTTGTCCATTGTGTAAACTATCAAGAGCCAGAGGTACAACACTCACACAAAGGGACAACACTCCTGTAAGACCCAAGCACGGCGAGGCCTTTAGGCCCCTCAAAAGAGCTGCTTTAAACTCTCCCCCGCAAGTTCAAGCCGACATTGTAACCCTAACTCGAGAAGACGTTAGAGATGTGGTCCAGGTACTTCTGAAGAATGAAATGGATAACCTCTTTGTAAAGTTGGTGGATTACATGAAAGTTACCCTGGATGCAGAGCTAACTCCACTGAGAAATAATATAAAAGACCTGCAGGTGTCTATGTCATCTGCTAATGAAAATTACAGCAATGTTGTTATTTGTCAAAAAGAGACTTCTCAGGCTATTACAAATTTACAACAAGAAAACTTGAACCTCCACAGGGAAAACAGAGATTTACTTATTATATAAAGTTAAAGACCCACTGATCTAGATAGTGACTGACTGACAGAATTGATCTCGGCCGTGAGGCATGGTGGGTAAAAACCAAGTATGGGGGTGGATAGAGATGGGTCACGTGACCACCAGAAAAATCTGACATTACCAGAAAGTCGTCTCCAAGATGGAACTGCTCAACGGCTCTCGGAAACTACAAGTCGGATGGGTGTCGTGTTTTAACTAAAGTTGTAGTAAACCTTGGGATGCTACGTGAGAAATGAAAAAAAATTAGGGTTGCCATACAAAAAAATAAAAATTCCATACAAAATGGAAACGCTCATAAATCGGAAACGGTAAGAGGTAGGTGGGGGGTGTTCGACCAAATGTCATAGGGGACGATGGGGGCTTTCGGATGGTGGTCATGAAAATCCAAGATGGCGGATTCAAGATGGCGGCCATTTTGAAAGTTGGTCCGATCTGGCTGATTTTTTGCATCGGGGGGTTTTCGGGGCCCCTGATTCCATATTTGAAAAAATATTTTGGATTCCACCATTTTTAAAGATGGCCGCCATACAAATTTTTTTTTTCGTTTTCATCGCATTGTTTCTCGATACCTATGGGAAATTTTGAATACCTTATTTGACATTCGTATCTAAGTGTCCAAGGTGCCTTTAGAAAAATTCATGACCTGGCCTTCCGACCTTCCATCATCATGACCATCAACGGCCTGGCTAAACTATACGAGATAGGTCATGTGCGTTTTAAGGAATGTTATAGCAAACCCTGGGACGATTCTAGAGCGAATAAAAAAAATTCAAAATGGCGGAAAAAAAAATCCGCCATACAAATTTAGACCGGAAATGACGCCGAAACCATGATACTTTAGTATAAAGAGTTCAAACTAATATGGTTTGGAGGCTCGAGAGGAAGATTTAAAAAAAAAATTTTTTTCAAAATGGCGGAAATTTTGGTCATGGCGAAAAAAAAAGTTTCACCGATCCGGATGAAAATCGATATCTAGGGGTCCCCAGGGATGCTGATCAACATTCTAAAATTTAATTTTGACTTTAACCAATTTTCAATATGGCTGCCATACAAAGGTACTTTTATCGAAATATAGACTTTCCTTTTTTGCGCCTTAAATACTAATATTTTAGAAAAGTTATTTCTGAGGATCGAGTAAAGATGTGATAAGGGTAAAAATTCAAAAACAATAATACCGATTTTTTTCAAGATGGCGGATATAGACGTACTGACTTTAACAAAACGTTATCCGATCCGGATGAAAATCGATATCTGAGAATGCCCCTCTATACTTAGTAGGAATATGGAAAAAAATTTTTGATTCCGCCATTTTGAAAAATTGCCTACATACAATCTAACTTTTTAAGGATTTTTGAATCGATATCACGTGGAAACTATTACACATTAGTATTAAGGGTGTGAACTAATTTTGTTTGGTAAGACAAGAGGCAAATGGTGGACAAAATTTTTTTTTAAATGGTTTAATTTTTGGGTCACTTTCGAAAAAAAAGTTTCTCTGATCCGAAAAAAAATCGATATCTGTAGGTCCCAAAGGATACTTATCAACATACTTTAGTCAAATTTTGACAACTGCCGTTTTTCAACATGGCCGCCATACATACTGTTGAAACCACCAACGCGACGACGAGCGAAGCGAGGAGGAGCTTCAAACTACCTAACGCGACGACGAGCGAAGCGAGGAGGAGCTTCAAACTATCATGCGCGACGACGAGCGAAGCGAGGAGGAGCTTAAAACCACCTATAGCGACGACGAGCGAAGCGAGGAGGAGCTTCAAACGACCCAACGCGACGACGAGCGCAGCGAGGAGGAGCTTCAAACTACCTAACGCGACGACGAGCGAAGCGAGGAGGAGCTTCAAACCACATAACGCGACGACGAGCGAAGCGAGGAGGAGCTTCAAACTACCCATCGCGACGACGAGCGAAGCGAGGAGGAGCTACAAACTACCAATGTCGACATGTATGTTTTACTAATGTGACATCATTCTAATTGGTTTTCGCTAATTTAACCATACTTCAAGTCTAAAATATTTTTATCTAATATCTAACCTTACCTTACAACTGAATATTTTTCGAACATTGATTTAGTATTTTTTGGATAAACAAATCAAAATTGCCGCTACCTATGCAAAATTCAAACGTGCACACTTTCGAAACGAAGAAAGGCAGGCATGGCGTAATTGGAGTCATAGTAAAGAGAACATCGATGACTTTCTCACATTGTACAAATATTTCCAAGATGGTAGAATCAAAATGGCGCCCGATTTAAAATCAGCTCAGATCAAGTTGATATTTTATATTTGGGGGTTTTAAAGGACGGCGATTACAAATTTTGATATTTTACTTGACTGACAGAATTTCTCAAGATGGCCGCCATGCAAAGTCAAACGAAGTATCATTTTCTTTGAAAAATACCGCTGTTTTGTACTAATTCTTGCAAAATTACAAGTTTAAACTAAAGTATAACTTTTTTATAAATACAACAGCCACGATAACAGCCACGCGGGCCGCTCGCGGCCCGCGCACGGGGCAAAATACTAGTTTGTGTATAAAGTTAAACCAAGTAGAACGATATGCACGCAGCTGTAATGTGGAGATACAGTGTGTGTGTACCTGAAGTGAAGAATGAGAATGTCATTAGTATTGTTACCCAAATTGCCAAGATAACCAACTGTGACATAAAAGACGAGTATATACTAAGTTGCAGTCGTATTGCCAAAATGAATGCTTACGGCCTCGTTCAATTGTGGTTCAGTTCAACTCGCCAAGAGTTAGGGATATGTTCCTGGCATCTTGCTCGAAATTCAATAAATTGCATGTTAATGACAAACTCAACAGTACACACATTGGATTAAAAGGACAGAAGACTCCTATCTTCATCATGGAACACCTGTCATCATCAGGCAAAGCATTACATGCAGCAGCGAGAATGAAAGCCAAGGAACTAGGATTCAAACATGTCTGGGTGCGCAATGGGCGTATATACATGAGAAAGACAGACACTTCTGATCATAAATTAATAAAGGACATAGAGTCACTCAGTGACATAAGTTAGATAAGTCCATTTATTATAGATATCCAGGCTTATTTTGGTTTCTGTATTTCTAAATATATTATGCAAGTGGATTAGATGTGATGGCACGGTGTAATTTTTCTATTTTTATTTTTTAATTTGGGTACAAAACAAACTCATATGTTATATTTCAGGATAGTTGCCTCAGCTTGTCTTGTTGTGTAGGTAGGAGAAAGGCTTTCATGTGTTTTATGTTCCTCTTGCCATCCGTACATACTGTAGATCCCTGCAGTATGAATGGTTGGCTAGAGGAACCCGGTATTAAAGCAGTACTGTTTCTTGTCTGATTTGAACAAGTCCATTCAATTAAACAAAGGGCCAGCATCACTTCCATGTACCTAATGTGAGTACCTACACTGTGAGTGTATGAATTCAGTAGTTAAGGTATAGGGATGGGGTGGGCAGGTATACAAAAGTTTGACATTGTATTGTAATAAGTGTGGTAATATGTAGGTATAGTGATAATTTTAGGAATGTTTGTGGTGTATAACGTGTGAATGATTGCTTATTACACTTGACTCCTTCTTGTAATTAATTATTTTGGTATGGAATTTAGCTGAACATTGGCTACTTGAGTGTGAGCATAAGTAGCATGGATTAGTGTTCTCCAATGTCACTATCTTATGGGCTTATAGTACCAATGTGTAGAGACGGAAGACAGGTAAATTAAATTAAATAACCTATAATTATGTCTCACTTTCCGTGAATGAGCAGGTAATTAGGTACTTTTATATGCTTAATTTTAATTTAACCATGACTATTATATAGGGAAGTTTCTTATATGACTAGTACATACTGGGAAAATGGGTATCAAATGCTAAGGTTGATCAGTGGGTTACTGTGACCAATTGCTGTATCTTCTGGTGGATCTTAATGCAAGTATAATGTAAGCTGTTTTTGCTTATTTGTAGTTTGTGTTTATCTTAGCTGTCATACATGTTATATACCTGTCAAGGTTCAAGCACTTCATGTAATGCAGTGAAGGCAAAGGTAATTGCGAACTTCATCAAACATTAAATGTTTCATGTTTGCCTTCAATGCCTTGCTGTACCTGTGCTTTTTAGCTGGAGGTAAATAGCTAGGTGAAATGTACCAATTATTGTTATTTTACAGTGTGTAGAATATACGTGAAGCAATAATTTTAAACTATCATATGTTTTGTCTGCCTATAATCTATAAATATATGAGTTACAGTCCATTTTTATCATTGTTCTAGCTGCTTTTTGGGAGTATTTAGGTTGGGTATAAGGACTAGTGTAGGTATAGGTACTGTGTATATAACCTAACCTAATCTAGAAATGATCTCTGTATAGAAAATATTCTATATACTTTATGGTTATTGATATGTATTTTTAATAAGTAAATACCTACCTACCATGTCTACCTGTAGTGCCTTGAAAATATGATAAGTTGTACACTTTTGCTGGGATTGTAAAGGCTGCTTATAAGCTGCTTTTTGTCTCCAAAGCCAGTGACTTTGTTACAGTTGGGGTCATAATTTATTTGTGGTTGACACCAGTACTGCTTTACTACTTTTTTACTACTTTTTTGCATATGTACCTGCCTAATCACATAGGTACTTATATTTTTGTTTATATTTTGGTTACAATCTCTCAGGGTCAGCCTCTGAGCATCACGGTTGGCAATGTAATTTCTGCACTGTATAATCTTAAAATATGGTTGCCTTCCTACCTTTTTTGTGCTGGAAGGGAGATGTGAAGTATGAGGGTGTTGTTACCTGCCTGCAATTTTTTATATCTGCCTTTTTTGGTAATGTGTATGATAACTTTGATGAATTAAATGTTCAATGACTTAGGGCTGGGGTAGTCAGTTATGGTGTTTCTGGGGCTGGTCTTGGAGACATTGTACTTTTCGGCGACGCTGTAAATAACCTTGGTTAAGTTGGTTTTCAAAAGTTGTGGTGCCTACCTGTCTACCATATGCCTGAGATATTTGCCTGAATAGATAGTTTAGTACCTACTTATTATATTGTATGGATAACCACATGATTCATATCTACCTACAGAGAAGTGCATAATATGTAATCAATATATGCCTCATTCTCCCTCTTTTTGCATTCTTGTTAGAGGACAATATTTGCTTCCCTTGTTGTGCCAAATTCATGGGATGTGCCGACTTATATGCGTTTCTGATGCCGTATCTTAATCCTTTTAATGTAATTTTCATCCTTTTTTTTTTATGTGTATTTATTGTCTATATTGTTGCCTGCCTAATGGTGTATAATATTAAGATTACTAGGTATGTAGATACCTTTTCTAGGGTAGTAGTAATAGTTTAGGTATTATGTTATGTAAGATATTTGGGTTGGTATGGCGGGGTAGAGTTTGGTTCTGTCTCTCTTTCCTTTTCTTTTTTTTTTGTTTTAAGAGCAGACTTCTGCATAGACTTTTTTGTTTTTAAGTTACTTACTTTTTGTAGGGTTATACCTAATAGTGTTTAGTTTTGATTTTTGAAAAGGTTCCTGTCTACACCTATTTAAGTAGCTATTTAAGAATTTCTGGCAGTGCAGGCTGAAATGGTCGATCTTGAGATCTACTATCAAAATACTCGGGGACTTAGAACAAAGACTAATACTTTTTATCGTAATCTGTGTGGGAGTAGTTATGACGTAATTGTGCTAACTGAAACATGGCTTAATAGAAATATTTTTGACCAGGAGTTATTCGACTCAAGGTATAATACTTATAGACGTGACAGGGAAACAACTAGTTTTCATAATACCAAGGATGGTGGAGGTGTACTAATAGCAGTTTCAAAAATGTTTAAATCTGTCAGAATGAAGGGGTGGGAAAGTGGCTGTGAGGACCTTTGGATCATTTTAGAGTTAGGAACATATAAAGTTGCCTTATGCGCTGTTTATCTGCCGCCACCTACTCAAAGACCGATGGTGGAGCACTTCATCGGTAATTGTAACAAGGTGATGGACGAGTGCAGTTTTCCCTTATGCTTTGTTGGGGATTTTAATATCAGTGGTACTGGGTGGCGCAAAAGTAAAGACCCTATTTGGTTCAGCTATAACATTTTTTCTAAATTAGAAAACTAGATTTAGGTTTTTTTAAATGTATATTTGTGCCATTAAATTTCGTACCATTAGGATTTAAAGATGATGTCTTTTAAATGGTGACCTCCAGAGTTGATACACATTTGAGCCCTATTTATGACATTTTGCAAGATGATTTTCCTTCAAAATTGGTTATGAGTGACGAAGCGCATTTCCATCTCTCAGGGCATGTCAATAAGCAGAATACTCGGTTCTGGGGCACTGATAATCCGCGCATTATTCAAGAAACACCTCTACACCCACTAAAAGTTACTGTATGGTGTGGCATCTGTGTTGACAGAGTGATCGGACCCTATTTTTTCGAAGACGCTGGAGGCAATGCGATAACTGTCACTGGAGAACGCTACAGAACCATGTTACGTGAGTTTTTGATACCCAGTTTGGACGAATTGGGGCTGGAGCACATCTGGTTTCAACAAGACGGCGCTACGGCACACACAGCGCGCGACACTATGGACTTAGTGAGGGACGCTTTTCCAAGCCGAGTTATCTCTCGTTTTGGCGATTTGCCTTGGCCTGCAAGATCACCCGATCTGACCAGTCCAGACTTCTTTCTTTGGGGTTTTTTGAAATCTCGGGTGTATGTGAACAAGCCACAGACTCTCGCAGCTCTAAAAGAAAACATTCGTCAAGAAATAACGAACATATCGCAGGAAGTGTTACGGCAAGTTATGCAAAATGTCATAAATAGGGCTCAAATGTGTATCAACTCTGGAGGTCACCATTTAAAAGACATCATCTTTAAATCCTAATGGTACGAAATTTAATGGCACAAATATACATTTAAAAAAACCTAAATCTAGTTTTCTAATTTAGAAAAAATGTTATAGCTGAACCAAATAGGGTCTTTACTTTTGCGCCACCCGTTATAAACTGGACTACAGTAAACGTCCCTATCCCAATCAAAAATTCTAATTTCTCCTTGGTAGAACAAATTTTTATTGACTTTTTGCAATTGTTAAACTTAAAACAGAACAACAACATCTTGAACAATAAAAGTAAAATTTTAGATTTAGTTCTCACTAATAATTTATCGTGTAGCGTGGGAGCCCCCACTGATTCGTTGGTTAACGTAGACCCTTTGCATCCTCCCATTAATATAAACATTAAAGTAAAGTGTGACTTAAGCAATTTAAAATCAAATGTGAATTTTCTTATGCATGATTTTAGAAAAGCCGATTATTGTGCTATTAACAACTACCTTGACCAACAAATCTGGGATGAGGTTTTCGCTGACTGTGAGGAGTCCAATAACATGCTAAGTATCTTTTATGATATAATCCAATCAGCTATTGCCCTGTATGTCCCCTTTCGTAAGCAATCTAGTAAGCGGTATCCTGTGTGGTTTAACAAAGAACTCATTAGAACACTAAAAAACAAAGAGGCAGTTAGGGCACGCTTAAAAAAATGTAACAACCCTTTAGACGAAATCAGACTTAAAACCCTAAGTAAGCTTTGTGAGAAATTACTAAATGATTGTCACAACTCATATGTTGAAAATGTAGAAGATATGATTGGTAAAAACGTTAAGGGCTTTTGGAGCTTTATTAAAGCTAAGCGGAAAGGAATTACTTCATATCCAGCTTCTATATCGGATGGTGTCATGTCAACTTCTAATGGAACGGATATGTGTAACATGTTCGGAAAATACTTTTCTTCTGTGTATTGTACATCTGGTAACAGTCAAAATCAGAATGACTCTCCCACGGTCGGTGAAAGCCTTTGTCTACTACATATTAAACCTGAAATTATTCTTGAAAAATTGAAGGGGCTTGACTGTAACAAAGGAGCAGGGCCCGACGGCATCCCACCATTCTTTATATCAAAATGTGCTCCCTACCTCGTCTACCCACTTTATTGTATCTATAACAACTCCCTAAAAAGTGGCATCTTCCCGGATAAATGGAAACTGGCTAAGGTAGTGCCCATACCAAAGGGTGACGATGAAAGTCTGATTGTTAACTATAGGCCGATATCAATTTTGTCGTGTTTTGCTAAAATTTTCGAGTCATTGATTTGCCCAATCTTTCAACTTCACATTAAACAGCTAATTACACCCTATCAGCATGGTTTTATTAAAGGTAGGTCGACATGCACTAATCTTGTATGTTTCACAGAAGGCCTGGTAGAAGCTTTGGATGCTCATAAGCAGGTGGATGTCATATACACCGATTTTAGCAAAGCTTTCGATCGTGTTTCCCACAGTATCCTATTAAAGAAGCTATCAGCCCATGGTTTTGGTGGTCCTTTACTAAAATGGGTACATTCATACCTTGACAAAAGAAACTTCTATGTTGTTATGGGTGGTTTTTCATCTGAAAAGCATGAAATAAACTCCGGAGTCCCACAAGGATCACATTTAGGACCTGTTTTATTCAACATTTTTATTAACGACATTGTCACGTGCTTTAAAAATTCCTCCCCTTCTCTCTATGCCGATGATCTCAAGTTTTCTAGAATTATAGAAACTGAGGCGGATGCCATCTTGCTTCAAAATGATCTTGATTGCCTTAGTCAATGGTGCATAACGAATGAAATGTCTCTTAACTCTAAAAAATGCTATCATATCAAATTTACAAGGAAAAATAAGCTGATACCCTCTTGCTACTATATTGGCAAGGATCAAATCCAGGAAGTAAGTAACATTCGGGACCTTGGCGTTATTTTCGATCAAAAGTTAACATTTATTCCTCAAGTAGACTTCGTTATTAAAAAAGCGTCCCGCATGCTTGGCTTTTTGATTAGGAATAGTAGGGCATTTAAAAAACACTCGACTAAGATCCTTCTTTTTAACTCTCTGGTACGAAGTGTTCTTGAATATGACTGCGTAGTATGGTGTCCGCATTATGCCACTCATAGCTTAAGGATAGAGAGAGTTCAAAAACGGTTTATGTGGCATCTATGTCGACGCACACACCTTGCTCGAAGATCAATCTCATACCGAGACAGGCTAAGTCATTTTAATATACTATCGCTTGATAAAAGAAGAGATCTCATGGATCTGCAATTCATATACAAAATTCTTAGAAATCAAATTGATTGCAACTTGCTAGTTGAAAAGGTTAAACTGAGAGTGCCGTCTAGATATCCTCGTTATAAAATTAAGTTATTCTCGGCACCATTTAGAAAAACAGTTTTAGGTAGCAACTCCACAATCCCACGTTTAATCAAGCTGGTTAATCTCCACGACAAAATAGATATATTCTCTGACAGCTTGGCACAATTGCGTTCTGACGTCTCAGGTTTTTTGTAATGCAGCTGGGTTGGCATGGACGGTAGGCGGAGTTGTCTTTCCCCTTTTTACGTCACTTTCTTCATACTTGCTTGAAGTAAAACAGGGGAGGGACAGTTTTGTCTGCCGGCCGTGCTAACCCTACTGGATCGTTGAAGTTTCCCCATAGTATTAATGATTTAATAAATAAAGCCCTTTCAGACTGCTATGTTGCGTAATTATTTTTTTTATTGGCAGGTACTTGTGTCAGTTGGTTGTAAAGTGTCGAGGATGAATTATGATATGAGACCACTTTTTAAGGAATTTTGTATAAGGCTCGTTCGGCTTGATGCCCGTACGGTTGTGGTAACAAACTCTGCTCGTGATTTGGTCCTTTCTTTTTCTCCTTGGCATTAAATACTATGGGTTATAATGTTACATTTTCTACTTCTTGTTTTTTCACCTTTACCGGTTAACAATAGCGTCATGTACAGTATTATACACACTTTATACAAATTATATTATTGGAACATGCGGTGTTTGCCTGTAATAGGTTGAGCATGTAGTTTAGATATCATAAGCAAGATTCATTAGCGTTAGTTCATGTTTCTACTGTTGGCGGACCTAAATAAATTAAAAAAAAAAAAAAAAAACAACACAATCAGTAAACAAAACAAACAAATTGATAGGCATTACAGGAAACACGTAGGAGCAGTAAAAATGTTATGATGATGAACTCTGTAAGAAAGTTTCCGAGTTGCGAAGGCGGAATAAGTACGAAGTAAGGGTTGATAGCCACTGTTAGAGTTGCTAGGAATGATATAACTTACTTACCATACACAGATTTAAAAAAATATTTCTAGAAAAGTATAAATAAATAAAATAACTACGCATGGACATTTCACACAGCGCCATCCAAACTATGCAAAGCTTGTACCGTGGGAACCAGATACCTGATAGAATACTTAGATACTTTTTTGTTTGTAAATACATACATAGAATATAATATAACACCCAGACACAGAACAAACATCGATGTTTATCACACAAAATATATTTGTCCTGGGTGGGAATCGAATCCACACCCAACAGTTCAGACGGCAGAGCTACTACCAACTGAGCTATCAGGCCAGTATAGTCATCGCTATCAGCCTAATACGTTCCCACTGCTGGGACACGTGCTTTCTCTCACATGGAAAGAGCCTATAGGTCATAATCCACTGCACTGACCAAGTCTAGGTTGTTGGATAACAAAAATGTTCTCGAATTTTGTGATTCTTGAACTTGCCAGTTTTACCTTTCGACATTTACCTTTGCCGTTGTAAGCGGGAATGCAAAAAAAAGAAAATGCTAAAAAGTATACTGTATTTTAAAGGGTAATGGGGCGTTTCACACCGCGCTGGGTTCGCACCGCGGTGTGAATTGTCCAAGTGCTCTAAATGAATAGGCTCTTTCGCACTGCGGTGTGAATTGCCCTCTGATATTAGAACACTTAGCGATTCACACTGCGGTGCGAAAGAGCCTATTCATTTAGAGCACTTGGGCGATACACACCGCGGTGTGAACCAGGCGCGGTGTGAAACGCCCCATTACCCATTTTATACTTGTCCAAGACTTCACGTTATTAAAGGGTCGAGGAGGTTGATAAACAAAACAAAAATTACGATGGCCGAAACAAGAAAATAATGTTTCGGCCATCATGACATATTTTTTGTTTCGGCTCATTTTCCTAAACTCAGTCAAGAAGAGTTTGCGAATAATAATAATAATGATAAATTAACTGATATGGTTATTTTAACCAGGTTTTTTGTATATGTGTATTTTTTTCGGTTATAGCTTTAGCAGGAAAAAATATATCTACGCTTAGCTTTACCTGTGTAACCAACCTTTATACGCCCAATAAAACTTCATTGAGTATACGCAAGTAGAGTTATATTGCAATTGATGGAAGCTCGCTGTTCTGTTTGATAGTTTCCTATCTTGAAAGTAACTTGTTTAAGTTTGGAGAGATAGTTTGAAGAACGTCAAGTATGATGACGTATTGGATAAAATATGAAAAACTTAGGAAAGGAGGTTTCATCTGCCACAGAATCAAACAAAACATGCAGATGTAACAGATCCAACTGGGAAAATCAAAACGGCTCTGGGTAATTAGACTTGATCCCATTAGCCCCAGTGGTGTCTCTTGCTCAGTAAGCGGGCCGACTGGGAAAAATTGTCATTGGCTCCTGTAAAATTAACAATGGCGCTCACCAGGAATGACGCAATAAACATTTGATGTGCCAGACGAAGACCATCTCAAGCCCGTTATAGTCTGATCGATTCAGTCTTCTTGACGTTTTGGGGTTTATTTACTTGGTTTGGATAGGTCCCAATAGATCCCACCAAACCGATTCCATCAGATTTCCCCATTTGAAGATTTTGAGACTTCTCATAATCGCCGTCGAAGGTGCAATACAGGTTTAAAGAGATCGAACCTATATGTTAGACTTATTTTTTAAAGTGTCTACATTTTCGACACATAGTAAATAATTTTTCTAGCCAGCGCAGCCTATTTTTTCTAAGACATGGAAAACATCAGTCCAACACCCAACATCAGTACCACTGGAGCTGCTGTGCCAGCAGCTTAGAGCCCCACTACGTTATTTTAAGGAGCTGGGATGGCTCTGGTAGATGCTGATGGAAATGCACAATGCACCCAAGTGGGACGTCAGTACAGGAGTTCTCACCCTCATGTATAATAAGAATAGATATGGAAATCTATCGTACATTATGTTTGCTTTACCAACACTACAAAATAATATGAAAAGTAGTGAAATTATGAGCCAGCCTTATTTGCTTTCAATTTGGAGGGTAGGATAAAGGTTTTTTAATTTGGACTCCAGCCAAACCGAACGGTTGAAGGTGACCTGGCGTATTAATTTATATGAAATTTTGATGAATCGTGTCTGAGGATTGTAATTGTTTTGTAGATGTTTCAAAGATAGTAATACATTAGATGGAAAAAAGGTTCTAATGTCTCATCATCGGCTGGAAGACGTCTACTGCTGAATAGGCTTTCCCCATAGAGCGTCAGTTTAAATGCATCTTGCATTCAACTGCTCCTCGTTATTTTGATCAAGTCCCCAGTCCACTTAGTAAAAGCCCGGCCTAAATGTTTAGCTCTACCCAAGCCACACAGGGGCCGGCCTGATGATAGGTTAAAAAGTCGCTTCAAAGTGTGAGCTAAATTCATAGATTGGCCTACACTAGCGCTCAGTCTGTGATGTAAGTTAGACGAGATCGGTCGAGTGCTACAAAGAAAACATGCCGAGTTGTGCTGTAAAAGGTTGCACCAACTAATCTTTTAAGTGTAATAAAAAAGGCATAAGCATATTTTATCTTATTTAAGTCAATGTTTTGAATACTATACTTTCTTTTTGTTAAAAAAATAATCTATTTTCTATTTGGAAAATTATTGTGAACTTATACAATAACAGGACGTCATGGCGGCGTCACCTTGATGGCGTTGAATTTTTGTTCACCATTTCCACCATAAAATGTTAGTTTGAGCATATCCTGAGATTTAAATCTATGGCTCTACCATATTTATTATTAGGATTTTGTAACGAAAGATAAAAGATGAAAGGAATTTTCATGGTGAGCTATCAATGTTCATCTATCTGGATATCAATTAAACGTTTTTTCCAGGAACTAATTATGCTTCTTCTTATTCTTCTTCTCGTGTGGGCAAGTGGTCAACCCTCGTGTTATAATTTTTAGGCCGCCAGAGGCTTCTGATTTAGCTTAACGACTATTGTCTTACGACTACAGTCGACCCCGATGGCATAACGTGCCTCTGAAGCACGGCTGTGCTCATTTGTAAATACTACTTCTTGTAGCGGTCATCACCCATCATAAAACACAGCACACGCTGCTTAACTTTACCGATCGGTTAGGAACGGCTAGTCGTGCTTCGCTAAGAGCGCTACTTATTTAAAAATTAAAGTAATGTTCCATTTCTGAAACAAAGCCGTCAAGACAAGAGTAACGAAGAAATTCTAGGTCTGTGATCAAGACATAAGAATATAATGCAACATACCTACTAGCTGAACTCAAGCCGCAAATAGTATTGAATCGATCAGTACCATCTGCCATCTCGCACGGTGTGCAAACTTAACTAGGTAGAATTACGTGAAATTTAGTATTATATAATACATACTGTGAGAATTGACCGACTGTCAATAAAATATAGATGCAATACCGCATAAGTGCTTTTATTTTTATAATTTCCTCCATTTAAATGATGAGACGCGTCGATTATGAGTTCGCTGCATAATATATAGTTGCGGACGTCCAAGATATTTATTATATTACATATTTTTAGTGTAAGCCGTGTGGTCCCAGTTTGCGAATAGGACCACCCCATCTCTTCCCGTGGGTACCATAAGAGCCGGCTAAGGGAATGTCCAGGGAATGGGCAGCAGCATTTTCCTCGGTACGTTAAAATCTTCTGCGATCACCAAGCCGTCTGCCAAGCGTGGTGATTATGGCAAGCGTCCAAAGTGGCGTTTTATGGGGGAGGCCATGTTTAGCAATGGACCTCTTTGTGCTGTTGATGTGTGTGATATGTGTTGAAATTGTGGAATGAGTCCCACCAGCGGTCTTTCCGCAGAGCTACAGCATGGAGTATTTAAAAGGGGAGTCATTAAATAGTCCTATAATCAAAATGGATGAAGCAATGCATTGGTGAAGCCTCCAGTATTACAGACATCGAAAACGCTTTATATCAGACAGACCGTATTAGTGTTTTTGCCCTCCCTATCACAAATATCAAAATATGATTTTGACCAAGCTCAACGTTTGTTTCTCGTTCTTCCAGAATACTTTCGAAAGACTCCTTATTTTGAAGTTGTCTAAATTAACACGACAAAAAAGCAGAAGAAACTTCAAGAAAATTTAGAGACACATCAATAAGATGTCATTTCCTTTTGTGTATTACTTGAAACTTTGACATTTCAAACAATTTATAAAAACTTTTCAATATAAATCAAGAAGATTCATTTCCATCATGTTTTCGTTCCCAAACCGTACATTAAGCATAATTTATACAACTTGGGTTGCTTTCGTGACAATAATATATATATAGAAAGTTTGTAAAGTTTCGGTACAGCGATTAAATATGAATCATTATTTAGACTAATGCATGGTAATTTTACTGGAGTTTTGAAAACAACGCTTGTTTGGATGACAAATTGTATTTGACACTTTGATCTTTTGATTATAAAAATTAAGGGTATTTGTGTATCACTATCAGGGCGGCTGCTAAGTGAACTAATGACGTGATGGTGATAAGTCTAGGTGATTACGTAGTTTGATTGAAATTGATAATGAATTTGTAGGTATATTTGATAAACTCAATGCGCAGTTTCTGGTATACGTGAACAGGTATCTTCTAGGCAAGCGCGTTACATCCTAGACCGCATCGTCACTTAACATCAGGTGAGATAGTGGTCAAGCGCAAGCCTATCAAACAATAAAAAAAAAGTATACTTAGTACACTTACGCTCTTATAACATCTTTATAGCATAAACATTTCCGCTTTGAAATTCATTCCATGACTACACAAAAACACCTAGAAATTATAGATTGTAACGTTCATTTTACCGACAAAGATTCTCTAAAAGGGCAGACAAGCAACTGGAGTAAGAAATGCTGAATTTGTTCAGCATCCTCACGGGTTATTTCTCTGTTTTATTGTTAACTAAAAGTTGGGTAAATCTGAAGAAAAACTAAATTTGGGCAGACATCATCAACAGATGGAATTACACTGCTAAACACAGGAATAACGCCATTTTGGTTAGTCGATTTATAACGAACACCTCTGAAAATTGAATAGTCGATGTTTTGCCATCCCTAGTAGTGCAATCAGCTGTGACCCTAAGCGCTTTAGGTTTGGTGAAGCAAACTACAAATGTGACAGAAGCGCTTGACCGGTTATCATAGGGAGATGATTTCGGACATTATCATGATCGAAACGGCATTTCTCCACTGACTCCGCCAAGGTGGGATAAAAGTAGGTGGATGAACAGATGTAAAAAATAATGCAAATATTCATGTTACGATAAAATTAGGTATAGAGTACGTTTCGCTCGTAAAATTTCACTTTATATTAGACGCACACTTTTAAATTTTATAAATAAACTTGTTTAGGGATAGGTAAAACAAAATTTCTGCGATCACCAAGATACTTGCTAAGCGTAGTGATTATGGCAAATACCTCCTCTACAATCCTCAAGCACCCAAAGTGAAGTAAGATACATTAAATGAGTCAGATAACTAATGTAATCACAATAAAATTATTAAATTAGGTCCGGTAATTAGATTAGGTGCCATAAGGGCCGGTTAAAGGAATATCCATGGAATGGACAGCAATCTTCGGTCTGCATTATAGTCTACGTATAGGTACCTACTTACATGTGTGTGACATTTTCTAGTTTGAAACTTTGTAAGGTATTTTGCCATTAAATATTAAAAGCGTTCCATTGTGTATGATTTAGTCTATACTCTAAGAAACTAACACACACAAAGTTATGCGTTTACAATATTAAGGTGGAACGTTACACTAGCGCGAGAATTTCATATTTTCTTGCGTTCTTTTGCCAATAATAGCTTAATTACTTAACGATTACATGAAAACTAATTTCGCGCAAATAAATATAATGTATCAATAAACTACAGTTAAAAGTATCACCTATTTATCAATGGTTTGGCGACAAATGGCAATAGACTGAAAAACTAAAAAGAAAATTGTTTATTGCCATTTGTCGCTAAACCAATGATATCTAGGATATACTTTTAATCGTAATTTGTTGATACATTCTGTTTGTTACCGCAAAATTAGTTTTCATGTAATCACGTTAAGTAGTTAAAATATTATAGGCAAAAAACGTAAGAAAATTTGAATTTGCCGCGCTAGTGAAATGTTCCCCCTTAAGGTGAATTCTATTATTTTAAAAATAATTGACCCAGCAGATGCGAAGTGCGAGCGAAGAGTCTCCGTTTCAGCTTGGACAAAAGGATTTCGTAATGCGCACTGATTCTATTATACAAGTACGCTGGATAGACGATATCGAACAAAAATTGAGATTTTCTTGTGCCGATTTGAAGCGGCACTCCGAACGTCCTGAGAAATATAATTTGAAAATCCATCGCGTTGATTGGTTAGTTTAATTAGTTCCGAGGACGCTCATGATGTCACTCTTAGAAATCAGTGCCAAACTGCCGAAAATCTAATGCCTTCAGTCAATAATGGTCAGTATGAAGTCCAGCGTACTAGTATAATAGAGGTCAATGTCCAGCGGATATCCGGTTATTCTCCTCTATACATGTTGCATTACTCAACCGATTCTTGATTTCGTCTTAATATGGGGACTTTTTTTGTAGATTAAAATGTTTGTAAATTTATACAATTTTGGGGATTAAAAACGAAAAAACCGTATTCAGTTTTAAGTTATGCAATAATTGACTCGCGAGGTCTACAGCTCATAGATACGCTAGTTATATGAATCTACAGAACTATAAGGAATAGTCAAATACTTTTTTTAACAGGCATTAAAATCCCTTTGTTCTTTAAACTAAATTATTCAATTAAACTAAACTACCACAAAACTAAAACTGTAAAATTAACAATATAATGCAAAACTAATCGAACAAACCACTACCAGTTTGGCAAAGTCCCCAAAATGCTGGCAGCATTGCCACGTTGAATGGCAATGCTCCAACCTTTGACCTAAGTAGAGGCCAGCATAGTCATGCGTTGCTTCGACCAGACGTTTCAAGAGATCAATAATACTAATACTAATTCAATTGTCGGGTAATCAAAGTAACAAATGCGTCCAATAAACCCTGAACTGAACCAGAACTGAATTGGTCCCAATTTGTCGAAATTTACGATTTATACAGGGCATTACGATTTACGGTCTACTACTGGCACATACGTACTATAATAGTTATAGCCCTATGAATGAACGTTGATTGTTAAACCATTATAGGTGTAGTTACCATACCAATAGAGGTCATCAGAGTAATGATTAAGTAAGTTACAAGAGAAATCCCGCGGTTCCACCAGCAGTAAAATGCTGTTTTCCAACAAGAACTATTAATTTTCCCGGATAAAAAGGACATAAATATTTTTGTTAGTCTATTTATATTTGATGACTATATTTTATCGGGTCACAGAGCTCGAGATTCGTAATGCTCGTTTCAATAATGAGTCTCGGTAAACACACCAATAATATCTTACGTCTCTATCATGATTTTTTTAACGTAACAGTAATATTATAATAAACAGGGTGAGTTTGAATTGGTGTGTTATTCCGAAAGGTTGGTACTGGGACCATGATAGCCCAAAAGTTGTGAGAGCCTTATTAAAACTGCGTGATTCCAAACCAAAAAATAAATCCACTCACAAAATTGCACGTGCGATCGCTACGATAGTTTCTAAACACCGGTCGTTGAACTTATTTAAGTGCATTCGGTCAAGGACGAAGTTCAACTACACCCAGATGCGCTAGGGCTATCTTCGAAGCGTTTGGTTAAAATTATAACGTAAACTTTGCATTTCGTATTTCTTCAATGAAAAAGAAATGGAAATTTAGAAATGTCGTAGAAGAAACATTGTCTACCTTGGGGAGTAGATTTATTATTATTCATTTATTTCAGTTTGAAAAACCATATAAAATAGACAATAAAGAATTAAAATTAAAATAAGTACTAAATTATATAAAATTAAAAATTATAGATTTAGCAGAATCAATTAGGTCAATCTATGAAATAAGTAGTCATATTATACTTATATATATTATTGTAAATTTGGATTTATCAATATCCTCATCCACTTCGCCTGTATGGGGCACTCCAGTCGTGACACAATCATCTGCAGAGTACTGTTAGGGCTACCTCGCATACGCTGGTTCAGCGAACTAACTTTGTGGCGCACGATGGCGTAACGAATTACCCCAATCTCGGGATAGTATACCAATTCAAACTCAGATTGTATTATAAAACTACTAGGTGGTAGGACTTTTCTGCAAAGTTCGTCTAGGTAGGTACCACCGCTTTGTCAGTTATTCTGCCGCCAAGCAGTAGTGTGCAAGCACTGCTGTGTTCCGGTTTGAAGGGCATTGTAGCTAGTGAAATTACTGGGCAAATGAGACTTTATGATCTGATCACTCAGTCTAGTAATCTGATTACTAGACTGGGTGAAGTCTCAGGATGACGTGCGCAGTGCAGTGTCACGCGAAACTTTATTGTTTTAAAGTTCCGGGTGACACTGCAACTGTTATGGGCGGCCGTGTCAATTAACATCAGGTGAATGACTTGCTCGTCACGTCATCCAATCACATAAAAAAAAAATAAAAAAAAATAAGTACCTTTCATGAAATTTTAGTAGTTTAGTTTTTTTTATAGTAGATACCTAAGCGTAGCTAGGTATTTTGTAACGGGTGGCGCAAAAGTAAAGACCCTATTTGGTTCAGCTATAACATTTTTTCTAAATTAGAAAACTAGATTTAGGTTTTTTTAAATGTATATTTGTGCCATTAAATTTCGTACCATTAGGATTTAAAGATGATGTCTTTTAAATGGTGACCTCCAGAGTTGATACACATTTGAGCCCTATTTATGACATTTTGCATAACTTGCCGTAACACTTCCTGCGATATGTTCGTTATTTCTTGACGAATGTTTTCTTTTAGAGCTGCGAGAGTCTGTGGCTTGTTCACATACACCCGAGATTTCAAAAAACCCCAAAGAAAGAAGTCTGGACTGGTCAGATCGGGTGATCTTGCAGGCCAAGGCAAATCGCCAAAACGAGAGATAACTCGGCTTGGAAAAGCGTCCCTCACTAAGTCCATAGTGTCGCGCGCTGTGTGTGCCGTAGCGCCGTCTTGTTGAAACCAGATGTGCTCCAGCCCCAATTCGTCCAAACTGGGTATCAAAAACTCACGTAACATGGTTCTGTAGCGTTCTCCAGTGACAGTTATCGCATTGCCTCCAGCGTCTTCGAAAAAATAGGGTCCGATCACTCTGTCAACACAGATGCCACACCATACAGTAACTTTTAGTGGGTGTAGAGGTGTTTCTTGAATAATGCGCGGATTATCAGTGCCCCAGAACCGAGTATTCTGCTTATTGACATGCCCTGAGAGATGGAAATGCGCTTCGTCACTCATAACCAATTTTGAAGGAAAATCATCTTGCAAAATGTCATAAATAGGGCTCAAATGTGTATCAACTCTGGAGGTCACCATTTAAAAGACATCATCTTTAAATCCTAATGGTACGAAATTTAATGGCACAAATATACATTTAAAAAAACCTAAATCTAGTTTTCTAATTTAGAAAAAATGTTATAGCTGAACCAAATAGGGTCTTTACTTTTGCGCCACCCAGTATATTGCTCTATAGTATGTAAGGAGGGATAGACTCCAGCCGGTCTAGTACGGGCGATGGATAAAATTGTCAGTCCCCATTTTACGTCACTTTCTTCATAATTGCTTACTTGTCAAGTGGAGTAAAATAGGGGAAAGACAATTTTGTCTATCATCCGTGCTTGGGCAGCAGTAAGTCAATTAGGAGTTTTCTTTTTAGAATTATCATTTCTAAAAAGAAAACTCCTCAGTTCTTTCATCGGCAAGAGATGGCACTCGCGTAGCTCCGTTATTTACTTTTTTACTCAGAGGATAATATAAACTTCTTGGTCATACTAATGTTTCCAAAACTGTCACCAATGCCATCTAGCGAGAGATAACTAATGCTAGGGGTTTTGGCGGGAACGCGGAAAAGTTCACATCGTTGCATTGTATTATTTTTCAAAACTTGTGCTTTTTCTAGTGTTAATGTTTAAAATTGGTGGCGTTTTACGCATTAAGTGCTGAATTACAAGCATGAGTGTGGGCAAGTGATATAATGTAGTGAAACGTGGTTTTTTGTGTTGTTTCCAAAATTCCATAGAATAAGCTTCTAGTAAAGTTGCCACCACTTTACTAGGGCATGACTTAGAATCGACTATGACTAACAAGACTATGACTAAGACTTGACTTTACGTGAAATATTCTATAACTACGATGAAAAATTACAATACTTGACACTGGCTAAATACACTATGTGTGGAGCCAAAATATAAGAAGAAAAAAAAAAAAAAAAAAACTAATGCTAAAATGATATTAGGAATATTGCTCCTCCTCAACCTCTCAGAAGATGAGAATTGACTTAACTACTACCTTTGAAAACATTAGCGTCAATCCTTTTTGGGAGCCTTTGCTTAAAATAGAACCCAGCTTTGCAAAATATCTGTTAAGCCTCCAAAAGCTGTTTTATTTTGGCTACTTTTCTGAGTATTTTTAGGGATTTGAATACACAATGACTTTTACGTGGATTGAGCTTTATTCGTCCGTAGTTTTGGGGTAATAAACTTCTTGTAAAAATGTGATTTATATTTATAGTTTTTTTTTTCAATATTGCCAACGTACATTAAGTAAGTGTTATCACGGGTCCTTACAGTCGCCACTTAGCGCGATTCAAATGAAGACCTAAATTGAATCGCTGCAGTACAAATTGTATTTTAGCGATTCACTTTAAGTCTTCAGTTGAATCGCGCTAAGAGATCACAGTATGGCCCCTGCTAATCTAATTACTAATCTGGACTGGTCTTGTAGTACAAACTTTGATTAATTAAGGGTCTATATGAAATGACCACTAATACTGCTGTGGAAATTCATCTCATTTCATCAGCAAAATTCTCGCCCTGTTGATACAGATAAAAAATACAACGCGTTCTAGTTTTAAACTAAGTATCCTCCATTTAATTAATGCAAGCGAGTTATTCATACAATAAACATACTGCATTGCGGTGGACATAGCGCAATTGGACAATAAAAAATAAACACGGCAGCCGTTACTGGAAACACTCTACTATTAATTAGCTGTGCCAGAGATATTATTAGGCAGGAAAACGTTACAGCACAGTGGTGCTGCCGGAAAACAGAAGAACTGAAATAGGTGAAAGTGGTTTATGGTGATCATAGTACCTATAAATATTGAAGTCAACACAAGTGTGTGTTCATCATCATCATCATCATCAACAGCTTGAAGACGTCCACTGCTGAACATATGCCTCCCCCAGAGCGCGCCACCTTGAGCGGCTGCTCGCCTCCTGTATCCATCGGCTCCCCGCGATGCGTGTTCGTGTGTTGTAATTTGAAAACAAAAATGATTTCCCTCAAGATACTTTAGATTTATTATTTCGGCAAGAAAATACATGTTCGACTTACCCATGCAGTTTTAAAATGTCCATAGAATTAGTATGTTCAAGACCAAAAGTGACAGTTTGAAAATGGGACAAGAAATTGAAGAAATTGTGTGTCTGCCAAGCGTGGTGATTATGGAAAAACCACCCCCCCCCCCCCCCCCCCCCCCCCCCCCCCCCTAATGACAAGCACAGAAAACAACGGCCCCCAATCCCTGGCGGCCACGGTAACGGCGGAGCAAGGGGTGCTAAGAATCTCCGGCAGACGCCCGGCTACCAACCCCCCCAACAACGACGAACCAGAAGACGCAGCGTAGGCCAGCCCCGCACTCGGTGGACCTACGACCTGGTGAGCCGCCGCGGGGAGCCGATGGATGCAGGAGGCGAGCATCCGCTCAAGGTGGCGCGCTCTGGGGGAGGCCTATGTTCAGCAGTGGACGTCTTCAGGCTGATGATGATGATGATGAAAAGACTGAAATGTTGCGATATATCAAGAGGAGCATTCACCACATCAAAATTAACAAAATATGACTATTAATAATGCAATAAAATTAAAATTCCGCACATCACACACTCAACAGCCGGAAGACGTCCACTGCTGAACATAGGCCTCCCTCATAAAACGCCACTTTGGACGCTTATCATAGGAGTTTGCTATAATCACCACGCTTGGCAGGCGGCTTGGTGATCGCAGATTTTAATGTTACGAAGAGAATGCTGCTGCGCATTCCCTGGATATTCCCTTAACCGGTTCTTACGGCACCCATGGGAAGAGATGGGGTGGTCCTATTTACAAACCAGGACAACACGGCCAAATTCTGCACGTAACTAAAAGTCATTGGAGCAGGTCTAAGCGGGGGTCAAACCTGGGTACGTCGGTTTGTAAGTAGCACGGGCTATCACTGAGCTACACTCGCTCCTTATTTATTTACATTAGCTCAATACTTCTCTGTTTGTAATTAATGTGGTTTTAAAACCGGGCTAATTGAAATGTAATGTAATTATTTACCTCGCAATTTAATGCACAGAATCCCGAATATCTGAAACAACAGACACGATATTAAAATCAGTTGCCTAATTTATAATTTTGAAATGTATATAAAATGCATAATACACCGTGGAATTGAATTCGATGTTTTCCTGAAATGTATGTACTCAGTTCATGATATAAAACAATTTTACAGACTTGAATTAAAAAATTAGAATAAAATATGTCTATTTCACGCTACACGCAGCGGGAAAATGTTTTGTAGGTAGCGAAAACACCTGCACCGTCTACCCCGCTCTCCCGGAGTGCCAAATTACTCTATGTCGCAGGACTTTTGCACTCTATTGCGTGGTAGAAAGAATCACCATTTATTTAAGGCTACTGTATACGCAGATCCACCATCTCTCTCGCACATTGCGTCATTTTTGAAGATATTAAATAACTGAATTTACCTACGAAAAATCTGGCCAAAACATGTTCCCATGAATAACATTACAAATGTTCAACAAAAATATCACATTAATCTAAACAAATTTTCATACAAAAACGTTATAGAAAGAAGAAAAAAACGTTGATACCGCTATGAAATCTTGTTTGGTTTAACACGCCATTTTTGTTTATTATAATTTGTAATATTATTCATGAGAACATAGTTTAGCCAGATTTTGCGTAAGTAAATTCAGTTATTTAATATCTTCAAAAATGTCGCAATGCGCGAGCGAGATAGTGGATCCGCGTATATAGCAGCCTTAAGTGACTTCGCGGAGTAAAGCTTGTGTGTGTTACCAATTGTCTTCTGTGACGGTATACATAAAAAAAAAATGCATAAGATCCTTTAAAAAATACAGGTTACACCTACTTCACTCGCCTTAATTTCATACTGAGAAATCATCATCATCATCATCATCAGCCTGAAGACGTCCACTGCTGAAAATAGGCCTCCCCTACAGAGCGCCACTTTGAGCAGCTGCTCGCCTCCTGCATCCATCGGCTCCCCGCCGCTTTCACGAGACGGTCGGTCCACCTAGTGAGAGCCCGGCCTGCGCTGCGTCTTCCTGTTCGTGGTCACCACTCGAGAACCTTTCTTCCCCATCGGTCATCAGTTCACTGACAAATACCTGTATGATATTACCTGTGCTTGTTCTCAAGTTATTTTGATTTTAAAAGCAAACTTCTAAATCGATTTGCTAAAATGTCTATGGGACCAATCTATAAGATTAAACCGGTCAATAAATGGCTAAGATTTGATGTAACAGGCTAAAAAATATCAATCGAATTAAAATCTTCTTTTTTATTGAAGTCGGTTGAACGGTACTGACCTTTCAAACCCTAAAAGATCATTTTTAAGACTACCCTCAAAGTTCAATGGTTTAATTTGAGTCTACATGAGACCAAGCATCCTCAAGTATACGGATTCAAAGGGCTCGAGTACCAATAATATCTTTGTCCTTTAGGACCTGAGTGGTTGGTTGGGCTTGCTGTAGAGCCTCTTGAGGGTTTTTAGGGCAATAAACAAGAAAAACTTGGGGGTTGAAATGTGGGGGCAGAATCGCTTCGGGATCGGATGGGGCGGAAAGGTATGTGCGAATGCTCTGTATATAGAAGTGATTTGTTTTGAAATTGTAGGTACCTTATTATGGAGCACCTTAATCAATTAGAAAAACGAAAAATGGTATAATTTTATTCTTACGTTAATAGTGGTAAATATTAATCTAAAATGTGACACACTTCAATGAGTGAGTTTCCTTTTAGGCATTGCCAGTTTAGTTCTTTTATCGTTAAGAGATGGCGCTTGCGTAACTTTTGGCATTTACTTTTTAAACTATAATATCATGGCAGTAGAGAACTCCGTTCAGCCAACGTAAATACTTAAAAAAATATAAACCTTCTTTGTATGACAGCTTTTAAGTTCGTCCTTATCTATCTACTGGGTGGCGCAAAAGTAAAGACCCTATTTGGTTCAGCTATAACATTTTTTCTAAATTAGAAAACTAGATTTAGGTTTTTTTAAATGTATATTTGTGCCATTAAATTTCGTACCATTAGGATTTAAAGATGATGTCTTTTAAATGGTGACCTCCAGAGTTGATACACATTTGAGCCCTATTTATGACATTTTGCAAGATGATTTTCCTTCAAAATTGGTTATGAGTGACGAAGCGCATTTCCATCTCTCAGGGCATGTCAATAAGCAGAATACTCGGTTCTGGGGCACTGATAATCCGCGCATTATTCAAGAAACACCTCTACACCCACTAAAAGTTACTGTATGGTGTGGCATCTGTGTTGACAGAGTGATCGGACCCTATTTTTTCGAAGACGCTGGAGGCAATGCGATAACTGTCACTGGAGAACGCTACAGAACCATGTTACGTGAGTTTTTGATACCCAGTTTGGACGAATTGGGGCTGGAGCACATCTGGTTTCAACAAGACGGCGCTACGGCACACACAGCGCGCGACACTATGGACTTAGTGAGGGACGCTTTTCCAAGCCGAGTTATCTCTCGTTTTGGCGATTTGCCTTGGCCTGCAAGATCACCCGATCTGACCAGTCCAGACTTCTTTCTTTGGGGTTTTTTGAAATCTCGGGTGTATGTGAACAAGCCACAGACTCTCGCAGCTCTAAAAGAAAACATTCGTCAAGAAATAACGAACATATCGCAGGAAGTGTTACGGCAAGTTATGCAAAATGTCATAAATAGGGCTCAAATGTGTATCAACTCTGGAGGTCACCATTTAAAAGACATCATCTTTAAATCCTAATGGTACGAAATTTAATGGCACAAATATACATTTAAAAAAACCTAAATCTAGTTTTCTAATTTAGAAAAAATGTTATAGCTGAACCAAATAGGGTCTTTACTTTTGCGCCACCCAGTATAACGTCGCACTTACGTTTACGCAAATTTTAGTGCAGGCGGGCGTAATAGACGAGAGTGGATTTGAGTGAGTGGTTTTTCATCTGCCAATCTGGTCTGCCAATGTCAATTGAGGGGTTTCCTCAATTGACGTTGGCAGTATTATCGTTAAAACTGATAGAAAGTCATTAACCAAAGAAGAAGGAGACAACTTCTATCAGGTGATACTCCGGTCAAATGCGGACCTATTTTATTATAAAAAAGAAGAAGTGGATGAGAACTTGAGAACCAAAAGCTTATAAACATTGAGAACTTTGTGCGAGTAAGACTCTGCTATGAAGGAACTGATGCACAACTTACAATAAACAAAATGAATGCAAAATGTGATACCTAAGGAATAAAAACATCTTGATCATACCACACTACCGTTAACTTAGAGTATAGAGACGGAGAGAGGGCGCCACCGTGCTCATGTTTGCATCAGCTCCGTTAATTTATTTATGATTATAGTAAAAAAAGTGTCTAATTATATACAAAAACCTATTACACGTGTACAATTATGTGAAAAATATCGTACAATTAAGTGAAAATACCGGAGTAAAAGGTAATATTGCTCACGTTATAATATAACCTCAAAATCAAAACAGAGTTTATTGGTTATAAGATTTTGGTTTATGACACCCTGAGTGGAAAATGGCACCAATATGTGCGGGATGTAATCAAACTGTTCCTCATAGGCAACACCTAACCTGTTATTTATGTAAGAATTCATATGATTTGGAATGCGCTAATGTATCCGTTGCGCGCTTTGGCACCATGACAATAGAATACAAAAATTCTTGGAAATGTCCGGCTTGCTACTGCAATACCCCAAAATCGGGGAATTTAGAAACACCTGTGAGATTGGCAAAGGATCTTAAAGATGTCCAACCAGATCATCAGAATGTTACTTTTAGAACCCAAAAGACAGCATTGCACAGTGACACTTTGGACTCTGAAGATTTAAGCATTTTTGGAGATACCCAGGTCCCAGACACAGGGAAAGCCATTGCAAATACCGAAACCGAATTGACATTACAAAATTTAAATGATCTAATTATTGTACGACTGAAAGAGAATAATAAAACTATTATACGTGACCTACAGAATACAATAGAAGCAGAAATACAAAAAGCTATATCACAAGTAAAAACTGACATAACACAAGATACCGACATACTTTACGAACAGAATGATTTACGAAAAATAGAAATAGAAACACTTAACAAGAAGATAGAAACACTTACAAAACAGACCCAAATACTAAAAAAAGAAATACAAGAATACAAAATACATGATACGACAAACGATATAGATATCGATAATAAATATAGCCCCCCTGAAAGCAATAGCAAAAAAATAGTACTGTTTGGTTTAGAAGAATACTACAAAGAACCAGATCACATTCTGTACAGTAGAATAGTTGATATATTCAGAGACATTATACATGTAGACCTAGTAGGATATATCGAAGACACCTATAGAATTGGACGAAACATAAATAAGGGGAAGCGTCCCCTTGTTATTGAATTGATAAGTAAGCGTATGACAAAGTATATTCTAGAAAATAGCTCTTACTTTCAAGGAACCAACTTAAATATATCAGGATTTTTAGATGAGCAAGGAAGAAAAGAAAGAAGAATTATGCGAGAGAAAATGTTAACTGCGCGAAAACAAGGCCTATATGCAGTGATCAGGGACAATCAATTGTTTATAGAAGGAAGTAAAAGTAGCATAAAAGATGTGACAAATGAAAATAAAAATAATGAGCCATCTTTGATTTCGGCCACTAAAAATGGAACTCCGCAAGATCATGATAAAGATGTTAACATTGAGAGGAATTCCTTTCGGAACAGTAGTTCCTTTCGAAAATACAGACCAAGAAGAGTTTAAAATACTTTTTCAAAACTTTCAAAGCCTCGGAAATAAACAGCATCTATTAGAAGCATTTACGAACCAAAATCCAACTTATAAAGCCATTTGTATATCTGAAACGTGGATGAAAAAAGAACAATTAGATCTAGTCCAACTCCATGGCTACAAGACTGCTGCATCTTTCTGTAGAAAATGGCGAAATGGCGGCGGAGTATGCATAGCATTACAGGACCACATAAGTTACATAGAGAGAACTGATATCACCGATATGTCCATCGAATATGTTCTAGAAATATGCTCGGTTGAATTGACAAATGCAAATACATTAATAGTTATTATTTACTGGAATAGGAGAGAGGAGGGCGTATTTTATAAACAGTTAAGATTAATTTTAAAGTACCTTAATAAAAAATACAAGCAGTATAAAATCATTTTTGGGGGAGACTTCAATACAAATTTTTTGAAAAACTGTCCGAAAACCAATGAATTACTTGATATAATGTCAGATTATAAATTTACACAACGCATAAAAAAATCTACTCGCACAACTGATAAGTCCTCAACTTGTATAGATTTAATATTTACAAATTTTTCTGATATTTTCTTATGTGCAACGGTAGAGGATTTAGGTTTCTCAGATCATTTAGGAACTAGCGTAAGTGTGTCATTGCCTAGACAAACGAAAAAAACTGTTTGGTTCATAGAAAAAAGGTCATTTAATGACATAAATACAGATAATTTCAAAGCAAAATTAAGTGAAATAAACTGGTCCAAAAAGTTAAATACCTGCAAGAGCATAAACGATAATTACCAAATATTTACAGAAACATTGTCGGAAGCATTGAATGAGTGCATACCTAAACGTCGATTGCAATTAAAACAAAATAAAAAAAAGCATTGGCTTACAGTTGGTTTAAAAAAATCATGCAGAAATAAAAGACTATTAAAAATACATACATTAAGATCAAAAAAGTCCATATTAACAAAATACTATAAAACGTATGAAAAAGTATTAAAAAAAGCAGTCAACACATCAAAAAAAATACAATATATAAAAGAGTTAAAAAGATCTACAAATAAAACCAAAACAATGTGGAAGATAATCAATGAAAGAACGAATAAAACCCCTAAAAAAGACAAGCATAACATAAAACTACAAATTAATAACACAGTAGTAACAGAACCAAAACAAATCGCTAATCACTTTAATAGTTTTTTCTCGTCAATAGGCAAAAATCACTTAAACACAACCCTTCCCTCTGCCTCGCACAATAAACCATGTAGTAATATAAAACCTGTTTGTCAGCCTACTACAAATACCATGTTTTTATCTCCGGTAACGCCTCACGAAACATACAAACTCATAAAAAGCTTAAAAAATAAAACCAGCCATGGAATTGACGAACTTCCACCTAGCCTGTTTAAAAAATGTGCCTATGAACTAACTTTGCCATTCTATCTCTTAATTAATCAATCGTTTAGCGATGGAGTTTTCCCAGATCAACTTAAAAAAGCTATAATCAAACCGATTCATAAAAAAAACTCGAAAACTGATACAAATAACTATCGTCCCATTGCCCTTTTGCCTTCTGCATCTAAGATATTTGAAAAAGCAATGAGCGACCGGGTCTACTCCTTTTGCGAAAAATATAAAATATTTGATGAGTGCCAAAACGGGTTTCGTAAAAATAGGTCAACAGCCCTAGCGGTCTATAAATACATGCAGGAAGTGCTCAATATAATAGATAAAAAAAAGTACGCGGTAGGTGTTTTGCTCGATATGACAAAAGCATACGATAAAGTACAGTTCGGGATTTTGTTACATAAATTGTATGATATAGGTATCCGCGGTGTAGCTTACGAGTGGTTCAAATCATACCTAAGAAACAGAGAACAGCTTGTAGAAATCGTCTATTACAATTATAAAAGTAAAGCCATAGAAAGTGTTCGCTCTGAAACTACGGTTATGAATGCTTCGATTCCCCAGGGAAGCGTCCTAGGGTGTCTCCTGTTTTTGATTTACATAAATGACCTCCCGAAGGTTATAACAGATCCATGTGTTTGTTTCGCAGACGACATTTCCCTACTTACCTCTGTAAAAAATAGCTCAAGTGTAGAACAAAAGCTCACGGCGATGCTCGAACAGACAACTAACTGGATGTACGAGCACAAACTTGAACTTAATTTAACCAAAACTAAAATTATTACGTTTCATCCGTATCAGAAGCCACCACTTCAATTCGACTACATCTTCCACGGCACAAAAATAGAAAATGTAAATGAATTCACTTTGTTAGGTATTGTTATTGACACGCATATAAACTGGCAATCTCACGTTAGGAAAACCAAATCTAAACTTTCATCTCTTACGTACGCACTCCGGGAAGTCAAAAAGACAACTGATTTAAAAACTGCAATCACGACATACTATGCGAATGCACATTCAAGTTTAAGCTACGGGATAATTTTATGGGGAAGTAGCAGCGCTGCATCCGATCTTTTCATAGTTCAAAAAAAATTAATTCGTATACTAGCTAATATAGAACAAATTGACAGTTGTAAACCTTATTTTAAAAAGTACAAAATTTTAACTCTGCCATCTGTATACATTTTGGAAGTATGCAAATTCGTAAGAAACTTTTTATTTACAAAACCTACAAACTTAAGCGAAACAATTCAAGAAAAAAACCGTCTAGTGCTACAAATACCAAAGTCCCGATTAAAAATGCACTCTTCTAGTACATTACCTATGGCTATAAGAATTTATAATGGGCTATCAGATGATTTAAAGAACATAGAAAATTATAATAGGTTTATTCGTACTTTGAAACAGTTCCTCACTCAAAAGGCCTATTATAATGTAAATGAGTATTTAAACGAAAATAAAATATTATGTACAAATGAAAATTTAAGATAATGAATAGTATGTAGGTACCAACATTTGACATTAAAAATTTATATCATATTAGGTATTTAGAATCGATAAGAATGACATTGAATGATAATTAATCAGTTTTATATATATATATATATATATTTATGTACTCCATTGACATTAAATTAATTAATAAATACAATTAAAACATTGCGAGTAAAATTTTATCATAGTCAAACTAATATGTTATTATTCTCTTTGTAAGTACATATTGACTCTTTTGTGAAGTCGTCCTTCTCTCTCCAAATTTGCTGCGCCCGACGGGGTCCATAATGAGCCTACTTAAATAATTTTATACTTATTCCACCTATGTACACTATGGAAGCAATAAAATATCTGAATCTGAATCTGAATCTAGACTAAAGCATAGAGAGATCTTCAAAACAATATTATATTAGTACTGCTCATACGAACCGCTACGTCAGTGGCGAAGGAAATAAACAAACATATAGTAATTCTCTACGCTTGTGATATGCACCGTATCATTTTTATCGACTCGGGTCAACTGTTTTTTCTATACAAATCTGTCAGACTCATTCACACCAAAGTGTTCACTTCATATAAAGTGTCCAAAAAAGTGGTACGCTTGACACATAATCATGTTCTCTCTATGCTTTAGTGTATACTCTAGGACTATTACCAATACTATTGCCAACGCCATCTAGCGAGAGATAAATGATGCTAAAATGACATTTTGGAAAACCACTCACTGTATAAAAAAGGGTCAAAACGGGCGGCGCCTCTATTGGGACGCGAGCGTTTTTTTCCTACTTTGTATACCTATCGCATTTTTCAAAACTCTAAAAGAAAAACAAAGAAAGTTAAAAAATGGCCTGTGAAATTTTGTTTTAAACCGCCGTTAAGCTGCCCGTTAAAAGCCTGTCAATGTTGAAGCGTAGATAAAATCTGGGAACAATGTTTTTAACACTGGCAATCCACTTACGGGTAGGGAAGTAAAATGTGTTTAAAAATCTGTGGTTTTTAAATAAAAATAATACTAGGTGGTAGGACTTTTCTGCAAAGTTCGTCTTTAGCAGTAGTGTGTAAGCACTACTGTGTTCCGGTTGGAAGGGCATTGTAGGTAGTGAAGTTACTGGGCAAATGAGGCTTATGAACTGATCTCACATTCTAAAAATCTTTTTTAGACTGTGTGATGTCTCAGGATAACGTGCGCAGTGCAGTGTCTCGCGAAACTTTTATTTAGTTCCGAGTGACACTGCAATCTTTTATGAGCGGCCGTGACGCTTAACACCAGGCGAACAACTAGCTCGTCACGTCATTCAATTACATACAAAAACGTACTTTAGTTTTGTCGGTTTAGTTTAGTTGGCTTTGGTCATACAAAAGTGGATAAACTCACTTAGGTCACAGCATACTTAATAGTAAAAGTAGCTACTTTTACTATTACGTATGCTGTGACCCTTGGGTACCCTTCTATGCTAAAGTTGCTTTGTGTTGTCGAAAACTTTTTATAAAAATTAAAATTAAATCAAATATAGCATTTTTCCTGACGTAATATTGCGTACATACTACACATAAATTGAATGAAGTTATGAAATAAGTTTCAATAAAAAAAATTAAATTAAAATTTAAAACACACATTAAGTACCTAACCTAACACTAGGGTGGTCTGTGCAGGCAGATCATAGTTAGGTACTATGATACTCTTTAGGCAGATCCACACTCATGCATCCCCAATGAGCACAATACTAACAATACAATGAGCACTACTACTGCAAATGCACATCAATGTCTACAGCAAACAAGGGTAACCACTCGTGACCCACAAATTGACAAAAGTCTTTTTAAAGCCTTAATTGATGGGGTCAGCGGCACCATGTCATCTGCGTAACTTAATTTTCATACAACCATTTCGGTTAAAATGTAGGAACTGTTACCTATTTATGTAACTACACCGGTAACAAATATAGTAGCTGTGTATATTATTATTAACAGAAACACCTTCAATATGACCACCAGCTTTTTGATATCACTTTTAAACTCGCCAGTTGTAACTCATTATTTTCTTTCACCGCTCGATAAATACGAACTCTCCCTAAGAATATTACTTTCGCTTCGTAGTAAAACATAACCAATTTTCCGCGTGATTCTATTCGATTTTACGGTCGTTATGGCCCGGAAGCCTACGGGAACCTCGGAAACTACTTAGTCATTATGTAGGTGAAAGTTATAAGTTTTTCACTTATAAATTACAATGGTAAAGCTTAGCAATTTTTTTCTTTTTTGGTGAGGTTTCGTTGAGGAAAAAATTAAGTTTGTGTAAGATATTATTTGCGTAGTGTTACTTGTCATGAACAGTTTAATATAAAAACATGGATATATTGTGATCAATAAAATTAATAAGTAATAGATTTTTCACCTCACTAGCTCAGAAAGATTTTCTTTGTCATTCGAAATCTGGGCGCAAAAACGCATATACGCTAGCGTGGAATGTGCTTTTAAAATTCGAACCTTTCAATTCAATCAATTGCTCGTCAAGAATTGAGGATTTAATCACAGATCTGCCCGAATTTAACCTTCTTGATATTGCCAGTCTACTGAAAGTTAATTAATACCACAGACTACTTACTAAAAGATACCATTAAGAAGTTCGCCAACCTCATTTTTAGAATAATCGCACTGTCCAGCAACAAAGAGTATAAAATATAACCAAACAATACGATATACAGCACGGCGACTGCATGAAAAATGGATGAACCACACTTTTTCTTTAATGTTTAATGAATGACGTGACGTGCTAGTTGTTTACCTGAAGTTAAGCGTTATCGCCACCAATAACTAAACTTATAAGCCAAAACTAATCTTTTCTTAGCTTTTTAAGCTGTCTCTCTTTTATTTTCCTCGCTGTAGTGAGGTGAAAAGTTGTGTGTTGCACTCGGCAGCAAAGTTTTTCTGCGTCTCGTATCTTTGAAACCTTCGCTACTCTCAGGATTCTTCATTTGAACCACTCGCTACGCCCGTTGTTCAATCCTGGATTCCTTCGCCTGCTCGGGTTTCAATTCAAGTACTCGCGCACAAAAACCAAATTTGCAGCCTTGTATAACAAATCACTATTATCAGCGTGTAAGTTCTTTAGAGATGAAAATTATTGGTTAAGTTTGGCCCTCACACAAACATATAAAGTACGGCCTTTCTTTCTTGCGATTATGAAAATGTCTAATGATTATTAAGTTGATTCAACAGATATTTTCTGAAAGATTATAATAACCTAATGTTACTTTAGAGTGTGTGTTGCCAGTGATGACTTATGAAACTGAGATATGGTCTCTTACTGTTGGCATCATTAGTAAGCTAAAAGTCGCGCAACGGCTATGGGGAGAGCTATGCTCGGTGTTTCCCTGCGAGATAAGTTCCGGAACGAGGAGATCCGCAGGAGAACTAAAGTGACCGATATAGCTCTTAGAATTAGCAAGTTGAAATAACAATAGGCAGGCCATATCACTCGTAGAACTGACAACCAATGGGGAAGAAAGGTTCTCGAGTGGTGCCCAGGCTCTCATTCGGTGGACCGACGATCTGGCGAAAGCCGCGGGAAGCCCATGGATGCAGAAGGCGAGCAGCCGCTCAAAATGGCGTTCTCTGGGGGATGCCTATGTTCAGCAGTGGACGTCTTCAGGCTGTTAACGATGATGATGATGAATGGCATCTTTATCAGGATAGGAAGAAGCCACTATTTATAATTATAGTGTTCATACAGCGAAATACATTGTAGATTTAATTTGGCAAAAGCCATTATACAAATATTTCCGGTTGATCCATCACGCTAAAATGCGGATGTGCTGGTTATGGGCAGCCGTGAAGCTTAACACCAGGGCCCTAATTCTGTATCAACACTTTACATCCCTTTTCACTCTTGACTTGAAGACTTGCAGGTTGTAGATACTTGGATGTAGAATTGGTAGTAATACCACAGAATAAATAATAGTACTCCGTACAGAAGACTCACTCCGCGAAGTCACTTAAATAAATAGCGACTCTAGCTGGAACGTTATAAAGTGTAGTTCAGCTCGCACAGCGCTACAAGCTTTCCTTAAACAGTTGCCTCTCGTTCTATCGCTATAGCGCTGCTCTTCTGACGCGTTAGACGTAACGGACGGACCCGCCTAGACGCCCGGTTTTAGGTACTTGTAGCTTCATACCTAAAGCGCGGAGTGAGACAGGTCTGGTAATACGGGGAAGAAACAGAAGTACCTAAAAGCGTTTCACACTTTAGCTATTCGTACTAAAGTTTGTAGGGAATCGCTTAGTGTGGCGTTAAGAGTTTTGCTACCAACTTTATAGTAAGTAGGAATGTTAACTATGTTTCTGCGCGTCTTGTTATTCGATGGACCACAAAATATTGTCTTAGGGTAAATTTTTTGATCCATAGTTAAGCTAACCAATGGTTAACAATTCTTACCAAAACCAATTTTTTTTTTTTTTTTTTTTTTTTTTAGAACTTTTAACTACTGGGTTACTTTAACAACAAATCAAAAAGCCCACCCTTAGCCACCCAGCTACCCGTCTCAAAAGTAACAACGCAATTTCATCGCATCGAAACCAAAATATACCAAAATAAACCAGCTCAACGGAAAGTTATTGCAACATTAATGAACTCAAAAACACAACCGTTACAGCTCGGTTAATCAGAATTTATTTCACTAATAACGGTGAATAATTTCACACGTAGCTAGGAAATAAGGGTTGAGATATGAGGCTCCATGGGGACCGGTCTAGGGTTTGTTTTGCCGCGGCTTAAGAGTTAATATGTTGGTTAATATTTTTATGAATCCCTAGGCGTTAATAAACAATATTTGCTCCTTTAGTTTATAATAGTGTTAATTGTTGTGAATATTTATTACTATCTCTTCATTTAAAAAACATACGTAAACACCTTTATTTCAACAGCTTAAAAAAAATTGGGAAACTGTCATGTTTACCCAAGGACATGTATAAATAAATAAATTAATTAATTAATCGTCGACACCAAAAAAAAAAAAGTACAGTACATACAGTCCAAATATTCTTTGTTGGAGATAGCGTAGCTAGTTTACTAGTATTTAGTATTGTAGTAGTTAGTTTATAAAATAAAGGCACATTCCCCATAAAAAAAAAAACAAAAATAATTGAGTTGAGATCATGATCAATAACATAAACTGTTCAAAACAACGGAAATAGAAAAAGAGCCCTGAGCCGAGAGAGCTGTGCCTGGAATAGAGTTTTTCTGTAGGCAAAGTGGTTAGAAAGGTTTTCGAGAGGCGACCACGAACCGGAAAAGGCGGACCAATGACTTTGTCTAAAAGGCGGGAAACCATTGGGTGCAGGAGGCAAGCAGTCGCTCAATCTACCTCTATATGAGGAAATGAGCAATGAATCTGTAATTTTAATAGCGAAGCTATCGGTGGTTCAGAACGCTTAGTCACAAGCCAGACGATACCACCCTACCCGTTTGTACTATTATATGTTGGCATTTCTATAGTTGGACATTTTCCTATTCGGCCTTTTCTATACTTGGTAATTTTTATACTTGGATGTTTTTCTGATTGGGCGTTTTTATATTTGGACATTTTTCTATTTGGACATTATTCGTGTAAATCGTAGTTTCACCCCCTTCTATTCAACGTAAAACAAATGAAAAATATTTTTTTTTTTTTTTTTTTTTTTTTTTATGTAATTAAATGACGTGACGAGCTAGTCGTTCACCTGATGTTAAGTGACACGGCCGCCCATAACAGTTGCAGTGTCACCCGGAACTTTAAAACAATAAAGTTTCGCGTGACACTGCACTGCGCACATCATCCTGAGACATCACCCAGTCCAGTAATCAGATTACAAGACTGAGTGATCAGATCATAAAGTCTCATTTGCCCAGTAATTTCACTAGCTACAATGCCCTTCAAACCGGAACACAGTAGTGCTTGCACACTACTGCTTGGCGGCAGAATAACTGGCAAAGCGGTGGTACCTACCTAGACGAACTTTGCAGAAAAGTCCTACCACCTAGTAATTATATCCTAACGTAATAAATCCACAAATACCTATCACACACCACAGCATCCCACGAGAAAATCTGACGTGAAAAACAATAACGTTAACCGGTCTCGTGAGCCCGTGAATCTACGTGATACGTGGCCACATGACCGTTGTACGTGCTGAAATTAAAACGTGAATGCGTGACGTGAATGGTGAGGATTAGGCATTGAATGGAATGGAGTTTGCGTTGTAATTGAAGACTACAATGTACCTATAGAAATGCAAAAAAATAGTTTTTTCGTGGATTCGTAAATTTGTATCTCACACATCACATATCAACAGCCAGAAGACGTCCAGTGCTAAACACAAGCCTCCCCCATAAAACGCCACTTTAGACGCTTATCATAGGGAGGTTTGCCATAATCACCACGCTTGGCAGGCGGCTTGATGATCGCAGAAGATTATGTACCGAGAGGAATGCTGCTGCCCATCATCAACAGCCCGAAGACGTCCACTGCTGAACATAGGCCACCCCACAGAGCGTTACTTTGAGCGGCTGTTTACCTCCTGCATTCATCGACTCCCCGCGGTTTTCACCAGGTCTTCGGTCTACCAAGTGGGGGGCTGGCCTACGCTGCGTCTTCCGGTTCGTGGTCGCCTTTCGAGAACCTTTCTTCTCCATAGGTTGTCAGTTCTACGAGCGATGTGGCCTGTCTATTGCCATTTCAATTTGCTAATTATAAGAGCTATATCGGTCACTGTAGTTCTTCTGCTGATCTTTTCGTACCAGATCCTATCTTGCAGGGAAACACCGAACATAGCCCTCTCCATAGCTCATTGCGTGAATTTTAGCTTACTAATTAGGCCAACTGTAAGAGACCACGTCGCTGCCCGTTCTCTGATAATTCCTTAGCTGGCTCTTACGGCACCCATGGGAAGAGATGGGGTGGCCCTATTATCACACCGCTGGAACCACACGGCATTTTATTCTGTGTTTGAAAAAATAAAGATAGTTTTGTATATATCGGAATTAAATTTTGTTAAGGCTCAAATCAACCTTACGCTGATCCACCGGTTACAAAAATCCAAACGCACTCGAGTCTAGAATCAAGATACATTGCTAACTATCCTAAATCAGTTAGGTAACACCGCGTAGGCAATATCAAATAGCGCCTTTCCAAAACAAAAGAAAACGTACTAACAATAAATTACAAACCTGGCTCTTACCGTAAATTCGGGAAACGCTCGCCGAAAAAATTGGTTGAATACCCAAATACCTTCGTGTGCACGAAAAACGGCGGCATTGTTCGGAAAAATAGCGGTTGCAATTAAAACTGGGATCAAGCGTCCTTTGTGCTCGGTATTTGATAACTATAGGCGCAAAATTGGAGCTGCATGGCAGGGGTGGGGGTTAGTAGCGTAACCTAATAAGGCAGAGAGACATGTGAAACCGATCAAAACCAAATCGGCATTTTGTAGTGTAGTGTATGGTTTGCTACATCATCCATCCCCCATTCCCGCTTCAATCAATCAATATATATTATTCAAAAATATTTACAATTGTATGTTGTAGAAGCTATAGTTACTATATCTATATGAATTTCTCAAAAGATGGCGCTACCGATCCCGTCAGTTGGTTGTTAAAAAGTGAAGGATAAATTTGGACACGAGACCACTTGTCACGGTAGCTTAAGTAAAGCATGTCCCGGCTTTAGGGACGGATGGATGCGGGTTCAAGTCCCGCTCGTGATTCAAATTTTTCCTTTACAAATTAATCTATATCTATATGTATTATATTCACAAGTAGATGCTAGTTATGCCATAAAAACAGACGCACATCGACTTGAGGTACGCAAGTTTTGGTCACCGCTTCCAACACCCGACCACCAAAACCGCACCCAGTTATTTGGGTTTGCATCTGTTTGTGATGCTTTTTCGGCATGATGCTTAGTTTGAAGTCAGTTGTCACCCTGCACGAGAATATCTGTATCATCAGCTTAGTTGTATGATGATGATGATGGAGATGATAATGATGATGTGGTAAATATGATGATTTAAGATATTACATTTTTTTTATGAGAATGAATGACGTGACGAGCTGGTCGTTCACCTGATGTTAAGCGACACGCCCGCCCATGACATCATCATCGTTTAAAAAGCAACACAAGTTATTAAAATATAGAAATACAAGAGCTTCAAATCAAGGCTACCAAGTTACAACATAGCAAATTAGACCAAATGTAGAAGAGCTTAAGATTGCCTTTCCACAACAGGTTCCCTACGGGCGACACCTATTGAAGTTTACCGTCTGTTAGAAATCTAGTTGTAAGGCTCAGATGTTGAAGACAAAGGAAGGTAGAACATACACTGAAATGTGCGTAGGTATTGTGTCTGTTATCGACACTATCGATTTGATATACTACGTCTATTGAAAAGGAAATGGTACGTATAATAGGTGGGAGGACTTTTCTGCAAAGTTCGTCTAAGTAGGTACCACCGCTTTGCCAGTTATTCTGTCGCCAAGCAGTAGTGTGCAAGCACTACTGTGTTCCGGCTTGAAGGGCATTGAAGCTAGTAAAATTACTGGGCAAATGAGACTTTATGAAGTGATCTCACAGTCTAGAAAACTTTTTACCGCTGTGTGATGTCTCAGGATGACGTGCGCAGTGCGCAGTGTCACGCGAAACTTAAATTTAGAGTTCCGAGTGGCACTGCAATTTGTTATGGGAAGCCGTGACGCTTAACACCAGGCTGGCGACTGGCACTTCACGTCATTTATTTGCATAAAAAAACTGCAAGAGTTAAGTGATAGCAAATATAAGCCTTATTCAGGTTGCTAAAAACCAGCGTAGTAGGCGACGCGGCTTACTACGCCGAGCTCGTAAGCTCGCCGTAGTAAGCCGCGTGGCTTGTTATACAGCCAGTGCAAATAACAGCTTGCGCGGCCAGGTGCCTTAGATTGTACCAAAAGGCCGCGCAGCTTACCGTGCGGCCTGGGACCCGATTGCGTTGGTTTGTTCTAACCACAGACCCAGAATGTTTTTGGTACTCTGTTCTAACCTCAAAGCTTGAATTCCGAAAATCCTGATTCCTAAATATCTATTTCCCTATTTCTTTTTTCTAGGTCTGTTTGTGTTCGAGACATTCGAACACCTTCAGGTAAACGCTGACATAGCGTTGACCTAAATATTACACGCGGCGCCTGCGGCGTCCGCGGCCAGCGACAGTGCTCGATTAGCAGCGACCGAGAGCATTCATATTAGCAGCATCATTATCATTTAAGCATTTTACTATTAGTCTAGCTATTAGTCTAGTCTAGTTAGCCATAGCGAACAATAATAAATAAGTGTATCTTAGTGCAAAGAACTCTTTAAATTCACTGCAACCTCCCCACGCACCCTACAGTTTGTTTATTTTTGTTAATTTGGTTAATTATGTAGCTGAGCGATGGTGGCCTAGCGGTAGCATGTGCGCTTCGCAAACTTACGGCACCGGGTTCGATCCTCGGCCCTGCACCAATGACTTATCTAGTAAGTTATGTGCAGTTTGTGATGCCATCGCTCCGTGCCTCGGAGAGCACGTTAAGCCGTCGGTCCCAGTTGTCATAAGAACATCTATGGCAATCGTTACGTGTAGTCAGACGACTGATAGAATCTGACGCCTGATCCAACCATCCCTGCTACTGGTCCCTTATGGGTTGCGAGGTCAGATGGCAGTCGCTCGTGTAATTCTGGTAGCTTGCCGCTACAGGTTAGATTGGGAACCGACCCCAATAACAAATAGGAAAATGCAAAGAGGATGATGATGATGATGGTTAATAATGTAGCTGTCACGGTTTAATAAATGAGTCGAATTTGATGATATTTTAATTAATGGAAAAAAAACAAATGAATATGTTGAGTAGTGCGTGCCTGGTCACCTATACCTATGTATCAGGGTGCGGAGTACTCCAAGTTAAATAGTCAATATGGGCACATCTTCCATAAATTACGCGGTAAAACACTTATGGAGTATTTGCGCGTAAAGACGCGGTTGGTGGTAGAGAGACGACTGAGTAAGGCAGGAGCAGTGCGGCCAACGTATGCGATATTGGCTGCGCTTGCACTCTGTGCCCACACCAATATTATCTAACATAAGTAAATTATCTTGTTGGTGGTGGTAGAGTGTTTATCATATCTTTCAACATTAATATTTAATCGTCTTTTTCCCTTTGTCTTAACAAAGCACTTATAAGTAATCGTACCTACTAGAGAACTACAGATATTGAGTCTGGAGAATCCTAACAAATGAACTGAAAACGTAATTAATTATTTGAAACCTATAAAACTAATTCCATTCGAATTTCCAATTGAAAAGCATGGTTTCTTTAATCAATGAGTACTTACCTATTATAGTTATGAGGTTTTAGTTATAGAAGTTTTTGTATTGATTAGATACTTAGAGTATAGACTAAAGCATAGAGAGAACTTGATTATCTGTTAAGCGTTTTTCTAAGTTATAGTCATTCTATGTTTTAGTCTTGCTGTATTTTAGACTCTCCGCTTTTTAGTCACTGTACATTTTTGACTTTCTGCTTTTTAGTCAATCTGCCTTCGTAGTCTTTTTGCTTTGTAGGCAGTCCGGATTAGTAAGAATCCCGTTACACTTTGAGTTCGGAACCCTAAAAATACCAAATGTCCGAGTCTCTTGTTTAAAGGACTTTGCCATTGATTGGTTCGGTCTCATTCTATATTACAGAAGTAGGTAACTCTCTAAACACGTCCTGTTTCTAATTAAAACAAAAGTTAATCAAAAACACCTACAACGACACACCAATTTGATTAAAAACCCCCACTTCTGTGTGTGTACGGTATTTTTTCATAGGCTGACATATTTTCGACATTTCTCTGCTCATTTTACCCAGACGGATGAGATACCTCGAATACGTCCAAGCGGGTAAAGTTGTGGTGCTACTGGGAGAGGGGAAAATAATCTCGTGAATAAAATAGTGCAGCCTATGTAGGTGTAATTTTAATAGCCATATCTGCCGTGCGTGATCCATATTTTTGTTTTTCTGACTATCATTCAAATTCATTTTAAATTTAAAGTTACTAAAGTCACAGAATAAAGTAGTAACTTACAGCAGGCTCACTCCGCGACGTCATTTAAATAAATAGCGAGACTTGCTGCAACGCTATAAAGTGAAGTTCAGCTCTCACAGTGCTACAAGCCTTCCATTAACAGTTGCCTCTCATTCTATCGCTATAGCGGTGCTCTTCTGACACGTAACGCGTAACGAACCAACCCGTCTAGACGCCCGGTCCCATGTTTTAGCTTCATAACACATTTAGCTTCATAACTACAGCGCGGAGTGAGACAGGCCTGCTAAAGTGGGGTAATGGGGCGTTTCACACCGCGCTTGGTTCGCACCGCGGTGTGAATCGCCCAAGTACTCTAAATGAATAGGCTCTTTCGCATCGCGGTGGGAATAGCCCTCCTGGTTTTTTTTATATTAGGCCTTCTTAGTTGAAACTAATATTAATAAGTTTTGTTCTGTGTTCAAAAACAACATACACCCACGTCACTACCCGCTACATATCCCGCGATACCCGAAAACTGGATTAATAAAGTACAACGAGATATGAATAAAAATTTCCACTCGCAGCGAAAATAAGAGAAAAATATCGCTAACACAGTAATATATATTAGAAGTGGTTTTAGTTTTATGTCTAGAGATTGATCTGGATATCCAAGAGCAATAGGAACATTGTTTTATATTAAAAGCTAAAGAAATCTTTGTCATTTCACAAAAAATTATTTATATAGCGTTGTTTATTAGTAGGTGCCGTCGTCCTTGTTTCCAGCTAATTATAACCTGGAGTCTTCAAGTCAAGAGTGAACAGGTATCTTCTAGGCACGCATGTACTACCGTAGGCCGCGTCATCACTTACCATCAGGTGAGATAGTGGTCAAATGCTATGCCTAGAAATTATTTAAAAAAAAGTACGTTTTGGAAGGATCCAGCCCAAGTTATGAACCATTCAAGTTCGTCTAGGTAGGTACCACCACTTAGCCAGTTATTCTGCCGCCAAGCAGTAGTGTTCAAGCACTACTGTGTTCCGGTTTGAAGGGCATTGTAGCTAGTGAAATTACTGGTCAAATGAGACTATCTTTATTACCTACTAGACTGTGTGAAGTCTCAAGATGACGTTCGCAGTTTCGAGTGATACTGCAATCTGTTATGGGCAGTAGTGACGCTTAATATCAGACTAGCTCGTCACGTAATACATTTACATAATAAAAAACGTTGAGATAAACATTGTATGAAATTGCACAGCTATATACGATTACATAGCATTGAACCTGAACCCTAACTAGGATTCTCTGTGTATAGAGGAGCCTAGGAACTTAGAGTAATATGCTCCCACAACAATCAGACAGAAAAAGCATTTGCTCTTTTTTCTGTGTCAAATAAAGTTCTTGTCCTGTTTTATTTTATGAAAATGAATGTCGTGACTAGCTAGTCGTTCACCTGATGTTAAGCGACACGGCCGCCTATAACAGTAACAGTGTCACCCGGAACTTTAAAATAATAAAGTATCGCGTGACACTGCACTGCGCACGTCATCCTGAGACATCACACAGTCTAGTAATCAGATTACCAAACTGGAAATCAGGTCATAAAGTATCATTTTCCCAGTAATTTCACTAGCTACAATGCCCTTTAAACCGGAACACAGTAGTGCTTGCACACTACTGCTTGGCGGCAGAATAACTGGCAATGCGATGGTACCTACCTAAACGAACTTTGCAGAAAAGTCCTACCACCTAGTAAAATCGAGTTCCAGGAATCGAAATCACCCCCTCCATATTATGAGGCGATTTGGTCAACCACCAGACCACAGAGGCTAAACCGCTGTCAAATAAATAGATCACCATACCTAACCGAGTTTCGTTACGCTACGTGTAACTGAAAATAATTCACATTTTTCATAGACACTTTAGTTCCACATTTCTTTATAGACACTTTAGTTTTTAAAATGGATTTACTTGTACACATCATCAGCTTGAAAATGACCACTTGAACAATAGGCCTCCACTATAAAACACCACTTTGGCGCTTTTCATAGGGGGATTTACCGTAATCGCAGGCGGCTTGGTGATCGCACAAGATTTTTTTACCATGCGGCCCAGTTTACGAATAGGATCCTATTAGGTGCCGTAAAAGCCGGCTAAGGGAATATTCGGGGAATGGGCAGCAGTATTTTCCTCGGTACATTAAAATGTTGCCTAGTGTACCTACATATTACAGTAACTTAAAGTAACATTTCATAGACTTATTTTCAAAGCATTATTAATAACATAGGTGTATATATTTGGTAGACGCAAATGAGGTCATTAGGGTTACCTCATAAGGATAATTAATTCAATGTATCAAATTAATTGTGTAAAATCACACAATTTGTATTACAGTCACGGATTATATCGTCATGTAATTCATAATATAATGAGCGATATAAAAATCTATATTTAGGTATACAAAGCACCATTAACATATTGTTGTTCGTGATACACGATCGTAAAGGTTGACAAACTTTTGACCGAGGTAAATGAGCAAGCAAAAATGTTCGTAATGTATAAAAATATAAAAAATAATAAAAATGTGGAATATAATACCTGTACATGTTTGCACATAATATTAATTTACTTTTTTTTTGTTTTTTTTTTTTGTACCTTAAACTAACTACTACAGTAAAAACTATACTATATAATAATATTATTACGATTATAAGAGATAATTGCCATTATTGGATGCTGTGTTTCCGTTAAGGCTGATTTTACAAAACTATGCATAGTTGCAAGGTTTTCGTTGTCAATATTTGATGCATAGCTGCGTTGCATGGTGTTGGTGAGCTGATGAGATCAGTACCGCGCGCGCGGTAAAATGTACAAACAGCCTTAGGCCCGATTTCACCAACGTTTATTCCAAGTATACGGCTATTCGTTACTCTTGGATACAGCTAACTAACAAATGAAATTACAATAAAAAGACGCCATTTTGATTGTATCCAAGGAATAAGTCTTAATCCTTCACAAAATTGGTGGTATAAGAGCTATATTCACGTAACTCGGTTGTTCTTGGAAAGTTATACCTGGAATAAAATTTATTCTAGTTTGGTGGAATCGGGCCTTAAACAGGCAATGCATTAAACAAAAATGCCTGTTTAGTAAGTAGTATTTTAATGTAGTGTAATTGTCAATAGAAAGCCAAAATAAATAAATAAATTATAACTTTTTGATACTTTACATACTCAAATGATTTGATTTTTGAGTTTTAGAAAAACACCAGGATCATACGCAAAATGACAATAATACCCGTTGGTTCACTCTTTTCTTTTCTCTTTAATAGGAAATCAGGTATTCCTACCACTTCAAGAAATCTGTTCCTAAAATTCATAAATGTTGGTTAAAATACAACTTATTTACAAAATTAATTTTGATACTTTACACCCCGTCCTATAAAGGCGGAGTAATTTGTGATTTCATAATTTATTTTCAAAACAACAAAGTTCAGATTTGCACGTCACTAAATATTTATGTTAAGAAAGCGCGTCATTAAGAGCTAAATATAACTTTTTGAAAAGACAATTCATTAACTCAAATAAACATCGTGAATCAGACGTGCGCTCTGTATAGATCGATCATTTAATTGTACTCACGGTTCGTTGGCACAGATTCATATTCTATTATTAGATAAAATGTGCATCATATTTATGCAGAAATAATAATGTTATTTTATGTACTAAAGTAAAATACTACAGTGCAGTATTAATGCCGTAGACCAAGACTTACGCATGAACTAAATTAAACATTATATCAGCCTGAAGACGCGCACTGATGAAAATAGGCCTCCCATAAAACACCACTTTTGACGTTTGACATAGAGAGAGTTTTCCATAATCATCACGCTTGGTAGGCGTCTCTATAGCAGGAAATTTAAATGTACCGAGAAGAATGCTGCTGCCCGTTCCCTGGATATTCCCATATCTTCCTTATAAATCCAAGTCTCTACCAACTGAGCAATCAACACTTAATTTTTAATCACGAGTTGCACTTCAACTACACATAAAAAGTAGCCTATGTGTTAAACCAGCGTGTAAGCTATTTTTATTCTAAATTTCATTCAAAACCGATCAGCTGTTGCGGCGTAGAGAGGGAATAAACACCCTGTTTATAGGTAAAAGGGACAAGATGTTTATTCCCTAAAAAAGGGAAAAAGATACGGGAAAAGGATGAATGGATGGGCAGGCAAAGGAAACGTGTCTATTCTCGTACATGTCATAGCTACTTGTACCTATGTAGCTCACACTTCACAGCATGGTCAGTAATGACCAACCACAATCACTATTGAACCGTATGTGGTTCATGAATCAAGGCATGACTAATTGCTCATTGTTGCCCGCATTATTCGCCGTTTTCCATGCATGTGTGTAGTCTTAATTGCTGCTTGTATGAATGAATTATCGTCCTTGCAACGCTTGGTAGCGTTTGTGATAATCTGTTTGATCTTATGGGTAATTAGTAATTAGTGACACGTAGTTAGTGAATAATTTGCATCGTAGTTGGGTAACTGTTGTAATTTTTCTGCCATAACCTTATAGGCTAGGTTATAAGGGTTACTTTTGACGGCCTTTGTCTGTGGTGTGGGATTGAGCATGTTAGACCATAATCCGTAAAGGTACAACTTGAATTCTCATGATTTAAGTTATTTGTGCACAAATAATGCAAGCATTTTTTCTCGTCTAGGTACTTATACTTTGTGCGTTCACATTTTTGATAAACGACGTGTTGAACCAGTCGTTTTTCTGGTGTTAAGCGTATTTGTAGGACCATGATTCTTGATAGTTCCTTTGGTACATGAAATCCTAGTTACAGTCCAGGATCTATATTTTTTTAATTTTTTTTTAGTCTATTTTTCAGGACCTTTAAACAACATGTTTAAGTCGGCCCTATAGTACCACTATAGATTCACATTGACACGTACACGGTAATAACAATTGACAATACAAACCATCAATATACTAAATTATAAACCATTTTGGCTTCACTTGAATTTGGATAAGATAATATGCTATTAAAGACTCCAACATTATTATTGTTCCCATCTATACCTAGCTCAGAAAGGATCCTGTGTCGCTCAGCTTGCAGGATCTATATTTATGTGATCTTTGTGCGTTATTATTTTACCATTATACATCTTTCTTTTCTACTCGTGTAGGCCAGTGGTCAGTTCTGGTGTCAAAATCCAAGCCATTTGAAGGTTTCTGACTTGGCTTAATGAATGTTTTATTACGACTACACCCGAGACCTTATAGTGTTCTCTGAAGCAAGGAATTGCAAATTTTAAGATAATTATTAATGAGGGAGATAATTTGTTTTTTTTTTTTGCAAAGACCTTTATGTATTTACATTAAATTTATTCGACTTTGGTAATTATTAGTTGGAGGATTTTTCTGCTTAAGTTCGTCTTGGTAGGCTGTACAACATATTTTGTCAAATTGTCTGCCGCCAAGCAGTTACTTTTGTGCAAACGATACCTACTGTGTTCCGGTTTCAAGGGAACTGTAGCTAGTAGAATTACCTACTGACCAGATAAAAAAACTGAGCGGCCTACGCTGCGTCTTCCAGTTCGTGGTCACCCACCCAAGAAATCAAGAAGGCAAGGCACCCAATTATTCCCAATTCGTTCAGTTATGCCAAAAAATACAATTTCCCTGTCACATATGAACCCCACATTAATCTGTCCAAACTCAGCACCCGCCATTAAGTTTACCCCTGGGAACCACGCAACATTACACGCACCCTTCATGAAAAACTTGAGTAAATGCGATTGAATCCTATAAGCAAAAGGTTCCGTAGAAAAAACCCTAAGAGACAAACATTCACGTCACGTCATCAGTCTAATACCTACGATCTCACTGCTGGGATACAGCCTTCCCTCACATGGAAAAGATAGATGTACCATACCTAACATAACGTTACCTATTTTGTATTTCGAAAGTGTAAACGAAAAAGTTCAGAAGTTCAAGTAGCCGTTCTTAGGCGATAGCACTACATTCATCATCATCATCATCATCATCATCATCATCATCATCATCATCATCATCAACAGCCTGAAGACTTTCACTGCTGAACATAGGCTTTCTTCAGAGAGCGCCACTTTGAGTGGCTGCTCGCCTTCCGCATCCATCGGCTCCCTACGGCTTTCACCAGATCGTTGGTCTACCTAGTGGGGAGCTGGCCTACGCTGCGTTTTCCAGTTCATGGTCGCCACTCAAAAACCTTTCTTCCCCAACGGTTGTCAGTGCTACGAGCAATGTGGCCTGCCCATTGCCATTTCAACTTGCTAATTCTAAGAGCTATAATCGGTGACTGCAGTTCTGCGGATCTCCTCATTAAGGATCTTATTTCGCAGGGAAACACCGAGCATAGCTCTCTCCATAGCACGTTGCGCGACTTTCGAGATTACTAATGAGGCCAACAGTAAGAGACCACGTCTCAGTTCCATAAGTCATCACTGGCACTACATTGAGAGGTAGTAATTACAAAAGTGGTATTTACAACTGAGCGCTAACCGTACTTTGGAGGGCACGCTCGGTTTCAGCTTTGCTTATGCAACAGTAATTTAGCCAAATCAAAAGCCTTACCAGCTCTTCGCATGGCTGAACACTTGCCTACACAATAAAGAAAGAAATTCAAAAACACTAACGTGAATGTTATCGGCCGCCATGTCACTTAACATCAGGCGAACACTAGCTCATCACGTCATTCATAAACATATAAAATTGTAAAGTTATTTTTCAGTTTTTACCCCTAAACCAACAATCATCAAACCAAGTTTAATTCTCTTTTTACGACTCTCTTACAGAACCCTGAAAACCTAATTTTAAATCGACCCCAATTCCCTTCTAATGGGCCACTTATGACACTGTTTACGAAATAAATTTGCGCTGAGTCCGCTTAGACGTGCCCACGAATTTTGTTAATCCCTATTTATAGGTACGTTTTGGTTACGTCTGTCACGTAATTTGCCAACATTTTGTTACGTGTGTCACGAATTACGGTTGTTAATTTTGTATTTTCAGGGTTCCGAAAAAACTGGCGCGCCGCCGCTGGTTCGCTCGCAGAACTGACAACTGAAGATGAAGCACCCAGCTCCGGTCCCCCACTAGGTGGACCCACGACCGTCACACCGCGATGAACCGATGGATGCAGGAAGCAAGCAGCCGCAAGTAGCGCTATGGGGGAGGACTATGTTTTTTTTAACAACGATAGGCTAACATTTTATCTCGGTCACACCTGGGCCCTAATTCTGTATGAAAACTCAGATTCCACACGATACGAAACCACGTCGTTATCGTGTCTTGTTCAAATCGTGTCACAGCATTAGAAATACCTTCACTTTACATTATGTTATTTTTATTTTGAATAAATATTGATATATTAAGTGGTGGTAACTTTTGACGTGTTGATGTTTCGGAACGTGTCTCAGTGGAACATTATGATTTTTGACAGTTCAAATCACTTCATTTCCAAATTCATTTCGCGCAGTTTTGTTTCCATTTCATATAAAATAGATTTTTGCAGATTTCTTATACTGGGTGGCGCAAAAGTAAAGACCCTATTTGGTTCAGCTATAACATTTTTTCTAAATTAGAAAACTAGATTTAGGTTTTTTTAAATGTATATTTGTGCCATTAAATTTCGTACCATTAGGATTTAAAGATGATGTCTTTTAAATGGTGACCTCCAGAGTTGATACACATTTGAGCCCTATTTATGACATTTTGCATAACTTGCCGTAACACTTCCTGCGATATGTTCGTTATTTCTTGACGAATGTTTTCTTTTAGAGCCGCGAGAGTCTGTGGCTTGTTCACATACACCCGAGATTTCAAAAAACCCCAAAGAAAGAAGTCTGGACTGGTCAGATCGGGTGATCTTGCAGGCCAAGGCAAATCGCCAAAACGAGAGATAACTCGGCTTGGAAAAGCGTCCCTCACTAAGTCCATAGTGTCGCGCACTGTGTGTGCCGTAGCGCCGTCTTGTTGAAACCAGATGTGCTCCAGCCCCAATTCGTCCAAACTGGGTATCAAAAGCTCACGTAACATGGTTCTGTAGCGTTCTCCAGTGACAGTTATCGCATTGCCTCCAGCGTCTTCGAAAAAATAGGGTCCGATCACTCTGTCAACACAGATGCCACACCATACAGTAACTTTTAGTGGGTGTAGAGGTGTTTCTTGAATAATGCGCGGATTATCAGTGCCCCAGAACCGAGTATTCTGCTTATTGACATGCCCTGAGAGATGGAAATGCGCTTCGTCACTCATAACCAATTTTGAAGGAAAATCATCTTGCAAAATGTCATAAATAGGGCTCAAATGTGTATCAACTCTGGAGGTCACCATTTAAAAGACATCATCTTTAAATCCTAATGGTACGAAATTTAATGGCACAAATATACATTTAAAAAAACCTAAATCTAGTTTTCTAATTTAGAAAAAATGTTATAGCTGAACCAAATAGGGTCTTTACTTTTGCGCCACCCAGTATAAGACAAGGAATTCGCGTGGTTTCGAAGTAAGGAATCGTAAAGTGGTCATACAGAGTTAGGGTCCAGGCGGATTCCTTGTCTTACATAAGAAATCCGCAAAAATCTTTTCTTTATGAAATGAGACCGAAACCGCGCAAAATGAATTTGGAATTGGCGCGATTTAAACTAGCTTAATGTAACGTAAATATAACGTAAACTAACTTAAATAATTTTAATGTAAAGTGAAGGTATTTCTAATGCTGTGACACGATTTGAACAAGACACGATAACGGCGTGGTTTCGTATCGTGTGGAATCTGTGTTTTCATACAGAATCAGGGCCCTGATGGTAAGTAACGACGCGGTCGACGATGGAGCATGCTAGCCTAGAAGATACCGGTTCACTCTAGCCTTAAAAACTCCCAGATTATATTTGTCAGGAAACAATGACGCTGGTAAGGTGTTCCATTCCTTTGATGTCTGATTATAAACGAGGAATCAAAACGCTTTGTACCTATTCGAGGAATTTCTGCCATATACGGATCAGCAGATGCAGTGGACGTCTTCACTCCATATGTCTGTCTGTCTTTCAAGAAGGAAGACACTCTCACCATGTGGGCGAAGGCTCGTAGCCTATGAGTGGGAATAATATTGCGCTGATGATAAAGAATTCAATTGCGTTATTGTCCCAATCGCGCTGAATCGCGCCAATCTAGTAGCTGAACCAAACATCATCGGCGAAAAAAAGGTTACAGACTTCGCAGGCTTGGCCACGTCGAACGAATGGGTGAGGATCGGGCGGTGAAACAAGCGTACGTGGGACGACCAAGTGGCCGACGTCCAGTTGGTCGTCCTAGGTTTCGCTGGAGTGATGAAGTGGACAAGGACCTGCGTGAGCTTCAGGTCAAAAACTGGCAGGAGCTAGCTCAGGATAGATCGAAGTGGCGGCTCTTATTATCGGAGGCCAAGACTCATTTTGGGTCACTGCGCCACCCTAGTTAGTTTTATTGTCTCAATTGGGCCACGCACGGTTCAACTAGTTTATAACCCACCCAAGTATATTGCCGAATATTGCTTTGTATATTAGTTTCATAAGTATGTGTAAAACGAGCTATGAAGAAAGCTATGCTCGGTGTTTCCCTGCGAGATAAGATCCGAAATGAAGAGATCCGCAGGAAAACTAAAGTAACCGATATAGCTGCTAGAATAATTAGTAAGTTGAAATAGCAATGGGCAGGCCACATCGCACGTAGAACTGACAACGGATGGGGAAGAAAGGTTCTCGAGTGGCAACCACGAATCGAGAGACGCAGCGTAAGCCAGCTCCCCACTAGGTGGACCGACAGTCAGGTGAAAACAGCGGGGAAATATATCTTCAATGTACAGACTTCGACCTGTTACAGTTTTATTATAAGTATAGATAGTTTTATTTTTAGTTACGTCGTGTTTTGAAAAATATGGGACATTTTCTGCGCTTCTAATAGGAACAAAATAAAATTGTCACAATATATCTGAATCCACTGTACTGACATGACACATGACAGAGATCTGTCAGTCTTATCTTTTAGACCAAAAGTGACATTGCACGTTAGTAGAGCAATTTATGTATTTATTTTCTAAATCATAGGGTTGCTTTTTGCTTGTACGTTTTTCAAAAAGATTGCACTGACATTGTGTCTATCTGGCTGAGGTCCAATTTATGGACTTGTAAATAGATTCGCGAGTTTTATCGTTTGTTACATATCGCATTTATAAAAATAATTATACAATGTAAATAAATATCATTTTACAACAAGATTGAATATAAAGAGCATAGGTTACTAAGTTAAAACGGGTCTCTTCACGTAGAAAAAATTGTCATAAAAATATTTCAACTAACCGCAAAGTTAGCTTTAAAATATTATGAGTTCAAGTCGCTTAAGTTTAAAAAATGTTAAAAAGATCTTGACTGCTATAACATCAAACTAATAAAATAGACTAAGCGTTAGTAATATGCTACTGTCGTGCCATTATTTATTGCATAAAGTACAAATAGTCCTCAAAAAATAAACAGTCGTGAAAACAAAAATTAAATATCTCAATAAATGACAAAGTTACAAGCATTTTAAAATACAGGAATAGAAAGAGACAGCTCAAACATGCTGTAACGTCACTCCTTGCTCCTTCATAGTACCACATTACTAAACTGTGGTAACTTTACACACAGTTTCTTTGGCATGGGACTTCACAACGTGTGTTTACATAGTAACTGTGGGGAATCTCCTGTTTTGCGAGGGACAAGCGTCCCTCAGAACTTTACTTATTTTTTCAATTATTGCTTTCCTTTTTATCATACTTTATGAAAATAATATTTATTTGTTAATTTTTAATAGCAGGCAGTTGCCTGCTATTATAAATCTCTCTAGTTTGGTGAAATCGGGGCTTAGGCTAGTCAGCCTAAGGCCCGATTTCACCAAACTAGAATAAATTTTATTCCAGGTATAACTTTCCGAGAACAACAGAGTTACGCGAATATAGCCCTTATACCACCAATTTTGTGAAGGAATAAGACTTATTCCTTGGATACAATCAAAATGGCGTCTTTTTTGTGTAATTTCATTTGTCAATTAGCTGTTATCCAGGAGTAAGGAATAGACGTATACTAGGAATATGTATGACAGCAATCACCGCGAGATTTACGCCTGTCGCAAACCTGTTGCGAGTTAGGTAATTAGGGGGCCGGCCTAAGCTGGATAAAGGTGACCTTAAATTATAAACCGACTAAAATAAAAATAAACTTTCTTTTTTCAGTATCTGGCTTACAAGGTTCACTTTTTATTTACACGGTTGTTTTTTAACCAGTGATATATAAATTTTACAGTAAGTATAATGGCACCATCTAACTATATAAACCAATGTAACAAAATAAAAAAAAACATACTGGCAACTTTGTTACGTTGAGGAACAATTTTAGTTGAGTTTTGAAAAGTTGCGTTATACTCTCTAATATAACCCACAGAGCACTAAGAAAATGAACCTTCGGGGGCGAAGCGTCATTTTTTTTCGTGCTCTGTGATCGAATCTAAGAATAACAACTAGATAAATACATATCGGATTGAAGATAATTATGACTAATCTGATGAATGATTGGCTCTAAAAGTAATGGAAGGTTGACATTTCGCTGATCGATTGGCTGGCTTGATCGATTTGCGACTGACTGATAGGTACTTAGGCGAGTTGCCTGGTTGGTCGTTTTGCTCAGAAGACTTTCCAGGCCTTTGATATTATGCTACTTGAGCGAATTGCTATTTAGATGTTCGAAATTTTCTAATTTGGTCATTTTGCCTTCTTTATTATGTCATTGAATGACGTGACGAGCTAGTCGTTTGCCTGATGTTAAGTGTCACGGCTGCCCATAACAGATTGCAGTATCAGTCGGAACTCTACATTAATATAGTTTTGCGTGACACTGCACTGCGCACGTCATCCTGAGACTTCACACAGTATAGTAATAAGATTACCAGACTGTGTGATCAAATCATAAAGTCTCATTTGCCCAGTAATGGTTTGTTGCATATCAGCTGTTCCAAGGAATTTATTTAAATTAGTATGCTTTCTTCATAACTCTACACTAACACTCATTTCAATACTTAACTCTGATTTGCGCAGTAACTGTTAAATAATCGGTGCTTTGATGACGCGACATCATATTTCCATTCGAAATTGGGCCATAACTCACAAATATTAAGATCGAGAATATTTTACAAGTTTTAAATAGATACAGCAAAAATAATGTTTGAACAGGTGTATTTGTTTTAATCTGGATAATATTTAGTTTATTTTCAAAGAGTTTTGATATTGCGATTTTTATCTATTTGATGAGATGTGGGTAGCAAATTTAGTTTGCATTATTTTTGTCTTTCATTCACAGATCTGATTGGAGAGTCTGGGGACTGTATGGAGCTTCATCATCAGACTCTATTAAGCTTTAGCCACACTAGCGTGTCAATTGGCGTCAGTAAAGCGTCAAAATGGACTGGCTTGTTAGCTCAGTCTGTGGTAGTAGCTCTGCCTTCTGAACTTATAGGTTGTGGGTTCGATTCCTATCTAGGACAAACATTTGTGTGATGAACATCGATGTTTGTTTTGTGTCTGGGTTTTATATGGTATTCTAAGTATGTATTTACCAACAAAAAGTATATATGGATTCTGTCAGTTATCTGGTTCCCATAGTACAAGCTATGCTTAGTTTGGGGCTAGATGGCGCTCTGTGAAATGTCAAAAAACAGCCAGATTTCGCTGCCGTTTTTGTAGACGGCGTCACTGCGTTCCCCGCGGGCAGTAATGGGTACCAAATAGTTTCCGTCACTGACGTTGCCGCTTCGCAGACGCACCGGTGGGGCCCAAGCTTTAGTCCACCTGGACATAGTCATCTCCAAGGCCCGGTTATCTGCCTTTTCATCCAGCTCGTTACTAGGCCCAATTTTGAAGTTCATCATCATCATCATCATTAACAGCCTGAAGACGTCCACTGCTGAACATAGGCCTTGCCCAGAGCACGCCACCTTGAGCGGCTGCTCGCCTCCTGCATCCATCGGCTCCCCGCGGCTTTCACCAGGTCGTCGGTCCACCAAGTGGGGGGGCCGGCCTACGCTGCGTCTTCCGGTTTTGAAGTTGACAGTCCTTAACCCATTCAGTGCCGGGGACCACCTTTTCCACATTCGTGGACCCGAAGACCCACCTTGAGGGTCCATATTAAAAATATGGTTTTCATCGTAAATACCTACACTGTAATAAAATTTGTTACTAAAAATATTATTTTATTTTTTTTTTTTTTATGTTATCGAATGACGTTACGAGCTAGTCGTATATCTAGAAGAAATAAAGTAATTTATTGAACTAAGTATTCCAACCTTTTTATTAGTGAAGGAAGGAGGTACCTAGTGGGGAGGCATCTGACCCCACCACAGATAACCCCCAATAGATACCGCATGGAAGACGACGACCGCGCGCCACGCATTGGCGTAAATGGTTCTATATAAATCGCCGCTTCGCAGCACGGCCTTAGTTTCGACCAATTATTAGAGTTCATTATTAGGGCGTCACTCGAAACAGCCAATAATAGCGCATTGGCTCCAGTCCCCGCAACCCGCGCCTTCCGCCAGTTTTGGTGAGCTAGGATCCGAAAAAAAATCCCGTAATGCGGTATCTGTTGGGGGTTATCTGTGGACCCCACTAACCGGAAGTAGTCTGTAGACAGCCTAAACCGGACCACTACCACCACCACTACTACCCTTCCAAATATCCATCTTTTACATTGCTGTTTGACAAGAACAGCATCAGATTAAAAAAGTTTTGGTGTATTGTGCCTTTACAATTGGCCCCATTCCAGTATTATAAATGCAAAAGTTCGTGTCCCTTAGGCCGCGTACGAAACTAGAAGTTCGCAACTAGTTGCGATAGAAGAAAAATTCGTTGTCAAAAGTAGGTTACCATAGAATAGTGTGTGTTTGTTCCTTCTTCACTCTTCACGCCGCAACAAATAAACGGATTTGAATGAAGTTTGGAATAGAGATAGCTTATACGCTGGATTAATATATAACATACTTTTACCATCGTCACGCATGAGACCATTCGGTTCGAGAATGGCTGCAACATTGGCGGTGGTTAAAGCCCGGCGAATGATGTCATTAAGACTAGCGTGGCGCGTAATTCGACCAAAGCATCAACATTGCAATTCAACGTGGTAATGCTGCCAGCATGTTGGGTTCGCTACCTACCGGTAGTGGGCTGGGGCACTTGGACTGTCTATAGGCCATCACGCCTATTATACAGTCCATAAGTGTTCTTTGTAGTAGTTAGTGTAGCTAGTTTAGTTTAGTTTAGTTTTTATTATTGTAGTAGTTAGCTTGAGTAATAAAGGCACATTGCCCGTTAAAAAAGCATACTTTTTATCTGCCGGTGGAACCGCCGTTAGTGCAACATATTTTTCCCTCACGATTTTTTTTTTCACTGTTATAAAAGCGAGTAGAAATTCCGTAAATAATTTGAAAAGTTACAGGTGTTGCGGGTACATTACCTGTGAAAAAGCGACATCACGCATTTAATGTCATTCCCATACATTTTGGAGTTTCCGTTTGGCGTTAACGCTAATGGAAAGGGATCTTTGCTACACCCCCAGTACCACTCACCCCACGCGGGATTTGAAGCTGGGTTAGTTTCTGAATAGTTGTAAGCCACTTTCTAAAGCATGCAATATTCTTCCTCTGCCTTGCATGTACTGGGTGGCGCAAAAGTAAAGACCCTATTTGGTTCAGCTATAACATTTTTTCTAAATTAGAAAACTAGATTTAGGTTTTCTTAAATGTATATTTGTGCCATTAAATTTCGTACCATTAGGATTTAAAGATGATGTCTTTTAAATGGTGACCTCCAGAGTTGATACACATTTGAGCCCTATTTATGACATTTTGCATAACTTGCCGTAACACTTCCTGCGATATGTTCGTTATTTCTTGACGAATGTTTTCTTTTAGAGCTGCGAGAGTCTGTGGCTTGTTCACATACACCCGAGATTTCAAAAAACCCCAAAGAAAGAAGTCTGGACTGGTCAGATCGGGTGATCTTGCAGGCCAAGGCAAATCGCCAAAACGAGAGATAACTCGGCTTGGAAAAGCGTCCCTCACTAAGTCCATAGTGTCGCGCGCTGTGTGTGCCGTAGCGCCGTCTTGTTGAAACCAGATGTGCTCCAGCCCCAATTCGTCCAAACTGGGTATCAAAAACTCACGTAACATGGTTCTGTAGCGTTCTCCAGTGACAGTTATCGCATTGCCTCCAGCGTCTTCGAAAAAATAGGGTCCGATCACTCTGTCAACACAGATGCCACACCATACAGTAACTTTTAGTGGGTGTAGAGGTGTTTCTTGAATAATGCGCGGATTATCAGTGCCCCAGAACCGAGTATTCTGCTTATTGACATGCCCTGAGAGATGGAAATGCGCTTCGTCACTCATAACCAATTTTGAAGGAAAATCATCTTGCAAAATGTCATAAATAGGGCTCAAATGTGTATCAACTCTGGAGGTCACCATTTAAAAGACATCATCTTTAAATCCTAATGGTACGAAATTTAATGGCACAAATATACATTTAAAAAAACCTAAATCTAGTTTTCTAATTTAGAAAAAATGTTATAGCTGAACCAAATAGGGTCTTTACTTTTGCGCCACCCAGTATATTAGGGACATTTGTCTTTTCACTAAGACTCACTAAGACTGGTCACCGGTCGTAGTGTTGTGTGGTGTCCTGAAGAAATGTATTTTCTTTCTTTCTTTCTTTCACCCCGTATGAGGAATTTTATTTAAAAAAATGAAATGGTGTTTTATGTATGACCCAATAGATGGCGCCAGTTGTGGTTTTACCAAAATCTGTCACTGTCACTGTTTCAAGCATAGACCACAGGTTATAGGAAATGTGTCACGATACTGACTGACAACTCTAAACTGTTTCGTTTGTTCTATTTTCGTTGCGCGATAGCTCGGCTTAATTTTGGATCATAATAATAACGTTCATCTGTCTCGCAGTTCTGCTGTACTTCAATTTACTTAAGAAGAATGCACCACAGACTACTTAGGAGATACTACACACAATGTACTCGTGGTCCACTCAACTGAATTTGACATTTCTTTGTAGGTAGTCTAAGCATTTTCCTATGTTTAAACTACGCTGTGGTTTGAAAGGTTTAAACTATGTACTTACAGCGCCATCTAGAAAAGAAGCGGAACTAGTGTTTTTTTTTTAAATAAAAAGCCTCATTCTTCAAAAAACGAAGTGATGTCATTACTAGACAAAAAAGATCTAAGTTCGCGAACCTGCTGTACCAACCTCCTTGCCGCAAAGACATTTATTTTATTACGCTTCTTTTATCACGATAAAAATATAATTTGAAGTATTATTACCAAGAGCATCTACAAAACAGTTATTTTTACAAGTAAAAGAGAATATTAAAAACAAGCGAATACACGGAAATACTAATGAACAATTTTCTCTTGGCGGAAAAATTTTCCGCTATTGAAATTTTCATAAGGATAACAAGCATTTTATCCAAGCTTTTCTTTGTATTTACATCTTTTGCAAGTTTAGAATTAAAGTAAAAATTTCATTTAAAATAACGGGTAAAATAAAATCAATTATTGCGGTTGTTTAATTAGGTATACCATATTGAATGTTTAATGGTTTTTTTTTTCTTATATGTGGACATTTCACACTGCGCCATCGAGCCACAAACTAACCAGATAACTAATAGAACAATTAGATACATTTTTGTTTGTAAATACATACACAAAATACAGTATAACACCCAGACACAGAACCAACATCGATGTTCATCGCAAAAATGTTTGTCCTTGGTTGGAATTGAATCCACAACCTACAGTTCAGTCAGAAGGCAGAGCTACTACCAACTGAAAACTGAGCTAACACGCCAGTCAGTCAATTTCATCATGTAGTTTGTAGTGCTAATAACCTGACTAACCCAGTCATAACCGATCGGTAAAGTTAAGCAAACCCCCCCCCCCCCCCCCCCCCCCCCCTCCCCCCCCACCTGGGAGCCTGCGCTAGGGGGTTTTAGTGGAATAGGTATTGTTGGTACTATAAGTAGTTGAGTCCCCAGCATAGTGGATCGGAATGCAATAGCGAGTGATGTAATAGTCCCCTGGGGCCTGGGCAAAGGGATTCAAGCTAAATTAGTGTTGTTAGTAGGTATACTTGGACAGATGACAGCTTAATAAACGGTGTTTATAGCTCGGTGCTACTTGGCTTCGGAGGGCACGCTAAGCTTTGGATTCTATGGTAAGACAGTCAGGCTGTTTTTAAGCAAATTCAAAAAGGCTTCGTGCGACTTTAAAAATTCAAATCGAAATATTTATTTTCTAAGTTGATAATACTCTCCAAGAAGACCAAGTGATATTATCAATCGTGGAGTCTCTAACCTGAGAGTGAAGTATATAACAAGTATATTTACGTTACATCCTACTTGCCTGAAGGCTTAGACCGAATCGTCACTTACCATCGGGTGAGAAGGTGGTCATACAAAAACCTGTCAAATCCCCAAAATAACTGCTTTTCATTGCACTTCATGGGATTTTTGTGTTTATTCCCAACGAGTCCTACGAAACCAATTTTCATTTTGAATAAATATTGACATAAGTGGTGGTAACTTTTAACGTGTTGATGTTTCGGAACGCGTCTCAGTGGAACATTATGATTTGTGACAGTTCAAATCTTAGCGATTCCACATTAATTTCGCGTGGCTTCGTTTACACTTCATAGATAATAGATTTTTGCAGATTTCTTATGTAAGACTAGAAATTTGCGTGGTTTCGAAGTAAGGAATCGTAAAGTGGTCATACAGAATTAAGGCTCAGGTGAGTTTTGTTCAAACGCAGGCGAATCTGTAAAAAGAACTTTACATTGAATGCACACGCCATACACCAATGTTCAATCGCAATCCAATAAAATAGGTCGTAAAATGGACTCTACTGGAGTACGTTTTTTTGTTGATGTCAAAACCGTATCGTGAAGAGAGAACCTGTCACCATCCATAATTATTCCAGTGACATTTCGTCGACTGTATGTTTACTTTGAAAATAAACCGCATCCCAATCGATGTTCTAATTTTCCTTAAGTTTTCCCGTAATCTGAATGAGTAAATAAGGGTTTTATCCGGGTTTTTTCTCTCGTAGTTTCAACTCCATTTAACTTTGTATTCGATGACTTTTAAAGCTATATGTCTGGAGTTTATACTGGCTTTTAATACAACATGCTGAGCCGACGCCCATTCAATACTTGGTGTATAATATTATGTAATGTGTTTAGTACGTAGTTATTTTAAGCAAGTGTTGAATAAATGTTTATTCTATTCTATTCTATTCTATTCTAATAGAAGGAAATATTCCAAGGAAACTGACGGCATGTTCAAGAATCTTGATGTCTTCAAATCGAGAGTGAACAGATATCTTCTAGGCAAGCGCGTTACATCCTAGACCGCATCGACACTTAACATCAGGTGAGATAGTGGTCAAGCGCAAGCCTATCAAACAATAAAAAAAAAAGTCACAAAATTTGAGATTACCCTTTGAAAGCCTTTGAAAGTGCTTGGAGAAACTTTTTCGGAGTCATAGTTGCAGCGTAGCAATCCGGTACTAAAAGAATAAGCAAAGCTTTTTCTGCATAGAGCTTCCATAGGCACATCAAGTAAGCATCAGTTATGCCATTTGAACGAAAGACCTCGGGTGGATTCTTATACCCTCCCAAATGCAATGCAGTAGGTACTTCAAAGAGAGATACATACAGATATATTATGGCGTTTTTATAATCATCATCATCATTATCATCAGCTGGAAGACATCCACTGCTGAACATAGGCCTCCCCCATAAAACGCCACTTTGGACGCTTATCATAAGGGGAGGGATTTGCCATAATCACTATGCTTGGGGCAGGCAGCTTGCTGATCGCAGAAGATTTTAATGTACCGAGGAGAATGCTGCTGCCCATTCCCTGGATATTCCCGGCTCTTACGGCACCCAAGGGGGGAGATAGGGTGGTCCTATTCGCAAATCGGGACCATACGGCTAATTTGATGATATGGCTTTTGATAATAATTATTATATTAATGGCGTTGCGAAAATGGGCTTCGCTAAAATGACTTTCGAGATTGAGTACGAAACCCCATCCACTAATCTAGTCTAGGGACTAATACAACCCAATTGTTTGAAGCTATTCCCTTACTAAATAATATCATCATTGATTTTTGAGCTCTAAATTATAAGCTAATATGAGCCATTTTTGCTCTTTTAGGAATGAAAAACAAATCTTCAATCACAATAGTCACAGTAATTTAATGATATCTGCACCGTATAGTCGCCAATTACCTAATTGAAAACTTACTTCACGGTGTGCGAAAGGGACGCAATATTATGCTGAAATGTAAAACAATTTACGCTGACAAAGTAAATATTTAAAGACATTCAAAATAAATTGTGAACGACAAACAACGCCCACTGAAAACTGTAATTTATGATACCATATCTCACGAAAACATGAAGTAACCGCGTAAATATATATTTACATTCTAAATTTACGGCAAGAAAATAATTTTACACGATCTAAATAAAGAGTGACATCAAATTTTAAATTTAAAGTTTCGTCAAAACTTTAAATGACATCTTGGTTTTATTTGTCATGTTTTAATTATTCATCAATAAATAACACTCAATAAATAATTAAATAAATATGTGAGGACATTTCACACAACGCCATCTAGCCCCAAACTAAGCATAGCTTGTAATATGGGAACCAGGTAACTGATAGAATACTTGATACTTTTTTTTGTAAATACATACATAGAATACAATATAACACCGAAAAAACACAGAAAAAACATCGATGTTCCTCACACAAATGTTTGTCCCGGGTGGGAATCGAACCCACAATATATAGTTCAGAAGGCAGAGTTACTACCAACTGAGCTATCGGGCCAGTCAAAAATTTGAACTCAAAAGTAAATTATTTGAACTCAATCTCAAGAAGTCATGGCTCACTGAAATAACATCAGAGCATGGGGATTCCCAAGACAAATTCCATTTCAGACGCAAATTAAAAACAATATTTTTACATGAATTTTCAGTAACATCAAAAACAAACGTTAATTTCACACCATAATTTGTACCACATGAAGACTAGTGATGTGCATAGCCATATATCGATTAAAAAACCGTGATAAAAATTACATAATGGGTGATGAGCCAGTATAGAGCCATGCTAAATCGTGTTATTTTCTTGGTCTCGTATATGTAAAGTATAATAGGTATGCGAGATGGGGCTCAATTTTGTATATTTTTTTATTCGAAAGTAGCAGAGGATAACGAAATGAAAAATTTTGAATAGTTATCAAGTGTTTCCAGAATCAAATTAGAAGGGCTCCTAAGTGGGTATCTCTCTATGAAGAACCTACTGCAATGCATTTGGGCATAAGAGGCCACCCGAAGTCTTTCAATCAAATGGCATAACTGATGCTTACTTTATGTGCCTATGGAAGTACTATGCAGAAAAAGCATTGCTTAATTTTTTAGTAGCGGATTGCTACGCTGCAAATTTGACTCCGAAAACTTTTCTCCAAGCACTTTGTTTTATAATACACCACGAGCAAAAATTAAAACAAAATCGATACCTAAGCCATCGATAGTCGACATTCCATCAAACATCGACAGCCAAAATTATGGACTCTGCCCATCCCTACAGACAATATAATAACGATAAGAGCATAACGAATAACTACAGAATGCTAAACAATTACCATAACGAGCAAAACGAGCACTGTCGACCTCGAAACTTGACCTTGGCGAGCTGAACTCATAATATAAAGATACCAAAAATAGTTTTGTCCCCACATAATAAAACGACATGGACGACTGCCAAAATTATAGCATTATCAATATGAAGCTGAAATACAGTGAAAATCATGAGCGGCCGATGGAGATAAACAATAGTAATGGATTTTAATGAAAAGCGTAGTTTTATGTAGAACATGACATTGTGATTTTCGATCAATCTTCTATACATATAAACAATAAATGAATGCTATTTGTTACTAACTCACATCCTATAAAAATAGGATCTGTGGTTATTAAGCGCATCGCTTTAGCATGGCTTGATCGATTTAGCTGTTTTCTATTTTAAAATGTTTGTAATTCCGAGTTAATTATTTGTTTAGTTTGAACCTATTATAGTTTGTAGGTAGGTACCTATAGTACAGGTCCTAGTATATTTGAAACCAAAACTGTGAATCCCAGAGAGATTTGGGAAAATACGGGAATGAATACTCGAGTACGCGATATCTGGTCCATGCCATGATTACGGAAAAGTCTGCCGCGCGGTGTCACTCACAAACTTGCATGTGACAGCCGCTGTGATAAATTATGGCGTGCGGTGCAAGCTATAAACTCTTGCCGGTATTATTGTTAAAACTTTCACATTATTCTCGTGAAGATTCCATTTTCTAAATACTAAAATGGTCATATGTTTGACTACATCTCACCTGATGGTAAGTGACGAAATTGTCTAAGGTAGAGCACGTTTGTCCATGAGATTCACTCTTGACTTGAAAATACCCAGATTATACCCGGGTTCACTACACCAGTCCAAAACACGTTTCCAACTTATTACATTTTACCGATGCTGACTCATCTAACTTGACATAAGATTCATTATACACAAAGTTTGATTTTACTTTGTTAATTTGTTCAGTGTACGTTTTACCTAAAGATTACCTATTAGTACGAAACACTTTACTCAAGTACTGTTTTATCTATGTATGCTTCATCGAAAGCACTATTTTGAAAGAGGGGTGGTCGGTGGTTACCCAGATTAGTTCAGATAAATGAATATTATTATAATCTAATAGTTTTTAATCCGGCCACTCTATACAAAAATCTCATTCTATATTATATGTATATCCAATCTGCTTAGTATGGAATGATCTTCCTCCTGAGGCTTTCTGCATATGGGGAGCTTAAAGAAAAACGTTAAAAGAGTCCTCTCTAAGAGTAAGCAACGCACCGGCAATGCTTTCGATGTTGTTGATGTTCATAGACCGCGTTGACTACATTTTTTTAAAGTATACAAATAGGCCAACCTGTGACAGCATCTCACCTGATTTTGAGTGACGATAAAGTCAAAGGTATAGCCTGTTGCCCTATGCCCTATGAGGAGCCTTTTTGCTGTAGTCTTAAAAGAGCTCAGATTATATTTGTAGATAATAAGGAAGTCGGGAGTTAGTTTCATACCCTAGCAGTTCTTAGTTACCCTCATGTGGGATGCTGCTTGTTTGATTATTAAAAAGAACCATTATAATAACTCATTAAAAAAAACCCTGATCACATATTTTATCTGAATGAAATTGTCTAGATACTTAAGCCTGAATTTCATCACTTAAACCTACAACTCAAAGCATTGTCTTGCAATATTCGTCATCGCCAGCACAACAGAATTCCTGTATTTGTATGCGAGTTTTTGCCCTTCGCATTTTTATGTCATAATTTCGGAACGTTTTATATGTTTCCTTGAATATTACTATGATACTGCCAAGTGTTGGCTTTGGAAAACAGGGATATTTTATGATTGATGCGTTGAATTATGAAGCCAAGAAAGGACGGCCAACTGTTTTGTTGTTGATTTTTGAAAGAGGGAATATTCTTGTGCTCTCGGTCGTTATGGAAGGTAATATGTAACTCAAGCTCACTTCACAACCCTATAAGCACTTCACTACAGAGATGGGGTCGTTAGCATTCTACCATTTCACCCCGGTGGAGTAACGACCACTGCAAAAACGCTTTCAAAGGAAACCACAGAAACTATTCACGCGTGTGTTTATATACAAATATAGATGTCATGTGGTTTTACCCCCATCTGATCTATTTGCCATGGAAACTCTCAAATTTCTGGAATAACAAGTACCCTTTATTAACCTTAATATCATCAATATTCAATTGTTCCTATGGAGAAGCCAAGAACCCCTAACAACAAATACAGCTGTGGACGTCTTCAGCCTGACGATGAAGATCATCAGTTTTGGTCTTTAATCTTATCTGGTAAAGTGATGTTGGATATAATCTGATCACTTGTGTGGTAACTTAGCAAAATGAGACAACTATTTTGTGGCTTACTAAAAGTTGCCTCACTTTTTGTTTACGTACTTGGCTTCCTGACGATATATTATTAGCTCTATGAATTGATACATGGAGAGACAGGTGGCAATTCTAGCTGCGGTTAGAATGCTTGGGATGGGATTGAATATTTAATAGGCGTAATAACTCTTTTATGGCGTTTTAATGCGTTGATATAGAAACTTTACAGGTCTGTTAGTTTCGTCTAAAGTTCTAAACAATCACTCCACCTCATTTAGTTTTTAGGTTTTTTTACGCTAGCATGCTTTTATTTAACGAATATTTTAAACAGTAAAATGTTAACGTGAAAAGTATAGTTTTACTAATATTTCATTGAAATTAATACATTTCTTGTACGTTTGTTAAAGTTAAACTCATGTTAACTTAAAAATACTGAACGCTTATTAGTTGAAGCCGATGATCAACAGGAGATCAACGAGAGTTCCGTATTATTATGTTGACATGAGTTTAAGTTGTAAATTTAACAACCGTACGAGAAACCGGGGGTTAGATAGATAGATAGATAAACTCTTTATTGAAAACACCATACTGTAATATGGTGTTTTCAATAAAGAGTTTAGGAAAAAGTAGGTAATCGAAATCTTATAAGCAACTAAGTGTCGCCCATTGGTGACATTTAGGGTGGGTTTTTTGAACCGTAGTCTAGGTAACCAATGGTTGAAATTGCTAACAAATTCTAACCAATGGTTTGACTTTTGGCGGGAACGCGGAAAAGTTCACGTTGTTGCATTGTATTATTTTTCTAAACTTGTGCTTTTTCTAGTGTTAATGTTTAAAATTGGTGGCGTTTTACGCATTAAGTGCTGAATTACGAGCATGACTATGGGCAAGTGATATAATGTGGTGAAACGTGGTTTTTCGTGTTGCTTCCAAAATTCCATAGAAGCTTCTAGTAAAGTTGCCACCACTTTACTGGGGCATGACTTAGACTGGACTATGATTAACTGACTTAGACTCGACTATGACTGTGACTAAGACTTGACATTACGTGAACTATTCTATAGCACGATGGAAATTACAATACTTGACACTGACTAAATACACTATGTGTGGAGCCAAAATACAAAAAAAAAACAATGCTCGATGTTTGTTAGCATTTTTAACCATTGGTTACTTTAATTACGGTTCATAAAATCTTACCTTAATTACTTATAAGACTCACCATGGAAGGTCTAACGGGTGGTAAGAATTCAAATAAGACTCATCAAAAATTAAAAAAAAAATATCTTTATTAGCCTGTAGACGTCAAACACTCGACGACACTCGACTCGTCGACTGAAAATAGAGGGCCACTAACGAAAACACGGTAGACGTCTTCATCAGGCTGATTAAAATGAGTATGAGTCTTAAGAAATAGATTCAAAGCTATGTAACACATCAATGCTTTGTTATGGACTTATTTAAAAAATCTGGTGTAAAGAAAAAATCTCAAAGGAAATTAAATATTTTCACAAAACCGGTTTTACTCACAAATCCTAAGTTTTCTGAACAAACAAGATAACACTAAACAAACAGGCACCCACGCAAGTTCTCGACAAAATAGCCCCATGTCTACTTCAAAAGACATCGCTTTTTATTTACTCTTGTTATAGAAATACATATTTACAGTAGCACAAGTCTCAATGTTCTAAAATATCTATCAAACTTATTTACCATTTTTGCGATTCACCTGCAGATAACAAGTACTTACTATAATGTGTTAATCCCGCCTATAAGCTATCTCTATAATGTATTTTATTCAAATCTGCTTAGTTTTGCGGCGTAAAGCAGGAATAAACTATTCAAGAGCAGAATGAATAGGTCAGGATGTTCTGGGTAAGCGTGTCCAACCTTGGGTTTCTTCTACACTTACCACCAGGTGAGATGTGGCCAAACGCTGACCCATTTAAAAAAATAATAATAAAAATAAACACAAACACCCTCACATCATCATCAGCCTGAAGACGTCCACTGCTGAACATAGGCCTCCCCCAAAGAGCGGCACTTTGAGCGCCTGCTTGCCTCCTGCTTCATCGGCTCCCTGCGGTTCTGACCAGGTCGTCGGTCCACCTATTGGGGAGCCCCCCACCAGTGGGCCAGCTGACCTACGCTGCGTCTTCTCTTCGCGGGGAGCCGATGAAGCAGGAGGCAAGCAGGCGCTCAAAGTGCCGCTCTTTGGGGGAGGCCTATGTTCAGCAGTGGACGTCTTCAGACTGATAATGATGTGAGGGTGAACTAGAATTCATGGTCGTCACTCGAGAACCTTTCTTCCCCATCGGTTGTTAGTTCTACGAGCGATGTGGCCTGCCCACTGCCACTTCAACTTGCTAATTTTTAAAGCTATATCGGTCACTTTAGTTCTCTTGCGAATCTCTTCATTTCGGATCTTGTCTCGCAAGGAAACTCCGAGCTCTTACCTCTTTCCATTGCTTGCTGCGTGACTTTGAGCTTACTCATAAGGCTAACAGTAAAAACAGCCTCACACCTTTTCACATTTATAATTTATGCTTAGTACTTTGACAATTCAAACTTAGTATGAATTAGCGTGATAACAATTTCTGTGATAATGTAATTACTATTACTATAAAATTGGATACCCATGAGTGACTGACTGACTGATGATTGACATAATTGATCTCAGCTCTCAGAAGTGGTCAGTCAAAACTGAGTATGAGGCTGTATAGTGATGGGTCATGTCACCCCAGGAAAAATCTGACATTACCAGAAAATCGTCTCTGAGATGGAACAGGTCAACGGATCTCGAAAACGACAAGAGATATGGGGGTCCAGTTTTAACTAATGTTGGAGTAGACCCTGGGATGTTTCCAGAGAAATGAAAAAAATGGGGGCCCCCGAACAAAAAACGGTGGCCCCCATACAAAATTGAAACGCTCATAATTCGGCAACGGTAAGAGGTATGTGGGTGGTGCTCGACCAAATGTCATAGAGGATGACGGGGGCTGTCAGATGGTTGTCATGAAAATCCAAGATGGCGGATTCAAAATGGCGGCCATTTTGAAAGTTGGTCCGATCGGGGTGATTTTTTGCATTGGGGGGTTTTCGGGGCCGCAGATTCGATATTTCAAAAAAAATTTTGGATTCCGCCATTTTTAAAGATGGCTGCCATACAAATTTTTTTTTTCATTTTTGACGCATTGTTTCTCGACACCTATGGAAAATTTTGAATGTCTTTGTTGTGTTTTGTGTCCAGATGATCGAGGTGTCTTCAAAAAAATTCGCGACCTGGTCTTCCGAACTTCGGTCACTCGGACGGTCAACGGCCTGGCCAAACCATAAAAGATAGATCATGTGCGTTTTAAGGAATGTCATAGCAAACCCTGGGACGATTTTGGAGATGTCAAAAAAAATTCAAAATGGCGGAAAAAAAAATCCGCCATACAAATTTTAACCATAAATGACGGCGAAACTATGACACTTTAGTATAAAGAGCTCGAACTAATATTAGTTGGAGGTCAGAGGGGAAGATTGCGAAAAATTTCTTTTTTCAAAATGGCGGAAATTTTGGCCGCGGCGGAAAAAAAAGTTTCACCGATTCGGATGAAAATCGATATCTGGGGGTCCCCAAGGATGATGATCAACATTCTGTAATCAAATTTTGACATGTGTCAACTTTCAATGGGGCTGCCATACAAAGGTGCTTTTATTGAAATATCAACTTTGCTTTTTTGCGCCTCCGTTGCGAGTGATTTAGAAAAGTCGTTCCTGGGGATCAAGTATAGATGTTATAAGGGTAAGAATGCAATATCAGTGAAATCAATTTTTTTCAAGATGGCGGCTGTAGACGTACCGACTCATAGTAAAAGTTGTCCGATCCGAATGAAAATCGATATCTGAAAATCCCACGGTACACTTGGTAGGAATGTGTAAAAACTTTTTTGATTCCGCCATTTTGAAATATTGCGAACATGCAATTTCACTTTTTTAGGATTTTTAATTCGCAAATAACACCGAAACTGTGAGACTTTTGTAGGGAGGGTTTGTTCTAATATTGTACAGTTTTGAGAGGGGCATACAGTGAAAAAGAATGTTTTTCAAAATGGCGGTCCATTGGTCCGCGTCCGAAAATAAAGAAGCTCCGATCGGGATGTAAATCGATATCTGGGGGCCCCAAAGGATGCTGATCAACATGGTTTGGTCAAATTTTGACATCTGTCATTTTTTAATATGGCCGCCGTATATACTATTATCAAAATTGCTGTTTTCCGTTTTATTGCCTATGGTACAGTTTTGGAAGGAGATAGTTGTAATTTTGACAGATGTCAGTGTGACAGATGTCAAACGTCAAAATTTTGACAGATGTCAAATTTTTTGATAGATGTCAAATGTCAATTTTTTTCCAACCTACCAAATGCAACGACGAGCGAAGCAAGCACCAAGTATACTGTAGTTTGGTATAAGTGGACGGTCACGACCAACACTTGCACCTGCACACTTGCACCGTGTGCGGGCCGCGTGCGGCCCGCGCACGGTGCAAGTGTGCCGCTTGCGACCTGCGCACTGTTCTAATACCGCTGTCAAGTGTAGACAGATGTCAGTTTGATTGATTTTAAATGTCAAACTTTTGACAGATGTCAATTGTCAAATTTTTTGACAGATGTCAAATTTATTGACAAATATCAAATGTCAATTTTTTGGACAGATGTCAAATGTCAATTTTTTTTCCAACCTACCAAATGCGGCGATGAGTGAGTTAGTTTATTGTCTCTCATTGGTATAATTGGACAGTCACAACTAACACTTGCACCTGCACACTTGCACCGTGTGCGGGCCGCGTGCGGCCCGCGCACGGTGAAAGTGTGCCGCTTGCAACCTGCGCACTGTTCTAATACCGCTGTCAAGTGTAAACAGATGTCAGTTTGATTGATGTCAAATGTCAAACTTTTGACAGATGTCAAATGTCAAATTTGATGACAGATGTCAAATTTATTGCCAATGTCAAATGTCAATTTTTTGGACAGATGTCAAACGTCAATTTTTTTTTCCAACCTACCAAATGCGGCGATGAGTGAGTTAGTTTATTGTCTCTCATTGGTATAATTGGACAGTCACAACTAACACTTGCACCTGCACACTTGCACCGTGTGCGGGCCGCGTGCGGACCGCGCACGGTGCAAGTGTGCCGCTTGCAACCTGCGCACTGTTCTAATACCGCTGTCAAGTGTAGACAGATGTCAGTTTGATTGATGTCAAATGTCAAACTTTTGACAGATGTCAATTGTCAAATTTTTTGACAGATGTCAAATTTATTGACAAATATCAAATGTCAATTTTTTTGACAGATGTCAAATGTCAATTTTTAGGACAGTTGTCAAATGTCAATTTTTGACAGGTGTCAAACGTCAAATTTTTTCCGACATACCCAATGCGACGACGAGCGAAGCGAGTTAGTTTACTGTAGTTTGGTATAAGTGGACGGTCACGATCAGCACTTGCACCGCGCACGGTGCATGTGTGCCGGTTGCATCCTACTCATGGTGCAAATGACGCTGTCAAGTCAAACAAAATGGCCGCCATGCAAAGTCACGCGCATTATCATTTTCTTTGATAAATACGGCAGTTTTGTACAAGTACTTGCAAAATTTAAAGTTTAGCTCCAAGTATAGCGTTTTGAACAAATGGAACGCCACGAAAACACACACGCGGGCCGCTCGCGGCCCGCGCACGGGGCAAAATACTAGTTACTATTACTATAAAATTGGATACCCATGAGTGACTGACTGACTGATGATTGACATAATTGATCTCAGCTCTCAGAAGTGGTCAGTCAAAACTGAGTATGAGGCTGTATAGTGATGGGTCATGTCACCCCAGGAAAAATCTGACATTACCAGAAAATCGTCTCTGAGATGGAACAGGTCAACGGATCTCGAAAACGACAAGAGATATGGGGGTCCAGTTTTAACTAATGTTGGAGTAGACCCTGGGATGTTTCCAGAGAAATGAAAAAAATGGGGGCCCCCGAACAAAAAACGGTGGCCCCCATACAAAATTGAAACGCTCATAATTCGGCAACGGTAAGAGGTATGTGGGTGGTGCTCGACCAAATGTCATAGAGGATGACGGGGGCTGTCAGATGGTTGTCATGAAAATCCAAGATGGCGGATTCAAAATGGCGGCCATTTTGAAAGTTGGTCCGATCGGGGTGATTTTTTGCATTGGGGGGTTTTCGGGGCCGCAGATTCGATATTTCAAAAAAAATTTTGGATTCCGCCATTTTTAAAGATGGCTGCCATACAAATTTTTTTTTTCATTTTTGACGCATTGTTTCTCGACACCTATGGAAAATTTTGAATGTCTTTGTTGTGTTTTGTGTCCAGATGATCGAGGTGTCTTCAAAAAAATTCGCGACCTGGTCTTCCGAACTTCGGTCACTCGGACGGTCAACGGCCTGGCCAAACCATAAAAGATAGATCATGTGCGTTTTAAGGAATGTCATAGCAAACCCTGGGACGATTTTGGAGATGTCAAAAAAAATTCAAAATGGCGGAAAAAAAAATCCGCCATACAAATTTTAACCATAAATGACGGCGAAACTATGACACTTTAGTATAAAGAGCTCGAACTAATATTAGTTGGAGGTCAGAGGGGAAGATTGCGAAAAATTTTTTTTTTCAAAATGGCGGAAATTTTGGCCGCGGCGGAAAAAAAAGTTTCACCGATCCGGATGAAAATCGATATCTGGGGGTCCCCAAGGATGATGATCAACATTCTGTAATCAAATTTTGACATGTGTCAACTTTCAATGGGGCTGCCATACAAAGGTGCTTTTATTGAAATATCAACTTTGCTTTTTTGCGCCTCCGTTGCGAGTGATTTAGAAAAGTCGTTCCTGGGGATCAAGTATAGATGTGTTAAAGATGTAAACAAACTGCTTATTTTCTTGAAGGTTTATTATTAAACTGTATACATTGCAATATGGCGTCGCGGGCGCAGGTTAAGTAGGCGGACGTGCGTGCGCTCCGTCCAGTGGTTGTTCGGGCATTGGCTTCTGCGGGGTGCGGGGTCACAGGGGGGCTGGTAGCCCTTCCCACACCTCACTGGCACAGTCGCTGTCCATCACGTGCAATGCGCGTGAACATCTTCCGCAGCGTTGGAAGCTTGCTTTCAAATAGGTAGGTATGTAGTTCATGGTAGGCTTCTTGAAGCAGAAGGTCCAATGAAGATGACATGTATCCATGGCGTCATCATGAGTCATCATTGCTCATCAGGCTATCAGGTCCAGGTTCAGGTCCAAAAGTTGGTACAGGGCACATTTTGTTGACGCCTCGCCTGAGTGTACCTCTTGTTGTGTAGACGTCAGCAACTCTGCATATTCCGTCTTGGCCTTCATATAGTTTGCTGACACGTCCCATTCTCCAGTGTAATGGCATTAGGTTGTCCTCTTTTAGTATGACAAGATCTCCAACTTGAACTGGTTTCTGGTCCTGTCTCCATTTGGAACGGTTTTGAAGTTCCGCCATGTACTCCCGGCGCCATCTCTCCCAAAACTGTTGCCGTACTTGCTCGATGCGCTGGTATCGGTTAGGTCTCGCCAAGTTGACAGGCAGTGATGGTACAGACGTCAGCGGGCGGCCAATTAAGAAGTGCCCGGGAGTCAAGGGATTGAGGTCAGTAGGGTCCGATGAAAGGGGAGAAATAGGACGGGAGTTGAGGATTGCTTCGATTTGGGAGAAAAGCGTAGCCAACTCCTCAAACGTTAAGGCGGCATTACCCGCAATGCGTTTTAAATGAAACTTGGCAGATTTGACGCCTGCTTCCCATACTCCACCAAAGTGTGGAGAATAGGCAGGGGAGAAAACGAATTTAATTTCCTCATTAGCGGCGTAATCTGAGACCGATTGGCGGCTGGATCGTATAACTCTTCCTAACTCATTGTTGGCACCGACGAAAGTTTTGCCGTTGTCGCAATAAATTACATAGGGCTTGCCTCGTCGTGACACAAACCTGCGGAGGCATGCGATAAATGCCTCAGTGGTAAGATCACTTACAACCTCCAAATGAAGAGCCTTAGTGGCAAGACATACGAATACGCATAAATAGGCCTTTGTTATACGATTACCTTTTCCCTTTTTAGAAGAAATCATGAAGGGACCTGCAAAATCGATACCACATGAGTTGAACGGAAAGCTTGGATTGATTCTAACATAAGGCAAGTCTCCCATCCTAGGCTGTATAGTATGACCACGCATACGTGAGCAGACGACACATTTCTTCGAAATGGCGCGAGCTAAGTTTCTGCCACCTAGTGGCCAATATCTTTCGCGTACCGACGACAACAGTAACTGGGGACCTGCATGAAACAAACGTAAGTGCTGATGCAACATTATTAGTTTAGTTAAGTGATGCTTAGCGTCGAGTAGGATAGGGTGTTTTTTATCATATTCACAATCAGACTGTGATAATCTACCTCCTACTCGTACTAGGCCGTTCGAATCTATGAAAGGATTTAGTGGCAAAAGTTTACTTTTATAATGCAGCTCTTTTCCGGTTTTTATTTGTTTTAAGTCTTTAGGAAAAGACTGCGACTGACTTTCTCTTAATAAAAGGGTTGAAGAACGTTCAAGTTCGTCAACTTGCAATGGTCCAATCAATTTAGCGTTATTTTTTTTACAGTTATTTATAAATCGTAGAACATAGGCATAACTTCTTTTTAATTTTAAATAACTTGAATGATCTTCGAAATTAATAAATGATTTGACCTTCTCGTCAGAATTACTCTGGTCACACAGTAAAACTTTGGCTTCGGGTAAGTTGCATGGCGTAGTGTGAGGTTGGGTAGGCCACGCTGACTGACCTTCCTTCAGAAATGAAGGTCCCTCCCACCACAAAGAAGTAGCTTGCAGATGCTGCGGGTCTATGCCCCTAGAAGCAAGGTCTGCAGGGTTAAATTCGGTTGGAACATGTTTCCATTGACAGTCTTGGGTAATTTCATTAATTTTATTCACTCTGTTACGGACAAATGTGTTAAGGGCTTTATTTTGAGTCTTCAGCCATCCGAGTACAACTGTAGAGTCCGTCCACATGTACTTTTGAGTGACTTTGCAGGGTATAGAGTTCAGAACCTTATCAGTTAGTGTGGATCCCAACAAAGCCGCAGTCAACTCCAGTCGTGGAATTGTGAGTGTTTTAAGAGGTGCGACTCTTGTTTTAGCACACAGTAGCCTGACGACAATGTTTTGATCATCATCCGTTGAACGCATGTAGATACACGCCCCATAGGCTAGCTGGGACGCATCCACGAAACAGTGCAGCTCAATAGACTGGATCTCTTGGCTGCCACCTATAACACAACGATGTAAGACAATGTCTGATAAATGATGCAGGTGTTCTAGGAAAGCAATCCATCTATTGGCGAACTCCTCCGGTACTGGGTCGTCCCAGTCTAACTTGGCACTCCATAAATTTTGGAGAAGAATTTTTGGCCTTATTATACAACAACTAACTAACCCCAATGGGTCAAATAGCTTACAAGTCGTGGAAATTATGCTTCTCTTTGTAATCTTTAGGGGAATTTCCACACCACTAGGAAAATGCAATTGATCGGCTGTAGGTGACCACTTTAATCCTAAGACAGTAGCCTCTTCGTGAAAGTCAAGACAATTTGAGGATCTTGACTCGTCGGACCGTATTTCAGGGCAATTTGTGCGGAATTTTCTCAGTGGAAAACAAGCTGAGTCCAGCACTTGGGTGATATTTAAGTAAATGTGCTTTAACTCATCCACAGTGGAAGAGCCAGTGTTCAGATCATCGATGTAAAAATCGTTTTTGATGACGTTGGCTATCACGGGATCCTGACACTCATCAGCCAGTTTCACCAAACATCTGGTGCTCAAAAAGGGAGCAGAAGCCATTCCGAAGGTCAAGGTTTGAAGCTGTAAGGTTTTGATAGGTTCATCGACTTGATCCCTCCAAAGCACGAGCTGTAAGTGACGCTGAGACTCGTCTAACGCCACCTGTCTATAAAACTTATCGATATCAGCAGTTAAAACGAACCTATGGATTCTAAAGCGAAGAAGAATAGAAATTAAGTCACTCTGCACAACTGGCCCAACAGCCTGGAGGTCATTGAGCGACTTTTGAGAACTGGTTTTGGCAGAAGCGTCAAAGACAACCCTAAGCTTCGTGGTTTCACGCTGTTCTCGTATGACACAGTGATGGGGTAAGTAACATCCGAATTCAGGCTTATCAATTTCCTTTAAATGTCCTAAATTGCCATATTCTTTAATAAAATTACTGTATCTTTCTTTAATATTTTCATTTTTATTTAATTTCTTTTCTAGGTTCATAAAACGTCTCATTGCAGTAGAGAATGAGTTGCCAAGTGCCTGCTCAGGATTCTCCTTCAGCGGCATCATGACAGAAAATCGACCGTCAGGTAAGCGACAAGTGTTTTTCATAAAGTGAGATTCACAAAACTGTTCATCTGTCGAGTAGGTATTACTGTCTGTAGGCCATTCTTCGACCTCCCAGAACTTCTTTATAGAATCATGAATATCTTGAAGTGATACCATGGAATCATTTTGCACAAAGTTGCATAGGATATTAGAGTTAGGATTACAGTAGGATTCCCCGATATTACCCGCTACTATCCACCCTAACAAGCTCTCTTGTAAGACGGGTTTATTTGGCCCCAATCTAATTTGTTTAGGACTTATCAAGTCAAAGAAATGATCTGCTCCCAGCAGAATATCAATTTCAGAAGGTTCATAGAACAAAGGGTCGGCCAGAACAATATTATCAGGTAAATTTAATCGCTGAACCTCAACTTTGACGCTAGGCGTAGTACCAGTAATTTTAGGTATTACCAAACAACTCACATTTGCACTAAAAGAGCCGACTCGCGACTTTATTAAGATGCCACACTTTTCTGACACTTTACACATGACGTTATTTATACCGGACACATTAAATGAATTTATCTGTTCCGTTTTTAATCCTATTTTTTCTTGCAGGTTTTTGGTGATGAAGGAAGACTGGCTCCCGGTGTCCAGCAACGCACGAGCAAGGTAAGTACAATTTTTTTGTTTAGTTATGACTTCAACTTGAGCAGTACATAGTAGGACTTGGCCCGGTGAAACAGCTGATAAACTAACCGGAATAGGTGATGATGACTCAGTATTCTCGGTAGTTACGTTACTAACTGTATTATTTCTGTGTAAAGCTGTGTTATGTTTTTCTCGGCAGATGCGGCATAAACCCTTCAAAGTGCAGTCTAACTCTTTGTGGCCACTACGAAGACAGTTGGTGCACAACTTGTGTTTATGCACTTCGCTAAGTCTGTCACCTACGCTCATGGCCTTGAACTTTGGGCACTGATGCACATAATGATGCATCTTATTGCAGACAAGACATGCCTTGGTGTGAGAACCCTCCAAAACGGTAAATTCTTTTACATTTGAATTTCCTTTGTATAACAAATGATTATTATTTTTATAGTTTGTATTTTTATTCTCATAATTATAATTATTGCGGTTACCATTAGCAGTTTCTAAAACATTAGCACGATTCTCAATAAATTCTTTAAATTCCACAAGTGTAGGTAAGTGCGATAAGCGCCCTTTGTGTTCCTCCCACTTACTGCTAGTTCTAGGATCCAACTTTGCAGCTACTAAAAATATCACTAACGGATCCCAGCCAGTCGTAGGAACATCAAGGGTGTTAAGCGCGTTTAGGTTTTTATGAAGTTGATCACTCAAATACCTTAAGGCTTGGAAAGATTCCTTCTGAATAGGGTTAAGGCTCACCAACGAGTTTAAGTGATTATTAATCAAAATATTTTTGTTGTTATACCTATCACACAAAGCCTTCCACGCGTATTCATAATTCCGCGCGGCAAACTCAATGGAACTGATTACGACCCCAGCACTCCCTACTAAAGAGTTTCTCAAATAATGAAACTTGTTAATCGGTGGGATCGAGTCGTTGTCATTGATAAGAGAATCAAAAGTATCTCTAAATTCTAACCATTTATTATAGTTGCCATCAAAAGTGGGCAAATTTATAGTAGGTAGCTTTATTGAACTATTCGCTGCATGACAACAACTTGACTTTGATGAACCGTGATGAGAATCCTTATTTTTGGCAGAACATGATTCTATTATTTCTTGTGCCAAAGCGATTTGAGAGTAAAACTCGCATTCGGTAATATCCCGTTCGGAAATCTGCTCATCCACATTTTCAGAAAATTCTTCGATTTCTGATTGTATAATATCAAAACTAGACATTAATTCTTGCAACTGCGCTAACCTTAACGATAGTTCTCTTATCTCTAAACTTGTCAGATCAGCAGATTTACCAACTTGGTATTTTTGTATAGCATTTTTATGAACAGTTAATCTACTTCTAATACCACCACGTTTTCGGGCTAATATTTTTAAATTTTCTTTTGGGTCCTTATTAGACAATTCAACATTTATAATCGGAATTGGACTTTTTGATCTCATCTTGGATTCAGTGTCCGACATTTTTTGAATTTATATTAATAAATCAAGGTACCACAATGAGTAGGTTAAATTAAACTAAATTGTGCACTCTAACCGTTCTACAATCCAGACGTCACCAGTTCAAACCACAGCTACCGCCGAGCTCGCCGACAGCACGAGCCGCCTACTCGGAGCACGGCTGACCGCTGTCGTCGGGCCCGCCAACAGCGCCGAGTACGTCCACGGGACGCAGCACGACGCGGCGCGGCGCGAGGACTCGACCCACAATGGGCGCTGGAAACGTTCGGCACATAGGCGTTGTAATAAAGCGTTATAGTGAGAGTGCGAGTTGGGTCTGATTATTTAAATTATATAGGTAGGTAGGACTAGAACGAATGAAAATTAAATGTTGAATAACATAATTATACCAAATTACTTATTGTTTATAAATATTACTTTGCAGACAATGTAATAGTATACAAATATTTATCGACTTCAATAATTATGCAACGGGATAAAAGGTCAACGAACTTGCAAACCGTTAGTAGGTATTGAATTCGTTGTTTGTTCAAGCAAAGGCAAAATGTAATAATGGGAATGAGAGAAAAATAAGCTCAATATACCTATGATTTAAGCATAGCCCACAACAATCATTTATTTATTAGATAGGTAATTAAGCGTAGAATGCTACAAAGGCTCACGAGAAGCAAACTAAAAAGATTTTGCCGTGAGATAACATTCTTGTAATGGCGGAACGTATTTCACGTATTTTACAACTACACTTTGTTTGTGCAAATATATAGGCAAGAATGGTACGCATAAAGCAAGATACCACCTTAAAGTGCTGCGAAGTAGCTAGGCATTCACACAACAAATAGAAGTTGGAAATTGGACATAAGAAAAGAAGGAAAGTAAAAAGGAAGGCTCACTTTCTTTGGTTGACCGGCGCCCGTCGTATATTACCAATTCACTGCACTGCACCGATTCAATCCAATGACACGGCGTTTTCTTCGATCGTCTTTGTCTCCGAATATGCAAATTGTCCACGGTCGCCAAAAAACTTGTTAAAGATGTAAACAAACTGCTTATTTTCTTGAAGGTTTATTATTAAACTGTATACATTGCAATATGGCGTCGCGGGCGCAGGTTAAGTAGGCGGACGTGCGTGCGCTCCGTCCAGTGGTTGTTCGGGCATTGGCTTCTGCGGGGTGCGGGGTCACAGGGGGGCTGGTAGCCCTTCCCACACCTCACTGGCACAGTCGCTGTCCATCACGTGCAATGCGCGTGAACAGATGTTATAAGGGTAAGAATGCAATATCAGTGAAATCAATTTTTTTCAAGATGGCGGCTGTAGACGTACCGACTCATAGTAAAAGTTGTCCGATCCGAATGAAAATCGATATCTGAAAATCCCACGGTACACTTGGTAGGAATGTGTAAAAACTTTTTTGATTCCGCCATTTTGAAATATTGCGAACATGCAATTTCACTTTTTTAGGATTTTTAATTCGCAAATAACACCGAAACTGTGAGACTTTTGTAGGGAGGGTTTGTTCTAATATTGTACAGTTTTGAGAGGGGCATACAGTGAAAAAGAATGTTTTTCAAAATGGCGGTCCATTGGTCCGCGTCCGAAAATAAAGAAGCTCCGATCGGGATGTAAATCGATATCTGGGGGCCCCAAAGGATGCTGATCAACATGGTTTGGTCAAATTTTGACATCTGTCATTTTTTAATATAGCCGCCGTATATACTATTATCAAAATTGCTGTTTTCCGTTTTATTGCCTATGGTACTACAGTTTCGGAAGGAGATAGTTGTAATTTTGACAGATGTCAGTGTGACAGATGTCAAACGTCAAAATTTTGACAGATGTCAAATTTTTTGATAGATGTCAAATGTCAATTTTTTTCCAACCTACCAAATGCAACGACGAGCGAAGCAAGCACCAAGTATACTGTAGTTTGGTATAAGTGGACGGTCACGACCAACACTTGCACCTGCACACTTGCACCGTGTGCGGGCCGCGTGCGGCCCGCGCACGGTGCAAGTGTGCCGCTTGCGACCTGCGCACTGTTCTAATACCGCTGTCAAGTGTAGACAGATGTCAGTTTGATTGATTTTAAATGTCAAACTTTTGACAGATGTCAATTGTCAAATTTTTTGACAGATGTCAAATTTATTGACAAATATCAAATGTCAATTTTTTGGACAGATGTCAAATGTCAATTTTTTTTCCAACCTACCAAATGCGGCGATGAGTGAGTTAGTTTATTGTCTCTCATTGGTATAATTGGACAGTCACAACTAACACTTGCACCTGCACACTTGCACCGTGTGCGGGCCGCGTGCGGCCCGCGCACGGTGAAAGTGTGCCGCTTGCAACCTGCGCACTGTTCTAATACCGCTGTCAAGTGTAAACAGTTCAGATGTCAGTTTGATTGATGTCAAATGTCAAACTTTTGACAGATGTCAAATGTCAAATTTGATGACAGATGTCAAATTTATTGACAAATATCAAATGTCAATTTTTTTGACAGATGTCAAATGTCAATTTTTAGGACAGTTGTCAAATGTCAATTTTTGACAGGTGTCAAACGTCAAATTTTTTCCGACATACCCAATGCGACGACGAGCGAAGCGAGTTAGTTTACTGTAGTTTGGTATAAGTGGACGGTCACGATCAGCACTTGCACCGCGCACGGTGCATGTGTGCCGGTTGCATCCTACTCATGGTGCAAATGACGCTGTCAAGTCAAACAAAATGGCCGCCATGCAAAGTCACGCGCATTATCATTTTCTTTGATAAATACGGCAGTTTTGTACAAGTACTTGCAAAATTTAAAGTTTAGCTCCAAGTATAGCGTTTTGAACAAATGGAACGCCACGAAAACACACACGCGGGCCGCTCGCGGCCCGCGCACTGGGCAAAATACTAGTTACTTTACTTTACTTTACTACTATTATAAAATTGGATACCCATTGACTGACTGATGACTGATTGACATAATTGATCTCAGCTCTCAGAAGTGGTCAGTCAAAACCGAGTATGAGGCTGTATAGTGATGGGTCATGTCACCTCGGGAAAAATCTGACATTACCAGAAAGTCGTCTCTGAGATGGAACAGGTCAACGGATCTCATAAACGACAAGAGATAAGGGGGTCCCGTTTTAACTAAAGTTGGAGTAAACCCTGGGATGTTTCCAGAGAAATTAAAAAAAAAAGTGTTGCCATACAAAAAATAAAAATTCCATACAAAATTGAAACGCTCATAATACGGAAACGGTAAGAGGTATGTGGGTGGTGCTCGACCAAATGTCATAGAGGATGACGGGGGCTGTCAGATGGTTGTCATGAAAATCCAAGATGGCGGATTCAAAATGGCGGCCATTTTGAAAGTTGGTCCGATCGGAGTGATTTTTTGCATTGGGGGGTTTTCGGGGCCGCAGATTCGATATTTCAAAAAAAATTTTGGATTCCACCATTTTTAAAGATGGCTGCCATACAAATTTTTTTTTTCATTTTTGACGCATTGTTTCTCGACACCTATGGAAAATTTTGAATGTCTTTGTTGTGTTTTGTGTCCAGATGATCGAGGTGTCTTCAAAAAAATTCGCGACCTGGTCTTCCGAACTTCGGTCACTCGGACGGTCAACGGCCTGGCCAAACCATAAAAGATAGATCATGTGCGTTTTAAGGAATGTCATAGCAAACCCTGGGACGATTTTGGAGATGTCAAAAAAAATTCAAAATGGCGGAAAAAAAAATCCGCCATACAAATTTTAACCATAAATGACGGCGAAACTATGACACTTTAGTATAAAGAGCTCGAACTAATATTAGTTGGAGGTCAGAGGGGAAGATTGCGAAAAATTTTTTTTTTCAAAATGGCGGAAATTTTGGCCGCGGCGGAAAAAAAAGTTTCACCGATCCGGATGAAAATCGATATCTGGGGGTCCCCAAGGATGATGATCAACATTCTGTAATCAAATTTTGACATGTGTCAACTTTCAATGGGGCTGCCATACAAAGGTGCTTTTATTGAAATATCAACTTTGCTTTTTTGCGCCTCCGTTGCGAGTGATTTAGAAAAGTCGTTCCTGGGGATCAAGTATAGATGTTATAAGGGTAAGAATGCAATATCAGTGAAATCAATTTTTTTCAAGATGGCGGCTGTAGACGTACCGACTCATAGTAAAAGTTGTCCGATCCGAATGAAAATCGATATCTGAAAATCCCACGGTACACTTGGTAGGAATGTGTAAAAACTTTTTTGATTCCGCCATTTTGAAATATTGCGAACATGCAATTTCACTTTTTTAGGATTTTTAATTCGCAAATAACACCGAAACTGTGAGACTTTTGTAGGGAGGGTTTGTTCTAATATTGTACAGTTTTGAGAGGGGCATACAGTGAAAAAGAATGTTTTTCAAAATGGCGGTCCATTGGTCCGCGTCCGAAAATAAAGAAGCTCCGATCGGGATGTAAATCGATATCTGGGGGCCCCAAAGGATGCTGATCAACATGGTTTGGTCAAATTTTGACATCTGTCATTTTTTAATATGGCCGCCGTATATACTATTATCAAAATTGCTGTTTTCCGTTTTATTGCCTATGGTACAGTTTTGGAAGGAGATAGTTGTAATTTTGACAGATGTCAGTGTGACAGATGTCAAACGTCAAAATTTTGACAGATGTCAAATTTTTTGATAGATGTCAAATGTCAATTTTTTTCCAACCTACCAAATGCAACGACGAGCGAAGCAAGCACCAAGTATACTGTAGTTTGGTATAAGTGGACGGTCACGACCAACACTTGCACCTGCACACTTGCACCGTGTGCGGGCCGCGTGCGGCCCGCGCACGGTGCAAGTGTGCCGCTTGCGACCTGCGCACTGTTCTAATACCGCTGTCAAGTGTAGACAGATGTCAGTTTGATTGATTTTAAATGTCAAACTTTTGACAGATGTCAATTGTCAAATTTTTTGACAGATGTCAAATTTATTGACAAATATCAAATGTCAATTTTTTGGACAGATGTCAAATGTCAATTTTTTTTCCAACCTACCAAATGCGGCGATGAGTGAGTTAGTTTATTGTCTCTCATTGGTATAATTGGACAGTCACAACTAACACTTGCACCTGCACACTTGCACCGTGTGCGGGCCGCGTGCGGCCCGCGCACGGTGAAAGTGTGCCGCTTGCAACCTGCGCACTGTTCTAATACCGCTGTCAAGTGTAAACAGATGTCAGTTTGATTGATGTCAAATGTCAAACTTTTGACAGATGTCAAATGTCAAATTTGATGACAGATGTCAAATTTATTGCCAATGTCAAATGTCAATTTTTTGGACAGATGTCAAACGTCAATTTTTTTTTCCAACCTACCAAATGCGGCGATGAGTGAGTTAGTTTATTGTCTCTCATTGGTATAATTGGACAGTCACAACTAACACTTGCACCTGCACACATGCACCGTGTGCGGGCCGCGTGCGGCCCGCGCACGGTGCAAGTGTGCCGCTTGCAACCTGCGCACTGTTCTAATACCGCTGTCAAGTGTAGACAGATGTCAGTTTGATTGATGTCAAATGTCAAACTTTTGACAGATGTCAATTGTCAAATTTTTTGACAGATGTCAAATTTATTGACAAATATCAAATGTCAATTTTTTTGACAGATGTCAAATGTCAATTTTTAGGACAGTTGTCAAATGTCAATTTTTGACAGGTGTCAAACGTCAAATTTTTTCCGACATACCCAATGCGACGACGAGCGAAGCGAGTTAGTTTATTGTAGTTTGGTATAAGTGGACGGTCACGATCAGCACTTGCACCGCGCACGGTGCATGTGTGCCGGTTGCATCCTACTCATGGTGCAAATGACGCTGTCAAGTCAAACAAAATGGCCGCCATGCAAAGTCACGCGCATTATCATTTTCTTTGATAAATACGGCAGTTTTGTACAAGTACTTGCAAAATTTAAAGTTTAGCTCCAAGTATAGCGTTTTGAACAAATGGAACGCCACGAAAACACACACGCGGGCCGCTCGCGGCCCGCGCACGGGGCAAAATACTAGTTACTATTACTATTACTATAAAATTGGATACCCATGAGTGACTGACTGACTGATGATTGACATAATTGATCTCAGCTCTCAGAAGTGGTCAGTCAAAACTGAGTATGAGGCTGTATAGTGATGGGTCATGTCACCCCGGGAAAAATCTGACATTACCAGAAAGTCGTCTCTGAGATGGAACAGGTCAACGGATCTCGAAATGTATAACTCGGATGGGTGTCCTGCTTTAACTAAAGTTGGAGTAAACCCTGGGATGTTTCCAGAGAAATTAAAAAAAAAAGTGTTACCATACAAAAAATAAAAATTCCATACAAAATTGAAACGCTCATAATTCGGAAACGGTAAGAGGTATGTGGGTAGTGCTCGACCAAATGTCATAGAGGATGACGGGGGCTGTCAGATGGTTGTCATGAAAATCCAAGATGGCGGATTCAAAATGGCGGCCATTTTGAAAGTTGGTCCGATCGGGGTGATTTTTCGCATGGGGGGGTTTTCGGGGCCGCAGATTCGTAATTTGAAAAAATATTTTGGATTCCGCCATTTTTAAAGATGGCTGCCATACAATTTTTTTTTTCCATTTTTGACGCATTGTTTCTCGACACCTATGGAAAATTTTGAATGTCTTTGTTGTGTTTTGTGTCCATGTGATCGAGGTGTCTTCAAAAAAATTCGCGACCTGGTCTTCCGACCTTCGGTCACTCGGACAGTCAACGGCCTGGCCAAACCATATGAGATAGGTCATGTGCGTTTTAAGGAATGTCATAGCAAACCCTGGGACGATTTTGGAGATGTCAAAAAAAATTCAAAATGGCGGAAAAAAAAATCCGCCATACAAATTTTAACCGTAAATGACGGCGAAACTATGACACTTTAGTATAAAGAGCTGGAACTAATATTGTTTGGAAGCCAGAGAGGAAGATTGGGGAAAAATATTTTTTTGAAAATGGCGGAAATTTTGGCCGCGGCAGGAAAAAAAGTTTCACCGATCCGGATGAAAATCGATATCTGGGGGTCCCCAAGGATGGTGATCAACATTCTGTAATCAAATTTTGACATGTGTCAACTTTCAATGGGGCTGCCATACAAAGGTGCTTTTATTGAAATATCAACTTTGCTTTTTTGCGCCTCCGTTGCGAGTGCTTTAGAAAAGTCGTTCCTGGGGATCAAGTATCGATGTTATAAGGGTAAAAATGCAATATCAGTGAAATCAATTTTTTTCAAGATGGCGGCTGTAGACGTACCGACTCATAGTAAAAGTTGTCCGATCCGAATGAAAATCGATATCTGAAAATCCCACGGTACACTTGGTAGGAATATGTAAAAACTTTTTTGATTCCGCCATTTTGAAATATTGCGAACATGCAATTTCACTTTTTAAGGATTTTTAATTCGCAAATAACACCGAAACTGTGAGACTTTTGTAGGGAGGGTTTGTTCTAATATTGTACAGTTTTGAGAGGGGCACACAGTGAAAAAGTACTTTTTTCAAAATGGCGGTCTATTGGTCCGCGTCTGAAAGTAAAGGTGCTCTGATCGGGATATAAATCGATATCTGGGGGTCCCAAAGGATGCTGATCAACATGGTTTGGTCAAATTTTGACATCTGTCATTTTTTAATATGGCCGCCGTATATACTATTATCGAAATTGCTGTTTTCCGTTTTATCGCCTATGGTACTACAGTTTCGGAAGGACATAGTTGTAATTTTAACAGATGTCAGTGTGACAGATGTCAAATGTCAAAATTTTGACAGATGTCAAATTTTTTGATAGATGTCAAATGTCAATTTTTTTCCAACCTACCAAATGCAACGACGAGCGAAGCGAGCAGCAAGTATACTGTAGTTTGGTATAAGTGGACGGTCACGACCAACACTTGCACCTGCACACTTGCACCGTGTGCGGGCCGCGTGCGGCCCGCGCACGGTGCAAGTGTGCCGCTTGCGACCTGCGCACTGTTCTAATACCGCTGTCAAGTGTAGACAGATGTCAGTTTGATTGATGTCAAATGTCAAACTTTTGACAGATGTCAAATGTCAAATTTTTTGGCAGATGTCAAATTTATTGACAAATGTCAAATGTCAAATTTTTTCCAACCTACCAAATGCAACGACGAGCGAAGCGAGCAGCAAGTATACTGTAGTTTGGTATAAGTGGACGGTCACGACCAACACTTGCACCTGCACACTTGCACCGTGTGCGGGCCGCGTGCGGCCCGCGCACGGTGCAAGTGTGCCGCTTGCGACCTGCGCACTGTTCTAATACCGCTGTCAAGTGTAGACAGATGTCAGTTTGATTGATGTCAAATGTCAAACTTTTGACAGATGTCAAATGTCAAATTTTTTTACAGATGTCAAATTTATGACAAATGTCAATTTTTTGGACAGATGTCAAATGTCAATTTTTTTTCCAACCTACCAAATGCGGCGATGAGTGAGTTAGTTTATTGTCTCTCATTGGTATAATTGGACAGTCACGACTAACACTTGCACCTGCACACTTGCGACCCGCGCACTGTTCTAATACCGCTGTCAAGTGTAGACAGATGTCAGTTAAACAGATGTCAAATGTTAAACTTTTGACAGATGTCAAATGTCAAACTTTTGACAGATGTCAAACGTCAAATTTTTTCCAACCTACCCAATGCGATGACGAGCGAAGCAAGTTAGTGTACTGTAGTTTGGTATAAGTGGACGGTCACGATCAACACTTGCACCGGCACAAATGCACCGTGTGCGGGCTGCGTGCGGCCCGCGCACGGTGCAAGTGTACCGGTTGCGACCTGCTAATGGTGCCAATGACGCTGTCAAGTCAAACAAGATGGCCGCCATGCACAAGTCAGATGAATTATCATTTTCTTTGATAGATACCGCAGTTTTGTACAAGTACTTGCAAAATTACAAGTTTAAACACAAGTATAGCGTTTTGAACAAATGGAACGCCACGAAAACACACACGCGGGCCGCTCGCGGCCCGCGCACGGGGCAAAATACTAGTTACTATTACTATAAAATTGGATACCCATGAGTGACTGACTGACTGATGATTGACATAATTGATCTCAGCTCTCAGAAGTGGTCAGTCAAAACTGAGTATGAGGCTGTATAGTGATGGGTCATGTCACCCCAGGAAAAATCTGACATTACCAGAAAATCGTCTCTGAGATGGAACAGGTCAACGGATCTCGAAAACGACAAGAGATATGGGGGTCCAGTTTTAACTAATGTTGGAGTAGACCCTGGGATGTTTCCAGAGAAATGAAAAAAATGGGGGCCCCCGAACAAAAAACGGTGGCCCCCATACAAAATTGAAACGCTCATAATTCGGCAACGGTAAGAGGTATGTGGGTGGTGCTCGACCAAATGTCATAGAGGATGATGGGGGCTGTCAGATGGTTGTCATGAAAATCCAAGATGGCGGATTCAAAATGGCGGCCATTTTGAAAGTTGGTCCGATCGGGGTGATTTTTTGCATTGGGGGGTTTTCGGGGCCGCAGATTCGATATTTCAAAAAAAATTTTGGATTCCGCCATTTTTAAAGATGGCTGCCATACAAATTTTTTTTTTCATTTTTGACGCATTGTTTCTCGACACCTATGGAAAATTTTGAATGTCTTTGTTGTGTTTTGTGTCCAGATGATCGAGGTGTCTTCAAAAAAATTCGCGACCTGGTCTTCCGAACTTCGGTCACTCGGACGGTCAACGGCCTGGCCAAACCATAAAAGATAGATCATGTGCGTTTTAAGGAATGTCATAGCAAACCCTGGGACGATTTTGGAGATGTCAAAAAAAATTCAAAATGGCGGAAAAAAAAATCCGCCATACAAATTTTAACCATAAATGACGGCGAAACTATGACACTTTAGTATAAAGAGCTCGAACTAATATTAGTTGGAGGTCAGAGGGGAAGATTGCGAAAAATTTTTTTTTTCAAAATGGCGGAAATTTTGGCCGCGGCGGAAAAAAAAGTTTCACCGATCCGGATGAAAATCGATATCTGGGGGTCCCCAAGGATGATGATCAACATTCTGTAATCAAATTTTGACATGTGTCAACTTTCAATGGGGCTGCCATACAAAGGTGCTTTTATTGAAATATCAACTTTGCTTTTTTGCGCCTCCGTTGCGAGTGATTTAGAAAAGTCGTTCCTGGGGATCAAGTAAAGATGTTATAAGGGTAAGAATGCAATATCAGTGAAATCAATTTTTTTCAAGATGGCGGCTGTAGACGTACCGACTCATAGTAAAAGTTGTCCGATCCGAATGAAAATCGATATCTGAAAATCCCACGGTACACTTGGTAGGAATGTGTAAAAACTTTTTTGATTCCGCCATTTTGAAATATTGCGAACATGCAATTTCACTTTTTTAGGATTTTTAATTCGCAAATAACACCGAAACTGTGAGACTTTTGTAGGGAGGGTTTGTTCTAATATTGTACAGTTTTGAGAGGGGCATACAGTGAAAAAGAATGTTTTTCAAAATGGCGGTCCATTGGTCCGCGTCCGAAAATAAAGAAGCTCCGATCGGGATGTAAATCGATATCTGGGGGCCCCAAAGGATGCTGATCAACATGGTTTGGTCAAATTTTGACATGTGTCATTTTTTAATATGGCCGCCGTATATACTATTATCAAAATTGCTGTTTTCCGTTTTATTGCCTATGGTACTACAGTTTCGGAAGGAGATAGTTGTAATTTTTTTTTTTTGTTTTTTTTTTTTGTTTTTTTTTTTTTTGTTGTTGTTTTTTTTTTTTTCTATTTTTACTAAATATTCTAATAACAGTTATGTCAATCATGATGTGTACACATGTTTTGGGATATAATCTAGCTCAAAATGTATGTATTTTTTTTTTCTTTCTGCTTGTTCTTTCATTTGGTTATATTCTGTTTTGTGTGCCAAATAAAATAAATAAATAAATAAATAAATTTTGACAGATGTCAGTGTGACAGATGTCAAACGTCAAAATTTTGACAGATGTCAAATTTTTTGATAGATGTCAAATGTCAATTTTTTTCCAACCTACCAAATGCAACGACGAGCGAAGCAAGCACCAAGTATACTGTAGTTTGGTATAAGTGGACGGTCACGACCAACACTTGCACCTGCACACTTGCACCGTGTGCGGGCCGCGCGCGGCCCGCGCACGGTGCAAGTGTGCCGCTTGCGACCTGCGCACTGTTCTAATACCGCTGTCAAGTGTAGACAGATGTCAGTTTGATTGATTTTAAATGTCAAACTTTTGACAGATGTCAATTGTCAAATTTTTTTGACAGATGTCAAATTTATTGACAAATATCAAATGTCAATTTTTTGGACAGATGTCAAATGTCAATTTTTTTTCCAACCTACCAAATGCGGCGATGAGTGAGTTAGTTTATTGTCTCTCATTGGTATAATTGGACAGTCACAACTAACACTTGCACCTGCACACTTGCACCGTGTGCGGGCCGCGTGCGGCCCGCGCACGGTGAAAGTGTGCCGCTTGCAACCTGCGCACTGTTCTAATACCGCTGTCAAGTGTAAACAGATGTCAGTTTGATTGATGTCAAATGTCAAACTTTTGACAGATGTCAAATGTCAAATTTGATGACAGATGTCAAATTTATTGCCAATGTCAAATGTCAATTTTTTGGACAGATGTCAAACGTCAATTTTTTTTTCCAACCTACCAAATGCGGCGATGAGTGAGTTAGTTTATTGTCTCTCATTGGTATAATTGGACAGTCACAACTAACACTTGCACCTGCACACTTGCACCGTGTGCGGGCCGCGTGCGGCCCGCGCACGGTGCAAGTGTGCCGCTTGCAACCTGCGCACTGTTCTAATACCGCTGTCAAGTGTAGACAGATGTCAGTTTGATTGATGTCAAATGTCAAACTTTTGACAGATGTCAATTGTCAAATTTTTTGACAGAGTCAAATTTATTGACAAATATCAAATGTCAATTTTTTTGACAGATGTCAAATGTCAATTTTTAGGACAGTTGTCAAATGTCAATTTTTGACAGGTGTCAAACGGCAAATTTTTTCCGACATACCCAATGCGACGACGAGCGAAGCGAGTTAGTTTACTGTAGTTTGGTATAAGTGGACGGTCACGATCAGCACTTGCACCGCGCACGGTGCATGTGTGCCGGTTGCATCCTACTCATGGTGCAAATGACGCTGTCAAGTCAAACAAAATGGCCGCCATGCAAAGTCACGCGCATTATCATTTTCTTTGATAAATACGGCAGTTTTGTACAAGTACTTGCAAAATTTAAAGTTTAGCTCCAAGTATAGCGTTTTGAACAAATGGAACGCCACGAAAACACACACGCGGGCCGCTCGCGGCCCGCGCACGGGGCAAAATACTAGTTACTATTACTATAAAATTGGATACCCATGAGTGACTGACTGACTGATGATTGACATAATTGATCTCAGCTCTCAGAAGTGGTCAGTCAAAACTGAGTATGAGGCTGTATAGTGATGGGTCATGTCACCCCAGGAAAAATCTGACATTACCAGAAAATCGTCTCTGAGATGGAACAGGTCAACGGATCTCGAAAACGACAAGAGATATGGGGGTCCAGTTTTAACTAATGTTGGAGTAGACCCTGGGATGTTTCCAGAGAAATGAAAAAAATGGGGGCCCCCGAACAAAAAACGGTGGCCCCCATACAAAATTGAAACGCTCATAATTCGGCAACGGTAAGAGGTATGTGGGTGGTGCTCGACCAAATGTCATAGAGGATGACGGGGGCTGTCAGATGGTTGTCATGAAAATCCAAGATGGCGGATTCAAAATGGCGGCCATTTTGAAAGTTGGTCCGATCGGGGTGATTTTTTGCATTGGGGGGTTTTCGGGGCCGCAGATTCGATATTTCAAAAAAAATTTTGGATTCCGCCATTTTTAAAGATGGCTGCCATACAAATTTTTTTTTTCATTTTTGACGCATTGTTTCTCGACACCTATGGAAAATTTTGAATGTCTTTGTTGTGTTTTGTGTCCAGATGATCGAGGTGTCTTCAAAAAAATTCGCGACCTGGTCTTCCGAACTTCGGTCACTCGGACGGTCAACGGCCTGGCCAAACCATAAAAGATAGATCATGTGCGTTTTAAGGAATGTCATAGCAAACCCTGGGACGATTTTGGAGATGTCAAAAAAAATTCAAAATGGCGGAAAAAAAAATCCGCCATACAAATTTTAACCATAAATGACGGCGAAACTATGACACTTTAGTATAAAGAGCTCGAACTAATATTAGTTGGAGGTCAGAGGGGAAGATTGCGAAAAATTTTTTTTTTCAAAATGGCGGAAATTTTGGCCGCGGCGGAAAAAAAAGTTTCACCGATCCGGATGAAAATCGATATCTGGGGGTCCCCAAGGATGATGATCAACATTCTGTAATCAAATTTTGACATGTGTCAACTTTCAATGGGGCTGCCATACAAAGGTGCTTTTATTGAAATATCAACTTTGCTTTTTTGCGCCTCCGTTGCGAGTGATTTAGAAAAGTCGTTCCTGGGGATCAAGTATAGATATTATAAGGGTAAGAATGCAATATCAGTGAAATCAATTTTTTTCAAGATGGCGGCTGTAGACGTACCGACTCATAGTAAAAGTTGTCCGATCCGAATGAAAATCGATATCTGAAAATCCCACGGTACACTTGGTAGGAATGTGTAAAAACTTTTTTGATTCCGCCATTTTGAAATATTGCGAACATGCAATTTCACTTTTTTAGGATTTTTAATTCGCAAATAACACCGAAACTGTGAGACTTTTGTAGGGAGGGTTTGTTCTAATATTGTACAGTTTTGAGAGGGGCATACAGTGAAAAAGAATGTTTTTCAAAATGGCGGTCCATTGGTCCGCGTCCGAAAATAAAGAAGCTCCGATCGGGATGTAAATCGATATCTGGGGGCCCCAAAGGATGCTGATCAACATGGTTTGGTCAAATTTTGACATCTGTCATTTTTTAATATGGCCGCCGTATATACTATTATCAAAATTGCTGTTTTCCGTTTTATTGCCTATGGTACTACAGTTTCGGAAGGAGATAGTTGTAATTTTTTTTTTTTGTTTTTTTTTTTTTGTTTTTTTTTTTTTTGTTGTTGTTTTTTTTTTTTTCTATTTTTACTAAATATTCTAATAACAGTTATGTCAATCATGATGTGTACACATGTTTTGGGATATAATCTAGCTCAAAATGTATGTATTTTTTTTTTCTTTCTGCTTGTTCTTTCATTTGGTTATATTCTGTTTTGTGTGCCAAATAAAATAAATAAATAAATAAATAAATTTTGACAGATGTCAGTGTGACAGATGTCAAACGTCAAAATTTTGACAGATGTCAAATTTTTTGATAGATGTCAAATGTCAATTTTTTTCCAACCTACCAAATGCAACGACGAGCGAAGCAAGCACCAAGTATACTGTAGTTTGGTATAAGTGGACGGTCACGACCAACACTTGCACCTGCACACTTGCACCGTGTGCGGGCCGCGTGCGGCCCGCGCACGGTGCAAGTGTGCCGCTTGCGACCTGCGCACTGTTCTAATACCGCTGTCAAGTGTAGACAGATGTCAGTTTGATTGATTTTAAATGTCAAACTTTTGACAGATGTCAATTGTCAAATTTTTTTGACAGATGTCAAATTTATTGACAAATATCAAATGTCAATTTTTTGGACAGATGTCAAATGTCAATTTTTTTTCCAACCTACCAAATGCGGCGATGAGTGAGTTAGTTTATTGTCTCTCATTGGTATAATTGGACAGTCACAACTAACACTTGCACCTGCACACTTGCACCGTGTGCGGGCCGCGTGCGGCCCGCGCACGGTGAAAGTGTGCCGCTTGCAACCTGCGCACTGTTCTAATACCGCTGTCAAGTGTAAACAGATGTCAGTTTGATTGATGTCAAATGTCAAACTTTTGACAGATGTCAAATGTCAAATTTGATGACAGATGTCAAATTTATTGCCAATGTCAAATGTCAATTTTTTGGACAGATGTCAAACGTCAATTTTTTTTTCCAACCTACCAAATGCGGCGATGAGTGAGTTAGTTTATTGTCTCTCATTGGTATAATTGGACAGTCACAACTAACACTTGCACCTGCACACTTGCAACCTGCGCACTGTTCTAATACCGCTGTCAAGTGTAGACAGATGTCAGTTTGATTGATGTCAAATGTCAAACTTTTGACAGATGTCAATTGTCAAATTTTTTGACAGATGTCAAATTTATTGACAAATATCAAATGTCAATTTTTTTGACAGATGTCAAATGTCAATTTTTAGGACAGTTGTCAAATGTCAATTTTTGACAGGTGTCAAACGTCAAATTTTTTCCGACATACCCAATGCGACGACGAGCGAAGCGAGTTAGTTTACTGTAGTTTGGTATAAGTGGACGGTCACGATCAGCACTTGCACCGCGCACGGTGCATGTGTGCCGGTTGCATCCTACTCATGGTGCAAATGACGCTGTCAAGTCAAACAAAATGGCCGCCATGCAAAGTCACGCGCATTATCATTTTCTTTGATAAATACGGCAGTTTTGTACAAGTACTTGCAAAATTTAAAGTTTAGCTCCAAGTATAGCGTTTTGAACAAATGGAACGCCACGAAAACACACACGCGGGCCGCTCGCGGCCCGCGCACGGGGCAAAATACTAGTAGTTTTTATAATCTTCCACAAGGTAGCGTCAAACCCATTTTGTACGTTCCCAAAATTGCAATGTAAATTAGAAACTAGGTTTTTGAATAAAAAAAAATGAGATTTCTTCAGTACCGGTAAGTAGGTACTACGTTAGCAATGCCTCTAAGGTAAAAATAACCAATTTTATGCGACACTGATCATTTATGCTTAACGCTTTAATACTTAACTGGCACACTAGTCATAGTATTCTATACTCTTCGACAAAAAATAGCGGAAAATAGATGGAGAAGAGTGTATAGAGACCGAAAAGAGTGGAAGGACCAAGGAGAAGCCGCTGTGCAAAATTACAGACTGACGATGAAGATGATGCTGACGACTACGATTTCAGCTTCATAATAATATAGCATATAATTTACAATGTAAACGATAATTCAACGCGTCAAAATAGTGTTCCAATATTACGTATTTTATATTGTTTTATTAAGATGACCAAGCTTATAAATGAAAGAATATTTTAATTAAGAATTTCTAATTACTTAATAAGTTTGAAAGAAGGAATTGATTGTTATGTACTTTTTATTCAATTTCGCATCTCTCTAATTTAGTACGCCAATTTAGGCAAAACATGATGTGACTGTAAAATATTGTAATATCATTTGTGCAGCATCATTTTATGTTTGTGTGTACACTAAATACTCATGTTTCGCAAATAAATCTAACTCTTTATCTCTATCTTTATGTCCATACTGTCAATAGTGCGCTGCCAAGGAAAGCGTCAATTTTCTTTTTTATAATAATAGTCGTCTCTACTTTCGATACCCTTTTCAAGTACTTTATGTTATTGATATTGTGTGTAGTAAAAATATATGGGGTGTTTATTGGGTGGCAACGACTCTTGATGTTTATTTGGGGTTCTGGCGGAATATGTTATCATGAACCTTAGGTACATTTTTATAAGGTTACAAAATTAATAAAAATAACAAGCAAGTTTTCAGAAACAGCCGGCTCCCGAACATGGGCCTCCCTTTCAAAACCCCACTTTGGACGCTTATTATAGATGGGATTTGCATAATCACCACGCTTGGTGATTGCAGTAAATTATAATGAAGACTAAAGAGAAATGCTGCTGCCTATTCCTTGGATATTCCCTTAGGCGGCTCTTACGGCACCCACGGGAAGAAATGGGGAGGTACCTATACTATAGATAAAGCAACTTGATTGAGGCCAATTGAAAATGATTAAAACAAAGTTATTGGAAAATCGCTTGTTTAAATAAATTAATGACATGACTAGCTCGTCTTTTGCCTGAAAATAAGCGTCACGGCCACCCATAGCAGTTGCAGTGCCGCTCAAAAGTCACAGAACTCTTAGAAAATATTTTTTTTTTCACTGCCAAGGACTATTTAAAACAAAATGTGTTTTTAAATTAATTTTAACAGACGGATCCTACAGATTGCGCCAAATACGGAACAATCCCAGGGTAGAATTATTTATTTATTTATTCTTATTTCTAATATTAGAAATGGGGTGCATAGACCGTAGACTTAGGATAATGAAACAATTCTAGGTCTGTGGCATAGAAATCCCGCTAGGTATATCCATGTGCATTTCCAGCATCTACTCAATTGACCTAAAAGAGCGCTAATCTGGATTGATAGCACAACTGCCCCAGTTTCGGTGTTGCAAACATTAGTGATGAGTATGAGATAAGTAGTAGCGTCGTTTTCTCATACTTTCTGTATTTTAATCTTATTTCTTCGATGGGTTCGTAATGAAATTAATACATGGGCGATTCACACCGCGGTCCGAATCACCCAAGTGTTATAATAGCAGAGGATGATTCACACCGCGGTCCGAAAGTGCCTATACATTTAGAGCACTTAGGCGATTTACACCGCGGTGTGAACCACCCGTGGTGTGAAACGCCCCATTACCCGTAATGAATCTTCATACATTTCACAGTTTCGCCTTACTGCAGGCAGCCTATACAATGTAGACTAGATAGAAGACTCATTATTTTTAGGGTATTAAAAGAGAGGGAGAGAAAAACCAGACATGGAGAGAAAAAGAGCAAGAAATAGAAGGTAATTATCTGGCAAACATAAAATTATTGAACAATTGAATTAAAAAGAGTCTTCTCTGCGTCTCTAACCCGAAGTATTAATTAAAACAACTTTGCCAAAAAATTATGTTCTAAATACACGGAAAATTAATGTTCAATTTGTTAATTAGCGCGAACGTTTCATTTACTGTTCTGAGTAGCCTTTTGATACTATGAAAAGTATTTTCATTTATTGATATATAATATTATGCAGTATACTAACTTATGTCTCTATAAACTTGCCTAAAGCTGGCTTTCTATGAGGTTTATCTCATCATCAGCCTGAAGTTCACTGCTGAACATAGGCCTCTCCCATAGAGCGCCACTTTGAGCGGCTGCTTGACGCCTGCATCCATCGGCTTCCCGCGGTTCTGACTAAGTCATCAATCCACCTAATGGGGGCCGGCCTACACTGCGTCTTCCGGTTCGTGGTCGACACTCGAGAACCTTTCTTTCCCATCGGTTGTGAGTTCTACGAGCGATGTGGCCTGCCCACTGCCACTTATAACTACACAACAATACAACTACACAACTTGCTAATTCTTAAAGCTATATCGGTGACTTTAGTTTTCTTGCGGATCTCCTCATTTCTCCTCCATAAAGATGTGGGTCATTGAGCTAAGGTTTATCTGGGTAGATACTTTTATAGATAAGTAAGTAGTGTGCAAGTTGTGTTGTGATTTCTTGTGTAAATATTTCAGCTGAATGGCTGGCGCGTTATGTAGTAATTATTATTGAAATACATAAAAAAAACTTCCAAATGAAATCCCATCGCAGCATTGGTATAATTAGGAAGTCTTCTATTACTTAGTTCTAATTCTAATAAGTACTAGAGTAGGCCGATCAGTCAGAATTGTATTTAGACCTCTCGCTATTCTCTTATTAACTACAAACAAATAATTTCTTAGGATTTCTGAGAAAATCAAGCATTTTGGTACAAAACGTAAATGATTTTCAATTGTTCAAATAAGTAACATAATAGCCTATATCACAGTTGCAGACAGAAATCACACGCAACTAAATTAATCAGATAGCTCGCAATTACTCGAAACTATTCAGACCATTGACTACAAGTGTTCTAGACTTGGTGCTATGAACAATATTTCAATGAAAATTAAGCTTAATTTAAAATTTGCAGTTTTTTTCTATTGCTGGCCTACACTACAGATGCAATACTGAATACTGACGGTAAATAGGTAGTCTTATAATCAGCCGTATTACATCAACATTTTGAATCCTTAAATTGTCTGTCTCCGATTTGCATACATGTCATGTATGGTTTCAAAAATATCAGCATGTAAAATGTATTACTTGTTCCCTTAATTTATTTGCTATTCATTTTTGGTATCTCTATAATATAATAGATAAAACACAGTCATATATATACATTTTATATATGACTGTGTTTCGCTGTTATACATTTAAAATTAACGCGGTAAGTGACGCGACGGTGTGGCCGAAAATGGAGCAAGTACTTAAACCTAGAAATAAAAATACATAAAAACAGAACCTGTCGCCAGTGTGTACGAGTAAACAATAGAAATGTGACCTCTTGTTTTATTATCCCATTAAACTAATCTATTACTCATTTCAACGCAATGGTTCTGAGCGGCGATCACCAATCGTTGTAGCCTTGAGTCAGACGTTAGTAATCTTTGAATGACGGACAAGCAGCTGTTATGCAATATACTGACTACATTGTATTTTTATTGTTTTAGCGGTTTTTATTGCCTGTTTAATGAACTTTTTTCACGTGTTTAGATTTTTTTTACGACAATATTGACGTTTTATTGATGCTATTAAATATTAATTGGCACTCATTTTATTATAACTGAGTAAAGTTATTGTTTAGTAACTTCGTCTGCAAAACCTTACTGATTTTAACTGACTGTTCAAAAGTAAGAAGTCCTCAATTCGTTTTGTTTTTAATGCAAAAATGGGTATTCGTTTGACAACATCTCACCCGATGGTAAGTGACGATGTTGTCTAAGGTGGAGCACGTTCGCCTATGAGATGCTCATTCACTCTTGACTTGAAAAGGCCCAGGTTATACCCAAGAGGAAACACTGTTGCTGGAAGAGCATTCCATTCCCTGGCCGTTCGGACTATGAATGACTCAGCGCAACGCTTAGTGCGGACTTTGGTACACTAACGACGTAAAGATGTGACGAATCACCGAGCCTTGTTTTATTCTATGTTTTAAAGGTACGTGTTACATTAAGGCAATGCATACCTGCATGTTAGGTACGCTATAACTTACTTACCGACACTTACCATGGACAAGTGGGATGGATCCGATACGACGACTCAACGGTGATGCAAGTGTATAGTATTTTGCATATCTAGAAGCCAACATCAGCAGCAGTAAGACGTCTACTGCTGAACACAGGCCTCTCCGATAAAACGCCACTAATGGACGCTTATCATTGGAGGGGATTGCCTAAATCACCACGCATGTAGCAATTTGTGTAGTTATGTAGGATTTAGTAGTTCTTGGCTCATGTCAATAATTACTGTGGTAGTTTAGCTTATTAATTAAAGGCACTACCAGCCAATTAAAATCCTACAAAGTTTTCTGGTTGAGTGCAAGATTTAAATTTTTATTCGTCGGAAACCTCTTGAAAGCACTGAGTCTGATTAGGAAAACTTTTATTTCAAAAAACTCATAGGTAACGATACAACGGTGAGAGCTAGGCTCCAGAGCTTAAAGCACCGTCGTAAAATTGCCAACCTATCAGTGTTTTACAGGTTAAATTTCAGCGACTGTGCTGCGAAGTTACACTCAATTATGGTTTGACTCAATATTTGTAATCCAAGCAGCCAAGGAATGGAATACTTTACCAGCGTCTTTGTTTCCTGGTAAGTACAATCTGGAGCTCTTCAAGTCACCAAAAAGCATGTACCGTCATAGACCGACCGCATCGTCACTTTCCATCAGGTGAGGTTGCGGTCAAATGCGGGCATATATAGTTATAAAAAAAAGAAAATGATGATTATACTAACATGAAATAAAGGTCTTAAAGAAATCTGGTCCTTACTCTAATTTGCTGATTCCGAAGTTAAAATATGTTTTGTTGTGTAGGCGGATCACTCAAAAATGAACTCTGTTACATAGGCTTAAGGCACACGAGGTTCTTACGGCGTACTTACCTGAAGTTTTGAGTATGTATACAAGAATTTTTGATGACGACTCCCGTCTTGTTGTTAGTCAGTAATTTAATGAACTGATAAAAACTAATTTTATGATTAATTTTTATTGAACGCAATTAGCTGATTTAGGCAATGTCAAAGTCAAGTTTTTTTAAGAAAAATCATGGTGACTTTAAAATCTAAGCTTATCAACTAACTAGATCTAAAGGAACAATGAATATTACAAAAATGATAATGAAATTGAACTGAAAATTAAGCTGATTAGCTTCATTGATTTACCCCGTTAGACAGCAAACCTCATTATAGGGGTGGCAAACAACCCCTGTTTGCTGTAACTGGCGCAAATTACTATCAACTTAGTTTGATATTATGATGATTCTAACATCAAAATCAATCAAAATCTATGAAGGTTTATAATAATCTGAGGTATGTCACATTACATTATCCACGCCTTTCATACACGGAATAGGGTATGAAATTGCATGGCTCATTTTTACAAGACACGTTTTCGACCGCTAATAGTCGCTGCTTTACATTGCGTGTTTAGACAGCACTTCTTGCTTTCTTTGATCAACGTACTTGAGTTAAATTTAAATAACGATTAAATAAGGCACATCCCAATTTGAATAATATTAAATATTTAAAATAAAATCCTTGAATTTTCTCATAATCGCGATGAGTAAATAAGGTTTTCAAGGCAAAAGTGTTATAATTATCATTATTTGATGAGCGAGTATGGCTCAGTAGAGTAGTTCATGCACTTTCAACTCCTAAGCATCAGGGTTTGAATCTTGCTCGGCTACCAATGACTTTCCAAGCTGTAAACGAGATTTTAAACTCTGATTAAAAATTCATAAATATTATTTAAGATTGCCCCCTTTACAGCTGCTTCCACATAACTATTATGTAGGTATACAAAATGAAAAGGCATTATACAGCCGCTTAAACTAATTTACTTTTGTTGTAACGTAAAAAGAGCCTATTCATTTGGAGCACTTGGGCGATTCACAACGCGGTGTTAAACGCCCCTTTACCCAAACTTACAACAATTACAATTATGTTGGGTTGATCCTGTCGGTTCCAAATGGTGATTAGTACAGTTACAGTTTGTACTACAGTGCCGTGAAGATTCGGCTCTGATTTGGCTAGGAAGGATACCTGACGGGATCGACTAAACTGTCTAAAACATACACACAAAAACAAATCTATACAAGAGAGCAAAAATAACAAATAAATTTAAATTTAACTAATACAAGTATTTTTACATATATTATAGTCTAATCTGTTACTTTATTTTATGGTTAAGTATAAACATTTTCTGCACTTAGTTAGATATTAGATTTTACGTTTTATTTGGAACAATACCAGTTGCTATATTAATATGTTGTGTGTATACAATCTTGTCTCCGAAGGAGATTCCTGTGACCTCACTATACAGGTTCTACCTAGTGTGAGGGACAGTGCTTCAACTGAGGTACATTATTTGTAAATACACAATAACTTTAGTTACCTTATGCAAACCAATTTTATTTTTTTTAATTTACTACAAGTTGATGTACCTCCCTTACTACCTGTGTGTACTAATAAAGTTTTTATTTATTTATATTTATTTATTTATATAACTTTTATATACCTATCTAGTATACAATTTGACAAGGCCCTATACAGCTGCAAAATCTACAAGCATTTATGTAACATTGATTCTATCCAAGTGTCCTTTGTGTTCCTATGGAAATAAACAAATGAATATGAACATGAACATGAATGGTAAAGAAAAAAACTTTGTGATATCTGGCATGACAAATCGAAAAATGCGAGGACACCAATCACCAATCCGTACTTGTCCAGCGTGGTGGGTTATGGCCACTCCCTCCCTCTCTCTTAGATCAGGCCCGTGTCCCAGCTGTGGGAATGAAATGGCTATATAATCCTACTTATCTAAATTTACGTGTCGGTAGTCACTTTAGACATTTTATATGACAAACAGGCTCATGATAGAAACAGTTTCATGCAGAGAGTAAATATTTGAGCATTGCCTAAGGGATGTAGTTTGTTTACTCAACAGTTATTATTAACTGCTTGCAGTTCTTTCAGTTAATAATAACAATTTTCATTTACAATTGCTTGATAAGTTTATTTTTTGCATGTTAAGGAATGACGTTACAAGCTAGTCATTGATCAGAATGTTAAACATCATGGCCGTCTAAAGTCAAAATAAAAAAATATAGGTCGATTGAAAATAAAACGCAAAATTTTGTAAAACTTTAATGAAAGGAAAATTGTGATCGCAAATCTCTACAAATATTCAAGTATTGTAGTTTTCATTGTTGACTGTCTTTGCCGCAAGCACCGCCAACGCGCTGAAGTTCAGACTGTACCTATTGATATTTAAGTCTACGCCTAAAGGTCCTTTAATGAATGACGTGACGAGCTATTCGTTCACCTGATGTTAAGCGACACGGCTGCCCATAACAGTTGCAGTGTCACTCGGAGCTTTAAAATAATAAAGTTTCGCGTGACACTGCACTGCGCACGTCATCCTAAGTCTAGCAATCAGATTACCAGACTGTGAAATCAGATCATAAAGTCTCATTGGCCCAGTAATTTCACTACTACAATGCCCTTCAAACCGAAACAGTAGTGCTTGGCGGCAGAATAACTGGCAAACTGGCACAGACCGGTGGTACCTACCTAGACGAACTTTACAGAAAAGTTCTACAACCACCTTTAAACAGATTTTGACTACACGGCTTATTTTGCTACCTTACAGCATAAAACAGGTTGTTTTCTAAAGTGTTTTACATAAAGCTATACGTCTAAACACAGTAACACTGGCCTACATTCACGGGTGGTATAATAACGCAGCAACTCCATTTAGCTGGTTGTGCTGTGTTTGTGTGTGTACAATTCCGTGATGCTTGATTGTGTCGCTGGCATGTGCATTGTCTCGCCGAGCAGGTTGCAGTTCGCTTTTCATTGTAAAGTTAGGTGTTTTTAGGTTTGCTTTGTTTTACATTAAGTATTTTAAAATTCTTTAACTCTTTAATTCTTTAAGTTCTGCTCAGTCTCCCCTAGATGCACTGGGGCCGTACTGTGACCTCTTAGCGCGATTCAAATGACGACCTGAACTGAACCGCTATCGTACAAATTGTATTGTAGCGGTTCAGTTTAGGTCTTCATTTGAATCGCGCTAAGATGTCACAGTACGGCCCCAGGTATTTAGCTTTCATTGTATCTAAACTGTATCCACTGCTGCACACTGCTTTTAAATGTAAAACCACTTCGTGTATTGTCAGTATTTTACTAGGGATGCGCCTTCGGTAATTATTCGTATTCGGCATATTCGGCATAGTTTTTTCATGTTTGGTATTTAGCAGAATATTCGGTTGAAGTGCATAAAAATAACCAAATAATTTATTAAATATTTTTCTTGTCATAATTCCAAATTTATAATTTTTATGGGAACTCATAGATGATGGGATACTCAGTACTTTTTAATCGTTTTTTTAATAATAACACATTCTATAGGAAATTGATCAGAAGAACACTACACTACACTTTGATTTTAGCCAAAACGCCGAGAAGCGATTTTAGGGTAGAATTTAGTACGGTATCTAATTTAGAAAAAAATTAATGAATATTTAGTCACAAGTTAAATTAAATGCAAATAAGCACAAAATACAACGCTTCACTAGTTTCTAAGATTTTTTTTATATAATTAAATAGGTGGGCCATTTGAACGCAATCTCACCTGATGGAAAGTGACGACGCGGTCTACGATGGTACATGCTTGCCTAATATTGGTTGAAGTCAATTTAGGTACATTTATTAGCAATTTCATAAGAAATGCTCATGCCCGTAAAAATTAAATTGCACTGAAGCTTATGTTGAATTTTAATTCAATTTTTTTTTTTTTTTTTTTTTTTATGTGATTGAATGACGTGACGAGCTAGTCGTTCACCTGATGTTAAGTGACACGGCCGCCCATAACAGTTGCAGTGCAATTGAATGTACGTCAAAGTTCGCGTAAAATAACACTGATAGTTCGGCCGAATATTCGGTTTGGTAATCACTCAATCGATTAATGTTCGTTATTCGGTTCGGCTCAATAATCCATGTTCAGCCCTATATTTTACTAACTGCGGGTATTTATTCTGTGTCAAACCCGATCAAACTGTGTCAGACCATAAATATTAATTAAAGTTGCGGATGAAACCACTGTTCGGTACCATCGATTGATCGGATCTGAAGGATCGAGGAACTATTTCTGGCATTTTCGCCAGATTAAACAAGAGTTTAACTTTGGTTAAAGGTTTTCTCAGTAGGTATTCGTATATTGAATTTGTAGAAATAGGCCTAAGTCATTCTTGTATGTTATACACGTAGGTATTTGGAAACAAAAAGTTATCTAGTTCCCTTTAAACATATTTTTCACCTCACTAGCTCGGAAAGATTCTCATTGTCATTCGAAATCTCGGCGCAAAAACGCATTTTAATCGCTAGCGTGGAAAGTGTTTTTAAAATTCGAACCTTTCTATTCAATAATTTTCTAGTCAAGAATTGAGGTTTTAACCACAGATCTGCCCGAATTCAACCTTCTTGATATTGCCAGTCCACTGAAAATTCATTAATACCGCAGACTACCTACTAAAAGATACCATTAATACTTCTTTAATATTCTCGTCCGCCAACCTCATTTTTAGAATAATCGCACTGTCCAGCACCAAAGAGTATATTATATACCAATACGTTACCCAGCAACGCGACTGCATTAAAAATGGATGAAAAACACTTTTTCTTTAATTTTAAATGAATGACGTGACGAGCTAGTCGTTTACCTGATTTTAAGCGTTACCGCCACCTATAACTAAATTAATAAGTTAAAAACTAATCTTTTCTTAGTCTTTTAGCTGTTTTTCTTGCATTTTCCTCGCTGCAATGAGGTGAAAAGTTGTGTGTTGCACTCGGCAGCAAAGTTTTTCTGCATCTCGTACCTTTGAAACCTTCGCTACGCTCAGGATTCTTCATTTGAACCACTCGCTACGCTTGTGGTTCAATCCTGGATTCCTTCGCATGCTCAGGTTTCAATTCAAGTACTCGCGCCAAAAACCAACTTTGCAGCCTTGTATAACAAATAACTATTTTTGTTAAAGGACTAAAAAAAGGCGTTTTTAGTCTGTCAAGTCACTTCACTAACTTTAATTAAATAGTAGTTATTTGACGTGTGTTTTTAGTTACTAAGTTATTGTTGTTTTTTTATAAGAATAAATGACGTGACGAGCTAATCATTCACCTAATGTTAAGCGACACGGTTACCCATAACAGTTGCAGTGTCACTTTAAACTAATAAAATTTCGCGTGACACTGCACTGCGCACATCATTCTGGCTAATCCTGTGACATCCCACAGTCTAATAATCAGATTACTAGACAGTGAAATCAAGTCATAAAGTCTCATTTGCCCAGTAATTTCACTAGCTACAATGCCCTTCAAATCGGAACACAATAGTTGTACACTACTGTTTAGCGGAAGAATAACTGGCAAAGCGGTGGTCTCTACCTAGACGAACTTTGCGAAAAAGTCCTACCACTTAGTCAAAGAATTAAAAATTTAAAAAAACTAGTTTTCGTAGTACCTACAAGCTTTGATTACCTACTCTACGTCTTCCGGTTCGTGGTCGCCACTCGAGAACCTTGCTTCCCTGTCGGTTGTCAGTTCTACGAACTATTTGGCCTGCCTATTGCCATTTCAATTTGCTAATTCAAAGAGCTATATCGTAATATAAAAATACGAGTGTTTAAAAAAACATGGGAGGTTGTTAGCCATTTCACAAATAAAAGATTACACAGCCAGTATTCTATTTACCTAGCAGCCTAAAATATGTGCTTAGCTTTAGTAATTAAATACCAAAGTAGATTAATGTATCCTTTTTAACGTAGGTTTACTTTTCATGAATCGCAAAGAATCGGACCTTTTGTATTCGGAAAATAAAATTCATGCTCTATAATAAAATGATTCAACAGACATAGAGAGGTTAAGCTTTGTACGATGAATACATTTGTAATATTGACGACTACTGCTGTAAAATTACGATTTAATTCTAATCTAAAATTTTCGTGAATTTCGGCAGTCTCCAAGTTTCAGATGGAAATTCCGCGGGGCTATGAAAAGGGCAACGTCTTAAAAGGGTTTCTATTTTACGTCTATATTCTGTAAATGTTGTTACAGCAAGCTAAACTGAGAAAAAAAATAGGTTACGGTTACGTTTTGTCGGACAACGTAACATATTAGGTAAACACAACCGAGTGCACTTGTTAATACAGATTTTGTGATTTTACTAACTCATTAGGTTATTTTAACCTTTTACCCAGTTAGGTTAACCAGTTAGTTAATCACCTAACTGGGTAAAAGGTTAAAATAACCTAATGAGTTAGTAAAATCACAAAATCTGTATTAACAAGTGCACTCGGTTGTGTTTACCTAATATGTTACGTTGTCCGACAAAACGTAACCGTAACCTATTTTTTTTCTCAGTGTACCTATAGCCCGTCCACCGTAAGATGTCCCCTGATGTACTTTTATTATCTGAAAATAAGCAAGTAAAACATATTAATCTGTGGTGGGCACATACATGTTTAGATAATGCTTACATATTACTTTACGCTAACGATAATACTTGCATATTTTTAAATAATATAAATACATCAGGGGACAACTTACGGTGAACGGTCTGTATAGCTATCCGTACAATGTAACAGCCAATCAAAATGCAATATTTCAAAAAGTTACACGTGTGAAGCTTTAAGTAGCGTTTGAAAACCGAATAAAACATAGATGACTAACGCCAAACCACTTCTTTAAAATCACCCTAAGCAGAATAAGATATCTTTTTTTTAAGATGACGAATCCTATGTTCGAAGTCAATATCTCAATTTTGAAAAATTTATAATGGAGTACCTATAGTTTAAGAAGTTTTAAACAATTTCTTATAAAATTGGATACCATGGGATATTTTTTTTAATTTAATTTTAGTCTCCAATTTCATGGCCAACTCCAAACCATTGTTTGAGTTCTAATCAATCAATACTGAATCTCAGATTCTAGAATTTATAATGAGTCTTTTCATCACCGAAAGCTCTACAGTTCTCATTTTAACAATACCTAATGAAAAAAAGTTATAATACACTAATTCAATCATTTTAATTTTTTTTATCATTGTTGGGAGAAAAAACTAAAAAAAAAGTTTTCTACTTTATTTTTATTTATAGAATTCCATCTTGTCGTAATTTTTCTTTTATTTTTTATTTTATTTTTATAGTCCTGCAATTCAATCTTCTAATAACCCATGTTCCCGTAGAAACTTAATTTTCCTTGACTAAAACTACCCCATGTAGATTTGGTAGAGTAAGTAATCTTGTGTCAGCTATTTGGAAAGAAACACAAGCAAAAACATAAAACTTACAATGTTTGCTTGGTGATTTGGTCTCGGTGAAAGAATTCTTCTTCTTCTTCTCTTGTGGAGGCATGGTGTCAGACTTGTTAGGCTGCCCAAAGGCTTTTGACTTGACTTAACGACTGTTGTCATCGGACAACAGCCCACGGCCGAAGCACGGTGGCACACACACACACCCACCACACACATCAATAGCTACTAACGTCTACTGCTGAACATAGCCTCCCTCATAAAACACCACTTTGGACAGTCAGTCAGTCAGTCATCAACTTTTTTTACACAAACGATTTCGTTGAACAATAAGATGATCCAAGACACTAAGAAAAAGTTTAATTTTATGATAAATTCATTCTACAAAATTAATATTCCAAGATTTATGTAGGTACATAAGTTATGCCACCGGGTGCTCTTTATTAGTAAAACATTTCAGAAGTTGTCTTACAATGTTGCCAGTTCTGACGAAGTTGTAACGATGGTAGAAAACTTTTGAAAAGAGTAATTTTTATTATGGCAATCGTTTAGTTAGAGTATTCAGTTCCTTTATAGAGCTTCATAGCTGAAGGGTAATTTGACGAGTGGTTTGATGTAGACTGGAGGCTTGAGCCTTGTCTATGTTTTGGTTTACCTAACTATTTTGCTTATTCGATGTCAATATTTGCACATTGGTGGTCTTGTCGGTGAAATATTAGGATTCTCTTTAAATATGTTACGCTCTTAGAATTAGCAAGTTGAAATGGCAATGGGCAGGCCACATCGCTCGTAGAACTGACAACCGATGGGGAAGAAAGGTTCTCGAGTGGTGACCACGAACCGGAAGATGCAGCGTAGACCGGCTCCCCACTCGGTGGACCGACAATCTGGTGAAAGCCGCGGGGAGCCGATGGATGCAGGAGGCGAGCAGCCGCTCAAGGTGGCGCCCTCTGGGGGAGGCCTATATTCAGCAGTGGAAGTCTTCAGGCTGTTGATGATGATGATGATGGTGATGATGTTATGTGGCTTTGTCCTGGTGTAGCATACAATGATGAACGCATCTTCTTTGCCGGCTATGTTTTATCGCTGCGTATGGATAATACCGTGAAAATAAAAACGATTAATTTGAATAACTTTGCCATTTTTTAAGATATTTAAATAACTATTTTACCATCGTTAATTGTTTTTTACTGTCTTTTAAATAATATACAAACAAAAAATCTTGCATAAAACCCCTTCCCCAGTAAATAATTATTATCCAGGATCAAATCAATAATCATAACACAGATCAATATTAATAAAAAATCATATAAAATTATAATATTTATAATAGTTTAAATAAAATGGAGACTAATTTTATTATGGTTAACAACAGTTTTCAATTTATTTATCTTAAGTTTAAATATAGGGCTGTCTCATTAATGGAAAAGCAAAGTTATCTTGTCCCTGCATGTTATTGGCCCTAAAATAATTCTGTCGTGGAGGTATTATCTGTCTAGACAACGCGATCGCTGGCCCTTTCTGAAAGCTTATGTTGGGCTCACTAAATTTTTGTATCAGATTCATCTTTTCGGGAAATCTTCTTGACCTTCCATCTCTAGAATACATATCATGTACATCCCTAACACGTTTAGCTCTTCTTGTATACTTTAAACAGTTATATTCTTCTCCAACATGGTACACCATATCTGAAAGAGGTTATATGTAATTAAAAATTAATGATATACTAATTTAATCATCTTCTTTTGCCTTTTCCTATTTGTAATTGGGGTCCGCTCCCAATCTAACCTGTAGCCGCAAGCTACCAGAATAACACAAACGACTGCCATCTGACCTCGCAATCCATAAAGGACCGGTAACATCAGGGATGGCTAGACCAGTTGTCAGATTCTATCAGGCTTCTGACTACCCATAACGATTGCGATAGATGTTCTTATGACAACCTGGACCGACGGCTTAACGTGCTCTCTGAGGCACGGAGCGATGGCATCGAAAACTGCACATAACCTACTAGATAAGTAAGTCATTGGTGCAGGGCGGAGGATCAAACCCGGTGCCGTAAGATTGCGAAGTGCACATGCTACCGCTCCGCTACCACCGCTCTCCTTAATAAATACTAGTTTAATGTAAATAAAAAAAAATAGAGCTAAGTAGCCCCCGTAGGAGGCCTTAGTGTGGGTGTGTATGGCGCGGAAAGGAACGCCGCAGATAGGGTGATTTATCTTCACAAAACTTATCTTGTGTTTTAAATGAGGTCGCACACACGTATGGTTTTATTTTTAGACAATTATGTAGTACAATTTTTAGTTATTTTGATTCTTGTTCTATAAGTGCAGTAGATTAACCTCTGTCAATATTCTGGGAATGCAAATCAACACCCAGTATACTCTTATTTTAGGACTTCTAATTCAAAATTAGAAAACCTTCTAAATATAATTCAAATTCATCATCATCATCATCATCAACAGCCTGAAGACGTCCACTGCTGAACATAGGCCTCCAACAGAGCGCGCCACCTTGAGCGGCTGCTCGCCTCCTGCATCCAACGGCTCCCCGCGGCTTTCACCAGATCGTCGGTCCACCGAGTGGGGGGCCGGCCTACGCTGCGTCTTCCGGTTCATGGTCGCCATTCGAGAACCTTTCTTCCCCATCGGTTGTCAGTTCTACGAGCGATGTGGCCTGCCCACTGCCATTTCAACTTGCTAATTCTAAGAGCTATCGGTCACTTTAGTTCTCCTGCAGATCTCCTCGTTCCGGAGCTTATCTCGCGGGAACGCCGAGCATAGCTCTCTCCATAGCTCGCTGCGCGACTTAATTCAAATTAATTTAATCAAAATAAAGTTACAAAGCGCTGAATGACAAAATATCACATCACATCAACAACTGTAAGTCGTCTACTGCTGATCACAATCCTCCCCCATAAAACACCTTTTTGGTACTTTACCATCAGAATGTATACGGCCGTATAAGCCTCTGTTAGTATTTACTCGGTATATACAATTTTCCAGTTCTATTTCACAAACACTATAGTAATCCTCGTTATACTGATATTCATAATGATACCCGCAAACTTTATGGAGAATTGACCTGAAAATAATTATTTCTTATTTTATTTTATAGTTTATATGTATATATGTATGATATCTAGGAGATACTTTTAATTGTAATTTATTGATACATTATATTTGATTGCGCAAAATTGGTTTTCATGTGGTCACGCTGAGTAATTAAGCTATTATTGGCGAGAGAACGCAGGAAAATTTGAATTTGCCGCGCTAGTGAAACGTTCCACGTTAACGCTAATGGAAAGATATCTTCGCTAGACCCCTGTATTTTTAAGTTTAACAAACGTCCGATAAAACGGGGGTTAAGCTGGTAAAAATAAATAAGAAGAAATAAATAAAAATATACTAGAAACCTGCGGATAAAGGCTGCCCCCACATTGGGGCGGTAGCGTTATCGCCGCGTTAACACCGCGTTATCGCCGCGATATCGCCGCGACATTTTACCAACGTGTGGCGTGTGACGCCGCGGTATCGCGGTATCGCGCGAAGTCGCTCGAGGATCGGTACCGCCCCTAATGTGGGGGCGGGCAGCCAAATGGTGATAAATGTTTTTTTTTTATGATAACGAATGATTCGACGGTTCACTCAGAACTCTACATTATAAAAAGTTTCGTATTAAACTGTACTGTGCACGTCATCTTGAGACATTCAGCACAGTCTACTAACAAGATTCAGACTTTGCGACCTGATCTCATAGGTCATAAAGTTTCATTTGCCCAATATATTTACTATGAATGAATTGTATATTAATGTTGAACCAATTGGCAAGGTTAGTATAGCTCTTAGAGTTAAAAAAAATGGACCCTATTACTAAGACTCCGCTGTCTGTTTGTCTGTCACCAGGCTGTATCTCATGAACCGGTTAGACAGTTGAAATTTTCACAGATGATGTATTTCTGTTGCCGCTATAACAACAAATACTAAAAAACAGAATAAAATAAATATTCAAGTGGGCTTCTATACAACAAACATGATTTTTTTGCTCGTTTACCAGATGAGCCATAGATGGCGCTGCTTTAAATAGTAATGCTACTGAACACTAGATGGCAGGGATCGATTATGGTACGGAACCCTGCGTGCGCGAGTCCGACTGGCACTTGGCCGGTTTTTAATATCAAGCAACTAGTTTATTCTTATGCCGATCGCACGTAAATACACACAGTTTTATAATAACTTATCATCATCACCATCATCAGGCCAAGGACTGGTCAGGACTATCTAATTTTGATGATCTGGCAATTACTTTTTGCATCTAACGACTCCGCGTGGTTCTGACCACGTCGTCAGTCCACCTAGTAGGGGCCTATGCTGCGTGTTCCGTTTCGTGGTCGCCACTCGAAAACCTTTCTTTCCATCGGTTGTTGGTTCTAGGAGCGATAAAACCTGCCCATTGCTATTACAACTAAAAGTACAATTAAATTTAAGCAACGTTTATAAGTAAGGCCCTAGTTTATAATAAGATATTAAACTTCCATGGTCACTAACATTACTAAAATATGGTAAATAAAAAAATGGGTTAGTAAATATGCTGTTAATAAACAATATTTTAGTTATACATATAGCTAAAATATTGTTTAATAAACATAATATTTTAAGTTATTATAACTAAAAATATTATATTGTTTGTTAAAGGGATTATAGCTTTTTTTTATGTTAACGAATACCGTGGCGAGCCACTCGTTCTCCTGGTGTTAAGCGACACGGCCGCCCAAAACAGATTGCAGTGTCACTCGGAACTCTAAATTAAAGTTTCGCGTGACACTGCTCACTGCGCACGTTATCCTGAGACATCACACAGTCTAAAAAAGTTTTCTAGACTATAGTATAATTATAGTTAAAATTATGTGCTTACGTCCGTCTTACACATTTAACGTAGCGACCATTGCAATCGCTTTCAACCATCTGCAAATGTTTAGGATGATCTTTCCAGTCTATCCCCTCAAAAAAATATTGATATGTAGTGGACGGCGTCGTCGTCGGAAGCAGAGTAGTTATGTTTAGGTATTTGTAAAAGTCATTTGGAGACCATCCCATAGTCTCCGGTAATTTAAACGTGGCTAGCAAAGCTGTAAATTAAATAATGATTCATTAGTAAAAGAGCTAATAAATTTAAACTCCTCTTTTTTTTAGTTTTCGGTCCTTAACTCCGAAAAGGTACACTCAAATGAGAAGGAAATTCTCATTTTCACGACTGATAGCGCAGCAACAATCTATGCACTCAGAAGGCCCACGACCAGGTCGAGAGTTCTAGTAGAGTGCCATGCAACGCTACAAAAATTGTCTCATAATTGTAGAACAATAGTAAGATGGACGAAAAGCCACGGCTCATGCCCAGGTAATTTTAGGGCAGATCTTCTTGCCAAAGAAGGAACCACGGAAGAAGTTAATGCTGACGTTGTGGGTCTTTGCAAACCATCAGCGATGGAAGTGCGGGACTCACTACGCCAGCACACTGAAAGAGAGCAGCAAAACATCTGGGATAAGAAAAAGGACTGCAGACATGCAAAATCCGTTTTTCCAACCATTAACAGAAACACCACAAATAATTTGCTAAAATTGCAACGGCAGGATCTCCGGCTTATAGTAGGCCTGATCACAGGCCACTGTAATTTGAACTACCATCTGTATAAGACCGGCGCCACGGACAGCCCCCTATGCAGAGGGTGCCTGAGTAAAAATGAGACTGTGGAACATGTGCTAAGATACTGCACAGCCACAGAGAAAGCCAGACACACATCAGGAATGTTAACACGAGAAGACGCTCAACATTCTGCCCAAGAACTCTCGAATGTCTCATCATCGTCACTCCAACACCCAACATCAGTGCCACTGGAGCAGCTGTGCCAGCAGCCTAGAGCCACACTCCGCTATTTTAAGGAGCTGGGATGGCTCGGGTAGATGCTGGCAGGGAGAAATGCACAATACACCCCGAGCGGGACGTCAGTGCAGGACTTATCACCCCCACGTTAAATTATAATTAGAATTAGAAGGTACACTCATGTTGTAATTCTATTCTTATTTCAATTTTACGGTCTCTGTGATGTGGTGGTTGTTCAGCCACTAATGAAATGAGGTCAGCTCATTATTCGGTGGCTGCGGGTATGAACCCCGTGCACAGGAAAATGTTGAAACAATTACTTGATGTATGTCTTGATACAGGGAATACTAGTTAAGGCCCTGGATGTATGTACAGTCGCCTGCACTAATTAGTATGTACATATCATCATTTTCAAAATATTGTTAAAGGTACCCCCCCCCCGTTCCCCCCTAATTTACCTATTTATTTAGTATTCTCTTGGTATTGAATATGATTTTTACTCAAAAGTTCATCATTTGTCTAAACTCTAATAAACTTTAATCTTAATATTCGCAGCAGAATTCCTCGGGTTTTTAGGGTGACCACTTATAGGAATAACGTGTCTTTCAACGGTCCTATACCTCGTATGTGCCGTTCCTATGATGACCTAATTGGTAGCGTTCGTCACCGTTTTGACAATAATATAGATGATGATGAAAATGACGCACTAGATATATTCAGACTTAGTCTCAATCAATTTAGAAACAATGTTTATAAGTATTTACCGTAGCCGCGTGATGGCACTGGGATGCGATTGCGCATTGAGTACTGTGTTTTTTTGTATCCCGGGGCATCTGTGTGTTTTTGGCTTTTAATACACTTGATTTGGGCTCAAAGTGGTGGCACTGGAATGTGATTTCGTATCTAAACACCAGTTGACAACATTTTTTATTTTTGTGCCCCTTCCTGCTGTTAAGTGCATTGAAGGTGTAAGTAGGCATAATGTAAAGTAACTTTAGAAGTAGTACATAATTTAAGATTTATTATAAATGTATTATTTATATAAGTATCTATTTATTTTACGTGTTTTTTATATAATTGTATTTTTATTTTCTTTGTATGTTAATCACGTTTGCTTTCTTTCTTAATGCTATAATGAGTAGGTTTATAATTATCACTGTTTACTATCAGGCAGAGTGCATGTTTGATTGGGTTATAGAATTGTTCATATGTCATTTCTAAATCATGTTGTTGTGTTTAGTATTTTCTGTGATCTGTTATGTGCACCTATAAAATAAAATAAAATAAATAAAATAAACTACTACAAAATATTTGATAATTTGTAGTAATGCTCTTATTTTTTTTTTATGGGCAAATTGCCTTTATTACTCAAGCTAACTACTACAATAATAAAAACTAAACTAAACTAAACTAAACTAAGCATAACTAAGCTAAACTAAACTAAACTAGCTACACTACCTACTACAAAGAACACTTATGGACTGTATAATAGCCGCGATGGCCTATAGACAGTCCAAGTGCTCCAGCCCACTACCGGTAGGTAGCGTACCCAACATGCTGGCCGCATTGCCACGTTGAATTGCAATGCTGATGCGTTGGGCCAAATAAGTGCCACCATGCTCTTATTTAAATATCAATATCAATAAATGAAACTAAATATATTTGGTCAAACTGACGGACGCTGCGAGTTCGGTACTGCGTGCGCGGTACTGAGCTCACCAAAATGTAAAAGCCCCCTTAATTATTTTAGTTTAATTTCGATTTTGGGAATTGATATCAATACGAAATTGATGCATTAGATTTCATAAAATTTGCTCCACACGTGACCGGTGTCAGGAATACGTACCTAGTTTCAAAGGATGCTATAATGAATTCAATTACACCCAGTATAATAAGATTTCTTAAACTTACCCGTTATGGCCAGTATTAATATAAAATTATCCATTTTTTTTTTTTCTAGTGCAGTACTAGTCCTGTCGTAGGCAGTAAAGATCTGCAAGTTTCAAAGTACGTAAGTACAAAGACAATTAAAAGTAGCTAATCAAGTTCGTTAATGAACTTGAATGACATAGACACAGAATAAGTCGTACGAAGTTTTAATGAGATTTCAGTTAATGATAAAGCGATAAGCACTTGTGAAAGTAAGATAAGATTTTAATTAAGAACTAAGGAAGCTTCCCGCAGGGTCGCCCGTTTTCCTGTGGAAATTCTTTTATTTTCCTAAATAAAACTATTCTATATTGATTAAGAGAATTAGCTAATTAGAGAAAGTGTCGACCTGTTACCGAACCCAAAATGTCATTGCAGCAAAATATTATCAAATCAATTTGAATTGATTATAAAGCTTTCTAATAATATCCCTTCTCAGTATAAGGAGAAATGGAAGCGAGTTGTTTCTCTGTTGGTTTGTATGTTTGTCCATGTGGTTTTTACGCTAAAAGAGACGATTTGTATGAAACTTTGCACATACTGCTAATGCTCCCTAAATCAATATAGAATACGTTTTACTTCGGAAAATAAAAGAATTTCCACAGGAACATGGGTATTTGGGTTCGGTAAAAAGTCGACACTTTCTCTAATTGGCTACTTTAATTAATTCGCTACTTTCGCTAATTCGACACTTTCCTCGATTCGACACTTTCCTTCCTGGACACTTTACAATTTTGATACTGCAGTCATTGATAAAATACATAGATAAGACACGTTTATGGCACAGAATAGATAATAGTAAGTGCTATGTACTTATGGTAGGGTGCTGTAGCCAATACCATGGTCTTTAAAAATACTCGAGGATACCTACCGTTTTACTAGGTGGCAGGACTTTCCTGTAAAGTCTAGGTAGGTAAACTTGCTTTGCCAGTTATTCTGACGCCATGCAATAGTGTGCAAGCACTACTGTGTTCCGGTTTGAAGGGCATTGTAGCTAGTGAAATTACTGGGCAAACGAGACTTTATAATCTGATCACACAGTCTAGTAACCTGATTACAAGTCTATGCTGATGTCTAAGGATGACGTGCGCAGTGCAGTGTCACGCGAAACTTTAATAATTTGGAGTTCCGATTGATATAGGTACTGCAATCTGTTATGTGCAGCCGTGAAGCTTAACATTGAGCTAGTCGTTTGCCTAATGTTAAGCGTCACGGCTGTCCATAACAGATTTCAGTATCATTCGGAACTCTAAATGAACACAGTTTTACGTGACACTGCACTGCGCACGTCATCCTGAGACTCCACACAGTCTAATAATAAGATTACTAGACTCTGTAATCAGATCATAGTCTCATTTGCCTAGTAATTTCACTAGCTACAATGCCCTTTATATCGGAACACAGTAGTGCTTGCACACTACTGCTTGGCGGCAGAATAACTGGCAAAGTGGTGGTACCGACCTAGACAAACTTTGCAGAAAAAGTACAATTGAAATGAAAACTTCCTTCTTTTGAAGTCGGTTGAGAAGAGACTTCACAGTAATTACAAAAACAATCATCATTGTTAATGATTGAACGGTGCAGTGGTATGAAATGAAATGATTGCTGCTGATGGTGGGCGGAAGAATTGTAATTGGCAATCTGTGGTTAGTCTGGACTGCGAAATGAATATAAGAGAAGATAGTTAAATAAATATGTGTGGACATTTCACACAGCACCACCTCGCCCCAAACTAAGCATAGCTTGTACTATCAATAGCCTGAAGACGTCCACTGCTGAACATAGGCCTCCCCCAGAGGGCGCCACTTTGAGCGGCTGCTCCCCTCCTGCATCCATCGGCTCCTGCGGTTTTCACCAGATTGTCGGCCCACCTAATAGAGGGGGGGGGGGGGGCCTGAAGCTTGTACTATGACTCGCTCTTACTCAACAGTGAATTACAGCCTGCACTTGGCCAGTGTGCTGGATTATGGTCCCAGCAGTGGGAACGTATTGGTATGATGACGACCTCAGATAATACAATTAAACGTTAGAGGTGCTATGGTTATGGCTTTACCAGCTACATGCTCAATTATTGGTAATTATTGGTCATGTGGCGAATGAAATTGTATCCTTGTCTAGAATACTGAACTGCGGCACTTGACACGCATACATTGCTGTTAAATTATGCGCGTATAGAGCTAACTTCCCTTCAAACGCGCAATGTACGCGTTTAAAGCGAGTCATTCAATCGCAAACAATATTTCCGTACATACGAGCCAACACAAACAGCAGTCTTCCGTGATCATACCCGTCTCAACATGTGAAACATCATAACTACTCGTTTGTACGGAAATCATTTTTGTCAGACGCTCACGTGAACGTTTCGCTTAAAACGCGAAACACTGCATGTTTGGAAGAATTAAAAGAGTCTTATTCCATGATCATTCCGGTCTCATCTGTCGTTGCTTGTCTGAACATGTGAATTAGCGTCATGGCTCGTTTATCCTAGAATCTAACGTCGGACGCTTACGCGAAAGACTCGCTTAAAATGCGATCCTATTCCGTGGCCATTCCCGTCTCAATATATGACCAAAGCGACAATGTTTTAAAGTTTTCAATACTTTGCAAGGAAGTGTCTGATAACAGACCATGCTATGTTCAGCCTTTATTGAACTACATTTGACAACGCGTGTGACGCTTACCCCCGGTTAAAAAACTGAACGCTCATTGGTTGACGAAGGCATTTTATTTAAAAGAACAACACTAGTTCCGCTTCTTTTCTAGATGGCGCTGTAAGTACATAGTTTAAACCTTTCAAACCACAGAGTAGTTTAAACATAAGAAAATGCTTAGACTACCTACAAAGAAATGTCAAATTCAGTTGAGTGGACCACGAGTTCATTGTCTGTTGTAGGGGTCTGTAGTGTCTCCTAAGTAGTCTGTGGTGCATTCTTATTAAGTAAATTGATGTACAGTAGATCTGCGAGATAGATATACGTTAATATTATGATCCAAAATAAAGCCAAGGTATCCCGCAATGAAACTAAAAAAACGAAGGAGTTTAGAGTTGTCAATCAGTATCGTGACACATTTCCTTTAACCTATGGTCTATGCTTGAAACAATGTGACAATGTGACAATGACAGATATTAGTAAAAGCCACAACTGGCGCCATCTATTGAGTCATGCATAAAATACAATTTCTTTTTTTTTAATAAAACACCTCATTAATGAGCGATCCGTATTTTAAGTTGACATGAGCTTAACTTTAACAAACGTACGAGAAACTAGGAATTAGTATCACAAAATATGCCGCATCAAATTCTCCGCAATTCACATCCTTTCATTGAACGACCCACGACCCACATTCACTGCGTTTGCTGCATGCTTCGCATCACATAGGTACACTGCTTTCATTATACCGATGACGATGACTATGAATTTTAGAAGGCCAGCAATGGATGTGAATCGTGTGAGAGTCTAGGCATTTGGTACCAAATAATGTAAACATTCTCGTACCTATATTTCTTGGAGAATAACGATGACGGCAGGAAGTATCATTATAAATCTGGATATGGTAATTACAGGACAGGTTTTCGGTAAGAATTTTTGCATTTTCGTGATGCCGATGCCGTGTCATTTTGTGAACGAATAAAATAATAAAAATATATATAAAAAAATACATCCATTTAGGACGTCACGCAATACTAAATTACAATGACAACGTACTTAGAGATGAAAATAAAAGTGCGATTCCAACTTAGAGCCTATGCAACCTCAATATTCTTAAAAAGACTTAGCATCATCCCGTACCCTGTCAAAAATATTGTTACAATGACTTTGAAATGAATATTTGATAAAGTTCAGGACTAATGCTAAGTCTTATGTATAGTGAAAACACGAATTAATAACCTTTTATCGATAGAAAAAAATTACATAGTTACCTCCAAACCCTACAAATAAACCGCGATTATTCAATGAATACTTTAAGTAAGGTCATAAAACTTTGTGTGGTAGTAGAACTAAATATAATGGAGGGCTTATGTATAGTGGATTTTTAAAATACCCATTATATTCAGTGTAATAAAAAAATACCTAAATTATAGCGCGTTGGAACCACCAGTGACGACCCCTGCCGCTCGGCCCCCCGACTCATCCCCGCTTTGGGCTAGTGTTATAATCTATTCTGTAGCTTTGGCCTGGATTCGCGCCGGTCTGCCACAAGCCTTTAAGCTGGAACGTATCACTAGCGCGACAAATTCAAATTTTCTTGTGTTCTTTTGCCAATAATAGCTTAATTACTAAACGTGATTACATTAAAACTAATTTAACGTTTCTCTGGGTTTCTCGTCCGCAAGTCTCTCGTCAACAACGTGGTCAAAGTCGACAGTGTGTCGGCCAGGGTAGCGTACCTGGTACTCCGAATAACCAAACGGTATTCGTTGAAGGTTATACAGGTATACGCGCCGACGTCGGCACACTCAGACGATGAAGTAGAAGCTATGTATGAGGACATATCCGAAGCCATGCATACTTCCGAAACATACTTCACCGTTGTGATGGGAGACTTCAATGCGAAGTTGGGCACAAGGAATAGCGATGAGCTGAGAGTGGGGCCATTTGGATACGGGCAGCGGAACCCTCGAGGACAGAGGCTGGCTGACTTCATGGAGAAGGAGGAACTCTTTATGATGAACTCCTTCTACGAGAAGCGGCCATCCAGGAAGTGGACGTGGATAAGTCCCGACGGTTCCACTAAAAATGAGATAGACTTTATCATGACGACCAAGAAGCACATATTCGATGATGTCTCTGTGATCAGCAAGGTGAAAACCGGTAGCGATCACCGTATTGTTAGAGGCACATTGAATATCAATGTTAAGCTCGAAAGGTCACGTCTGGTGAAGTCTACGCTCCGTCCAAATCCTGTCCAAATCCAAAACCCCGAAGGCTTTCAGCTGGAACTCCAAAATCGCTTCCAGTGCCTAGCCGACTGTAACACAGTGGACGAGCTAAACGACGGGTTGGTGGAAACTGTCCAAGCTGTTGGATCGAAATTCTTTAAGACCCAACGCCGAAAGAAGACTCAAAAGCTCTCAGAAAAAACTCTTGAGCTAATGGCCGATCGGAGCGAAATGAAGCTGCAGTCTTCAGTTGATATGTCAGCTTACGGTGAACTCAATAGACGAATCTGGAGTTCCTTGCGACACGACTTGCGTGCTCTTAGTACTTCACGTATTGAGGCCGCAATTGAGCGGAACCAAGGCTCTAAAGTGTTCGCAAAGGATTCGTCTATTGGGCAACACCAAATGACAAAGCTGAAGACCGAAAATGGTAGCGTCATTTCATCCAAGCCTGAGATTCTGAGAGAGATCGAGAACTTCTATGGACAGTTATACACCTCGACACGTAAGCCCGTTACTAACACAGCTCAGGACATCAGAGCCAAGTTAGTCCGACACTATACCGAAGATATCCCGGACGTCAGCCTGTACGAGATTAGAATGGTCCTCAAACAGCTTAAAAACAACAAGGCACCAGGTGAAGATGGAATTACGACCGAACTTCTGAGAGCGGGTGGTAGACCGGTACTTTTAGTCCTCCAGAAGTTATTTAATTCTGTCATCATTGAAGGTACAACGCCAGAGGCATGGCACAAGAGCGTGGTGGTGCTCTTCTTCAAAAAAGGCGATAACACCTTATTGAAGAACTATAGGCCCATCTCGCTCTTGAGTCATGTGTATAAGCTGTTTTCGAGAGTCATTACGAATCGTCTCGCACGCAGGTTTGATGAATTCCAGCCTCCCGAACAAGCCGGTTTCCGAAAAGGCTTTAGCACCATAGACCACATTCATACGCTGCGCCAGATTATACAGAAGACCGAAGAGTATAATCGGCCGTTATGCCTAGCGTTTGTGGACTATGAGAAAGCCTTCGATTCAATCGAGACTTGGGCGGTGCTGCAGTCCTTGCAGCGATGCCAAATTGACTATAGGTATATCGAAGTTTTGAAGTGTTTGTACAGTAAGGCCACTATGTCAGTCCGACTACAGGACCAGAGTACGGAACAAATTCCATTGCAAAGAGGCGTGAGACAGGGAGACGTTATTTCTCCGAAACTGTTCACAAACGCATTGGAGGATGTTTTCAAGCTCTTGGAGTGGAAAAGATCTGGCATCAACATAAATGGCGAGTACATCACTAACCTTCGTTTTGCCGATGATATAGTCATAATGGCGGAATCGCTCGAGAACCTTAGCACCATGCTCAACGACCTCAGTAGAGTCTCCCAGCAGGTTGGTCTTAAGATGAATATGGACAAGACAAAGATCATGTCTAATGCTCATGTTCCACCTATACCGGTAATTGTTGGGAACGATACTCTCGAAGTTGTCGACAAGTATGTCTACCTAGGACAGATTGTCCAATTAGGTAGGTCCAACTTCGACAAAGAGGTGGCGCGAAGAATCCAACTCGGCTGGGCAGCGTTCGGGAAGCTTCGTCCTATCTTTTCGTCCAAAATACCGCAGAGCCTGAAAACGAAAGTTTTCAATCAGTGTGTGTTGCCAGTGATGACTTATGGAACTGAGACATGGTCTCTTACTGTTGGCCTCATTAGTAAGCTCAAAGTCGCGCAGCGAGCTATGGAGCGAGCTATGCTCGGTGTTTCCCTGCGAGATAAGCTCCGGAACGAGGAGATCCGCAGGAGAACTAAAGTGACCGATATAGCTCTTAGAGTTAGTAAGTTGAAGTGGCAATGGGCAGGCCACATCGCTCGTAGAACTGACAACCGATGGGGAAGAAAGGTTCTCGAGTGGCGACCACGAACCGGAAGACGCAGCGTAGGCCGGCCCCCCACTCGGTGGACCGACGACCTGGTGAAAGCCGCGGGGAGCCGATGGATGCAGGAGGCGAGCAGCTGCTCAAGGTGGCGTGCTTGGGGGAGGCCCATGTTCAGCAGTGGACGTCTTCAGGCTGTTAATGATGATGATGAATTTAACGTAAAGAAATTGAATGTATCAACAAATTACGATTAAAAGTGTCTCATAGATATCATTGCTTTAGCGATAAATGGCAATAAACAAATTTCGTCTTAGTTTTTTCAGTCTATTGCCATTTTTGTCGCTAAACCAATGATATGTAGGTGATACTTTTAATTGTAATTTATTGATACATTCTATTTATTTCGCAAAATCAATTTTCATGTAATCACGTTGAGTAATTAAGCTATTATTGGCACAAGAACGCAAGAAAATTTGAATTTGCCGCGCTAGTGAAACGTTCCACCCGGCTGTGAAGTTAGCGCGATACGTTGCGTACTAACAAAAGTTAGATTTGCGCAGGCACTGGAGTGCGATGAGCGCAGCGATACTTGCAGCGCACTTCACAGCCGCCATTATGTTTGAATCACTCTCTACAAGTTATAAGCTGAGTTTTTGTTGATTTATGAAGTACAATACAAATGATATATTTTACCGCGTTAAAATTACTTTTGCAAATCCGTTTCTATTAGCTATCAGGAAATGGAAGTTCGAAATAATATCCACATTATAAAGCAAATTTCTTCCTAAATATACTCGAGGGAACAGACATCTGGTTTCAACGACGGTCGCGACTATATACATTTACTCAGTGAACTAACTTGGAAGGAAATAGCTCAACGGGGTCAAAGATGCCCTTAAATGCTGTCTAATATTTAATATGATATACAGGCAAAGCAGCAGACAACATGTAAATCATCTAATTAGTAATAAATAATACAAAAGTAGCAATTTGTTGAATGTTACGAGAAAATCAGTTTATTGAGTGTATATTAGTGTGTTAGGTTGTGGGTTTGATTCCCACCCAAGACAAACATTTGTGTGATGAACACAGATTGATCCTGTGTCTGGGTGTTATATTGTATTATATGTATTTGTATGTATTTAAAAACAAAAAGTATCTAATCTAAGTATTTCTATCAGTTATCTGGATCCCATAGTACAAGCTATGCTTAGTGTAGAAATGTCCACACTTTTTTTAAACAATTAATCCCCGCATGAAAATATAATATTTATTTTATTACAGCATCTTCTGTGCAGTTCCTGTTTGGGATTGGACAAATTCCATGAATAAAAGCAGCCAATCGGGAAGTGTGCATTTCTTAATGAGTGATGAGACAGCCAATAGCAAGCCAAAGACTTCATACATTATACCTCATTGTAACAAACGCAGTTCAGGTGAAACGTTACACTCGCGCGGGAAATTCAAATTTTCTTGCGTTCTTTTGCCAATAATAGCTTAATTACTCAACGTGATTACATGAAAAATAATTTTGCGGAAATAAATAGAATGTATCAACAAATTACGATTAAATATATCTCCTACATATCATTGGTTTAGCGACAAATGGAAACAGACTGAAAAACTAAAAAGAAAATTGTTTATTGCCATTTGTCGCTAGACCAATGATATCTAGGAGATACTTTTAATCGTAATTTGTTGTTACATTTTATTTATTTCCGCAAAATTATTTTTCATGTAATCACGTTGAGTAGCTATTATTGACAAAATAACGCAAGAAAATTTAAATTTCCCGCGTGAGTGTAACGTTCCACCTTAATTGACGCGCGACTTGAAGTTTAGTGAAAACCCGCGATCAACTTTACTGTCTTTCTGATCTGTGATAATAAGCGCATTCATATTAAATTAACTTATTAATGTTTTTGAATGCAATACCCAATGCGAGTTGTGCCCTTTATGAACTGCGTCTTTGAACTTATTATCAAACCCAATTTCCATTGCAAATAGTGAAAAGATGATTGTTGGTTATTTGGCGTTATACTTTTTAAACCGTAGCCAATAATCTCAACTACTGTTTGTTTAAAGATGCCATGAACTTCAGCCTTAGTTTAAAAAATAGTAAGTGTAGGTACTGTTCTTAAATATATTTGTACAGGTCCAGGCTAATTTACAAGTCTTTTTCAAGTCCAAATTTTGTGTAACTTTGTACAACTTTGTACGGGTTCAGTTTTGTACAATTAAGAATTTAGTTCTCAGGGAATATGTACCCAAATTAGGTGTTTAGGGACCTTTAGGGCCCGCAGTTTGTATTTAGGAGAGTTTGGAGAGATTTTTGATGAGTTCTTCGGAGTACTTTGTATGTTTCTAAACTTGACGATACTACCTACATAAAGAACAGTGGCTCTCTTCCTCTCCTTCTTTATTACCCTTAAGCGAGAGAGAGAGACAGATAAACTTACTTCAGACTGGATTATTTTTTGAGAAAACCTTACCTCGTCTTGCAAATTAGCGAGTATGTACCAAAGAGAATATAACCGTTTAGAGGTACCACGAACTTTACCCAAGAGTAGCTTCACGGTAGGTACCTTGGTATCAAAGAGAATATAACTGCTTATGCTTAGTATTAACGTAGCGGTTATATACTCTTTGTACCGATTGTTTATTTCTCTAATCTGTGGGTGACGTGAATCTGCGCCACTGTAATAAAGAGATTCCATTACGCCAATTGCCAATCGCCTATTAAGCCCATTTTCAATATGCCATAAAATGTTATAATAAGCTATTTGACTACTGCTAAAAATGAATGAGTAAATATTTTAGTTCTGCGACCACATCGACCTGTTACTAAAATCACAACGTAATTATACAGTGTGTCCTGAATCTCAATGTAGAGGGGGTACGGGGCGAGAGGGGAGGTCATACCAGGTCCGGAAAAAATTAAAGAAAAATTCCATATATGGTGATATTAATTTTTCCTATGATCATCGTGTAAATTTCCGAAATTTTTCTTTTATTTTTTCCGGACCTTGTATGACCCCTCTCCCCTTGTGCCGCTTGACATTGAATTTCGGGACACCCTGTATAAATTTAATTCTAGTCCCTTATCTAACCATAACCTTAACAACAATAACAAAAATTTTCATTGTCTGACGCAGGCACTACTAATATATGTACTATTGTATATACCGACATCCTATATACGACATACCTCTTGCAGCATCAAACTAAAGCAGTGTCTTTTCTTCGTCGCAAAGATTTACCTGTAACAAAAATATAAAAATCTTACTAAAAGGTACCTAATCTTATGAAAATGTTCTCGTAAAAGCCTTATTAATAAAAGTAAGGTTAAATGAAATCGTTCCCTCATTTTCTGCCCCGACGAGTGATCGTGTTATTTTTATATTGAGCCCCGGGGCAAAGTAATCTGAGATGATAAAATTTACTAAACGAAGAAAAACTCAGATAAATTTAATTGGATATCGGTTACAATTTGTTGTTTCTATTCCAAACTAGGAAGATAGGTTTAACTTCTAGTTTTTCTTATTTTTCCAAAAAAAATTTTTTATAACTATAACTTCTCTTTCAGCGTAATTCTTCTTCATTAGTGGGTAAGCTCAAAAGTTTGAAACGAGCTATGGAGAGAGCTATGCTCGGTGTTTCCCTGCGAAATAAGATCCGTAATAAAGAGATCCTCAGGAGAACTAAAGTGACCAATATAGCTCTTAGAATTAGCGAGTTGAAATGGCAGTGTACAGGCCACATCGCTCGTAGAACTGACAACCGATGGGAAGAAAGGTTTTTGAGTGGTGACCATGAACCGGAAGACGCAGCGTAGACCAGCCCCCCAATAGGTGGATCGACGATCTGATGAAAACCACGGGGAGCTGATGGATGCAGGAGACGAGCAGCTGCTCAAAGTGACTGAATGGTTAAACAGTGTAAATAGGAAAAGGTACTCAAGTGATATTTTTGACTTTATAAATTAAACTAACTACTACCATTAATTTTTCCTTATAATTATTTTGCTCTGCTCTCGCTCGCTCTGCAACAGCCCACGGTTGAGTAATAATGACATCCCACAAGAACAATTCTTTCCGGGATGGCTTTTTTGTTCTTTGGTAAAGCCTCTAATTTACTTTATTTCATTTAGAATTCGTTGAGCGTTTACGAAGTTTAGTGATAAATATTGCTCTCCCATGGGAACTGGTTAATTTTCCAAGATAATAAGTATCCTATGTAGTAATCCAGCGTATAAACTATCTATTTTCCAAATTCCATACAAATTGGAAAAGTTAAGAGGGAACAAACACACACACACACACAGCATTTGTAAATGTTAGTGTGATAGTGGTAGAATAACCTTTGAAAATCGTCTTTTATCATCATCATCAACAGCCTGAAGACGTCCAGTACTGAACATAGGCCTCCTTCATATATAGAACGCCACTTAGAGCGGCTGCTTGCCTCCTGCATCCAACGCAGCGTAGGCCACCCCCTGGATACGGGCATGTTCCCAAAGTCGATGCGCTAAGTAGCCACCGTCTTTTAAAAACATGTGTAAAATTTACATCCTCTTATTATATTGCTTCTCCCATAGAAGTTGTCTTAACGGGATTTTAATAATATATCCTCTCCCTTTCCCTCTATTCCCACCTTCCCTTCACTCCTACTTTCATCTACTTTCCATGCGGTGGGAGAAAGAAGTATACAATAGCATCGGACCCCCACACTAGGCATACCTACTCCTATCCTTCCAAAAAAAAAACGTACTGGGTAAAACCGCGGGGAGCCGCTAAATATCGTCCCTAAGACTACCAAATTAAGAAGGATCTGAAAGTCAAATAGGTTCATGTAGCAAGAATCTGTGTTCAGTTTTTGCTATTAGCTCCAATAGTTTACCTTCTCTACGTATTTGTTTTGTGTGAGGTATGGACCCCTATTTACTCGGACCTACGTCAAAGCGGATAGTACTCACGGCAGCATATTTATTTGTGCAGTGGCCCGGCAAAGCACGTTACACGGTACCCAGGTTTAGTGATGGGAAGCTGTCGACATTTTTAACGATAAAATTTATCGTATTACTATTAAAAGTATGGGTGGAAAGTGGAACGTAATAAATGTAATGTTGTTGGTATCATCATTCATCATTAACAGCCTGAAGACGTCCACTGCTGAACATGGGCCTCCCCCAAGCACGCCACCTTGAGCAGCTGCTCGCCTCCTGCATCCATCGGCTCCCCGCGGCTTTCACCAGGTCGTCGGTCCACCGAGTGGGGGGCCGGCCTACGCTGCGTCTTCCGGTTCGTGGTCGCCACTCGAGAACCTTTCTTCCCCATCGGTTGTCAGTTCTACGAGCGATGTGGCCTGCCCATTGCCACTTCAACTTACTAACTCTAAGAGCTATATCGGTCACTTTAGTTCTCCTGCGGATCTCCTCGTTCCGGAGCTTATCTCGCAGGGAAACACCGAGCATAGCTCGCTCGTTGTTGGTATAGTTACATTAAAAAAATGTTTTTAACTTACTCAAATCAAAAATATGTAATTGCATTTCTAGGAGAAAATAACTTTCGTTGTAATATTTTGTTCATATTTATCTAATGATATCATTGATAATAATCAAGCAGATAATAGAAAAAGAAAAAAAAACCAATAAACTTTCGTGTCAACGACATTTCGATATTTAGAAGGTTAAAACCATAGATAGTTACATAAATCGTACACACTGCAGAAAAAAGTACTATACTACCACTTTAGTATCGATGTCAAAGCCTACTACTCTCAATACTTTTGGACCCCATTAACAAAAGCTAAAACTCTTGTCATCCATTTCTTATTTTCACAAGTTCACCAAGTAATACTTATAATTAGGTACTTACAGTCTATATCAATATTTTTATTGTGTTTCCTGTTTAATAAGAATTCTAATAATAATTTATTAGGTATTATTATTAAGTACAATGTACTATATTGACAAGTAGTGTACAAGTATTCTATTGGAACCTGTAATTAGGGATTATAGACCTAAAACGCTGGAGTGATATGTATATTACTTCCAATTTCATATTTTTGCCATCAAATGAATAAACAGGGGCCCGTAATGGGTAAAACTAGTACAATACCTGCACTATTTTACAAGATTTGTAGACTGCAATGAACAGGGCTCTATTTCTAAGAGCTTTAGAAGTCCAGATGGACTGGAAGGAGTAGTCAATTAGAGGAAATTGGATCGCAACTACCTTTATGTCTGCAGTTCGGAAAATCTTGAATTTGAATAGGATTGTATTGCACTGCAAACAAATTGAAGTTTTATTTATGTGAGCTATTCAGTTTGCATTTGAATGTAGGTTTATTACCCCCGCTATTTCAATTTGAAAAACTATTTAATTGATAGTGGATTCTATATTCCATCACATTATATCAGCAGGGTGCGTAAATGGAATTACCTGCACAAGGTAGTGATTTTATGCAGTTTATATGAACGCGCTAATCTCAGGAAGTAATGATCCATTTAATTTTTTTTTACACTGCTATCAAGCTCTGCTATCCCCAAGTGACATAGGCTATGTTTTATTGTGATGCAAGCTTTTTTCTATGGCTATGCTTGAATAAACTTAATTAACCTCTATGAAGCCTTGGCGGCTCAGCTAGTTAGGTATCAACAATGATTTTATTTCAACTCACTAGGTATCAATATCAACTGAAAAAACAATTCTAGAAAACTAACTTGGTTTGATAAGGGTGCCGGTTGTTCTACAATTATATTGTGCTAATGTTGAGTGATGTGTTTGATATATTATTTACATTGTACAAAAACTATAATGTTATTTTAACTTGCGTAAATTAACGGTTACAAAAAGTATAAAAAGCAGGCACCAAAAAATCACCATTTTTGTTTACTGTAAAAGCTACAGCGCACTTACTCCTATGACGCAGCCGCGCCGCGCAGATTGCATCAGAGGCTCGTGCGCTAGGCCGCAGCAGTGTGTTGTAACCTTAGCTCTAGTACCTACAAGTCTATGGCTGACATTCAGAGTCAATGCATCGAGTTTACTCCCATCGGTCTCACGTGAGATCGAACTCCGGACTCGGTGATACTCCGCGTCGTTAAATTCAGAGACGAGATCAAACGATAACTCCGTGAAGTTCGACTCCAGCCATAGACACGTGCAGTTTGACATTAGTGAGCAATGCTTTATTCACGTTTTCTTTTTTATCTGGGAGTATTATGCTAAAAAGAGAGAAACAATAGCAAATATTGTATGAAAAACTGAAACAGGAGATCTTTAGTGGTGATATACTCTTTGCAAGAGACTTTAAAAAGCGCGCCATTTCAGATTATTATTCTGTACGTATAACGTACCTATTCAGCGCGCCGTTCTTTTTGTTTGTTTTTCAATGTTAAACTTATTATAAATTGCGATGTTATGTACCTAAATATTAAAGAAACGAGTTAAATTAAACGTATATACAGCAGTTGTATATAATAAAACTACGAAGTAATGTCAATGAATACCTTCAACAACAAAAAACACACTGTAACTTATCTGCCAACAATGAGTAACTGGTATATTATACCTGGTTTATTATTTTTTTATTATTTTCTGGTATATTTAGTTTCATTGTTATTTTGATTATAAATAAAATTATTACCTACTCAATTTTATTCATTTTATTTTAATATTAAATACATTTCTTCACGATAAACATCTTAAAAATTAATTCTAATCAGCTTTGTTTTTAAATAACAGGCGTGACAGCAAAGATGGCGGTGTCTGAGCACGGCTTGAGTCACCGATTTCGCGGCTCAGCCCGTCTCATTCTTAGCTGAGTTTATACTCGTACTCCATTATGCTAAGCCCGACTGTGAATGCCGATACGATCAGAGTTTGAGTCTAGACTCAAATTCTGACATAACGAAGTTTGAGATCAAACTCGAACTCGTTTGTGAATGTCAGCCTATAGCTCTTCCATTCATCAAAAATAGAGGTACACCACGGTCTATCTGCCTTTTACGTTTGAATTATCCTACATGAACATAATTTTTGTTTTGGAAATTTCTTATGTTGATTTTAATATAACAGTTTTTTTTAAAGGATATTTATTTTAAAGCTACAATAGAAGCGTTTTCGTTTCTATTTAAAACGCTTTTAGCACAAATTAAAGCGCAAATCTTGTTTAATCAAAGACTTTTGATTACTCGAAACCTGTCCGTCATTAATCTTCAATTAATGAAAAATGTATCTCGCCAGACGCTTAAATAAGACGGATAGACATTTCCAAAATCATTAATAGTTCAGGAGCACTCTTGGCCTGGTTTTTGTGGGAGGAAGTTCATATTTTTAATGAAACTCTTTGGCGGTTTTAATATTTTGATGGCTTCATTAATAAATATTCATTTCAGGGTGAATTCTGGTGATTTTAGCATGGTAACATCTGTTTTAAATAAAGGATGTCATATTCAATGAAAATGCTGTGGAACAATAGGTAATTCATTTCATATTTTGCCTTTATGTGATTCACATAACCTAGAAAAGGAACTATTTTTTTTTCAATAACATAGTTAAGGTATCCTGATAATTTAAATCATGTTATCTATGTCCTTGCGTTCTAGTATTAGTAGCGAAAGTTGTACTGTATCTTTGTTGGTTGTCTGATTTTCACGTCAAAAACACTAAACGTATTTATTCATTTTTCATTTTATTTCGTAATGTTTTTGTTTATAATATATCATTTGAAATTTAATCCATCGAAGTTCAGCATTGCAATTCCCTCCAAACCGCAATTCTGCGGGTTTATTCTCGGTCACCAGATGTTGCATAACAGTCAATCTGTCAACTGCAGAGTCCAATGCAGCTCGTTGGTAATCTCTCCTTCCGGGGCGCGTATTTGTGAACGTTGTCGATATAATTTTATCGATATTTTTATCGAAGTTTTTGCAACGGTAATTTTGTGTCTTATATCATTGTATTTTCAATAGATTTCAAAAAAGGCGGATGATATCATTTCGATTGTAATTTTATTTTCATTTTTGCTACCTAACTCCGTATTTATGTAAAACCGAATTGTAAAATTGTATTTTTTTTAATTTAAATCTATGACATTTTTGTATTGGTTCCATAGAAATTTAATCAAAACCGGTGCTATAATTTTGTTTTTAATCAAAATATTATGCAAGTATTTTCCTTTGATTAAAGTCAGTTTACCTATTTATAAAAGTATAAATTGTAAATAGTTTGTGTGGTCTGGCCTGAATTTTAGTGTTTTGGTATTTTTTGTACCTATGGAGTTATATTATGGTGTAGAGTAGATACATATTATTATGGTCATACGACATAAGACTTCATTTTGTGCAATGCTAATGTTCATTTTTAACATGGTCATTAAAAAAAGATAAAAAGAGGCAAAGTAACATGACTGGCCTGTTAGCTCAGTTGGTAGTAGCTCTGCCTTTTGAACTATGGGTTGTGGGTTCGATTTCCACTCAAGACAATACGTTTGTGTGATGAACATTGATGTTTGTTCTATATCTGGGTGTTATATTGTATCGCATGTATGTATTTACAAACAAAAAGTATCTATGTATTCTATCAGTTATCTGGTTCCCATAGTACCTACAAGCTATGCTTAGTTTGGGGCCAGATGGCGTTGTGTGAAATGTCCACACATATTTATAAACAAAAAACGGTAAGCAAGTATAAATATATTATTTAATTTTTATCATGAAAAGCCTGTGTGTGTTTTATGATATAAGTAGATGTGAATTGTGAGACACAACCGATTAAATCATGTATAATGCTGACTGATATCAAGTTTCAGGCATATTTAAATTTTTGGAGTTTTGTCTATTATCTATTATGTGACACTTGTAATGTAGTATTGCTTTACAAAAATTAGATAATGGATAAAACTCTCAAAAGTCACGTATATAATTAGTTATCCAAGTTAACAACAAAACCCCGATTTAAAAATTTCGAAACACAACTAGACATTGCAAATACGCCTCAGGTCACGTAGAGTCAACAGCAATTGTGGGATATGCTCGTACGATTTATCGCTATGAGGCATGGAGGATAGATTTAGATAATACAAGACACCAAAAGGATATCGTAGGGTAACTTTCTCTAGTATAAAATTCCACTATCATTACCTACAACATTGCGGTAAAAGTTACCTAAATTGCATATTATTCGATTTTACTCTTTTGTTGCAATAGTGCTAAGGTATACAAGTGACATTAAAATAATACATTTATGCCATTTATGTGTGTAATCTTTGTGTAATCTTACATAACAGTGGGAAGACGCCCACTGCTGAACATAGGCCTCCACCATAGAACACTACTTTGAGTGGCTGCTTGCCTCTTACATCTAATGTCTTCCCGTAGTTTTGACCACAAGTCATCAGTTCACTTATTGTGTCGTTGAATTACCTTTATATCCTTATACGTGAATAAAAATACGCTATGCTGTTGTCGTATGATTCCCAGTCCATAGGTTTTATAAGTCAACGGCAAATAGGGGAGCAGAGTCGATTGACGATAAGTACCTACCAATCTCGAACTATTGAGCTACGACCAGCTCTTAGTGCAATTCTAATAGATCAGGAAAATACTAAATTCAATCTAATGGTTCGAGCGAATACAGTCATATTTTAGATAAGTGTTTAACTGTGTTTAATAACGGTTGGTATAAAATTATTTCTGATTGATCAATGAGTTGGAAAATTTTCCCATATGTTTGTAATTATAAACTGATGTGGCCTATTCATGCTTTTGTAGCCAAAAGTAAATTAGTATCTTATGATGCACATATTTTTGGCTGTCTCAACCTATTTTAAATGTAAAATAGCATGAACAAAAACGATAATCGATAGTTGTACCATCGGGGATAAAAATTATTTTATTATTGAGTAAAAACCGGTACAACCAACCGTGGTACAACTGAGGCGGTTGCGCCTCAGTTGTACCACGGGTCACATAAATCCCCGGGGTAATATCCAAACACAACCCTAATTCAGTTGAATCAGGGTTGCGTTTGGATATTAGCATTCCAAAAATATTCTAAGACTATTTTTTATGCTCAAATGGGCATACGTTTGACAACATCTCACCTGATGGTAAGTGTCGAAGTTGTCTAAGGTGGAGCACGTTTGCCCATGAGATGCCCATTCACTCTAGACTTGAAAAGACCCAAGTTACACCCAGTAGGAAATACTGTTGCTGGAAGAGCATTCCATTCCTTGGCCGTTCGGACTATGAATGACTCGGCAAAACGCTTAGTGCAAACTTGTGGTACACTAACAATTTAAGGATGTGAAGAATCACCAAGCCTTGGAGTTCTGTGTTAAATGATCATATCCTTATCTGAGAAATGAAAGTGTGATTTAGAGGATTTATAAAGATTTATTATTGTGCTTCCAACACATAACGTCCAATTCTCAGATCCGCTCCATGAAGTGTCAGATGTCACTGTTACAGACTACGTAGCAATCCATATTACAGTGCGCACCCACGCCCTCTTATTGTCATCCACGCGCCAAAAGATCCTTGTAGCCACTTGTAGCACTATAACTTTCAATCGATATTGCCATTCGATAAAAATGTGAAATACAGACTATCCAATATTAGTTAGTCTAACATATTATTATGATGTCCAAGCTGTTGGATCGAAATTCTTTAAGACCCAACGCCGAAAGAAGACTCAAAAGCTCTCAGAAAAAACTCTTGAGCTAATGGCCGACCGGAGCGAAATGAAGCTGCAGTCTTCAGTTGATATGTCAGCCTACGGTGAACTCAATAGACGAATCTGGAGTTCCTTGCGACACGACTTGCGTGCTCTTAGTACTTCACGTATTGAGGCCGCAATTGAGCGGAACCAAGGCTCTAAAGTGTTCGCAAAGGATTCGTCTATTGGGCAACACCAAATGACAAAACTGAAGACCGAAAATGGTAGCGTCATTTCATCCAAGCCTGAGATTCTGAGAGAGATCGAGAACTTCTATGGACAGTTATACACCTCGACACGTAAGCCCGCTACTAACACAGCTCAGGACATCAGAGCCAAGTTAGTCCGACACTATACCGAAGATATCCCGGACGTCAGCCTGTACGAGATTAGAATGGCCCTCAAACAGCTTAAAAACAACAAGGCACCAGGTGAAGATGGAATTACGACCGAACTTCTGAGAGCGGGTGGTAGACCGGTACTTTTAGTCCTCCAGAAGTTATTTAATTCTGTCATCCTTGAAGGTATAACGCCAGAGGCATGGCACAAGAGCGTGGTGGTGCTCTTCTTCAAAAAAGGCGATAACACCTTATTGAAGAACTATAGGCCCATCTCGCTCTTGAGTCATGTGTATAAGCTGTTTTCGAGAGTCATTACGAATCGTCTCGCACGCAGGTTTGATGAATTCCAGCCTCCCGAACAAGCCGGTTTCCGAAAAGGCTTTAGCACCATAGACCACATTCATACGCTGCGCCAGATTATACAGAAGACCGAAGAGTATAATCGGCCGTTATGCCTAGCGTTTGTGGACTATGAGAAAGCCTTCGATTCAATCGAGACTTGGGCGGTGCTGCAGTCCTTGCAGCGATGCCAAATTGACTATAGGTATATCGAAGTTTTGAAGTGTTTGTACAGTAAGGCCACTATGTCAGTCCGACTACAGGACCAGAGTACGGAACAAATTCCATTGCAAAGAGGCGTGAGACAGGGAGACGTTATTTCTCCGAAACTGTTCACAAACGCATTGGAGGATGTTTTCAAGCTCTTGGAGTGGAAAAGATCTGGCATCAACATAAATGGCGAGTACATCACTAACCTTCGTTTTGCCGATGATATAGTCATAATGGCGGAATCGCTCGAGGACCTTAGCACCATGCTCAACGACCTCAGTAGAGTCTCCCAGCAGGTTGGTCTTAAGATGAATATGGACAAGACAAAGATCATGTCTAATGCTCATGTTCCACCTATACCGGTAATTGTTGGGAACGATACTCTCGAAGTTGTCGACAAGTATGTCTACCTAGGACAGATTGTCCAATTAGGTAGGTCCAACTTCGACAAAGAGGTGGCGCGAAGAATCCAACTCGGCTGGGCAGCGTTCGGGACGCTTCGTCCTATCTTTTCGTCCAAAATACCGCAGAGCCTGAAAACGAAAGTTTTCAATCAGTGTGTGTTGCCAGTGATGACTTATGGAACTGAGACATGGTCTCTTACTGTTGGCCTCATTAGTAAGCTCAAAGTCGCGCAGCGAGCTATGGAGCGAGCTATGCTCGGTGTTTCCCTGCGAGATAAGCTCCGGAACGAGGAGATCCGCAGGAGAACTAAAGTGACCGATATAGCTCTTAGAGTTAGTAAGTTGAAGTGGCAATGGGCAGGCCACATCGCTCGTAGAACTGACAACCGATGGGGAAGAAAGGTTCTCGAGTGGCGACCACGAACCGGAAGACGCAGCGTAGGCCGGCCCCCCACTCGGTGGACCGACGACCTGGTGAAAGCCGCGGGGAGCCGATGGATGCAGGAGGCGAGCAGCCGCTCAAGGTGGCGTGCTCTGGGGGAGGCCTATGTTCAGCAGTGGACGTCTTCAGGCTGTTGATGATGATGATGATGATTATTATGATGGAAAGGGAATGACGGAATGAGCTGATGGAGGGCGTGCGCACACTCTCCAAAATGTAACCGACTACAGAATAATTTTAAATTACAGAATAATGATCCGTTGATACCGAAGCTTGTTATGCCGATCGGTAAAGTCAAGCAACGTTCGCTGTGGTCACTACCTTAGCCCATATTATAGAAGTAAGCTCAGTCGAGATTCTGTGCTCAAGATGAGATTTCATTCGAATTGTTTTATGTAAATGAATCACGTTATGAGCTTGTTGTACCATACTGGTATTTGAAAATGGTATTGCTGTCGCTATGCTTTCCGCACGTATGATAGAGACAACAGAGCCCGTGAGTGAATTTAGCTACATTTTAGCGTTTCGGGTGAAAGCCGTTTTCACCCTTTAAATCTTGACACTGTTACATTTGGTGTCAACTGTTTGGATAGATTATAATCTATGCTTGTACATCTTGTTTTTTTTAAATATGTTTAGTTTTCTAATTACAACTACTTTTCTTCGTCATAATTTTGATGCCATAAATTCGTAACTTTAGGTGGCTCTAACTACGAATATATTGCAAAAACTTAAAAAAAAAGACGTATGAGCAATGGTTTTTACTGTGTTAATAACACATAAAAAAACTATCGAAATCAGATAACAAGTAGGAACGGAAAAGCGTTGGCGCTTTTTGTATGGACAAAAGGGGGGTACCCTCTTCTCTTAAGATTCACGACTGCCCATAACAGAATTAATTTAATTCAATAATATAATGTCTTCTTGAGCACCAACTACGACCGATAGTTCAGCCGCCAAACGTTCAGCGAGTTACCTTCGGCAGGTGTGTCGCTACACTTAGATGGGTGACTGCAACAAAAGGCGGCATTTACAACTGAGCGCTACGATGTTTCGGAGGGCACGAGCGTACTATCTATAGCAAGTGTATGACTTCCTAGCCTGAACTGTAAACTTTGTTGTCGATTACTTAATTGTAAACAAACGAGAAGTCGTTGTTTCGCTCAATCTCTTGTAATTGGATGCTTCCACGATAACTGAGTTCAAAGGATTTAATTTGTTATTTAATTAGTTCTGAACCTCACAAGGTTCTTATTAAAATCAAACCTATAGAAACTTTATAATTGCGATGTTCACATTCATGTATTTGCTTATACGTACCAGGTAGCTAATTACGTAACTCGCAACAAGTTTGCAACAAACGTAAATTGCGCAATTATTGCTGTCAAACGTCACTTTGGCAGAGCAGAAAGCAATCGTGCGCTAGATCACCGTCTGTCGGACAATCGATGAACTAAAAAGGACATTATTTTGTTTCCGTCTATTGCTGTTCTGTTGCTAGTGGCGCTAGTATCTAAGGCCAAAGTGAATTCAGCGACAGACGACCAATAGGCGGGCGACTGTGACCGATTGCTAAGTGTTTGCTTTAGCTTTGCTACTGCTGTTGCTTTGCTGTCGTAATTTTTACATAATACGGCTGCGGGTGTTGCTTTGCATTCTCTTCTTATATGTATAGGGTTTATTGTAATGCATACTCACATTGTATGTCATTGTATACTAATAATGCAATTTGAATTCCACATTTAATTAGTAGCCGAATAATAAAGAGATTTATACCAAATTTTTGCATAAGGTGCAGCGGGGCAATTCCGACTGCGGGAAATTTCGACTATTCTTAATAACTCCCGCAATATGCATTATTTGAATAAGTGACAGCTATGGCCGTATAGCGCAAAAGTTCTTTCGTAATTTTACCGTAGATGGCACTGCTAGACCCAATACTGTTTGAAATACGAAGCCTCTTTGTTTTTCGTTTTTTCTTGTGTGCAATTGCAAATTTGTGCTTCGCAGTTTAAAAAAAAAAGAAGGTAATTTTAATGTTTTTTTCGTAGTTTTTCAAAGGCAAGATAATTATTTGAAGACCGTTACATGTTTCTTGCTTACATTAGCTGGTGTACTTTGCTTTTTAACAGTATTTTGGCGATAGTTTAAATAACCCCACCAGAATTCCAATGGCGGCTAATTTGGACTATTTTACAGTTGAAATTGCCCCACCATATTTTGTACGTAAATAAAGAAACACTAGTGATGTGCACGTTTCGATATTTTTTGTCGATGTAAATGCCTATTTTACAAAACAGAAGTGTGTGTGTGTGTGTATAAATCTTTCTATTATCAGGATGGCAACTCAACTCAAACCGACGCTTTTTGACATCTTGGCTTGGGTCTTTGACTTATTTATTTATTGTAGTTGGTTTGCCACTCTAACATTTTAGATATTGTAAATTTAGTAAGAGGTGTTTCATGAAATTTTCAGTTCTGATTTGATTTTAAAATACATTTTTTCTTGTATTATAATGTAGTTTTTGTATATTAGTTAGTAGATGTAAGTACCTAAAAATATTAGTGTAGGACGACTTTTTTTTATGACGAGTCCCATCACTATTTACTGTGGAGAGCAGTTGAAATTACCCGCCAAAACCGTTCACGTGTTTTATTACGGAAATGGATGTAGTTACGTGAATAACAAGGTTTATATTAGCTTACCGACTCTATAACGAAACTCTGCACGTGACTTACATCAAGCTGGGAGCTCTATAAGAGCATCTATGATCAATAGTTGAAATTACCCCTCGGAGAGAAAATTACCCCTCGGAGAGGAAATTCCAACTATTATTGCCATTTTTGATAAAAAACACATTTTGGAATCTATAGAATCAATATTTTTAAATGCGAGTTTGTAAAAATTAAACATAGATAGTCTACAATGCCAACACATTACATATATGATAAAATAACATTAGCTAATATTTTTGTGAGTACAAAGTCGTAGTTTGGGGTTTACTAGTCGAAATTGCCCCGCTGCACCTTACCCAAAAGTTTTAGTTAAACATTTTGATCGTGCATTTTATAAGAAATGCAATTGCAAGTTGTTTTATAATCAAGAGAACCGATGACCGACGATCAGTAAACATGGAAGTCATGGATGCAAGGATTTAAGCAGCCACTCAAAGTGGCAGTCTATGGGAAGGCCGTGGATATTTTCAAATTGATGATGATTATGGTGATAATGACGATGGTGATGATAATAGTGATGATGATGACGAGGAAGATTATTTACTAATGAAACTATTTTTTATTTAATTTTAGTTTCTATATACAAGCCGCGAGGTCTGAGCAAATCAAATCATCATCATCATTATCATCCTCTTTGCCTTTTCCCATTTTGTTATTGGGGTCGACTCCCAATCTTACCTGTAGCGGCGAGCTACCAGAATTACACGAGCGACCGCCGTCTGATCTCGCAACCCATAAGGAACCAGTAACAAGGATGGTTAGATCAGGCGTCAGATTCTATCAGGCGTCTGACTACCCGTAACAATTGCCGTAGATGTTTTTATGACAACCGGGACCGACGGCTTAACGTGCTCTCCGAGGCACGGAGCGATGGCATCGAAAACTTCACATAACTTACTAGATAAGTCATTGGTGCAGGGCCGAGGATCGAACCCGGTGCCGTAAGATTGCGAAGCGCATATGCTACCGCTCGGCCACCATCGCAGTTTATAAAAAAATATTTTATTCTTAATGCAGGTTCCACACGCCAAGTAATAAAATGTTATAAAACTCACAGTAAAATAAAAAGCCAAGCATTTCATTAATAAAACTGAAGCAAAGAAATTACTTTCCAGCTTTTCCCTTTCAAAATAACTCTTAAAGCCCACAAAGTGAACGCTTTGCTGCGCTATACGAATCGTCGTTGCAAAAGGGAGTCGAGTAAGTCAGTTACGTTCATTTTATGAAATAATTTCTACAAGCTTATCTAATAATTTTAATGGTTCTATTTATCACAATTTTATTTGAAACAACGTCATAGTCATAAATTACAGAATTACTTTTGTTCCACGCTTTTCTTCCTCTTATAAAAGTAGTTTTACTTTGCAAGTCCAAGATAGTGAGAGAATGGTGAAATACAATGCCTATGAATTGTTTAGTTGTAAAAAAAAGTGATAGTCTTTATTTAGAATAAGTCTTTTATTTTTAAATAAATTTAATATCAATAGCCTTTTTGGTACCTTTATTATTTTAAAACGGTTATTTAATAATAAGATTGATTTGATAAAAAATAACTATGGCATGGTACAAATTACTCAGACTCGATTAACATTATTTAATGTGGTAAGGAACAAAGTGTACTGCCAGTAACCATTATCTATGAGCATATGCAAAGTGGCAGTGTCTCATTATAAATGGCAGTCATACTTAAAACGAACAAAATAGATTTAAAGTAAAAACTGGAGAACACAAAAATACATTGAAAAATCATAGCTCAACTTTAGAAACAAACGCAATAAAATAAAAAACCCAACTTACGCTCTCCCACACATGACCATCGACATGACGACATATACATCACGTTGAAAGAACCACCGCGCTTGACCTAGTTCCCGCATTCAGCGAGCTAAGAGAATCTTAGGCCTCCGTATATTTTTATACGAGATTGCACGAAAAATGCATTATTAGACTTGTTTTATGCAACCATAATGCAGTAAGTGTGATGGATAAAAATATATTTCAAAAAATGTTATTAAACCTACTTCCGTACAAAACCTCTTTCTTAGTTGGTACACTCTTACGCTATACCCAAAAGGAAGATACTTTCCTAATTTCAAGTCCCTAGATCCAGGGAATTGGGCTGTAGGTACATGTCTATCAGACAGTCACTCAGGACAAGACCTTTTAATAAATAGACTTGTGGATATATAATAATAGTTGTTATTAAGCAAAACATGGCCTTATGGTCTTACTTATAAGTGTTATAAAATTACGAGTTAAGCACAATGAAAGAAAAAATCGCCAAACTGCGATTATTTGTCGGTTTATAGGAGATTTCAATAAACGATCTGTCAATAGAGAAACAAACCTGACAATAGATTAAATCTAGCTGTCATGATTGGGCAAAACAGTTATAATTACAGCCAATCAGGGCGAAGTATTTCTCGAGCCAGACAACTTTATTAAAACGGGGCGTAGTTGGTTAACTTTTACGCCAATGTCAAGGATAAAGAAAAACAAAAGCGACAAAACATAAATCACGTCAAAAAACAAAACCGTGACAAGAAAATATAAAATTACACGCACCAGATCACGCCAAAGTTTGCCCACACCCACTACGACAAATTGACAACAAACAACATGAACAAAATAAATAATGTTAGCTAAATCCCCCAAAAGTGGTGCAAAGATATTAACCACCTGAACACACAGGGACAAAGAAACTTTTTGTACTGTCGAGGAAAATACGCGTTAGGATTTTTCTGGTACATTTGACGTGGGAATTTATTGACCCACTTTAAGAAGGCTTGGACTGAGTAATTTTTTTAAGTGTATAATACCTCTAAATCTTACTTTAGCTTAGAAAATTCGAGAAGCAACTTAGCATAAGTTGAAAATGACCACGGTCATGAAGTTTTTTTGTGTTGATTCTCTCTTGTTCTATGTCTGGGTGTTATGTTGTATTCTATGTATGTATTTACAAACAAAAAGTATCTAAGTATTATATCAGTTATATTATTTATATTCTTGTACTTTAGATAATATTATCGCTTATTATTAATTAAAAATAGCTAAATCGTTAGAAAGATACATGTCCGTAATGTTGTAATGGTTGCTTCAAATAAATGACCAAGGTTCACATAGAACACACCGAATCACATCGACTGCAAAATGTTATTTTAACTCATATAAATTCATACTTATTTAGCCAAAACCCCAGGCGATCCATAAAATATTTGATCAAAAACCGTGGTTTCACGATATTTTATATCTTATTCTCAAAGGAATACATGCAGAAGGCTTTAAAGATATTCTTTTGTCTGCGTTTAACAAACATTTTCAATCTTAAAAGGATCCATTTATCGAGACATTTTTTTTCTACTGAGTAATTGAGTATAGCCAATTTCAAACCTACTCTAATAATTTGAAATTGGAATAATATGATTCTTAAGCAACCTATGTGACGTATCAGAAAAGTATTATCAAATTCAACTCCTAAAGATGTTAAAAGGGTAAGTATTAAAGTTTGTGTTTACACTACGAAATCTCATAGAAAAGACGCTAGTATTAATAAAGTGACACACTGGCAGATAGCCAATGTGATGAAAGCAACCACCACAGCTGTAAAGGCCAGAAGCACACATTAGACCTATTTACATTGAACATTGAACTTGCCATTGAATTGCAATTGCTAGTCTAAAATAGAGTGCCATTTTTGGACGCACTTTAGTAGAAGCAAAAGCTTTTACTAAAATAACTAGCGTTACTTCTCAGTTTCAATCACATTAAACAGTGTCTGCGATAGTAGAGCCTTTGAATTGGTGCTTTGATTATAATAGATACTGATGACTAATAACTAACCGCGGATGTTAAAGTTTTTGGACGATTTATTTGATATCGATGGTCCAGAACTTTAGCAAATTCCTTCAACAATACAGCAGTTTTAAAGTTACTAAATTCGGAATACGCAGATCCAAAAAATGACTAGATAATAACGAAAGACTCTCCCAATAATTTTACTCAAAATGTAAAAGGGAAAACAATTATTCAGGGTGAATGAGAGATAGATGATAATATAATGATAGATAAAATTGATATTTTACTGATTGTTGTGATGGTGACATAAATAATGAAGTATCTCTCATAACTAAGACATGTCTGTATTGTAGCACGACCAATATTGACTTAAGAACACATCGAATGACGTATAAAATGAAGTAGTTAGTGGTAAACTCGTACCTAGTGGATTAAATAAGTACCTAATTGATGTTGTGATGACTGAAATGAACTTGTTCAAATGCACAGGTATATTATTTTTACAATAATTTATGTTTCTGATGTAAATCTTTTAAAATGTACCTATATCCTTTATAATTTTTTATCCAGTTATATCTATACCAGCTACTATGAGTGTGTCATCACTCCATCAAATTGCATGACATCCTACTTTCATTCTTTGGCGGATATCTTCGTTCCAAATTTGGTCCAGTAAAGAACCAGCTCTTTCCATAGCTTTCTGACCAACACGTGGAATTTTCTCATCGAGCCCACGTCTTTGATGTAATTATGAGCACTGGTTGGACACTGTAGAGTCAGAGAAACTTCTATATAAGGCAATCTTACTGAGGTTTTGATCTGCAATCTCAGTTGTATGCTGAGCCGGAGCCCTTTCCTGACATTACACAATGTTATACGTTTGTTCCTCTGTGTTTTATACCTACATATGTTGTGTTCCATTGTGTATATTATGAATTATAAATTTCACTAGCGGCTCGCCCCAGCTTCGCACGTGTAGTGGTGTAGCCTATGTTACTCAGGGTGTCCAATGGTGAAAGAATTTTTGAAATCGGCACAGTAGTTTTTGAGTTACATACATTACAAACATACACACAAAAATACAAATCTTTCCTCATTATAATAGTGGCGTAGATACATTTCATTTCACTTACTCTTCACATCAATTTAAATTTATATATTTGCTTAACTTTGGACCATAAATACATGTCAAAGAAAGAAATAAAAGGTACTGCAATAATTTTAATCTGCCATGTCAGTGTGCAGAGAATTTGAAGACTTTCTTTAGTAAGTAGTAAATTAGTAAGTACCTACTCTCAGATTCATCAACATTCATCAGTTTATATTTATACACACAAATCATTGTTCTGACATAGGATACGACAGCATGTTCATAAATTTTTACGATCAGATATTTATAGCTATACACTGGGCGTCGATTAATATGTTTTAGGAAACTATTAAATGAAGATAAAGTCAGGGTCAATGGCACAGGTGACTAAATTTGTTATTACTTAATCAATGGGTCAGCTGCTATTTAACTCAACTGGAATAAATCATTGAATGTATTGCAATAGTTTACAAGTCACTATATTCTGCTGATAGGAACGACAAATTCTATTGTTCAGATTCGATCCACACTAAATTAAAGCTATATCGACACGTTAAACGCTGTGGAAGTTACTGAGAAGTAGGTTACAGGAAATAATCTTTACCAGTATCACAGACAATAAAATACTATACGAATCCAGAATTTACCCTAACTTTTTGTTTTTATGAAGTTATCGTATAAAAAGTACGGTATATTTTTTATGTCTCAACTCGAGTCGTACGGTCACAGATTAGAGAAAAAAAAAACAATTAACTATACGTACGGTTGTACCGGTTGTACCCATAGACTTATGATGTATATTGAACATCGAAAATATTCTATTGTAGGTTGTCATAATTTTTTTTTTTTTTTTTTTTTTTATGTGATTGAATGACGTGACGAGCTAGTCGTTCACCTGATGTTAAGTGACACGGCCGCCCATAACAGTTGCAGTGTCACCCGGAACTTTAAAACAATAGTTTCGCGTGACACTGCACTGAGCACGTCATCCTGAGACATCACCCAGTCTAGTAATCAGATTACTAGACTGAGTGATCAGATCATAAAGTCTCATTAGCCCAGTAATTTCACTAGCTACAATGCCCTTCAAACCGGAACACAGTAGTGCTTGCACACTACTGCTTGGCGGCAGAATAACTGGCAAAGCGGTGGTACCTACCTAGACGAACTTTGCAGAAAAGTCCTACCACCTAGTGAACGCGAATATCACGAATTAGTGAAAAACAATTGATGGGTCGTACCCAGAGTGTAAAAATATACACTATGGTCGCAGATAGGTCTGTGGCTGAGCTTGTACGTAGACGTGACGTAGCCCAAAAGGAAACATAGATAAGTTTTAAAATTATATTAAATTATATTTATCGGAAATTGAAATAAAAAGTTTCAACAATAAAACTATAGCTCCAATATTCATTTAACGTGAAAGTATCGGTTTCATACTATGACCGAGTACTTTTTCCGTAATCACATCACACTAATATTATAAAGGCGAAAGTTTGTATGTGTGTATGTGTGTATGTTTGTTACTTCTTCACGCTAAAACGGCTGGACGGATTTGGATGAAATTTGAAATATAGATAGCTTATGTACTGGATTAACACATAGGATACTTTTTATCCCGGAAAATTAAGCCGTTCCCGTAGGAATGCTTTGTAAACTCAACTTCGTAAATAAGCAATGAATTAAAATGAATTAGACTGTAGCATATGCTGACGGTGAAAAAATATTATCCTGGAAACATAGATAGATCCTGTGGGATAACGTTCTCACTTAGCTTCGACATTACGCAACTAAAATGGTAAAAATTTAGGATATTTGGAGGCCGCAGTATGTAGGTATCTTCTAATAATGAAATTCTTTCCATTCCGGATAAATAAATGATTCCTGTAGGATAGAATTATCACTCAACATCCAATTCGATGATATTAAGGGCAATATACGCTCGACTTACTAAAAAACAAAATACTTTCTATCCCGAAAAAAAAACGTTTCCTGTAGGATACCATTATAAGGTACTAAGCGTCCCGCGAGAGCAAATATGTAGCAAAGGTGACCTGTGGTAGAAGTTGGCGTTTTTAAGAGTCAGATTTGTATTTCTAGCGAAGGTGACCTGTAGTAAAATTTGAAGATTATTTTTTGAAGTTGCTCTGTTCGCTGGGCCGTAAGCGGCCCGCGAGAGTGAGTTTGTAGCGATAATGACCTGTGGTAAAAGTTGGCGTTTTTTTTTTCGAGGTTGCGCTGTTCGCTGGGCCGCTTACAGCCCGCGAGAGTAAGTTTGTAGCGATAATGACCTGTGGTAAAAGCTGGCGTATTTTTTTTTTTTCAAGGTTGCTCTGTTCTCTGGGCTGCAAGCAGCCCGCGAGAGTGAGTTTGTAGCGATAAGGACCTGTGGTAAAATTTGAAGATTATTTTTCGAAGTTGCTCTGTTCGCTGGGCCGTAAGCGGCCCGCGAGAGTGAGTTTGTAGCGATATTGCCTTCGGTAAAGGTTGGCGTTTTTTTTTCGAGGTTGCTCTGTTTGCTGGGCCGCTTGCAGCCCGCGAGAGTAAGTTTGTAGCGATAATGACCTGTGGTAAAAGCTGGCGTTTTTTTTTCGAGGTTGCTCTGTTCGCTGGGCCGCAAGTGGCTCGCGAGAGTGAGTTTGTAGCAATAATGACCTGTGGTAAAAGCTATTGTTTTTTTTCGAGAATGCTCTGTTCGCTTGCTCGCAAGCGGCCCGCGTGAGTGAGTTTGTAGCGAAGGTGAGTTATAGTAGAAGTAGGCATTTTTTTCGTGGCTGCTCTGTTCCGTCAGCGACAAATTTTTCACAAGATCAAAGCTGATGAAGCCGCGGATAATCCTAAAAATATAGAAATTCGAAAGTTGTCGCGTATGTTTGTTCCCTCTTGCTTGACGGTGCAACAGCTGAACATATTCAAATGAAATTCTAAATACAAATAGTATATACTTACGATGAGTTTACACATAGACTTCTTTTTATCCGCGGGTGAAACTGCGGGGCGCAGCTAGTTAACCATATTTCCGTGCACCCTATTGTAATATATTAAATAAACATTTTTTCCCATGGCATACAAAACAGGAAAACATTTCATTGTGATAAGGTACTAAATCAGTCATATATTTTCGTAACATACAGTTTACTATAGTCATTAGGGAATTGTCTAATGGACTATTAGTGAAATGGGAAAAAGCCTTTGATAGGATGAATGTCTTTTGTTCCTTCCATTAATTTTATTTGTTCGAAGTCTAATCAGACTGTTCACTGAATGTTCTTTTGTCGTAGTCTTTGAGCTCTGGCGAAGAGTTTTTATGCCTGTTGCCTATAAGTTAGGAAGAAAATAAAATTATAAAGCATGTGGTTCCGGTGTAAAAATAAGACCACCCATCTTCCCGAGGGTGTCGTAAGCCAGCTAAGGGAATATTCAGGGATTGGGCATCAGCTCTTAGAATTAGCAAGTTGAAATGGCAATGGGCAGGCCACATTGCTCGTAGAACTGACAACCGATGGAGAAGAAAAGTTCTCGAGTGGTGCCCATGAACTGGTGAAAGCCGCGGGGAGCCGATGGACGTGGGAGGCGAGCAGTGTGGTGCTCTCTGGGGAAGGCCTATGTTCAGCAGTGGACGTTTTCAGGCTGTTGATGATGATTCTTCTTGGTCTGCATCATTTAAAAAATATATTCACTGATCTTCATTATAATCTACTGTGATTGCCAAGCCGCCTGTGACAATCAGACAACCGGTTATTATGGCACGCAGGGCAGGACACCTTCCGGCTGCTATCCCGGCCACTATTTCTCTTTAATTCATTATTGATTATTCTAAAGTTACGGTGATTAGAGTTCGAATAGAAGATCATCATCATTTTTTTTACAACTGAATAAGCCCGAATTTAACCACAATCTCACCTGATGGGAAGTGACGACGCGGTCTACGATGGAACATGCTTGCCTAGAAGATACCTATTCACTCACGACTTGAAGAGCTCCAGATTGTACTTATCGGGAAACAAAGACGCTGGAAAAGTGTTCCATTCTTTCACTGCTTGGATTATAAATGTCGAGTCAAACCGCTTTAGGTGAATCGAAAGAATATCAACCATAAATGGATGGCGTGTAGCTGTACGTCTTGTCGTCCGATGGTGAAATGGAGATGGTGGAATTAGATTGTGTAGCTCCGCAGCACATATACCGAAACGTAACCTGCCTGAAATGCATTCAATAATCACAAGTGATCGTCTACCCTTATTCGTTACCTAATGAATATCTACTGTCACCGTTACCGTTGTCAAATATTCATAATATATTTAACTAGAATCATCATCCCCCATCCCGCACTTCGCTGCGTGGTGGGTTATAGTCTACAGCCTACACTACCTCCATTTGAGAAGAGGTCCGTATCGCAATAGATTTGCATTGTATCGGGCTGAAGATGACATATCCAAATATAGGTAAACTCCTGAATGCAGCATCAATTTTGCTCAAAATTAACTTTCAACTTTATACCTACAGTCATAGATATGCATTTTCAATGACCATCACCTACACAGTTCATTTTCTTGATTTTGCATCTCTGCCAAAACACTGGACGGTGCCAAACACAAGGTTGATTACGAAGAGATATGAGGTCGAAATACTAAAACTGTATGTTAATGAAAATTGGTTGGAGACAAAGTTATGTGGACTTGTTGTAAAATGTTCGTTTGATGGAAACATTATGAGTGTGTTGTTCGTCAAATAGGATGGTATATACCTAATACCGTTTGTAAGGGTTCCGTACCTAAAGGGTAAAACGGTATTACTAAGGCTCCGCTGTCTGTCTGTCCGTCCGTCACCAGGCTGTATCTCATGAACTGTGATATTTAGACAGTTGAAATGTTTACAGATGATGTACTTCTGTTGCCGTTATAACGATAACTAAAAAACAGAATAAAATAAATATTTAAGGGCTCCCAAACAACAAACGAGATTTTTTGCTCGTTTACCAGATGAGCCATAGATGGCGCTGCTTTAAATAGTACCTACTTCTACTCAACACTAGATTGCAGGGATAGATAATGGTACGGAACCCTCCGTGCGCGAGTCCGACTCGCAATTGGTCGGTTTTATTTTTAACTAAATTACTAAGGATTCAGATGGGATATTATAGAAAAAAAAATTATACATACAACAAATTTAACAAACCTCCTACCAGTGCCTCTTATTTGAAGCCGGCTAATATTTCAAATGTAGTAAACAGAATATTTTTGAAACTAATAACTTACAACGTATAGCGGAAATTACGTGTCAACTAAAAAATAATTGAAAATATCACCAGTTATAAAGTCCTTCGTCTAAAATAACACTTTAATTTCTACCGTGAATCATTTCAGGAACTCGTTACAACTCTGCAATGATTTTAAAAGCGCTCAAGATCACTTGACTTCATAATTGCCTCAACACTTTGTACCTTGTCTCATTTTAAAATGCTGTCGCTCGTTTTGAATGATAGGGAAGTGCCGCTTTGATGACTGTGACAAGGTTGTTGAGTGCAGTACGCTAGTTGTAAGTATGTCACATTACGACTTCAGATTATCTTCAGTGTCAATCTTTTGTTTATTTTGGACAGATTCTAACAGATGATGTCAACTGTTTCAGTAACATGCCAATGAACTTGAAGTGTTTTTAAATTTATGTAAATGAATGACGTGACGAGCTTGTCGTTCACCTAATGTTAAACGTCACGGCTGCCCATAACAGATTGCAGTATCACTCGGAAGTGACACTGCACTGCGCACGTCATCCTGAGACTTCACGCAGTCTAATAATTAGATTACTAGACTGTGTGATCTGATCATAAAGTCTCATTAGCCCAGTAATTTCACTAGCTACAATGCTCTTCAAACCGGAACACAGGGCTTGCACACTACTGCTTGGCGGCAGAATAACTGGCAAAGCGGTAGTACCCACCTAGACAAACTTTGCAGAAAAGGCCTACCACATTCCACAACTATTACATTTACTTGTTTTTATAAGTAGTTACCTAGTTGACATAGAGCTATGCTCAGCATTTCCCTGCGAGATAAGATCCAAAACGAGGAGATCCGCAGGAGAACTATAGCTCTTAGAATCAGCAAGTTGAAATGGCAATGGGCAGGCCACATCGCTCATAGAACTGACAATCAATGGGGAAGGAAGGTTCTCGAGTGGCGACCATGAACCGGAAGACGCAGCGTAGGCCAGCCCCCCACTCGGACCGACAACCTGGTGAAGACCGCGGGAGTCGTTGGATGCAGGTGGCAAGCAGCTGCTCAAAGTGGCGCTTTGTGAGGGAGGCTTATGGTCAGCAGTGGACGTCTTCGCGCTGTTGATGATGATGATGAGTGGTCATCGTTTATCAGGGTCGTAAGGAATAGCAAGTTAAAATATGGCAGTGGGATGGCCATATCTCTAAAACATGTGAGTATCCATTGGAGTAGGCCCTCATTCCCCTTTCGAGATGTTATGCTTTCCAGCGTCAATATCCTATACAAATAAAGCCGAGTTTGCAATCGAAGTATCAGAATTCACCGAGGGACTTACTTCTGGTCTAACATTCATATCAACATTATTAAAATGAAGGTTACAGCTGCTGTGGTGACCACAGTGCTTCCCATTAGATGGGACCGTATGCTTGATCCCTTTTACAATAAAAATCAAAACGGATAGGTAAGGACTACCATAATCCTATGATCCAATTTTACGCAGCCCATTGGGCCTAATGGCGGAATGCCATTCAAGATTGTATCGGCAGGTGAAGCGAGAGATTTGGAGGGTATCGGTACGCGTGAACGCGTTTTTGTATTATATTCACGTCTTTTGGCTTTCAATTCTGGGTCTGCAATATCGAGTCATTAGGGTCACCCTATTTTATTTTTAGATGACTTCATTTTCACGCTTTCATACTTGGTTTATTTCATAGGTACCTTCGTGGATGATTCGTGCAAGGTACCTACTTAAATAAAAAATATTTAAGGGAAACGTCTACTTTGAAGTAGAACATTAATAATTATACTCGTGCTTCTTCCTCGAGATTAGTAACGTGAGATTAGATTACTGTAGTACCTACTAATCTCTTTGGAAGAAGCACTTCGTATAATCATTATAGAACTTCAGGTCAAACAGGTCAACTTCAGGTCTTCAGGAAAGTTCGTTTAATCATTGATTTAACTTAACAGTTTTTTTTTCTATTGTAGCAAGCACATGTAGGTAACTTTTACTTTAAGGCGATAGTTAGGACTTTAAGGCGATAGTTAGGTGTCAGTTACTAAATATCTTAAGTAACATCTCTCTGTTCTGTTTTCGTTATATATTGTATATCAATCTGTGGTCAGCGTTGTTGGTACATTAACTACTTACATTCTAAGTCTATACTATTTTAAGATTATTTTTTGTTGTGTGCTGTTTGTTGATCCTAAAAAAAAAAAAAAAAAACTTTTTACTACTACCTGAATATTATTTTTTTACTTTTTCATTAATCTAACTATTTTCGTAGCCCAAAAATGTTAGAAATAAATATTTTTTCATTGCTGTATAGAAAAAAGATTTGGTATGTACCAGCTACGATTCTTATCTATTGAGTCATAAATTAATTAAATCTATGAGTCAATAGATGAGGCGCGTACTCACATCATTTCACTAAAAACTGGCTCAGCATCGCGTTCTTCTTGTCGCTGTGTTTCTTTTTTTCATTCAGAGAATTGCGTGCGTCGCAAAAGTTTATCACTATTGAGAATAAACTTTTATTTTTATTTTATTGTTTACATCAATGAATTAAATTTTTATCACAGCGCAATGGCTGAGGACTGCCCTCGGTATTTCTTAAAGCATTGCAAATTCTCTTTTAAAATCCAAAATAATTCTTAAATCGTTATTTCTTACCTTTATAAAAACTGCTGATGCTATGAAACTGCCAATCTGAAACAAATAAATAAAATTGAAATCTCTCATAGTAAAGCTTTTACTCTGCAATGGGAGGCCACTTCGTTCGTAGAACTGACAACCGATGGCGAAGAAAGGTTCTCGAGTGGCGACCACAAACCGGAAGACGCTGCGTAGGCCAGCCCCCCCCCACTAGGTGGACCGACGATTGGGTGAAAACTGCCCAAAGTAGCACTCTCTGGGTAAGGCCTATGTTCAGCAGTGGACGTCTCCAAGCTGTTGATGATGATGATGATGATGATGATAGCATTTTTTTTAATTATTTTGACTCGGAGTACGAAGTAAATATTACCAAAAAAGAATTCATGATGAGCGAAGTTCTAATTATCAAACAGCTAGTCTAAAACGGCCACTTTCAGCAATTCATCTAAAAGCTATTCATACTATGAATTCCTGGCAGATCATTAACAGTTCTGCTATTTGTCGTAAAATGGTCAATTCATTTGGTAAATCATACACAATTCAATTCATTTGCTGATTCATTTTAATTGTCAAGATTGCCAAACGAAAAAAAGAAAACCGTAACTTTCCGGTAATGTTATTTTTAATTGTTTTTATTATTTAGAAAGGTTTATTTTGAAGTACTCGTTTACTAAAAATGTTTTCTTTGATAAAAGATCATAATTGTAAAAGAAATATCCATTCGTTAGCCATAAAACTATCAATCAAATATTTCATTTTATTTGGTCTTTGCTCTGGCAACAAACTGGATCATCAACAACAAAAACATTCTAACCTCGCTCGAACCATAATTATTTAAAAACATTCGAAACGAAACGAAACTATTTTATCCATTTTATCTACTAATAATTTATTGGTTTTGCTGTCAACACGATAAATGGAAAAGTGAAGTGAACATTAGCACCGTCACCAACCGCCACTCGACCGACTCTGAAACTCGGGAGCACTTGAATAAGTCCCTTGTTAATTAAGTGGATTTTTTACAGTACAAGGGCTCTAAGTTTGTAAGAATGTTTATTTTCAATGAAAAAACATATTATCCGTGTCGCCGAAGTGCATTTCAACGCTCAAATCATTGGCTATTCCATTTGTGCATGTTGTGTGATATAGTACGTTGAAAAGGAAAAATATAGTAAGTGCCATTTATTTTATTAATTTAATAGTTTAGCACAAAGGTGTACATGGATGAACTTAATGCTAAATAGCATTATCTACCAGTCCTCCAGGGTGCCATCTTTTTCATCTTTATTTTCTATTACTGTCAAGGAAATATAAAGTTCTCTTATTTTGCAGGAATGGAAAGGCGCTCAACCAGAGTTTCAGAGGAGCAATGGAACATATTACTCGATTTCTTGGAGGGAAACCCAACTTTAGCCCGTGGCTATAATAATACCTCCCAGGGACGCAGAGAGTCTGCCCGTCTCTGGCAGGAGGTGGCCAGTGGGCTCAATGCCACGGGCTCTGGTACAACAAAAACCCCAAAAGAATGGTCCGTTGTATGTATACTCATTTATAATAATTACCTTCTTTAATAATATGCTCTCATATCCTAGTACATTTTTAACAATCGAAAATCCTACCTTTATTGTTCACAGTATGTCAGCAACTATAAGAGCAAGATAAAAAAGATAGTTGCTGATATCAATGCTGATGTCAGTGGGACAGGCGGAGGGCCTCCTCGGGGAAGCACACTTTCAGACCATGACACACGGTTTCTTGCTATTCTGGGTCCGGGATTTGGTCAGGCAGCACCTGGAGTCAGAGTTGACCCCTTTCCTACTCCGGTAATTTCAGAATATTATATTCTTTATTTTGAATCTCTTCATAAGTATTTGTTTACCAAAGAGAATAATTTTAATAATAATGGTTTAGGTTCCACAACCATCAACTTCAAGGCAGAGCCCTCTAGAACCCAGTGAGAACCATTCAACTGTAGAAGAACTTGATGTAGTGTGAGTAAAATAAGGCTTGACCGACTTTGATGTATGTGAGGTGTTGTTGGATTCCTTTGTGTTGTTCTCTGTGCATGGATATTGTCAAAGGCTACATAGTTGTCTCATTATTGGACAAAACAAGGAGACATGTGGGATATGTAAACCATATTTTTCAGTACCTATAATGTTTTTTTTTCCTTTTTCAGTTTAGAACTAGTAGAGCATGAGGCTAGTTGGGAACCTACGGATAGGCCTGTCATCCCTGAGCAAGATATTGCAACACCTTCTCTGCACCCAGGTGGTGCTGCAATATCACCACCACCCCTGTCTCCAGCAAGTGGTGCAGCCCCACCTCTGCCTCGAAGACAACGGCGCTCAAGAACTCGCAGTAAGTGCTAATAACAGTATAAACAGTTTAAATTACTTAATTATTATTGCAGTAGGTATGCTGAATTTTTTTATATGGTTTCAGGTCTTCCTCTGGCGCCGCTGGATGAGGCTCGGAGGGTTTTGTCCCAGGTGGAGATGCAAAGAGCCGCTGCTGATGCTGCGCAGGCTGTAGCTCTTGATTTGATTGGGCAGAACCTGGGGCGGCTGGCGAGTGCAGCTGAGAGATACTTAGATCATTATTTTGGATCTACTTGAAGGTGATCATTTCATTAATAGTAAAACTTATGTAAAATCAGCAATATGTCTTTATTTAAATTACGCAACCAACCGAATTAAACATTACCTGACACAAACTAGGTCCATTATCTTAACTAAGGGTCAATTCAGCTGAAAATAGTATGCAACATTAAAATATTACCTATTTTAATGTTGCATACTATTTTCAGCCTTGTCTAAATGGTCAAGGTTGATATTCCAATAGCCCTTAAAAAGTGCTCGAGCATTTTGCTGCTCTGTCTGAATTGAGCCTAAGCAAATTAAAATTTACCTAACACACTACACTGTCTTAAATAACCATATTAAAAATAACTTAACACACTACACTATCTCATCAACGTGCTGCCCAAAGCCGATCAACCAACGCATTCCTCGTAGCTTCTCCGGCAGCCAAATTATTATTTGTTGTAGTTTCAGAATGTCTTCTATGCACTACCTGAAAATTTTTTTTTTATCAGCACTTGTTGTATTATACAATTTGATTGAATGCATATTATAGTTACCTACACTAGTAGAAATTTACACAATCCAAAGTTTGTGAATGTGTTTGTATGTTTGTTACGCCTTCACACTCTAAGGGCTGGTCGGATTTGGATGAAATTTGGTATAGAAGTTTCTCATACCCTGGATTAACACATAGGCTACTTTTTACCCCGAAAACGGGAATGGTTCCTGCAGGAACATGAGTTAATCCGTGGGGCGCTGCTAGTATATGTAATTAGTGAGTAAACACCTGCATGGATTCCTCATGCTGCTGGTCTTGTGGTGCTAAAGGCTGCTCGGGGAGCCTGGCCGCATTGGCGATGTTGTGTAACACCACACAAGCATTGGTTATAAAGCCAGCCGTTGTGGGATGATAGTGCAGCTTCCTATCCACTAACAGACATCGCCAACGAGACTTGAGCACCCCAATGCAGCGCTCCGCCGTATTCCGAACCCGACAATGCAGGTCGGTGTAGTAACTGCGGGGGGACTCTGGCTCAGCGTCCACTATGGGCGTCATCAGTGTCGTTCTCAGGGGATAGCCAGAGTCACCTGAAATAGAGATTTAGTTATAGAATAATGTTTGTAAGCTAAATTACTATATAGGCATTTTGATAATTAATTATGCATTGACATCAACCTAAAAACCATACTGTTTCATTTTCAGCCTGGTGGAGGTGGTCGAGGTGTGTCTTGAGCGGATGATAGTTCCATATAAAGGAATCATGGTCGGCGCCGCCATGACTTGCATCCACGCTCAAGATGTTCATGTCCACGTCACATACCTATGTATTAAATAGCGATATTAATTGTCAAATAGTTTGTAAATACATGCAGCATGGTTTCTACTTTACTAATATTTTGTTACTTGAACATTACTCTTGTAAACAAATGTAAAATATATTGTAATTTTTCTACTATCTATAATTCTGTTTTTATTAATTTAGTGGCATGTTAATTTCTTTGTAAAAACATGTGATACAATAATTATTATAAATTGAATTACCTTACTACATAGTGTAACATGTTTTATTTTATCTATGTAAGTTTTATTAGGCCAAATCACAGAAAAGAGAGAAAGATACAAATTTCCCTCTTCTGTGGGTAAAGTTTACATTCAATTAACATAATTTAGGTACAGGCACATATTATTGTATATAGGTAGGTACTTACTATTTGAGCATTCAATGAATGATACCTTTTCCTGTTGAAAAACCTATCCTCAAATTCAGCTGGTCTTACTATAGCAATATGGGTACCATCAACACACCCCAAAATACCAGGCATACCAAACTTTTGATAAAATCTGAAATAAAAGGTTTACTGTTTAATTCTTTATACTATGTTTTTACCTTCCCCTGATAAACATAATTTAACATAGGTATTAATACCCATATTTTATGATGTTGCGTTCTTCCCGCGTTTGGGGAAAAGCAATGTATTTCTTCCTGAAATGGTTATTATTGAGGGCCTGTGTCACTGCCCTCACACAGTTTGACACACTCATCTGGTGCATCTTGTGGTGTGCATTTGCTCCTATAAACCTCTGGTATGAACCAGAGGCATAAAAACTCAATGCACTTAAAACCTGGAATGAAAATAAAGAATGATAATTACTATGCAGTAGGTAGGTTACACTTTGTTAGGTTAGATAAACTCGTATATTTCGCTTACCTTGGAGACAGTACTTATTCCACTTCGGCTGCTGGGTAAATAGGGCTCCAGCTCCTAAATAAGGTCACGACACAAACTTTTATTCAGCCTATATAAGCCGACGAACTGTGAATCTGGCATTTCGAATGCCAGCTCTATTTTTCTCAAATTCGCACTTCGCCGGCAATAATTTAAATTATCAAGAACACGTGCATGTTCTAAAAAAATCCGAAATAGGGCTAAATCCGCCATAATACGCTTCTTTTTGCCAAAAAGGTGCAAAATGAATTCTAAAAAGTTGCTCTTGAGTAACTTCTAACAATTCTGATATTCGACGTATTAGCAGTATTGCGCAATTCATCTTTAGTAGACCATTTTACGACTTCCCATACAAAATTGTCAAACGCATGAATTGCGGGGTATAAATCATACGCAGCATCCTAAGATGAATTGTCAGTATGTGACAATTTTACGCTTTATGAAATGAATCTTAATATGATCATCTTATGAATCGCTCAAAGCGGCCGTTTTAGACCCGCAGAGCATAGGACATAAATACATGATTAGAAGTTCTACTCCAAAATGTTACTGATGAATTTATACAATTTTACAATTTCATACTCCTTTTTTTAGCTTTACTTCTTAGTTCTAAGTACTGAGTCTATGTTTTTACCAGTCTAATGAGTGCACACACTCACACAAACAAACATAAGTGTACAAAAAGCAATCTAACTTTAACCACAAAGGTGGTTACTGCATGCAAGGCAGTAAAATCTGATTATTTTGCGGTCAAGCGCAGTCAGTGGCTAGTGACACGAGAAAATTAAACTGGCTGCTGACAAAGGACTCATAATGGAACAAGACGCTACAAACTTGGGTTTGATTAGTAAGCTGTTTTTGTTTTGTGGATTCATTTTTTTAGTTTTGATGTACTGCGTCTATATTTTCTTTGAGTCTAACTGTAGATTTTTTTTCGTAACGTGACGTGTTCGATAGTTGGATTTTGTCATTTCCTTGTCATTATGTTTTATAGGAAACGTGAGTTACTTTTGGGTGCACGTGAAGGGAGTTTCTTATCTTCCCTATTTCATTTTCAGTCCCCTTGGGGACTAGGCTAAAGGATTTTACTAGAATAAAATTGGATGTTATGGGGGCATGGTCCTCATAGTTCCTGGGGTAGAGACGAGAGTATAATTATTTTAAAAGGCTATTATATTTCCCTACATTAAGCACCAGAACTAAAGAAAAGCCGATCAAGTGTGACTTGGATTCGAGTGACGAGGGTTCCGTACAATATGTATTAAATTTATATTTGTTATGAGACCAAATAAAATTACTCTAGAAATTAACTGGTTCCCTTATTACCTTTGGGGTACGGAACCCTGAAACTAGTCGTATGCTGCATTGCAGATATCCAGACACGGGTTTTTTATATTTGTTCAGGGAGCAGTTAACTTACTGGAATAAATAATGACTTACATGGGCGTCTCTTTTTGGCTACGATATTTTTAGGAGCTTCTGTAGCAAAAGTTCTAAGAGAGCCATACAATTTTTTTTTAATATCAACTGGTACTGCTTCTGAACTGATATCGCTTGAACACAATATCCTTTTAAAATAACAAATTATAATTCTTTTAAAAAGGCTGGCCATAGGGCCAGTCAGCGTTTAATCCTCTAACCTAGTTAGCCTCTAACTCTAAAGTTATTAGTAACTCTATAGTTAGAGTGGCGACTGCCGCCTGAGCTCTGGCCTACGCGGGCCCCCTGCAGGCCACTAAGTATTTTTTTACTTCTTACACATAGAAAAATGAAATAAAAAAATAATTGTAAGTATTTTTTTATATTGCGATAGTAATATATATACCTAAATGCTTAGATAGAGGTCAACTTATCTTAATAAAGATGACGAAGAGAGCAAATTCTACGAATTTGATATTACGTAACCAATATTTCATTAATTGATCGAACTGAAATGGCAAGCCCCATAGTCATGCCATCCGGGCCCCTTAAGCTCAGTTCAATATTGCCTCAATTTCATATACATTGATAATCATCATCATCAACAGCCTGAAGATGCCATTATATAGGCCTCCTCCAAAGAACGCCATCTAGAACAGCTGTTCGCCTCCTGCATCCATCAGCTCCCCACCGTTTTCAGCAGATCGTCGGTCCAACGAGGGGGGGGGCCTACGCTGCGTCTTCCGGTTCGTGGTCACCACTCGAGAACCTTTCTAAACCTACGATTGTCAGTTCTGCGAGCAATATGGCCTGCCCATTGCCATTTCAACTTGCTAATTCTAAGAGTTATAGGTATCGGTCAGTTTAGTCCTTTTGGATCTCTTCATTCTGGATTTATCTCGCAGAGAAACACCGAGCAATGGAGAGAGCTCTCTCCATAGCTCGCTGCGCGACTTTGAGCTTACTGATAAGGCCAACAGTAAGAGACCATGTCTCAGTTCCATAAGTCATCACTGGCAACACACACTGATTGAAAACCTACGTTACTATCACATACATTACATATACATTGATACTATCACCTAATACACTTTTTGTTATTTTAATTTAAAACCAAACTACTAAACCGATTTTGATGTTTCTATAGGACCAATATGAAAGTATATCGTTTTAAACAAAAAAGATTTTTTTCTAATCCGATTATACATGACGGAGTTCTTTGGGTACTTAACAAACATTAAAAATAACTGGCTAAGTGCGAGTCGGACTCGTGCACAAAAGGTTCCTTACCATTATCTATAAAAACGAGCAAAATAATCACGTTAGTTGTATGGGAAATAAAATATTAAATTTTTAATTTATTCTGTTTTTTAGTATTTTTTATTATAGCGGCAACAGAAATACATCATTTATAAAATTTCAACTAACTATCACGGTTCATTAACCGTAGATACAGCCTGGTGACAGATGGACAGCAGAGCCTTAGTAATAGGGTCCGTTTTACTCTTTGGGTACGGAACCCTACAAAAAACTAAGTTTAAAACCTCAATTTTGAAGTCTGTTGAAAGTATACCACGTTTTATATTAAGAGGACACTGTTAAATAAACCACAAAAATAATGTTTGCTCCTGTTTAAATCTACGATATTTTCATTCATTTTCACCACGAACTGTGAAATCAAAGCGCTCGAAATGGATGAAACCACATTACGACCGCTATGTGTTTTAACTTAAGTACATATTCATAAAGGTAGATTAATTTTGTGTTACGTAATTCCTAAAAGGAAAATTAATTTTGTGGTACTGGCGAGAAGAGAAACACAAATCTATACTTATAATAAACTGTACCAGGTCCAATTCTGTACATAGAAAATAACTATAGCGATTTTTTTGGGTTGCTATTTATAATTGATACTGAAGCCCAAAACTGTAATTTTTTTTCATTTTTGTCTGTGTGTCTGTCTGTACCTTGGCTGAGCATCACGCCGACACTACTAAACGAATTCAAATGAAACTTGACATGATTTGACTTCATATTAAAAGGTAGGCTATAGGATACTTTTTATCGACTAACGACTTTAAACGTTGCTTAACTTCACCGATCGGTTGGAAATAGCTAGTGGTGCATTGAGCACCGCTAGTTCCTATAGTGATGCTCTGTGGTAGACACAGAGAGCATCGAAAAATAAGACGCTTCGCAGGGGGTTTCGTGCTCTGTGGTCTCTACATATCTATTGTCAATTTTTTTACTTAGATCAGTTCAAAAAAGAGACTGTGAGGCGATATTACATACTTAGGTAGGTATTCTAAAACCATGATAGCATGTTTATTTTTACATCAGTATAATTTTAGCTTTATCCCACCCTAAAGCCTCCTTCATAGATTTATTTTCAGTTGAATAATTTTTCACGTAATCTCATTTCTCGGGTCATTAATTTTCAATTTTGTCACCTTGGAACCTCTGAGGTAACAACCCTGAAAATTTTCGTTCTACTCTCTCGCCCTGTAACAGTACAGAATAAAAACAGTTACGCAACATAGAACGATTTCATTGTGATTCCAATTTCAGTTTTCACTCTTCTTGCATTACATCATCATCATCATCAAAAGCCTGACGATGTCCACTGCTGAACAAAGGCCTCCCCCAGAGAGGGCTACTTTGAGCGGCTGCTTGCCTCATGCATCCATCAGCTCCCCGTGGTTTTCACCAGGTCGTCGGTCCACCGGCCGGCCTACGCTGCGTCTTCCTGTTCGTGGTCGCCACTCGAAAACCTTTTTGTAATGCTGTAGCCTGCCCATTACCATTTCAACTTGCTAACCTTATCTCGCAGGGAAGCAGCAAGCATAGCTCGTTGCGCGACTTTGAGCTTACTAATGAAGCCAACAGTAAGAGACCACGTTTCAGTTCCATAAGTAATTCCTGACAACACACACGCACCTTTGTTTTCTGGCTCTGCGGTATTTTGGACGAAAAGATAGGACGAAGCTTCCCGAATGCTGCCCAGCCGAGTTGGATTCTTCGTGCGATCTCTGTCGAAGTTTGGACCTACCTAATTGGACAGTCTGTTCTAGGTAGACATATTTGTCGACAACTTCGAGAGTATCGTTCCCAACAATTACCGGTATAGGTGGAACATGGGCATTAGACATGACTTTCATCTTGTCCATGTCCATCTTAAAACCAACCTACTGAGGTCATTGAGCATTCCGAAACATTTCTTTCTCAACTTGTCATTTCCAAAACACCGCACTGCAAGACTCAAGTTACTGTCACTTCTCTCATACTGTGTAATTATCTGGTGTTACGAGGATTTGTCAATTTGCCGTGATTTTTTCTACGTGAAATATTGACAGGCAATTTTGTCTGCAACTTCCCGTAAATGTACTTTTTCTTTTGTTTATTTTCCGTATCTCTGTCCGATATTTTGCCTGGGTAATCATTTAGCTAGATGTGTATTTTTACCGTAAACATAATTATACATTTAGTAAATAAGTGATCCAAAATGAGGAGATCCGCAGGAGAACTAAGGTGACCGATATAATTCTTGGAATTAGCAAGTTGAAATGAAAAATGGGCAGGCCACATCGCTCGTAGAACCCACAACCGATAGGGAGGAAAGGTTCTCGAGTGGCGACTATGAATCGGAAGACACCACTTTATAGGCTCCCCACTAGGTGAACTGTCAACCTGTTCAGAACCGCGGGAAGCCGATTGATGCAGGTGGCAAGCAACCCGTAAAAGTAACGCTCTATGGAGGAGGTCTTTGTTTATCAGTTTGCTGCGGTCACTTCTTTGATGGGTGACCGCTACAGCAAAAATGTGGTATTTACAACTGAGTGTTTTGGAGGCCACGTTAAACCGTCGGTCGCAGCTGTTAACCGTCGGTCGCGGCTGTTATCGTAAGACAATACTCATTAAGCCACGTCAGAAGCCTTTGGGCGGGAAAATCCTGACACCAGGGCTGACCATTTGCCTACACAAGAAGAAGAAGAAGCAGTGCACATATTCAAGAAGTTGGTAGGTGGTAGGACTTTTCTGCAAAGTTCGTCTAGGTAGGTGGTGATCACATACACATATGCGATTACATATGCTTTGCCAGTTATTCTGCCGCCAAGCAGTAGTGTGCAAGCACTACTGTGTTCCGGTTTGAAGGGCATTGTAGCTAGTGAAATTACTGGGCAAATGAGACTTTATGGTCTGATCACTCAGTCTAGTAATCTGATTACTAGACTGAGTGATGTCTCAGGATGACGTGCGCAGTGCAATGTCACGCGAAACTTTATTGTTTTAAAGTTCCGGGTGACACTGCAACTGTTATGGGCGGCCGTGTCACTTAACATCAGGTGAACGACTAGCTCGTCACGTCATTAAATCACATAAAAAAAGTTTGCGGTTGGATTGGAAGTCTCATTTAAGAGCTATCTTTCTGGGAAAACATACCTAGGTGCTTTTATAATAGGTTCTTATCTTAGTAGGTCAATAATTACTATCATCTTCTTTGCCTTTTCCCATTTATTATTGGGGTTGGCTCTCAATCTATAACATGTAGCGGCAAAAATTACACGAGTGACTGTCATCTGACCTCGTAACCCATAAGGAGTTAGTAACAGGGATGGTTAGATCAGGCGTCAGATTTTATCAGGCGTTTGACTACTACTCGTAACAATTGCCATACAGTTCTTATGACAACCGGGACCGACGGCTTTCAAAGGCACGGAGCGGTGGCATCGAAAATTGCACATAACTTATTAGATAAGTCATTGGTGCAGGGCCGAGGATCAAACCCGGTGCCGTAAGATTACGAAGTGCACATGCTATCGCTCGGCCACCATCGCTCTCACAAATGATTATATTGGTTTTAATTCATAAACAGTACAAATCACAGCTATGCTATAAGATAGATACACAATATCAGTACTTCCAACTAAATAGTAAATAGTCATTGAATTCCCAGATGTCACCATTGTGGAGTCGCAACTGAGCAAACACTATTGTTTGGTGGTTGACAGTACACGGTAATGACAGTATGGGCACTCGCTTTGTTATGGTATATTTTTATATTCTCAGTACCGTATTAGTCTCGGCTTACTAGATTGTGTAAAGTTTTGAGAATGATTTGATTATCTAGGATATCCCTCTTACTAACAAACATTGTGTATAGAATTTCATTGAATAGTTACTGTTATTTTGTGTTTTGTTTCTCTTTATCGAATTTGAGTTATGTAAACGTAAACACACTATTGAACACTTTACCAGCGTCTTTGTTTCCCGATAAGTACAATCTGGAGCTCTTTAAGTCGCGAGTGAATAGGTATCTTCTAGACAACCATGTACCATCGTAGACCGCGTCGTCACTTTCCGTCAAGTGAGATTGCGGTTAAATGCGGGCCTATTAAGTTATAAAAAAAAAAAAAAATGAGGAAACATCTGAACTGAGTAGCTATTCCACTGACGAGCAATTTTTATTAAGTAAGGCGAAATATTTTTAAAAATGAAAGAAAATACATTTATTCGTGACATATAACACAACATTACACTACATGATATTACAAATCGTAAATATAACCTACAAATAAAAAGAGTTTATAATTATATATTGCGTGAGATGGGGAGATAAAGATTTGAAAAGATTTGTTTTATATAATTTTTGCATTAGATATTTATTATGATATTTATATCATCAGAGATAATTATGATAATATGTTACAGATTTTCATTTTTTAAACCAGACTTAAAATAGTGTTATAAGTTTAACGCGTATCATAACATTCGTAGTGGTTAGCTACAGTATGTACCAATATGTTAAAAATATCTAAGCAGCTTACGCAAATTTACTACCGGTAGGTAGCGTAATTACGCTACCTACGGTGGGCTGGGGCATTTGGACTGTCTATAGGCCATCGTACATAGAATACCTGGTGAAAGCCGCGGGGAGCCGATGGATGCAGGAGGCGAGCAGCCGCTCAAGGTGGCGTGCTCTGGGGGAGGTCTATGTTCAGCAGTGGACGTCTTCAGGCTGTTAATGATGATGATGATGATGATAGGCCATCGCGGCAAGTATACAGTCTAAATGTTCTTTGTAGTAGATAGTGTAGCTAGGTTACTAGTTTTAGTAGTGTAGTAGTTAGTTCAAAGAGTATTTGCCCATTAAAAAAAAGCAAATTTTACATATATAAAAATCTTCTTTACAAATTCTCATTTTTAGATTTTTTTTTCAACAAAAATAGCTACCCATACTGTTTTTGTATGTATTGTTTGCTACTATAATAGCGCAATGTGCTCGCCTAAGTGCGTCTTTGTATTTGTTCACGTGAATGTACAACGGTGTCAGTCGCTCATATTTTACAAAGTGAAATAAGTTTGCCAATTCCGCATTAAAATAGTGGGTATAATAAATTAATTATGCAGGAAATTTTATAAATTTAATACTTTTATTATTTATGTGGGTTTTATTTTATTTTTAGCAAAAAATAAGGTTAAGAATTTTGGTGGAACATTTTAATTACGCAACGTAATTACATGAAAACTAATTTTGCTTAAATAAATAGAAAGTATCAAAATATTGCAATTAGGTAAAATCGTAATTTGTTGATACATTCTATATATTTACGTTAGATCAGTGTTAATGTAATTACGTTTTGTAATTAAGCTATGACTGGCAAAAAACGCAAAAAATTTGAATTTGCCGCGCTAATGGAAACGTTCCACCTTCCATAAGTTAGGAATCCTACTACTATAAATAATATAAATTTGAAAGTATGTGTGTGTGAGTTCGTTACCATTAACCTCCATAACTACTGAAATTTCGATGAAATTTTAAATGTAAAGCTTATGCGCTGGATTAACACACATAGGATACTTTATATCGGCGGGCGAAACCACGGGGCGCAAATAGTAATAAATAAATTCAACTGATGGTTGATTAAGGACGTATGCAAATGATGCGAAGATGATGAGAAGTGATGCGAAGGTATTAAATAAAAAAATATGACAGACGTTTTGACTGTACAAAATAATACATTTTATCAAAATACGTTTCTTTTGTTATTTTTAATATGTTAAGTAAATATTAATCACCTGTCATATTAATACTTTGAACGCGTGACGTATTTATACCAACGTAATAATGATTTTTACGCCTAACAAAATAAATATAGAGCGATAATCCAATACAATACCTATTATTACAAGTTTCTTCGGTACCTATTACATTTTGGCGAGCTCTTTATCGGGCCTCTGTGTGTTTTTGCCAAAACGAACATCAAGAAAATGATGATTACTGAATAAATAGTTAAGTTACCAAAAATTCGCTCTTTCATTATCGAAGAAGATGAAATGAAGGGTATTTTTCATACAATGGCTAAGTATAGGCATTAGCTATGCATTATGTATTGACAACGAAAACCTTGTAACTACGCATAATTTTGTAACAGCAACCCTAATAATGATTTTCCAAACATGTAAACGATAATTAAAAACATATATTAATTTTAAACATTTATTGATATTGTCTTATGCCTACGTCAAATATTGGTAATTAAGTAAAAATACGCACTTTGGTTTTATAATTTAATTTCTTAGTCTATTTTGTTTTTCTACAAAGCCGTGTTAATTATTTTGCAGCAAGCCTTATTACAGTAAAACCTTCGTTTCATTGAAACTTCGGCGATCTCAATTCAACAATACAATTTAAAAATGATATGGAATAATTCAAATAAATTTTATAATCTTTATAAACCAAGTATCTCAGCGAACAATAATAACTTCGGGTCAAAGCATACAAACATTAGGTAGGTATCAACGGAACAGAAGGGCTTCAACTTAACCATACCATACCTTTTACCGTATTAAGGTAGCAGTTGATTAAGTCCTGAATCCTAATTATCAACCTGAATAACTTCAAATAACAAATTCAAATTAAAAATTGTTTATTTCGTTTTAAGGACGTCACTGACAGTACGACTCTTACCCACACAAAACTGGATTATAATACCCGTGTCTTGGGGGCTAGCTCCTTCCCTTTATGAGGCACTATTTGCCTTTTGTTTTTTTTCTTATGTGTTAATCTGTAGTTTATACTGTATTTTTTTTTGTTAGTTTGTATAGAATGCGTCCGTGATGTCATGAATTTGGGTTCCGGCTGAAAATCAGTAACTGAGGTTGTGATCTGCAATCTCAGTTGTATGCTGAGCCGGAGCCCTTTCCTGACATTACACAATGTTATACGTTTGTTCCTCTGTGTTTTATGTTTCTACTGTACCTATGTTGTGTTCCATTGTGTATGTCATGAATAAATATATTTCATTTCATTTCATTATTTATGTACAACTCATAGACCTTACAAAAATATTTGAGAAAACAGTAGGTAATAAATAGGTAATAAGAAACTTCTAATAAATCATTAATGTTAGTTTTGAGCTTAACAGATACATATAATGTTCATTATTAAACTCACTACGTTGTACATAAAAAATATTGATATCTTGAATCGGAAATATAAACTGACTCTCTAACTAAAACAACAACAATTCCAAACCAAACTCATTCCCCATTCATTCCACCGCTCATCTTGTCTGAAGTCACAAAACTTTAAAACTATTATCAACCTTAACTAATGACAACTTTAACAAATCGTCTTTTAAATAAACATTTCATGAATAATTCAACGCTTTGTTTCGCATTACAACGAAATATTAAATAGGCTGAGACATGACAGTTGCTACAGAAAAGGCTGACTGACAAGAATTTGGCATGTATAGACAGTATGGACGGTTGCACGGGAAAGGGATTCGCAAACAATTGTGTTCTAAGGGCAGAATCGAGTGTTACTATAACTCACATCATCATCACTGCTGAACACAGGCCTCTCTGGCCACTTTGGACGCTTATCACAAGAGATTTCCATAATCATCACGCTTGGCAGGCGGCTTGGTGATCACAGAAGATTTTAATGTATCGAGCAAAACGCTGCTGCCCAATCCCTGGCCGCCCTTATTTATTCCCTTAGCCGGATCTTACGGCATACCCACGGGAAGAGATGGGGTGGTCCTATTCCACCGGGACCACACCATCATCATCATCACAGCCTGAAGACTTCCACTGCTGAACCTAGGCCTCGCCCAGAGAGTGCCACTGTGAGCGGCTACTCGTCTCCTGCATCCATCGGCTACCCACGGTTTTCACCAAGTCGTCGGTCCACCTAGTGGTGCCACTCGAGAACCTTTCTTCCCCATCGGTTGTCAGTTATACAAGCGATGTGACCTGCCCATTGCCATTTCAACTTGCTAATTATAAGAGCTATATCGGTCACTGGAATCCTCCTGTGGATCTCCTCATTCTGGATTTTGCCTTGCAGGGAAACACTGAGCATAGCTTTCTCCATAGCTCATTGCACGAGTTTGAGCTTACTAATGAGGCCAACAGTAAGAGACCATGTTTCAGTTCTATAAGTCATCGCCATTAAATTTCAAATATCATCATTAAATAAACAAGTAGATAAATAAATGTTTTTGGACATAATTATGGCAGTTACACATTCGTCAGTTTGAAATCCCTTACTGTTACTACTGTGTTTAAGAATAATTTAAGTAAACGTGCTCTTTTCAGCTGTTTTCTAGACTTGAGAAATTACAAGAAGAGACAAGAGTTGAAATAACTGGTAATTGTGTATGTGCGCAGTGTTTCAATTGAAACTCTACACACATACACACTAGGTACACTTCAGGTGCTTTATGCGGGATACTATAAATGCTTTGAAAGTAACCCTTTTAGAAATACTTTTGAATGAAATATTTACTCTAAAAATATATGTGGTTTACTCAGCATTACGTCATCAGCCGGAAGACTGCTGAACATAGGCCTCCCTCATAAAACGTCACTTTGGACTCTTATCATAGGGGGGTTTGCCATAACCACTACACTTGGCAGGCGGCTTGGTGATCGCAGAAGATTTTAACGTAGGTACCGGGAAGAATGCTGCTGCCCATTCCCTGGATATTCCCTCAGCCGGCTCTTACAGCAGCCACGGGAAGAGATGGGGTGGTCCTATTCGCAAACCAGGCCCACACGGCAAACTTACTCAGCTTTATTTTATAGTAATTTGACTCTATAATATATACTCTATGCATAGCTAATAATACATAAACTAAAACATGATTGAATGTGATGGTATGGCATACCATAACATATTATGTAGTACCATAGCATAGTATGTAGTACCTACCATAGCAAGTACTAGATATTATGCTCCTAGTAGTCCCACTATAGTAAGTACCGTAGATACCTTATTCTTATTTCCCGTGGTACTAACAACTTGACAGGTACTAACCCCCGGTTTCTCGTACGTTTGTTAGAGTTAAACTTATGTCAACTTAAAAATACTGAATTGGTTGCTCATTGGTTGCCTGTTGATCAACAGCTGTCGTCAACCAATGAGCGTATAGTATTTGGTGTGTTAAGTTAACATGAGTTTGACAAACGTATATGAGAAACCGGGGGTAAGATCCATGTGAATGTTCATGTATTTTTCCATCCAATAATGTACTACACGATTTCTATGAGAAAATTTTCATACCGTCCTATAATCTGGGCATAATCCGATCAGCGAAATAAGACTGAAAAAATAACCAAAAAATTCTTCGAATAATATGTTCGATATAGAGCCAAGTACAAGTCTGGTTCTGCTGATGTTGGGTCCCGTATGTTACTTATTATTTCGTCTTAGGAAAAAAATGAGACCAATTTTATTACGCAAAAGTTGTGACGGCAAAAATGCTACGATGCTGAAGCAAGTAAAAAATATGCCAAAGTTGTTTTTAATTCTGCAAGTATGACATTTTCAAAGCATTTCTGACAATAATTTGCATGCAATACGTTATGTTGTGCAATAACCACTAATAATACTAAAAGTAGATAACAGTGTTAAAGTAAAACTTGTTATAATAATAATTAATACATATTATTTCAGTTGACAAGTAAGTCGTCCCTTTGTCCCAGACTGGCAGCTATGCGACAGATATGGGCTCAGTTCTAATCGCTTAAGCACGGACCCCTAAACATAATATTTCACTAGATATTTTTTGCAAGTCTCAAACAAAATTGGTTTTCACGGATTTTTGCGGATTACAAAACTCCGCTTTGTATAAATATAGATTTTGGATAACAGCTATGTTTTGTCAATAAAATGTTTGTAGTAGCCATTTTCAGTTTATTCGGGTCTTACCCGAGATTTTTGGAAGGGTTTTCGCCGTATAAAGTTTAGATTTCATGGTGGAACAAACATTCGATTTTGGGGTAAGTTGATAGCTGCGAAGGATCCAAAAAAAAAAATCTTTTGGGACAGAATATGGATTTGTTTATCTTGAGTCTTGTTCTGATGGGACGGAAACTCACATTATTATTTATTCGTTATTGGAAAGAAACTTATTTCACCATAGCACTAAATAAATAATACATCGAAAATCGTCCACATAAGGTAGGTGCCAATACACACTATTTCGCAGATTTTTCCGTATATAGAAAATTAATAATGTGTAATGCCTGTGAAATATAATATTATAGGCGTAGGTATTATGGGTTTACTTCATCATCATCAGGCTTATATTTTCCCAGTGCTGAGAAACTGTGTATTTCTCCCATAAGAAGAAAGTGTCATCATTATCATCATCATCAACAGGCTGAAGACATCCACTGCTGAACATAGGCCTCCCCACGGAGCACCATTTTGAGTGACTGCTTGCCTCCTGCATCCATCGGCTCCCCGCGGCTATCACCAGGTCGTCGGTCTACCGAGTGGGGCCGGCTTGCGCTGCGTCTTCCAGTTCGTGGTCGCCACTCGAGATCCTTTCTTCCCCATCGGTTATCAGTTCTACGAGCGATGTGGCCTGCCCATTGCCATTTCAACTTGCTAATTCTAAGAGCTATATCGGTCAATTTAGTTCTCGTGCGGATCTCCTCGTAAAAGTGGTGAAAGTGTAGGCTATAATAATCCATCATGCTGGCTAAGTGTGGGTTGACGGATGAAACGTGTTCTTGAATTTTGTGGTTACTTGAAAATAGATTGTTTAAGGGACCAAAATATAATGTATTTACAGCGAGAGCGATTGTTTAAATCCAGAGCGAAGCGAAGGATCCTAGAGTAGAATCCTAAGCGTAGTGAGGGTTCAAGTAAGTACCTACGTACGTACTTTTCATCCTCCTCTAAGAGAAAAATAAATAAGAAATGCTTTTAGTAGTGACGAACATGTATTTCTGGTGTTAATATTTCACTTTCACTGCTAGAACTCATATCTTAATTTGATGTGTGAATAAAATTAAAATTGTCTTTAATATTTGATTTTTTAATTAACCAATGCTGCATCGGTTGGCGCACTTTTTTAATTTAGTTATTATTATTGTATTCATGTACATCATTGTAATAGGTAATATACAATTTTTTTTTTTTTTTTTTTTTTTTTTTTTTTATGTAATTAAATGACGTGACGAGCTAGTCGTTCACCTGATGTTAAGTGACACGGCCGCCCATAACAGTTGCAGTGTCACCCGGAACTTTAAAACAATAAAGTTTCGCGTGACACTGCACTGCGCACATCATCCTGAGACATCACCCAGTCCAGTAATCAGATTACAAGACTGAGTGATCAGATCATAAAGTCTCATTTGCCCAGTAATTTCACTAGCTACAATGCCCTTCAAACCGGAACACAGTAGTGCTTGCACACTACTGCTTGGCGGCAGAATAACTGGCAAAGCGGTGGTACCTACCTAGACGAACTTTGCAGAAAAGTACTACCACCTAGTAAAAATTACAAGTATTATATAATACACAAGATCTTAAATAATTAGTTGGTAGGTTGACATGGGCCCTTTGCAAGTATATGTGACTTGTGAGTCAGCGTAAAAACAATAATTTATACATGTGTCAATATTACTATTTTACTATTTTACACTTCTATGGTAGTTTTTAACATTTATACACATGGTTTTTCCTTTAATCTGCGCATTTGGTATTAATTTTCCTAATCAATTTCAATTAATTCCTTTTATTTACCAAATAATTGGTTATAATATATTATTCTAATATAAATTTTGATGACTAAATTATAATTAAAAATTAAAAATAGAAAACCCGGGACTTTATCAAAGCGTTTTTTTGCGGCCAAACCACTGATCTCTAATAAACTAGTACGCGTACTAGTACAATGAGAGATCAGTGGTCCAAACCTTTTAATTCAACAGTTTTCCAAATTCAAAAGTCATTGCGTCTGTTATTAAGTGCGCGGAAATTACCCATTTTACGCGCACTTCATATCGGGGATCCATTCACCTACTTTCGCACTGAAAAGAGGTATAAGTAATGTACTATGTACGGTCTTTGATATCGATATTGGAGCTGCAATGCCATCCGCAACGTTGCATGTCAATCAATATGACATGCAACACGATATTGGATACACTACGCAATCGATATTTAATATTAGTAATGACCAAATTTGATAGCTTCTTATATTCCCAGTATAAAATTAGGTAGTACTGTAAAATTAAGAGCAATCAACGCCATAGGTCACAGTGCTACGTCGCGACTGCATCGCCACTCATCATCAGCTGAGATGCAGTTGAACGTTGGTCTATTCGCCAATTAAAAATAATCGGCCAAGTCCGAGTCAGACTCGCGCACGAAGGGTTCCGTACAATTATCTATAAAAACGAGCAAAAAAAAATCACGTTTGTTGTATGGAAGCCCCTTTATATGTAATTTATTCTGTTTTTTAGTATTAGTTATTATAGCGGCAACAGAAATACATCATCTGTGAACATTACAACTGTCTAACTATCGTGGACAGATAGACAGACAGACAGACAGACACACAGACAGACAGACACACAGAGAGACAGACATACAGACAGACAGACAGACAGATGAAAGGACAGCGGAGCCTTAGTAATACACCGATTTATAAAACCGTTTACTCTTTGGGTACGGAACCTTAAAAAAGAAGAAAAGACATTTGTTGTAGCACCATTATTTTTATTTTTTGACGGGGTCTCTATAGACTAATTGAAAGTCGCAGATCAACAATTTCATGTCAAACTGGGTCTGCGCATAAAATGTATTAATTTTGCGGGTTTTTGTCATCATCATCAACAGCTTGAAGACGTTCACTGCTGAACATAGGCTCCCCCAGAGAGCGCCGCTGTGAGCGGCTGCTCGCCTCCTACATCCATCGGCTTGCCGCGGTTTTCACCAGATCGTCAGTCCACCAAGAGGGAGGCTGGCCTACGGTTTGTCTTCTGGTTCGTAAGTATTGACCTGAAAGTTATCAAACTTTCAGGGGGCCTAAATAAAGATATCTTTCCATTAGCGTTACCGCCAAATGAAACTCCAAATGTATGGGAATCACATTAGCTGCACAGTTTTCCGCAGGCAATGTCAACGCAATGTCAAAATGTTTGCTAGACCCCACGTCTGTTATTTGATAGGTACCACGAAAAGCAAGGTTCGATTTTAAATCGTAAGTATCAGCAATACTCCACTCCAGGTGCTATTAAGTTCCTCGATCCAAAGGAATCGTTCTCAACCCTCGATAAGCACCTTCCCCGTATTTATTGATTTTGCAATTACTAAAGGAGCGTACGAAGAAAAATATCCAATGCTAAATGGGACGCTGCAAAACGATAAACAAGTAAACAGAAACAAATTCAACTATCGACTGGAACATTCAACTGGAAACTGTCTATTGGAACTATCATGAAACTAAGTTACACTGGCCTGACAGCGGAGTTTGTTTCTCTGCTTTCTGAACTGCAGGTTGTGGGTTTGGCCACCCAAGGAAAATATTTGTTTTTTTTTTTGCAACATGGAACAACCTTTCCTTAGTTTGGCATTTCCTTATTTATTGAAAAATCATACAAATCGCTGCACAAAAACAACTACTTATCAATATTTTTTTTATTGGATTAGGTATAATTAATTTTTATTTTACTTATACTACGTTATTCAGTAATCAATGCCAATCAAAGGAATGGAATGCTCTTCCCGCAGCTGCAGTATTTCCTTCTAGGTATAATCTGGGTCAAATCAAAAGTGAAAAAGTGGGCAAACGTGCTCCACCTTAGACAACTTCGTCACTTACCATCAGGTGAGATGTTGTCAAACGTATGCCCATTTTAGCATACTTACATTTTATAAAATTAAATATTTTGACTACGCATTTCACTTTTTAGCTGTGTGCGTCTCAGCCCACAATAGGCTGCTAAAAATGCCATACTTTGTGATATTCTACCAATCATTACTTAGTATTTCGAGTTCGATGTGGGGTTTAGACCAACGGTTCGACGCAATCACAGCAGTGCTGCAGCATTCCGTTTTTTAACAAATTCTTCGTCTCGTATAGGCAAGGGGTAGCCCTTGGCGATATAATTTTTAGGCCGTCCATAGGCTCCAGCTTGGCATAACGATTATTGCCTTAAAACAATGGAAGCAACAGCCGTGCTCAACGAGGCATGATAACGCTCAGTTTTTAATACTTACCACTTTTTTCAGCGGTCACCCATTCAAGTAGAGCCTGCAGTAAGCGTTTTTATCTTTCCAGATCAATAAGAACGGCTAGTAGAGCTTTGTATGAGCGCTATGGCGGTTCTAATTTGGTATCGTTGATCCATTTAAACGCACCCAGATTTTATCTGTCAGGTAACACAAATGGCTTGAGTTCCACTCCTTAGCAGTGCACACGATAAAAATAAAAAGTTATGATTCTAATGCCTGTCCCACACAAATTATTGTTCGGTAGAGGAGATATTTCCTTAAAGCATGTCAGAAAACACCAGTTCAGCTATGTGTAACATAGGTCGATCGTCACGTATAGATCAAATAGTTTGTGACGCATGACGCTATTAATTATTGTCATCCTACACAAATTAATCGCGCCAGTAGGCAACGCCTTGTGGCGATGCTAATGTAGGAGAGGCGTAAAAATATAAAAATATGCATATTGGTCCTCCATTGGTTTATTTTCGTTAATGTTAGTTCTATATAAGAATTGTACCTATATCTTGAGTTAAATTATTTTATCCTTTGTTTCTTTTTATGGCAGAATTTTATTGTCAGGACACGTTTCACGGTAATCGCCTTTTGTTTTTCTTTTACATTGGATTTATATTTCTTACAAACGAATTTCATAAGCGGATTCGACTTTTGGGTCTTTATTTTTTTATTATTTAACATAATTAGGGACAGGAAATGTTATTATTATTGTATTAAGACAGACAGACTAAATAATATCAGAGAACACTAAAATATGTTTATAAATAAATAAATATGTGTGGACATTTCACACAGCATCATCTAGCCCCAAACAAAGCATAGCTTGTACTATGGGAACCAGATAACTGATACAATACTTAGATACTTTTTTGTTTGTAAATACATACATAGAATACAATATAACACCCAGACACAGAACAAACACCTATGTTGCACCTAAGTATAGGTTGCGAACCCGCAACCTATACTTCAGAAGGCAGAGCTGCTACCAACTGAGCTACCAGGCCAGTCAAATTATATTATAAAGGTAGTACGAAATAGTAATGAAATTATTTTAACCAATTATAGACAATGACAGTACTTTGGTATATCTATCACATCACACATCCGGAATACGGCCACTGCTAAACACAGGCGTCCCACATAAAACGCCACTTTGGACGCTTATCTTAAGGAAGTATTTGCCATAATCACCACGCTTGGCAGGCGGCTTGGTAATCGGGAAAGATTTTATTGTGACGAGGAAAATACTGCTGCCCATTTCCTGGATATTCCTTTAGCCGGGACCCACGGGAAGAGATGGGGCGGACCTATTCGCAAACCGTGAGACCATACGGCTGTTAATCTATAATTATAAATAGGTATGTTAAATACGAAATACTTTTCATTCTTTAAGAATACAATATAGATTAGACACGTTTTCTTACTCTGAGTCATAAATTCGTCCATAATTATTACTATTTCTTGTCGTAAAACAAACAAAGTAACATTACAGCGAAAAAGTATAGCGGAAATAATAATTATCCGAGTTGTCAAAAGATTTCTTACTTTCGTTACTTTTGTGAAGTAGTAACGATGTATTTATGTTATTTGTATATTTGTGATACTTTTTGCTCTTGTTATTTCTTTGGGAAACAAATTATAAGTACATATTTATGTGTGTGTATTAACTAAGTTTTTGTAAGTCTCGGTACTTGAATATTTTCTGAAGTTAGGTAACAGTATTATTTGAAGTCTTGTTTACATATAGATCTATTTCTATAGGTTGGTATAGTAATTGCCCATTGTACCGATCTTATTATGTGATTCTCATTCCTACATGTTACATTATTATATTATTGGTGTCATTAAAGAGTTATTTTTTTGTATTGTAAGTATTGTAAAGATAAATTGATTAACAGATTTTTTTTATGTAATCGATTGACGTGACGAGCTTGTCGTTCGCCTGGTGTTAAGCGTCACGGCCGCCCATAACAGATTGTAGTGTCACTCGGAACTCTAAATTAAACACTGCGAACTGCGCACATCATCCTGAGACATCACACAGTCTAAAAAAGATTTCTAGACTGTGAGATCAGTTCATAAGTCTCAGTTGCCCAGTAATTTCACTAGCTACAATGCCCCTTCAAACTGGAACACAGTACTTAGTGCTTGCACACTACTGCTTGGTGGCAGAACAACTGCAAAGCGGCGGTACCTACCTAGACAAACTATGCAGAAAAGTTCTACCACCTAGTAATGAAGTAGAATAAGGTGAAAAATACCGTGATCTACGTACACACCATCTCTTCCTGCGGGTACCGGAAAGGAATATCCATAGGAAATGGGCAGCAGCATTCTCCTCGGTACATTAAAATCTTCCGCGATCATTAAGTTGCTTGCCAAGCGTGATTATGGTAAGTCCCTCCCCTATATGATAAACGTTCAAAGTGACGTTTTATGGGGAAGGACTAGATTGTTCTACAGTCGAACGTCTTTAACCTACCGCTTAACTAGTCTGGTATGGTCCTTCCTGCACGCGCCAATTTACAAGTCCGTGAGTGTGAGCAAGAGAGCATACGGTGATCGTATGCTCTCTTGCTTACACTCACGGACTCTCGCCACCAGACTTTTATGGGGAGCTTCAAGAAAAGTGTTAAGAGTCCTCTCTAAGGGTAGGCAACGCACCGGCAATGCCTTCAGTGTTGCAGATGTCCATAGACGGCGGTGACCACTTACCAGCAGATGGGCCGCCTGCTTGTTTGCCACTCATCTCATAAAAAAACTTACGCTGTAAGGAAGGCCCCTGCTTATGAAGTGCAAAAAACACAAAACTGCTTGTGTGTGAAAAATAGGATCAATAGTATTTTTTTTTAATAAACTACCAGTTACCTTATTTTATCTTAGTAATGGTTGTAGATACCTATATCTAACTGAAATTTTGTAACGAATTATTGTTATGTAAGTTGTATGATACAAAAAGATAATTCAGAAATATAAGAACACACTTTTTTTAAGTGTGCTAAAATGGGCATACGTTTGACAACAACCCACCTGATGGTAAGTGACGAATCGTCTAAGGTGGAACAGGTTTGCCCATGTGATGTCCATTCTTGACTTGAAAAGACCCAGTTTATACCCAGGAAGAAACACTATTGCTGGAAGAGCATTCCATTCCTTGGCCATTCGGACTATAAGTGACTCAGCAAAACGCTAAGTGTGGACTTGTGGTACACTAACGACGTAAGGATGTGAAGAATTACCAAGCCTTGTAGTTCTATGATGGAAAAGGAATGACGGAATGAGCTGATGAAGGGCATGCGCACTCTCTCCAAAATGTAACCGATAGAAGACCGACAGACCAGCGACCTTGCGCCTGTGTTCAAGACTAATTTGAATTCTCCCTTCAACTATCTTTCATCGTAGACTAAACTTGATACAATGTCACTAAAAGTTTTTTTTACAAAAAACCAATCACAATCTACATTAAACATCCATTTTCCTTATCGCAACTTCGAAACCTGCAACAAAGTGTTTTATTTCCAACACTACGTTTCCTCAACTATTTTATGTCACTCAGAAGAAATGATTTGATTTATTTACCTACATTTTTCCTTTGTCCCGTCTACGGCGAACGTGTGATTTCATTACGCTTCTGTAGTTCTTTGTCTTTGATCTACTTTTTCTGCTTTTCGCGTGGATTTTGATCAGCTATTAGTATGGGATAAGGGGTTTTGTACTTTTGAGTCGATATCACCGATTAGGAATATGTGTCGAGGTATAACGCAAAAATATAGGTACCTATATTTACCGAAATGTACAGAATATAGAATAATTATATGGAGCTGTAGAGAGAGCTATGCTCGGAGTTTCCTTACGAGACAAGATCTGAAATGAGGAGATCCGCATAAGAACTGTAATGGGCGGCCATGGCGCTTAACACCAGGCGAACGACGAGCCCGTCACGTCGTTCGTTAACATAAAATAAAACTAGTCACCGATATATCATCCGCTCAAAGTAGCGCTCTTTGGGGGAGGCCACTGTTCAGCAGTGGACATCTTCAGGCTGATGATGATGATGATGGTAGAAAATTTTGTGATTACATAAAAACATTACAGCTAGTTGTTTTAGAATGCAACGAGCAAGTTGAAATCAGCGCTTACAAAATAATTACAAATTTTCATTTTTTAAATTGCGTCAAATGTATTTTTAATCTGTTATATTAAGTGTTTACTCTTCTCTAGAGACGAGTGTTTTGAATTTACTTCTTTTCCTTCAGAAAAATAAATAACCTATGCAGCTCTTGTACAGGGGGTGTTTGATAATTGTAAACGAGTGGTTGTTTAGGGAACATCAACCGGTGACAAAGCCGACGACGCACCGGAGTTTATCCCTTTTAAGGTTTAGTAGTATCTCTGTCAATCAGGTTCTACTCTAACTAAGATCATCCATACCATCCTTCCTACCCTTAATCCTACGTGCGTTCCATACGATCCATACGTGAACGAATGGACACTAGTTATCAAATTTCGTGAGTGGCTTCTAACCGTGGGTAAAGTACCTTGAATGTAAATGTGAATACGTATAAGATATTTCAAATTTAAACCATTGGTGAAGTAGTGCTGATTTATATTACTTCAGCTGACTGCGAGAGAGTTATGATACGTATGAGTATTTCTGGTACTAAGTGAGCGCGATAAGGCAGTAAAGCACTGGTGTTTAGGGTAGGTATACAGAGCATTCAAGATCTATCTCGCGTCATACATAGCTCGGAAAGATTGGAAGACAATCTAATAGTATCGGAAGCTGTCGGATTAGTGAGAGAACTGATGTATTCCTATTTGAGTCATTAGTTGTATCGTAGTTATAAATCTCATTTATTTATTACAGTAACACACTCGTGTTTATTAAGTTATTATCACACTTATAATTACGTTACTGTCACGCCTTTATTATTATAACTGTAATCATGGTAACATTTTACAATACTGTCAAACCTTTATTATCCTAACTAGATATAATCATATAACACAATAATATAAACTAGCTACACTATCTACTACAAAGAACATTTGGACTGTATACTAGCCGCGATGGCCTATAGACAGTCCAAATGCTCCAGCCCACTACCGGTAGGTAGTGTACTCAACATGCTGGCAGCATTGCCACGTTGAATTGCAATGCTGATTCGTTGAACCCAATAAGTGCCAGCATTTTGGTCACGCGTCGCATCAACCAGGTGCTCTGATAAACTTTGGAAAACGTGATGAGCTCCCGGCTGTCATTCCTTTATTGTCACACCTTTACCGTCACAGCTATAATCAAACTAAATTATCACACTATTATTAATTTGGACGTTTGTGTCTGATCTTTCTTAACATTTTATCTGATTATCGAAAAACCACACTTTAGAGAATTTACAATGGTTATTCAACTTAGATCCGACATAACCCACAAATATTTCGGAGAATCCTTTAGCTACAACCTAAATATCCCACGGGCCTAAAGAATTTAATAACCCTGTAAAATATTTGTTTAGAACACAATTACTTGTGTTAAACAATTTCGCTAGCTCCTTTTTAATTACGACGGCCAGACTTGATTTTTTGGTTAACTTGAAATGGGGTGCTTCAAAACTGGGCCTGGAAATGCTAATATGCTATATTAAATTGTGTGTTGTGTGTTGGTGCTTGTTTTAAGCTGCGGAGATTTGGTAAATGAGGTTACATTTATTTAAACGTGAAATTTGAAAATCAAGGCAAGCTTTAATTTTGTTAACCACAGTACAGCCCATCACCGTAATGTACAACTTACCCACGTAAAATAATTGCAAAAAGTATTCGTAGAGTAAAATCTACTCAAACACAGGTATTTAGGTAGTACGTGCAAAATTATTAGCAAGGTACGACCTTTAATTTTGTAAACAAGTAAACTTCGTTAGCGAATTTTCTATAAGAACATTAAAGCATTTTCCGATAAAATACCTATTGTGCCTCGTTTACATCGTGTCAAGTAAGCGGTAAAGTGAATTACCATCGTATTTAAGTGCTACTCAGATTTATATGCATAGAAAATTTTCACGATCAGCCTGATATTCCATTCTATGCATATTCCAGATTTAAAACGTATTCAAAATTATATACAGGGTTTTGTTTCACTTTTACCGGGTTCGCATGAACGTAGCAGTAAATCAGTAGGTACGTATACAAAAGAAGGTAGAGACGGGCAAAAAACACAGTAACGTCAATCTCTTGGGACGTTCCCTACCTCCAGCAGACTATAGATACCTATTCAGCTACTTTTTCCTTAAACAGGCTTGCTTTTTGCTGATTTAGAGACTACTACTGCCTTAAACATTTTAGTGAATAGAAATTGCAAATGCTTTACGTTTGCGTTTATGTTTGTTCTGTGTTTGGATGTTATATTGTATTCTATGTGTGTATTTACAGTATTTTTATTTCTATCAGTTATCTAGTTCCCATAGTACTACAGGCTATGCTTAGTTTGGGGCTAGATGGCGCTATGTGAAATGTCCACACAGATTTATATCTATTACACTTTTTTTCTACACTCGTGTGCGTACATAATGCACCTGGTACATGTGCATAATATCCAACAGCTGCTGTTTAGAGTCAACGTAATTTATTGACTTCATCGTCGCATTTTAAGAGGTGGGTCAACAAGACATTGGTGACGCGTCTAGTATTACAGATGTCTAGAGACTACGGTGATCTTTTTTCATCAGGAAGGCCGTATGCTTGTTGCTACCTATAGCATACAAAAGAAATGACAGTTCATAAAACACTACTTTTCATTCCAGTCTACCATTAACTATCTCAATACAAATTACATTGTAGCTTAAGTAGCTTGTAGAACCTTTTATAGGATTAACTTTAAACAATGCCTGCCCTCTCAAAGTTAGTCTTTGATTACAAGGTAAATATTCAACTTGGAATAGTACTTGATCTGAACAGTTTTGTAAGTCTAATTATACACTTGAAAATAGAAACGAGCAAAATTTTCTGCTTGCGTGATTTTAAAACGTCCATTGAAATCAAATCTAGCCCTATTTGCTATCAGTTAGAGTTTACAATGTCGTCGAATCACATTGAATTTGAAACTGATATTATCCAAGCATTTTCGTGAATTTTCGACACCATCATACTCCCTACAGCTACACCCTGCTACTCCCTACAGCTGATTTTAATTATGGAATTGGCTCAAACATACTTTCTTGCTGTCCTATCACAGATATCCTGTCCAATTGGTGACCTGCTTGAAGAACTTGTGATTTTGAATCGGACTCTACTTTTCGTGTAGGTAGGTCAGCCATAGTACTTATGGAAAAGTCTGACCGAAAGGGCATTATTTAAAAAAATGTATTAATTTTTGGAATGTGTGACGGAGCGGGTCTTGGTTTTTATGGACGACTGAACAGGCCTGTGACCGAACGGTACTATTTCTCAGAGTTTTAATTTTAAAACCTGTGACTTACGCTAACGACTGTCTTACGAAAACAGCCGGGGCTTAACGTGCCCTCCAAAGCACGGTAGCGCTCAGTAATACTTTTTTAGCGGCTACTCATATGACATTGTTTAACTTTGCCGGTCAAAACTGGGCTAGTCAACCTTTGACATGAGCGCTACATCGTGTTCGATGATATGGCTTTTCGATGATAATGGGCTTTCGACTAAATAGCTTTTCAATGATAATGGCTTTGTGAAATTGCGCTTGGCTAAAACGGCTTTTAATTGAGCCCGAAACCCATTAAAATCCAACTCCATAAGTTCAATTTTTGCTTGGACGATAGAACTTAGTTCCTGCACTTCCTGTACTGAAAAAATAATGCATACATTACCATCTTTGCTTCTCAATGAGTATAGTCTAGAGCTCTTGAAGTCGTAAGCTCGATGCATCTGCATCGAGCATGTACAGTTGTAGACCGCATCGTCACGTTTTTAGGTAAAACTCCGGTCAAATGCAGGCCTATTCAGTAATAAAAAAACATAAATATTATTCCTGTCCATCGTCCATAAACTTCAAAGTTTAAGACTAAAATAGAAGTATGAATAAAAATAGGTTTACCGCAGAGACTTCTGTGTATACACTAGACAGGACATCTTTAACTTGCACTGTCAACCACTGCAAATATCCGGCCAGCATCTTCTCGCTCATACAATGCTCAGCACTCAAAGCGACTGCACGTGCAGCAGTGAATAGCAGTAAAAATTATGATCCAAATGTGCCATTGCACTAGCGCTGCGTGTTGGGATCGTTGGTTAGACGATTTAATCTCGTAAAGCGCTGTAGCGGATTTTAGTTTAATTATACAAAAAAGGGCAGCTATTTCTGCTTCGAGTAGCTTCTCTAGTTCGTAGTACATATACCTCTTTGGTTTACCGTAATAATGGAGGCAGTTCAAAAGTAAAAGGCTTATTATGTAATGGATTGGGTAATTTTGTTTACATAGACTATTTTTAATAACACCACAGGCTGGTCACACCGAGTTGTAGGATAACCAGCTTCCTGACAATACATTCTAAACCTAAAATCAAATATACATACTGATACAGTCTCTATGAAAACCATTCCTCAAAAGTGTCCCCGCACCAATGCTTACTTATACAGAAATACCTCTCCGGCTGGGTTAGCATGGACAGTAGACAAAAATGTCTTTCCCCGTCACTTTCTTCATACTTGCTTAGAGTAAAATAGGGGAAAGACAGTTTTGTCTACCGGCCGTGCTAACCCTACTGCTAATATAATATAGTCCACAAGCGGTCCATCGGTTGTCAGTTCTACGAGCAATATGGCCTGCCCATTGCCATTTCAACTTGCTAATTCTAAGAGCTATATCGGTCACTTTAATTCTCCTGCGGATCTCCTTGTTCCGGAGCTTATCTCGCAGGGAAACACCGAGCATAGCTCTTTCAGCAACGCTGCTCCTTCCCTAGATATTCCCTTAGCCTTAACTTTTGAGACACTATAAGGGAATTGAACGCCTCTATAGCACGATTATGTGGGAGAGGCACAAGTAAACTATATTAACTAAATGGACTGATACGCGCGTCGCTTTCAGCGTGGCAACTTGCCAAGTCACTTTGTATGATAGTTTACAGTCTTCAAAAAAACCATTCACCCTGCGCCCTTTGAGTTATTAGGGACACCTGCATCATCAATTACACAGTTTTGTGAATGTTGCCAAATTTTCTTGGTTGACAATGCTATAAATACTTTTGGGTGTGCTAGTGAACAAATTTTATATTGCATTTCTTTGAGATCCGTGTTTCTTTTTATTGGTTATAGGCAAAGAAGGAAAGATAGAAAGATTTTCGAGTGGCGATCACAAACCGGAAGACGCAGCATAAGCCGGCCCCCACCTTGGTCAGTCTCGGTGGACCGATGATCTGGTGAAAGCCGTGGGGAGCCGATGGATGCAGGAAGCTAGCAGCCGCTCAAAGTGGCGCTCTCTGGGCGAGGCCTATATTCAGCAGTAGACGTCTTCAGGCTGTTGATGACGAGGCAAAGCATTGGCTCTTGCACTGATGGTATGGCCTACAGTGGTGCATGCTTGCCTAGAAGATACCTGTTCACTTTTAATTTGAAAACTCTCAGGTAATACTTAACTGGAAACAAGGACGCCGGCAAGTTTTTCAATTAATTAGCTATCACTACAAGGTTAGTAGTGAAACTCTTAGTGCTGGTTAAAGGAATTTCTACCATACATAGCTTTTTTAATGCTGAAATGGGCATGCATTTGGCAACGTCTTGCTTGATGGTAAGTTACGAAGTTGTCTAAGGTGGAGCACGTTTGCCCATACTGTGCCTGCCGTACCGCACGTGGATGCAGTGTTTCTGTGCGTCTTGTGGTCCGATGAAAGAAAGGAGATGGGGGAGTCGTGCGTGTAATTCCTTCGCACACTCTCCAAAATGCAGTCTATTAAACACCGATAATCTAGCAACTTTACGTTGGTGATCCCAGCTCTGAAGCCTAGCTTCCACCAATAAATCATCACTGATGAGCCTAAACAACAGCGTGTGCAAGTAGTTAAGCTCTTTTATAAAATAAAAATGATTGTTTTGTCTAAGAAGCGAACCCTTAAAAATTTACCTAAAATATTTTGATCGTCCAATTTCCCACGAATTCTGGTACAAAGTATTTTTGAAGAGTTCGGTCGTAAATATTCGTTTACTTATACGGCTTTGGAATTTTATTTTCTTGTAGAATATTTTACGTCTTGTTTTGGTTTTCTCACTTCGTATTTGTTACGAGATGTAGGTATACTAAAGCGTTCCTATTCGTACAATCAGGAAACAAATTCGATTATCTCTAGAAATCTGCCTAGTAAACTTGGAAATATAGAAGAATAATTGATTAATGATAACAATCATCTGATTGAGTAAATTGAGTTAAATAAATTTTAACTACTATAATTCCGGATACATTTCACATCGATTATAGAATCGTTTTGACTCTACTTTTTAAATAAAAACTGCAACAGTGTGGAACGCCTTGCCTTGGTCGGTGTTTCCAGAAAAATAGGACAGCCCAGGGTTGTTCAAGTCAAGAGTGAAAAAATATTTACAAGACAAACGTGTCACACCTTCTATCATATCGTCTTTTCCTAACAGGTGAGATTGTGCCTAAACGCTAGTCAATTAGTCATTGGTAAAAAAAACTAGGTGTCAATTTCAGATTGTCAGCTTTTCCACGAATCGGTCTCAATTAGACATAAATGCTTCCATTGGGGCCGTATTTGTACTGTACTTCTTCTTCGTTAATGGTTTTCTATCGCTTTATAGCAATAATTCTGCCAATATCAAGTGAGTTAAAAGTTTACGGTTGTCATGTCCTATTTTGACAGTCAAAATGCCATCAGTAAAATGGTGGATATTAAACTGAAAGCTTTGGAAGCTTTGAAGAGAAAACGAAACTGTATGATTTTGAACTTGGAACCATTTGCCTACACTCGTGCACGTTCATTAACACTTAGCGGACAATAATCCACCCAAAGAGAATATAACCGCTTACGCTGAAATCCACCCTTATTACCCAATACCCATTAAAATTCAACCTAAGAGAGATATGGTAAAATAATCAAAAATTCATGACCGCCTTGTCAGTTTATTTTCAAGACTCGTACACCAATACTACAGAAGAAAAGAAACATTGAAAACATATTTATTCAAGACATCACACACACAGTCACAGTCACAGTCTATGACTCGTAGGTACTGTACTCTAGTGGTCTGTGACTCTACTCTATGTGCGTGCTGTAATATTTGTTTCTTATACCTATTTTGGCTCCACACATAGTGTATTTAGCCAGCCAAAATAATTCATTGACGTTAAATTGATTATTATTTGTATTATTATACACTAGCTGCGCCCTGCGGTTTCACCCGCGGATAAAAAGTAGCCTATGTGCTAATCCAGTACATTAGCTATCTATATTCCAAGTTTCATCCAAATCCGTCCAGCCGTTTGAGCGTGAAGGAGTAACAAACATACACACATACACACAAACACACATACACACATACAAACTTTCAGCTTTATAATATTAGTGTGAAGTGTGATAGTGTGATGTTACAAGAAGCGGAAGTAGTAAGCTTTTTTGTAAGCTAGCCGTAGTAAAAAAATAGTTACTGTAGTCGTATAACATAAGTCGCAATTCATAACATTTCTCGAAGATTTCGAGTCCCCAATTATCCAATTACCTACTAAGATTCGGGAGCGTGCGCATTTCTAAAATAAACCCCGTGAATATAAACTTATCTCATCTTTTTTATATTTTTAGATGAGATGCTAATAAATTAAGCGGAGGACGAGGAAAATCCATTTGCCCAGTCACCATAATGGTCTATTTATTTTGGAATTGAAGCGTCTTAAATGTTACGCAGAGCAAAAACTTCAGGAATGCTGATGGAATTTTTTGGGACGATAATTGTATATCTATTACGAAACTTCGTATGACGAAAATAGCTGTGTTATAATAAAATAAAATAAATAAATATAAATATATGTTCACATTTCACACAGCGCCATCTAGCCCCAAACTAAGCATAGCTTGTACTATGAGAGCCAGATAACTGATAGAATACTTAGATACTTTTTGTTTGTAAATACATACGTAGAATACAATATAACACCCAGACACATAACAAACACCTATGTTCATTACACAAATGTTTGTCCCGGGTAGGAATCGAACCCACAACCTATAGTTCAGAAGGCTGAGCTTCTACCAACTGAGCTAACAGGCCAGTCAATATTATGTGATTTTTATGAATTCACATGCTCACGGATAAGTGTCAATTTCCAACATGATGGTATTAGATGATAAATGACAAGATGACCTAAACTGGACATAGGGATTAGGAAGCAAGGGGGAAGGGGTTGGCAGGCATCTTATTGATCGCAGTGATTATAGTTATTATGCAGACCGATGTATTTACGCGTAGTTGCGTATTAGAATATCTTGAAGACTCAACTGGGTCCCTAGGCTCATCAAGGGATATAAATAACGTATCTTGCGAGGGCGTTGTGGATTTTGGCCATCGCAAACTCAGGGAATCCTACTGCGATGGCCAGTGCTGCAACTATAGTTATTAATATTGTGCATGAGATATAGTTTACTGTATATTAATGAAAAAAAGTACTAATTCATTTTGTTTATTTTACTTATTTATTTTCTTTATTTATTTATTTCACAGCTCTTAGTAAACACAATAAAACAAAATATTTGTTAACAATACAGCCAAAAAGAGGAATAACTTTTTTTTCTTTTTTTTCGTATAAAGCATTTTGTAGATTTTATCAAAGAGGTATATGTACTACGTACTAAAGAAACTATTCGAAGCACAAATAGTTGCCATTTATTGTATAATTAAACTGAAATTCCCTACAGTGCTTTACTAGATTAAGGCCCGATTTCACCAAACTAGAATAAATTTTATTCCAGGTATAACTTTCCGAGAACAACCGAGTTACGCGAATATAGCCCTTATATCACCAATTTTGTGAAGGAATCAGACTTATTCCTTAGATACAATCAAAATGGCGTCTATTTTGTGTAATTTCATTTGTCAATTAGCTGTATCCAGGAGTAAGGAATAGCCGTATACTTGGAATAAACGTTGGTGAAATCGGGCCTTAATCGTCTAACAAACGATCCCAAAATGCAGCGCTAGTGCAATGGCACATTCGGATCATAATTTTTACTGCTATTCACTGCTGCACGTGCAGTCGCTTTGAGTGCTGAGCATCGTATGAGCGAGAAGATGCTTGCTGGCATATTTGCAGTGGTTGACAGTGCAAGTTAGAGATGTCCTGTCTAGTGTATACATAGAAGTCTTTGGATTTTATGGGATAGATCTGCCTGGTCATTACCTTTCCTGTTGCTATCCCTAATGGGGTCATATGTTTCGCACATACGTACCTAGGATCTGTAGGTATAACAAAATATGTGCCTAATATACCTAATTATATCTGCAATAAAAAATTGAGTTAATACCAAAAACTAAAAAAAAAACCACCAAGTTTTTTTTTTAAAGAACAACATTTATCTACGCTTGTTGTTTGTTAAGTAATTAAGCAATTATATAATTTAGTGTTTGGAAGTATAAAATAATTACTTAACAAAAAAAAAACCTTGCATTCGAATGATTCAACCTTATCATAGGTAATAAAAAAAACAATCAAATGAAGCAATGAAGCTGGAATCAGCAATAGGGATAGAAACACTTTGTATGGATTTGACAGTTTCAATACGCAATTTATGTGCATAGTTGCTATGGAAAACTTTACATTAAGAATTAAATTATGTCAATATCATTGCAATCAAATGGTCATCGTGGAATCGTACCCATTTCTCCAATAGGTATATATATTGTACCTATACCTACTATAACACATCTTCCTGTTTCTCTAAAGGAAGCAGGTGGAAGCTATTGAAAAAGCTGTCACATAACCTACGTCAAAATGACATTGCATTAAACTTTTGAATTCAAACTTGGAATCACATTAGATCCAGTAACATAGTAATTGAGTTGACGGCACGGAAGCTAAACGAAATGGGTTTGATAGCTTTCATGACTTGGTTTTTCAATAATCAGACAAAATTTATTCGTTGGTTTAAAAATAGTGCAAATATCAGAATAATGACTATTCTGCAGATGATTGTCACGACTGGATTGCCCCATATAGGGAAAGAGGATATTGTTAAATCCAAATGTACAATTATGTATCTATATCTATAACAATATTATAAAGAAGAAAAGTTTGATTGTTTGCTTGTTTGTTTGCACTGAATAGGCTCCGAAACTACTGAACCGATTTGAAAAATTCTTTCACTGTTGGGAAGCTACACTATCCCTGGATGACATAGGCTATATTATATTATTAAAAAAATTAGGGATCCTTACAAAAACTCCAATAATGTAACCCAAGATGTAAAAAAATCTATCTATAATTTTTAATTTTATATAATTTAGTACTTATTGTGTTAGTTTTAATTCTTTATTGTTTTTCCAAACTGAAATAAATGAATAGTAATAAAATAAAGTGATTTAAATAGCCGGAAAACCTTTAGGTTTTTATATTTAAAAATCATCCATTAATCTTACCGAAACTAAGTAATTGAAACATTTTATCCAATGTATACAAAATTCTCACCGCAGAAACCAGTAAAAACTAGTTCAAAGTATAATAGAATTTATTAAATGGCACGACCCCACTTGAATTCACTCCAATCAAATTCCGATTCAGCGCTCAATTGATCAATCAGCGGACTTCTGCCTCTACAATGACACAGACCCACCTACTATAAATACATTTACAGCAGTTTTAAAAACACAAATCCGAAATTCAAAGGCTTTAAAATCCGTACAGTGAAGTAATTAAAGCGATTTATGCACGTTTAACTTCACGCTTACCCTTTTGTCTCTACGGCTCGGTCCAAACACCAAAAATCTGTCTTCCACTCAAAACTCACATCACCACACAAATCAGTATCACACTGTCACAGATTATTTTATCTTTCACGAAAATATTGTTTTTATTATTTTTAGTCACTGTGTCAGAAATAGTGCGACATCCGTTAAATTTTTTACGGTGGTAATGATAAATGGTGCGACGCGACGCGGCCCACCCGTGCGGCGGCTCGTGGACAACTGCCCGACTGCCCGCCTGGGGGCGGCGCGCGGAAAACGCGGGAAAGCGACGCGAAAAACGCGCGAAGTCTCACAACTTAAGCTTGCCTTGATATAGATAACGGCAGCTATGAAAAAGAAAAGCAGTACTTCCTGCATAGAAATTACCTAATTTCCTGATATTGTTATGCTATTTTTGGGCAGATTATGCAGATGTTATAGGAAATATCGGCCGCAGTTAATAGGAAATGGGAATTAAAAAAGTTGTTGTATTGATGTAGTTAAGGAACTTCCGGCGAGCGACGGAGGAGAGAATCTCTCAAAGGTTTCTTTATTAAATTTATCTTGATTTTCAATCGTTTTTGGGCAGGAAATTTATAGAGTGAACAAGATCTTTTCCTTTAGAATTTTATTTGAAATAAATTGCCTTTTTTGGTTGTCTACTATAGAATGTTAATTATATTTTTAGCACAACCAAATATATATTTGTAAGTAATGGATACGTTAAGCCGTCGGTCCCGGCTGTTGTCTTAAAACAATAGTCGTTAAGCCAAGTCAGAAGCCTTTGGGCGGCCTAAAAATTGTGACACCAGGGCTGACCACTTGCCTACACGAGAAGAAGAAGAAGAAGTGATGGATAATTCGTGTTAGTCTATGAGTTTTGTGTAGTTTCTTATACCTTGGTAATTAGTTAGGTAATTCTTTTATTTATTCACGTATTTTTCGCTTAGAGCAAAAAATATTTGGTTCAGATAAAGTTTACTCCACCCACCCAAGTATACTCCATGAAGATGGGCATCTTTTTTGCCTGAACACCGGTCGAGTTATTCGACTAAAATTATGTGAGTGCTAGCCGGTCACTAGTTCTTTAGTTATGAATACTACTCACGTTTGTTTCTATAATATTACAGACTAGCGGCTCGCCCGGCTTCGCAAGGGTATAATAGTTTTCGCAGCGCACGCGATGTAAAAAATATTTTAGGCAATTTTTTTTGGCTTGGGTTACTTTTTTGAAGTTTTAGTAAGGATCCCTAATTTTTTTTAAAATATAATATAGCCTATGTCACCCGGGGATAGTGCAGCTTCCCAACACTGAAAAAATTTTTCAAATCGGTTCAGTAGTTTCGGAGCCTATTCAATGCAAACAAACAAACAAACAATCAAATCTTTCCTCTTTATAATATTGTTATAGATTATAGATAGATGTTACAGATTATAGATGTTATAGATTATAGATGTTATAGATATAGATTATAAATGTTATAGTTAAAGTTTATTTGTACATCATATACCGACTCATGAAACGACTATAACTTGAATATATCATCATCATCATCATCATCAACAGCCTGAAGACGTCTGCTGCTGAACATAAACCTCCCCCAGAGAGCGCCACTTTGAGCGGCTGCTCGCTCCTGTATCCATCGGCTCCCCACGATTGGTTTGAAGATTCGAATATGAATTAACGTAGGTACTACAGCTCTTAAAGCGAGAGAACATTAATTATCATGAGACAGCTACACGTATAATTAAACCGCTTTTGGTATACAGCGAAAACTTGCGTAGCTGGAAACTTAGGGCATTCTTTATGATTAAATAATGATTTTACTAGTTGCCTACCACCTAGTAAAATCATTATTTCACTAGGCGCAAAGTTCGTCTAGGTAGGTACCACCGCTTTGCCAGTTATTCTTCCGCCAAGCAGTAGTGTGCAAGCACTACTGTGTTCCGGTTTGAAGGGCATCGTAGCTAGTGAAGTTACTGGGCAAATGAGACTGTATGATCTGATCACACAGTCTAGTAATCTTAAGACGGTGTGAAGTCTCAGGATGACGTGCGCGGTGCAGTGTCACGCAAAACTATATTAATGCAGAGTTCCGAGTAATACTGCAATCTGTTATGGGCAGCCGTGACGCTTAACATCAGGCGAACGACTAGCACGTCACGTCATACATTTCCATTTAAAAAAATTGCTTTTCAACGGTTTTAAGCGGTTTTCTGCCACTGTCATATTTAACTTGAGGAATAATGATGTATTTTATCATTATTAATTTATGTTTGTGTCACAGTTTTGATTAATAAAGTCGTAAATGCCCCAGTAAGTACTTTTTATGTCTTACTATATTTATTAATTTTTTAAATGAAATATAAATAAAAACTTGATTTTTAATTTAAAATAATATTATTAATAAGTAAATTGTTGTACTATACGCAAGTCGCATAGTACAACTAAACCTCGGTCTCAACTACCCCTTTTTTTTTTTTTTGTTCATATATTTTGGCTCCACACTTAGTGTATTTAGCCAGTGTCAAGTATTGTAGTTTTTCATCGTATTATGAAATATTTCATGTAAAGTCAAGTCTTAGTTACAGTCAGTCAGGGTAGTCATTGTCCAGTCTGAGTCAGGTAGTCATAATCCAGTTTAAGTCATGTCCTAGTAAAGTAGAGACAGGTGAGACAGTGGTCAAATGCTTTGCCTATAAACAAAAAAAAAAAAAAAAAGTAGTGACAACTTTACTAGAGGCTTCTATGGAATTTTGGAAGCAACACGAAAAACCACGTTTCACTACATTATATCACTTGCCAACACTTATACTCGTAATTCAGCACTTAATGCGTAAAATGCCACTAATTTTAAACATTAACACTAGAAAAAGCATAAGTTTTGTGAAATAGTACAATGCAACGACGTGAACTTTTTCACGTTCCCGCCAAAACTCTCAACTACCCTTTCTGTTGTAAAAAAAATATGAAAATACGCTTTGACAAGACCAAAGTGTTGCCATTAAAAAGCAGTATATTTTTCATGGGCCGTAAATTTTATAATGTCATCGAATGATCGTATAAAAGTCATATTATTCAATATTTCACATTCCCGAACATTCTGATTTACGATTTCAGATAAAAAAAACCGTGTATTCGTAAAATCACAACGAGAGTCGTTTGCGTAACTTAATTTATACAATTTTGTTAAATCTTTTACGGGACGGAAGGCTTGCGTCGGTTAAAGGTAGGTAACCTTAATAGGTTCATTTTCTTTATTTATACATTTAGCTATCTAAGTTTTTATTATATTATTTTGAAGTCTGCAAAACAAGACTTATGCCCGTTTGCACTTATGTTTGACGGCTTTTAAGTTTGCATTTATCTTTCTAGAAGATAAATGCAACCTTAAAAGCCGTTAGGCCGTTAGTCGTTGGGACCTTGATGCGCTGCACTATATATCAGCCAAATTCAAGATGCAATATTTACTAACATTGCACTGACAGTTGAATCAGCTGATAGCAAAGATTACATAAATTATGGCTGTGGCGTAATCGCCGATATAAAAGTTTTCATATCAGCTTCATAGAGAACTTCTTGGTTGCTAGGGGCGACGGATCATAGTCAAAAAATAACCAATTGTTTCCTACCCAGGACGTTACACTGAGATTCATTATGGTTGTCACTGATAAATCTCTGGTGATTTTAATCGTCGTTTCTGATCACCTATTGAAGATTTATAAATTCAAAAGTAATTAGATTTTTCATAGTATTAACGTAACTATTGTATTTGTGACCTATATTTTGTCCGAGTATAACGTATAGATGTATGTATTGATAGATTTTTACCGTTCAACATTTATTTACTCATTAGTAGGTAACAAAACAAAACAAAGAGTTCATTATACTGATACTAACTAGGCTTTGCGCCAAAATAAACAGTTTAAAGAGATGGAGTGAATTTATTTTAGCCGGATGTGCAAAGCTCTTTTTTCTCGTGGTAAGTATTCAATCTAAAAAAATGTAGGTGTATACTTAATTTAAACTCTAATCTTAAACCGTATTGCTATAGTTTACTTATTTTAAAACTGATTTAAATTGCTTTACTAAAAAAACTAAAACTTAGAAGATGTGCATACATCATCTAAATGTACATCGTATATGATTGTGATAAGAAATATTAATAGCCATGTCTTATTTATAAAAAGATAAAAAGAGAATATAATAATATAATATTGACTCCTATGATTTATTGTTACATCACTCCTAAGTAAGTAATGTTAGTGACCATAAATTAAAAAAAAAAACATGGAAGTTTAACATCTTGTATTATTATTATATCTTAAATTATATATACAGGATGTAATTTAAATCATTAGCATAAATTGAGTGCACGATAGTACATCATTTATTGATTATTATTATTAAAGAGTAAAGAGTGCAAATTAAAATGTTTTTATTGGAAATTATATGGATTGCCGCGGCGCCTAACGTAGTTGACACGAATAATTTTTATACTATTAAAAGTTTTTTTTTACCTTGTATACAATATTTAAAAACAGTTCTTAAAATATTTTAATTAAATTTTGTACTGCAGCAGTTAATTAAGTAAGTTATCCCATTTTCTGGAGTTATTATCAATACCAAATCGATGCGTTAGATTTCAAAAAAGTTGGTCCACACATGACCGGTGTCATGAGTAGGTACCTAGTGTCAAAGGATGCTGATGAATTCAATTACATCCAGTATAAAAAAAATCTTTTGCTTTTTCTAGAGAATTGTTAAATGCTCTACCTTTTACGTTTGACAATTTGAGTTGGCTTTGGCTAGCCAGATTCTGTCCGGCCTAAACCAATAGCAGTGGCCGGAGCAACACTCTCATCTCTAACCGTCCCAAACGAACTCAATTACTTGATTACTCAAATTCCAGCAAACGGCGTCTCCGTGTTGACATCAGCTGTTCCTATTTAATTTGTTTTAGATTTAGTTTTGTTTACGTAATTTACTATTTCGCTTTGTAGATAAAGGCGCTGAGTCAAAATAGAAACGCCAGTAGGAAGTTCTTGATCAATTCAGTAGCTCAAGTTAGACTTCTGGGTCGATATACTAGGTGATCAGACTTATCTGCAAAGTTCGTCTAGGTAGGTACCACCGCTTTGCAAGTTATTCTGCCGCTAAGCAGTAGTGTGCAAGCACTAATCTGTTCCGGTTTGAAGGGAACTGTAGCTAGTAAAATTACTGAGCAAATGAGACTTAATACCCTGACCTCGCAGTCTAGTAACTCTAATACTAGACTGTGCTGATGTTTCAGGGTGACGTGCGCATTGCAGTGTCACGCGAAACTTTATATTTTAGAGTTCTGAGTGCCACTGCAACTGTTATAATACCAGGTGGCCATGTCGCTTAACACCAAGCGAATAGTTAGCTCATCACGTCACTGTATAAATAAAACAGTAAAAAAACTTTTAAAATAATCAGGGTTCGTATTCTTCTCAGCAAACCCTTTCATTTGAAACCCATAAAAAATTACTAGTCCGCCATGTTGGGCCGTCCGCCATATTGAATTTAGAATGACGTCAGTTAGCTAACCATGCATTGTCATCCAAACTAAACGTGCATGCACAATTTCATCACAAATTGTTGACGATAACTGCTTTAAAATTCAATTGCCAGAATTGAACCGAACATAATATACATTGTAAACATTCATCATCATCATCATCACCAACAGCCTTATGTCGTCCATGCTGAACATAGACCTTGCCCAGAGAGTGCCACTTTGAGTGGCTTCTTGCCTCCTGCATCCATCGGCTCCCCGCTGTTCTGACCAGGTCTACGGGCCTCCTAGTGGAGGGTTGGCCTACGCTGCGTCTTCCGGTTCGCCACTCGAGAACCTTTCTAGCGCTCAAGGAAAGTTTACACTTGATGATGTCATATATTATTTTTACACACATTTGTACAATTTAAGTCAAGCATTTTCATACGGAAAAACGTCAAAAATGCAACTAGATCGGTACATTCTATAAAGCTTTCGAACAAAGTACGAAGAAACTGCTCCGTTCTAATAGATCAGGCATTCGAACATTAGTAATGTAGTAAATACGCGAAATATAGTAAATATGCGATGTTTTCACAACCGCGCTCGCGTGAAATTGATAGCCTGTTCAAACATCCATTGCGATCGACTCGATACTTGTTTGCGTTCAATTTGAACCCCCCCTTGGCATTAGATGGAGATATTTTGAAGTCATTTAGGCGTATTTTTGTATTTATTCATTGCTTGTATGGTAATCGCTATCGAAGGTAAAGGCTGCTAACAAAGTGTTAAAAATTATGTTGTTCAACCGTCTCCTCAATACTCGTAGGATGTACCTACTTAATTTATATATAATAATAATTCAAAGAAATGATGTTTTTAAAAGCTTTTGTATTTATTTAACTTGTAATGTTTGTGTTTCTGTGTATAGCGTTTAAACACACGTACGGGCAGACATGTGAATGACAAGACGAGCTAGCCGTTCGCCTAGTGTGAAGCAACACGGCCGCCCATAACAGATTGCATTGTCTCTCGGAACCCAAAATTAAAGTTTCGCGTGACACTGCGCACTGCGCACGTCATCCTGAGACATCACACAGTCTAAAAAAGTTTTCTAGACTGTGAGATCAGTTCGTAAAGTCTCATTTGCTTAGTAATTTCACAAGCTACAATGCCCTTCAAACCGGAACACAGTAGTGCTTGCACACTACGGCAGAATAACTGGCAAATCGGTGGTACCTACCTAGACGAACTTTGCAGAAAAGTCCTTCCACCTAGTAGTAGTTGTAGAACTGACAACCGATGGGGAAGAGAGATTCGAAGACAGAGTGCAGGCCAGCCCCCCCACTAGGTAGACCGACGATCTGGTGAAAACCGCGAGAAGTCGATGGATGCAGGACCCGAGCAGCCTGTTTCGAGCAGTTGATAATGATATTAATTCGGGAGTCAAGTCAAGAGTGAACAGGTACTTATCTTATAGGCAAGCATGCACCATCGTAGACCGCGTCATCATTTTCCATCAGATGAGACAGCGGTCAAATTCTTTATCTACAAACTTTGTCGCTACTCATTAAGGTGCGAAATAACGCTAGTGCGACAAGGCTACAGGAAAATTCATTGTGCGTGGCTCAAAAGATATTCAGATGAATAAAAATTAAACAACGATAAAAATAGCAGAGCAAAGATAGGAAAGTGTCTTTGCCATGAAGTTTTAACAAGGTAATTTTTATAGCTAGCTGTAGTGTAGTTTATAAAAAAGAGTTTTTTTTTGTTTTGGCATGTTTTGAATAGTCTTTACTAGATGACTCAAGTGGATTCCACTAAGACAGAACGTATCAAAACGATTACTTGTAAAATAAAGTTAGTGATTTATACCAGAGAGCTGGTACCTAATTGACGTACTCTCTGATTACGAAATAGTAACAAGCTTTATGTCGCATCATTAGCTAAATATGTTTCAATTGTGCTGGGATGCGGGCCTTATTTACATGGAAATAGTGTAGGCCATAATGCAAAGCCGGCCAAATGCGGATTTGTGGATGATACGAATGTTGTGATTCTTGGACAACCCGGTTCCTCACGTGTTCCTTCACCGTTGTAAGAGCGAGTACAAATTTAGGACACAACTTAAAATATCATTTGTGCAGTTTCTAGTTGTATTTGAACCTGGGTACGTCTATTTGAAAGACTCATTGGGTTACCCACACGTGCTCTTCGCACGTAGCATTAGGTCTACGAAATGTGAAATACTTCGTAGACGTTTGCTACGGAGGCAGCTACGTAACTTTCACTAACCTTTTTCCTACTACGTCAAAAGAGGTATGTGATTACCGATTTCACAGTATGATTTCTTTGCGCAAAATACGGTATATTAATCATATCAGAGCAAAACATTTAGCATCACCATCATCACCATCAGCCTGAAGATGTCTACTGATGAGCATGGCCTTCAAAGTGCAACGTTGCCAGGCTGCTTGCCTCTTGCATCCATCAGCTCCGTGATTTTAACCAGGTCAGGTATTAGGGGGCTTACGCTGCGTTTCCGGTTCGTGGTCACCGCTCGAGAACCTTTCTTCCCCATTGGTTCTGCGTGCGATGTGGCCTGCCTATTATGATTTCAACTTGCTAATTCTAAAAGCGTAACCGATGCAGGGTATAAAAGCACCAAACTGAACCGGGACTGGGCGGAGCACGTAGCTCAAATGCATCCAGCAAGGTGGGCTCACATTGGCACTCAATGGGAGCCTACAGATGGGCGGCGACATCGTGGGTGCCCCCGCAAAAGTTGGCGGGATGACTCATGTGCACCTGAGCCCTATTGTTCAAATGTGGTTAAAGATAGAGATGTGTGGAAGGAAATGAGGGAGACCTTTTCCCAGCAGTGGGACACAAACGGTTAAGAAAAAAATATTCTAAGAGCTATACATAATACCGGCATGAATGACTATTATTCATCATCATGATCATCATCATCATCAGCCCGTTACTACCCACTGCTAATTATAAATATGGTCTCTCTTTACTTGATACATTTTTCCCGATTATTCTTCACTTGCATCCAAGCATTTATTATTGTCTTTTGTGCAAAACTACGTCTAAATCTGTTCAGTAATTTCCGCGTGAAAATCTAACTAATATTTAAACAAAAAAAATCAACAAATTTCACGCGGAAATTCCAATGGGAATTAAATAATTTCACTATAATAACAAAAGAAGCAAAGCACTTAGTGCAATCGGATGTCAACCGTACTCGGAAGCGGTACCTACATCCGCTCGATCGTCTAATCTTTAATCCCGCAGTACGGAGATGAAAGAATTAGGTGTCGCCATTTCGTTGCTTTTTCTTTGAAATGTGGTGTATGAAAATCACATATTAGAGAAAAAACAATCGATGGTGATTGGAACCGATTAATTTGGAAAAATGACTGAAATGCATATATATATATTTATTTAAATCGCGTGATATGCCCCAACTAACATTCATTTAGTCAAAATGATGACAAAAAAATTCACCACCAAGAAGACGCCGCCATAACGTCTTGTCATTGTACAAGTTTAGAATGATTTTGCAAAAAGAAAATATATCATTTTGTTACGAAACGAAGTACTAATATTCAAAACGTTGACTTAATGTTGTTAAAATATGCTACACTTTGAAGCGACGTTTTAACCTGTTATCAGGCCTGTCCCTACGAAATCAAATATGTCAACTCTATTATATTATATTCCCACTTCTGGGACACGGACCTTCTCTCACATGGAGAGAGTGTAGTCCATGATCCACTCTGGTCAAGTGCGGGATGGTAGATAAAAAAATCCTCGGCTTTTATGATTCTTGAACATGCCTGTTTTCGTCATGGTATTTTTTTTCACCGTTGAAAGAACGAGTGAAAATTCTCCACAAACTTGAAAAGTCATTGAATGCAGAGCGAAGCGTGATTTGAACCAGGGTCGGTTAGGAAATCGAATGTTCTACCGCTGAGCCACGCTTGCTCAGTTTATACGAGATTTGAATTATCTTCTATTATATAAAGGGCTTTGTCCTGAGTGTCAGTCTATATACAACATACATCCCAAATTGCTGAACATAGAGACTTAAAACTTGAAGGGTGGTTTTCTTCTAAGACATAAGCGCATGCTGCTTATACCGATGAAGCTAAAATATTGAAATTTCGAAAATACAATAGGAGGCAATTTAAAAGGAGGGTCAAAAGAGTATTATTCCAGGGTAAGCAAGGTATTAGTGACACGTCTAGTGTTACAGATGTCCATCGGCTACGGCGACCTCTTTCCATCAGGTTGGTCGTATGCTTATTTGCTATTTATATTAGCATACAAAAATATTTATTACATGTAAAGGGTAGGTGTAAGGGTAGGGGTGTAGAGGTACGCTAAAAAGGAAGTTTTGTCCTGGAAATATAAATAGTTTCAATAAATAGTGCACGGTAGCAAAGCCGCACGTATAAGCTAGTAATCTATTAAGCACGAAGACCCTTACAAGTCTAGAATACATGAGATATTACCCATTTTTATATTCTCAGCAAAATAAATAATCCTTAACTCAAAGGAAAGGTCAAGCGACTATTTCAATGAAATACTCGAACGTGAAAGAAATATGTAGGGGCAATAACACCCTCGCACTACTACCTCGCCCTATAATATTTGGGTAAAATATACCAACCCTTAAAAATAATAAAACTTCTCGTATCGTTAAACAGGGTATTATTTTATCATGTGCGGGTGTCATTTTTTTACGTAATGGATCCTTGAACCTTTTTGGTGAATTGACATTAGTTTTTTCTTAAAAGCGTGAGTAAGGCAAGGCGTCCAATACACCTACATTAATATAGAGCAATTTTTTTTATTGTGTAGTACTATTGAATATCGCCTCTGAATCCAAACATTCAATAATACTTGACGCGAATGGCTTGTCAATTTAAAGTTTTCGTGCGACCGCTCCATACAGTGAACCGATAAATATTACGCAATATTAAGCCTACTCAGTGTAAGGAAAAATATTGCCCAATAAAAATTAACTTAAACCGATAAATATATCGCAATATTAAGCCTACTACTAGTAGTAGTTTAGTTTTGTTTTGAGTGGGATTCGAACTTACCTACTACACTTCAGAAGGCAGAGAGCTACTGAGCTACACCAACTGAGCTATCAGGCCAGTTAAGTGAAAGTGTCAAGAGCAAACATAAGAGAGGGCATTGAATTTAACATACTTTTTAAAGTAAGGCCTTAAATATACAGAGTGGACCCAGAAATGATTTATTTATACACACAAGGCGGCCAGCCACTCCACAAAACTTTAGTCTCAACTCTATAGGTGTTTGGTACAAGTTGAAAGCGATTGGTCGCGTACATAGTTTTTAGGGAAATGACAGTCCAGTTCTGACGAATGATTCCATTTTTTATTATGTATCCGTGGGATGTTGACATAAGGACAGCATGACAATATAAAATTTTTCTTCCCACAGAATCCCAAAAAATAGTTCCCATAAAACTTATAAAAACAAAAATGGAAGCCCGTAGTTTCCAAGTTTTATCAGACTTATCAACATCACTACTAATGTAATATTCCCGCTAAAGCTTCCATTTTAAGCCACAGTATACATTATTGACGTGAGAGCACAATAGAGCAGAAGTTCTGCCTAAGTGTCTAGTCTGTGACCCACTTATCTAAGTTGTCTTTTCTGACCACATTATCTACCTATCTAATACTATGTTCAACTTTTTGAATAAAAACACCGACCAATTGCAATATGTATTCCGGTTGGAAGGGCATTGTAGCTAGTGAAATTACTGGACAAATGAGACTTTATTATCTGATCTGATTGATCACACAGTCTAGTAATCTGATTACTAGACTGTGTGATGTCTCAGGATGATGTGCTCAGTGCAGTGTCACGCGAAACTTTATTGTTTTAAAGTTCCGAGTGACACTGCAACTGTTATGGGCAGCCGTGTCGCTTAATACCAGGTGAACGACTAGCTCGTCACGTCATCCAATCGCATTAAAAAAAACCACTCAAAACCTCATTACCAACTTTATTCATCTAACACCAGTTCAAACCGGCTGAATCCAATTGTATCAGGAACCAATTGGCGCCGATTTCAATGAAATCCGGTGAATGTGGCGAAAATCCTTTTCCTTTTTTACAAGTTTCCTCTGCATTTTCAGCGTGTTTGAAGTTCTAAGGATTCTGATTATAGCAGATTCGATATAAAAGATGTGAACTTTTACTCAATTTTTCTAATAAAAGTAATTCGATATGTTAATTTATAATCGGGTGAGTCATTTCAAATCCCGCTGGTTGCTAAAAAGTTTAGGAGCTATTCATCAACAAATAAATTTGTGTGGACATTTCTTACAGCGCCATCTAGCTCCAAACTAAGCGTAGCTTGTACTATGGGAACCAGATAGCTGCTAGAATACTAGGATACATTTAGTTTGTAAATACATAATATTATCCACAATATCTTTATACATACATAGAGTAAAAAATATAATACACAGAAACAGAACAAACACCTATGTTCATTACACAAAATGTTTGTTCTGGATGGGGTTTGAACCCGCAACCTATAGTTCAGAAGGCAGAGCTACTATCACCTGAGCTAACCAAGCTAGTCATTTATAATATCTTTTCAGAAACAATAAAAATGCAAATCGTGTTGATAAAAAATAGCAGCGTTTTACCTGAAATAAAACGCATATTAAAATACTTACCTTACTGGAACCTTATATTGAGAATAGCATTTCCGTTTCCGTCGATTTCCTGCCAGTTTTTCCGTACTTTTATACCTCGTTTCCTGTAAAGTGGCGCCACCTGGCGGACGCGCAGCATTTTAGTTTACTTGGAAAAGTGCAGCGCCATATTGGATCATTGGCTCAATTTTCACCAGGCAGAAGTTAAGTGAAAGGTTCCAGTAAGGTAAGTATTTTAATATGCGTTTTATTTCAGGTAAAACGCTGCTATTAAATAACTGTACCGTTACTGGAACCTTATATTGAGACGTGTTTGTTATCGCCTGGTGACGCCACTTTTAAAATAATTAAGTATTTAGATCCTTATTAAAATAACGCCAATGTGATGTGATGTGGCTTTTATGTGAAACACAGTAGATAAGTGTGGTTTTCTATTATGAACATTCAAATATAATTATACTGGGTGGCGCAAAAGTAAAGACCCTATTTGGTTCAGCTATAACATTTTTTCTAAATTAGAAAACTAGATTTAGGTTTTTTTAAATGTATATTTGTGCCATTAAATTTCGTACCATTAGGATTTAAAGATGATGTCTTTTAAATGGTGACCTCCAGAGTTGATACACATTTGAGCCCTATTTATGACATTTTGCATAACTTGCCGTAACACTTCCTGCGATATGTTCGTTATTTCTTGACGAATGTTTTCTTTTAGAGCTGCGAGAGTCTGTGGCTTGTTCACATACACCCGAGATTTCAAAAAACCCCAAAGAAAGAAGTCTGGACTGGTCAGATCGGGTGATCTTGCAGGCCAAGGCAAATCGCCAAAACGAGAGATAACTCGGCTTGGAAAAGCGTCCCTCACTAAGTCCATAGTGTCGCGCGCTGTGTGTGCCGTAGCGCCGTCTTGTTGAAACCAGATGTGCTCCAGCCCCAATTCGTCCAAACTGGGTATCAAAAACTCACGTAACATGGTTCTGTAGCGTTCTCCAGTGACAGTTATCGCATTGCCTCCAGCGTCTTCGAAAAAATAGGGTCCGATCACTCTGTCAACACAGATGCCACACCATACAGTAACTTTTAGTGGGTGTAGAGGTGTTTCTTGAATAATGCGCGGATTATCAGTGCCCCAGAACCGAGTATTCTGCTTATTGACATGCCCTGAGAGATGGAAATGCGCTTCGTCACTCATAACCAATTTTGAAGGAAAATCATCCTCTTCAAGGTTGAGGTTTATGACGCGCTGGCAGTAATCTAGACGAGCTCGGTGGTCAGCAGGCAGCAGTTGATGAGTCATTTGAGTTTTATACGGGAACATCTTTAAGTCTTTCACCAAAATACGCTGCAGGGTCCGTCTGGAAATGCCCAATTGCGTGGCACGTCGCCTCGTTGATGTTTCTGGACACTCTTCCACATCTTCGCGCACAGCATCGATATTTTCAGCTGAACGGCCTGTTCTTGGTCTCCCAGACTTAGGTCTATCCAATGTTGAGCCAGTTGCTTCAAGGCGTGTGGCAAAGCGTCGAATTGTGCGACCAATCGGTGCCGGACGGTGGGGAAATCGTCGACGAAATTCACGTTGTGTTCTTATCACTGATGAATTATTCCGTAAGAACATTGACACAATTATTCCACGTTCTTGGGGAGTAAAACGGTCCATGTTTATTTTCAGTGTATTTTACATTTGTTCACTACACAATTTTCAACAACAGAATGACAGAAAATGTCATATAAAAAAAATAAAAGTATTTTCTTTAGTGCCAGTACTTTTGCGCCACCCAGTATATTACATAACAAAAAGTGCAGTGAATAATATTCACACTAAGGCAATTTATATAAATCAGCTGGCATTCCATCATCATAGTACCTCAAGGCTTTTGGATAAGCCTAAAAAAGAGCGTGAGAGCTTACTGACTTGATCTTTCGAGATACAATGCAAGGTGAAAACGATATGCCTACGACAGAATAAAAAATAGTTCTAGCGTAATTACGGTTAATACTCTTCCAAAGCTGGCCTTCCTTGTCAAGGAGAGGGTGCAGGTCACGATCCACCACGCTGGCGAAGAGTGAGTTGGTATGTAAATTTCCGAGCTATGACATGCGGTTTTACGTCACAAACTTAAGGAAACCATAATTTTATAGTTTAAGTTAGGAATCTACGGTTCTTACGGCACCTTGGGCCACCCCGTATTTTCAAATTTCGTGAGCTGAATGCTCCAACTGTTCATGATTCATAAGTCGTTCAAGATCAACCATGCTTCAAGTGCTCGGGCATTGAGATTTCCAAGTTTTCACATCTTTGTGGGCTTAAACATCACAAACACGCCATTTGGCCGATGTTGGTGAGTCAGGTCAGGACTCGAAAAATGGTCATGGAAGTGCCCATGTGAGTAGATAGTTCGTTTTAACACTGATAAAGACACAACTAGATAGCGATACTAGCGTATTATATACTTACAGACCAGGTAGTGGATACTACGTATACTGATATGGGACGCAAAAATAGGGATTATTGGTTCTCACATTTCGTGTCAGAAGAAACACAAGACAGGCTGTTCCGAACTCCCAGCCATAGATATAACCATATAACCATACAATACTAGGGCGCACCATACTTACCAGTACCTAGTCCGAATTAAACAAACCCGTTGTTTTTAATTTCATTATTTCTACACTGGCCAGTATTATTAGCAGGTGCCACTCTGGAGGATGGCGATGCAGCGATAGATGATCGGCTTGACTTGCATTCAGCATGAATGGACGTATCATGACATGAGTGTATTTGATGCTGATCTAATACTTGCAAAAGTTTATTTAGCATCTCTATAGTTCCATTATTGGGCGACCTGGCAGTTTTGTTGTCGCTTGTCGCATTTATTGGAGACTGAACTGGCTCGAATTTACTGGGCCGGGGCAAGGCAATGATATCTTACCTGTAGGTATGTTGTACGCCCGCCAAAACTAACACGAAGAGTTCAAGCTATTTTGCCCTGCCGTGCCGTCATCACTACCAGTCTTGCACTCCGAGCGTCCGGCAACACATCGCCACCAATTTGATAAAAATATGCTGATAAACGCGTAACGAAAATTGCATTCTTGTCTCTTTCTAACAACAGTGGTGTATATACTCGCCATACTCCACAAACTTTATAATAAACATACGTAGGTATGTATAGGTGGCTTCTAGTTAGTTTTTAAAGCAGTGTGGTTCGACTGTAACGTCTCTATTGTAACGGTACGGGGTCCCGTTTACATTTATAAAATAGGTTTCTTTAACAGTAACTAATATTATAAATAACTTACGTACTGTAGCTAATCGTTACTGAAGAAAACTATTCAAATAGTATGATTAATACACCACTATTCTTTAATTATTAGGAAAAATGTGAAAATAGTTATAGAAACATCATTATTATTTCTAATAAAGCTAAGTTACAGTCTATTAGCAGGGTTAGAGGAATGGTTTAAACAAACTGATCGTCAATTGTTTATTCTAAGATCATATTTTCAGCTGAAGTCGGAGTCCACGTGGAGTGGTCCACGTGGAGTGTGATCTCAGTACTTAGTAGTAGGAACTAGTTCGACCAATCAGAGAGCAGAATAGCAAATCTAGATGGTCATGAGATGTATGAGAAATGTAGGTCCACGTGGACTACGGAGGTTCTTGACCAATCAGGAAGGAGAATGACGATGTTGAGATGTGACGAAGAGCTGTGATTGGTTGCTGGGAGCTGATGAAGGAGAGTTCCAGAGTTTAAAAAGCAGATGTAGGCGGGAAATCGGGATAGTCTCGGTCGCGCTTTCTTGGAGTAATTAACCAAGGAAATTCTTTTAATTGTTTTAAGTAATTAACTAAAGCGTGCAAAGCGTAACAAGAGCGTGGTGGTGCTCTTCTTCAAAAAAGGCGATAACACCTTATTGAAGAACTATAGGCCCATCTCGCTCTTGAGTCATGTGTATAAGCTGTTTTCGAGAGTCATTACGAATCGTCTCGCACGCAGGTTTGATGAATTCCAGCCTCCCGAACAAGCCGGTTTCCGAAAAGGCTTTAGCACCATAGACCACATCCATACGCTGCGCCAGATTATACAGAAGACCGAAGAGTATAATCGGCCGTTATGCCTAGCGTTTGTGGACTATGAGAAAGCCTTCGATTCAATCGAGACTTGGGCGGTGCTGCAGTCCTTGCAGCGATGCCAAATTGACTATAGGTATATCGAAGTTTTGAAGTGTTTGTACAGTAAGGCCACTATGTCAGTCCGACTACAGGACCAGAGTACGGAACAAATTCTATTGCAAAGAGGCGTGAGACAGGGAGACGTTATTTCTCCGAAACTGTTCACAAACGCATTGGAGGATGTTTTCAAGCTCTTGGAGTGGAAAAGATCTGGCATCAACATAAATGGCGAGTACATCACTAACCTTCGTTTTGCCGATGATATAGTCATAATGGCGGAATCGCTCGAGGACCTTAGCACCATGCTCAACGACCTCAGTAGAGTCTCCCAGCAGGTTGGTCTTAAGATGAATATGGACAAGACAAAGATCATGTCTAATGCTCATGTTCCACCTATACCGGTAATTGTTGGGAACGATACTCTCGAAGTTGTCGACAAGTATGTCTACCTAGGACAGATTGTCCAATTAGGTAGGTCCAACTTCGACAAAGAGGTGGCGCGAAGAATTCAACTCGGCTGGGCAGCGTTCGGGAAGCTTCGTCCTATCTTTTCGTCCAAAATACCGCAGAGCCTGAAAACGAAAGTTTTCAATCAGTGTGTGTTGCCAGTGATGACTTATGGAACTGAGACATGGTCTCTTACTGTTGGCCTCATTAGTAAGCTCAAAGTCGCGCAGCGAGCTATGGAGCGAGCTATGCTCGGTGTTTCCCTGCGAGATAAGCTCCGGAACGAGGAGATCCGCAGGAGAACTAAAGTGACCGATATAGCTCTTAGAGTTAGTAAGTTGAAGTGGCAATGGGCAGGCCACATCGCTCGTAGAACTGACAACCGATGGGGAAGAAAGGTTCTCGAGTGGCGACCACGAACCGGAAGACGCAGCGTAGGCCGGCCCCCCACTCGGTGGACCGACGACCTGGTGAAAGCCGCGGGGAGCCGATGGATGCAGGAGGCGAGCAGCCGCTCAAGGTGGCGTGCTCTGGGGGAGGCCTATGTTCAGCAGTGGACGTCTTCAGGCTGTTAATGAATGATGATGATGAATTAACTAAAGAAATTGTCTTTAGTGGTTCGGTTTGGGATAGTAGTTCCCTTTACGGTTTCGGTAGTGCCATTGGATTGCAGTGTTGATTGGATTGCAGTGTATTGGATTGCAGTGATTAAGGATTTGGATATTATTTGTGAGTAAAGTAGACATTTTGTAATTAATGAGATTTTAGCTAGGAAAGCTGCATTTACTAAATATTTTCAAAGGTTTTGCTCATATTAAGAAAGTTCATATATTTCTTTGATTGAAATTTTATCAAAACGGTTTGAGTTGAATAGAGCAATTAGATTCTAGTGTTTTAACTGAATAATCACTTACTAATAGAGATTCAAGAATCTGTAATGTACGTTGTTGTATTCAAGAGATATAAAGATGTCTGAATACTACTAATAGTGGTAGCTATTGATATATTGTTAAATTGTTATGCAATAATATAAGATTAACTTAGAGTAATCCTCTATTTTTAATAGAGCTACTTATTGGTTTGGATAACCTAAGACTGATCATTTCTAATGAATTAAACTTATTCCATGGTTGGAATATCTAACTGGGACAACAGTTATTGTTTGGCTAATAGCTTTCAGTTGTTATTTGGAGCGGGAGTCTCCGAAAGTATACCTAAATTCCAAGGGGAATGCGGGATCTTTCAAATGCAGCTTGAGAGTTAATGGCTGGATCGACGGTTAATATTAGGAGCGAGAGACTCCGAAAGTATACTTAAATTCCAGAGGGAATGCGGGATCTTTCTTATACAGCTTAAGGGTTAATAGTTGTTTTCTTCTTCATCTGATAGAAATCAGTGATCAGTCTGGGATAGACAGATTAATGAAGTAGCGAGAGTCTACATTTTACATCATTATAACTATGTGTTGAACTAAATCAACTTATATGTGAATAATCTAGTTTGGAAAGTATTCCAAGCAGTCAAAAGAGGGAGTGTTCCCTGACTGCTATTTATTGAGTTATATACTTGTATAAATTATGAGATTTAATATAAACCGTTTTTGCTCATTCTATTTTAGAAGAGTTCATGTTTATTTATCTGTATTGAATTGTAGAGATATTGTGATTCTGGATTAATAGAGTCTAGGCACCCAGCCTTCAAACTTGGGACAGTGGAGGTACCCACCCTTCTAATATGGGACAGTTGAGGAATCCAGCCTTCTAACATGGAAGTTGAAGGGTGGTACGGAATGGTTATGAGGGGAGGTTTGGAGACCATTGGGGGAAACCCCTAAAACCTTTTGTGTAATCCAGCAATGTATTTTTACAATAAATACAGGAAATAAGGATGCTACATTGTTTATTATACATTCTCTATGTTTTCCAGAATAAATTACGATATTTTCTATTTGGTAGATGTAGGCCTTTAGGTCATCTTCAGTCTAGGTATTAGATTAAGAACTAACTTATTTCGATGTTCAACTTATAGGTCGATTATATTGCAATTTTACGTATAGTAATTTGGGTAAAGGGAATGTTTTAAATAGGGCGTAGCTAGGGTTACGAAACTCGTAGACAATTCGTAGCTCTTGGATTTATTTCCTTACTGAATTATTTTAGGCATAATTTTATTTGTACTAGTCCCAAGGTAGAACTTTAATACATATTTATATCTAAATTCAAAGTGAAATATCGTTAAAGGTTGTACTATAATTGTTTACATGAAATTCATACTATTAATTATTTAATCGGAAAAACATAATTTAATTACCATTTAAAAATACAAGTGAAAATAGCTTTAATTACGACATTAAAATATAGGTATTGATAATTAGTCTTTTATTCAATCTATCACGTAGGGAATAGATTTATAGGTTCTTTATTATGCTTATACTTATTCGCTACTTGGGTATAATACGATCACAACGTAAGGTTTATCTGCTAGACGATCATTTGGCCAAAATAAAACAAAAGCACATCGTTGCTAATTAGGTAAATTAGGATTAGTAGGTAATTATAGGTATAGATAGGGGTAGGTAGTAATTAGTAATAGCATGCATTTAATTAAAGACAATTATATATATATATTTATTTATATTTATAGATAGGGGGGGAGGGGGGGTTACAATTTGGTATGCCGTTACCAGGATATGTTGGGGTACTACAGACTAAAACATAACATTTGAATATTAAAAAGGGAATGGAGTTTTAATTAGAGCAAGTTTTATAAAGTAGGTTAACATTTAAGAAGGTGCCTAGACTTTGTCTAAACACCAATTTGTTGTTCGTGAAAATGGACGAGAGTAAGTATAAGCATATCATTAGATTAAATTAAAATAACTACGAAACAATAGTACAAACGTAGGTAAAATAGATAACTTTAAATTTACTTTTATTTAGTTTAATACTTTTATATGAAAATCGTACGTCAATCTTTAGTTTAACCTAGGCGGATAAAACTATCATCAACGATGTCTGTCACTTTAGTTGTGGTTGGGTAATAGGATAATTATTTTAGAAAATTATAGAAAGTCATCAATAAATTTCCATTCAGCTATATCACTTTGAATCAGTTTCGGTGATAGGAAAATTAGTTTGACTATTTACCTATTCCAATCTATCTCTATTGTTGGAAAAGGGGAAAGAGGTAAAAATTTTAATTTAGCTCAATATCTAAGAGTTTTAAAGACTATTTATATTTTAAACCAGGTAGGGCAACATCTTAGTAACTTAAAAATATCCTTAAGGGGTTAAAAACATATTTAAAGTGTAGATACTAAAAAAAATTACCTTACATTACTCCAATATTATAAATGCAAAGGTGCAGGTGTATGTGTGCGGATGTGTGTGTGAGTATGGTAGTTTGTATGAATTCATCTCTAACAGCTGAACGGATTTCGATGATTAGAAAGTATGTATCTACTTATCTATAATTTTATTTTGGAAAAAGAATGAATATTTAGAACAGCAAGTGAAACCTCATGATGAAGCCAGTTAATTTATGTAAATTGTACATCTTTAGTATAGAAGGGTTTTAATAGGCATACTAAGTAGAAACAAATACGAATCTATAAGTAACTAAGCTTAGTAGTAAGTTAGGTCTAGGATTTCAGAATGATGCTAGGTTATTTAGGAATGCATAATTCATTATTCAGACTGGAAATTATGAACATTTTATTATGACAATAATCTAATTAAACTTGGTTCTATAGGATGTACTTACCAATGGTTAAAATTGGAAACTACCGATTAGAAAACGATTTAAATAATAAGGTTAGACAATTTTCAATAGCTGTGCTTTTAAAATGGAGTGAGTTGACACTTGACATACTTTATAAAAGGGAACTTAGTTTATTAAGTGCGATCAGCTATCATGTCGGTTCTTATTACCTATAGTGGTTTTAGGTTAATTATGTTTGTTTGTTTGTGAATATTTTAATCTAGCCATGATAAATAACATTTGTGTCTATTTTTTATAAGATTTCTAAATAAGCAATGTATATTTACGGGTTGCGAAAATAATAGTGTCAGGGAACAATATTGGATTCATTTTTATAACATGCCTTCGAATTATTCGAGACAGTTTCTTAGATGTTCAGGACGGTTTCATCTATCTAGGCAAGCGAGCTCTACCTTAGGCTGCATCAATTACTTGATATCAGTCGGAATACCTAGCTTATAATAACATAAAAAGTAGATACTTATACAAATATTTAATTACTAAAATATAATATTCACATATTTACTAGTAGATTAACTAAGTTTTGTCACTATAGGTCGAATTGCAACAAAGTGGGTTACTCGTTACTAGAAAATAGTTTCGCCTGTTAGGTAAAATAGAAGTAATCGTGAATACATGGTAAAAGAAGTCACTATATTCAATGGTATCAGTTACATATTTTATAACAATAATAAGTATGCTAATATTTTATCGACGTGAGACTAAACCTAACTGTAATTAAAATCTAATAAAATACAAAAAAACTAAACGTATATCTTTCCTACGTATAGTATTACGTTGGGAATTGTAGTGGAAGTTTAGGGAAATAACACATAGGAGAGATACAAGTAGGTAGCACAGGGATGATGATGATGAATATTTTATTTATAATCAACTCACATAAGAGACGTACAAGTAGGTAGAGTAGCACGGGGATGATGATGAACATTCTATTTATAATCATCTCACACAAAGGATGTACAAGTAGGTAGAGTCATTTTAGGTTTTGTTAATCCTAGTTAATCGGTTTAAAAAAATAAATAATGAGTAAGAAAGAATGTAACAAAGGAGCATTTTCAAAATTTTAGTTTACCTAGTGATATTAATTATCATAACAGTATTTTATGATATGACATGTTTGTTTTATGTAATAATTTGTATTAAATACAGATAGGTATTAGTCGTAAACAAAAATGAACGTAGACTCAACGTATTAACTACAGAATTAACGAATCATTTTAATACATGTAGCATGTAATAACATGAAACAGTTATTAGTAAACAAATGACAAAAAGAGAAAAAAACGTGAATTTTCAATTTTACTTGATTCTATGTATTTTATGAAAGTTATGCGAATTAGGCTTATTTAGGAATTGTTCTTTTAAATATAGGTGTATTTTAAGGTCTGGGGTCGAATACAAATCAACTAGGTTATGTTCTTTATAGATATTTCATTTTAGTTATACTGTAAACAATTATTAGCTAAACTAAATGTAGGTATATAGGTGTTCAAACGAAACAAGCTTTACTGAGTTTTACATAGTAATCTTAAATGACTAAAATATGACGATGATAAATTAATGGTTGATGAATTTTATAGTTCAAAACAGATATAAGGCTATTAATTACGTAATCCGAGTAGTTGGACAAATTCATATACGAAATACAGGTATCACTAATTCTATCTAATAAACATTCAACCAAAGATACAAATTAATTCTTTTGTTCCCTAATCCCACAGAAAATTAAATAAAACGAGCTGAAAACTAAGATAAAATACAAGATCAATTGGGAATTGCTAAATTGCCAATCCTACTAATATTATAATTATAATGTAAAAGTTTGTGTGTGTACGAATGTTTGTTACCTTCTCTATCTCTGTAAGAATCTACTGAATCGATTTTGATGAAATTTTAGCTTAACTGCGGAGGATTATCATATAGGATAAACTTATATACAGGTGAAACTGTGGGGCGCTACCAGCCTATAATAAATGATAATAACAGAGTATTGGGGACAGTTGGTGATGATTAATAGGGTCGTTATCTTTAGGGTTATTTGAGGCATTAATTTTGTAGTAATCACTTGTACACAAAAATGTTTATGATTTGATAGATCACAAACATTACAAAATATAAGTTTAAGGGGAAAATTTAATATAATACATTCACACGTTTGTGGAAAGGGAAACGGACTAAACTGATTTGGGAAATGATAGTTAACTTAGACTACTTGTAAGCTAAAGAAGTTGTCTTAACCAATCTAATTATTACTGAAGGGAGTCGTAGGTATATAAATAGGTATTTTATTTTGGTTTTGAAGTATAGGAAAACAATTTAAAATCTAAAAATCAACTTTTATTCATAGATAAAAATAAAGTAGTATTTTAAGTATGTATCTTAATGATAATAAAATATCTTGAATAAAAAAATAGAGTTTTAGTTATATTTATTTGAAATTAAATTTTTCCGTGCAAAAATCTGAAAAAGAGAATTAGATATTAAAAGATGTATAGGTAATTGTAATAAATATATTTTATGCAAAATTTCAGTTTAAAGTACTATAGAAAATTCAAGAAATTTAAAATCCAAGATCAGTCTAATAAATCAAATGAGAAACGAACATTGATGTGTTTATATATGACATAATAGAGAAAAAAACTTACTAATTTTGTAGGTCATCTAAGACATCTTCCAAGATAGAGTTAAGATCTGTCAGGTCCTAAAAATAAACAAAGTATTAAATAAAATAAGGAACAAACTAACGTTTTAAATTGTAAAAAGTATAAAAGACATTATTTACCTCCGACAAAGTAAAGGTTTGTAGGTCTCGATACTGGAGTTGCAGGTGGGGGGCTAATAGGGCTCTGAAAATTTCAAATTAAATAAATATTTGCAAAAATAAATAAATAATAATAATAATAAAACCACTTAAGGAAGGACTTACGTAGGAGGAAGTTGGAGGAGGTGAATGAGCTAATACATCAGATTCAGAAGATTGTGTCTGGCGGCTGGCATTTTCAGCATTTAATAGTAAATTTTCTATTTGATTTAAAAAAGTGAGTTTAAGTTCTTCGTCCAATGCGGTGAAACGGAAGTTGAAATTTGGTATAGGAATTGGATTTGCGCTGTTGTGTTGGTAGGTGGGATCTATAAAAAGGGGGTGAAAATTAATTTATGGAATGTTCAGATACGTTGGCACATGTACTACACAAAGAGATTATCTAGATAAAAAAACGAACAAAATGTGTATAGCTACTTAGTAATGTTGACCTAGATAACATAGAGTGAGTAGAAAGGAATTAGGTGCCCAGAACGAATACCTACTTATATTAACTTTCTATCGACCAACAAGTTTATAAACTATTTTTCAATTACTTTTCAAACAAAGCATGAATAAATCATCATAAATAGCCTGAAGACTTCCACTGTTTAACATAGGCCTTTCAAACAGCACCACTTTGAGCGGCAGTTTACGACTTTCATCCATCGATTTCCCGCGATTTTCATCAGATCGTCGGTCCAACTATTATGGGGGGATGGTCTGGTCTGATTCTTTTGGTTCATGATTACTAATACAAATAAAACGTTTGGCCATATTGATGATAAACCGAGTTCCTTATCGACCAAATAATAAAAAGATACAATTAAAAGAAAGAAATATGTAAATTCAAATAGGTATTTAGGTATAAGGTACTAACTAAACTAAAGGGGGCAGGAGGAAAGAGCGGTATTTGGCCACTTTTCTTTTAATATCGTTAATGCTTATGGTAAATTGAATTAGAGCTTCGTATCGGGTCTTTAATCTATGTACACATATTAATAACTGTAGGGTCATCATGAAAAGGATGTTTGTCATCCCACAGTTGTGGATAATCTTTTAAAAGTTTTAAATTATTATTTGTTTTGTTTTTTTTTTGTAAAGATGTTTTTCACTAATTATACTTGAAAATTGCAAATCAACTGGACGGTATTGCCGCCAAAATTTAAAAAAAAAAGTAAATAATGGCCCAAGCAATTTGGTGTATTTAGCCAGTACCAAATTTAGAACGTTCGTGTCAAATGAGTTTGTTACTAAGGAAAAAAGGTTTTAATCATAGATTGAGTAAATAAAACAGAAAAATAGGGGTTTTCTTGCAAGGATGGATAATGTATAATAGAGGATGTAGTTCTGGGAAAAATAAATTGAGTATTTAAAGATTAATGTTTATATTATTGAGAAAACTAATTTCATATTTTATGTTCCAGTAAAAGGGAAAATCACAACGCACAATGGAGCATGGAGTCGAAGAAAAGCACCGCGACAAATATTTTATTGTTTGTGATTAATATTTTCTTCTGTTTTCAGATTGATCGAGAGGTTATGGAAACAAGTAATATAAATAATAATTTAGAAAATCTTAGTTGTAGGTGTAATACAAGGAGGTTTTAAACTATTCATAACTAGTAATCAAAGAAGTTAAGGTTTCATGTTAACTAGTGTTTAAAAAGGTTCTAATGATATATAAAAAAAACATATGTGATAGGGGTACAGGCCGTGCAGGTCGTTTAATAGGACTTTTATTAGACTTACAATTTAAAATCTGAGGGTCGAATAAAAGCGGACTTATTAAATATTGCACTTGATTAGCTAATTACGATAAAGTCATATAAGTAGGAAATTGAATTCTTAAAGTTCATGTAGGTAACTAAATGTGATGAATTTGATTTGTGATAAAACTTGGACAATATTAGGTATAGACGTAAACGGGGTCTTCGTACTAAGTGAGTAGATGAGTGGGTTTCATTTTAATAGCATACTCGTTCGCTATCATGAGCCGGTGGTTTTGATGTTTCCTGAGGTAATAATGTATGACAATGAAAGAATGTTCTGTGAGTTACACGTTTAATATCTTTGTATGAATTGTGTGTGTATGTTTTATGTTCATTTGCTGGTTTACATGTGAAAGTTTCAAATAAACTCAAGGGCTGAGGGTAACAATAAAATCGAGACATGAAAGCGAGTTGTCAATTGCTGGGTTTTAACAACTACTCCACAAATGATTCAATATAAATAGGGATAAGGAGTTAGGTTAAGTCAGATGACATAATAGTCCCGTCAATAGTAAATATTGGGTTATATTGAATCTATACTTACACGCAACCTTCAGCGAATACGCAATTTTCCCCACACTTACATGCTCCAATCAAGACTTAGACTGACTTTAAAGTTGGCTTTAGTTGCTCAGACCCTGAGGAGTCATACGAGATTCTCAAAATTTGCTGAAAAGGGTTCAGGGTTAAGACTGACGCATGGATTAACGACCAGTCCTATTGATTTGCATGGAAGCTCATAGGTGGGAACGGTAGTTAATTGCTCTTCTAGCTGTTCGACTCACAACCGGATCCTGGATGTTCAGTTGATACCTTGTGAATGTTGATTTCTTTTATGACGCACGGGCTTACTCTTCGTTGACTTTCTAAGATGTTTATTTTCTTGATTGGTCTAAATACACAGCACATATAGTAATGAGGGATTTAGGGCAAGCACACAGAGTGTAGTACACATAATTTATTTGTTGAAACTTGAATATTGACAACAGAGAATCTATTGCATTTTAGAGTAGCAAAGGGGATTAATTCAAAGAATACTTCATGTACAACGAAACGGTTGTGTTGATTATTAAATGTTTTGGTTAAATTTACTCCGATGCTGTCAACTAACAGCATCTTGTAAATTTAAGGGGTCGTCTGTAACGGTACGGGGTCCCGTTTACATTTATAAAATAGGTTTCTTTAACAGTAACTAATATTATAAATAACTTACGTACTGTAGCTAATCGTTACTGAAGAAAACTATTCAAATAGTATGATTAATACACCACTATTCTTTAATTATTAGGAAAAATGTGAAAATAGTTATAGAAACATCATTATTATTTCTAATAAAGCTAAGTTACAGTCTATTAGCAGGGTTAGAGGAATGGTTTAAACAAACTGATCGTCAATTGTTTATTCTAAGATCATATTTTCAGCTGAAGTCGGAGTCCACGTGGAGTGGTCCACGTGGAGTGTGATCTCAGTACTTAGTAGTAGGAACTAGTTCGACCAATCAGAGAGCAGAATAGCAAATCTAGATGGTCATGAGATGTATGAGAAATGTAGGTCCACGTGGACTACGGAGGTTCTTGACCAATCAGGAAGGAGAATGACGATGTTGAGATGTGACGAAGAGCTGTGATTGGTTGCTGGGAGCTGATGAAGGAGAGTTCCAGAGTTTAAAAAGCAGATGTAGGCGGGAAATCGGGATAGTCTCGGTCGCGCTTTCTTGGAGTAATTAACCAAGGAAATTCTTTTAATTGTTTTAAGTAATTAACTAAAGAAATTGTCTTTAGTGGTTCGGTTTGGGATAGTAGTTCCCTTTACGGTTTCGGTAGTGCCATTGGATTGCAGTGTTGATTGGATTGCAGTGTATTGGATTGCAGTGATTAAGGATTTGGATATTATTTGTGAGTAAAGTAGACATTTTGTAATTAATGAGATTTTAGCTAGGAAAGCTGCATTTACTAAATATTTTCAAAGGTTTTGCTCATATTAAGAAAGTTCATATATTTCTTTGATTGAAATTTTATCAAAACGGTTTGAGTTGAATAGAGCAATTAGATTCTAGTGTTTTAACTGAATAATCACTTACTAATAGAGATTCAAGAATCTGTAATGTACGTTGTTGTATTCAAGAGATATAAAGATGTCTGAATACTACTAATAGTGGTAGCTATTGATATATTGTTAAATTGTTATGCAATAATATAAGATTAACTTAGAGTAATCCTCTATTTTTAATAGAGCTACTTATTGGTTTGGATAACCTAAGACTGATCATTTCTAATGAATTAAACTTATTCCATGGTTGGAATATCTAACTGGGACAACAGTTATTGTTTGGCTAATAGCTTTCAGTTGTTATTTGGAGCGGGAGTCTCCGAAAGTATACCTAAATTCCAAGGGGAATGCGGGATCTTTCAAATGCAGCTTGAGAGTTAATGGCTGGATCGACGGTTAATATTAGGAGCGAGAGACTCCGAAAGTATACTTAAATTCCAGAGGGAATGCGGGATCTTTCTTATACAGCTTAAGGGTTAATAGTTGTTTTCTTCTTCATCTGATAGAAATCAGTGATCAGTCTGGGATAGACAGATTAATGAAGTAGCGAGAGTCTACATTTTACATCATTATAACTATGTGTTGAACTAAATCAACTTATATGTGAATAATCTAGTTTGGAAAGTATTCCAAGCAGTCAAAAGAGGGAGTGTTCCCTGACTGCTATTTATTGAGTTATATACTTGTATAAATTATGAGATTTAATATAAACCGTTTTTGCTCATTCTATTTTAGAAGAGTTCATGTTTATTTATCTGTATTGAATTGTAGAGATATTGTGATTCTGGATTAATAGAGTCTAGGCACCCAGCCTTCAAACTTGGGACAGTGGAGGTACCCACCCTTCTAATATGGGACAGTTGAGGAATCCAGCCTTCTAACATGGAAGTTGAAGGGTGGTACGGAATGGTTATGAGGGGAGGTTTGGAGACCATTGGGGGAAACCCCTAAAACCTTTTGTGTAATCCAGCAATGTATTTTTACAATAAATACAGGAAATAAGGATGCTACATTGTTTATTATACATTCTCTATGTTTTCCAGAATAAATTACGATATTTTCTATTTGGTAGATGTAGGCCTTTAGGTCATCTTCAGTCTAGGTATTAGATTAAGAACTAACTTATTTCGATGTTCAACTTATAGGTCGATTATATTGCAATTTTACGTATAGTAATTTGGGTAAAGGGAATGTTTTAAATAGGGCGTAGCTAGGGTTACGAAACTCGTAGACAATTCGTAGCTCTTGGATTTATTTCCTTACTGAATTATTTTAGGCATAATTTTATTTGTACTAGTCCCAAGGTAGAACTTTAATACATATTTATATCTAAATTCAAAGTGAAATATCGTTAAAGGTTGTACTATAATTGTTTACATGAAATTCATACTATTAATTATTTAATCGGAAAAACATAATTTAATTACCATTTAAAAATACAAGTGAAAATAGCTTTAATTACGACATTAAAATATAGGTATTGATAATTAGTCTTTTATTCAATCTATCACGTAGGGAATAGATTTATAGGTTCTTTATTATGCCTATACTTATTCGCTACTTGGGTATAATACGATCACAACGTAAGGTTTATCTGCTAGACGATCATTTGGCCAAAATAAAACAAAAGCACATCGTTGCTAATTAGGTAAATTAGGATTAGTAGGTAATTATAGGTATAGATAGGGGTAGGTAGTAATTAGTAATAGCATGCATTTAATTAAAGACAATTATATATATATTTATTTATATTTATAGATAGGGGTTGGGGGGGTTACACTATATTTCCAACTCACTGGGGCAAGGGCGTTGCTCGCTTGCAGTTCATAGACCACTCAAATCGTTAAGAATATCTTTCGGTAGTTTTAAAGGTTCCTCACGAGATACCTACCACAACAGGCAATATTTATTTTTCTAAGTACCCGACTATTTATTACTATTTATTTATACTAATATTTCTTTGCTGACAAGGATCAGCGCAAAATTTTTACTATTCTGACGAACCGCAGTGTTCATGTATTCGTTTCAGAAAAAATATATATAGTCGAGAGAAATAGCAAAACTACTATGTCCCATTTTTCTTGCAATAATTGAGCTACCCAATTGTAAGAATCAAAGTTCTTTTGGTGCTGTGCTCAGACACAATAGCAAGAAGGTCACCTCTTACAGTTCACAAGGTGCAAAAGGCCTGTCTGTATAAAACTGTATATTTTCAAAGGGATGCTCAACATAAACTTACTTTCACACCCAGTCCTGATTTGGTTGCAAGAAGTATGGAATACAATTCATGTATATCAGGTGAAATGGTGCGGCCATTATATTAACGCTTTAAGGTTGTAGGTAATTATAGCGGACGGACTGATCTATCCAACTTTGATATTTTAAAAAGAGAGGAGAGGCAACTAAAGAAGGTTATCTGCTACTTTTGGAATGCCCTTTATTTTTATAGATTTTATGAACAATTACAGACAGTTGTTCTGAGAAAATAAATTTATATATTGATTAAATGCATATGTACGTGTATCAAAGAATTGTATTTGATGCTCTTTAATTTTAACTTCAAAATCATTCCTGCTAGGTGATCACGAAACTTCTATTACAATCTATAGAAACCCCAATTTGTTTGGATTTGACAGTTTCAATAAATGGTTAACGTGTATAATTACTAAGGAAGTTTTCCAAATTAAGAATTAAAATACTCTTGTTGTATTGCAATCAAAGTTCCATGATCACCTCATAGGTGTGCTCATTTCTGCACAATTCTGCTCATTTCATACCTTGGCTGATTTGAAAATGTTTGAGCTATTACTTCTCTCTGAAGGAGCGTCTGAGCATTTGTACGCTCTTTGCTACTTTTACGAGCGGGCTGCGAGCCCCGGTTGTGAGCCTAGCTCAGTGCCAGTTACAATTGCTATTTGAGGATTGACCTCAGGGAGGGCAGTTCTTGTGATACAATCCTGCGAGGATAGATCATTGTAAGTTTGTTATGACAAATTTTGCTCATTGCATGTGATAACATCCCGTGAGGATGGCTATTCAATTTAAGACAAACTTTACTTTAATTCACAGTATGTGAAAGCATCCTGCGAGGATGACTCATTGTAAGTTTTAAAAGACAGACTTTAATTCACAGTATGTGATAGCATCCTGCGAGGATGGCTCATTGTAAGTTTTAAAAGACAAACTTTAAATCATAGTATGTGATAGCATCCTGCGAGGATGACTCATTCTAAGTTTTAAAAGACAACTTTAATTCATAGTATGTGATAGCATCCTGCGAGGATGACTCATTGTAAGTTTTAAAAGACAAACTTTAATTCACAATATGTGATAGCATCCTGCGAGGCTGGCTCATTGTAAGTTTTAAAAGACAAACTTTAATTCATAGTATGTGATAGCATCCTGCGAGGATGGCTCAGTGTAAGTTTGGAAAGATAAACTTTAATTCATAGTATGTGATAGCATCCTGCGAGGATGACTCATTGTAAGTTTTAAAAGACAAACTTTAATTCACAGTATGTGATAGCATCCTGCGAGGATGGCTCATTGTAAGTTTTAAAAGACAAACTTTGTTCATAGCATGTATGTATAACATCCTGCGAGGATGGCCCCTTGTAGGATTTTAAAGGATAAACTTTGTTCATAGCATGTAATAACATCCCGCGAGGATGGATCATTGTAGGATTGAAAACGGCATACTTTGCTCATATCATGTGATTGCATCCCGCGAAGATGGCTCATCGTAATTGGTAAATTTGTAAATGACAAATTTTGTTCATAGCAGTAACAAATATCCAGTTCCATGCGATGGAACGACAGGCTTTTGATTGCAAGTCGCTAAAGGTGGAATTCTGTCTACCGTAGTGTAACACGCAATCTGCCAAAACATCTATACAATCCATTATTATGGTGATCAGTGTCAGAGAGACTTAATGGTATATTGGTTCTGATATAACTCTTAATATTTTATAATTATTATAGGTTAGGTGACGAAAGGTGTTATATTTATATACCTCCTCGACTGATGTTTGAACAAGAACACTACCCAGTCACTGAGATCGGCGTAGTCAAATGCTGACGTTTTGCATAGGGACAATTCAACATTATAAATAATTCATACTGACTATGACTGTCACTCTTAGGATTACGAAATTATCTTCAAAATCGATATCCTCTAGTATAACTTGAGATGACATGACATGCATTATCTATAAAACCTACCGAGGTATTTGTAGTAAGAAAATAAGAAAATTGTTATAAAGCTCACCCCTGCTTCGTATGGCTGGAACGCTTGTAATTCTGTGGCTGGAACCTTCGCCTCTGTTTGTTGCCTGAGGACGACAAACCTGAAGAGCTGCTGTCGTTGCTTCTGCAGCTAGATCTGCTTCGGTGCCGCTCTTTAGCAGGGCTTGAAAGGCAGCCTGCTTTCGTTATCCGTGTGCTCTGTAACTTCAAGTCCATAATAAAACTTCTGTAAGCACTACGAAAGATATATACACTGGCTATTTAAAATTTAAACTGTAAGTGTCGAACGGCAAAAGCCGTTTAAGCATAATGTAATTGGTTTACTTACCGAGTGTGGGTACCACTTACTTTTACAATTTACTCACATATTCACTTTCACTATGTAACGATACAGGCTGTCTCGTGACGTCACAAATATTATAAATTTTACCTAAAGTATAAAAATACTGAAATAATTTCATTGAAGCATTTTACGCACAAAGAATAGTCCAAAAATAAAGGAAATAGTCGTTGGCATCGCATTAACTGATAGAGAAAATGTAGAGATAGGTGTAAAAGTGGTTACCTGTGGTAAAATAAGGTAACAGTAAAAGAAATCAAACCTTCTTTATATTTAGTTTTACCTTTTTACCTTTCTACCTTTAAAGTGTTTTTGATATATAATAGGATTTTGAGAGCTGTCAAGCTGTCAGGCGGTCAGTTATGAAATCATTCACGGGGTTCGCAAGTCGAAACCTGGTAATAAAAATGCACATAAAATTTTCGGTTAAATTCTTAGATAAATTCGCCCTCTCAATTAATTCTGGATCTGGGGAGAAGTATGCCTCGGGTCCAGGAACTCAGTAAGAGATAAGTTGAAACTGTGCAACGAAGCTTGTCTTCCCTTATTTTGCTTAGGGTATGCAGTTCGCGTGTTTTGTGGAGACCTGCACCAGATTTTGCCTCCGTTATAGGATCTGGATCCACCTTTTTGGTTTGGTTTGCATTCTGGCTGAAAGGAGGGCTGAAAAGATTAACTGTCCCGTCTTCGTGTATACGATACCCGGATCCTAAATGCAAATTAAGCTGAACTGTCCCAAGTGTTAGGGTTTTGTCTTGTATGCTGTCCATGGACTCCGGTCCCGCATGCAAGATAAAAATTAGGTGGCAATAGGTTTTAGCTTTGGAGAGCTTTTGTCACAGCTCGTTCCCTCATAGGGTTAGATCAGGTATGTTCTCATTGCACACACCGAGAACAGACATGCACGTTTAAAAGTAAATGTGAGATTTGTAGCAATCTCTAGTGTTTGGGGGTACACACTAATGTATAGGGAAAAGCTATAAGTCGAGGAATACACATGCAGGAGGGGAAAGTTAGGGTTAAAATATTAAAATTCGCGAAAAAATAATAGTGTTAGGGAAATAGATAAAATTCAATAAATAAATAAATAAATTTAAAACGGCATAAAATACATTTAAAGACAAATTCATCATAATAAAATACTAATAAATAAAAGTGCTAATAAATACAATACGTAAATTATCAAAACTATAAAAATATAATCCAAGTTTTCTCGAAGGTTGAAGCTGTGGGTGTTTATTATAGGGCTAGATTGTCGTGGACCTTGCTTTTGGCGGAAAGCTGGGTGATCACAGAAGGTTTTAGTGTGCAGAGAGCAACGCTGCAAAGGTATAAGTAGGTATTTTCTATAGCTGGCACAAGCTTTTGCGAAACTACAGTAGAGATAGAAAGGGGAATGTGTTTGAATACGATTCATCACATTAGTTTTCGTGACTTAGTCTCAACTGAAAAATTATTGTCGTTAACGTTGCGGATCATATTAGTATAAATACGTAATTCTATAAATCTATTTTGTGGTAAAAGTACGTTGTACTATTTATCTATCCTGTGGTATAGGAAGATATTTCTTTAGTTGGGGTTTGCGATGTTCTACGGAGGATATGGAAAGGATCTATTCCTACACGGTGATAGTAAACGCAGATACAAAGTTCGCATGAACAAGTTATGATACTACTGAGAAAATATTATTCTGTGCCTAATTCTGATGTACAAATTCAGCATAAATAGATAGGTATTTTCTTAGCGGATTCTAGGCGGAATTTTACTTAGGAGAGTTGGAAGGGTCATATTCCTACAAGGAAACGAACGTTTTGTTTTCTAGTTGCGAAATAGGTAATACTTGAACGATAGTTAAGGAACTACTGGGAATTAGTAACGACTGGGAATTTATTCCTTTTACTTAGATAACTATTGAGAATTTATTCTCTGTTTGGAATCATTCGCGAGTAACTTAAATATAATCGTAATTGAGTTTCACTCTAGTACGAAATAGGTAATGCTTGTGCAATAGTTAAATAACTACCGGGAATTTATTCATAGTTTAGGGTTGTTCGTGTTTGTTTATAGATAAATTTAGTGGAATTCAGAGTTGGGTTTGTTTGATTGATTTTTCAATAAGAGTTTTACCTTTTATTCTATAAAAACATTTAAAGTACTATTGATAAGAAATTGTCCTTCGTGTCTTGGGTCAAGCACAGCAGTACCTGTTAGTGATCTCCTTACCAAACGGATAGGGGTAGCTAATTTAAAGATTCGAATGAAAATATCTTGTTGTTAGGAAACAGCATTAATAATCTATTATATTACTGGCAAAAAAACATATTATTATAATATTTCATATTTATGAAATATAATACCTAAATTATATAAACGGTTTTTAGATTACTTTTCAATACAAGTTCTGGAAAATAGAGACAACCTGAATATCACTAACAGATCATTGAATTCAAATAAATATTTACAGTTAAAATTAATACTACTGTTTAGTCCACTGCATGCTGTTGATATAGAATCTACGATAATATTGATAATCTTTAGTCAAAAGCTAGGAGATTTAAAAGTTGAGCTATTTTTAGAGTCTGTCATATACCGAATGTAGTACGTATTAGATAGACTCACAATTAACTAAGGTGATGTCTATTTTGTTAGGATTTGGAAAAAAATAATGTCCTCTTGTCCCTTGCACTTTTTGGAGTCCAAACTAGATAAGTAGATAAGAATAGGTAGATGGGGTACCTGACGTACTGACTTGGGATAAATAGAACAAAATTTAGTAAAATCAAATTTCTCTTAGTGTGGGGGAATTTCACACACGGTACCTCCGTGTGGGAAATTTCAAGCACTAAATAGTGGAGGGTTAACCAGCCAGGTAGTCGAGACCCACAGCATTGGAGCGGTGGCGGGGCTCCTATGCCAGAGTTATGATAAACAAATAAAGTTTACTATGACTTTGCTATATAACAAGCTTAAACTCAGTTAGCAATACATTTACTTACGTTTTACCTACGCTTTACTTACGTTTTATGTTTATTTCAACATACGTTCGTCATGAAGCTCTAATTTACTTTCAGTTTTGTTTATGACTAGGAACTATAATGTTCAATTTTTTGCAGGAAAAGATTATTCATTCCTACAATTGAAACCTTTCGAAAATATAGTAGGAAATATATTGATTGATGCATAATATGATTTTATGTGGAAATTTCAGTTTGGTTACTCAGAGTATAGGAATAGTGTTCATCAGGGGATTAAATAGCAATTATTTGTAGGAAGATGAATATTTTAAATTAATTTAATATTATTGAATAGGTTAGATGTTAGTTAGGTATTGTCTCATTACTTTAAAAGGATCTGGATTACTACATTATCACAACGTACGGTTCTACCATTTGTAGGAGACGATTCACAAGGCCATAAACATTAAAATAGGTAGTCTAAAACATTCAACAAACTTTGATAACTTTTTAACGTATGATTAGGTTAGAAGATTCGGTAATTTATTATAATTTATTATTAATGTAATGTATAATGTACATTAATAATTACAATGTAATGTAATAATTTATTATTATTAAGGGGTTAATAGAGGGTTCTATTACAATTTGGTGCCGTGACCAGGATTGTCATTTGACTAGGATCTTAAATGACCAGGATCTTAATTGCCCAGAATTTCAATTGACCAGGACCTCAAATGACCAGGATCTTAGTAGACTAGGTTTTTCGTGCGTTACTTTCGTTATCAGGATGATTTATTTTAGAGATTTACATTGGTGATAGTTTTTGGATTAGAATGAGGTTGTTGATTGTTTTGGATTTGATGTTATTTTTAAGTAGCGATGGTATTTATTTACTATCGCACAATTTGCTGTCCGTGGAAAAGGAAAGGTTTTGAGACAATATGTAGGTGGTTTTAGATTTCAATAAATTAAATGAAAATTAGTTTAAACAAAGACTCAATCTTTTGAGAGTTTTAATCGTTACTTTATTAGTTATTTAATGATTTTTCGGGGCTATAACGTTCAGGATTTCATCGTTAGATTATCGTAGAAGATGGATTAATAAGATGATGAATAGATAAACGGGATTCGAACTATTTATGCAAACATTGGGTTATTTCATTTACGAATATTAGGATTGACATTAGATAGATAAAAATTTAAAATAGGCCGCGTTGCAATTCAACATTAGAATGTTTCATTACGATCATGGAAATTTGTTGTAGTAGGGTGGAAAAGAGTAGTAGTTTATTGATGAGATAGATACATATTTATCTGTCCGATTAATTTTATAATTTATTGATGCACATAATAAGGTTGAGCTTTCATTTAGGAAGTACGTGGGAAATTTATCATCATCCAATTCAGGAAAAACGACAGAGTCAATTTTCATAAATAATTCAGAAATATTAGAGTAAATAATTTACATTTATTTTCTGGGTTTGGAAATAGGAAAGGTTCGAAGTTGGCTAAGATTATAAAACTATAGGGGGCGTTTTACAGTTCAAAGTATTTAATAATTTTATTAGTGGTAGTTGGTACGGTGGATAGACTAAGTTCCGATTCAATGTTTATTGTACGATGCATAATAATCTAAACAACATAAAAATATTTAAAATAAATTATTAAAATTTCAAAATAGTGGTATTTAAAACATTTTGATTAGCTTGTTTCATAGTTTTCAGCGTAATTCGAGCTCAAGTTCGGGGTTTTTGAGAGTGAATATTATACTTATTGATTAAATTTTCAAATAAAATATTACGTTTTAAAATTCATACTTTAATAACGATATTATATTTAAAACGTAACAAAATAAATTAATTATTTTTAGTAGAGTTTAGTTCAGTTCGCGAAAATTAATATTTATTAATTATTGTGGTTATTACTTACCTATAATGAATAAATGCTTTCAGCATTGGCATTAAATAAAGCTTTAAACGAAATCTATTATATTATATAATTATTTTTATTGTATAAATATTGAAATAAAATTAAAGATTTTATTTTAATATCATGATATGTATTAAGCAATAACTTCAAATAAGCCTTAAATCTATTGGGAATTGGTAGCCGTTAAGATAGCGAATAAGTTAGTTGACAGGGGTCAAATGTGGATTAATGAATTGTTATGTTGTAATTTTTGCTTAAGAAAGGGATTTGATTTTGGATAATTTAAAAAAAAAAAAGTCACGTTTATGTAAGCAAGTATCATTGTATGGACATGGTCAGAGGTATTAACAGTGCAGGAGGATCTTAGTGGCTTAGCAAGATCTACGGTTTAAGGGATTTGTTGACGGGTGGCTTTGGATTTACACGACTCAACAAATGGGTTGATATAATCTAAGGCTAGGTGCTAGGTTAAAAGAGAAAGCCTAAGTTTAAACAAAACTGTTATAACAACCCCGTACTCTACAAGGTAGGAACATCCGATCTGCTACACTCTACATCCGAAATAATAGCGAATTACGGAGTGGGAAATATATGCGAAATATTGCTGAAGTCATAGACAATTCTATACTTTGAACTATTAAAGTTGACCTGGTTATCGAAGGGTTTTGTGGGGGGCAGCTCGGAACGAAAACATGGTTCTTAGGGGTACCTTCTACTTAAAGTTATTAGGACTGACCAGCCTCACAACCTGGTTTCTTTTGGTGGCTAGGTTAGCCTTGGGATAAGTGATTTTTGGGTATGATTGATGCGATGAAATTTTGGATATTGACTCATAAAGTAATTCACTGTTGTTACGGCTTAAGAGGGCGCTTAAAATAGAATAGTAATTACGGTTTGTTTTCAAGGATGGATTCAATAGTATATTAAAAATAAAAATATTATCATTGACAACATTAAACTTTCGAAAATAAATTACTCAATATTAGTAATATTTAATATTTTTCAAATGAATAACAATTAATACGCAGTATGCTGCATATTAAACAATTGAAAATACAAGTGTATTTTTGTTTTGCAAAATGTTGCTATCGGGTTGATTATTTTTAGGTGCTCTCTTAAATTAAATTTAACGGTTAGGAACACTACAGAACTATGAATACATTTTAAGTTTGGAGCCAAACGTTAACAAATTATAATTGCTTAAGTGAGGTGGTGGGGTTATAAATTTACATAAATTATTTTTATTATAGTTTTGCTAATATTTGTGAATGTATTTTAAAGAATAAAATTTTACTTCGGCTTTAAATTTAAAACGCCTGCGCAAATATTTTAGGGGCGATTGTAACGATACAGGCTGTCTCGTGACGTCACAAATATTATAAATTTTACCTAAAGTATAAAAATACTGAAATAATTTCATTGAAGCATTTTACGCACAAAGAATAGTCCAAAAATAAAGGAAATAGTCGTTGGCATCGCATTAACTGATAGAGAAAATGTAGAGATAGGTGTAAAAGTGGTTACCTGTGGTAAAATAAGGTAACAGTAAAAGAAATCAAACCTTCTTTATATTTAGTTTTACCTTTTTACCTTTCTACCTTTAAAGTGTTTTTGATATATAATAGGATTTTGAGAGCTGTCAAGCTGTCAGGCGGTCAGTTATGAAATCATTCACGGGGTTCGCAAGTCGAAACCTGGTAATAAAAATGCACATAAAATTTTCGGTTAAATTCTTAGATAAATTCGCCCTCTCAATTAATTCTGGATCTGGGGAGAAGTATGCCTCGGGTCCAGGAACTCAGTAAGAGATAAGTTGAAACTGTGCAACGAAGCTTGTCTTCCCTTATTTTGCTTAGGGTATGCAGTTCGCGTGTTTTGTGGAGACCTGCACCAGATTTTGCCTCCGTTATAGGATCTGGATCCACCTTTTTGGTTTGGTTTGCATTCTGGCTGAAAGGAGGGCTGAAAAGATTAACTGTCCCGTCTTCGTGTATACGATACCCGGATCCTAAATGCAAATTAAGCTGAACTGTCCCAAGTGTTAGGGTTTTGTCTTGTATGCTGTCCATGGACTCCGGTCCCGCATGCAAGATAAAAATTAGGTGGCAATAGGTTTTAGCTTTGGAGAGCTTTTGTCACAGCTCGTTCCCTCATAGGGTTAGATCAGGTATGTTCTCATTGCACACACCGAGAACAGACATGCACGTTTAAAAGTAAATGTGAGATTTGTAGCAATCTCTAGTGTTTGGGGGTACACACTAATGTATAGGGAAAAGCTATAAGTCGAGGAATACACATGCAGGAGGGGAAAGTTAGGGTTAAAATATTAAAATTCGCGAAAAAATAATAGTGTTAGGGAAATAGATAAAATTCAATAAATAAATAAATAAATTTAAAACGGCATAAAATACATTTAAAGACAAATTCATCATAATAAAATACTAATAAATAAAAGTGCTAATAAATACAATACGTAAATTATCAAAACTATAAAAATATAATCCAAGTTTTCTCGAAGGTTGAAGCTGTGGGTGTTTATTATAGGGCTAGATTGTCGTGGACCTTGCTTTTGGCGGAAAGCTGGGTGATCACAGAAGGTTTTAGTGTGCAGAGAGCAACGCTGCAAAGGTATAAGTAGGTATTTTCTATAGCTGGCACAAGCTTTTGCGAAACTACAGTAGAGATAGAAAGGGGAATGTGTTTGAATACGATTCATCACATTAGTTTTCGTGACTTAGTCTCAACTGAAAAATTATTGTCGTTAACGTTGCGGATCATATTAGTATAAATACGTAATTCTATAAATCTATTTTGTGGTAAAAGTACGTTGTACTATTTATCTATCCTGTGGTATAGGAAGATATTTCTTTAGTTGGGGTTTGCGATGTTCTACGGAGGATATGGAAAGGATCTATTCCTACACGGTGATAGTAAACGCAGATACAAAGTTCGCATGAACAAGTTATGATACTACTGAGAAAATATTATTCTGTGCCTAATTCTGATGTACAAATTCAGCATAAATAGATAGGTATTTTCTTAGCGGATTCTAGGCGGAATTTTACTTAGGAGAGTTGGAAGGGTCATATTCCTACAAGGAAACGAACGTTTTGTTTTCTAGTTGCGAAATAGGTAATACTTGAACGATAGTTAAGGAACTACTGGGAATTAGTAACGACTGGGAATTTATTCCTTTTACTTAGATAACTATTGAGAATTTATTCTCTGTTTGGAATCATTCGCGAGTAACTTAAATATAATCGTAATTGAGTTTCACTCTAGTACGAAATAGGTAATGCTTGTGCAATAGTTAAATAACTACCGGGAATTTATTCATAGTTTAGGGTTGTTCGTGTTTGTTTATAGATAAATTTAGTGGAATTCAGAGTTGGGTTTGTTTGATTGATTTTTCAATAAGAGTTTTACCTTTTATTCTATAAAAACATTTAAAGTACTATTGATAAGAAATTGTCCTTCGTGTCTTGGGTCAAGCACAGCAGTACCTGTTAGTGATCTCCTTACCAAACGGATAGGGGTAGCTAATTTAAAGATTCGAATGAAAATATCTTGTTGTTAGGAAACAGCATTAATAATCTATTATATTACTGGCAAAAAAACATATTATTATAATATTTCATATTTATGAAATATAATACCTAAATTATATAAACGGTTTTTAGATTACTTTTCAATACAAGTTCTGGAAAATAGAGACAACCTGAATATCACTAACAGATCATTGAATTCAAATAAATATTTACAGTTAAAATTAATACTACTGTTTAGTCCACTGCATGCTGTTGCATGTTGTTGCGAGCAGCCGCTCAAGGTGGCGTGCTCTGGGGGAGGCCTATGTTCAGCAGTGGACGTCTTCAGGCTGTTAATGATGATGATGATGATGCTGTTGATATAGAATCTACGATAATATTGATAATCTTTAGTCAAAAGCTAGGAGATTTAAAAGTTGAGCTATTTTTAGAGTCTGTCATATACCGAATGTAGTACGTATTAGATAGACTCACAATTAACTAAGGTGATGTCTATTTTGTTAGGATTTGGAAAAAAATAATGTCCTCTTGTCCCTTGCACTTTTTGGAGTCCAAACTAGATAAGTAGATAAGAATAGGTAGATGGGGTACCTGACGTACTGACTTGGGATAAATAGAACAAAATTTAGTAAAATCAAATTTCTCTTAGTGTGGGGGAATTTCACACACGGTACCTCCGTGTGGGAAATTTCAAGCACTAAATAGTGGAGGGTTAACCAGCCAGGTAGTCGAGACCCACAGCATTGGAGCGGTGGCGGGGCTCCTATGCCAGAGTTATGATAAACAAATAAAGTTTACTATGACTTTGCTATATAACAAGCTTAAACTCAGTTAGCAATACATTTACTTACGTTTTACCTACGCTTTACTTACGTTTTATGTTTATTTCAACATACGTTCGTCATGAAGCTCTAATTTACTTTCAGTTTTGTTTATGACTAGGAACTATAATGTTCAATTTTTTGCAGGAAAAGATTATTCATTCCTACAATTGAAACCTTTCGAAAATATAGTAGGAAATATATTGATTGATGCATAATATGATTTTATGTGGAAATTTCAGTTTGGTTACTCAGAGTATAGGAATAGTGTTCATCAGGGGATTAAATAGCAATTATTTGTAGGAAGATGAATATTTTAAATTAATTTAATATTATTGAATAGGTTAGATGTTAGTTAGGTATTGTCTCATTACTTTAAAAGGATCTGGATTACTACATTATCACAACGTACGGTTCTACCATTTGTAGGAGACGATTCACAAGGCCATAAACATTAAAATAGGTAGTCTAAAACATTCAACAAACTTTGATAACTTTTTAACGTATGATTAGGTTAGAAGATTCGGTAATTTATTATAATTTATTATTAATGTAATGTATAATGTACATTAATAATTACAATGTAATGTAATAATTTATTATTATTTAGGGGGTAATAGAGGGTTCTATTACAACTATAATATAATTAAATAATAATGTGAAGTAAAGCATATAGAAAATACACTTAATAACTTTGCAACTCACGCAGAGCCAGAGCTGCTGCGTACAAGTTGCTACGACGGGAACTCAAACGCCAATGATCCAATATGGCGCTGCACTTTTCCAAGTAAACTAAAATGCTGCGCGTCCGCCAGGTGGCGCCACTTTACAGGAAACGAGGTATAAAAGTACGGAAAAACTGGCAGGAAATCGACGGAAACGGAAATGCTATTCTCAATATAAGGTTCCAGTAACGGTACAGTTATTTAATATATATATTATGTACATTGTACAAGTCTTAATAAAGTTGAAAGGTAAAGAGCCGCTGCCAATTTTGATTACCTACATAAAAAATCCATTACAGAAAAAAACATTTCGTATAGAAAAGTAAACAAAATAGGAAAGTGATGCCCATACTACCTTCTGACGTGCTGTGTAGTAAAGGTATAATTTTAATTTGGTACAAACTGGTAGAGAAAATACAGAGATGCATACAGTTGAATGTGACTGTTTTTAATTATTGTTGCCATTCAATTTACCACTAATTAAATCGTTTTTTGTATGAAAACCATGCATTGCTGTCTGAAAGAGATTGCTCTGACCGATAAGACCGCCCATTGTTACACTTTGGTTACGTTTGTTCACTTAGCTTTTAACTATTTGTGATGTGGTGTTTCAATGAAGAGTTTACCTATCTATCTAAAGCCTTAAGCTGCATCTTCCGGTTCATGATCGCCACTCGAGAACCTTTCTTCCCCATCGGTTAACGGCCTAAGATAAGGTAAAAAAAAAACAATAACAAGTCGCAACAATAATTGCCACCATCTCCTGAACTATACCTACTTTTAGAACGTTAATTACCAGAATTTGTAACGTTAATATTAATATGTCGCATTGGGACATCTTTGATGTCTATAATTTGTTAATATCTCTATAGAGAAAAGAAGTTATTTCCGGATGGCAAATAATAATTATTTGCGCTGATAGATCAAAGACCTAGTAATATCATGGAACAAGGAGGAGAGGAATGCCAAGACACTAAGAAAATAGCGTACCTAGATCAGAAATATGCCAAAAACCGTTATAAGCCTAGATGGCGCTGCAAAATGAAATGAAATGAAATTAAATTATTTGCAAGAACAACAGTTTTAAGAACAAAAGATACACATTGGTATATAGGTATACTACCTATAAATATAAAAAGAAGAAAAAGCCGTTTTTTTTGTTTTGTTTTTTGTTTTTTTTTTTATGTGATTGAATGACGTGACGAGCAAGTCGTTCACCTGATGTTAAGTGACACGGCCGCCCATAACAGTTGCCACAAATCGGCCCCAACTCAGCATAATGCTGGTTCTGCTGAACCAGCGCAGCGCAACATGAGCAGACTATACGGCTAGCTACGGCGGGTTTAAAACGGTTTTTGTCATATTTTGTTTTTGTCATATTTCTGATCTGCGCTCAACTTATAGCCCGCTTCTTTTGCAGCGCCATCTACGTTGAAAACGGTTTTTTGCCATATTTCTGATCTACGCTGTTTTTTGGTGTATTGGCATTTCACTGCTCCTTATTCCATGGTAATATAATATACGCTTATATAATTTGAATGTAGGAACTTTGAAATTACTTCTAGAAAATCGTGAATTTGCAATTTACTGATGTTAATTACTTACACAATTATTACCTATGCGAGTGAAACAAACAAAAATATTGGAATGTTATCTAACACTTACTTATAAGTACTTCATTTTAATTAAGTAATAATACGAACGACAAAGAACGAAAGTCACCGACGTAGCTCAGCGGATTAGCCAGCTGAAGTGGCAGTGGGCTGGTCATATCTGCCTTGGAATTGCAACCGATGGAGCAGACGAGTATTAGAGTGGAGACCACGAATTGGTAAACGTAGTGTAGGACGCCCTGCGACTCGATAGAGCGACGATATACGTAAGGTGGCTGGTAATGACTGGAAGAGAAGATCTGAAGATCGTGCTCAGTGGCGTGCTTTGGGAGAGGCCTATGTCCAGCAGTGGACCAGAGTGGGCTGATAATGATGTGTGTGGTGTGTGTGTGTGTGTGTGTGTGTGTGTGTGTGTGATGATGATGAAATAACAAACAATTAATAAAAATAACATTAAAATAGTCAAGCGTAGTCACAACATAACATTTGTCAAAATGGGCTTTGTGGCGGCATTGCCCCGCTGGTTCGCCAGGGGAATTTGTTGTAGGTACCAACCTGACCAGGGATCACACCAAAGATTATAAAACCCGTTGATAGCTCGTGAATATAATTTCTCCTACAAACACGACTCACCTGCGCGGGCAGGGGGCGAGGTAACAAAACGAGACAAAGTCACACGAAATTACAATGAACCGAGCAGGATGGAACAAAAGACATCATCGGGTTCCCGTGATTTATTGGAAATTCATAGTATTTATTAGAAATTAGTGGTTGAAATACACCACTAATTTTCCTATGAGGGAAAGTTGTATCATTGGTCAACTGAATTTATAGTCAATGGATCACACCCTTTCTCTCGTAGAAAAAACTGAGAAAGTTAAAATTACTGGACACACACACACACACACACACACACACACACACACACACATGAACATGATAGTTAGACAGTTGAAATTTTCACAGATATTTTTGTTGCCACTATAACAAAAAATACTAAAACCGGAATAAAATAAATATTTGAGGGGGCTCCCATACAACGAACGTGATTTTTTGCTAAAAACCTTCGTGCACGACTCCGACTCGCTCTTGGCCGGTTATTTAATACCCATTTTATATGAACCCATATTGAACCATCGCGGGAATACTACAGACGAAGGTTCACATCTGTTGCTAAGCTCAACATCGCTTCAATTAACAAGCAATATCCGACAAAGTACTGTATTACGATAAATCGGATCTTTCGGTTATCCGAAAACAATGATTAGATTTATATCGAATCCGATATTTGGTCCGAATCAATAGCTGTGTGGATTTACGGAGCGAACCAGATAAGAGCCAAATTACGACAAAATAATAATGTTAAAAAATTTGTTTAAATCCTTTTTTTATTTATTTTTCCATTTTTTATTATCATTTTTAGTTTACTAGTAGTTTATTGTAAGCCCAGCAATCATTTTTGTTAAAGTTATTCTTTTTGATGATATTGTATTGTATTTTGATGGTGTTGTGTGTTGTGAGACAGTTGAAATTCTCAAAGATAATGTATTTCTGTTGCCGCGATAACAACAAATACTAAAAAAAAACAATTACACAAATATGTAAGGGGGCTTCCATACAACAAACGTAATTTTTTTCCTCGTTTACCGGGTGATTTATAAATTGTCACCAATAAATTATATACCATCATGTACTCAATTTATGCTAATGAACTCTATTGCACCCTGTATAATAGAATAGAATAGAAGAATGCTTTATTGCACACCAAAACATACACAAAGATACATGACAATATGAATTATTTGACAAAAGGTAGTACAATGGGCGGCATGTAGATGCATTTTCTTGTTTAATTTTGTATTCAAGATGAACTTCGAGTGCATTTTGAAAAAACGAAAAAACGCCACCGATACATGGTTAATATCCCACATGTGCGAACAAAGCGATTTGCTTCCACGTTCATCATGCGAACAGCCAAAGAGTGGAACGCTTTGCAGGCTCTGTGTCTCCCGAGAACTACAAACCTTGGGATTCTCAAATCGAGAGTGAACAGGTATCTTCTAGGCAAGCGTGTAACATCCTAGACCGCTTCCCATCAGGATAGTGGTCAAACGCAAGCCAATCAATCAATAAAAAAAAAAACTTCAGCGAGGTCATGCCTGAGTTAATCGATTTACCTTTAGTTACGTTTATGAATTAGTATCTACCCACAAACAAAACCATTCCGTCGGCAATAAATAATAGTTTACGGTTCGGCAACGACAATCGGATTTACCGATCCAATATTCGGACGAGAGCAATGATTGCCGGTAGCGAGTTATTTCTCTTACCATTAAAACGCACTATTATATCGGTTTATTCCCAGACGGTCCCTAAATCCCGGCCCCCTGTGGGGCCATTTGGGACAGATTTTTTGTGATGATGGTAGCAAATGAGCTTTCGATGAGTCGACATAGGTGAAATGTAACAAGGTGAAACGTGTTTTGGTCTGGCGTAGTGAACCCGGTTCAGTCGTATATTTTGATTTTTGTATGCCAATTTACGCATTAAAAAAGACGCCAAGTTAAAAGTTTCAATTTCATGTTTTGATAGTAGTGGCAGTTCACCTAAACTAAATCAGTGTTTGTATGGTTTCCTATATTACTCCGGGCTGGGCCCTAGGCAATCTAATTAATATTAGTGACGTTTAGAACCTGATAGAATATTAATTAAGTATAAATACGATTGGGATGTTTTCGCTGTAGGTGTATTGTGTATATATCAGGTTGGATTGTATTGACATTAATTTCCCAATAAAATTATTTTGCTTTAGGAATAAATGGAAAAAAACAAATAGGACAACCACGCAACAACGGGCATTATTTTATAGACTTTGCTATCCTAACAATGAAACGTTTCTATTTTATGATGTATGTTTGCATGCTTTCATCCTAAAATGGCTATGATAGCCGTTACTTCGTTGGTATAAGCTGGGTATGTGTGCGCACACATACCCAGCTTATACCAACGGTTTTTTTTAACTTTTTATCGTCATCATCATCAACAGCCTGAAGACGTCTACTGCTGAACATAGGCCTCCCCCACAGAGTGCCACTTTGAGCGGCTGCTTGCCTCCTCCATCCGTCGGCTCCCTGCGGTTTTCAACATGTCATCGGTCCACCGAGTGGGGCGCCGGCCTACGCTGCGTCTTTCGGTTTGTGGTCGCCACTCGAGAACCTTTCTCCCTCATCGGTTATCAGTTCTACGAGCGATGTGGCCTGCCCATTGCCATTTCAACTTGCTAATTCTAAGAGCTACGAGTCTAACGGTCACTTTAGTTCTGCGGATCTCTTCGTTTCGGATCTTACCTCCCAGGGAAACACCGAGCATAGCTTAATACTTTTAGCTTTTTATTGTATAACTGTAAAACTTTTATACAAAGCTTATTAACAAGCCAAGCCACCTCTATTGAGTATATCCTGTGTTCAATATTATTGATAACCAATATATTGCTTATATAATATGTCGGTGTAAGCTGTCTTTAGCTTCCATTTGTATTAGGTTGGCCTACATTTTAGCAAGATTAAAATATATGGAACGGCAAGACGACCGCGGCGTGGTGAAGTCAAACAGAAAGTAACTTTATTCGAAGTTGCTGATACGAAATCGAATTATTTACAAATCAATGAGTAGAACATTGAAATAGCTGAGAGGATTCGTAAAATGTAAGTAATAAAATTAGTATTTACATTATATTATATGAATATCAATGCATTAGGTAAATGTAAAATGTATACACTTACCTATTTCCTATTATATATTTAAAAGACTACTTGCTACTATGAACTTTGCAGAATTAAAATTTTAGTTCATATTTCAAATAAGTACTGTTAAGTAAATGTATACAACTTTTGCTGTATGAATTATAAATTAACCTATTTAAAATACTAACTAAATTGTTTAACTATTTAAAAAAAAAATTACGGTTAATTGTTGATTTAAACGTAGTTAAACTAGACGTCTTGAAAAGGAGAACTATCGTTCTATTTAATTGTATTTATCATCATGAACAGCCTGAAGACATCCACTGCTGAACATCCTCCTGCACAGAGCGGCACTTTGGGCAGCTACTTACCTCTGCATCCATCGGCTCCCTGCGGTTAAAGTATTAATGAGCATGTAAATATAAATACAAAGATTAATGATTTAAAAGCAGTATATAGATAGATAAACTCTTTATTGGAACACCACATCACAAATAATTAAAAACATAGGTGGTCTTATCGCTCAGAGTGATCTCTTTTAGACAACCTTGCGTGGAAAGGAATAATGTAGCAATACATGGACGGTGGTTTTCATACAAAAAAAAACGCTGTGTTTAAACGTATGTAAATACAAGCTTTATTTAAAGTAAAGATTCATTTTAAAATAATAAATAACGCTAGATTTAAATTGAATACTATAAAATAAGTGGCGTTAAAGAAACAATCACTGTTTCACAATAGGTACCCAATGTAACCATCTGAATCAGAACAGCACAAAAACAATGTTACCACCGTGTGTTTCAGGAAATGAAATTCCACAGAAAAAAAACACGGAGCACGAACACAATAACAAAGAGCGCATGCAAACAATTTTACGAAATTGTTCATGTAACGGTTGTAATTGAAAAGTTCATTGTGCAATCTATGAAGTGAATTTTTAGTTGCAGCGGTATCGGTTTTGAAAAGATAAGATTCATAACAGTTACCGGTATTTGTTACTGGTGATGCTTCCTCCTTTTTGGGGAATTTTTTCCTCCCCCCCTCTTACTAACTCATCTAATAATATCTATGTAATTTTGGAACCTGAGAACAAGTTTTGTCAAGACTTGACAAAACTTGTTAAGACTTGACAAAACTTGTTCTACTTGGTATTTGAGTTCGTCTAGGTAGGTAACACCGCTTTGCCAGTTATTCTGCCGCAAAACAGTAGTGTGCAAGCACTAACTGCGTTCCGGTTTATAGGGCATTGTAGCTAGTGAAATTATTGGCCAAATGAGACTATATGATCATATCGCACAGTCTTGTAATCTAATTACTAGACTGTGTGAAGTCTCAGGATGACGAGCGCAGTACAGTGTCACGCAAAACTATATTAATTTAGAGTTCTGAGTTGTACTGCAATCTGTTATGGGCAGCTGTGACGCTTAACATCAGGCGAACAACTAGCTCGTCACATCATTCATTTACATAAAAAAGACTAGTTATCGCGTATTTCCTCGGTGAGACAATATAGAGTTCTCTATCTAGACATCCCGACTGATGAATGCAAGCTTTGTTTTGTTGCCAGTTTTATTCCTCAAACTTTGCTCGTTTTGCTTGCTTGGTCAAAAGTAGGTATCCCAAAAAAAGGTAACAAATACCCACGTCGTAGCATCAATCCCGTCGGATTACAAGCTGAGACTCAACGGTGATAGCCGTCCCTTTTCATGTGTAAGAGTAAGAAAGGGACGAACAGGGTCATGTACAAGGAACGCAGTTATTTAGCTCTATCATCACGCATCAACAGCCGAAAATCGTCCACTGCTGAACATAGGCATCCCCGATAACACGACATTTTGGACGCTTATCATAGGGGGGGCTTTGCTATAACCACCACGCTTAGCAGGCGGCTTGGTGATCGCAGAAAATTTTAATGTACCGAGGAGAATGCTGGTTCCCATTCCCTGGACCTTCCCTTAGCCGGCTCTTACGGCACCCAAGGGAAGAAATGGGGGATGGGATGCTCTATCATCATCAGCCGGAAATTGGTCACTACATAAGCCCATCAATAGCAGTGAATTGATATCTCTCCGTCATCGCTGCCAGAGACATGTACAATTCTATCAGATAGATCCTATCCGATCCTACCAGGTCCTATCAGATCTTTCAGATCCTATCAAACCCTATTCTGTTAAATCACAACCGCTACCAGATAATATTCAGTGATCGGTAAGCTGGCTTCCTCAGTAAGCTGGCTTCCAACGTTACATACCGGTGCGAAGTTTCAACAAGGACACCACTATGACAAGCATAGTGAAACGGCTCTAAGGCCGTGTAGTCTCAGCGGTGTGTGAATAGTACAACCCGATCTCTTCCCGTGGGTGCTGTAAGAGCCGGCCAAGGGAATATCGAAAGAATGGGCAGCAGCATTCTCCTTGGTACATAAATATCTGTGATTTTTGAGCCGCTTATGGAAATGAAATGAAATGAAATGAAATGAAATGAAATGAAATGAAATGAAATTTATTTCACATAAATGGAGATAGATGTAGGTGTTAGGATTTAGTAAGTAGTTCTTCCATTTAGCCATTACTTGTGGCATGTGAAAATTATTATTAGGTTTAGGTCAATACGATAATACAATTTTCAAATAAACTTAAATAATTCTATTGGTGTTATACACTTGCAAATTTAAATTAATTAATTTAATCATAGTATTATTATGTCATTAAAATAAGAATAATCATTAATTAGTTATTTAACAGTAAATAATTCTATTGGTATACATTTGCAATAAATTTCAATTATATTATATGATTGTTATGTCATTAAATTAAGAATAATAATAAATAATTAATTAGCAATTAATAATAATTAATTATTGTTATTATTTAATTATTAATAATTAATAATTAATTAATTAGTATAATTATGTATATCAATGAATTACTTATTTAACATTAGATAGTCATTCATACAGTAAAAAGACTTTTCTAATAGCCAGAGTTTAAGTTTTTTCCGGAACATTCCGTAGGGCAAGTCTTTTATAGACGGTGGTAATTTGTTGTACACAGTGATACACATGGCGTAACAGTTTTTTTGGAACAATGTGGTCTTAGGCACACGGGTGAGTACAAGCCTTTCCCCATTCCTTGTGTTTCTTAAAAAGAAGTCTTTTGCTTTGGTAAACAGTGCAGGATGACATCGCACAAACACTCCTATTTCAAAAATGTACATACTGGTCAGAGTCAAAATTCCCAGTTCCTTAAATAACGGTTTGCAAGATATATAGGGCGGAATACCTACAATAGCTCGTATACACCTCTTCTGCGATAAGAATGCTCTTTTTATGTCGGTAGAGTTTCCCCAAAGTAGCAAACCATACCGTAGCACCGAGCTTACATAGCCGTGGTATGCTAAAAGAACAGTCTGCCGTGTTGAAGTTTTCCTTAATCTATTTAATACGTATACAAATCTGTTTACTCTTGTACATACATTGTCAATTTGAGACTTCCAATCACAATATTTATCTACAGTTAATCCCAAAAACGTAGCTTTATTAACCTCTTTCAATGCGCTATTATTATGTAATACATTTTGAGCGATACTTTTTGAACCCCTGGTTTGAAACTGTATAAAGTTAGTTTTGGTCAAATTAACCTTTAAATTATTATTATCTAACCATTGAAGTATTGATTGAATTGTATTATTTATTTCTATGTCAAAATTTATCGCATTTTCGTTTGTCAATATTATGGAAATGTCATCTGCGAATAAAGTACACTTATAATTAGTTATGTCAGGTAAGTCATTTATGTATAATAAAAAGAGAAGCGGTCCCAAAACGCTTCCCTGAGGTACTCCATACTCATTTACGTGATATGGAGATCTATCATAGCTTAAGGTAGCATTTTTATCTAGACTACATATTTCAACACACTGTTGTCGATTAGACAAGTACGTACGGATCCATTCCAAGGCAGGTCCTCGTATTCCATAATTATCTAGTTTGTCTAAAAGTAGTCTGTGGGAAACGAAATCAAACGCCTTAGACATATCGAAAAATATAACCATTGTTTGTATTTTTTTATCTACACTAGAAAGAACATTTTGTATCAATTTAAAAGCAGCAAGAGTCGTTGATTTCCCTTTTTGAAATCCATTCTGTTCTTCTTTTATCACAGCAAATTTGTTCAAAAATGAGGTAAGCCTCTTATATATAGCCTTTTCAAAAATTTTTGATAACACTGGAATTAATGTTATAGGTCTATAATTATTCAAATCAGACTTATCCCCTTTTTTATGGAGGGGTTTAACAATAGATTTCTTTAAAACTTCAGGGAAAATACCATTGGCAAATGAAAAATTTATTAAATATGTCACAACAGGGACAATTTTGTGAATACATTTTTTTAGAATATCCGTCCTTATTTCGTCATATCCGACAGAGCTTGTATTTTTTAGAGACTTAACTATATTGTGTACTTCTACATAACTTAAAGGTCCAAGAAATATGCTACTATTCAAGCGGGTTTTATTAGTATTTACACACCGTTTAGTGTTGTGATTGGATAGTGCAATAAGGTAATTATTAAACTCATTCGCTATTTCTTGAGGAGTATCAATTAGCCTATCCTCCACTTTAATGCAATCGATAAAGTTATAGTGGTTATCCTTTTCCGTATCTTCATTTATAACTTTCCACGCGGCTCTACACGTATTCTGAGAATGCGAAATAAATTTATGATTGCAAATTTGTCTCGACTTGTTTATACAACGTCTTAAAATTTTGGTATAGCTTTCATAATTGTTCTTACTATGTTTAGTCTTCCGTCTGTAAAAATCGTAGCGCAACATTCTTTTTGTTTGACAACTGCGTCTAAGGCCTTTAGTTATCCATTTGAGATTCCGTTTGTTTTCTGTTACTTTTATTCTCAGCCTTGGAAAACATAGATCATAGAATAGTCTAAAGTTCTCATAGAAACATTCAAAGGCAAGATTTAAATTTGGGGCAAGATAAACATCACTGAATGTCAAGTTTTCTAAACATTCACAGAACTTGTCGATATTTTCGGCACTGTAATCACGCTTATAGATATAATAAACAGTCGGTTGAAATAAATTCTTCCTACAAGGAATAGTTATCATTTGAGCAGTTTCGTGATCTGATAGACAGAGTTTCAATACCTCACTCGAGCTATTTTTTACGTTACTGATTATATGATCAATACATGAATTAAATCGAGTAGGCAAACCCTTACCTATAATAACCGTTCAAAGTGACGTTTTACGGGGGAAGCCTGGGATCAGCAGTAGATGTCTTGCAGCTGTTGATATATATGCAAAGCAAAATCACTGACTTCAAAGTATATTGTGTCGTTATCTTGTGAAACACGCACGGTCACAGGGTATATTTCGCCGTAGACAGAGTGTATGCGGTTGGAGTCCTGATTTTTTTCTATGGAAGGTAAATAAATTGGGTTCCCAATTTATTCTAGTTCTGTGACCCTTTTTGTAGGGAATACAAGTTTAGGGACTTACGCTGAGGGATGGATAGTGGTTGTTACTAATCCATTTCCGTCTTTTGGTCGAATTGGTAATTGAACTTACCGCAATCTATGATAGTATTAGGTCAAGGGGTCATTTCCTCGTGTGGGAAATATTCGGGGTATTTTGTCTGCCAGCTTTATACAAGGTCTTTGCATCCTCTCCATAATTGTAGGGTTCATTGTAATGCATATGCTACAGTTAAACCCCGTTTTAGTGAGAACGCGTTTTCCCTAGTTAAAACTAGTTTTTACTAAATGCCGTTCTAAAAACTAGAATTTTTTAATAATAATAATAATTTGTTTATTTTGGCATCAAGGCCCAAGGGTTAGTGTACAGACTTATAACTAGGTGTTAGTACTATCGCTAAAGAATCGAAAGATTTAAAACTATTTGACAAGCACACTGACAAATGCTCTGCTTATCGGGCTATCGAAACTTCTCGCTATAACTTGCAGTATGCTATTAGGGCTGCCCCGCACCCGGCTCAGCAGCGACGCGGTCCTCTTCCTTAGGATGGCATGGAAGCCATCGACGCGCGCCTCCGCAAACATACCAGAGGCACTGCAAAAGCGAGGCAGCCCCATCAGCATACGGAACCCGATATTATATTGGACCCGCAAGGCATTGAAAGCTCGCTGCGTATAGCTGACCCACAGGCTGCTGGTGTAGAAAACCTGACAATAAGCTTTAAATAGAGTGATTTTAACTTCGTCACTACACCGAGCAAACCTGCGAGCCAGCATATTGCACCGAACTGCCAATTCCCTGCGTTCCCTTTCCATGTCTGCCTGTTTTTAAGGGCTTATGCTAGGCCAAGCCAAAGCCGCAGAATAGGTATATAGTACTAGGCCAAAGCGGGGATGAGTCGGAGGGTCGAGCGGCAGACGCGGTCTAAGGCCCCCCAACCCCATACACGTTCAATTTTATTGATCAATAAAATTGACGAGACCACTTCCGTTAATGTTTTCTCCATACTGTAAACCAAAAAACATTGACCAATAACAACCCTGAACGATCAATAAAATTGATCAATCACAAAGATTGATCCTAACTTAGAATGATTCCAACGCGCAATAATTTAGGTAATTTATTATTACACTGAATATAATGGGGATTTTAAAAATCCACTATACATAAGCCTCCATTGTATTTAGTTCTACTACTTCACAAAGTTTCATGACCTTATTTAAAGAATTCATTGAATAATCGCGTTTTTTTGTACGGTTTGGATGTAACTTTGTAATTTTTTCTATCGAGAAAAGTTTATTAATTCGTGTTTTCACTAAACATTAGCATTAGTCTTTTCAAAGTCATTGTTACAATATTGTTGACAGGACACCGCTTCATGCTAAGCCATTTTAAGCATTTTGGCGTTGTATAGGCTCTTAATGTTTTTAGTGAAAACGCGTTTTCACTAGTTAAAACGAATTATCACTAACAGTGGTATTCATAGTCAACGGGTGAACAAACCCCCAAAATCCATCATTCAACTTTCACGTAGAGGTTAAATGTTGAATCGTTCTTCTTACGCTTTTATAAACAATCGCTGGAGAGACCCCTAACTAATTGGCAGTTCAACACATATTTTTTCTCTAATCTGTGCATTTCAATCATGTTGTCTATGAAAATTTTCTCGGGTGTCATTTTGACATGATTTTGACGCGGCTTTTGAATTTTGATAGATAATATAACGCGGGAACGGGCCTCTCGTAACCATGGTTCGAGGTGGGATGATCGGTTGCTATGGTTACGAGAGGCCCGTTCCCGCGTTATATCCATAATTTAATTCACTTTCATTATGTTACACTATAGAAAAGTTAAGATGATTAAAAAAAAAACTTTATTAGTTCACACAGGTAGTAAGGGGGGGGGTGTACATCAACTTGTAGTGTAGTAAAAAAAATTGGTTTGTATAAAGTTAAACTTATTGTGCATTTACATTACGAATATATCGCTTGGGCACTGATATAATTCGCATTTCATTCAAGGCTTCATCGGCCATGCATCATTTATGAGATCCAAGTCACCATCTACTTCCATATTTATGAAAATCATAACCCAACACTCAAACAATAATAAAAAATAGCACGTTAGCACGTTATCAAAGCAAGGGGACCGTTTGGTTGACGAAATTCGGACAATCAGCATCCAGCCCCTGACAATGTCAAATTAGGGGTTACTTTTGTTTATGAAATGTATAAAACTAGAATTCGCTACATAGCGCCTGAATCATCCCCTAGAGGAGCCCCCAACTTGACTATGAATTCCAGTGTAAATGCCCCCAGCAAAATTAGAATTTTAGGGCAACGTCTGAGTTGGCTGTGATAGGTTAGAAGACAGTTCACTTTTTCCAGTTGCCATAATCACCACGCTTAATAGGAATAGGATTATAATCAATATTGATTATAATGTTGACACATTATGTAGAGTTTTTAGTTGAAAGATTAAAACAAAAAGTGCCCAATTAAGCTTGGAATAAAAAATATCTGTGAAAAAAATGAAAGGCAATTCGAAAAAGTAGTGTCAGCCACTAGCGTACAATAAAATGGTCAAGAAATCAAATTCTCATTCGTTCGGTAGAGCCGTAGAGCAGAGCTTCAGAGCTCTCCCGAGGCCAGCGTTGGGGCAAACTAATCCAATCACTATAGAGGTGTTATACAGAATATGTGGAGAAGTAGGACAACTTGGGGTTTTAGGTTATTCATTAGTTGAGGTAGAGTTTGTATGTTGGAGCTAATAAATGGAGATCTCATGTTTCATGTGTTAGGTCATTTGTTCGTGGAAACTTATCTAATCACTATAGAGGTGTTATACCGAATATGTGGAGAAGTAAGACAACTTGGGGTTTTTAGGGTATTTAGTTGATGTAGAGTACCTACGTAGAGTTCGAATATTGGAATTAGAGCTTGGAAATTCGTGATCTCATATCTTCCATATATTCTCATATTTTCTATCGTCTTGGGACGAACGTTAGTAGAACTGGGGTTTTTAGGTTTTTTTGTATTGTAGGACAAGTTTTTTTAGGTTTTTTGGTTTAGTAGAGTTCATACATTTTGACTAATCAATGTCAAAGCTACGAAATTTCGTTTTTTTAAATATGCAATTATTATGTAAAGCAAAAATATTTTTAGTCTATTTCACAATAACTAAACATTTAAAAGTTTCATTTTTAGGTTAGTTAGAACAGTATAAATTATTTGTGAAGTTGTCCTTCTGTTCTCGACTCTACTATACCCGAATGTAGGTCTCTACGGCAGAGTATACAAAAGGATTGGCCAGCCAATGTTCGGTTTGTTTGACTCTACGTGAGGACTTTTACGGTATTTGTGGCTCTACGGACTCTACATTTTATATTTTTTATACTATCGAGGATTTCAGTTAGAGAGGTACTCGTATAAAATTTACTTTATTTATACAAACTGATTTTATATGGCTTATTAACCAAAAAAAAAAACATTATTGAGGGGTCTTTGACTTTATTTTTTCAGTCATAGACTGTAGCGACTAACTTTAATAAAACTATGTGGAAAAAATAATAAGTACATTGAATATGTTTCAAACTTAATTGAATTCATTTTGACTGTAATGACGTAAGTAATTGTTATTTACCAAAAAGAAAGACACGAGCATATTATGTAATAACCGGCCAAGTGCGAGTCGGACGTCGGACTCGCACACAAATTGTTCCATACCATTATCTGTTCCTGCCGTCTAGTGTTGAGTAGCAGTACTATTTAAAGCAGCGCCATCTATGACTCATCTGGTAAACAAGTAAAAAATCAAGTTTTTTGTATGAGAGCCCCCTTATATATTTATTTTATTCAGTTTTTTAGTATTTGTTGTTATAGCGGCAACAGAAATACATCATCTGTGAAAATTTCAACGGTCTAACTATCATGGTTCATGGGATACAGCCTGGTGACAGACGGACAGACTGACATACAGGCGGATGGACAGCGGAGCCTTAGTAATAGGGTCCGTTTTACCCTTTGGGTACGGAAACCTAAACTAAATTACAACAAAAACATTATAGGTACCTACGTATAATTGAAACAAGGCATATCGATAATTTTTTACTTTTTTTTCTTTTGAAGTCCAATACTTATCCCTGCCTTAGTGCTTACGTAGCCTTAGTGACAGTGGGCGGGCCACATCGCTCGTAGAACTGACAACCGATGGAGAAGAAAGGTTCTCGAGTGGCGACCACGAACCGGAAGACGCAGCGTAGGCCGGCTCCCCACTCGGTGGACCGACGACCTGGTTAAAGCCGCGGGGAGCCGATCTATGCAGGAGGCGAGCAGCCGCTAAAGGTGGCGTGCTCTAGGGGAGGCCTATGTTCAGCAGTGGACGTCTTCAGGCTGATGATGATGATGATGATGACTTATCCCTGGTTGCTGCTAGTGAGGTTAACTATCTGCCTCACCTAAACCTAAACAAAGTTTGAGTACAAAGCTTTCTAGCGGTATGTATTAAATTTTCGACACCGGAAGTAGATTGGGTTTCGGATTCCGCCGGAAATGAGCGACCGGAAACAGTGGTCACCGGTTTCTGAGCGCAGATGATTATAAGCATAGAAGTGACATAGCTAGAAAAACGTCAAACAGTGTTTAAAACTCACTAATAAAAAATGAAGATGAAAAACATAGAAGTCGTGGAATAGTCGACTGTATCCACAGACAGGTCTGTTGGGGTAAATCCACCGGTTAATGAAAATTTACCTACTTCAATAAATTTTTCGTAACAATTTCGATTATAAATTATAAGTAAAGTATTAAATTAGTAATAGTGTAGTTAGTATTTTCCTTTTATATTAGTCGTCTTAAACATTTTCATGTTATTAACTAAAATAATAGTGCACTTCCGAATTGCTTGGGCTTATAATTCTGAAACCAAAGCCAACCATATACCTATTAAAGGCTTATGCTAGGCCAAGCCAAAGCTATAGAATAGATATATATGTCGCAATCAAGTCGTATCTGGGACGCCAGCGCCACCTGGTGGCGTTCGATGGAGTTGGTGACGTGCGCGCTGTTAAACGTCAAATCGTTTTTGACACATTCTTCCTTCGGCGATCGGCGCGTGCGGTCAATACTGAACCATCGCGCGTTCTACGATACGTACTTACCTACTTTATGCTTGGATATAATTACTGTGCTGTGAGATAATAATAGCTGATTGAGTCATACGAGCTGGTTTTCTTCATCCACTACTACCCACCGGCGACGCCCACAGTTGAAAAGTTAACGATGAGTGCTAACGATGATGATGGTGAGGGTGTACCCCCGTCATATAGTATTGGGTGGCGCAAAAGTAAAGACCCTATTTGGTTCAGCTATAACATTTTTTCTAAATTAGAAAACTAGATTTAGGTTTTTTTAAATGTATATTTGTGCCATTAAATTTCGTACCATTAGGATTTAAAGATGATGTCTTTTAAATGGTGACCTCCAGAGTTGATACACATTTGAGCCCTATTTATGACATTTTGCATAACTTGCCGTAACACTTCCTGCGATATGTTCGTTATTTCTTGACGAATGTTTTCTTTTAGAGCTGCGAGAGTCTGTGGCTTGTTCACATACACCCGAGATTTCCAAAAACCCTAAAGAAAGAAGTCTGGACTGGTCAGATCGGGTGATCTTGCAGGCCAAGGCAAATCGCCAAAACGAGAGATAACTCGGCTTGGAAAAGCGTCCCTCACTAAGTCCATAGTGTCGCGCGCTGTGTGTGCCGTAGCGCCGTCTTGTTGAAACCAGATGTGCTCCAGCCCCAATTCGTCCAAACTGGGTATCAAAAACTCACGTAACATGGTTCTGTAGCGTTCTCCAGTGACAGTTATCGCATTGCCTCCAGCGTCTTCGAAAAAATAGGGTCCGATCACTCTGTCAACACAGATGCCACACCATACAGTAACTTTTAGTAGGTGTAGAGGTGTTTCTTGAATAATGCGCGGATTATCAGTGCCCCAGAACCGAGTATTCTGCTTATTGACATGCCCTGAGAAGTGTTACGGCAAGTTATGCAAAATGTCATAAATAGGGCTCAAATGTGTATCAACTCTGGAGGTCACCATTTAAAAGACATCATCTTTAAATCCTAATGGTACGAAATTTAATGGCACAAATATACATTTAAAAAAACCTAAATCTAGTTTTCTATTAACATACATTCATTAACATCTGCGATCAACAACGCTTTGTAATGCCAAAAATAAGGTCCCTTACACAATTATATACTTCAAAAGAGTAAGAAAAGAGATTAACAAAACCTAAAAGAAACTCCCATTCTAACGGCACTCTGTTTGATTACTCTAATGTCACAGACCCGAAAAAAATGTATAGAAAGCGTGTTTCCTGGAATAAGATAATATTAAAAAGGTTAAAGCGACTTCAATGACCTTAATTTTATACTGAGAGATATTTGGATCATCATCAACAGCCTGAAGACGTCCACCGCTGAACATAGGCATCCTCCAGTGAGCGCCACTTTGAGCAGCTGCTCACTCCTGCATCCCTCCGCTCCCCGCAGCTTTCACCAGATCGTCGGTCCACCGAGTGTTGGGCTGGCCTACGCTGCATCTTCCGGTTCGTGGTCGCCACTTAAGAACTTTTATTCTCCATCGGTTGTCAGTTCTACGAGCAATGTGGCCTGCCCATTGCCATTTCGACTTGCTAATTCTAAGAGCTATATCGGTTGCTTTAGTTCTCCTGCGGGTCATCTCATACTTGGATGATATTGTTATATTATGTATATTTTCAAGTTATTTTAATTCAAATACTAAACCAGACGCTTGATGTCTCAGGATAACAATATATATGTATAGATACGTGCGCAGCTTAGATACAGTTCTGAGTGAAACTGCAACTGTTATGAGCGGCAATGGTCACTAATAGTTCTGCGAACGGTAGACTTCGCGAACACAAACGTTCTTGGTGGTCCTATTCTCACACCACTGGGACCATTCGATATTCTATTTTGTAGTGCGTACTTAGTTAATCCCGGCTCTATATCTTGACAACCTTTTCACTGATTTCGCTCATATTTCGCCCACCTATCTAAGTAATAATTGTAAAATGGCGGTTCTAATTTCTACTCTTCGTTTGTAAAAATATTTTCATGAATTAAAATATTTGATTTGTAATATTTGTTTAGAATAGCCTATTATTTCTGCCAAATATTATCAAAAGCCTATATATCGCACCGCAGCAATTTTCCCCCTTTTTTGGGGGATATACACCTTCAATTAAAAATCGCCGACAATAAAAAATACCCTGAACTTGTAGATTCATAAAGATTCGTTGAAAAATGCGGTAGGTACGTACATCCGAACAGACGAATGCAAAAAAGGCGAGTTGAAGCAGAGACTTTTACTCACTTCGTTCGTTCGGTCAATTAAGCAAACGACTAGCTCGTCACGCTATTTTACCAACATCAAAAAACTGATAACTTACAAGGGGTTTTAGAATAAAAATAAAACGGTATTTGTAATCAGAAAGTGAAAACTAATTACATGCTGTTGTGAAACCCACCTGTAGTTTAACACCACAATAAACAAAGTTTAGAAGAGCATCTTCAAGGGAAACCGAGGACCAAAGTGCGTGCCAGTAATTATAAACCAAACTTAACCAATAAACTTGCGAGAGGCACCGCACCGGTGCGAATCACTAACAGCGAGATTATGCAAACGAACCCGCCCATACATTGTTAAAGTTTTAATGACATTACTGACCTGAATTTCAATATTCATGGCCGTTTACCATGAAGTAATACCAATGGAGTAGTAATTACATCATACGAGGTATAAAATCCGCAGAAAGCCTAATGGTATCGATACCATTCAAAATTAGCAAGACAAATTAGCAATAGGCATGCTGCAATGCAGCGCAGCGCAACGTATTAGGCCGGCCCCCCACTCGGTGGACCGACGATCTGGTAAAAGCCGCGGGGAACCGATGAATGCAGGAGGCGAGTAGCCACTCAAGGTGGCGCGCTCTGGGGGAGGCCTATGTTCAGCAGTGGACGTCTTCAGGCTGTTTATTATGATGATGATGCTACGACGCTCGCAGAACCGAGAACTGTTGGAGAAGAAAGGTTTTCGAGTGACGGTCACGAACCGGAAGACGTAGCATAGGCTGGCCCCTACTAGGTAGACCAACGACTAAAACGCGAGGAGCCAATGAGTTTAAATATCCAGTGGCGCAGTTAACAAAAACAGATTTTTTTGAAGGGTTCCGGCTGAAAATCAGTTGTTATTAAGGACCTACGGCCTTAATTGCATGCTGAATCGGGACCAATACCATGACGTCACGCAACATTATATTTTACGGTCTTTCTTCTTTTTTGTGTGATTTGTCTTGTACCTATAATAAGTACCTTGCTTGTAAAAATGTAAATGTTGTGTGATGTCTTGAATAAATTTATTTTCATTGTTTCAGTTGGGAGAGGCTTGTGTTCCGCTGTGGACGTCTTCTGGCTGATGATGATGATAATGATGATGGAACCGTAGAGCCTCTCAACCAACACCAACCACTTCATTGCTTGTATGGTTACAAATCATTGTCAGTATGCAAAAAGAGTGATTGTGATTGGTCAGTTCCTATACAGAAGCAATGACAAATCTAAATTCCTTGCTATAATAGGCTAGTTGCCTGGTATTAAAAATTAACAAATAAACATTATTTTCATAAAGTAGGTTAAAAAGGGAAGAAGCAATAACTGAAAAAGTAAGCAAAATCAGTAAATAAATCACGCAGTAATAAACTTTCAAAGTTTTTGGGCATCGCCTGCCCCTTTCTCGCTAAACAGGATATTCTTGTTACTATGAAAACGCACGTTGCGAAGTCACATGCCATAAATACTGTATTAACGAGCAAGAGTGACGTCACTGCATGTCTGAGCTGTCTCTTTCTATTCTGTATTTTAAAATGCTTGTAGCTTTGTCATTTTTTGAGATATTTTTTTTTACACGATTGTTTGTTTTTTGAGAAATATTATTAATTTATGCAATAAAAAAAAATAGCAGGACACTAGCCTATTGACCTAATGGCGCTCTCGATAGCAGCTTTTCAGTGACTCATGGGGAACGATATTTACAGTCAAATAGGTCTATAGTCTTTGCCGTACACCTTTGGGGTTCGTCGATAACCTCTCCTGAGTGCTCTAGAGGGATGAAAGGGGTGAAAGTTCAAAGGAACATGTGAACGAACAATCTAAGAATGCATTGTTAGAAGATCCGTAGCGAGATGTTGGAGTATGGAAATCTATTTTTCTTGGGCAGTTTTCTAAGGGTGTTGAGAAGTTCGCGGCCAACCGCCCCGCTGTATTTTAACTTTTTAAGTGGTACATGACAAATCTTATTAAATATGGTAATAAATACAATATTTTTAAATAAATTATAATTGAGTACAGGAACACTAGGCGCAGGAGGACTAAAGTGACCGATATAGCTCTTAGCAAGTTGAAATGGCAATTGGCAGGCCACATTGCTCGCAGAACTGATAACCGTTGGGGAAGAAAGGTCCTCGAGTGGCGACCACGAACCGGAAGATGCAGCGTAGGCCGGCCCCCACTGGGTGGACCGACGATCTGGTGAAAACCGCAGGGAGACGATGGATGCAGGAGTCGAGCAGCCGCTCAAGGTGGCGCTCTCTGGGGAGTCCTATGTTCAACAGTGGACGTCTTCAGGCTGTTGATGATGATGATGATGATGATGATGATAATTGAGTACAGCGGGGCAATGCTGCTAGCATTTTGGGGTATGTTATCAGATTTCTTGAAATAGGTAGGCTATCTATACCTAGACCATTTTTGTGAACTATGGAGTTCGTAGATTTCATTAGTTAGATAATTTTATTTGTTTAGTTTAGCTACTTTGGGGGGCCGATGGATACAGGAGGCAAGCAGCCGCTCGGACGGCGTTTTGTGGCCTATGTTTACCAGTGGACATCTTCAGGCTGTTGATGATGATGATGACAGTAAGTTTATTATTTAGGAGTTTTATTGGAAGATTATTGCAATCACGTAAAAATAAATAATTTTATAATAATCTTAGTTTTAGCACAATTTTTAGAAATCATAGTAGGTATCACTACAACCGTTCTTTTTTTAAAGATCAAAGCTGAGATTTCTGAATTTGGTTGGGAGAAAAAAGTGCTACCTTTTATGGCAACTTTTAGATGTAAATCAAACTCTCTCAAATGTGTCTTTTATCATTGGTAAGTATCACCAGTTTTTCACGATAAAACATCCTTAACGCTATGTAAATTAGGGCGAATTCTATGCCTTAAAGCTTCGATTTTCCCTCCAACGTTCTTTAAGAAACATAAAAGAAACTTCTTCCTCAACAAATGAATAGATTAATATTTCAAGTACGACTTTCCATTTAATCTACGCCCCCATTATCACAAAAATATGAACTTCCACCCCCGCCTGGGGGCTGTTTAACGACAAATACCTAATCAAGGAAAACTCTCTCTTGCCGAGTTTCCAAAACGTAGGAATAAGTAAATTTGAAACGTGGAAGTAGGCACGTGAAGTCGCTATTACGAATTCATTTACGAGTCAGAATTTCATACTAGACTTCAGTACCCTTAGCTTTTAAATTCTTAGTTACCTACATATTCTAAATAAATATAAATACTTAATTCCTGGACCCTAACTAGGATACCTTAAATCTAGGGACCCCAAACTATGCCATGGTCCCACAACACCCATAACACAGAACCAGAATTTGCGCTTTTTTGTGCTAAAATTACTTGTCATGTTGCTGGAATCGAGCCCGCACCTTACGGGTTATGAGCTGAACTGCTCAACCACCACACCACAGAGGCTGTCTAGAGTATCTAGTTACTGCTAGGAGTGCTGTGGTAGGACTTCATATGATACTCATCAATATTAAGTATAGTAATGTACCTATTTGTGTTTCATCATCATCATCATCATCATCATCATCATCAGCTTGAAGACGTCCACTGCTGAACATAGACCTCCCCCACAGAACGCTGCTTTGAGCGGCTGCTTGCCTCCTGCATCCATTGGCTCCCCGTGGTTTTCACCAGATCGTCGGTCCACCTACTGGAAGGCCGGCCTACGCTGCGTCTTCTGGTTCGTGGCCGCCACTCGAGAACCTTTCTTTCATCAGTTAGTCAGTTCTACGAGCGATGTGGCCTGCCCATTGCCATTTCAACTTGCTAATTGCTTGGCTGGAGCATTTGGACTGTGTATAGGCCATCGCGGCTAGTAAAACAGTCTCAATGTTCTTTGTAGTAGATAGTGTAGCTAGCTTACTAGTTTTTAGTATTGTAATAGTTAATTTAAAGAATAAAACATACATTTCCCGTTAAGAAACAACTTGCTAATTCTAAGAGCTAATATCGGTCACTTTAGTTCTCCTGCGGATCTATTGTTAAGTTATTGATCTCATTTTACTAAAGCTCCTTTAGTAAAATGTATTAAACAAAGCACTTTAAGTATTTGCGCAATAATAAATGAACAATACAGAGATGTATTGAGATTTAATGTAAATTAGGTGAACGCAATTAAGTCGGCACAGGCGCGGAATGGGACGAATCTAATGAATACTTTAGGAAAACGTTTTATCGGGAAATGCTTTTCGCCGGCCTTGGAATGAGAGCCGGGTTGCTTTAGAACGTACTTACTGTTTTAGTATTATGCTCATCTGCACTAAAGGTTGCTTTTAAGTTTGCACTTATCTCTATATAAGGACTTACCCCTTATGCGTTACAGGTACTTACGACAAAGGTACGTCATAAAGGGATAAATGTGCATTTGGTAGCTATCAAACTTTAGTGCATAAGCTTTAGGTTTGTTGATTCTAGAAAAAAATATTTTTATATAAGTTATTCATCAATTAAAACGGCAAAAGCCAATAGGTACATTATTAAATCACAAGCATAATTAAAACAATAACAGATATAAATCACAAAAAGCAAGAAATACAATATCCAGTTTATGTTGAACTGGGAAATAATATAAGTGTAATTGTTGAGGATGGTCCAAGGAATGAGCACACAGAAAACTTTTTAAAACACCGGTTTTAAAAAGCCAAAATAAAACGCCCTCAATGAAAACTAGAAGAGTAGTAATAATGACAGAAACAAAAATCACTAAACGTTTTAAAAACACTTTAAAAATAAATAACATTAAAAAGTAAAACTAAATATATAAAAAAGTTGGGCGATCGGCAACAATAATACTAAACTAAGAAATAGTCAGAATGTCAATAAGAACACAAACAATAATTATACTTATGTGGGTTATTTTTTTTGTTTTAAATCTTCTTCTTCTTCTTATTCTTCTTCTTTTTCTTCTTCTTCTTCTTCTTCTCGTGTAGGCAAGTGGTTTTAAATAGAAACAACATTGCGTTTTCATAGTGTTGCGAAAAATATAGGTACCTACACGTCCCGATAGAAGACATTATTATAAAAGATACGGTCTACAGTACACACCCAAACATTTTGTTCTAAACACTCTCTAACCGATCTAAATACCTTCCTAATCGTAATATTTGTAATATTAAAACAGTAAATACTCTTCTCAAAGTCTCATCTAGCGCTTGAACTATTTAAATTGGGTTGATATCAAGAGAGCGAAGGACTTAAGTTTTCGATCCAGCCTAATTTAGGTCTTACTAAATAGGTTTGTCTTCGCTTAAGGCGTTTAAGGAATACTCTAGTTTTATCAGTGAATTCATTACAAATGGAATAATAATTGGTAAAATAAACAAAACTACATAACCAAATTATCGTGAGTTATAAACTAATTCTCAGTTTTTTTTTTATGTAAATGAATTACGTGACGAGCTAGGCGTTCGCCTGATATTAAGGTTAAACGTTTCCCATACAAACTTTGCTTGACTTAGATTCAGTTCCTGGTGTGATTTAAAAGTCGCCATAACTTAACATAGCCCTTATTTAGGCTTGTGTATCCGCAAAATCAATAACATTATTGTATAATAGCTAGGAAGTATATTATTTTAGCCTAGTAAATTCGACAAATTTTACATTTGTAGTGGTGCATTGTGCGTGCGACGTTGTCAGTTTGTGCATGGTGTAAGCAAGTACACATTACTTTGCGAGAGCAGAGCGGCGCTATGTCGCAGCGCGCGACGTTGCCGATCCGTGTCCGTGTAACACAAAATCGTAATAACAAAATAATTCAAACTGTGAGGTATTCAACTCAGTGCTGCCAGAACTTTCCAAGTGTACATTTTGAGTTACTTATGATAATTATACCGTTACACCCCCGCTATTTATCTGATTGTATACTATTGGAAATTTTCATAGAGATTACGTATAATTTCTATTGTAGACGCGTTTCCTTTGAAAATGTCATTCATATCAGCAAAGAAAAGTGTTTTGCAAGCTGTATCACTTTTATCAGGAAAGGCAAATACAAGATCCAAGAAACTTTTTGACCGCTGTGCACTGGCAACACAGATTCAGAGTCTGTCGTCTGTTTTAGGTTAGGTATACTGTTTGTATTTTGTAAGTTTGCTGAACAGAAAAATGAATACACCTAACTTATCACAATCGAGTATAAAACTCACGGATATTCTGGCTAAAAGTAACCGAAAATGGGTTCATGCTCAGCTCAAGCGTTTCCATAGCGTTTATATACCTACTCAAGACATTATGCGGCTATAGAAATGAGAAGTGGTAATACGAAAGAAATATGTTCGGAAAACATAAACCTTCTTGCGTAGCTGGGTAAAAATAAAGACTTGGTGGCGAAACATTTTCTATGTTCTAGCTTATGGTAATGCATAAAATCTTATGTGTTTGAAATAAATATTCATATTCTTTGGATTACAGGTACAAGGCCAGGCTAAGGGTGACAAAAATGCAGAAATATTACTTTGTGTGCTTCATTTCACCAGTGCAACCAATCACTGTGTTAGAAATACCAAGAGACGAAGATTTTATTGAGAAGATGGTCCAGAAATCATCATTTTATAAAAAGTGCGTGCTGCCAAAAATCTTACTGAGAAGAGTAAAAAATAAATGCTAAATGTATAGATTTATAATAATTGAAAATAAATCTTTTTGAATGTAATCTGGACTTTAGATATTCATTCGAACCAGCATCAAAATTCAAAAAAATCAAAAAGCTGTCCTGAGTCTGCTCCCTACAGACTCGTGGAGAGCAAACTCAGTGACGGGGATATAAAAGGAGCCGCCCGCATTCTCTTTTCCAGTGACACATTAGCACCGGCCACACCTGAAACCCTCTCAATTTTAGAGGGGAAGCATCCACCTCCAGCAGCTAATCTCCAGCTGCCTGATGCACCTTTGGAGTCTGATGTCGCCGTAGAAGTGTCTGCCCTAGACGTGTCAGCTGCCGTCACGTCCTTTCAGAGTGGCTCTGCCGGAGGTTTAGATGCCCTCTCGCCACAGCACCTGAAGGACCTTTTGTGTGGTGGGAGCGGTGAAGTTAGTGAAGCTCTTTTAAAGGATCTGACGGCCCTAATTAACCTAATGCTTTCGGGGCAAGTAAACGGTGACGTCATACAGCTCCTATACGGTGCAAATTTATGCGCTTTAAAAAAAAAGGATGGCGGCATTAGGCCTATCGCAGTTGGAACGACATATCGCCGGCTTGCGGCTAAAATCTGCTGCAAAAAGTCAGCGCCACTTTTGGCAAACCTATTTCAGCCTGTGCAGTTAGGTTTTGGCTCGCGAGGTGGTTGCGAAGCCGCTGTCCATTCTACTAGAACATTTCTTAGTAACAGCTGTGGAGATGTGCTGCTGAAGGTTGATGTAAAAAATGCTTTCAATTCCGTGGATAGAGGAGCTCTATTAACGCAGGTGAAAGACAAAATTCCAAATTTGTACAACTTTATTTGGCAGTGTTATGGTGGTTCTACAACATTAACGTATAACGGCAACGAAATTCTCTCAGCGGTCGGCTGTCAGCAAGGCGATCCGCTCGGTCCAGCGATTTTCAGTCTCGCCATTCATCCTATCATCCAACGCCTGCAATCCAAGCTTAATGTTTGGTACTTGGATGATGGGACCTTAGGTGGCGACGTAACTACCGTATATAACGACCTACTTTTTTTAGTAGATGAATTCCGAGCGATCGGCCTTGAACTAAATTTTTCCAAATGCGAACTTTTTATTTCAGATGACATCCCGACAAAAGATTTGGTCTTACAAAAATTTAATAGTTTGGCCTCTAATATAAAAATTATAGACAAGTATTCACTTCGTTTACTGGGTTCCCCTATTCTCGACGAAGCTTTCCCTCAATTCATTGAAGAAAAAATTCAAAATTTTTTGCAATGTTCGGAACGCTTAACAAAAATTAACACGCACATGGCTTTTACCATTATTAGATACTGTCTTTTTGTCCCTAAATTTACTTATACTTTACGTTGTTCTCAACTCTGGAAACATACCGAACTTCTTCACAGGCTGGACAACATCGTAAAGAGCACTTTGGCAACTATTTTGAATATAAATTTACACGAACGAGAGTGGTTACAAGCTTCACTTCCTGTGCGAATGGGAGGGCTTGGTATCCGGTCAATCTCTGGTGTCGCTCTTCCTGCGTTTCTGTCTTCAGTACATAGTACTCAAAATTTAACCGAAAAAATTCTTGCCACATCTCTAGGCAATGTAGAAGTTACCTTTTTTGGCGAGGCCAGGAACGCGTGGTTGTTAGCCTGCCCTAACACTGAGATCCCCAAATCTGTTTCCTCACAGAGGCTCTGGGACGGGCCGCTCTGCGGGCAAGTACGGAATCAACTTATCCATACGTGCTCAAGCTCCGCAGATCGTGCCCGCCTCTTAGCCGTTTCGGTGTGGGAATCGGGTTTGTGGCTACAGGCTCTCCCATCGCAGAATACTGGTACCCTGTTGGATTCATCCTCGTTCAGAATTGCAGCATCCCTCCGCTTGGGCGCATCTTGCTCTGCTCCACACCACTGCCAGTGTGGTAGTGCTGTCGACCAGCTTGGTCACCATGGCCTTTCCTGCGTTCGAAGTGCAGGGAGGATTCCTCGCCACGCGAGCCTCAACGATATAATTCGTCGGGCTTTTACCAGCGCCAATTGCGCAGCTATTTTGGAACCAAATGGCCTCGTACGTGACGATGGTAAAAGACCCGACGGAATGACCTTGATCCCGTGGAAGATGGGGCGGCCCTTGGTGTGGGATGCTACGTGTGTAGACACCCTTGCGCCGTCACATCTTCCCGAGACACAAAATAAGGCTGGCGCGGCGGCGGATTCCGCAGAGAAACTGAAAAGGCGCAAATATAGTAACCTAGACAGCGGTTTTATTTTTGCGCCTTTTGGGGTCGAGACCCTCGGGCCATGGGGACCAAGTGCACACAAAGTCTTTAAAGAACTTTGTAAGCGTCTGGTTGAAGCAACGCGTGACCAAAATGCTGGCCTCTATTTGGGCCAAAGGTTAAGCATTGCCATTCAACGTGGCAATGCTGCCAGCATTTCGGGCACTTTGCCCACTGGTAGTGGTTTGTTAGATTAGTTTTGTATTATATTGTTAATTTTATAGTTTTAGTTTAGTTTTATAGAATACCTAGTTTTATTGTTGTAGTTATACTTATTAAAGTGAATTAAATAGTAAAAAAAAAAAAAAAAAAAAAAAAAAAAAAAAAAAAAAAAAAAAAAAAATCTGGACTTTTATTTTACTTTTCAATCTAGTGCAGTACGTTGCGTACACTAAGCTAAATTTTTACCTAATAATAGCAATTATTGATATTATTACTCAGCACAATAGATAGCCAATATATAATGTTTAAAAGTTATAGCAAAATAAAACTACGAGTATTGAGATTCGAACTCGAGTTACACGATTGCAAATCTACCAATGTTACAACTGCGCCATTTAGAAGCTTGACAATGTGGCCAATTTCACAATACACTAACTTCAGTTTTACTTTCTGCTTATGTGTGCGTTATTCGATTACATTATACAGGAATTGGATTTTGATTGACTTACACTCAAAAGTGTAGGTATTACTAGGTTCAACTATGTCTAATATATGCTAAGAATACAATCAAAAACCCGCAAAATAACTTAAAATGAGTTTATTTCTTGTTATTTATCGTAAAATATATAAAAACATGTTTTCGGGGAAACAGCGCCATCGCGCGGATTTTGGTGCTTAGCAACACCTGACATTTAACCTTAAGCACCACGGCTGCCCATAACAGATTGCAGTATCACTCGGAAATCTAAATTAATATAGTTTTGCGTGACACTGCACTGCGCACGTCATCTTGAGACTTCACACAGTCTAGTAGGTAATAAGATTACTAGACTGTGAGATCAGATCATAAAGTCTCATTTGGCTTTATGATCTGATCTCACAGGCGGCTTGGTGATCGCGGAAGGTTTTAATGTTTTTTTTTATTGATTGATAGGCTTGCGTTTGACCACTATCTCACCTGATGGGAAGTGACGATGCGGTCTAGGATGTTACACGCTTGCATAGAAGATACCTGTTCACTCTCGATTTGAAGACTCCAAGGTTGGAGTTCTCGGAAAACACAGACGCCGACAAAGCGTTCCACTCTGGCTGTTCGCATGATGAACGTGGAAGCAAAGGAGGATGCCCATTTCCTGGATAGGTATTCCTTTAGCCGGCTGTTACGCCACCCACGGGAAGAGGGGTGGTACTATTCTTACAAAGCACCGGAGCCACAAATCCAAGATCATATGGGAAGATAATATTAAAATGCTGGTATCAAACATTATTCAAAAGTAACATTAAATTTAATATGAAAGTTAATAATAATTTCTTAGTAATCTTACTCTTACTAAAAACAGGATAATAAACGGGATCTCAGTTAATAAATCAGGTTTTTTAATCTCTCACTCGGCTATCAACGAGACCACCTAATTAGCATCTCGAGGAGCTGGTGGAATAGGCAGGCATTATCGTTCGTCGGTGCGGTAGGTTTCCAACTTAGCGAAGAAATAAAGAACAAAAACTTGACACAAAAACAACAACAGAAAAGTTTCAAAGGAATCTCTAAATATAAAGATACGACATAAACAGACCTAGGCAATAATTAGCACCGTTAGCCTAAAAACTAGATTTTATCAAACTAAATTCAACTAAAGTGATTGCATTATTTCGATGTTTTTCGTTTTTATTCTTGTAGAATCTGTATATTATTTTTTTTCTTAACCATTAGTGTCCCACTGCTGGGCAAAGGTCTCCCCCATTTCCTTCCACGCATCTCTATCTTGAGCCACATTTGACCAATTGGGCTGATGTGCACATAAGTAATCCCGCCACCTTTTGCGGGGGCGCCCACGATGTCGCCGCCCATCTGTAGGCTCCCATTGAGTGACAATGTGAGCCCACCTTGCTAGATGCATTCGAGCTACGTGCCCCGCCCAGTCCCATTTCAGTTTGGCGCTTTTATATCCTGCATCGGTTATGCCGGGTTATGAGCGGAGTATGGTGTTTCGAATGCAGTCAGATCTCTTTACACAGAGTATGCTCCGCTCCATGACTCTTTGACAAACCTTGAGTTTGGACTTTTGTGCCTCGGTCAGTAACCAAGTCTGTGCACCGTAGGTTAGGACGGGCAGAATACACATGTTGATAAGAGTGCGCTTTAGTGACAGAGAAAGGTCACCCTTCATTAACGTCATGGACCAGTAGCTTCTCCAGGCATTTTCAATATGACGACCGATCTCTTTGTCTAGCCTGTTTTTGAAGGAGACTAGATTATATAACTATAATCATGGAACAAGGAGGAGAGGAAAGCCAATACACCAAGAAAACAGCGGCATATTTTTAATCTACGCTGTTTTCTGCTGTGATTTGATTTCAGAGTTCCGAGTGACACTGCCACTGTAATGGGTGGTCCTGACGCTTGGCATCTGGCATTCCTCTCCTCCTTGTTGCATGCTATAACTCAAAAGCTGTGGTCAAAGGCAAGCAAACATGTAGGTACGTACCGAAGTCTACCATTTTTGATCCCGTGGATACTTTACGCTCATTAACTTCGTATTTTGCGGAGACGGAAAAAAATATTCGCTGAAAAGTAAATCTTTTTAAATGCTTTGTGAAATGGAACAGTCCTATAATGTTCGGGTTTGAAAATTTTAGAAATCTTTATCAGTAAAACAAATGTATTTCGTTATTTTAAAAGCTTATTTATTTCGAACAGCAGTCCGGTTTTTGTCTTGACTATTTATAATTATTATTACAAATTAAAATACCACTTCATCAAAACGATTCATCTATAAAATATAAAGACTGAAAGGACTTAAGTATTTCAGTTATTCATTCAACCATTAATGTAAATAGAGACTTTCACTTAAAATAATTTTTTTTCGCATAAAATTGTAAGTTTGAAAATTTTTAGAACGAATAACCGAAAACATTTTAGTTTGTTAGATTTCGTCTAACCCGTATTCATAATACCGCTGTTGTCATCGTAGATATACTGTCGTATAACAACTTGACGTGATGAAGATTAGGTTTTTAAAGTTTCTGTCCGACTCTCATTTTGCTGGTTTCTTATATTTGTTACCTCCGTCATTTATGAACTGATTTAATTTTTTTTTTATTTGTAAGCATAATACCATCAACATTTTATTTAAATTGATTGATTGATTGCGTATTTCAGATTGCTCCTAGAAATCCTATTATGAACGCTTCAGTAGTGTGGTTTTTAAATCCTAATAACTGGAAAAATATTTCAATGATAATATCATCCAAGTATTTCTCAGCAGCGTAGGGTGGACCGACTAGGTCCCCCCACTAGGTGGACCGACGACCTGGAGTCTTATTGTGTCTCGATGGCTATGGTGTTCGTGTGCCTTCTTGCTCGCACTCACGGACTAGTAAATTGGCGCATGCAGGATGGCAGGCGATGCCCATTACCAGGTGCTGGTCAGAACCGCGGGGAGCTGGTGGATGCAGGAGGCAAGCAGCCGCTCTAGTTATGGGGGAGGCCTATATTCAGCAGTGGACGTCTTTAGGCTGATGATGATGGTGATGATGATGATTTCTCAGTATGAAATTAAGGCATGTGTAGTCGGTATAACCCGGGTCGGGTATTTTTTTAAAGATATTTATTAAGAGCGATGGTGGCCGAGCAGTAGCATGTGTACTTCGCAATCTTACGGCACTGGTTTCGATCCTCGGCCCTGCAGTAATTACTTATCTAGTAAGTTATGTGCAGTTTTCGATGCCATCGCTCCGTGCCTCGGAGAGCACGTTTTGGCCATCGGTCCTGGTTGTCATAAGAACATCTATGGCAATCGTTACGGGTAGTCAGATACCTGATAGAATCTAACGCCTCATCTAACCATCCCTGTTCCTGGTTCCTTATGGGTTGCGAGGTCAGATGGCAGTCGCTCGTGTAATTCTAGTAGCTCGCCGCTACAGGTTAGATTGAAACCGACCCCAGTAACAAATAGGAAAAGGCAAAGAAAATGATGATTTATTTATAAGTGTATATCTCAAACTATCAATGTTGCAGCATGCACACTTGCACAGCCCTCGTTATAGGCGAGGCTTTTAAGACTATATTTCGCAAAGTGCTCTCTAAAGGCACCTGGCAACTGGCAACACTTAATGACGCCTGGCAAAATGCATTTTGTATGAAACAGAACAGCTACTACTTAAGAACTTTATATCGTGAGCTGAGTATCTAAAGTGCTTCGAACAAAAAGAATACCTAAAAAGCTTTTACAAAATAGGCCGTTTTGTAAGTAATGAAAAATTTAAAAAACTTATAATCTGCCTTTGTTTTTTGGTTTTTTCATTATAATATTATATTTGTATATTATCCAACGTGGCCTACGGTTTCCCATGTGATTAACCCGTTTCCCCGCGGGAACTTATTTTGCCGAATAAAAGCTCTGTGTTGGTTTCAGTAAGTAGTAAGCAATCTGTGGGCCAAAGGAGCCAGCCATTCCAAAATGGGCCACCTATGTACATTACTTAAAAAAACCAAAAAAAATTTAATAATACAAAAAAAATCATAATTAGCACTGTTAAACTCAATGATGACTCAAAAAAACATATTTGATCTATATTTAGGCTAGATTATCAATATGGCACCGCTCTTTGATGCTCGTGCGCGACCTGTTGGTTTAGCGATTTAATGTTGCGAGCATTTTTTTTTTATTTTAAGGCAAAAAGCTAAATTATTTTATTTAAAAAATGGTGGTACAAACGTTTCTAATATATAATAACGGATTTATAATAGTGTACATATAGGTGGCCCAGGCTCCATACATTTCTGGAACGTCTCTTTTATCTAAGTTGGTGGTTGGTTGGTTGGTGGTTGGTGGTTGGTGGGTTGGTTGGTTTTGTCTATTTTGGCAAAAAGCTATATAAATCAAACAATATACGGTACACATTAGTAGGAAGGAACCTATAGGGATATTTTCCCACTAGGTGGACCGACGATCTGGTTAAAACCACGTGGAGCCGATGGATGCAGGAAGCAAGCAGCCACTTAAAGTGGCACTCTGTAGGGGAGGCCTATGTTCAGCAGTGGACCTCTTCAGGCTATTGATGATGAAAATGATGATGATATTAGGGATTATCGTATAGAAGGCCTATAGCACTTAGGACCAAGATAGATTGGAAAATAGACCTTTGGAAACCTAATAATTCTGACTACTTGCCTCCACAAGAAGAAAAAGAAGCTAAAATATTAGATTGCGTCGTGTTTTACAAAGTTTCCCAGCTTTAACCTCGTTTAAGCGTTTATCTATTACAGTGCTTCCTTGCCTTCTAACTAACAGCACTAACATACCCATCAATTTAAACAAGACAAGAGTTGCTTCTGTCACCTTCAACTTTACCTCTATTAATATAAAATTCAAAATTGCTTGTATATTCCTGTCAGAATTGTTTTGTGATGCTACCTAAACATCAAGGGATTAGCAACCGAAACAATTCCTTAGTAAGGTAGAAAATAGCTTGTAGAGTTAAGTGTGTCCTATCAAGTCTTATGTAGACTTGTCACCAAGTAAGATTTATACCTAACAGTTTACGGAGTTAGAATTGTGGCTGCATGTCCAGGCTAGATCTAGACCAGCAATGGATTAAATTATGTGGTTAGACAGTTAGTGGTTCGTAAGAACTACTGGAGTTGTTTGGGTGAGATGATGTTTATGATAATTACCTTCTTTGGTTGTACTAATGAACATTTGGCTTTAATCGAAGCTTCGGGTCGGGGTTCTTTTGTTTTTCGCGTTGTTCCGGATTGCTTGCAGTAGTGGGAAAGAGAACTTCTTTTTTAATCATTTATTATAATCTTCATCATCATCATCATCACCATCATCATCATTAAAAGCCTGAAGACGGCCACTGCTGGACATAAGGCCTTCCCCATAGAGCGCAAATTTGAGGCCCTACCTTATTATAAAACTAGCAGCGCCCCGCGGTTCCACCCGCGTTCCTACAGGAACCGTTCCCGTTTTCGGGATAAAAAGTATGTTTTAATCCAGGGTCTAAGCTACCTCCATACCAAATTTCATCTTAATCCGTTCAGCTGTTACAGCGTGAAAGAGTAACAAACATACACACATACACACAAACTTTCGCCTTTATAATATTAGTGTGATAGCCTTGTTTGTCAAGCACTATGTAATTTCATTTAGTTATCAACAAATTAACTTGTTTATACTATGTTATCCATGTGGTCCTGGCGTAAAAATAGAATCACCCTGTCGGGTGCCGTATCTGGCTAAGGGTTTTTTTTTTGATGTAACCGAATGACGCGATGAGCTAGTCGAATATCCAGGGAATGGACAGCAGCATTCTCCTCGGACTCCACTAAATGATCCACTGGGATTACCTAAAGCTTACTAAACGTGGTGATTATGACAAATGCATTATTAATGGGGAGACCTATGTCCAGCAGTGGACGCGAAAATGATGATGTGTGAGTTGATTTTTATCAACTTTTAAGGTGTCATAATTTTGATTACCTCGCTACTTTACAGTACGAAAATAATTTTCAAGGCCCTATACATTTCAGACGTCCACTGCTGAACATAGGCTTCCTACAAAGAACGCCACTTTGAGCGGCTGCTTACCTCCTGCATCCATTGGCTCCTCGCGGTTCTGACTAGCGGGGTGATCACGTAACTTTGATTGCAATGCAACAGGAGAAATTTTCATTTCGAATTTGAAAATTTCCTCAGTAACTATGCACATAAACTGCTTAGATACTGTCAAATCCATACATTTTTGTGTTTCTATCGGTTGCAATCAAGTTACATGATGACCTAGCAGGTCGTCGGTCCACCGAGTGGGGGGCCGGCCTACGCTGCGTCTTCCGGTTCGTGGTCGCCACTCGAGAACCTTTCTTCCCCATCGGCTGTCAGTTCTACGAGCAATGTGGCCTGCCCATTGCCATTTCAACTTACTAATTCTAAGAGTTATATCGGTCACTTTAGTTCTTCTGCGGATCTTTTAATTCCGGAGCTTATCTTGCAGTGAAACACCGAGCATCATCATCCTCTTTGCCTATTCTTATTTGTAATGGGGTCGGCTCCCAATCTAACCTGTAGCGGCGGAGCTACCAAAATTACACGAGCGACTGCCATCTGATCTCGCAACCCATAAGGGACCAGTAACAGGGATGTTAGATTAGGCATCAGATTCTATCAGGCTTCTGACTACCCGTGACGATTGCCATAGATGTTCTTATGACAATCGGGACCGACGGCTTAACGTGCTCTCCGAGGTGCGGGGCGATGGTATCGAAAACTGCACATAACTTACTAGAAAAGTCATTGGGCCGTGGGTCGAACCCGGTGCCGTAAGATTGTGAAGCGCACATGCTACCGCTCGGCCACCATCGCTCTTCAGTGAAACACCGAGCATAGCTCCTATATATATATATGTAATACTAACTAAATATTCCCCAGGTACCATTTTACATCAAAAAGTATGAAAGAATAACTCGAAAACTCTTTCACAAATATTTTATATTTTATTCCGTTTTGAATGGAAAAAGTACCTGCTTACAATGTGTTACTAACGCGCTTGGAGAAAAAATGGGGCTTGCTTCACAATAAAATGGCGTTGAGTTAACTGTAGATTAATTTTAGGCTCATAGGCAATGAACTGTTTGAGACTCGGCTACAGTGCCTCGACCATAGACGCAAAGTTGCCAGTTTATCGGTCTTTTATCGAGTGCATTTTGGAGAGTGCGCACTGGAGTTGCATAACCTGATTCCGCCATCACCTTTCCACCATCGGACAAGCAGATGTACGAAAAAACGCCATCGTTACATGGTTAACATCCCGCATGTGCGAACAAAGCGATTTGCTTCCACATTTATCATGCGAACAGCCAAAGAGTGGAACGCTTTGCCGGCGTCTGTATTTCCCGAGAACTACAATCTTGGAGTCTTCAAATCGAGAGTGAACAGGTATCTTCTAGGCAAGCGCGTTACATCCTAGACCGCATCGACACTTAACATCAGGTGAGATAGTGGTCAAGCGCAATCCTATCGAACAATAAAAAAAAAAAATTTGCTTAAGAGATTTGGTATGTTCAAAAAAAGTTGTTGTAATTGATTAATGTAAAGTGTTAAACAACGCAGATTTTTATTTATTATTTTTATTAAATTTTGCAGTAACTTCAACTTTTCATATGTCTAACATACAAATAAACAAACAATTATAATAGTGACATTTAAATAAAACACGCACGCCGCCATAGAAAAGGTGACAATATTTTTACTAATGTATAGAGAAAGTAAAAGTCAGTGTTAATATTGCATTTTGTGCTAGATTGAATTAACTGACCGTTATTGCCATTAAACATAATAATATCTGACAAGTAATATTATTAATTTCATGCACAACATACTTTGACATCTGAACGTCAGTACAATTTTGTAAATTTCAACGTGGCAATGCGGCCAGCATGTTGGGTACGCTACCTACCGGTAGTGGGCTGGAGCACTTGGACTGTCTATAGGCCATCGCGGCTATTATACAGTCCATAAGTGTTCTTTGTAGTAGGTAGTGTAGCTAGTTTAGTTTAGTTTAGCTTAGTTTAGTTTAGCTTAGTTTAGTTTAGTTTAGTTTAGTTTTTATTATTGTAGTAGTTAGCTTGAGTAATAAAGGCAATTTGCCCGTTAAAAAAAATTTTGTAAGGATTTTGATAAAATAATACAATCATCGACAGCCTGAAGAAATCCACAGCTGAACAATTGTAACTCCATTGCTATATCATAATATTATTTCTAATTTACGGCTATAAAAGGGCATGATTTAGTTTAACTTGTCTCAAATGTAACTAATCTTCTCTATAACTGCAGTTAACCAGGCAATTAACCTCGGTTTATCCCGGTAGAGCCGGGCCCAGTCACATAGCGTATACAGCGGAAGAGATAAACTTCGAACATAAATCCTCCGTTGTCAGACCGTCGCGATAAGCCGGTTTGCTTAGCCCACCCCTTTACCTGGGGGTGAGTATCACACCGGACAGTTGGCGGGCATTGGGGAATTTAAATCAACTGCGTGTAGTTCCGCTGGCTAATTACGTTACTCGCAACAAGTTTGCAACAGCCCTAATTTAGCAATAATTGCTGTCAAACCTCACTTTGGCAGAAAAGAAAGCGATCGAGCGCTAGACCACCGTCTGTCGGACAATCGATGAACTACAAAGTGCATTATTTTGTTTCCGTCTATTGCTGTTTTGTTGCTAGTGGCGCTAGTATCAAAGGCAAAAGTGCATTCAGCGACAGGCGAGCAACAGGCGGGTGACTAACGATTTCCATTGACATCTTGCGACCGATTGCTAAGTGTTTGCGATCGCTTTACTACTGGTGTTGTAACTTTTACATAATATGGAGGCCGGTGTGAGAATAGTGATGTGCAAGCACTACTGTGCTCTGGTTTGAAGGGCATTAGTGAAATTACTGGGCAAATGAGACTTATGACCTCACAGTCTAGTAATCTGATTACTATACTGTGTGATGTCTCAGGATGACGTGCGCAGTGCCAGTGTCACACGAAACTTTTTTTATTTTAATGTTGCGAGTGATACTGCAACTGTTATGGGTGGCCGTGTCACTTAACATCAGGTGAACGAATAGCTCTTCTCATCAATCGTTAGGTATAATATAAACCCTCGGTACATTAAAATCTTCTACGATCAACAAGTCTCGTCGTGATTATGGCAAGACCGTGGGGGCTTGCCATAATCACCCTGTGATAAGCGTCCAAAGTGGCGTTTTATGAGGGAGGCCTATGTTCAGCAGAATACGGATGGTGATTTTGGTTAGGTATGGTGACTGTAAAGTTGTCGTTATTGTTGTTAAGTTATTTAATTATTTTTAGTTACCTAAGATTTAAATATTATTAAACTACCTGCTTATTAAATTAATTAAAAGACTATAAAGGTAGTTTTAGTCTAAAAGTGTAAGTTATAAGTTTATTTTTTAGTTTATTTAGATCGAAGTTTTTATAATCATCTGGAGCGTTTTTACTATTACAATAAGAAAAATCTCGTGGGCCGATCTTTTATTCCCACGTTCGTATTACCACCCACGTAATAACTTTACTTAGGTATACAAGTTAGAATAGAATTATTTATGGGCTATAAACAAGAGTTTACAAAACTTGTATAAAAATAAATTAACTTGGTAGGCATTGAGAGTAACAATATGGAGATATAATTAGTGACGCAAAAATTTAAAGGTCAATAGAGACTAACCAAATTAGACTTATTAATATATAATATAGCTAAACGTAAATAAAAATTATTGTCCCATTTAATTAAATGAAAATTTGCCAAAGGCTATTGAATCAAAAAAATACAAAAATATTGAAATCTACGTAACTTTACAATAAAATTAGTTCTGTAGTTATAAATTAAAGTGAAGCTGATTTTTTGGAGACGATATTGTGGTATGATTTAATTCAACGAAATTGCGACTTTTTAAGAGTTCATTTTGCTAATAGAAAATAACTGTACTGTACTGTAACTGTATTATCAAAGACAAAAATTAAAGAGGCAAACACTTTTTCATAACAATCATCATCAGCCTGAAGACGCCATGCTGACCTTATTAGCCATCTCCCAATAGAACACCACTTTAATTGGCTACCTACTTAACCCTTACATCCAAATTTGTCTCATGGTTTTTCAACCAGATCATCTAACTGATAAACCACTCCTCACTCGAGAATTTTTTTCTCATCGGTTGTCGATTCTGTGAGCGATGTGGTCTACACTGACATTTAAACACGCTAATTTGGGAGACTTTTTATGTCAAAGACTTTAGTTATTTAAGTTTTTTTAAGTAAATGAATGACGTGACGTGCTAGTCGTTCACCTGATGTTAAGCCTCACGGCTGCCCATAACAGATTGCAGTATCACTCAGAACTCTAAATTAATTAATAAGTTTTGCATGACACTGCACTGCGCACGTCATCCTGAGACTTCACACAGTACCTAATATAGTAATAAGATTACTAGACAGTGTGATCAGATCATAAAGTCTCATTTGCCCAGTAATTTCACTAGCTATAATGTTCTTCAAACCAGAACACAGTAGTGCTTGCATACTACTGTTTGGCGGCAGAATAACTAGCAAAGCGGTGGTACCTACCTAGACGAACTTTGCAGTATAGACTTACCACCTAGTAAAGTGAGTTCAAAGCAAAAGACAAAATTATATTGCCATAGTTAAAATATAAAATAATGCACATAAACTGCGTATTAAGATTGAAAAATCCATTTAAGTTTTACTTTCAAGCGGTTGCAATCAAGATTCGTAATAAACGAGCGGTTGTCACTTGAAAAAATCTAAGTAGGTACCCATAAGTACCCATATTATTTTACTGCTGGCCTAATGCTTTCATTAAAAGGTGTCTGATAGGTATAATAGGCTAGTTGCCTTCCATTTTAATTATTCCTAAAAAAATAAACAGACTCATGAAAACAAAAATTAAATATCTCAAAAAATTACAAAGTTACAAGCATTTTAAAATAGAGCAATAGAAAGAGGCAGCTCAAACATGCAGTGACTTCACTTCTTGGTCCTTCATAGTACCTTATTAATAAGCTGTGCTGCTGTGTAGGTGCAGGAAGAGAGCAACCGCTCAAGGTGGCGCACTCTGGGGGAGGCCTATGTTCAGCAGTGGACGTATTCAGGCTGTTGATGATGATGATGATGATGGACAGGCGAAGTCCCCTCTAGAAACTTTAAAAACTTATTACTCCGTGATTTACTTACTGATTTTGGTTATTTTTTCTATTATTGCATTCATTTTTAACCTACTTTATGAATGACAATAATAATATACTTGTTAATTTTTATTAGCAGGCATCTAGCCTATTGTGGCCTACACTCTTTCCATGTTAAAGAAGGCCAGTGTCCCAGCAGTGGGAACGTATTGTGCTGACGAACGAACGACATGCTCGCTTCGGTGTAACAGTAGATCAACACCAGCTTGGCACCGCCGCTAGTTCGTAATTCATTTAATGGCTGTAATATTAAACTCATGATTAAGAAGTTACCCTCTAGGGTGAATTGAGTTACTGTTATAGTCTGCTTGCGTGTACTTACAGCTTTAGTTTAAAAATTATGGTGAGTGTGATTCATAATGGTAAATGTCACAGCTAAACTCACGTTTGTTTATAGTCGAAATTACGGTCGGATATAATATCCGATGTTCTTCTTCCGGGAGCTGTTCTAACGCAAGCCGCAATGGGCATCGCATCAGCGTGTAGCGGGCATCGCGAGCTGGCACGTAACCGAATCGCGTATTGCAGGCATCACGAGCGTCAGCACGTATCCAAGTCAGCGTGTAGCGGGCGTCGCAAGCGTCAGCACGTAACCAAGTCCGCGTGTTGTGGGCGTCGCGAGCGTCAGCACGTACCCAAGTCAGCGTGTTGCGGGCATCGCGAGCGTCAGCACGTAGCCAAGTCAGCGTGTTGCGGGCATCGCGAGCGTCAGCACGTAACCAAGTCTAGTCACGCTATGTTTGTGTCCGAAGTTGACAGATAGAGAATGATGTTTCCAATAGCCAAAAAGGACTGAGTTCTAAAAAACTGTCTTGTCGTTTTTATTATTCTATTAAAATATAATAATCAAAATTCAATCCTATTCACTGGACTGATTCATTCTCACGAAGTAGGATTAAATCAATTTTAACTCTCACGTTTAAGTAAATTCCACATTTCAATCATCAAACCATTAAACTATCATTCGGAAACAGTAACAGGCCATTTTCCATCTCGTATATTCCCGTAATATGACGTATATTCACGTTAAATACGGCAGTTTCCGTAAATTTTATATTTTCGCCGCGTGGCAAAGTGCGATTGTAGCAACTCGGGTAATAAATACTTGATTACGCTCCAGGTTCATATTTTATGTATTTTCGACGTGTTTGTTGAAATTATTTGGTAATCAATATTATTGAGAAAACAGTCATATATATTTTTATAGACGTGAAAGGCATTTTACCGACTTTATTAAAACATATCGACTATCACACTTGGAGCGTAATATGGCCAATTTATGAAGTCAGCAAACTTCTCGTGATCAAAATATAAATATGCCATTATTTACTTAATTCGTATACTCGCAGCCGCATTTTGCAAGCGGTCTCTTTTAAACCAGACATAAAAATGTTAGCGGTCTATTAATCAGGCCTTGAAACTTCACACAGTACATAGTACTTTTTCCTAGTTCTTAGTGGTTCTCCTTTCAAGAGAATTCTTGGTACAAAATGAAAAAAGTATATCTAGTGTAATTCCGCTAAAAAACGCTAGTTCGCCAGTGCGCTAGTGTTCGCTAGTGTAGAACTTCCGCGAAGTCACGCCTGAGTCAATCAATTAGAATTCTTGGTATACTAGTGATGAATACTTTGAGAAACTGTAGGGTATCTTTTGCCATTAATTAATTCATCAAATAAAATTTAATCTATTAAGCAACATATTACCTAATGCTAATGTCATGTCGTACCAAGAGCTGAAAAGGCTCGCAGAAACTAGTGAAGAATGAAAGAAACTTCACAGATAAGAGTTCAGTTCTTAAACGAAAGAAGAACAAGCAACAAATATCAAAAGATAAAGAGCTAAATATCCAATAAATCCAATGAAAACAAAAGAACTAAGATAAGTAAAACCTCTAAAAAATACATTTTAGCACGAGATACATTATTCATAATTCCATACAGTCTTCAAAAAAATCTTTTCGTTCTTCAATACCTTGTCACTATAAAAAGAAGCGTAGCTTACTTCAACTAAGTCCGTCTCAAGACAAAACCCTTTGGTTTTTTGTATTACGACAAAGTTGCAAGTCTTCGTCTAAAGTAGTCTATCCGCTTAGCTTGCCTACAAACATCGTAAGTAAAACGGTTGTTTTTATTCCGAGCCGCTTTTTGTTCTTTGTCATTTCTAGTGCTGGCTCTTTGTCTCAGAAAAAGTTGAGGTGCGAGACGCAGCGGGTATCAAAACGCTGCAATATTCTCATCTGCTCCGCAATGGAATGAGAGCAGAGGGACATACAAGCATTCATTTGTCCCACTGTTCCCAACTGCAGGTTCAAATCCTACTCGACCCTGATGACTTTTGCAGGTTAGGTGTGTTCTGAATTGGACTCGATCTTTTTTTCTTATATTTGGCTCCACACATAGTGTATTTAGCCAGTGTCAAGTATTGTAATTTTCATCGCGTTATAGAATATTTTACAGTCAAGTCTTAGTCACAGTCTGGGTAGTCATAGTCCAGTCTTACCCAGGTAGTCATGGTCCAGTCTAAGTCATGCCCTAGTAAAGTGGTGGCAACTTTATTATTAAACTTCTAAGGAATTTTGGAAGCAACACGAAAACCCAAGTTTCACCACATTTCAGTTGCCCACACTCATGCTCGTAATTCAGCACTTAATGCATAAAACGCCACCAATTTTAAACATTAACACTGAAAAACGCAAGTTTTGAAAAATAACATAACGCAACGACGTGAACTTTTCCGCGTTTCCGCCAAAACTCTCGAACTCGGTCTTACAATAGTGAAGGAAAGCGTCGTGAGAATACTGGTTTGAAATGATGGGAATATGAGTTAAATAATTGTACAAATATAAAAAAAGAAGAAAATATACAACTGAATTAAAAACCTCTCCTTTTTAAAGTCGGTTTAAAAGCAAAAACTAAACATCCATAACACTTAACTTCCTAGCACAAGTTCCGTTCCTAAACGATCTTCTAAAATGTCCTTTCTTTTAGCACTCCAAAAGCTTTATTTAACATGTTTTATGTAAATTAAAAGGACAATACCATTACTTATAAAATCGCTTATCACTGACAGTCAGCCATTCCCCACGAAAAGTTGAATTTACTTTCGTTTCCGATGCTTCTTTCCAATCTTACTTGGTGTTTTACTTTTGGTTATTTCTTTATGTGTTTGTAAAACGAGGAGTTGTTTTGTTGTGTACATCGATTTATATAACGCTTCTGCTGTAAACGTGTACTGCATTAAAATTTAGTTTAACGGGCATAGCGCCTTTTAGTTAAGTGGCAATGCTGCCAGCATTTTAGGTACTTACGCTACCTATACTGATATTAGGCTGAAGCTTTGGACTGTCTACAGGTCATTGCGGCTATCACATAACATCACACTCACACTAATATGATAAAGCTGAAAGTTTGCATGTGTGTTTCTGTGTATGTGCGTATATTTGTTACTCCTTCACGCTCAAATGGCTAGATGGATTTGGATGAAACTTGGAATATAGATAGCTTATTTACTGGATTCATACTCCATCGCATCAGGATTCGATGGATACGGGCGGAAGGTTGTATTACAAAAAACCGGCCAAGTGCGAGTTGGACTCGCGCACGAAGGGTTCCGTACCATTATGTATCCCTGCCATCTATTGCTGAGTCGCAGTACTATTTAAAGCAGCGCCATTTATGACTCATCTGATAAATGAGCAAAAAAATCACTTTTATTGTATGGTAGCCCTATATATTTATTTTATTCTGCTTTTTAGTATTTGTTGTTATAGCGGCAACAGAAATACATCATGTGTGAACATTTCAACTATCTAACTATCACGGTACTGCTTGGTGACGGACAGACAGACAGACTAAGCTTAGTAATAGAATCCGTTTTACCCTTTCGGTATGGAACCCTATAAACATAGGCAGTTAATGGTACCAATTGAAATAGTATTTGGGTACTTGTATGATGTCACTGTGACATTTTCAGAAACAGCCGTAATCGAAGTTGATACATCTTAATTCTATAGGTTTTTTCTAAACCGTAAAACATGATAGCTTTATTAAATTAATAAGTTTTGAGAATAATCCTACAGTTCCAAAAAGGTGGCAGCTATTAGTAACTATAGCTAAGCTAGATCGACATAGGACTAAAGTGCAAGTTCCGTGGAACGATGTCGTCGTGAGATCTCCCTCGAAAATAGAGCAAGAGGATGGTACAAGTCATGAGAGTGAATAAGCTGATAAACAAAATAATTTAAATATAACAAAAAATATATAAATATAATATAATGCAATGACCTAAAAATAAATGTATTTTTTTTTCAATGCTGGAACGTTTTTGTTGCAAAATAATCCTTAAGGTGCCATGTAAAACTGACATTTACAAAAAAAAAACTTTCTGTAAAATGTTATTGTAGCAAAAAGTAAATGGCATTTTAACAAAAACAGAATGAAAAACCCAAATCCTGCAATAAAGCAAATAATAAAAAATCAAAGCTGCACCCGACGGGGTCCATAATGAGCCTACTTAATTAATTTTATACTTATTCCACCTATGTACACTATGGAAGCAATCAATGTCTGAATCTGAATCAGACATTTTCTTGCGTTTTTGTGGTTATAACACTAAACATGTGTAGGTGATATTTATTGTGTAATAGTTATGTCAATTTTGTGGTTTGCTTTTTGAAACCATTCTGGTGTGTATTATAATTATTATGCAACTACCCTACATCAACATAACAACATAACTAATTTAAAATAGGTACCTACTTGAGTCTGCTAGCCTATTAGATTATTAGAAGATTCTATTATAAACCTTTATGTTGCCGTTCCTGCTCGCATTTAAAATAATATTTTGTATTTTCACTTGCAAGTGAGTATAATTCTTTAAGTGAAAATAAATATCTTAAACCTAAAAACATTGCGCCCCTGATCAGTTGTACTACCAAGTTGTTTAATTAGTAGGTACACATGATGCAAACATAGTGTAGGTACAAATATCTAGAACTAACACTGTAGTATAAATAAATCTTATAATACAATTATGCGTAGTTTTGGGACAGTTGGATAAATATTATGATGATTCAAATCTGGTGACCAACATTAATTTGAGGTGGAGAAAAAAAAATCTTTTCTATGGTTAGATGGCGCTGTGTGAAATTTCCACAAATATTTGAAAACAGCCTCTGTGGTATGGTGGTTGAGCAGGTCGGCTAATAACCTGGAGGCGGTGGTTTCAACAGGACTGGTATTTGTGCATAGAAAAAAATTGCAAATACTTGTTCTGGGTCTGAGTGTTGTAGGACCATGGTCCTCGTAGTTCCTGGGAGTTCCTAGATAACGGGAATCCTAGTCAGGGTCCAGGTTCTATGGATGTGATTGATGGGCGTTATTTATTCAAAATATGCCCAGTGGGCCGTAATACTGTGATTATATTTATAGACTTAAAGGACTATGACTTATGCCAATTCCCACCCATTAGCGTGCTGATCCCAACTTGGGAAAGCAGCTCGTTTTATTTCAAACTGCAGTCTCTCTACCACCTATACGGAGTTGCCGAACGTATTTCGCTTTGAACTTGCCGGGTTTTTAACAGCTGGTGCTTTTATTAGCCTGTAAAACCATGGAGGTGGGAATTGTTTTGCGAAATTGCATTGTTTTTATTTTAAAACAAACAGTCGCTATTTCTGTAAAACTTAATGTTTACGTAACCATTCTCTTAAAAATGTATTTCTATAACCTTTTTTATTTGGTGCCGAGTTATGAGCAAAATTAAGATAATTATTAAAGTTTACATTATTCTTGAATGAATAAATAGTAATCTCCCCCCTTTTTATGAGTGACTATCTTCACGGTTAGTAGCAAAGTTGTGCCGCATTTGGCGGAAACAGTAGCCAATAAAAAAAAATCTTCAAAGCGTACACGTTACGCCGCGTGGTCCTCGTTTGCAAATACCCCATCTGTTTCTGTGGGTGCCGTAAGAGCCAGCTAAGGAAATATCCAAGGAATGGGCAGCAAAATTCTCCTCGGTACCTTGAAATCTATTATATGGCGAGACGCACGGCCTGTGACCTAAATATTTCATAAATTAAATCTATATACGTTCACGACAGAAAAGCTGTCTGAAAATCTACTTAATCGTAGTGGATCCACGACCAGATAACCTAGCATGCGCGCCACGAGAGTCGTCGCTGTTAGAGTGAGACACACTTAGGCGCTACCATAGTCTTGTCACGGTCTCTCACGAGAAAGAGTGTCGAGAAAATTTTGTCGCGGGCCGTGCAGGTCAAACCCGCTTGAACCCGTTTGATACAAGAAGCAAGCAGCCACTTAAAGGAATATACAGACCTAAGCTTTAATTGCTAACGCATGCGGTAGCGGAAATGCATTATTCCTACATTCACACAAAATTTATTAAAAATGCAATATTCCTAAGTTCACGCAATATTTTATTTTTTTTAGCAAATAACGCTGAGGTCTGTATAGGCCTTAAAGTAGCGCTCTATAAAAGCCTATTTTCTGGTTCTGCAGCTTCTGCAGTGGTAGTCTTCAGCCTGATGAAGATGGCGATAAAGTCTTATATTAGAAAATACCCATTTATTCCAATCATAAAAGTTTATTAAATCCTCGGTAACATAAAAAAATACCTAATGATTAAATACAATTGTTTCACTTCCATAAATCTCCTTTAACGCCTCAATTTCGCTCCCACAGCCTTAGTATTAAGGAATTTGCAATTTAACTACCAACTTACTCAAATCAAGCAGTTCTATGTAAATTGGAGTGAGTACTCAATTTGAGTAAATACATATTCATCTTTAGTGAAGTCGGTTAGTCGGTTAACCAAAAACGACACGGTCTTCGACGGAGATATTCATGAAATTAGAGTGTTTGTTGAAAAATAGTTGGAGTTATTCGCTCTATTTAGGTATTCTCTTGGATGTTTGCATTTCTTTACGGTTAAAAAATGAAGTTGCTACATGTCCGATTACCTTTACTGTCACTGAGGAATGACTAAATATGGTGCGTACGAAAAATCAAATAAAGTCAGTGGTTTGAATTGGTTACTTAGTGTTTTATCTAAAGAGAGAGTGAAAGATAACTAAAGTGACCGATATAGCTCTTAGAATTAACAAGTTGGAGTGGCAATGGGCAGGCCACATCGCTCGTAGAACTGACGACCGATGGGGAAGAAAGGTACTGGAGTGGCGATCACAAACCGGAAGACGCAGCGTAGACCGGCCCCCCACTAGGTGGACACTGCGGGGAGCCGATGGATGCAGGAAGCGAGCAGCCGCTCAAAGTGGCGCTCTCTGAGGGAGGCCTATGTTCAGCTGTAGACGTCTTCAGGCTGTTAATGATGATGATGATGATGATGATGATTTGGCCAAGGAAGCTCTATCGAATATTCACTTTATAACTTCCTTGGATCTGATACATTGAAACAACAACACGGACCCCATTGTTCCCGTGTTAATTTCCAACCAAAAGTTTCCAAACTCATGCTCCAGAATTTACCTCGTTAAAATCTACCTAATTAAAGTTGTTCCTTGAAATAAATTCCACGTGGCGAAGAGGAAACACCTGTCATCGTAACTCAAAGCGTGAGAAGGCGCCAAGAAATTACAACGACGTATTTAATACACCCTAAGACTTTATGTATTTGAAATAAGGTTTAGAATGGGTTGGCGTGAAAATCACTAATATTGAAAATAGTTAGTGTTGGAAAATAATACGTGGTTTGTTACAGTATAGTTTAAAGGAGCCGTGGATCTATATGTGGATTTAAGAGGAGATAAAAGTATCCTTGGATCCACATGTGGACCTAAGCTCTGGATCCAAGTGGAGCGTTAAGCAGTAAGGGTATGTAGGTAATGTATGCAACTCAAATGTAATTTTCATTGATGGATTTGTACACGGGTGCGATTTCCCCATAAATTACTAGGTGGTAGGACTTTTCTCACAAAGTTCGTCTAGGTAGGTACCACCGCTTTGCCAATTATTCTGCCACCAAGCAGTAGTGTGCAAGCACTACTGTGTTCCGGTTTGAAGGGCATTGTAGCTAGTGAAATTACTGGGCAAATGAGACTTTGTGATCTGATCACTCAGTCTAGTAATCTGATTATTAGACTGTGTGATGTCTCAGGATGACGTGCGCAGTACAGTGTCGCGCGAAACTTTATTGTTTTAAAATTCCGAGTGTCACTGAAACTGTTGTGGGCGGCCGTGTTGCTTATCATCAGGTGAACGACTAGCTCGTCACGTCATTCAATCGCATAAAAATAATACCCGTTATTCCTTCTTTATTTTTCATTTTAAAGTATTCTGTGGTTGAAATCGATAGTTTAGGTAATCTGAGTGCAAAGTTTCATCTAAATTGGTTTAGCCGTTATTGCGTGAAAGCCATCCAAACAGATAGATAACTTTTCACTTTTTACGTTAGTATTAAAGACGTCAATCAGTCATTTTCTTTGTAAAAACAAAACCATGACTCTTGAAAAAAAACCATACTTAACTAAAGAAAAGTCAAAAAGCTTCTCTTTAAATTTTATCCAAAATAAGCACCGCAATATCTGAGTTAAACAAATAAAGTTTTTGAAACTGTAATTGGAAAATGTTCGCATCTTCATCCCCTTATCTAACTCTTACCTAATCAATACCTAACAGATTAGAGAAAGATCAAAGAAAGCCGCGATCTGGAACGATGCCAATTGACGGCTTAACAGGCTTCGGTGCGGCTTAAAAGACTTGCCGCTTCTTGGAGTGGTTTATTTTTATTTAAGTCTAGATCTTAGATAGGTAAAGTCTAAATTAAGCGCTTTTTATGTCATCGATGTAGGGGTGGATTTTAGAAAAGAAATCTATGGGCTAATATTTTTACTAGTTCCAGTGACCAGCTAACTGTTCGTATAACTTTTAGCGTCACCGGGTTGCAGTGCCACGTTATCCTGAGACATCAGTAAAGTCTAGCAATAAGCCCACTGTGGGATCAGCGCCCCTATTGCGTAGCTGTTCTGGTCATGATCTTCATCTGCCATCCTGCATGCGCCTATGTAAATGTGTAAGTCTGTGAGTGCGAGCAACGAGCCATGGAGAGCTATGCTCGGTGTTTCCCTGCGAGATGAGCTCCGGAACGAGGAGATCCGCAGGAGAAGTAAAGTGATCGATAAAGCTCTTAGAATTAGCAAGTTGAAATGGCAATGGGCAGGCCACATCGCTCGTAGAACTGACAACCGATGGGGAAGAAAGGATCTCGAGTGGCGACCTTCTTTTGCCAATAATAGCTTAATTACTCAACGTGATTACATGAAAACTAATTTACGCAAATGAATAGAATGTAGCAATAAATTCCAATTAAAAGTATCACCTACTTATCATTGGTTTAGCGACAAATGGCAATAGACTAAAAAACTAAGACGAAATATGCATATTACCATTTGTCGCTAATCCAATGATTTCTAGAAGATACTTTTAATCGTAATTTGTACATACATGCTATTTCTTTACGTTAAATCAGTTTTAATGTAATCACGTTTTTTAATTAAGCTATTATTGGCAAAAGAAAGTAAGAAAATTTGAATTTGCCGCGCTAGTGAAACGTTCCACCTTCAGCGATAAGGCCCCAGGTCATTAAAGTCTCATTTGCCCATTTCTCTAGCTACAAACCTGCCTTTCAAACCTGAACACAGTTGTAATGCTTGCATACTACAGCTTGGTGGCAGTATAACAGTCAAAGTGGTGGTACCTACCTAGACGAACTGCAGAAAAGTCCAACTATAGTAGAATACACCATTTTTTGAAAGCACGAGGAGCTTAGTCATAAAATACAATTTCCAATCAATATACCCATCTCTACATCCGGAGCTATAGATACACAGCACATTAATAAGGATACGCCCAAGCTTTCAGGAAACCCTCGGAAAAGTATAATGAAACCGCCCGCCCTAATCTCACGGTTGTGTTGGGCAGATAATGATGTCGCGGGACTTAGAGGGTGGGCAAGGTATGAGCTGAGCGGCGAATGAAATGTGTGACTTTTGTTGTGGACACTAATAAGAGAGTAAGAAAATTAACTTCATTACTTCACACAACATTACATTACAATGGAAAACTTACCTGCGTATTTGTTTAAAACCGCGGGGAGCCGATGGATGGAGGAGGCGAGCAGCCGCACAAAGTGGTGCAGGGGAGGCCTAGGTTCAGCAGTGGACGTCTTCAGGCTGTTGATGATGATGATGATGATGATGATGATGATGTTGACTTTCTATAAACCGATACCTTCATAAATCTTTCATTAATCCAAGTTAGATGACCGTGATGCTTGATGAGACAGAATGATGCAAGAAGTACCTATCTAGTCTAGGTAACTAAGCTAAAGCTGCTTTATTTTAGCGAGTCATAATTGTATCGCTTTCTTCTATAAATTCCACCATTTTCATCGTTTTATGACAAAATAAACTCCACAGAAGCTAAACTTGAGATTAAATGTTGAAAGTGGATCCGCACACATTCACATAAATACGCGATTCCAACTTCAACTGTTTCGTTTACGGTGATGTATATGTTTTACGAGAGTTGTGGTAAGGGTTTTTGGTAACTCATTAAAAACAGCAATGAGTTTACAAGGACCCAGTAATGAGTCTAAAGGGAAATAAAGTTATTTAATTATTTATTAAATAAATATGAAATATGAAGCGAGGTCAGCATTCTAGGATACTTAATTCAATTACTCTAATGTACACAAAATAACATCTCATCTATACACCGAACCTATTATAATTTAGATAAAAAGATTTTAAACATCCATAACACTTAATATGTTTACCATACCATTTGTAACACAAATAAATTACATGGTGAATATCCAGTCACATAAATTTTATCGTTATTATTCACATCACTAGCCGGACGACGTCCACTGCTGAACACAGGCCTCCCCCATAACACGGCACGTCATAGGGGGGGGCACTTTAGTAACTAAGCCATCCATCCATCCGCCACCGTTCCGTGCCTCGGAGAGAGCACGTTACCCCGTCGGTCCCGATTGAACATCTATGGCAATCGTTAGTCAGACGCCTGACAGAATCTGACCCCTGATCTAATCATCCCTGTTGCTGGTTCCTTATATGGCTTGCGAGGTCAGATGGTTAAATTGGGAGCCAACCTTAATGACAAATGGGAAAAGGCAAAAGAGGATGATGAACTAATTTCGTAACTATATAAATTATTTACTAAGTATTCTTCGCATATTTCATTTAATTACATGGATCACTCCGAGATTTCAGCACCAGTGTTCAGTGTTCAGCAGTGGACGTCTTCAGGCTGTTGATGATGATGATTCAGACTGCGAAATTTCAAAATCAGTCTCTTTTTCACGTGACAACCCGCAAATACAGATCCGAGATCGTTTTCACGCTTGTTGACCGTTCTCGGCGTTTATTCTGACCTTACCTACTGCAAATATTTATTCTATGGTCCCAAGCAAGTCGTTTGCGGATGTTCCCCGTTGTAATATCATTTGCTTGATTATAACCTTTTCCGGATTTGTTGGCTGACAATGGTGGACTTTGCAGGACCTCTGCAATTGTCTCACAAAGTTTGATTGGTTTTCCTTTAGAGTACTTTTAGAAAATGATGAATAATGAAGTTATTTTTAAGTTAATGAATAACACGAGCTAGTCGTTCGCCTGACGAACGTTAAGCGTTACGATCGCCCATAAATACTCAAATACTAAATACCCAAATACTAAATACCCAAATACTAAATACTCCATTACTAAACACTCAAATACTCATTTATTGATAAAGTATATACACGTCATATACATTCAGCAAAAGTTAATTTGAGTAATGTCAAAATAAAAATATTGGTGTATACAATAATTTATATAGGAACAGCTAAATAAAAATACACACATGATCAAAATATGATAAATATACTTGTCAAAAATGATTGATGATTATTATTCAAATAATCACAAAAACGCATTTCTATAGATATCTTAGATATCAGCACCACCATCACAGTCTAATTTTAAGATTACTAGACTAGTTTATTAAGACTCATTTGCCCAGTAATTAAACTATATACAGTGCCCTTCAAACTGGAACACAGTATGGTGCTTGCAAACTACTGTTTGAAGGCAGAATAACAGCTGGCAAAGCGGTGGTACCTACCTAGACGAACTTTGCAGAAAAGTCCTACCATAATTATATCCTAGCTTATTATAAAACAAGCATACATACAGCTTTTTCAACACGTTCAACAAGGTTTGTAATGTTGACCTCTTCAACACTTCCGCCGGGCAGCTAAAGCAGCTGTTAAGCAATGAATTTTTCGCATAATTATTTATCTTATTAAGTTTGTATGTATGTATAGATTAGTAGTCCTTTATACCGTCGCTTCCTTTTGTTCTTTTCCTTACCTCGAAATTGTGTTCATTCGTCTTCGGTGTTTATTATATTTATATGTTAATAATAGGTACGCTATTACTATGTTAAAATTTACAGTATTGTATGTATAATATTTAGGGTTATTATGAGTTATAATTGTTAGTGGAAACTTGTAATTGACCTTCTGTCATTTGTGTATTTACTTGTGTTTGTTACCTAGCTGTTAGTTTTCCAAAAATTGAAAAATAAAATAAAATAAAATACTTAGGGTGGGTTTTTTGATTAGTAGTTATGGTAACTATCCGTTAGAATTCTAACAAATTTTGATCATTGGTTACAATTTGTTAGAGTTATTAACCATTGGTTTTCTTAGCCACGAATCAAAAAACTCACACTTAGGCTAGATTTCACTAACGTTTATTCCAAGTATACGGCTATTCCTTACTCCTGGATACAGCTAACTGACAAATGAAATTACACAAAAAAGACGCCATTTTGATTGAATCCAAGGAATAAGTCTTATTCCTTCACAGAATTGGTGATATAAGGGCTATATTCGCGTAACTCGGTTGTTCTCGGAAAGTTATACCTGGAATAAAATTTATTCTAGTTTGGTGAAATCGGGCCTTAGAAGTATTTGAATTCACCACACTGTCAAAGGACATTGACTAAACGATTGTCTTCATTAACTTATGCATTAATCCTCTAAACGTGCCCACTTAATTAATAATTTAGTGCCCAATGTAAGCTAATTAGACCCTTACTCCAGAATTCTAGATAGACTTGGGTATGTACCTATGTTGTGTTATTGAATCGCCGAATTGAATTACGAATGAGCACTATATTGTGGCACCGAGCATTATCGGACTCGGTTGTCGTCGCAAGACAATAGTTGTTATGCCAAGTCTAGCCCAAAGATTTGGCTTAAAAGTTGTAACACCAGGGTTGACCACTTTCCGATATGATAAGGAAAGATAGGCTATTAAACAAGGCTGCCAAAGACAATTTTTAAATTTCCTAATTTTTTTTCTGGTTGTACCTACGTAGACTGAGCCTGAGCTTGCGTTAGAATAATTCCCTGATCTAAGTATCATCATCATCATCAGCCCGAAATACGTCCACCACTGAACATGAACATAGGCCTCCCGCATAAATCGCCACTTTGGACGCTTCTCATAGGTAGGATTTGCCATAATCACCACGCTTGGCAGTCGGTTTGGTGAACGCAGAAGATTTTAATGTGCTGAGGAGAATGCTGCTGCGCATTCCCTGGATATTCCTTTATCTCACTCTTGCGGCACCCACGGAAAGAGATGGGGTGGTCCTATTCGCAAACTAGGACCACACGGCTTTACGACCTGAGTGTAGTCAGCAGGTAAAACTTTTGTTCTTGGCAACAAAAGTTTTACTTTGTTTTAGTATTAGCTAGTTGAGCCGCCCCGGCTTCGCACGTGTAAAATAGTTTTACGTTCTTACCCTGTTCATGTGAAGAGGGAAGCGAAAGGCAAAAAGATAGGGGAAAAGGATCATTCATCCTTATCCCCTGAAATCTTTTTGCCATTCCCTTCTCACTTCCCTTCGACAGGATGAGTTAAATAAATAGGTAAATAAAAAAATACTGATACAAACATAAAAATTCTTGCATAAAAATTATATCCTTGTTTCTTGAAAAAATTACAACTGCACTTGGCCGTTTTAGAAAAAAAAAAGTGTCCTAAATGATATGCCGAAAAATTAGCTATAACCATACCAAATTTGAGATAAATCCGTTCAGTAATTCTAGCGTGATGCGCTGGCTACGGCCGTAGGCAATGGTGACCTATTTCCATAGGGAGGGCCAAAAAATGGTAGTTTGGCCCCTACAGGATAAAAAAGAAATTAGTACAATTTATAGTCATTATAACATTTGAATTTGTTTGATTTGTTTTTCTATAAATAGCGTCTAAGTTAAATCTATTCCCAAATATTTAATTTCATTTAATTTTATTAGTTCGTGCTCCTATTGAATTTGGCTTCAATAGATGAGAAATTGGAATAACGTTGGATTTGACAATGAAATAAAAGTATTATTTGATTTGAAATGATGATTTTAGATTAAATATAGTGCTTGCCTTTAAAAAAATATTTTCAATTTACAGATACTCCAATTTAGAAGATTTGTCTTAAATAAACAAGTTTATAATATAAATTAACAAATTTGATAGATTATTTTATACAAAGGACGACTAATGCAAGTAGGTCTATAATATTGAAGTTTTCTATTTACTAATAGGTATACATTTTTATAGAGCCTACAACTATATTTTTACGGTCTATCATTTTACAGACAATTTTATCATCATCATCATTAGCCTAAAGCCTTTCACTGCTGAACATAGGCCTCCCCCAAATTGAGCGGCTGCTTGCCTCCTGCATCCATCGGCTTCCCGTGTTTCTGACCAGGTCTTCCAGTTCATGGTCGCCACTCGAGAACCTTTCTTCCCCATCGGTTGTCAGTTCTACGAGCGACGTGGCCTGCCCATTGCCATTTCAACTTGCTAATTCTAAGAGCTATATCGGTTACTTTAGTTCTCCTGCGGATCTCGTTCCAGAGCTTATCTCGCAGGAAAACACTGAACATAGCTAGCTCTCTCCATAGCTCGCTGCGCGACTTTGAACTTACTAATGAGGCCAACAGTAAGTGTCCATGCCTAAAAGATACATGAAACTACTAATTATTTATTATCAATCAACTACTACATCACAAAATAGAAACCAGAGCCACAGAATAATAATAGTTAAACTACCCAAGCACATCAAAGAGCTGGCTAAAGTGTGCTGGACGTTTCAACATTTGCGTTGCGGCTGTTGACTCGTACTGCGATCGCAAACACTAGACTCAAAGCGCAATGTTTACTTGCAACTTGCGACAGTCGCATTAGCGAATTAAACTAGTTTATACACGTTTAACTTGTCTATGTTTGTTACCAATCTAGGGGCTGGTAGCACAAAATAGAAAAGTACAGAAGTCAATCACATGTATGTACTTCATTTTTTATACCTACGCTCGGCGCTCGCGCTAGGTTTATCAGCTTTGGCTTATGCAAAAAAAGCTATCGTGGTAGTGGTACTCGTATCTAGTTGATTTATCGTTGAGAATGAAACGGGAAGAACGGAAATATAACAACTAAAGAAATAACTAAAATATTTCAATTTCGATGTTATTGTTATACTGGGTGGCGCAAAAGTACTGGCACTAAAGAAAATACTTTTATTTTTTTTATATGACATTTTCTGTCATTCTGTTGTTGAAAATTGTGTAGTGAACAAATGTAAAATACACTGAAAATAAACATGGACCGTTTTACTCCCCAAGAACGTGGAATAATTGTGTCAATGTTCTTACGGAATAATTCATCAGTGATAAGAACACAACGTGAATTTCGTCGACGATTTCCCCACCGTCCGGCACCGATTGGTCGCACAATTCGACGCTTTGCCACACGCCTTGAAGCAACTGGCTCAACATTGGATAGACCTAAGTCTGGGAGACCAAGAACAGGCCGTTCAGCTGAAAATATCGATGCTGTGCGCGAAGATGTGGAAGAGTGTCCAGAAACATCAACGAGGCGACGTGCCACGCAATTGGGCATTTCCAGACGGACCCTGCAGCGTATTTTGGTGAAAGACTTAAAGATGTTCCCGTATAAAACTCAAATGACTCATCAACTGCTGCCTGCTGACCACCGAGCTCGTCTAGATTACTGCCAGCGCGTCATAAACCTCAACCTTGAAGAGGATGATTTTCCTTCAAAATTGGTTATGAGTGACGAAGCGCATTTCCATCTCTCAGGGCATGTCAATAAGCAGAATACTCGGTTCTGGGGCACTGATAATCCGCGCATTATTCAAGAAACACCTCTACACCCACTAAAAGTTACTGTATGGTGTGGCATCTGTGTTGACAGAGTGATCGGACCCTATTTTTTCGAAGACGCTGGAGGCAATGCGATAACTGTCACTGGAGAACGCTACAGAACCATGTTACGTGAGTTTTTGATACACAGTTTGGACGAATTGGGGCTGGAGCACATCTGGTTTCAACAAGACGGCGCTACGGCACACACAGCGCGCGACACTATGGACTTAGTGAGGGACGCTTTTCCAAGCCGAGTTATCTCTCGTTTTGGCGATTTGCCTTGGCCTGCAAGATCACCCGATCTGACCAGTCCAGACTTCTTTCTTTGGGGTTTTTTGAAATCTCGGGTGTATGTGAACAAGCCACAGACTCTCGCAGCTCTAAAAGAAAACATTCGTCAAGAAATAACGAACATATTGTAGTATATGTCACTATGTCACTATGACAGTGACAGTAGCGAAGAGAGGTGAAGGCGAGGGCCATTAAGAAAAATGTCATTCATGCAATTGCTGAAAAAATACAAAAGTGTTCCACGTAAATATTTCTTTTATTTTAACCATAATTAATATTAATATCATAATACTACATGGCGCAGCCGAAACAGTGAAGAGATTAATCATCGCGTTTGGATTACTGTGGGAACTTGGAAAAGTAAAAGGTTATGACCACGCCAGCGAGTACCGCCGCCGCCACGCCATCCGCTAAAGAAGAAACTAGCACAATGGGAGGTGTGGAATACCGAATGCCTATGCCCCTCAAATTGGATACTGGAGTAGATTTACTACCGAATTGTGAAAAATTCAAGCAGCAATTTCAAATATTTCTGACTGCGGCGGGATTGGAAAGAGTTTCGGAAAGTCGCAAAGCGGCCATTTTTCTGAACAGCGTGGGTAATGAAGCGCAAGAATTATATTTTAATGTGCTGAAGCGTGAAGATATTGCAAAATATGAGCAAATAATAACACTGTTCGACCAATATTTCGCTCCCAAACAAAATGAAGTTATTAATGCATATAATTTCAATCATAGAAAACAAGAAGATGGAGAAAATTTTGACACGTTTTACACGGACATCAGAAGATTGGTAAAAAATTGCAATTACAGAGAACAAGAAGAAAGGATGCTGAGAGACCGAATTGTCTTTGGAGTTGAAAGCCACACACTTCAGCGGAAGCTTCTAGAAGTTACAGACCTGACGTTGCAGAAAGCTGTGGACATCTGCAGGGCAACAGAACTGTCAAGAGATCAATGCAAAGTGATGCAGCAACAGCCTGTGGTGGTTGAGGTTGTTCAAAATGTTCCAGCATCGAATAATAAAGCTAAGTATAACAATACAGTATACAATTGCAAGAAATGTGGTACTAGGCATTCAGCGAGAAACTGTCCAGCTTTTGGGAAAATCTGTTTTAATTGTCAAAAGCCAAATCATTTTAAGCAAGGTTGTAAATTCATACATGAAACCAAAGCTGTAATTCCAGATGAGGTTAACCACGTTCATGATTTGTGACTAGTAAAAGTATGTCATAGCATTGGGGAAATAAATAAAAACAATGAGTGGATCCTACCGCTAAGAGTGGAAAATAAAAGGGTCCATTTTAAGTGTGATACCGGTGCCCAAGTAAATGTCATATCAATTAATGATTTAATAAAAATTGTCGATGATGATATGCCTAAGTGGTCTGAGACTAATGTAATTTTAGAAGCATTTGGTGGAACACAAATCTTACCAGTAGGAAAGATAACTCTGAAACTAGTAATTGATGATACAGTGCATGACACAGAGTTTATTGTAATAAAAAATAATGTAAGACCAATTTTGGGACTGAGCTCACTAGGAAGTCTAGGGATATTAAAAAATGTCAGTAGCATACTAAGTAAAGATGTAATTATTAATAAAAATTGTGAACTTTTTCAGGGTGTAGGACAGTTTGAGGAACCCCTGGAACTCCGCATCCGGCCTGGAGTGGAGCCAGTAGTGAAACCCCCTCGACGAATACCTCATGCAATAAGATCTCGTTTGGAAGACAAGCTGAGGACCCTGGAGAATCACCAAATTATCGAAAAGGTAGCTCATCCTAAAAGTTTTGTGAGTAATCTGGTAATAATTGAAAAGAAAGATCATTCTTTACGCATCTGCCTAGATCCTAAAGATCTTAATAAAGCACTTGTAAAAGATCATCATTTGATACCCACATATGAAGAAATAGTGTGTAAACTAGCGAACAAGTCTGTATTCTCAGTTTTAGATTTGTCAGACGGATTTTATAATATAAAGTTAACAAAAGCCTCTTCAGACTTGTGCACCTTTAGTACACCCTTTGGAAGTTATAAGTTCTTAAGATTGCCTTTTGGAATATCGGTGGCTCCTGAAATATTTCAGAAATATAGTGAAAATACTTTTGGAGATATTCCAGGAGTTATTATTTACTGCGACGATTTATTGATATCTGCATCATCAGATGAAGAACATGATGCTATTTTGAATAAGGTATTTGAACGTGCCAGACATTGTAATGTTAAATTTAATAAAAACAAATTTCAATATAAATTAAAGGAGGTGAGATATTTTGGTCACATATTTTCCAAGGAGGGTATTAAAGTAGATCCGGACAGGGTAAATTCAATTGTTAATATGAAAAGCCCATCAAATAAAAAAGAGCTACAGGTTTTCTTAGGCATGGTTAACTACTTGCGCAAGTTTGTGCCTAATCTAGCAAATATGATGTCGCCGCTAAGAGAATTGTTAAAAAAAGATGTTGGTTGGTTGTGGACGGAAGTACATGAAAATACTTTTGCAGAAATAAAAAATTTTATTACAAAGGCACCGGTTTTACAAAATTTTGATAGTACTTTACCAGTAATCATACAGTGTGATGCTTCAAAAGATGGCCTTGGTGGTTGTTTACTTCAGAATGGTAAGCCAGTTAGCTTTGTTTCAAGAAGCCTAACACCAGCTGAACAAAGATTTTCACAAATAGAAAAAGAACTTCTTAGTGTAGTATGGGCAACAAAGAAATTTCATTATTTTATATATGGTGTAAAATGTACAGTTTTAAATGACCACAAACCACTGGAGACATTGTTAAAAAAAGGTATACATGAAATTCCGTCAGCAAGACTGCAAAGATTAAAACTAAAACTATTAAAATATGACCTGGAATATAAATATTTAAGGGGAAAGCTGATGTTTATCTCAGATCTGCTCTCCAGATCATATTTGCCATGTTCTGAGATTGATGAGTCATACATGTACGAGGTCATTCATTGTATTGGATTATCACAATACCTGGAGTGTTCAGAAGAACAAAGAATACAATTAATCTCTGAAACTGGTAAAGATGATGAGTTATTAAAATTAATAGAATATACACAACAAGGTTGGCCGGAAAATGTTAAAAATGTACCTAATTCATTAGGTTACTACTACAAATTTAGAATAGATATTACTGTAGATGGAGGTTTAGTATTCATGAACCATAGAATAATAATACCTAAAAGTCTTAGATTAATATACATGAATAAATTACGCGAAGGCCACTTAGGTATGACCAAAATGAAGCAGGTAGCAAGAGAACTGTACTACTGGCCGAAGATGGATTGTCACCTAGAGAACTATGTGAGAAAATGTTACATATGTCAAACATATCAAAATAATAATGTAAAAGAACCTTTATTACCTCATCATGTACCTGATCTGCCTTTTTCAAAGTTAGGTATTGATATATTAGAATTCAGAAAAAAGAGCTATCTTGTAATTTATGACTATTATTCAAAATGGTTAGAAGTTAAATTAATACACAATAAAACTGCTAATAGTGCAATCAATGCTCTACTGGACATTTTTTGTAATTTTGGTGTACCATCGGAAATAGTGTCTGATCATGTTCCTTTTGATTCAAAAGAATGTAAAAATTTTGCTTCTGAATGGGGTTTTAAATTCACATATTCTAGTCCAAAATATCCACAATCAAATGGTATGGCGGAGCGCGCTGTACAAACAGCAAAGAAAATGCTATATAAATGCTTTGAGGATAATGTGGATTATAGAATAGCCTTGTTAAAATATAGAAGTACACCCGTCTCAGGCACAAAATTTTCCCCAGCACAGTTGTTAATGAATAGAAATTTGAAAACCAAGTTACCAGTGCCTTATCAATATTTACAACCTAGACTGAATGAAAATGTAAAGACTGTTATGCATAAAACTTTAGATAGAAATATTAAGAACTATAATGTAAAAACTAGAAGTAAATCAGAGTTTTTAGTGGGACAAAATGTTTGGTTCAAAAAAGTAGTTGATGGTAGGAGATGGTTACCGGGCACTGTAATAAAGAAAAACGGTTTAAGATCATACAATGTATCTGATAAGGATGGTATAGTTTACTGCAGAACTTCATATCATATCCGAGCATAATTTTGGTGGTTCTCTGGGTAAGAGTTGAGTGGTGTGGAGTTTCATGGTTTCCTTATTTAATACATACTATAATATAAGTAGGTATAGTATTAATGGTATACAGTTTCTTATTGTACACATAGGATTTAAAAGAGTGTTTTTTTTTGTTGTTGTTTGAGAAGGAAGATAGTAGAGTGTTAGACTAAAACAATTGTTAGATGTAGAGTCACCAAGGAAATAAAGTGAAAGTAAAATAATAATACTAGTTAAGATAGATAATGTTTGAAAGAGAAAATAGTAGATTGTAGAGTCACCAAGGAAATAAAACAAATGTAAAGTAATATTAGATAATTTAGAGTTTTGTTATGTAATATATAAAAAGGGGAAGATGTAGTATATGTCACTATGTCACTATGACAGTGACAGTAGCGAAGAGAGGTGAAGGCGAGGGCCATTAAGAAAAATGTCATTCATGCAATTGCTGAAAAAATACAAAAGTGTTCCACGTAAATATTTCTTTTATTTTAACCATAATTAATATTAATATCATAATACTACACATATCGCAGGAAGTGTTACGGCAAGTTATGCAAAATGTCATAAATAGGGCTCAAATGTGTATCAACTCTGGAGGTCACCATTTAAAAGACATCATCTTTAAATCCTAATGGTACGAAATTTAATGGCACAAATATACATTTAAAAAAACCTAAATCTAGTTTTCTAATTTAGAAAAAATGTTATAGCTGAACCAAATAGGGTCTTTACTTTTGCGCCACCCAGTACTACTTTTTCACAGAAAATATCTTGATATCTATCTCAGGCGCGGCGGCCGGCTCGCCAAGCAAAACCTACCCTACCTTTAATTACTTACCTACCTACCTAACTGTTCTGTGTTACGTTAAAACGAACCATCAAAATACAAGCAAATACCTTACCACTCTGAAACAACTGGTAGCTTAAAAAACGACAATTCACTGTTTGATGTTGAATTTAAACAACCGTCTACTAAACAATTATAATAGCTTTTATTTTGTTGCTCCATTTTTGGACAAGAAAGTTCACAGACGCGTGTCTCAAGCGGATGGCACTCGCGCTCGCAGTACTCCGAAAGACTCCGAGACATCGTGTCGGTGAGCGGTGTCTATGTGTGCGTTGCTCGAGCGCACTTACTATGTTGATTGATTTCTGTACTATTTTATGCTGGCAGCGTCAATAACAAACGTTGGTGGAATCTAAACTTATTTTGTTTGTTGCTCTACTATACTGAGTGTAAATGAATTCATTAGCATCCTTTAAAAACTAGATACTTACTCCTGACACTGGTTACGTGTGGACCAAAATTTATTAAATACAACGCATCGATTTGATATAGATAATAATTTCAAAAAATAGGATAACTTACAAAATCAACTACTATAGTACAAAATTAAATTAAACTAATTGCACAGCTTTGAATTTTTACATACAAGGATTACAAAAAATTTGAAAAGTATCAAAATCATTCTTGCCGACTACTTTAGTCGCCACCAAACTTCAAAAAAAAAAAAAACTTCATTTGGCTCTTTGCTTTTTAATCATCATCATAATCATCAACAGCCTGAAGACGTCCACTGCTGAACATAGGCTCCCCTAAAGAGCGCCACACTGAGCAGCTGCTTACCTCCTGCATACATCGGCTCCCTGCAGCTCTGACCAGGTCGTCGGTCTACCTAGTGGGAGGGTCAGCCTACGCTACGTCTTCCGGTTCATGGTCGGTTCGAGAACCTTTCTTCCCCATCGGTTGTCAGTTTCACGAGCGACGTGGCTTGCCCACTGCCACTTCAACTTGCTAACTCTCAAAGCTATTATCAGTGATTTTAAGATAAAATACATAAATACACGCAAATACGCTAACAATACAAAATTTCCATCAGGAAGAATGTATCGATAGGACCACAACAAAGGACTTCTTAAAATGCTCCAAAAATAACGGGCCCATTGAATGGGAACCCTTTTTCTATCTCAACTTGAATACCCTTTCGCGAAGCCACTGGGTTTTATCTGTGCCATATAAATCTCGAATAACGTCCCTTTTGATATTGGAAGCTGTCTTTTTAGAGATGTGCTGGTTGGAGTTGTCTTTTCTGCATTGCGCCGGATTGCTTGCACCAGTAGTGGGAAAGTAAACTTCTTCGTTTTTTTGAATCTCATTTATTATAAGGTTATATTTATGCTATATTTGACATTAAGCACTCGTAATTTTATATGCTTAAGACAATATTCTTTTGCAAAGCCAATTTATTGTCTTGTGAAAGTGCTAAGTTAGTCTATTTGCAATAAATTGATAGTTTTTTTTAACCGTGCATCCGGATATTAAACTAATATAGAAGCATACTGGCTGAACGTGACAGTAGCTAATAAAGAAGAAGCCAAAAGAAGAAAAAATGCGATTTATTATATTCATTCTAGAAACATGAACACACATATACACATATTATTACCGAAACTATAAAATAACCGGCCAAGTGCGAGTCGGACTTGCGCATGAAGGGTTCCGTACAATTGTCTATCCCTGCCATCTAGTGTTGAGTAGAAGTACTATTTAAAGCAGCGCCATCTATGACTCATCTGGTAAACGAGCACTAAAATCAAGTTTGTTGTATGGGAGCCCCCTTAAATATTTATTTTGTTCTGTTTTTCAGTATTTGTTATTATAGCGGCAACAGAAATACATCTAATGTGAAAATTTCAACTGTCTAACTCTCACGGTTCATGAGATACAGCCTGGTGACAGACGGACAGACAGACAGACAGACAGTGGAGCCTTAGTAATAGGGTCTGTTTTACCTTTTGGGTAAGGAACCCTAAAAAACATCCATTAGTTAAAATCAAAAACTTTTAGACCCTACAACACTTTCAGATTTTGAATCCCGTCCCATTCCGAAATTGATAAATTCAAAAAGTTAAGTGTGGATTTTTACAACAGTGAAATAAAATGTAACTGAAATACCGCTAATTTATAAAATCAGTGTAATATTCCAATGTTTTATTAACGAAACGACAAATGTCCAACTAAGTATTACCGTATGCCCGCTAAATGACTTGTTAAGTACCTCTACATATTTTGTATATCTGGATAGACTCGGATTCTGGAGTCCGGCTAAAAGCCAGATAAAACAACCGGCAAGAACATATCTCGCACAGCTCTATCTTCGGCACTATTCCTCTCCCAGACTATGTTCAGTGATATATCGATATTGACTTTTATATTTAAACTCAATTCAACTTTATGGCTACGAAAACCTAAGTTTTAAGCTGAATGGTTTTATCTGAGAAATGGTTCACTTTGCAGACCTGGGCTGCTTTAAAGTCAAAGTTTAAAGGTAACATTTTATTATTCTTAGATATCTTATGGATCCGAGTCAAAGAGAATATAACCGCTTACGCTGAGATCCGAGTGTTGGGTAACAAAAGGTGTGGATGAAAGAAGACTGCATGCCGCCGAAATGCGAATGTTGAGATGGATGTGTGGTGTTACGAGGATGGATAAAATCAGGAATGAGTACATAAGAGGTAGCTTGAAAGTGGCACCGGTGGCGGAAAGTTAAGAGGCAATATGCTAGCGTGGTCATGTCGTGCGGAGAGATGAAAGCCATGTTACCAAAAGAGTTTTGAGTATGAATGTTGATGGTAAAAAAAGGTAGAGGAAGACCAAAAAAAGTGTGGTTGGACTGTGTGAAAAATGATATGTGTGCTAAGGGAGTGAATGTTGAGATGACATAACAGAGTGACAGAAAAGAGTGGAAGAGAAAAACATGCTGCACCGACCCCACTTAAATGGGATAAGGGTAGGCGGATGATGATGATCTCTAACATCTTAAACATTATTTTGAATAGGTACATTAAAATAAAAACGAAACTTTAAGTGACCCAATTTAATTGGCACGAAAATAATTATACTCTACAAAATCAAAACAAATCACCCAAATTCGCAATAATTGGTAGAGATAACGATTAGGTAACATACACAAAATAATATACCCTCGAATAGGGAAAAAGCAAACTGGTCATTTTATGAAGTCGCATCAAAATATTAGGTAATTAAATTCCTAGAGTATAGACAAAAAGCATAGAGAGAACTTCATTATATGTCAAGCGTACCACTTTTTTGGGCACATTTTGTATGAAGTGGACACTTTGATGTGAATGGGTCTGACAGATGTATATAGAAAAAACAGTTAACTTGAGTCGAAAAAAATGGTACTGTGACTTTTTGCAAGCGTAGCTAATTACTATATTTGTTTCTTTCCTCCGCCACTGACGTAGCGATACGTGCGAGCAGTACAAACATAATATCGTGTTGATGATCTCTCTATGCTTTTAGTCTATACTCTACGGTTAAACTCCACCTAAAACTGACAGTTTGCATTTCCCCGCCGTAGCGTACAGAGCCGCAGAAATATGAGTCAGCAGATACTACGATTGGCATAATCGCGCGTTTATCACGCAGATTGGTGTGGCTGAATCAGCCGGATATGAAATTGATAGGTGACGTCGAATGTCAGTTAACCCATTTTAAAAGACTAGCATTTTAAGGGGGAATGTTACCTCAGCGCGGCAAATTCAAATTTTCTTGCGTTCTTTTGCTAATAATAGCTTAATTATTCAACGTGATTACATGAAAACTACTTTTGCGGAATTAAATACAATGTATCAACAAATCACGATTAAAAGTATCTCCTAGATATCATTAATTTAGCGACAAATGTCAATAAACAATTTCGTCTTAGTTTTTCAGTCTATTGCAATTTGTCGCTAAACCAATGATATGTAGGTGATACTTTTAATTGTATTTTTTGATACATTCTATTTATTTGCGCAAAATTAGTTTTCATGTAATCACGTTGTAATTAAGCTATTATTGGCAAAAGAACGCAAGTAAATTTGAATTTGCCGCGCTAGTCAAACGTTCCACCTTAAGGGCTTCTTCGGCGGCTTTTGAAGAAAACCCGACAATGGCGGTTGGGAACTTCGTTTTTTTCCAAAACCTGTGTATTTTTAAATTTTAATGTGTAATATAATAAGCGTGGATTATTAAGTATTTTGAATGTGCACGAGTGTTCCAAGTTTATATGTATAACCATGCATTTTAATTTTCTTTTCAACGACTTTGTGGAGCTTTCAGTAAAATATCTTTTTCAGAAGAAGAAGAGGAGTAAAATATCTACCATTTTACTGATGGCATTTTGACTGACAAAATAGGACTTCGACATGACATAACCGTACAAATTTTTACTCACTTGACGTTGGCTGAATTATTGGTAAAAAGCGATAGAAGGTTTTTGGCGGGAACGCGGAAAAGTTCACGTCGGTGCATTGTATTATTTTACAAAACTTATGCTTTTTCCGCGTTTAATGTTTAAAATTGGTGGTGTTCTACGCATTAAGTGCTGAATTACGAGCATGAGTGTGGGCAAGTGATATAATGTAGTGAAACGTGGTTTTTCGTGTTGCTTCCAAAATTTCATAGAAGCCTCTAGTAAAGTTGCCACCACATTACTAGGGCATGCCTTAGACTAGACTATGACTACTCTGACTGTGACTATGACTTGACTTTAAGTGAAAATTTCCATAATACGATGAAAAATTACAAAACTTGACACTGGCTAAATACACTATGTGTGGAGACAAAATATAAGAAAAAAAAAAGCGATAGAAAGCCATAAACGAAGAAAAAGAAGAAGGGTTCCTTCCACAGATTAAAGAAAAAAACAATGTTCCTTCAAAGTATATTTTTTTATTTACGAAATGATAGAAACTTATCCGTATATTTTACGTAGTTGTTTTCACCTGAAATGAAAAACATTTTGTAAATAGGGTTGTAGCTAGCTACATATTACTGATCTGTGGTTGTATTCATTATTGGAACCTACCACTATGGTAATTTATTGCGAGCTCTGCCCTGCACCAATAAGTTTCAATATATTTGTGGAATTTTCACTCACTCTTACAAGGGATGTTCAAGAATCACAAAATTCGAGACAATGGTGTAAAATAAATAAATAACGCCCAACGATCACACACATAGATCCTGGACCCTAACTAGGATTCCCTGTACCTAAGGACTCAAGAACTACGAGGACCATGGTTTCACAACACCCAGACACAAAACAAGTATTTGCAATTTTTTATCCTGTGTACAAATACTTGTCCTGTCGCGGGAATCGAACGCGGCGCCTCTGGGTTATGAGCCGATCTACTCAACCATGGAGGCTGTCGCAAGAAGCAAAAGGTACTTTAAAATAAAAACCATTGTGAAAAATAAGGAATATCAAACCAAACTGACAAATAAAACTGCGGTATTTCCTTGATCCCAAGGAGCGGCGTCCACAATAGAATTCGTTGGATTTCAGTTCTTTGTTGGAAACTATTGGAGGATTTTCGTTTTGTAAAATATAGTAGTAACATTGAATGTCTTAACATTACGAAAGAGAAAATTGTATGGTTTACTGAAATAATGAGTTTTAGATGCGAAAATTTTTTTTTATAACGGGCAAGTTGCCTTTATTACTCAAGCTAACTACTACAATAATAAAAACTAAACTAAACTAAACTAAACTAAACTAAACTAAACTAAACTAAACTAAACTAAACTAAACTAAACTAAACTAAACTAAACTAAACTAAACTAAACTAAACTAAACTAAACTAAACTAAACTAAACTAAACTAAACTAAACTAAACTAAACTAAACTAAACTAAACTAAACTAAACTAAACTAAACTAAACTAAACTAAACTAAACTAAACTAAACTAAACTAAACTAAACTAAACTAAACTAAACTAAACTAAACTAAACTAAACTAAACTAAACTAAACTAAACTAAACTAAACTAGCTACAAAGAACACTTATGGACTGTATAATAGCCGCGATGGCCTATAGACAGTCCAAGTGCTCCAGCCCACTACCGGTAGGTAGCGTACCCAACATGCTGGCCGCATTGCCACGTTGAATTGCAATGCTGATGCGCTGGGCCAAATAAGTGCCAGATGCTTAAATATAGTTAATGTCATATAACTAAATTACTGTAGGAGGCAAGAAGCCGTTCAAAACGGAGTGCGGTGTGGGAGACCTATGTTCAGGAGTGGATGTCTTCAGGCTGATGATGATGATAATGAACTAAATATTAGAAGGTTCTCGAATGGCGACCACTAACTGGAAGACGCAATGTAGGCCGGCACTAGGTTGACACTGACGTAGTCAGAACCGCAGGGAGCGGATGGATGCAGGAGGCAAGCAGCCACCCTGCTTTTATGCTCTGTAGGGGAGGCCTATGTTCAGCCACAACTACATTAGCCACAATAATTAAAACAGTTTTGAGCACCGACGTAAAGTTGCCAGTTTATTAGGTTTTTTAGACTGTATTTTGAAGAGTGTGTGAAGGAACTACACGATCCTATTTCTCCATCTCTCATCTTCCACCGGAAATCAAGGCGCACAAAAACATGGCACCCATATATGGTTGAAATTATATCAAGCGTTTTGCTATGCACTTTATAGTGCGAACAGAAAATGAGTGGAACACCTTGCCGGCGTCCTTGTGTCCAGCTAACTATGATCTGGGAGACTTCAAGTTGAGAGTGAATAGGTATCTTATTGGCAAGCATGCACCATCGTAGACTGCGTCATTACTTTCCATCAGGTGAGATAGTGGTCAAATGCTTTGCCCATAAATAATAAAAAAAAGTCTAAAGCAGCGGATGCATCTACAAAACGATTGTACCTAACCAACATAAAATTGTTAATCTAAAAACTCATATTTCACAAGCACACACACGAAAGTATAACCAAGTCCATGCGAAGCCAGTAATTGCCCATTAGTTCTATCTCGAAACGGGTAGTCACATTTACCGTGGATTTATTTACAGGAGCGATCTAAATTATCTGGGAGGGCATTATGGACGAAGTTTTTTCTGTTTATTGCACAAAACTTGTAGCCAAAATATGAAAATCTTTGTCATAAAGGCCTAGCACACTTCACGCTTAGGCACAAAGCTACGAGTACATAGGACCAGTTCGGACCCTTAGCGACACTGTCGAATGGTGTAATAATGCAGTGTTTTTTTTTAACTCTTTTGTATTTATTTTTATTGTCTTAAGACGATAATTATTAGGATACATTGTCGCGTGGTATTATGTACAAAAGTTGCAACAGCAGTAGCAAAGCGACAACAAACACTTCGCAATCGGTCGACAGATGTCACTGTACATCGTAAGTCACCCGGCTGTTGCTCGCCTGTCACTGAATGCACTTTGGCCTTTGACACTAGTGCCACTAGCAACAGAACAACAATCAACAACAGATAGAACTAAAGTAAAGGGTTTTTTTTGTTCATCGATTCGCCAACAATCGGTGATCTAGCGCTCGATCGCTTTCTGCTCTGCCAAAGTGATGTTTGACAGCAATGATTGCGAAATTGACTCCTCGGTACATTAAACTCTTCTGCGATCACCAAGCCGCGCCTGCCAAGCATGGTGATTATAGCAAATCCCCCCTATGATTAGCATCCAAAGTAACGTATTATGGAGGAGGCATGTGTTCAGCAGTAGACGTCTTCCAGCTGATGATGTGTGACATTAGGTCTGTATTACTCTACGAATGTGGGGCGCCATATCCTCCGGCGCCCCACATTCATGGCTGGCCAGGGTCACCTCCCGTCTCGCGATCCGGTGCAGGTACTTTCCGAAACATCCATGTCCGGAGAGCACCTGCATTAAACGGAAGGTCAGTGACCCGAATGGCCACTGCACCCACTCCCGGAGGACCGGGCGGATGGCCTCCACCGTCTTTTGCCGGTCTGTATATTAATCTTAGCCAACTGATTGTAAGTAGAATAGAATAGATTATTTTTTATTAATAATTATTATGAAGCACTCAACATATTGTAAATTATAATAAGTATTGTGGATCATAAAATCTTGTCAAACATGAACAAAACATTTATTTAAATACCTACGTATTGTTCCATTTTATTAAAACATAAAGTTTCTCGCTGTATATGAGCGTTACACAATTTTCACATACACAAATTACACACACAACAATTATTATTAGATTAGCTGTAAAGGGGCTTAGATATCCAGAACAGATTAAGGCACAGTAGCAACCTCCAAGTGACTGTAGTCATTGTCAAGGTATTCTTTTATGCTGTACAGTGTTTTATCTAACAAGAGCATCTTTACGCGGTTGGCAAATTGAACTTCGTTAGTAACATTAATTGGTATCTATTTTTCTAACCGCTATCAATTTCTAAGGTTATTAATACTTACACCCTACGTCATAAGTCTTCGCTCATCAATTCCGTCACTTTCATCCCATCTGTACAATTTGCTGCGAATGTATCGATCACATGTGGAGCGTTATAATAATGCTAACGTCATACATCGCTAATTGATTAATGGATCAATTGAAGGGTGTATTAGAAGTGAATATGACTAGGTATGTTATATTCTATTTGATTGGATGGAAGTGATGTTTGTGCCGTGTGGTTTCGGTTACGAATAGGGTCCTATTCGTAACCGAAACCACCCGGCACCCCATCTCTTCCCGTGGGTCCCGTAGAAGGCGGCTAAGGGAAGTTCGGGAAGCTTGGACCTATCTTTTCATCCAAAATGCCGTATAGCCTGAAAACGAAGGCTTTCAATCCAGACTTATGCCCATCTGTACTGAAGTTTAACAGCATTTAATTGCACTTATTTCTCTAGAACGCACCCAAACGCGTTGCAGTATACTATCTGAATTTAAATTTGTATATTATCCCGAAAGGGGTAAATCTACTCCCCAAGGTAGACAATGTTTCTTCTACGACTTTTCTAAATTAATAGCTTTTCATTGAAGAAATGCCATGTAAAGTTAACGTTCAAAGATAGTCCTAGCGCAGCTGGGTGGTTGAACTTCGTCCATAACCGAATGCACTTAAATGAGTTTGATGACCTGTGCTTAGAAATTAATTTGTTTATTTATTTTAGTATCTTGTTAACTCTCGTAGCGATCGCACGTGCAATTTTTTGAGTTGATTTATTTCTTAGTATGAAGGTTTGGTAGGTAACACGCGGTTTCAAGTAAGGCTCTCACAACTTGTGGGTATCATGGTCCCAGTCCCCCCCTTTCGGGATAACATACCAATTCAAACTCTCCTTATACAGCTTAGTTACATCAGAGGAATACGTGTGAACTTAGGAGCTGTCTATCTTTAGTACAGGCACTCGCTTGTACTACAGATAATAAATTAGGCCCAAAGTAAAACTAATCTTTCGGGCTCCAATTTCTGTCAGACTGAATAGGAATCTTCTGGGTAAGCGTGTGGGACACTTAGGTTTTATCTACACTTACCATCAGGTGAGATGTGGCCTAACGCTGACCCATTTACAATTTAAAAAAAAATGGATTTAACTCTTAATTGTAAAATTAACAACCTTCCTACGCTATTTCTTACACCACCTACGTCTCTGAAACTCAAACTCTGAAATTGAAGCTGTCTCATTACAAATAACAGCTGTAGGTACATTATGTAGCTTGACGTGTAGGTATGTGTGGGTGTGTTCCAACAAATTTCTCATACTTATTGCTGGCTATTAATATTATGTATTTAGGAATAGCTCAAATAAATATAGAAGGGTAACTGTGAACAGCATCATCATCCTCTTTGCCTTTTCCCAATTGTTATTGGGGTCGGCTCCCAATCTAACCTGTAGTGGCGAGCTACCAGAATTACACGAGCGACTGCCATCTGACCTCGCAACCCATCAGGAACCAGTAACAGGGATGGTTAGATCAGGCGTCACATTGTACAGACTTCTGACAACCCGTAACGATTGCCATACATGTTCACAACTGTAGGTTGACAACTGGTACCGACGGCTTAACGTGCTCTCCGAGACACGGAGCGATGGCATCGAAACCTGCACATAACTTACTAGATAATTCATTAGTCCAGGGCCAACCCGGTGTCGTAAGATTGCAAAGCGCACATGCTATCGCTCGGCCACCATCACTCGGTTGAGTGATATCATCGAACGCAAAAAAAATTTATCAAGACAACCTTTTTTTCCTTTCTTAAGAAAGGAAAACAACTTTCTTATAAGTGTGATAATAAGTATTCACGTCCGCATAAAAAGGGCTTCTGCATACTCTGTGTCTATTACCAATTACTATGTGCTGACTTAGACCCCCGAATCATAATTATGTTAGTGGTGAAATTCTGCGCTCATTCAGCGCGTATATTCGTCATGTCTTTATGATTTGTATCATGTTTCCCACAGACTTAAAATTGATATTAGGCTACTGAATATTATCGTACTTACCTGTTTTGTCTGCTGGATAACCTGCAGGTTACATTATGATATCACATCAGAAAAACACGACACCCATAATAATATATGGTTGAAATTCCATCAACCCGCACTAAGCGTTCTCCTTTATAGTGCGAACAGCCAATGAGTAGAACACCTTGCCGGCGTCCTTGTTTCCAGCTAACTATGATCTGGGAGTCTTTAAGTTGAGAGTGAACAGGTATCTTCTAAGCAAGCATGCACCATCGTAGACTGCGTCATCACTTTCCATCAGGAGAGCCAGTGGTCAAATGCTTTGCCAAAAAAAAATGATAACTTCAATACAACTTCAATACTGAATCGTAGTATTCTCGAAGACGGACATTCCAAAATAATAGTAACTAGCGGTTTGCCCCGGCTTCGCACATGTAGTGGTGTAGTCTATGTTACCCAGGCTGAATGTAGCTTTCCAATGGTGAAAGAATTTTTGAAATCGCCACGGTAGTTTTTGAGTTTATTCATTACAAACATACAAAAATACAAATCTTTCCTCTTTATAATAGTGGTGTAGATTGGAACTGTCATCTCAGCACCAAAATCCATAATAACAAAAACACATAATAGATTTTTCACAGATGCCTTAACTAAAAATTAGATGATAAAAATATATACAGTAATGTAGGTATACATTATTTAAAAACTTTTTGGCATTATTTAAAGAAAATTCCATCATATATTTGCTAACTACGAAATATTTAACGAAATTCACGCGCCAGCACCCCATTTACACCAAAAGGCGTCTATAATTTTGTGTAAAATCTCCAGGCGCTGAATTATCCCCGTAACTGTAATGTACACAATTCCCTCATTAGTAACATAATACAAGGAAAATATACCTAAAGATCTATAGAGAGTAAATTATGAGACGGCAGTAGGGAAACTCGATTAAAATTTTTTAAATACTTTTTTATACAACTAAATAGGCCCGTATTTGTTCGCAATCTCACCCGATGGGAAGTGACGATGCGGCTCGTCATCAAATCAAATCAAAGTGTTTTATTGCAAATAGGCATAGCACTTTTACAAGTCAAAGGAGATTAGGTAGTTGAAATACTTAAATGAAATAATTGGAAATACTGAGCATAATAATAATATATTATCGCAAAGTGCGCAATTTGCTATTGCTTATTCTGTAAACCAACTACTACAATAAAAACAACTAATAAACTAGCTACACTACCAACTACAAAAACATTTGGACTGTATACTAGCCGTGATGGTCTATAGACAGTCCAAATGCCCCAGCCCACTACCGGTAGGTAGCGTACCCAACATGCTGGCAGCATCGCCTCGTTGAATTGCAATGCTGATTGGTTGAGCCAAATAAGTGCCAGCGTTTTGGACACGCGTCGCATCGATCAGGCGCTCTGATAAACTTTGGTGCTCGCGATGAGCTCCCGGTCCCCACGGACCCAGGGCAGGGTGTCAACACCAAACGGCTCAAATATATTATTTAATGTTCCCACAGCTGAGACATGGCCTCTCAGATAAAGAGAGTGTACGCCATTATCCACCACGCTGGACAAGTCTGGGTTGGTGGATGACACATGTTTTTGTTTGTGATTGTTTACCATGCCGGTTTCCTTACCATGTTTTCTTTCACCGTTGTAAAAGAGCGAATGCAAAGGATGATGGGCATAAATGTATGGAACTTGGGCCCAGCACCAATTGAAGTTAATGACACGTTGTTAGAAAGATCTGTTTGTGTAGAATAAGAATATCTATGGCGATGTACGTATTCTCTGTCAAATCGGAGTAATCGTACCTTGAACGTAGTTTATTTTTGATGAGTTTTTTATGTCGTTTTTTATTTCTTATTTCTTTTCTTTTCTTGTTTTATTATTATTATTTTTGGGAAACTAGTTGAACCTAGCTACCTGCGCAAACGCGACAGACAAGTGCCTCAGCCCCGCACTATCCGTCGCGCGGCGTTAGGGAGCGCGGGGTGTCCTAATTGGAGCTAAAAATCCAGTATCTTCTGAACAGTATATTTCAAAACGGACTATTATACGAGGTTTGATGTCATAGTATTACTTTGTTGACTTGAAAAGAGCTACCCAACAGTATATGACTTATCTTGATTAGACATGGGCCCAAAACGCTCATCATCCTTTCGCACATATTATTTCTAAGTCATTGATTGAGTGTAACCTGCGGGTAGGTAAGCTTTGAAAAACGCATGAGCTAGAGAATGCGACAAGATTATGACATCGTTGACCGGCCTGTTAGCTCAGTTGGTAGTTGCTCTGCCTTCTGAACTATAGGTTGTGGGTTCGATTCCCACCCGGGTCAAATATTTGTGTGATGTTTGTTCTGTGTCTGGATGTTATATTGTGTTCTATGTATGTATTTACAAACTAAAAAGTATTTAAGTATTCTATCGGTTATCTGGCTCCCATAGTAGAAGCTATGCTTAGTTTGGGGCTAGATGGCGCTTTGTGTAATTTCCACACATAGTATTTTTATTTACTATGACTTTGTATTATTTCTTACTCAAATTATGGATTGCAAATCAAAGTAACTTAATTAAGGTCAGTTAACTTTGAGCAAAGTTTTCTCTCTGCGAATCCCAACCCACTATGCAAGCGTACTAATGCTAAGCAATTTGCAAAATGGAAATAGGCCCCTTGGAGGGAAAGGTCGAAATGGATTTGTGTCAATAACGACAATGGCCTGAATAACCCTATAAAGGAAAACAAAAACGTGTAGCTTTTTAGGGTAACGACTCACCAAAGCGAAACGTACCTACTCTGAAGTTCTTTTGTTTTTGCTGCAATGCTATTTCTGCCCTTTTTCTTTGTATTTTTTATGTAAAAGTTATTAATATGACGTCGCTAATGTAATTTAGTTGTAACATGGACACAAGGTTTATAGTATCTTCTAGCTCTATTATTAATTCAAGTCACTTTCAAGACGCTCAAAACAATAACGCGTGGTCTAGTTGCCCCCTGCCATAAGAGTTCTATGTGCTCTGAAATACAAGTTTTTACTTAGTTTGGAGTCGCAGATATGTGAAGAGCAGTGCGGGCGGCACACTAGAAATATGCGCGTCTGCAGAAATTGTTTTGTGCCTCAACTTGCTACTTTCTATTTTTGTAACCACCGCGGTAAGTATGAAAGGCTAGATTCTTTGTAGTTAATTACATATTTTTAAGGCCTACCTCGCCATCCTACAAGAATTTTGTACTCCTTTTTATAAATAAAAAATATTTGATTTGATTTGATTCTCCGGTACATTAAAATCTTCTGCGACCACCAAGCGGCCTGCCAAGCGTGATTATGGCACACCTCCCTATGATAACCGCACAAAATTGTGTTTTATGGAGGAGGCCTATGTTCATTAGGCATCTTCCAGCTGTTGATGTGATGTCGAGCGTCATTGCTGCTCATAACAGTTTCAGTGCCACCCAGAAGCTCTGTGTTTACTCAATTTACTGAGACCTATTTTGCAGTGTTGCCACGCTTTGATGTATACCACCTCAGTGTATCCCATCAGCGTACGCCATTTGTAGTATAGGATACCAACGTAACAAAATCAGACACATACCTCGCCAGTGAGGTCAATGAACCTACGATCCAATAATTTATAATATTAATAATAAAAGTGTGGGAGGCGCTCAAAAGCAGCAAAAGCAGTTCTTTGCGTCCTTTTGGAAATTCCTTCTGTCTCGTGTAGGTAAAACTTTGCGCCAGTTGAAGCTTTAAACGCCTGGTGAGTTTTGATACTGTAGAAAAACAAAAACGTAGATCTCCACTCGAGACTTATTCAAGGTGATTTTTAAAAGGTTTTTTGTGTTTATTGTTATTTTGAAAGATTATGGCTGTTGATTTTGAACTCTACAAAACGAAAATATTTAACTTAACTCCTTGATATATCGGAGCGCAGCCTTGGGTCACTGACAGCTGTTCCAGTCCAGTGATGGTGATGATGAAGATAAAGCAGTTGATACAGTCGTCGTTTGAGACTTCACACAGTATGTAATAAGATTAATAAACTGTGTGATCAGATCATAAAGTCTCATTTGCCCAGTAATTTCACTACAATGGTCTTCAAACCGGAATATAGTAGTGCTTGCGCACTACTGCTTGGTGCAGAATAACTGGCAAAGCGGTGGTACCTACCTATACGAACTTTGCAGAAAAGTCCTACCACTTAGTAACCCCCTCCTTTTTAAGTTGGGTTAAATGGTTGGATGCTTCTCAGTCATCGAGTATTTAAGACAATCTACTATATCAACATATCGCCTCTAAAGCATACTGATTCTCAGTCATTAAGTATTTCTGATAGAAAGCTTTATAAGCAATTTGAATTTAGGCAAACTGCTTTATAGTCAGTTTTACATTTCCAGCATACTACTTCCTCGGCAACTCACTCTAAGGACAAAGAGTTCTCGTCTACCTCTTGTTTAGATAAAATTCTTATATTGGCATCAAAAAAGCAAATATACTCAACAGCAACAGTTTCATAAACTACAATATCAAGTAATAGTCAGCAGAGCGTCTCCACAATAAATTTCGGTGATTTGCTCTCTTTGACGGAAACTTATAATGAGTTTCTCGGACTCAGACACGGAAGGAAAATAAGTGAAAGGTAATAGACTCTATTGCTCTGAAATAAAGTAGAGTATTAAAGTAAATGATACACTATCACTATGTATTCTTGCCGGTCCTGGATACAACGTATATACGTCATGTATCTTATTGCCTAGGTGACAGAGTTCACTTTTCAAAGATCTGCCCACACAATGAAAGAGCGTAATTAAATTCAGAGTTAGAAAGAAAATTAGAACTCAGCCTTGCTATCCTGATCTTCGATAAACTTTACATCAAAGTAGAATTTTTGCCGTTTTAACACCTATTTGTATAAGAAATTGCATGAATTGGCCTTCGATGTATCGAAATCGAGGATTAACCTAGCCCCAGGTTTTACTGCACCGTCAACTCTTAGGTATTTTGAATGAAAATATTGGGTTGGGTTAGTTTATTATTATTTATTGTTGTTTAATTAAAGTATTGCTGAACTTATAATAAGAGCTGAAAATATATCAGATTCAATGCAACTCGGTGAAAACGTAAGCAATTTGACTTATGCAGATGATATGGTGCTACTGAGCTACTGTACGTATCAATGATTTAAGAAAACCCTGTGTAGTAATTATGAAGGATGTACTAGCCAATACTTAATTGAAGTAATTACTATTAATACTAACTGTAATTTATTTTGTGAGTATTAAATAAATAGTTATAAAACTATATTGAAGGTCTAGGGGAGATTAATAAGTAGGGTGTCCCAACACAATTGTTATGACCTGGTAAAAAACTTCAAGTTATAAAAACGTTATAGGTCAATAAAAACAATTGTATTTATGAAGTCAATATCTGTTATTGCCTAGTTTATTGTTCTCTCAAGGTTAACGTCCTCTGAGATGAGAGAAATGGTCGTTTTTATAGCCAAGTTGTTATTATGTGGGATTGGTGACAGAACTGTTAATAGAATAGGCAATATAACTTCCTCTTAGACATGAATTCGTTTATTTTGTGATCTAGAGAACATGTTAGTTTCCTCACATTGAATTCTTTCAAATAAAACAAAAATGTTGTTTGCAAAACTAACATCACAGAGCTTCAGTGCCAATCCCGTACGTAACTTGGAAAGTCATAGGAATGGATACCAGCGGGATTGGAACCTGCGGTGCGTCGATTTGAAAGTTATAAAAATATTATAAGTAGTTCTTAAAAAAATGTAATGTTATTAAAATGAGGCAAGCATGCACCATCGTAGACTGCGTAATCACTTTCCATCAGGTGAGACAGTGGTGAAATGCTTTACCCATCATAAAAAAAAAGAGAGCGCTAGCCACTAGAAAACAAGCTGAGCGAGTGTTGCATATTAAAAGCAACTGGGACGAAAAAAAAAACGAAAAAAGAGGAACTTTCAAGTCATGGAATACCACACTTGAGGTCACAATTCCATGATTTGAAAGTTGTTATTATTTTGAGTCTGTTTTTTTGTTTTTTTTTTTTTCGTTATAGGTGCTTTTAATTTGCCACACTCACTCAGCTTGTTATCCGCCTGCTATAATTTCTTATAGAATAGAAGCTAGAGCTCTCATTTTAATATAAGATTACATTTGAATATGTGGTAGGCCGACGACTTGGTGAAAGCCGCGGGAGCCCATGGATGCAGGAGGCGAGCAGCCGCTCAAGATGGCGCGCTCTGGGGGAGGCCTATGTTCAGCAGTGGGCGTCTTCAGGCTGATGATGATGATGATGATGATGATGATGATGATGATGATGATGATGATGATGATGATGATGATGATGTGGTAGCACTTTTCTGCAAAGTTCGTCTAGGTAGGTACCACTGCAGTGGTGTGCAAGCACTACTGTGTTCCGTTTTGAAGGGCGTTGTAGCTAGTTAAAATACTGGGCAAATGCGACTTTATGAAGTCTCAGGATGACGTGCGTAATATAGTATTGCGTGACACTGCACTGCGCACGTCATCCGGAGACTACACACAGTCTAGTAATAAGATCACTAGACTGTACAATCACATCATAGTCTCATTAGCCCAGTAATTTCACTAGCTATAATGCCCTTCAAACCGGAACACAGTAGTTCTTGCACACTACTGCTTGGTGGCAGAATAACTGGCAAAGCGGTGGTCCTAGACGAACTTTGCAGAAAAGTCCTACCACCTAGTAAAAGTTGACACCTACAAATATCTATATATTTGATTGTTATAGTTATTAATGTGTATTGTCTTATCTCTAAAATCTATGTTTAGGCTAACATTTATGTAAACCATTTTAAATGTAGTCGCAATGATTATGTTTTCTCGCACGACTTTCATAGCTAGAAAGCGCAAAATAAAAGTGTATTACAAAAATATTTTCTATTAACTTTGTAGAGGACAAGAGTATAAAAGAACTCCCGTAGAGGCTAATAGCCACAATATATTTAACGTCCTGCGCCCGAGATAGTCGATTCGGATAGTCTAGGCGGGGCTGTACCACATACTAAATACACACAGTAGGTTAACTTCAGCTGTATGTACACAATACAATACAAAAAATCTTTATTGCACACCAAGCATGAAAAAAAAGATACAGAAATAAACAGCTTAATCTATAGTACCATCGGTGGACTTATCGCTAAAAGTGATCTCTTCCAGTCAACCTTTGGATGGAAATAATTACTGGAGAGATAGAGGTCGGTGGTGTAAACAATTATATTATTATTATTGCTAGACTAAATAAGTTAATATTAATTTACATTTAATAAACATATAATTGACAATATTAATTACCTACAATAGATATACACATATATATAACAATTTAAAACGTGACTGTACACTTGTACAGTCACGTTTTAAATTGTACTCATTTAACGCCACAGAAAGCCTGTGCGTCAACGGAACCCTTGGAACACTTCACCATAAAACGCTGAAAAAAATTGGACCACTATCGTGGGCCCGTAGTCCAACTGATTGGACAGAGTAGCTGGACCACGACCCCGAAATAACTTGGTGTGTGGGTTCCTTTTCCACATAAGCCGCACGCGCACTTCTTCCACAGGTCACCTTCGCTATACGCTCGCACTCGCGGGCCGCTTGCGGCCCAGCATATAGAGCAACCATGAAAAATAAATGCCAACTTCTGCCATATTCCCTTTTACCTTAGCTACACACTCGATCGCGCGCACTTTTTTCGTAAACCCTACTAAGCATGGCCAATATGCTCATAAAAAGTTATATAGCTTTTTCGAAGTTTGTCTTCTGCATGTGTTAATATACTATGGCTTTATGATCTAACTTTATAGGTGGCGCATTATGAAAGTTGTTAATAATATCTAATTTCAACGGCTTCGATGACCAGCGCAGTTTCATGGTTTCATGTCTTTTTATTCTGTTTAATTAAATATTTAATTTTGAAAAGTAGGTTACTTGTAGAGTTTCAGGTAGGTACGACATACATAGAAGTATTTAGTTTTTTAAAGGAGGGTTTGCGCCGCCTATTACTACGCACATTATGTACTACGCCTATGGCAGTAATAATTAGCTTATCTTCATTTGGCAAGACTCTGATCATCACAGATTGTCGAGAAAAGTTAATAAAAAATAAATAGTTTATAGGTCTTCTTCTTCGTTTAATGGCTTTATAATTCTGCCAATGTCAAATGAGTAAAACTTTCTACGGTTATGTCATGTCAGAGTCCAATATTGTCAGTCAAAATTCCAAAGTAAAATGGTGGATCGTCTTTGAAGTAAATCTAGTCAATTGTTTTTTTTTTCTAATCTGTGAGTAAATCCGACAAGCGGTTGTGAATTTTTTTTTTTTTTTTGCCAAAACCTCTGTATTTCCGAATTTTAATCACACTAATATTATAAAGGTGAAAGCTTGTATGTATGTAGGTTTGTTAATCCTTCGCGCTCAAACGGCTGGACGGATTTGGATGAAATTCCGAATAGAGATAGTTTATTTACTGGATTAACACATAGGCTACATTTAATCCGTGGGTGAAACTGCAGGGCGCAGCTAGTGTATAATAAGGGTAGATTTCTTATATTCTGTTAAGTGTTCGTGATCGTACACGAGTGTTGGCAAATGGTTCCAAGTTTACGAAATCATGCATTTTCGTTTTCTCTTCAACGGCTTTTTAGAGCCTTCAGTAAAATATCCACTATTGACATAACAAATTTTTAATCACTTAATTATTTGCAAACATTCGTGCACGTTCACAAACACTTAACGAATTCACCCTTACACACAATACACAAAAAAGGAGTTTTGAAAACAAAACAAAATTCCAAATCGCTATTATCGCTATTGTCTTATTATTACTATTATACTTACCTATTAAGAAGAAAAAAACACTGACATTGAAAAATACACCACTACAACAAATAAAGCTATAGTCATTTGTTTTCTTTGTTGTATATAGGAATGTATAGAGTTTCAATCTGAATGCTTTATTTTAAATCTTTTCAATTACGTAAACCACAATCAAAAATGTACTCATATTTTTATTTTCAAATTAAATTTATACAAACCTTTTTGAACCATATAACCAGATTTCTTTTATTTCGTGAGGCCCCGAAGCACTCAATAAGACCTAATACCCTTTGCACTAGTCCTATAACGGATTTAATCAAAGAAATAAAAAACTCAAAGGGGCGACCCTTTGCAAGATATAATTCAATCAGAGGACGACGTGAAGTGGGACAGCGGAGGGTAGCCATGTTTTTGTAAGGAACGAGGAGGGCAAACGTTTGGTTACAGCAGTGATTTTACCACTGCTGCTGTTGCTATTAGCATTCTTAATTCTTAATAACCAAAGTTTGGATAGAAACTGTAGACAGATTGAAATCCCACTGTTTTGATTGGCTGGACTATTAATTACAGCCAAACAAGACGGTTCACGGCCTAGACTTAAATCATTCAACAGTTTCTATACAAATATCGTTTATTGGAACTAGTCTCTAACTATAAGGCTGTTATTTAATTTAAATTAAGGGCCGCTTGCGTAAGAATCCTTCTTTAATTTTGTTCAGTTAAATGCATTTAACTGCTGAAATACGTTTAGTTAAAACGCGTTTAAGATTGTCCTGCTTTACATGCTCACCAACTCTATTTAAATAAATACATTTAGCATAGACGTAAAAAAAGTTCTACGTTCCGTTGTATGCACATTGAAACTCGTTTATCAAAAGCCCGTACAATTCTCTTCAACGTATAGATACAATTTTGCGTGAATAGGAATTTGGATGTCAGTGGCATTTTGGAAGAGAATATTTTCAAAGAAAAAATGAGATTATCGTCGAACAAACTTGACCTTGGAAATAGTTCCCTTGCTTCAATGGGTTGGTTAATGTACAAAATTATTTCTTCATCATCCTCTGAAAACTCCCACAAATCCATAATTACCTTACCTAAACGAAAACTAAATAACACTGCAAGCACAAATCACCACGCGTCGTTTTGCAATATTACAATATTCGATGATCAGCTGGAATTCCAAAATGGCGCTAAACATATTTAGACAGCGCTAAACGTCCGTTTTTGGGTATTTAAATTTGACAGATCTTTAATTATGTTTAGTGTCAAATTTTATACACGGTGGAATTTAATTGGTTCTTTTCCTTAAATGTATGTACTCAGCCCATGCTATAGAATAATCGTACAAGCTGCAATTAAAAAAAAAAGCCTCTTTACATAACTGGATAACAGCCGAAATGTCTATTTAACGCTACACACAGCACGGGCACCGGCTAGCGGCTGAGCGCTTTGTAAATGTTTCGTAGGTAGGTAACAAAACAAAAACACCTGCGCTACGTTGTACGTTGTGTTGTATTATCTATTCCGTGCTTTTGACCAATGTCGCAGGGCTTTTCTTTAGAATTTGAATTCGCAGTAATTTGATAATACCTAGATTTAAGTTTTAAATCCATAGTTTTAGTTATATAGGAGCGTCCTATAGCATGGACTGAGTACGTACATTGAAGGAAAAGAACCAATTATATTACACCGGGTATTGTGCAAGAGAGTAATTGCGTTGAAACTTCTAAATACATTTGGGTGGGTCACTAGTTGCATTTAAGGACGCTTATGCAAGCGGCCCTTAGTGTTACATTTATTAGTAATAGTATAGTAATTTTAATTGTTACTTAATATAACAATATTATGTTTAATTTTCTTCTTCTTCGAGAGAAGAGAGATGTTTAATTTTGAATTAATTATTAATCATCATCATCCTCTTTGCTTTATCCCTTTTTTTATTGGGGTCGGCTTCCAATCTAACCTGTAGCGGCGAGCTACCAGAACGATACGACACGACACGAGCGACTGCCATCTGACCTCACAACCCATAAGGAACCAGTAACAGGGATGGTTAGATCAGGCGTCAGATTCTATCAGGTGTCTGACTACCCGTAACGATTTCCATAGATGTTCTTATGACAACCGGGACCGACGGCTTAAAGTGCTCTCCGAGGCATGGAGCGATGGCATCGAAAACTTATCTATATCTAGTAAGTTATGCGCACATAACTTACTAGATATAGATAAGTCATTGGTGCAGGGCCGAGGATCAAACCCGGTGCCGTAAGATTGCGAAGCGAACATGCTACCGTTCAGCCACCATCGCTTCTCCTCATTATTAATATTATTTTAAATTATGTTATTTACTTATTATTTAGTAATTTTAATTATTGCTCTCTCAAAAAGTAAGAACGTTGCACGTGACTTTGTCCTAAAATAAAATAAACTGTGGATACTCTTACCGAAGTGAGATATTTACTTTTTTATACCGGGCGGGAAATACAAAAAACCTTTTCATTTTGGTAATGTGCCAGCATTTATAAAAATCAAGTAAGTAGGTATGCATAAGTGCATACAATAAGATCTTTACTCACACGTGGCAAAAAACATGATGATGCTTTTCTATAACTAGATCTCCAGATTATATATCATGTAACGTCGAACATCATTATCATCAGCCTGAAGACGCTGCGTCTTCCGGTTCGTGTGTTTCTGAATATCGAACCAAAAACTTTATATTTTTGAGTTGCGGGTGGTACTGAAACTGCTATGAAAAAAAAGGGCGCTTTGATTTTAAGGAAGTTTTCAAGGCAATAGTGAACCGGTATCCTAGGCAAGCATGTTCCAACGTCGATGGCGCAATCATTTACCATCAGGTGAGGCAGTAGTAAGGTTTTTAATTAGTGTGTGTTGCCAGTGATGACTGAGACGTAGTCTCTTACTGTTGGCCTCATTAGTAAGCTTAAAGTCGCGCAACGAGCTATGGAGAGAGCTATGCTTAGTGTTTCCCTGCGAGATAAGCTCCGTAATGAGGAGATCCGCAGGAGAACTAAAGTGACCGATATAGCTCTTAGAATTAGCAAGTTGAAATGGCAATGGGCAGGCCACATCGCTCGTAGAACTGACAACCAATGGGGAAGAAAGGTTCTCGAGTGGCGACCACAAACCGGAAGACGCAGCGTAGGCCGGCCCCCTACTAGGTGGACCGACGCTCTGGTAAAAGCCACGGGCAGCCGATGGATGCAGGAGGCGAGCAGCCGCTCAAAGCGGTGCTCTCTGGGGGACGCCTAATAGGTGAAAAAATAGTAATCTCACATGCATATGGTATTAAAAATGAACATACTAATTTCTTAATGTGAATGTAAGTAGGTGGGATGGCTCTGAGACTAATCTAGTTTACTACTAGATCAGTCTCAGAACCATCTAACTAATCACGTATTAGTAATATGGTTACCGTTGAACAAAATATTTTCATTTTCATTTATTTCATTTTCCAATCTTCTAAACTTATCAATATTTCAAACATACAATCCATAAAAAAGCCGGTTCATCACTTTACCGCGAAATTGAGAATTTAAAAATGTATAGCGTGGACTGCGAGGCTTCACTCCGGTGGCTCAATCTATCAATGCAGTTGGATTTATTTTTTTAATTTCGTGTAAAGCTGGAAAATAGTAGAAAAGCTTTTGTTTTAAGCGGTTAAGGAGACATTTCCACTCAATAATTTTTACCTAACATATTTTTTCCCAGGCATTTCACTAGATCGTCGGTCCACCAAGTGGGGGGCTGTGGGATGCTGCGTCTTCTGGTTCGTGGTCGCCACTCGAGAGCCTCCCTATGGGTTGTCAGTTCTACGAGCGATGTGGCCTGTCCATTGCCACTTAACTTGCTAATTCTAAGAGCTATATCGGTCGCTTTAGTTTTCCTGCGGATCTCCTCGTTCCGGAGGTTATCTCGCAGGAAAATACCGAGCATAGCTCTCTCCATAGCTCGTTGTGGGAAGCCGATGGATGCAGGTGGAGAGTAGCCGCTCAAAATGGCTCTCTCTGGAGTTGTCCTATGTTCAGCTGTGGACGTCTTCAGGCTGTTAACTTTTAACCTTATTTGTCACCTCATTCTTTATCCACCAAAAGTTTTATTTTTTCCACTGGCTCAAGAGATTCCACTGAATAGCTTTTGATAAAATTAGTAAGACCCGAAAGTGTGGCTTCCAACCACGCGGAATTAAATCGAAGGTACGCTGCGACGCGCGACGCCGGTATTGCAATATAGAAATTGTCTGCGTTCGGTGCACCGTAGTCTCGAGGGGTTACTACGAGAACGATAACATCTGCATTTTTTTTTACAAACCATTTTATTGGACGTATTGTTAACCGGCATAGACCAAATTCAGGGGAGGAATCCCCTGAATTTGGTCTATGCCGGTTAACAATCCCTTGAGAGATCAATAATATTTGATGTTTATTTTTTATTCCGGTTGATCCACTAATAAGATTACATTAGACTAGAACTATGTTTTATTACTATTGTGTTAATATTATCTTTAATGAGCTAGTTACCTGCTGTTTTTTTATTGCATAAATTATAAAAAATATCAGTAGTAGTATCTTATTATATTCCTCAAAAATAAATAATCGTGAAAACAATAATTAAATATCTCGAAAAAATGACGAAGTTACAAGCATTTTAAAATACAGGAATAGAAAGAGACACATGCAGTGACATCAGTTCTTGGTCTTTCATACTACCTCATTACTAAGTTATGGTAGCTTTACACACAATCTCTTTGGCATGCGATGTCACAACGTGTGTTGTATTTTGAATTTGACATGAGTTTAACTTTAACAAACGTACCGGAAACCGGTGGTTAGGGTGGGTTTTTTTATCCGTAGTTAAGGTGACCAATGGTCAAAAATTATAACAAATTTTGAGCATTAGTTAGATACTAAACTAATGCCACTTAGATGAATCTTGTTGACTGTATTCCTAATTTAAAATTGGTATTTGGAAAATAGTGCGAACTAATCCCCTTGCTCTGAAGTGGAGACCGTATTATAGGATGCCCGGCAGTGAAATGGAGCAACGCCACATTATACCTTTGCAAGGTAGCTGGCAGCAACAGTTACTGGCTTGTATATTATGTTAGCGTTGTTCCAGTCACTGGAACAGCAGAGCTTGCAGCTAACATAACTAGAGCTGAACGCTGAACCCAATGGCGTGCTAAGTCCAGTAGTAGGTCTTTCAAGGTTGATGATCATTACTTTCAGAGAGCTACAATTCATTAGTTAAAAATACCTTGCCTTGTGACCGCGCTGCAAACTAAAGCGTTGTGAAACAATTACTTTATCTATGCTACCCATGATGTAGGTACATAAACTATTCCAAAAATGACAACTAGGTACTCAATAAAATATTTTTTGTATAGTAGCCCCCAAAAGCACTAGGCCATACCTTTAATATCGGTGCGAAAATTTGCGGCACCCCTTTGAAAATATTCCATCCAATCCAATCCTGACACTAACTCACGGGGGAATCTAGAATATTCCATACCATCCTGTAGTAGGATTCAATATTTTAAAATTGAACGTCAATGGATGGAACAGATTTTATATAATTCATATTAAAAAAAAAAACAACTTTTTTATCAATAAAAACAACTATACCCGTTATTTTTAAATAAAAATGTCCTTTAAAGAAACTTTTATTTTTTTTACTGGCCCGTTATCAGTTGGTAGTAGCTCTACCTTCTGAGCTATAGACTGTGGGTTGGATTCCCACCTGGGACTTACGTTTGTGTGATGAACATGCGTTTGTTACGTGTCTGGGTGTTTATTGTACCTATTTTATGTATGTATTTACAAATAAAAAAGTATCTAAGTATTATATCAGTCATCTGGTTTCCATAGTACTATGCTTAGTTTGAGGCTAGATGGTACTGTGTGAAATGTCGATACATTTATATATATTCGTTTATTTTATGTTGTTAGATTGTTTCATCTATCAAACAATAAAACTTCTGAGTTAATTTTTAGTACCTATCGAAACACTGGATCAAAATTGTTTCCAGGCCGTTAAATAAAAATAATGGCACTCAATGGTACATCCTCAATGTAGGATTTAACTTTGTTAAATTAGAGCAGACCCACAATAAAGTTCTCACTCATCGAGCTAAGCTACGAGCACAACGTACTAGTGTTGTGAACTAATTTATAGTCTATCGACTATTTGACAATACTATCATGACCACAAAAACTAGTGAAATCAACACTTTTTAAGTATTACTGCTTAGTTTTAAGTATAAACAGTGTATAAATACAAAAAAATAATAATGAGAGGCTGTTGATACAAAATATATATTATATCATATTTAACGAAAATATATCTACCTACTCTCTATATATAACACAACCGGTAGTTCCAAACAAATGTACAAAACTTTTTTACCACAAGTAGAGCATTAGGAGTAGTAATCCTTCCATCGCAACTAGTTGCAAAATTCGGTTGCGATGGCCGCCGTATAAGCATCTTTATTATTTATTTGACATGCCTATATGTGACAAGATCTGTGTTCTCACTCTAAGATCAATAGTCTGATAACCTGGTGAAATGCAAAGCCACCATTTTATTAAGCGCTCTTTCATCTTCAAGTGCCAGGGCAAACAATATAATGTGAAATTGTTATCAAGGCAAACTATCGATATCAAATTATCGGTAGCTATGTAACACTATTTCTACCTAGTCGTAAAAACTCACCGCTCCATGCTGGCATCGCACAACTGCGCAATGATAGATGGCCGACTGATTACGCGCCGTGGCATAGATTGAGCACTCGCCGACTCTAATTAGCTTTCAGGGCTTCAGGGCGTATACTGAGAGCGACCTCTATCTTTTGTAGGGTAGAAAAATATCACTGTATTAAACTTTCACGATTGTTCACTACGTTTATAATATTACTTACGGGCCCTTTACCGTGATTTGAGTCATTTCTGAGTTCCCGATATTTCGGCACAGTTACATGCACCATGTTCACGGGTAGACTGAAAAGTACCCGTAGTAAAAGACTGAGAAAGAGGGTAGACCGTTTTGTCTGCCCCTACATTTATTTCAAACTTTTTTATCATCCACCCGCATCTTCAGTCTACCCGTGAACATGGTGCATGTAACTGTGCCGAAATATCGGGAACTCAGAAATGATTCAAATCACGGTAAAGATCCCGTAAGTAATATTATAAACGTAGAAAAATATCAGTACCAACTATACTATACCAACTTAAAAACTGTAACGAAAGCGAAATTTCATGTCTGCCGCTCGATGATATTCATTACGTGATAATCAGCGTGGATAATTACAAAATCTATTTACATTATACATAATAGTAGGTATAAGTTTAATAAAGTCACCCCGTCGTCGCTGTTCAAGACACGTCTTGGACGACGGCGACCTGGATAATCCTATAGCAGCCATTGTTTCGGCTGCGCTACGATCACTGGACCAGTCTAGCCCTTCTGGCTCAGGTACCACTTTTGGCACCGGTATGGGACACAAGTGTAACCCAATCAGACATCGACTGCGCCGGCGAGGACGACGTACCCCCCCCTAGGTTAGCTACAACGGTCGCGACTTTCCATAGGGTGTACTCTTCTAGCCTTCTCGATCCTTCTATCCCAGCAACGGCCCAAGCTGAGGTTCATACCCCAGGGGTGCCCTTAAGCAAGTTGCCTCCCACTTTGCCGGCTGGGTGCCTTAAGCGCCTGCCCTCCCGCCCGGTGACGCTGTAAAGGTCGATGAGACAAACACAATAGCCCGTTCCCAAAAAAACGCTTAAAAAAGTGCCTATAAAGGCTTTGTAAGGCTCTAGTAAAACTGGAAAAGTTAGCGTGGGCGTAGGCCCCTAAAATTCGGGAACCCACTGCACGTAATAAAAGGCTATCTGTTTCAAGTGGCATTCTAAGGGAGTGGCTTATGTTCATCAGTGGACGTCTTCCAGATGATGATGATGATTATTTTAACAATTATTTATACCTAATACGTAGCTTTATCATCAAACTCTTCCAAGCTACATTTTTAGCTAAGGACTAGCCTGATAGCTCAGTTGGTAGTAGTCTTGCTTTCTGATCTGTAGGTTTTGGGTTCGATTCCCACCCAGGATAAACATTTGTGTGATGAACATAGGTGTTTGTTCTGTATCTGGGTGTTATATTGTATTCTATGTGTGTAATAACAAACAAAAAGTATTCTATCAGTTATCTGGTGTCCATAGTACAAGCTTTGCTTAGTTTGGGACTAGATGGCGCTATGTGAAATGTCCACAAATAATTATTTATTTATTAGTATAACCATTATTAATAATAGGTGGCTTTATCATCAGACTTTATAAGCATCTCTTACAAGCTACATTTTTTTAACTTAACATCGGAATTCGTAAATAAACAATTAGTCAATACACAAAAACACCTCGTTAATTACCTCGAGATACTTCTTACAAGTTGACTCAACAAAGGATTCTGAATAAGTGCCCTACAACGTAAAGTAACCCCCAACTTCGCTTACCTAGATTAAGCTTTCACTAGGGTCCTGTACGTTGAAATCTCCTTTGTTCTGTTATACTTGCTCTCGAGACCCAAGGACGCAAGGCACTTCAAGACAGAAAAATGGCTACATTACATTAACTACCACTTATGTACTGTAAGACAGGACAGGCCCGTGACCATTGACGTGGTATCTGTAGACTTGGTTATGCTGTGTTTGTATTTTAAAACTATTGTTGGAGTATATCAACGTGCCACGTATACAAAACGAGAAAGATTATTCTAAGTTTCAAAATATCTGGTTCAATGACAATGCAAAGCAATGACAGTACAATAGCATAAAATGAAAAAAAAGATTCCAAAAATACGCCTGGTGGTTAAATGGATAAAAGAGTAAAGTAGGTGCTTATTGGTTTAACAGCTCTCAAGTTCTAAATCAAACATATTTTTATTTGATCTGGTGAAATGAAAACATATTTGATTATGAGTTCTTTACATATCAGTGACAAAAACTACGTTTTCAAGCTCTTGGAGTGGAAAAGATCTGGCATCAACATAAATGGCGAGTACATCACTAACCTTCGTTTTGCCGATGATATAGTCATAATGGCGGAATCGCTCGAGGACCTTAGCACCATGCTCAACGACCTCAGTAGAGTCTCCCAGCAGGTTGGTCTTAAGATGAATATGGACAAGACAAAGATCATGTCTAATGCTCATGTTCCACCTATACCGGTAATTGTTGGGAACGATACTCTCGAAGTTGTCGACAAGTATGTCTACCTGGGACAGATTGTCCAATTAGGTAGGTCCAACTTCGACAAAGAGGTGGCGCGAAGAATCCAACTCGGCTGGGCAGCGTTCGGGAAGCTTCGTCCTATCTTTTCGTCCAAAATACCGCAGAGCCTGAAAACGAAAGTTTTCAATCAGTGTGTGTTGCCAGTGATGACTTATGGAACTGAGACATGGTCTCTTACTGTTGGCCTCATTAGTAAGCTCAAAGTCGCGCAGCGAGCTATGGAGCGAGCTATGCTCGGTGTTTCCCTGCGAGATAAGCTCCGGAACGAGGAGATCCGCAGGAGAACTAAAGTGACCGATATAGCTCTTAGAGTTAGTAAGTTGAAGTGGCAATGGGCAGGCCACATCGCTCGTAGAACTGACAACCGATGGGGAAGAAAGGTTCTCGAGTGGCGACCACGAACCGGAAGACGCAGCGTAGGCCGGCCCCCCACTCGGTGGACCGACGACCTGGTGAAAGCCGCGGGGAGCCGATGGATGCAGGAGGCGAGCAGCCGCTCAAGGTGGCGTGCTCTGGGGGAGGCCTATGTTCAGCAGTGGACGTCTTCAGGCTGTTAATGATGATGATGATGATGACAAAAACTACAACTAAAAAAGTAATATTTCATCATAATGTAATTTATCCTGTATTAAAAGTTTCATCGTTACACCGCGGTGACTTCTAGATAGAACAAATCAGTGCTGCCGGCTAATACGAACACGGTTTAATTAGGAGTGGTACATTGCATTCCTGGGATTTTATGGAGGGGTTTGTAATGTTGGGATAATGCTCTCTATTAGGTTATTTGGGCTCACTTTAATAATAATTAGGTTGACCGTTGCCGTTTTCTTTTTCATTTGCAAAAGTAAACATTGATCTTGTTAATGACTCCTTGCTTTTAGCTTACCTTCTTTGTATCATACGTGCAGTACATTATTTTTATACGCAATAAACTACGTAAGTACCTAGAATATTTATAGGTGGTGGGTGGCTATCTCTAAAGATGAGCGTTTCAAAATATAAGCGACGGTTTCATTTTTTTTAAATTTATTTCTTGACCTGGATACAAAGTCCTTTAGTCGCAATATTAAAGAGTCTAGTCATAGTCCAGTCAAAGTCATGTGGTGGTAAAGTGGTGGCAACTTTACTAGAAGCTTCTATGGAACTTTGGAAGCTACATGAAAAATAACGTTTCACCATTTGGCCACACTCATGCTCGTAATTCAGCACTTCATGCGTAAAACACCACCAATTTTAATCATTAACACTGGAAAAAGCACTAGTTTTGAAAAATAATACAATGTAATGACGTGAACTTTTTCACGTTCCCGCCAAAATAAACACGGTTTCGTCAAAATTGTGTGTTGCCAGTACATTTTTTACATTTTCCCCACATTCCTAGAATAGCAACATAATTTTACTTGTAACATCCTAAGCATTTTTACAGCCCCCGCGAGTGCCTTAAACTGGTGTTTATGGAGAGTGAAATGTCCTTTACTGCGCTTTAGGGTGTTTAACATTTTGTTTATGAATGCCGCAGTAAGCAGGTATGATGTAGAATGGTTTGACGATTTTCAGTAAACAGAAACACAAAAGAGTTTTTTTCTATAAAACTAGCACATGCACCCCATCGCTATATTAAATCAACATGGCGGTGAGTTGATATGGCACAAGAGTTCTATCCCCAAATAGTAAACCTTAAATTAAACGGAACACTATTTTCTGTTTTTTTTTTTTAATTGGAAATACAAAACGCTAACAAATCTTTATACATTTTCACTATTTAAGACGAAAAATATGTAAATAGAGCAGGAAATATTTCTTTTAAGTACTTTTTATTAAAAGTACTTAAAAGAAATATTTTCTACAACACAACACATATAATATTATATTTAATATTATATGTTTTTATACTAGCTGACCCGCCCCGGCTTCGCACGGGTTTATTAGTTTTACACCTTATCTCAGTCTAAAGGAAGAGAGAAGCAAGAGGGAAAAAGATAAGGGAAAAGGATGAATGGATGAAACGGCGAGTGGACGCAGGCGCTCGTGCATCTGCTTTTATTATGAGTATAGATTGCTATTCTTCAAATTATATACAAACCAGTAGAACACAAACAGTGCAGTAAAAGAAATTAGATTTCAAATTCATTATACAAAATACGATAAGATTTTTCCACCGTCCTATTAGAAGGCGTAATAAAGCAAAAACTAACCACCATCTCATTCAAAATAATAAAACTCTAGGAACTACAAGTAAAACCACAGCTTTTTTTTACCGTAGTTAAAGATCAGCCAAAGTTTGTGAAACTAAAGTCTCACCGACGCAACTAAGTCCGTAATACTCCAGGGCTCTTTATAACTCATCAAAAGGCGAAGAAAAACTCAGTGTTACTTAGTTTATAGCAAGTAATAAACTTGCTATAAAAATAGAGATTGCTTTGCGAGAGCGTCTGCGATAGGTACGTAAGAGGAAGGCTTTTTAGGTTAAGTTCCGATGAATCTTTTTTTTCTTCTAATAAAATTTTTAATTTAGGGATTTCAATTTATGATTTTAGAGCGGTATTGCCTGCTTGCTACTTACTTACTCTACACATAAGTTTGTAAACGAAAAATAATATAATACTAACGCCCAACGATCACATACATAGATCCTGGACCCTAACTAGGATTCCCTGTATCTAGGGACCCAGGAACTACGAGGACCATGGTCCCATAACACCCAGACAGAACAAGTATTTGCACTTGTTTTCATGTGTACAAATCCTGTCACGGGAATCGAACCCACCGCCTCCGGGTTATGAACCGACCCGCTAAACCACCACACCACAGAGACTGTCAAAAAAAATTGAATCACGTACGGGATTTAGGGATTTTTGTCGTGTACGTTGAGGATATTATATTAAAACTATTATGATATTTCATTTATTTATATTAATAAATTACATGACAAGCTATTCGTTTACCTGAAGTTAAGCGGAGCGATGGTGTATCTACCTAGAAGAACTCTGCAAAACGACAAAGACAATGACAAATAGGCCTTTTTAGCACATTTACTACTAAGGATATAAAATCAAAAAGTGCCTAATGTCTAATCATCATTAACAGCCTAAAGACGTCCACTGCTGAACATAAGCCCAAAGAGCGCCACTTTGAGCGCTGCTCGCCTTCTGCATTCATCGGCTCCCCTCTTTTTTCACAAGATCCAGGTCCACCTGGTGGGGCCTACGCTGCGTCTTTCGGTTCGTGGTCACTCGAGAACCTTTCTTCTCAGTTCTACGAATGATGTGGCATGCCCATTGCAATAATGTCAAATATAGCATCCGATTTTAATAAAATGATAAAAATAAAGTTCTTGTGCCCACTACTATTGAACAAGTTAAGTGCACAAGCCAAGTCCTACCACTTAGTGAATATATACCACCACCACAGGAATACTTCGATAACCAGTCACTGATTGTTGAATACCATTGCAACTCTGCTTTCAAAAAATAGCATACATCTATAAAAGCTACATAGGTTTTTTGGCGGGAACGCGGAAAAGTTCACGTCGTTGCATTGTATTATTTTTCAAAACTCGTGCTTTTTCCAGTGTTAATGATTAAAATCGGTGGCGTTTTACGCATTAATTGCTGAATTACGAGCATGAGTGTGGGCAAGTGATATAATGTGGTGAAACGTGTTTTTCGTGTTGCTTCCAAAATTCCATAGAAGCTTCTAGTAAAGTTGCCACCACTTTACTAGGGCATGACTTAGACTGGACTGAGACTACCTGACTTAGACTGGACTATGACTACGCAGACTGTGACTAAGACTTGACTTTACGTGAAATATTCTATCATTATGAAAAATTACAATACTTGACACTGGCTAAATACACTATGTGTGGAGCCAAAATATAAGAGAGAAAAAAAAGCTACATACAGTCAGCGAGTACTCTACTTCCATAAAACACCGTAAAAATAGTTCATAGTTCATAGTTCATAGTTCTTTATTAATAACATTCAGTTACAAGTCAATTCCCATAATACATAATATAAAATTGTAAATAGGAAAATTATAAATTATTAAAAAATAATTAATAAATCTCTTACAAAAATACAACAATAATAAGCATATCTACTCATATCTCATATAACACAAATTATAGCTATAGATGATCATTAGTTAAAATAGGTATATAATAAATTAAGTATAGGTAAGTACGTATTCTAAACTAACAGTCTAAAAAATAAATAAATAAATCATTCTACACAATTTTTTTTACCCAAATCTTCAAACGAATAGAGCGCTTGGTCGACTAGCCATGCTTTCAGTCTTTTTTTTTATAAGATAAGAAAGGGCGCATTTTTTATATTATCCGGGAGCTGGTTGTATACGTCTGGAGCCACCACATGTACCAGCTTCGCGGTCTTCGTGAGTCATCGAGGCACTGGTTTTAGGTTATGTGCGATTCTAGTGTTATATGTATGACAGTCACCAAATCTTGGATAGTCCGATAAGTTGGTTCTGGCATAATATTTTAACAAAAAGAACATTGGACAGCCTCTGTGGTGTGGTGGTTGATTGAGCAGGTCGGCTCATAACCCGGAGACGGCAGGTTCGATTCCCTAATAAGTGGGACTAATGGTCGTCGTAGTTCCTGGGTCCCTAGATACAAGGAATCTTAGTTAGGATCCAAGATCTACGTATGTGATTGTTAGATATTATTTATTTTATTATTTATTACTAACTACAAAATATCCATACTGCATTTATATTATCCACATATTACAGTTGAATGCAAAAAGATGAAACGTCCTAACTGTGTGTCGTCTTAACGCACTGCATAATCGTAGCGAGCTACGCAATGCTACGAAACGCTACGTTTGCTACGAAATGCAACGGAAGCGTACACAGCATTTTGCTACGACATTCGTATTCAATTGGCGTGATTCAGAGTCCTTTGTTTAATGATCACACAACAAACGAAAAATATTTAGTTTTTTTTTTTACAATTTATAGGTTGATGAAATTTGCCTATTTTATATTTGTTTCATTTGAGTTAAATAGAAGCACAATAATTACGTCTATAATTATTGAACCTGTTTTTTTTTAATGTGCCCCTATTCTTTAAACTAACTACTATAATAATAAAAACTAAAAAACCAATAAACTAGCTACACTATCCACTACAAAGAGTATTTGGACTGCATATTAGGCGCGATGGCCTATAGACAGTCCAAAAACCTGTTTAAATCCACAGTTTCAAATTCTTTCCCGTAAATTTAAACACACACAATACTTAATCATATTGCATTAGCATCGGCTTTGTATATAGTAGCAGAAATCATTATCAACAGCCTAAAAACGTCCACTGCTGAACATAGGCCTCCCCCACAGAGCGCCACCTTAAGCGGCCGCTCGCCTCCTGCATCCATCGGCTCCCCGCGGCTTTCACCAGATCGTTAGTCCACCGAGTGGGAGGCCAGCCTACGCTACGTCTTCCGGTTCGTGGTCGCCACTCGAGAACCTTTCTCCCCCATTAGTTGTCAGTTCCACGAGCGATGTGGCCTGCCCATTGCCACTTCAACTTACTAACTCTAAGAGCTATATTGGTCACTTTAGTTCTCCTGCGGATCTCCTCGTTCCGGAGCTTATCTCGCAGGGAAACACCAAGCATAACTCTCTCCATAGCTCGCATCGCGACTTTGAGCTTACTAATGAGGCCCAGTAAAAGACCATGTCTCAGTTCCATAAGTCATCACTGGCAACACACACTGATTGAAAACCTTCGTTTTCAGGTTCTGCGGTATTTTGGACGAAAAGATAGGTCGAAGCTTCTTTCTTTTAGCAGGATAACCGCTAATAATAATAATAATAATTTGTTTATTTTGGCATCAAGGCCCAAGGGTTAGTGTACAGACTTATAACTAGGTGTTAGTACTATCGCTAAAGGATCGAAAGATTTAAAACTATTTGACAAGCACACTGACAAATGCTCTGCTTATCGGGCTATCGAAACTTCCCGCTATAACTTGCAGTATGCTATTAGGGCTGCCCCGCACCCGGCTCAGCAGCGACGCGGTCCTCTTCCTTAGGATGGCATGGAAGCCATCGACGCGCGCCTCCGCAAACATACCAGAGGCACTGCAAAAGCGAGGCAGCCCCATCAGCATACGGAACCCGTTATTATATTGGACCCGCAAGGCATTGAAAGCTCGCTGCGTATAGCTGATCCACAGGCTGCTGGTGTAGAAAACCTGACAATAAGCTTTAAATAGAGTGATTTTAACTTCGTCACTACACCGAGCAAACCTGCGAGCCAGCATATTGCACCGAACTGTCAATGCCAATGCTGTGCTAATATTACCGCTTTAACATTAAAAACAGTATGGGCTGATTAAATATTCACAGCTTTGCACGAAATTAAAATAATTACGTTGCAATCGAACATTTGTAAACAAAATTCTGGAATGCAAATAAACAATTGCAATTGAAATTGCAATCGTGGCTGAAAGTTTTTTATGAAATAAAGTTGTTTGCGTTAGATAATAGCGTATACTTCCTAACTACAATATAAAAAAAGCTTTAGAACGATAAACAGGGAGCAAATAAAAGTAAGCCCCATTTCTGCGGGTGTAAAGTAACGAGCTTAATCAAACTTCACTGTAAAAGTATCAGATGCGAGAAAAATAGATGTGGCGTTATTTATGGCTATCATTTGTTCATTAGGCCACTAGGGCTTACACTACCGGAAAAGTAATTTCCATTTCCAACACATTTCGTATACAGTTTACAGGTTCTTATTTTGACTTATTTAAGTGCAGTTAAAAGTAGACTATTTGCAAATAATCTACTTTTAACTGCACTTAAACAAATGAATTCTTTGACATTGACTCCGACTAACCCCCGGTTTCTGGAACGTTTGTTAAAGTTAAACTATTGTCAACCTTCAATTACTGAACGCTCATTGGTTGACGATAAACAGGCAACCAATGAGCGTTCAGTATTTCAAAGTTGACAAGAGTTTAACTTTAACAAACGTTCCAGAAACCGGGGATAAGACTTTTAGCTTCAACTACGGCTCCGACTTCAACTTTGACTTTGATACCGGCGATAAATAAAAGCACATAAAACTCTACGAAGCAGACAATAGCCCCTTTTGCTCGATTTTGCAACATTTACCGCCAGTATCAAAGCTTTGGGAAACACGATGGACTGACACCGTGGATGCAGGGTCATGACGTTCACTACTGAACATACCTATATGAAGTGGCACCCCATAGAGTGCCACTTTGAGCGGCTGCTTGCCTACTGCATCCATTGGCTCTCCGCACTCCACCTAGTGAGGGGCTGACCTACGCTGTGTCTTACGAACTCAGGGTATTCACTTACTCTTGGTAGAACTAAACTAACCACATCAATTTCTTTACAGCTTCAAAATTTAAAACCGCAACTCAGCTATTAATGTGATGAGCGAGCCGCGTTGGAAATATTCCGACAGGGATGCTTGATTGGGCAGATGTTTGCGAATCCCGCTTCACTTACTGTAATTAGGATTGTATAAATAGTACAGTAACTTTAAACCAATTGATTGATTAGGTCAATGGTAATTTGTTAGAGGGTTTTCATTTACCTTTTGGAAAGGTTTTTTTTTAGGATGCCCTTTGATTAATTTAATTGGACTCATTGATTAGTAAAAGGCGTGTTTTCACACAGCGTAAACATGCCTTTTACTAATCAATCATTTTATTAGTTCAAAAAGATCAAGATCAAAAGAGTTTTAAGCCCGGTTGAACATAGGCCTCCATTAAACTGGGGCTACCAGAATCACTAGGCTTGCCAGGGGTCTTGGTGATCTCAGTACTGAGGCGATTACTGCTGCGCATTTCCTAGGTATTTCCATAGCTGACTCTTACGGCATCCGCGGAAAGAGATGAGGTGGTCCTCTTCTTACGCTGGGACCATAAGGAAAGTTAGAGATAACTAGGTTTTACTAGGTGGTAGGACTTTCCTGCAAAGTTCGTCTAGGTAGGTACCACCGCTTTGCCAGTTATTCTGCCGCCAAGCAGTAGTGTGCAAGCACTACTGTGTTCCGGTTTGAAGGGCATTGTAGCTAGTGAAATTACTGGGCAAATGAGACTTTATGATCTGATCACTCAGTCTAGTAATCTGATTACTAGACTGTGTGATGTCTCAGGATGACGTGCGCAGTGCAGTGTCACGCGAAACTTTATTGTTTTAAAGTTCCGAGTGACACTGCAACTGTTATGGGCGGCCGTGTCACTTAACATCTGGTGAACGACTAGCTCGTCATGCCATTCAATCGCATAAAAAAAAAAAAACTTAAGGTGGAACGTTTCACTAGCGCGGCAAAATCAAATTTTCTTGCGTTCTTTTGCCAATAATAGCTTAATCACTAAACGTAATTACGTTTAAACTGATTTAACGTAAAGAAATAGAATGTATCAACAAATTACGATTTATAGTATCTCCTAGATATCATTGGTTTAGCGACAAATGGCAATAAACAAATTTCGTCTTAGTTTTTTAGTCTATTGCCATTTGTCGCTAAATCATTGATATTTAGGTGATACTTTTAACTGATAGTTCTACATTAAAAAGGCGTTTTCTAACATCGCCTCATTGTATGTAATGGATAAAATACATCACCTAAAAATCAGCTAAAAACTAAACAAATCAAAATAAAGAAGCCGCTGAAGATATCTGCGCTAAACTGAAAGAAACAGGGGCAACTTCAAAGTTTAATCGAAAGGGTTATCTCCCGCGGCGAGAATAAAACCACCGGCCGGTAGGGGAGGTGAATAAATAAAATTCTCGGCGCTAAGGTTACTGATACACACGGGAATGGGGAACAGAGCGCCATATCTACATCTACACCACTATTATAAAGAGGAAAGATTTGTATTTTTGTGTGTATGTTTGTAATGAATAAACTCAAAAACTTCAGTGCTGATTTCAAAAATTCTTCCACCATTGGAAAGCTACATTCACCTTGAGTAACATAGGCTACACCACTACACGTGCAAAGCCGGGGCGAGCCGCTAGTTATTTATATGTTGCAAGTGGTCCGGCCAATGCTTGCAACAGTTGCAACTACCAGATTACTCTTGTGTAACTAGCCGCAGCAGTCAAGACGTTTTTATTACTAATTATTATCATCATCAACAACCTGAAGACGTCCACTACTTAACATAGGCCTCCTCCACAGAGTGCCACTTTGAGCAGCTGCTTGCCTCTTGCATCTGTCGGTTCCCTGCGGTGTGATGGCCGTCGGTTCACCTAGTGACCTAGGGACCTCCGCTGCGTCTTCCGGTTCGTGGTCGCAACATGAGAACCTTTCTTCTCTATCGGTTGTCAGTTCTACGAATGATGTGGCCTGCCCATTGCCATTTGAACTTTTTAATTCTAAAAGCTATAATGGATTTTGTCTGCTGTTGATTACTGTTAACTTTTGTATGTAAACTACTGACGTGAAAAGCTAGCGAGCTTAGCGTCACGGCTGCTTAGAACAGCTAACCGTGTCTACCCACTCAGAATTCTAAGCTATTAAATGTCCTGCGTGATACTGCACTGACGCGCACGTCATTCAGAGACATCACAGTTTAATAATAATGGAATTTATATTGCAGTGACAAAATAAAAATGCATTAACAATATAACACGATATAATACATAACTAGAATGAATAATTTTAAGCTATAATAAAATGGACGTACTTATGGAAAAAAGAGATCTGTTTCATTTAATATTTGCATGGAAAACATAATTGGAGAGATAAGGTCATTCGGGAGTGTAAAACCTAACATGTTGGTCAACTTGCTCACAAAAATATTCGCCAACTTGCTCGTCATTTTCCTCATCACTGTGTATCGACCCAGGAGAGCGCCGCGATTTTATAGCTACCCTCTCACGGCCTATACATTGCGAGGTCGGAAGACATCTTTACAGCCGCCGTGCCGCGGCAGCCGAGTGCTGTTACAGAGTTATATTCCTGGCAAGTGCCTATTTGGGCTTAAGAATTACTTTACCTGGGCTATGGAGGTTCTAGCTAATTTAATGAAGTGTACTTCAAGTGTGTTTCAGGATTTATGTAAGACTGTTAGAAACGGGGAAGTACTGTTAATGTTTCGTTCGTAAAATATTTGTGAGTGAGATTATTTTTTTTATTAGACTTAAACATTATTTCGCGTGATCATCGTGGTTCTTTTTTTGTATGCATAATCTGTGTAAATTGAAAACGTGCTAATTCACGTAAGTCGCGAAGGAGATGCACATAGGTGCGCCTGGACAGCTGCGCCCTCTGTTAAGAGTCGCTCGTTGCACGTTGACTGTGTGCACAATGAAAAGCATGAAGAAAATTATCCGAGTAAACTATGATAAAGTCAACCGATATCTTAGTACACTTGTACGAAGGTTAAAAGATACCCTGTCAAATGTGAGACAAGTATTTAGTTTAAATTAGAATATAGGCGACATGACCTATTTAGACCGTTGGCTGCAGCCTGCAGTAATACGTATTGTGTATTTTAGTAACCGTCGGGCATCTTTAGAGGTACGAATGCCACTTTGATAAACATTAATTTTCTAATATTATTACCATAATAGACCCCCTTATAAGCAAAAGACGCATTGGTACTACTTGGATATTAAGAAAATAGCAGGTACGTACTTCAGGCCTAGCCTACACAAAAAATGAAACTTATCATACTTATATTTCAATAAACCTTTTTTGAGCTAATGCTGTTGGTCTCTACCGACCTTTGCAGCATCAAAAGACGAATACTATTGAACTTGGGATAGTTTATAGTGAATCTAATATAACGCCCAACGATCACATACTGGACCATAACTAATAGGATACCCTATATCTAAGGACCCAGGAACTACCAATGGTCCCACGACACCCAGCCACAGAACAAGCACTTATTTTTTCATGTGCACAAATACTTGTCCTGTCACGGGAATCGAACCCACCGCCTCCAAGTTATGGGCCGACCTACACTACCACCAAACCACAGAGGCTGTTGACCTTACCTGTATAGTTTATATCGTAGTATGCAGATACACTACGGCATACGTGCGACCTCGCATTTGCTGATGGATAGTTTTAATTAGATGTTCAGCGTATAATTACCTCGAACACCGGAGTTTAAACTTGTGTATGTGTGTGTTACGGGTGTTTAATAGCGTAAGCGGTATTTAAGCGGGTTTTAGCACAGTTTTAAAAGTTTTAACAGGGGTTTTATAGAAGTTCTGTTGTTGTTATCTATGAAAATAATTAGTGACAGCCACAGCTTAGCTAGAGTAACTATCCGCATGAGGTTCAGTTCGATCTTTAGACCAGGTTCAAATAAAACAACTATTTACATCTACACTGACCCAGGAACGTCTCGTGAGCTCAAAAAATACCAGTTCCAGAGGGCGCGGCGCCTCGCTGTAAAAGTGTTAATTATCTGTACAAATAATGTAAGCAAACAAACAAGAAACAAACTAAATACAGTTCGTAGTACCTAACGTTAGCTACTTCGATTGGCATTTATGTGTGCTTACTATGTGCTACATCCTACCGTGAACCTACATCATCACATCGGAAAGCACGTGAATCTATCGGTCCTTGTCGTTGTTGTAAGACAAAGCAGAAGACAAAGCAAATGACAAAACAAAAGACAAAGCATAAGACAAAGCAAAATACAAAGCAGAAGGTAAAGGAGAAGACAAGGCAGAAGACAAAGCAGAACACAAAGCAAAAGACAAGACAGATGACAAAGCAGAAGACAAGACAGAAGACAATGCAGATGATAAAGCAGAAGACAAAACAGAAGACATAGCATAAGGCACAGCAGAAAACAAAGCAGAATACAAAGCATAAGACAAACAGAAAGCAAACAGATAAAGTACTTACAGTAATCAGGCACTCAACAGCAAAAGCAAGTCCATTTATCAGTAAATCCTTTTCACACCGATATAGGCGGGCCCAATGGTTGTAATTTCGGGGAAAAATGTCCAGCCTCAAATAAATCAAGTTAAATTACTAGAGGGCGGGGCTGTCCTTGGGGTTACAGAGGAAAATGAGACAGAAGTTTTAGTCTAGACAAAAGCATATTACACACTTTGAGTTGGAAGATTTTGCTAAGACTACCTTAGCATAATTCATAACTTGAATTTAATTAAGGTGTTATGTTTCGTTGGATTGGGTTTCTTGACGCATATGTGAATTTTGAATTTGGAATGAAATCAAATTCAAATTTACGTATTTTGAATGATTTATACTAAAGATTTCTGATAAACATTTATGATTTAACAGTAACGCCTGCTTAGCCTAACCAACAGATTAGTTTAAAGTAAAGGAAAAATTTAAATCATGTACGGGATTCGAAGCTTCACCCATGTGTTCCTAAAGCCAGTATTTATAAGCTTTTTTTAAGCTACCGTGACAAGTACTCTATGTTCAGTTACCCTTCACCAAAGCCGAAAGTTTTTAATGGTGTCTGTGTAAAAGTTGTTGTGCCAGATTGCTTGCACCAAGTGGGAAATAGAATCTTTTTCTTGCTATGTTAGGTATTAAAACTAATACCTAAGTTAGTTTTACTAGGTAGAAGGACTTTTCTGCAAAGTTCGTCTAGGTAGGTACCATCGCTTTGCCAGTTATTCTGCCGCCAAGCAGTAGTGTTCAAGCAGTAGCACTACTGTGTTCTGGTTTGAAGGGCATTGTAGCTAGTGAAGTTACTGGACAAATGAGACTTTATGATCTGTGTGAAGTGTCAGGATGACGTGCGCAGTGCAGTGTCACGCAGAAGTATATTAATTTAGAGTTCCGAGTGATATTGCAATTTGTTATGGGCAGCCGTAACGTTTAACATCAGGCAAACGACTAGCTCGTCACCTCATTTATTTACATAATGAAGTTAGTACGAAAAAATCTCTTAATGTACACTAGCACACGGGTTAATTAGTTTTACGTCCTAATCCTGTCCAAGGAAAGAGAGGCGGAAGAGGGAAAAGATAGGGGAAAAGAAAGAATAGATGAAGGGAGAAAAAGAAGGAAGAAAAAGGAGCAAAGAAAAAAAGGGATTGGGGGGGGGAGGGGGGTGAAAGGAGGCAAGTGTAGGCACATCTGCCTCTGTTCGCCGTTTCGTACACTCACATACTGTTGATTCAGTATACTGGGCCCCTGCTTGGCATTTATCGTTTTTTTTACTGTTTATAGGGAGTAATTGCAGGGTGTTTGATTTAGCACCTGTGAGTGATGGGGGAGTGAACTGAAGTGACGGTTGAGGAATGAACTCTGTATTCGTACAATATTACGTTAATATTGTTATGATTCTCATATTTCAAGTGTTGGATAAATTATTCAAGTTTGAATTTTTTTATAAAAATTTGGATTTGAAATGTATTTTTGGTACAAATAATAGTACTGACTTATGCCCGTGGCTTCGCCCGCGTGGACTATCCCTTAGAACCGTTTATTTTTCCAGGATAAGGCAAAGACTTCTATGTATACACCAGACAGGACATCTCTAACTTGCATTGTCAACCACTGCAAATATGCCAATGAGCATCTTCTCGCTCATACGATGCTCAGCTCTCAAAGCGACTGCACGTGCAGCAGTGAATAGCAGTAAAAATTATGATCCGAATGTGCCATGGCACTAGCGCTGCGTGTTGTGATCGTTGGTTAGACGATTTAATCTCGTAAAGCGCTGTAGCGGATTTTAGTTTAATTATACTAAAAATGACAACTATTTGTGCTTTGAATAGCTTCTCTAGTACGTAGTACATATACCTCTTTGGGATAAGGTTGCATTTTAATTCACCCCTACACTATGTAATGAATGTGTCTTTGAAATTTCAAGATTTTAGCTTCAGTGGCTTAGGCTGTGCACGATGGGACCTAGTATATTTAAATTAAAATATTTTTTTGTTAAATAAATAAATAAACAAATAAATAATTAAAGTAACTTTCACTTTTCATTTTTAGTACGTACCTCACGAAGTTGATACCCCTAATAGACTATAGAAAGTCATAGAAAGTACAGTTTTCTCGAAGTGCTGACAACAACGGCGGAGGCGGCCACTAAAACGTCATTTCTTGGGCTTTTTGCTCGAGTCATTAGACACGCGGCTCATGGATAACGAGGGTGGGGAAGATGAAGGAAAACTTTGGATGTGACATTTTTTTCACGATAACACTTTTGACGTGTTATATCACAATATTTTTTTTGCATAATAATTAATTATAAAAATTCAAATGCCTACTACCAGTGTAGCCAGGGTACCAGGGTAGCGTACGTAGTGACGTATTCAATATGCTGGCAGCAGCATTAATAGTTATGTGTAGACATTTCACACAGCGCCAGCTAGCCCCAAACAAAGCACAGCTTGTACTATGGGACTACTGATATGGGATAACTGATAGAATACTTATATACTATTTTTTTGTTTGTAAATACATACTTAGAACACAATATAACACCCAAACCCAGAAAAACATCTATGTTTATCTATCAATGACAGTCCCGGGTGGGAATCGAACCCACAGTCTACAGTTCTGAAGGCAAAGCTACCACCAACTGAGCTATCATGCCAGTCCATCATTGCTCCATTGAAGTGCATATATAATATCAAATATGTGACAACACATTTGATATTTTAGAACATGTGGTCAAACTAATGGTTAAGCTAAATGGGCAAAGTGCCTTTATTCTATAAACTAACTACTACAATAATCATCATCATCATCAACAGCCTGAAGACGTCCACTGCTGAGCATAGGCCTCCCCCAGAGAGCGCCACCTTGAGCAGCTGCTTGCCTCCTGCATCCATCGGCTCCCCGCGGCTTTCACTAGATCGTCGGTCCACCGAGTGAGGGGCCGGCTATGCTGCATCTTCCGGTTTGTGGTCGCCACTCAAGAACCTTTCTTCCTTTCTGTCAGTTCTACGAGTGACTACAATAATACCAACTACTAAAAAATGCTACTAGCTACACTGCCTACAACAATAATCATTTGGACTGTATGTGTAAAATACTGCCCGCCTTGTTGACTTATTGTGAAAATGTTTAGATGTACGTTACCTACCTTTGACATTTCTTTTTAATTTTTATGATAGTAATTTGACATAGCTATATATTGTTATTATTTATGTTATTTCCGTTCTAATTCTTGACATTGTTTTAATTCTTATAATTAATTGTAATAATGTGTTGATCTATTATTGTGTAATATGTATAATTGGTAGGTATGCCGTTTATGTTACAATAAACAGAATTTGAATTTGAATTTGAATTTTGAATTTGTATATTCGCAATGACCTATAGACAATCCAGATGCTCTAGCCCACTACCGGCAGGTAGCGTACCCAACATGCTGGCAGCAGTGCCTCGTTGAATTGAAAACCACTTATTGTTTAGAAAAGTGCTAATATTATAAGACATGTTATCGTTTAGTTCAAATTCTTGCATGTATGTATCATTGCTGAGACAATAAAGAGTTGTCCATCAATCTTTTTTGCAGCTCAATGGCGTTTTTTTTGCAACACAAACTTTTTTATTAAGCTGGGTGGGTAAAACGTTTTTTCCGATATCGTTAAAGGTATCAACTTTATTTTACCTTCGGCTTTGTTGCAAGTTACATTCTTTATTATCTACTTATAAGTAAATCATCATCTAAACTGGATGTACGGACAAAATCAAATTTGATTTGATTTGAAAGTTTAGTCTACTCGATTGGACCATCTGTTTATTTCCTATTGGTATTTCTCATCGTACTGCGCTGCACTGTCGAAACTTGAAATAGTCAATAAATTCAAAATTTTAATGTTTTAAATATATTTAAAACATTAAAATTTTGAATTTGAAAAATTAAAATAACTTTAGTAAAGTTGTTTTTAATTTTTGTATGATATTAAAAATCAATAATTTTACAAATAAATTAGTTTCAAAGCATTGCCATTCAACGTGGCAATGCTGCCAGCATATTGGGCACGTTGCCTCCTGGTAGTGGTTTGTTAGATTAGGTTTTTGTTTTTATATTAATTATCTTATTAGGGTAGTTTTGTATTATATTGTTAATTTTATAGTACTAGTGTGGTAGTAGTTTAGACTTTTGATTATAATAAAATAAACGTTTCAAAGAGATTTTACATGTTGCATTTTTTAAGTTCTAAAACAAAAATATGTAATTATAAAAATAAAGTTTGTTTCAATAGTAGGTCTCCATAATCTCAAAAATTATTTTAAATTATAAAATATTTCTGAAATGGTGCACTTTTACCTCGTCTACCCAAGAGTGATTCCTAATTATACACTTTTAAGATAATCTTATACAATTTTTCTCGCTCATTCATGTTAAAATTAACCAGATGAGGGGCTCAATAGGATTACCTACTTGTTATGCACTGAAGCACAGAATAGATAATATTAATACGTACAGAAAACTCACTTCGCGAAGTCACTTAAATAAATAGCGACTCTTGCTGGAACGCTATAAAGTGTAGTTCAGCTCGCACAGCGCTACAAGCTTTCCTTAAACAGTTGCCTCTCGTTCTATTGCTATATCGCTGCTCTTCTGACACGTTACGCGTAACGGATGGACCCGTCTAGACGCCCGGTCCCATGTACTTGTAGCTTCATACCTAAAGCGCGGAGTGAGACAGGCCCGACTGAAGTCACTTTTGAAGGGTACACCCACATTGGGTGTAAAATGTTACTTATGGATATTAAGCCACAGTGGTTCCCATTACAATTACCATCTGCCGTCATCATCTATCTCTGAGGTAGATATACACTTATTCTTGTGTTGCTATTGACCCCACGCCTGGTAAATCGACAGACTGGCATACAAACAATAATTTATATATGACGATTCGTGATTCGTGAGGAGTAGACGAAATCATTTCTGTAAAGTTAGTAATTTTACAGAAATAATTTGTGCTTTATAAGGAGATATTAAGTGATGCAATATGCATAGAGTGATTATTAAGCGCCAAAACGAAACACAGGTTTGAAGGTGTAGTTTTGTGGTTTCTGTTTGGTCCGGAACATTCTTCTGGGTTATTCTTAACTCTCATTTTAATCTGATCATTTTGACCGTTGTCAGTCTCAAGTCATGACTTAACTTTCGGCTAACTTCCCAACCTTTGATGTATAAAACTTCACTTCGGTTCTCAGAAATCTTCGCTAATCACAAAGACTAAACAACTTTAAGGAAAATTACGTTCGCTAAGCCATCAAAGTCTATCAAATTAAGTTGATAATGTACTTGTTTTACAATTTTGGGATTAGCCAAAGATCACCAAATAACATTACTGCTAGTATATCTTCCTTTTTGTCATCAAAAACACGCTATTTTTAGGCGCTGTGCAGACGCAACCTTTGTTTTGGTTGAAGCAGCTATGTAGTTGCAAGGCGTAAAATTTTCGATTCACGTGGTTTCCACTTTAGAACATGTCTGCTGCTCTACCGATTGGTGGTACTGCAGCAGATATGACCAACCTAATTCTAATTATAATTAGATGACTAGCTTAATTGCAACTCCAACCGGATAATCCGTTTAGCTCACAACAAATCAAAGTAAATCACCTTCACCATCACCATCATCAACAGCCTGAAGACGTTCACTGCTGAACATAGGCCTCTCCCAGAGAGCGCCACTTTGAGAAGCTGTTTGCTTCCTGCATCCATCGGCTCCCTGCGGCTTTCACCAGATCGTCGGTCCACCGAGTGGGGGATCGGCCTACGCTGCGTCTTCCGGTTCATGGTCGCCACTCGAGAACTTTTCTTCCCCATCGGTTGTCAGTTCTACGAGCAATGTGGCCAGCCCATTGCCATTTCAACTTGCTAATTCTAAGAGCTCACCTTAGTTTTTACAAATTCCACAAAATAGTAATCATTAAGATTTGTGATGCAGCAGTATTGCTTGCTTAACATAATCAACTTATACATTTTTAATTTCAGTGCTTTTCCTTTACTTTAAATAGTTAATAACGCCCAACAATCAAATACCTACCTATATAGGTACATGAGCCTGGACCAAAAAATAGAAAGGTACAGAAGTCAATCTACATAGTAAGTGCGCTAGAGCAACGCACACATAGACACCGCTCACCGACATGATGTCTCGGAGTCTTTCGGAGTAGTGCGAGCGTGAGCGCCACCCGCTTAAGACACGTGTCTGTGAACTTTCTTGTGAAAAAATGGAGCAACTAAAAATAGTTATTATAACTGTAACAGTGGACGGTTGTTTAAATTCAACATTAAACGGTGAATTTTCATTTTTTAAGCTACCAGTTGTTTCAGAGAGGTAAGTAGGTAGGGTTTGCTTGTTTTCAATAATCTAATGAGGAAGATGTAAATGTAACATAACCGCATTTTTTTAGTCTTCAAAAAACTTTATCTAATTATATTAATAACTGTGAAAAAAATATTTCAATATCAAAGGACGGGTTATGGTTTTAGCAGTCTATGTATGTATGTTTGTATTTACGTATGGATAATAAAAAAAACCATCATCGCATTATAGTTAGTAAGTACCTACTGCACGGCGGCCGCCACCATCCCTAGCGCGAGCGTCGAGCGTAGGTCTGAAAAGTGAAGTACATACATGTGATTGATTTCTGTACTATTTTGTGCCTGGACCCTGACTAGAATTCCCTGTATCTAGTGACTCAGGATCTACGAAGAACAGGCTCCCACAACACCCAGACACAGAATGGATGTTACATAGTACTACGACAAACCAAGTTTGTCCTTTTTTTCGGGCTATGAACCGACCTGCTTTATACCGGTTACAGTATGGTGAAAACCAGCTTAAGAAAACAAAATCAAAATGGCCTACAATCAATTAACTTTGAAATTGCTTCTCACAAAGAAATTACTCATTTATTTTGCTTCGTGATTATACAAATTGGCTGCCAATAATGAAAGGGTTATCAGAAATAATAGATCTCTTGGCGCGGAAGTGTTCAAGTGATTGTTTTCATTGCTTTATTTTGACACGTCAAAGCTTTTAGTAGAAAAGCTGCTGACTTAAACGAAGCAATGGACTCCCATTATTTGGAAAAACAATTCGGTTATTTTTTTTTTAACGGCCAATGTGCCTTTATTACTCAAGCTAACTACTACAATAATAAAAACTAAACTAAACTAAACTAGCTACACTACATACTACAAAGACCACTTGTGGACTGTATAATAGCCGCGATGGTCTATAGACAGTCCAAGTGCTCCAGCCCACTACTGGTAGGTAACGTACCCAACATGCTGGCAGCATTGCCACGTTGAATTGCAATGCTGATGCGTTGGGCTAAATAAGTGCCAGCATTTTGGTCACGCGTCGCATCGACCATCGACCATGCGCTCTGACAGACTTTGGAAAACGCCGTGAGCTCCCGGTCCCCACGGACCCAGGGTTTCAACACCAAACGGCTCAAATATGTAACCGCTACCGAGATTACTATATTTGCGTCGTTTTAGCTGCTCAGCAGAATTAGCCGCAGCGCTGGCCCTAACGTGTTATTAGTTTATGTTCCAAAGTGGTAAAAGTTTGAGTTTGTGCTAAAATCTACCATTATTTAAAACACACGTAATTGTAGCTTTTAATGATTTTCATGCATACGGAGATCTTACCTCCCATTATATCAGGGACATTCACTTTAGGGTACAAAATGAAAAAAGTGTATCTATTGTAATTCCGCTAAAAATAACTATAAGATTATCTATATTGGGGAAGTTGTAAAGGATTGTTATAGGTAAATGTATGACAAAACATGACATTTACCAACAACAATCCTTTACAACTTCTCCAATATAGATAATGTTTTGGTTATTTTTAGCGGAATCACACTAGATATACTTGTTTTATTTAGTATCCTTCCGCGAAGTCACGCCTGAGTCAATCAATTAACTTTAGGGTGCTATTATTACAGATTTTTTTATTGTTCGTATGAGTGTCCTCTACCCATAATTATGACTATCACTGTGCGCGAAAATAAAAAAAAAAAACCGACAGCTACGCGTCACAAAGGTTTTATCCCCAGAATAAAGATCCCAAGATATTTTAAAACGAAAAATATTCATCTTCTCTAAAGATGGTTCTCAATAGCATACAAAAAAGATTCTTAATAATTCAAGCCAACATTTTTATCAACAAAAACATTATCCATTTCAATAAACTCTATCTATTTCAATTGAAAAGTTAGAAGCTCAGAAAATCCCAACTGGATTCCGATAATGGTTGATTAATAGAAACCATTATTTACACAGATTAAAATCTCTGGATTGTTCCTGAGGGACGAAGATAGCTTTGGTGGATGCTGGAACTGGAAAGTCCTTAAATTGGATTGTTTGAAACCAACTGTCGTCTCGAGTTGTCCAAAGATCCACAGTTTAGTTAGATCTTAGATAGGTGCACTATGCGTACAAGCATATTGGTTTTAGTACATGCAGGGTATATACCGAGGAGTACCTAAGTAGGTAAAGATAAAGGTAAATATTTTTTTTACCTCACTAGCTCGGAAAGGTTCTCTTTGTCATTCAAAATCTGGGCGCATTAAACGCATTTTAACGCTAGCGTGGAAAGGGTTTCTAAAATTCGAACGTTTCTATTCAATAATTTTCTCGTGAAGAATTGAGGATTTAATCACAGATGTGCCCAAATTTAACCTTCTTGACATTGCCAGTCCACTGAAAACTCATTAATACCACAGACTACCTCCTAAGAGATACCATCTTTTTCTCGTTTACCAACCTCATTTTTAGAATAATCGCACTGTCCAGCACCAAAGAGTATATAACCAATACGCTATCCAGCACGGTGACTGCATGGAAAATGGATGAGAAACACTTTTTTTTTAATTTTCCGTGAATCACGTGACGAGCTAGTCGTTTACTGATGTTAAGCGTTACCGCCACCCATTGCTAAATTAATAAGCTAAAAACTAATCTTTTCTTAGCCTTTTAGCTGTTTTTCTTGCATTTTCCTCGCTGTAGTGAGGTGAAAAGTTGTGTGTTGCATTCCGCAGCAAAGTTTTTCTGCGTGTCGTACCTTTGAAACCTTCGTTACGCTCAGGATTCTTCATTTGAACCACTCGCTACGCTCGTGGTTCAATCCTAGAATCCTTCGCTTGCTCAGGTTTCAATTCAACTACTCGCGCCAAAAACCAACTTTGCAGCCTTGTATAACAAATAACTATTATTCGTTTAAACATTTGTTCCATACACACATATGCATGCAGGTCTTATAAAATTAAAAAAAATCTGCATGATTTGTCCCAGTAGGCGTACCAATGGTGAGAGATGCCAAATTTTAAAATAGTCACTAACTAAATATATAATGTCACATGCAAGTATCAAAACATACAAATAAATAAAGCAACAATAATTTATTTTTATAATAAATGGATAGGAATCGAGTATTTAAGAAACGTTTGACTAACGACGAATGATTTACGATTCCCCCCACTCGATGGACCGACGACCTGCTGGGTTAGCATGGACGGTAGACAAAATTGTCTTTCCCCGTTTTACGTCACTTAATTCGTACTTGCTTGGAGTAAAACAGGGGAAAGACAGTTTTGTCTACCGGCCGTGCTAGCCGGTGAAAGCCGCGGAGCCGATGGATGCAGGAGGCGAGCAGTCGCTCAAAATGGCGCTCTCTGGGGGAGGTCTATGTTCAGCAGTGGACGTCTTTTTTTGATGATGAAAGATTTGTAGCGTAATATCGCCACACGCATAATAAGTTCGTCGGATGACTTGGACCAGATATTAAAATTATCTACATCGCCACTGACTTCCTGACACTGACTAAATCCATCGGTTCCCCGCGGTTTCCGCGGTAAGATCCATAATGAGGAGATCCGCAAGAGAACTAAAGTAACCGACATAGCTCGTAGAATTAGCAAAATGAAATGGCAATGGGCAGGCCACGTTGCTCGTAGAACTGACAACTGATAGGAATGAAAGGTTTTTGAGTGGCGACCATGAACCGGAAGACGCAGCGTAGGCTGGGCCCCCTCTCGGTGGACCGACAATCTGGTGAAAACCGCGGAGAGCCGATGGATGCAGGAATTGAAACTTTCTTTACACAGCAGGTACAAATTGCATGGTAGCGATTCAGTTTAAGTCTTTAAGTTGACAGCCTCCGTGGTGTGGTGGTTGAGCAGGTCGGCTCATAACCCGGAGGCGGTGGGTTCGATTCCCGCGACAGCACAAGTATTTGTGCACAGTAAAAAAAGCGCAAGTACTTGTTATGTGTCTGGGTGTTGTGGGACAATGCTCCTCGTAGTTCCTGGGTCCCTAGATACAGGGAATCCTAGTTAGGGTCTAGGTTCTATGTATGTGATCGTTGGGCGTTGTTAATATTATTAATTATTATTCATTAATCAGGCTAATTCAGGCTTAGAAGCTCTGCTAGAAGAGCTAGTGTTCTGTGCTACAAGGTAAGGCCCCAGCGCTTTACTGAATACTTTCCCCACTTGAACAGTGAAATTGATCTAATGTTCGTTTAATAATTTGAGCAAACAAGTAATTGATGGATACCGGAAGTAATAAAGATAACATACAGAGAAGCCACAAGGGATGTTGGATAAATGGTGTTGGATGATAAGTTCCACAGGGTAAAGCTCATAGCGAAGCACGACCAGCCGTTCCTAACCAATCGGTAAAGTTAAGCAACATTCGCTGCGATCACTATTATACTTTGATGGTGGTTAAGCGCTAAGGCTTTTAAAGACAATGTTTATTATATTTAATTCCCAACATGAATTTTCATTTATTTTCTAATGAATAAAATTTATTTCCAATATTAGTATTAATTTCTTTGATGAACGACCTACACCGCTACAAAAAGTGGACCCTTTAGGCAGCCTAAAAATCCTGACATCACTTCCCTGCAAGAGAAGAAGAATATGAAAACGAGGTAAAGAAAGCTCTTAAAATTAGCAAGTTGAAATGGCCACATCACCCACAGAACCGACAAGCGATGGAGAAGTTGGGGCCTACCCGAGAAAGGTTCTCGAGTGGCGATCATGAACTGGAAGACACAGCTCAGGCAACCACTAAGTAGACCTGATCGAAACCACGGGGAGCCGATGGATGCAGAAGGTAAACAGCAGCTCAAAGTGGTGCGCTATGGAGGAGGCCTATGTTTAGCAGTGGATGTCTTCAGGCTGATTATATGGGGTACTGTTTTATACAACTTTTTTCTGGATTCCATAACATCACTAATATCACTGATGGAAATACCCCATCATATCTAATGATTTCTGCAGAAACAACTGAATGCTTTAACAAAAAAAAAAGAAATGAAGGAGCATGACTTACGAAACGCCTGTGTAATTATGGATCACCAAAATCTTTCCAGTAGATCTAACTGGAATAGCAAAAAAATGGTGATTGTTTAAAAAAGAAGACTTGGTTCTCTGTTCTGCACTACACTGTGACACCTCGTGACAAACGTGCCCGATACAACTCCACAGACAACACGCATTAGTTTCAAGTCCTGTGCGGTTAAGCCAGGTGTCCATTCAGCGGGATTAATGTGCCGCGACCCTTTGTCTTTCCAAACTGTGGACCATTGTCGAACTACAACGTAACAAGGTGAGGTAAGTGGTTTAGAATACATTAGCTGTGTTTTAGTGAAGATATGTTTTTGTGTAATTTGTTTCTTTCAGTAACTTAGTCTTGCACCCTGTTTTTGAACCTATCGAAAACGTTTCGATTCTAAATCTACACTTTTTGCCTGCTTCATCCTGAATGTAGATGAAAGAGATGGAGAGCGTTAGTTTTCAATCCAAACTTTTTCGATGGGTTGGGTGGAAATCAGGGTGCGGAATAAGGGAAGACGTGTTCTAAATAGTTGCTAAACGTAGCATAGGGCGCCCTCCGTAAGGTGGTCTGTGATAATAATATCATAGAAACTAACGTGAGTAGTATTCATAACTAAACAACTAGTAACCGGCTAGCACTCACGTAATTCTAGTCGAACAAACTCGACCGGTGTTTAAGCAATAAAGATGCCCATCTTCATGGAGTATGCGCGGCCACGGCGGCGGCTCTGCGCTGACACGTGAGTGCTAGCCGGTTACTAGTTGTTTAGTTTAGTCTGTGATTAATTCAATCAAACATTTTAGGTGAATGCTTAAAAATAGCATTGCGACAATCATCATCATCATCGTCATCATCTGCAGTCACAGCACGTCCGCTTCTGAACATAGGCCTAGAGCGGCTGCTTGACTCTTGAGTCCAACGGCTCCCGCGGTTTTGACCAGGTCGACGTTCCATCTAGTAGGGAAGCCCATTATTATTTCAACTGGATCATTTTGAGAGTTTGACTGAAGTAAATAGCTTGGCAAAAAGGATGCGCAAATAATTGAACGTGGCAGCGCTCAAGAAGTTTCCATCTGACTTTTCGTTTACAATATCGCAAAGTCTGAAAGCAAAGGTTGTCTACTATGACTGTTTCAACTTCAAGCATATCATTTTTCATATCACTGTATTTTGTTCGCTTTAAGGCTGTTCATATCGAATAGCTATCACTGTTTAATATCAATGTTACTGTTACTCAGAAAATAGGTAGAACTAGAATAGATTCTGTCCATTTTAAAGTTCATCTCTCTATAAAGTGTAGCATTTGAAGTCCTAACTGCAATAAAGCCGCTAGAAATGCTCGTGGCTGAACTCTGCACATTTCGAAAATGATGAAAATGTTTATTTTTGAGCGCTTTTATTCCTGTTTGCGAGTGCAGTTGAAATATCAAAGGGCAGTACTGAACAATGATAACTTTGAATATTATATAGGTGGACCGACGATCAGGTGAAAACCGCGGGAGCCGATGGATGCAAGAGGCGAGCAGCCGCTCAAGATAGCGTTCTCTGGGGGAGGTATATGTTGAGCTGTGGACGTCTTCATGCTGTTGATGATGATTCTCACTATTGCTAAGCCTCACGTTGTCAACCGATGTGACTAAATGACTGATGTTATATTATAAATACGTACTTAAATCTTAGGGCAATATAACAATTCTGACACCTTAAGCATAATAACATTGCATTATTTCTCGTATTGAATAATATGGTAATTCTAGTTTTGATCTCACAAATTATACTCATATTATATTTTATTGTTATACTCTTATGAATAACATCAAGTTTTGTGTGAACTATAGGCTAACCGATGAACAATAAAATAGATATTTCAGGCACTGCTACCTCGGCTCCAGTTTAAGAACGGTCTCAACATTAAAAAAAAAATCTAGTCATTTGTTTCAACATTCAGTAGCTACCACGTTTAGTGGCAATAAACGTACCTACAACTTCATCATCATCATCATCATCATCATCAGTATGAAGACTTTGCTGAACACAGGCCTCCCCCATAGTGCTCTTTGAGCGGCTGCTTGCCTCCAGCATCCATCGGTTCCCCGCGGTTCTGAACAGATCATCGGTCCACTGAGTAGGGGGCTGGCCTACGCTGCGTCTTCCGGTTCGTGGTCGCCACTCGAGAACTTTTTTTCCCTATCAGTTGTCAGCTCTACGAGCGATGTGGCCTACATGCAAACACACAGAACTATGGTATTATAATAGGTAGATTCCTTCCGCCATCCATACAGTTCAATAGGTACCTAGATTAGTGACAAATATTGAACGTCGTAGCACCATATCCACGCCAAGCGTTACAGATTTTACCATACCTTTATGGCTTAAGAGCCTTCTAAACCTCAAAGAGTCTAGTACAAAATTGGATGCATATCCAATTTCTAGCTGGAAACTATCTTGTCTTCACGTATAACGTAGGGCACCATCTTTGAAGGAGAGCCTGTAATCGATCTATCAACGCTGACTCGGGGCTCATTCATACGCAAATTGGGCACGTCGCAGTGAACAGGGATGTAGCTAGGTGGTTTTTATATGGGGTTCTATTCCCTGCATCCTAAACGGATCACGAAAAAAGAAAAATTAACCTTAGCAATTTTATTCCAAGAAAGTAAGGGCTGCATTCAGAAAACATAAATGAATTTTAAACCATTTTTCAAAATGAGTGGTGATATTAATTATAATTGTGATTTTTCTTTTATCTCACGTTTAGCCATATTGTCACATAAAATAAGGCGAAATGTAATGAAATGTTACCCTGTCTTTGTTGAAAAAAACCGTTTGTGAATACGGTTATGAAAAAAAAAGCATTTGACTGGCTGGTTACGTCACGCACAGCATACCTAAGTGGCATCTGTCACTACTGGTTTTTAATGAAAAGTACATTCATCAACAGAGAATCAAATTACTTAAACATAACTAAACCCCTGAAACATTTAAAATAGCTTCAAACGTATAAAAAAAATCACGGTGTATTTAGATCTTAATATTTCCTCCCTGTCCCCCATCCTAGCTACGGCCCTGGCTGTGGGTGTCCTTTGAAGGCATTAGCATAAGAAATGGGGCTGTGACGTCACACGTGTTACTGTCAGAATGATGTATTTATTACAAAGGAGCTCATGAATTTTGATCATTGTCAAGTTGAGAAGGGAAGACTAGGTAATATGAGCTTAAATTAAAAATACTAACCTACTGTGTTTTGTTAAATTCGAGACGTAACGGCTACCTACACTTTATTCATTCCAGCATAGGTAGTAACCTATGCCATTATTCATTCCAGCATAGGTAGTAACCTATGCTGGAATGAATAAATAATGTACTCCTATGAGCTGAAAAAAAAAACATAATAGATTATAAATAAACATGAACATTTCACGCAGCGCCATCTAGCGCCAAACTAAGCATACCTTGTACTATGGGAACCAGATAACTGATACAATACTTAGATACTTTTTTGTTTGTATACAAACATAGAATACAATATAACACTCAGACACAGAACAAACACCTATGTTCATCACACAAATGCACAGATAACTCTGTGCACAAATGTTTGTCCCGGGTGGGAATCAAACCCACAACCTACAGCTCAGAAGGCAGAGCTACTACCAACTGAGCTAACAGGCCAACCAATAATATTATATTAATTATTAAATATTATAATTTCTGTTCTCTTTTATTTGACTAATTAATGATCATGCGAATCACGTCATAAACTTTTTAATAACAAATAAGTGCTAGATAATTCTTATTGTGTCGGTAGGTAGGTATTTATACATAACTAGTGGCTCGCCCCGGCTTCGCACGTGTAGTGGTGTAGCCTATGTTACTCTGTGTGAATGTAGTTTCCAGTTTCCAATGGTGAAAGAATTTTTGAAATCAGTACAGTAGTTTTTGAGTTTATTCATTACAAACATACAAAAATACAAATCTTTCCTCTTTATAATAGCGGTGTAGATGTAGAAAAAGAGTCAAAGTCAAACAAAAAAGGCATTCCTCCACTTGAGCTATTCGATTTACCTTTTAAAAAAATTCCAAGATTTTTATTATAATAAAATGGATAAAAATTAAATAACCACAATAATTTTAAAATTATTTATTAAATATTTATATATTAAATATTGTCTTTGGGTTTCAACAAATACAAAGATTCTAAAAATAGTAATTTTTAATTTAATACTGTTTATTATCACACATTCATTGCCCTATTTTGCCAGACATAAAAAAAAGTAAATTGTAACCTTTAATGTAATGATACAAGTATATTGTATCAAAATCACATTAATTAAGAAAAAAATTATACTATTTGCTATGTTAATAAAGACCAAAATTTCAATGATTATGGAAATTTGCACAATATGTCAAAATGTCCGAATGATGGATTGTATTATGGTTAATAAGTATAGTACAATTATACTAAAATGAGGGTAGGTATAGATGTCAGAATGTCCATACGATAATAATGTCGTTTGTTTAATTTATAAAGCTAGGATTTAACGAGTGGTAGAGAAAGATCTAATGAGAGTCGAGATCCAGGTGTAATGAATTAACTTATAACCTTTAGAATATGGGCGACGTGTTTAATACTAATTATTTTATGGATTTTTGAAACAAAATGAATAAAATTTCTAATGCAAAAAGTTTATTAATTATAGTCTAAAATACAAAAAGTATTGATTTTTTACACTATTACAAAAATACGCGCAGTTATCAATCTGTGGTCAAGACGAGACATCATTTACAAAATCTGCGATGAAATATAGGGTAGATCCACGATCGCCGCCTCGAAGACGGCACCATTTAAACAAGGCATATGCAGTGTTTTTATTCTAAGTCACGTTTAGTGAACATTGCATAGCACTTGAAAGTAATGAATATATCTCACATATTATTGTTTTACAACCTTATTACAGGGTGCTATGGTTTGTTATTAAAATGAAAGAACCGCTTGTGGACTATTTGATATTAGCTGGAGAGGTATATTATATCTGTATAAGTAAGTATTGGCGCGGGGACACTTTTGAGGTTAGATTTTCATAGAGATTATTTGTTTATAGTATATTTGATTTAAGCACAAAAATAATCAAATAGAAAATGTCTACTTGAGTATCAATTGATAACTGAGCATAGTTCTGTAATACAGGTATTATATTCCTAAAATTATAATAATAATGACATTTTATTTACATAAGCAATTTCTAATTAGTTTGTTTATCTATATATTATCTACATCTATTACTTCTACATTATTAATATACTAAGTACATAATAAAAAACCGAAGGCACTACTTTACATGGCTAGAGTAATTAATTTAATCACTCCATTTTATTATTTGTTATTTAATTAATTAATAATCTGGATACTATATATACTTAACGTTTTAATACAACAGTGATAATGAGTAAGCATTTTTTTTTTTATTGATTATATGCAGACCATCGATTCACCTACGTCGCGTCAACCACCCCCTTAAGCTTGTCCACCGCTTGCCAATACCGACCCGACAACGATATCGAAATGGAAGAGAGATAATAAATAATAATAGCAAGCCTTGCTAGTAATGTATGTCTGACTACTTTGGCGATACGTACATTACTAGCAATGGACTTCAGCGACGACATAATATCGTTATCGGTATAGGTGGCGGTGGATAAACATAACTTAAACCGCCTACCGACAGGCGCGCGTTGGTTGTAATCTTGCAATTTTGAGTCCTATGCTAATAGCACAAAGCTTATTTTAAAATCCTCATACAAAGACCGCTTACGTGCAGCTACCGAGTAGCAACCGCGCAGTCACTGTAAAACGCATACGCTCGCATAAAACGCGCTCGTCGACACGCGGCCTCAGGGGTTGATTTTTAAAAACCCTACCTTAGTACATACAAAAATAAGGCACTTTCAAAATAACAAGTTTTATGTCCAGTGTTTTACAGTGCATTGCTGCTATTCAGTCATACAGTCAGACACTCAGAATGCCTTTAATCAGTTACTTATTATTAATTATAGAAAACTGTTATGCCCGTCTGCATGAAAGTGTGACATCTCTTAAGTTTGCATTTATCCCTCTATGACATACTGAAATGCGTTGCAGTAGGTACGTCCTAAAGAGATTAAGTGCGACCTTAAGCGGTGTCACACTGCAGACGCGGGCTGTTAATAACATAATATGAAACAGAAAACCAAATACACTTATTATAGAAAAACACAATAACATTGAAACATCAACGGAAACATTTTCAAAATTGTGGTAAAATTGCCACAATAGCCACTAACTAAGATTCAATTCAATTAAAAAATAATATTGTACGAGCGTCAACCGACGTTTTTGTCTACAAAATTCCACTAAACAGGGTCCCATTTCTCGTCTCCTTATCATTCAAATTAGTTTCGGAATAATGATATAAAAGGATGGAAAATAAGACGAAGTTCTAAATTTATAATTCGAAATAAAACCCTGACATACTCTGGTACAAAAAAAAACCTAAAGTACAGACATAATAACTCATTTAAAATAGCTTAGTATTCTAATGGGGAAAAAAGTTTCTTATTTCACAATCATAGGATGTAAAACCCTTAACCCGCGCAAAGCCGGCTAGCTTATTACGTAAAGTTCGCAACAGGCGTAAATTTCGCAATCATTGCTGTCAAAGCTATCAAATGTCACATTGGCAGAGCAGAAAGCGATCGAGCGCTAGATCTCCAACTGTCGGACAATCGATGAACTAAAAAGTGCATTATTTTGTTTCCGTCTATTGCTGTTTTGTTGCTAGTAGCGCTAGTATCAAAGGCCAAAGTGCATTCAGCGACAGGAGCAACAGGCGGGCGACTGCGACCGATCGCTAAGTGTTTGCTGTTGCTTTGCTACTGCTATTGCTTTGCTGTTGCAATCTTTTACATAATACGGGTGCAGGGCGGGTCAACCAGCATTACATATTTCTTTCTCATGCAACAGAATTTGGTTTATTTATTTCACCAGAAGCGCCTAACAGTTTTTCAAATTTTCCACGGGAACATTTTATATTATGGATAAAAAGAATCATAATAATGTTAATCTCAGAACTGTAAACCAACTATTTCGATTTTATCGAAACCAGTTCAGCAGTTTTTACATAAAAGCCACACAAACAAGCAACGTTATTTAGAATTAAATGGGATTATGTCACTCTCTTGAAATTCGAACGTATCACATGCGCCTTAAGATTTAAAGTCCTATCATAATCTGGTTCTTACGGGTGTCGGTGATCTCCGAACATCATACGCGTCGAATAACCGGCTACTGACCGTAGAAACACCGGGTTTATCCGGAGATTTCATCTCTACTTTATAACCAGAAGCTTCAGCTGTATTTACTTCTAATCTTCTAGTATTTGGTTTATATGTATTTTTATCTGCATTAAGAACACAACTTATAACTTTGACATTACTTTGCACGGCATTTTGAACTTCTGTCACGTGATTCACTTCACTTTTAACTTCATCAGCAACAGTGACTTCAGTTTTCACTGAAGATTCCTTTGTATTTTCGTTCTTTTCAGTGGAATAAGTACGTTTGTTTCCTGGCATTTTTCTGTATATAGTAGCGACTAAAGGATGGAGTAGTCGTTCGTCAAATTTGTCACTTTCTTTACCGGTTAGGGCTCCGATGATGACGCCAATGATGACGCAGGTGATGGTCCCGATGACTGCGTACCACATGTATGATACTGAATACATCTTGTAGAGAGGTGACGAGCTAGAAACGAAATTAGATAATGTTAGTGTTGTCTAATATTGCTAAATACTTGTAAATTAAAGTAAGATTTGTAGTATGTATACTACGTGCCCTCTCATCATAATCAATATTATCATCATAATCATCATCACCAGCCTGAAGACGTCCACTGCTGAACACAGGCCTTCCAGAGAATCACTTTGAGTGACTGCCTACCTCCTGCATCCATAGGCTCCCCGCAGTTTTTGAGATCATCTTCATAATCATCATCATCGTTATATTCATTGTCAGCTGAATGACGTCCACTGCTGAATATAGCCTCCCACCCATGTCCATAAGAGCGACCCTTGCAACGGTCTCCACGTTTTGACCAGGCCATTGGCGTTGGTCAACCTAGTGGGAGCCCTTTCATCATCATCATCATCAACAGCCTGAAGACGTCCACTGCTGAACATAAGCCTCCCCCAGAGAGCCATTTAATTTTAAATAAATAATAGCAGAACGGAATTACTTTAGAGATTAAAATAGGTATTAATTATGATTTTTAAAACAGTATCGCCTGCTTAGCGTAATTTACAGATTAATTGCAGATTGGCAATACAGCTATAAAAATCATAAATATTGATTTGGGAGGCGTTATATTTACAGCATTTGTGTTATGTAATTTGACCATGATGGTTGGTATGATTCTCAAGAATTTCTCAATAGATGGCGCTGCCAACCGCGTAATTTGGTTGTAAAAGGTGAAGGATAAATGTTTCCTTTACAAATTAATATTAAAATAGGTACTCACTAAAAAGGATCCGCAGCTTCTGGCACATGTGTAAGGTCAATGTTTTTCAAAATAGGCGCCAAACGCATCAGAGTCTGGTTGATTTGCAACGGGAGCACGATAGGTTTTTGAGTGAACACGTTGATCGTGCCGTTTGGACAACCCTGAAACATAGACAATTTGGGCTACCTTTACAAAATTTTACTAACAAGTAAAATTCTCTTGCTTGAAATCTACAGTTGGGTCATTCATTTACTATGCCACAACATGTTTCAGTGATAAGGTAAGTTCAGATCAAACCAAAAATGATCATAAACCTTTTGTGTTAATGGTTAAAAAACTGTATTAATATATATACTAAGAATCCAAGAGCGTTGGACTTTATATAGCTTTGGCAATACTGATACAATACTTTATTCCGTGACATAAACATTGCACTACCATTTTTCCGTTTGACATAAATGAGGACTTAACCAATGAGCATTTATGCCTTTCAGATAATTCCTAGCGGTTACATTTGTGGCAGAAAATGGTACGCATGTATAATATGTACACAGTACACACCAGCAGTGAAGCGTATATTATGCCCAGTGACATTTAGATGTCTGTTGTTTCTTAACCACCAGATAGTATTTTATCATGCCCAGTTGGTAGTAGTTCTAGGTTCTGAACTATAGGTTTTCCCACTCAGGACAAACATTTGTGTGATGAACGTCGATGTTTGTTCTGTGTCGTATTGTATTCTATGTATGTATTTACAAATAAAAAAGTATCTAAGTATTGTATCAGTTACCTGGTTCCCATAGTACAAGCTATGCTTAGTTTGGGGCTAGATGGCGCTGTGAGAAATGTCCACACATATTTATATTTTTAAAATTATGCCCAGTGGTTAAGAAGCAATTCACTACATTCCATAATATAAAGACATCCTTAATCACTAATAATTTATAAGTTATAGCAATAAAAAATGATTATGAAAAGAAATGAACCAACCTCAGTAGATACTGGCAGGATTTCCACCCGACTGTTAACGTACAGCAACCGCCCAGCTGCCATCCAAGTGGTGATCACATGTGACGCGACCATGCCCCACAATGCCCCGGTTCCGTTAGCCACTGGGCATAGTGCTGCCAGAGTAAACACTCCTAGTAATGCCCCGCTAGTGGCTGATGTCACTAGGAGAGACCCTTCTACTACTCCGCCGACGACGCCGACGCATAACGATAGACACATTATCACGATTGCTGGAAGGGAAGTTAGTTGGAAATAGATAAAATAAATATATGGTGCATTTTACACCTAATACCTACTAGAAAACCATTTTATTGCGAAACATTTTAATAATTTATTTAGTTTTTTTTTTTAATTATCTACATCACTACGCCTTTTCCAGCAGTCATTTTAATATATTTTTTTTAAATAATGAAGTCATACATTCTGCACGTAGCTCAAAGGTGTAATCATAACAAGTATTTATATATTTACATTTATTTATTTATTTTAAAAACATTTATTGACTATTTTATACCTTAATCCATGTATACTGTGACTGGCATGTTGAAAAACGTATTATTTTTGTTTGATGACTTAATAGCCATCCAAATAGGTCAAAACCTGTGTTTGGGTGAGCTACTGAATTTATCGAATTATTTATGTTGTTGTAAATAAGCAATATAAATAGTTCGATCAATTCAGTATGCAAATTCCATATACAAAAACGCATATCAAAAACATTTTAAAATTAAAAGAGCGGTAAAAAAAGTTTATATAGCGGCTGTAGGCCACAATTAAAACAAAATTTTTTAAAGGTACTTACGATATTTTTTTCTACTTATTTTAATTTAAGCATTATTACTGCACCGATTTTGATGAAATTTCTATGGGACCAATCTAAAAGTAGGTATATTATAGATTCTGATAAAAATAAATCTAAATCGATTAATAAAAGACGGAGTGTTGAGGCCACAAACATTAAAAAAAAACAGACTAATAGAGAAGTCGGTTGGTTACTTCATTTACCTACTTTAAGCCCTATTCAAACCGACGCCTTATTCGTACCGCTGTGGGTAGGGGTAAATACCGCGCGGCATCCTGCGCCGTATTTTGTATTGAAGTTCCGCGGCTGAGCGAAACTTCATACAAAATACTCGGGCACAGTCCCGCGCGTATATACCGCTACCCACAGCGGTACGAATAATGCGCCGGTTTGAATAGGGCTTTATTCTAAGATCACTTATGTAATTTTCGTCATACAATTTTTAATTTACGAATCATACTACGAATATAACTACAATGGGGCAGTTTATCGTCTGAATAATAAACAACTTAATCATTTTTGATTTCCTATCCATTGTTATGGCAGTTATTTACCTTCATGTGTTATTATTTGTCGGAACACATAAAGATTACCTAAGTAAGGTTATGACATGATGTTAAAATGGCTATGCCGAAAATGGATTATGAATATCTAAGATTATTTTGACAAAATTATTTTTGTAATTATTACAGTTGTCGTTAAAAATTAAATGACCCATAAGATGTTATAAAGTAAAAGAATTAGACAGTTCAACCACGCAGTGACGTCACAAGTTAATCTCTATGGTAACTCTACATACTATTTTTTAAGGATAAATAATACGTCACAATTAGGGACTTCAAGGTTACCTGTATAGTGTATAGCTCCACACGATCTCTGTTTTGTGAAAAAGTATTACCTTAATTTCACTAGCTACGATGCCTTTCAAACTGAAACACAGTAGTGCTTGCACACTACTGCTTGGCGGCAGAATAACTAGTCAAGAGGCGCAAAGGAGGAAAGTGGTGGTGTCTACCTAGAATCGATGAACTCTGCAGAAAATTACTACCTACCGCTTATGATGGGGTTTTTGATCGGTATTGTATTGTATTGTATTGTATTGTATTGTATTTATTCATAAACAACATACATTGTGTTAACCACGGTGGTAACCAACTGTCAAATATTCTAACAAATTCTAAGCAATAGTCAAATATTCTAACAAATTCTAACCAATGGTCAAAAATTGTTGGAATTTTTAACCCTTGGCATCTTAAGTATACGGGTCAAAACCCCACCCTTAGTGTTTAAAACCACGCTGCATTCACACTGTTTAAAACAATGTTATTATTACTATTATGTGTAAAGCGTCTACGTGATAAAAGAAAATAAAAACGATTTTTTAAATTAAAAAAACAATTATACAATTATTACTGCAATTTTTAAATTGCGTACGTTAAAAAGTATTTCTAATAATATAGCTTACCATAAATGACACCAATGATCTTGATGACGGTGAGTTGCTGTTTATCACTGGTATCCTTGAAGAAGGGCGTAGCGGATACAAAGTCCTCCCACGTCACAGTCGCCAGGGAGTTCACATTTGATACTAGAAAACTGAAAAAGAAGGATATTTTATTAAGTACCCTACATATAGTAAGGTATTATGTTTTAGGGATTCAAGTTCGCAGTTATCTATGCTTTTACTCAATCAAAAACTAAGAAAAAGTTTGAATGACGATGATTACGTTGTCATGAATTGACGATGTCACCTTCCCAACAAGGTACCAACTCAACGTAGTTCATGAGACATCTTCAAGATGGCGTTCAATGTATACCTAACATTTTGACAAAAAAAATTAGTTTGTGCATAGATATCCTGAGATCTAAATCTATTGCTTATACACAAAATTGATACATATAACAAAATGTATACATACTACATACATCACATCAACAGCCGGAAGACGTCCACTACTGAACACAGGCCTCTCCCACAAAACACCACTTTGGACGCTTATCATATAGGGGGTTTGCTATAATCACTACGCTTGGCAGGTGGCTTGGTGATCGCAGAAGATTTTAATGTAACTTTGGAAAATGCTGCTGTCCATTCTTTGGATATTTCCTCTTACAAGAGCCAGCTACCCACGGGAAGGGGTGGGGTGGTCCTATATACGCACACCGCCGGGACCACACGTATGTATAGTTTGCAATAAGCTATTGCGTGTTTAGCTATCTTTCAATCAGATTTATGAATTTTCACCTCAGAGCCCCATTGAACAAGCTTCCAAGGAACAGCCCCAACATGCCTGGTAGAAAGGTGAACTGGTCTTCCACGTAGAAAGGGAGGACCTCATCAGCGGCTGATATCTTTCCTGCGGCCAGGGGATTGCAGTTTTTGTATACTGCGTAGAGAGCCATGCCAACTACCCAAGATAAACTGAAAAAAAAAAATCGAATTATATAAGTAATTTTGAAGTAAAAAACGTAAAACACATACCGGCACTTTTAAGAAATTACTTATAGGATAGGAAACACATTTGACCACTGTTTCACCTGACGTTAAGCAATATCCAAGTCTACGATGGGGAATGCTTGCCTAGAAAATACTTGCTAGCGATTAAAATGCGTTTTTGCGCCCAGATTTTGAATGACAAAGAGAATCTTTCCGAGCTAGTGAGGTGAAAAAACTATTATTGTCTGCAGGCAAGTGAAATTAGCAATTTGCTAAGGCCCTAGTTATTATCAGTCGGCATTGCTACACTAATTATTGGCTATTCTGTCGGAATCATTTGCGTCACGCTCACTAATACGGTACTTTGTGCAATTGATCGGCTTCCTGACTTATTTCCTGATACATCTGACGCACGTGCACCTACTACAATAAAGATTTTTAAGTACTTATTAAGGTTGGGAATGAACAGCCATGCCTAAAATAAAAGTTCTAAATATAAGAAACATTATTTTTTCAGTTAAGTACCCGTTTTGAGCTGACTTCCCCTAGACCTTCCCCATTCGAAATATTAAGAGGGAACGGGTAAGAGGCGGGTGAAACCACAGGGCGGGCATCTTTAAGTCAAAAGGAAAATTAAAATCTAACTTTTAGCTACCTACTTAAGAAATATTTGCTTTGTATTAACTTCTTCAATAATAGTAACAGTAAGTAACAGTAACAGTAAACAGTAGCGCCATCTCTTATCCGAAAACAGCAATATTCCTTTTTTAACTCATACACCTATTAGACGAAAATATTCTAGATCTGTGACATTACCACAAAGTTGCGCATACCTGAACAAGACAGTCACAGCAGGTACATTGGCAAACAAGGTCCTTCTGACCCTGGCTTCGCTTGACATCGAGCAGTACCTCTGCACGAAGGTCTGCTGGCAGCCGTAGATGGATATCGACATAAAGAGCTGGCCTATAAGAGCCGATAAAGTGTCAACTCGCACTGTTGGGTCCCACGTGAATCTGTGAATTTTATTTTTTTAATTATTTAATCAGCTTACGTTTGATCACACTTGTGGTTATGAAATTGACATGTAGCACGCTCAATGAGAAGAAGTCTGGTCACTATCCTGTTGAAAACTTCTAGGTTATAGCTATTCAGAAACAGAGATGCCAGTAAAGCCTAAAGGTTTGGTAAGATATGGGATGGGCTTGTTTTTTCTTAGATCTTCAAATTATTGTACTGCCATAATTACAGGATTAGCTAGTCTTAGACTTCTTTAAAGCATGGACAGACAAACGGCCAGCCCATGTGAAAGTAAGCAGTTACCGTAGCCTAGACATGTTCAACACCAGGGGCGCTGCTGATGCCTTGCGACTTTTTGTGGAGGACACGTTAAGCCTTAGAACTCGGCTGTTTTTGTGAAAAGTTTTGTACTATTATTTACTCTGTATCTAAACCAAATAAGACGTATTAAGATTCGCTTTTGAAAAATTTTGACACCAATGTCATAAAGCCTTGGTGTCAGAAGCTTCCCACCCAACGATTACAAGAGCACACTTGCCTACACCACGAACCGGAAGACGCAGTGTATATGCGCCGGCTTCTCACTCGGTGGACTGACGATCTGGTAAAACTGAAGCTGATGGATGCAAGAGGCAAGTAGCCGGTCAAAGTGGTGCTCTATGGAAGAGTCGTATCTTCAGCATTGGACGTCTTCAGGCTGTTGATTACTTGCACACATGAGAAGGGAGGAAAGTGTAAGGTGATGAAACTTACTGAAAGAACTTGAGTCTTCCCCCTTCGATATTGTCGGTGAGCACCTGTTGAGGCCCTCCTGCCTTCAGCGTGGCTTGGATGATGAAAGCGGCGCTCACCAGGATCATCGTGAGAGTTTGGATGACGTCAGCTCTGGGGTAAGAGTCTAGTTATTAGTGGGTAGCTAAATGAGATTGATAAGCAAACTGTGAAGATTTTTTTGTTTATCAATTGTTTTTCTCTAATTTGTGGGACAAGTGATGAACATTGATCAAAAAGTTTATATATATGTATCTGCACTTCTCAAAAAAGATTAATATAAAAGGCAAATAAAAACTATTTTGATTTATTTAACAGATTAGTGTAGAGATGATGACGCATGTTCTTGAAATTCTAAACTACTGGTCATACGGAAATCTTCCTCAGCAATATTTCTTTAAAACTTATTATTCTTGAGACCTAATCTTCATTGTCATCATTATCATCATTAACATAAGCTTCCCCAACGAACTCCACTGAGCCCAGTCTTTATCAATTTTCTCCATGCCAGTTACCTTATAGCTGCAGCCAATCCTCCCAGCAAGTTAAACACAATAGCCACAGCTGTCAGCGCTGCCGCTGATGCCCAGTGCGGCAATGCCAGGATAGCGTGCAATGCAACCGTCGGCGTGTACACAGTAACTGCCAAGTTTAGCAGCTGCCGGATAAGAAAGGTCGCTGCTGCTAAGCGCCGAACCCAAGAGCTGTTAAAACGCATCTGTGGATATAAAGTCAATGATTAGTTTTATTTTATTTTTAATATTCTGATTTTGATGTGAAAAATGACCCCTATAAAGCACCACTTTAAACAGCTGGCTTGCTTCCTGCATTCATCGGCTCCCCGCGGGTCCGACCGGGTCGTCGGTCTACCCAGTTGGGGGAAATAGCTTATTTGCTACAAATACTTGACTTTGACTAAAGTTTGACTTTAACTAAAGTGCTAAATCAGTCACGTGACCAGGGTGATTTCTCTCAGTCGCCTGTTACAAATGTGCGAATACAAAATGAGTGTAAATCAGGCAATCAGCAGCGTCCTCGACCACGTAATCACCTAGGACTCTCGGAAGTGCCAGTTGAGCTGCGGTACTTGAGATCATTGCCTCATTCCGCCATTTCTTGATCCGTGGGCATGGTGCAGCGTTAGTGGCGGAAATTAGTTAAAAATAGAACATATTTTTACGTTCAATCTCAGTAAATCCAGGAGCTAAATCAACGATGTATCTAAGAGTAATTAAAAAAATATATAAAGTAATATTGGATTTAGTTCTCATAATATAAGTACAGTTTTGAAAACTGTGGATCTGTTAAGAATATTCTTTTTCAGTAGATCGTACAAAGTGCTGAATCATCCCATTAAATCAAATCAAAATCAAATCAAAATTTGTTTATTGCAAATAGGCTATTTTTAGCACTTTTACAAGTCAAAACTAGATAATGTATTTAAAGATAATATAAATTAAATTATTGTACATTCTAAGCAAGCATAATTGAACAAACTTACACAGTGCTTAATGTCAAAAATGTCAAAATATTATAATTATAACAAGCCTATTACAATACGAGTTTGAAAAAAAAAGTTCTCTCAAAAAAATTACACCAAAAAATCACCTAAGGTGTGTATGTGCCCACTTCACGCCCCGACGGCTGGATGGATTTGGATGAAAGGAACAGACACAGATATTACCTATATACTGCATTAACGCCAAATTCTTTTTATCCTGGAGAGTTAGTTCGTTCTCAAAAACAGTACTTATTTATAAGTAAACTTCGTAAATGCTCACGAATTCAATAATCCAGAATAAATGAATGGTTCCTACTTTTGGTTCATAGCATTAAAGATTATTACTTGACTTAGGCCCCCGCTCAATTTTATTGATCAATCTTTGTGATTGATCGATTTTATTGATCGTTTTGTGTAGTATTGGCCAATGTTTTTCGGATTACAGTACGAAAAAAACATTGACGGAAGTGGTCTCGTCAATTTTATTCATTTATTTAATTTATTTATTTATTTCAAAAAACAGTTATGACTACTTTACACCGTAATTTTATAGATCAATAAAATTGAACGTGTATGGGGGCGTAATTATTCAACTGATTTGGATTTCATTTAAGTAGTAAAGTTAAGTAGAGACCAGCATTACTAACAAACGAAATACTTTGCATCTTGTAAACATGAATAGTTCCTGTGGACTACTATTGTTACTCAGTGGTTTGTAAAAAACATTTGTATTAAAACTTCTTCAGCGGTAGACGTCTTCAAGCTGATGATGATGGTCTATCATTTACCAGTTTTCGGACATCTTACCTGCAAATACTCGTAGACAGAGTTGGTGTGTAGCCTATAGTAGACCGGGACGAAGACCCAGCAGACGATAGGGAAGGCGAAGATGACGCCGTAGAGAGTCTCCCACATGGCAGACCCGTGGTAGACCAGCTCTGAAGGGAATCCTGGAAGAACGAGATGCAATGGTTTTTTTTTACGTACAAAGTGCTTTTTTATTCAAAACTCAAAACTCAAAAAAAAATTTTGCATATAGGCTATTTTTAGCACTTCACAAGTCAAAACTAGATAATGTGTTTAAAAATAACTTGTGTCATTTTTTGTTTCATTTTTTTTAAATGTGTCGTTAATATTTTTTTTTATTGATTGATTGGATGAAATTACTGGGCAAGTGCGACTTTATGATTTCACACATTCTAGTAATCTTATTACTATACTGTGTGAAGTCTCAGGATGACGTGAGCATGCAGTGTCACGGAAAACTATATTAAATTAGAGTTCAGAGTAATACTGCAATCTGTTATGGGCAGCCGTGCTGCTCAACATCAGGCTATTGACAAGCACGTCACGTCATTCATTTACATAAAAAAACCTTATTACAACCAGATATTCTGCATCTGACTATGCACGTGATAGTGGAAAGGGAATCCCGAGAAATAATTTGGCACGCGATACTTTTCTGCATACGTTTTAGTATGATGACGTCAGCACAAACGCATTGTGTTGTTGCCGATAATTAGGGTCAATGAGCAGAAAGCAATTCATACAAAATGATACCAGAAGCTTCTGTCACTTTCAGACAACACAGATCTGACAAAGACACCAACGCGATCAGCGTCATATCAGATTTAGAGCCTCCTAGCCGTCGGTGCAATATTTTGTCTCTTTCAGACAAAAGTACTCCGACAAAGATGACGCACTATTAGGCGCGTATGGTAATCTGAAAAACGCGAGCATTATGTAAAAATCCAATAGAGTGGCATTTATCTCATAAAATCACGACTCATTCGGTTACGAGATGGAAATTGAGGAAAACGCGCTTGTTTATACCAATGACTCGACGAGCTAGTCATCCACCTGATGGTAATGTCACGGTCGCCAACAACAATTGGTTAGTCACTCGGAACTTCGCATCATAAAGTTTCGCATGCGCATGTTTTCCTAAGACATCAGCACAGTCTAGTAATAACATTTCTAGACATTGGAATCAGGTCATAAAGTGTCGTTAGCCCAGTAATTTAGTTGCACTAGCTTTTACAGATGAGATGGATTTGGGCAAAACATGGTAGTGACTGCACATTACTGCGTGGCGGCAGAATACCTGGCAAAGTGGTGGTACCTAATATACGAATCTTAGCAGAAAAGTCCCACTACTTATTAATCGGAGTCGGTGCTTCAGACAAAATTAGCGGCAAATTTCTTTAAGGTCAGCGCACTGTGGTAATTGGTCAACTAAACACAGCACGTACCAAACTCGAACTCTGATTGGCGGATGAGAAGTATGCTATAAATAGCAACGTGTGTTAATTTTAAACGGGCCTTTGATCACACGCTGTATTTAGTTGTATTTAGTTTACACGTCATCGTTGCCACAGAGTAGGTGGCAGTTTACGAAATTGGCACCGAATCCAGAGCACAGACGTAGCAAGAAACTGTTGTATATTCTGTGACCATTCTGACAGGTGGCGAAACATTTGTAAACAAATAACCGCAACGTTTTCTTGAACCTTTGTTTTCTTTCATTACGCATGCTTGTCTACGTTTTGTGGTGTAAAACAATCAAATGAGACGTAAGTAGGTGATGATCATTATCCTCGTTAATTTCTATAATTTATCATCCACTCTGTAAGTATAACATTATAATCACTATTGAGCATGACAGGGTAGCCCGTAACCACAGAATTCGCCCTATTTACATAGGTCTAACTTCCCTTCTGCATTTCTGTATTTTCCTCAAAAGAACTTGAGGTCTTTTTAACTTGTTCCTATAATAGTTAGGATTAGGATGTATAAGTAGTACCAATTCAGAAAGAAGTACTTTTAGTATTTTATCGTCTCAAAAACTTGAAGACCTTTTTATTATTTCCTCGATCGAGGAATGGATTTATTCAATACATTCACCGCTGATTCCAATTGTTTTTTTGTTAACTATATCGTCGTTCCACCTAATGGAGGACTGGACTACGTTGCGTCTTCCGGTAGTTCCGGTTCGTGGTCGCCACTCAAGAACCTTTTTCCCATCGGTAGGCAGTTCTACTAGCGATGTGGCCTGCCTGGTGCCCATTGCCATTTCAACTTGCTAACTTTAAGAGCTATAAATAATATCACCAACTTTAGTTCTTCTGCGGATCTTCTCGTTTCGGAACTTGTCTCGTATGGAAACCCTGAGTGCCTGTAGCTCTCTCCATAGCTCGTCGCTTGACTTTGAGCTTACTAATGCCAACAATAAGAGACCACGTCTCTCCTTACAATAAGAATCCTCGAAGAGAACACATATTACAAGTTCTTATTTCAAATAATATTTTTATAGGGCACAAAAAAATGATAGGTATTCAGAGCAAAGCGCAAAATACATAAACACACTAAATTATATAATTCATGCACCGCAATGTTATAAATTTCACGCTTCGGAGAGCGAAATCATGAACACATTACTTTAATCTACAGTTTTTTATCTAAACACTGGTCAGTATCTACCAGATTGTATAGAAAATTCACTTTTGCTGGCAACTTTGTTAAATAAAGTTGCGGGTACGAAAATAATTCAGTGGGTAATGCTGGCTGCAATTATTTCGACGCTACCTACTAGTATACTAGTACCGTGGGCTGGATCATTTGAACTGTCGATATGTTAGTGTGGCCAGTATTCACGCCTACATGGTAGCTAACTTGTTTATAGAAGTAATTAGATAATATTAATATTCTATCGCTGAATTAGGTAACCTAGCATTCTATTATATAATTTGAAATAACCAAAATCACTTTGTCGTCACAAAATCGTTTGTCTACTAATAGTTATTCGTAATTTCGCACTCAAGAAGTAATTTCTTTATTAAAGTATTATTTAATTAACCGTGTGGTCACAGTGCGGTTCCGATGTGAGAACAGGCCCACTCCATCACTTCCCACGGGTGCCGTAAGAGCCGGCTAAATAAAACTCCAGGGAATGGGCAGCAGCATTCTCATCGGTATATGAAAAATCTTCTACGATCACCAAAACGTCCTATGATAAGCGTCCAAAGAAGCATTTTATGATGGAGATCTATCATGTTCACCAGTAGACGTCTGCCACCCGTCTGTTGATGACTGTGATGATTATTTGATTATTTAATTAACTGCCTATAATAAGCTCCTTATATGTGTAATAACGGTAGCTATACTTAGCTGCGATGACCTATAGACAGTTCAAATGCTCGAGCCCACTACCGGTAGGTAGCGTATCTAACATGCTGGCAGCATTGCCTCGTTTAATTGCAATGCTGACTCGTTGAGCCAAATAAGTGCCAGCATTTTGGACACGCGTCGCATCGACCAGGCGCTCTGATAAACTTTTGTGCTCGCGATGAGCTCCCGGTCCCCACAGACCCAGGGCAGGGTGTCAACACCAAACGGCTCAAATATGTAACCGCTACCGAGATTACTATGTTGTTTTTGAATACGTACCTAGTACTAGGTACATAAAATGACAAAAACCTTACCAAGTGAAGTTTGATCTAAATGATACTTTATAATTATTATAATGAGTGGGCAAACGAAGCGATTTGTATTAAAGGTGGGTACGTGGGAGCATAACTATACAATGTAAACTTAAAAATCACGAGAATTACTACGTGATATAAAATTGTTGCAAAATAGTACCAAGACATTTTGTACCTATACGAGTCAAAATTAAATAACCATCATTAATTCATCATCAACAGCTTGAAGACGTCCACTACTGAACATAGGCCTCCCTCAGAGTGCGCCACCTTGAGCGGCTGCTCGCCTCCTGCATCCATCGGCTCCCCACGGCTTTCACCAGATCGTCGGTCCACCGAGTAGAGGGCTGGCCTACGCTGCGTCTTCCGGTTTGTGGTTCATCATCATCATCATCATTAACAGCCTGAAGACGTCCACTGCTGAACATAGGCCTCCCCCAGAGCACGCCACCTTGAGCGGCTGCTCGCCTCCTGCATCCATCGGCTCCCCGCGGCTTTCACCAGGTCGTCGGTCCACCGAGTGGGGAGCCGGCCTACGCTGCGTCTTCCGGTTCGTGGTCGCCACTCGAGAACCTTTCTTCCCCATCGGTTGTCAGTTCTACGAGCGATGTGGCCTGCCCATTGCCACTTCAACTTACTAACTCTAAGAGCTATATCGGTCACTTTAGTTCTCCTGCGGATCTCCTCGTTCCGGAGCTTATCTCGCAGGGAAACACCGAGCATAGCTCGCTCTATAGCTCGCTGCGCGACTTTGAGCTTACTAATGAGGCCAACAGTAAGAGACCATATCTCAGTTCCATAAGTCATCACTGGCAACACACACTGATTGAAAACTTTCGTTTTCTTTCGGTTTGTGGTTGCCACTCGAGAACCTTTCTTCCCCATCGGTTGTCAGTTCTACGAGCGATGTGGTCTGCCCATTGCCATTTCAACTAGCTGATTCTAAGAGCTATATCGGTCACTTTAGTTCTCCTGCGGATCTCCTCGTTCCGTTCCTCGTTCCGTTCCTCGTTCCGTTCGTTCCCATCATTAATTAAACAGGTTCATTTGTCACACTAATATTATACGTCAACACATGTGCTGTGTAAATTCGTTGCAGCTTTGGTTCCTGAATATAATTATAACTTAAAGTGAATCACACTGAAATCGATTCAGTAATTTCCGTGTAAAGTCAACTGATACTAATAAAATCTTACTAATTCATAGAGTGATGAAAACGTGAAACGTGCCTTGAAACGTAGTTTAATATCCGAGTTAGAAGCCATACATTATCACAACTTAATTATTCTTAGGTACAATGCCCTCCTACAATAATCCTTCTCTAATGATAATTTATAATCTATAATCTTCTATAACAATATTATAAGGAGGAAAGATTTGATTGTTTTTTTTGTTTGTTTGTTTGGATTGAATATGCTCCGAAACTACTAAACCGATTTGAAAAATTCTTTCACTGTTGGGAAGCTACACTATCCCCGGGTGACATAGGCTATATTGTATTTTCAAAAAAATAGGGATTCTTACTAAAACTCCAATAATGTAACCCAAGGTGTAAAAAAATGACCTAAAATATTCTTTACATCGCGTGCGCTGCGAAAACTATTATATCCGTGCGAAGCCGGGCGAGCCGCTATTATATAGAATATAATTATTATAATAAATCCTATAATATAATTTATGTAACCTGTAGCCACTTTTTTATAGCAGTCTTCACAAAAATAAGCAGTTGTCAATTCGGCTATGTATTTGTTTTGTATATTGGTTGATATCTCCGCCAACAATTGTCAACCAACTCTTTTTTATTCCTATACATATATTTTTTATATAAACGAACGACGTGACGAGCAGTCGTTTGCCTGGTGTTAAGCGTCACGGCCGCCCATAACAGATTGCAGTCACGCGGAACTCTAAATTAAAGATCAAAAAAGTGTAAAAAAAATATCTACACTAGAAATAGATGAATGGTTATTATGTATTATTATGGCAAACTACTTACTTATGGCAAAACAATTTCCAAGTTCCCGTTTTTCGAAATGAAGTTGGGTGAATTGTTTTGCAATAAATAAATAAATAAATATGTCCACACATATTTACTTATTTATGGCAAAACAATTCACCTAACTTAATTTCGACAAATAGGAACAAATTAATAAATTGACCGATAATGATTAATTGATTACATTAAGTTAATTATTGTTATTGTATGTTTGTTACACTGGTCCGATCAGACATGACTAATTATTTGACTACTGAGTCATTAGTAATTATACTAACTAATTAAGCGTTACCTGAGTTTAAAAAAAAGTATGAGTCAAATATATCCAAGAACAAATACAATAGAAATACAATTTTACGCCATACCTGCTTGTATTGGATGATGTAACCATTCTGTAATAGGCTTGTGTCGTGCAATTTTTTTTATTGCACCAAATAATAATACTCCTCAAAAATACACAAAAATTTCGTGAAAACAAAAATTAAAGAACTCAATAAATGACAAAGTTACAAGCACTTTAAATTACAGGAATAGAAAGAGACCTCAAACGTGCAGTGACGTCAGTTCTTGCTCCTTCATAGTACCTCAATACTAAGCTGTGGTAGCTTTACACACAATCTCTTTAGCATGTTACGTCACTAGTAGATTATAGTGTACACCGAGGAGAATGCTGCTGCCTATTCCCTGGATATTCCCTTAGCCGGCTCTTGCGGCACCCGCGAAAAAGATCCTATTCTTACGCCAGAACCACATGGCAATATTTCTAAGGTGGTAGGACTTTTCTGCAAAGTTCGTCTAGGTAGGTACCACCCATTTGCCAGTTATTCTGCCACCAAGCAGTAGTGTGCAAGCACTAAGTACTATGTTCGGGTTTGAAGGGCATTGTAGCTAGTGAAATTACTGGGCAATTGAGCCTTTTTTTGTGATGACGTGCGCAGTGCATTGTCACGCAAAACTGTATTGATTTAGAGTTTCAAGTGATACTAAAATCTGTTATGGGTAGCCATGACGCTTAACATCAGGCGGACGATTATACTTGTCGCGTTACATGAAAAACTTACCCAAAAAGCTTCTCACACCAAGCGTGCCTCTAGCCACGGATAAAATCATGGCTAGAGTAGAAACTCCACCGCCGGCGAATATGTACGCCCGTTTTGCGCTGCCTCCCGCTGCCGCGTCTTTCCGCCGCCTCCATAGTGGCGCCACAGATGATGCAAATATAAATATGGCGAATACTATGCATTCCCATGCTAGCCACCCGGTCTGCATGTTTCTGGAAAGAAAACACTTCTGGTTAATGTTTTTATCGGGTTATACACATCATCATCCTCTTTGCCTTTTCCCATTTGTTATTGGGGTCGGCTCCTAATCTAACCTGTAGCTGCGAGCCACCAGAATTACACGAGCGACTGCCATCTGACCTCGCAACCCATAAGGAACCAGTAGATGGTTAGATCAGGTGTCAGATGCTATCAGCTACCCGTAACGATTGCCATAGATGTTCTTGTGACAACCAGGACCGACGGCTTAACGTGCTCTCCGAGGGACGGAGCGATGGTATCGAAAACTGCACATAACTTATTAGATAAGTCATTGGTGCAGGGCCGAGGATCGAACCCGGTGCCGTAAGATTGCGAAGCGTACATGCTACCGCTCGGCCACCATCGCTCTCATCGGATTATATTGGGTTATACACATACAGGATGCAATTGAATTGATTAGCATAAATTGAGTAAGTATATAATAGTAGATACATCATTTATTGATGTTTATTAAAGAGTAAAGAGTGCAAATGAAAATATATATTTTTTTTAAATTATGAAGTTTGCCGCGCCGCCTGACGTAGTTGGCACGGACGATTTTAATAGTTTTAAAAGTTTTTAGACCTTGTATTTAATAATTAAAAACAGTACATAATTATTTTAATTGACTGTAGCAGTTGATTAAGTTAGTGATGTTTTGGAGTTAATATAAATAACAAATTGATGTGTTAGATTTCAAAAATTTTGGCCCAGACGTGACCGGTGTCAGAGTAGGTTTCAAAGGATACTAATTAATTAATCAATTAATTAAAAAATAATTTTTTAACTTATTTTAGCGAGCCAATGGTTTTGTATACCGGCCCCCCACTAGTACGTCGATCTGGTCAAAACCGCGGGGATGTAGATTGCAAGCAGCCGCTCAAAGTGGCACTCTGTGAAGGAAGACTACGTTCAGCAGGTCGTCTTCAGGTCGTCACGTCTTCAGGTCGATGATGATGAATTTATTCTTTGGAGCTTAGAGATTATAGTGGAATAGGTTTTGTTGGTACTTGTTTGATTTCCAGTATATTATAGGGGATTGGAATGGAATAGAGAGTACCATACAGTCCCCTGGGGAACTAGGTTAAGGGATTCAAGTAGATGTAATGCAATATGCCGGTTACCTCATGTTTTCCTTCACCATTGTAAAGACATAACTTATCTTGAAAAGTTATTGGTCAATGGCTGAACATGAACAGGATTTGATCCTGGGTGCAGCGGTTTGAAAGATTCGAGGGTTCTTGCTCAACCACACTCTCTATTTGATTTTATATATATGTATAAATGAATAAACCTCGCACAAGGTCTTTTCTATTGCTAAACGATTTTAGATCTTTATTATTAATTTATAAAATACGAATCAGCTTGAGTCTGATGCACATGTTATCGCACCTCATATACACATACCTATTAGTATTACACCTGTTTAAAATACTTGAAGAACTACATACATTTTAACCAAAACGGTGTTATATGTGTTCTTCTTCCCTTGTTCATTTATTTTATTATCACAACTCCTAATACACTTGAAATGCGAAAATGTTTCATTGAATTGTTAATTACTCTGACTCATCTGGTAAACGAGCAACATTATCTATCCCTGCCATCTAGTGTTGAGTAGCAGTACTATTTAAAGCAGCACCATCTATGACTCATCTGGTATACGAGGGAAAAAATCACGTTTGTTGTATTGGAGTCCCCCTTTTTTAGTAGTTGTGTTGTAGCGGCAACCGAAATACATCATCTGTGAAAATGTCAACTGTCTACCTATCACGGTTCATAAGATACAGCCTGGTGACAGACGGACAGACAGACAGATCAAGTATGCTTTGAATTTTAAATTTTAGTTCATTTCATTAATTCTTTTTATTTCATTTCTTTATTGAAAAGTGCTTAGACAAACCATTCCATGAGTATTCGATCCCGGCAAATGAAAGTCTTTGGGAAAACACGTAAAATTTGAGTCAAACCACATTACACTGAAAAATCTCACAATAATAATTGCATTATATCATCATTATATAATTCTTTCTTGTAATTATTATGTATTTTGGTGGTGCCACCTATATTTAGCATCAGACCTTGAACTGTTAACAATTTAAATATAGGTATTTCTATCGAAACCAGTTGTAACACTGGTTTCGCGAGCGGTCAAAGGGGTATCTACTTAGACTATACATAGGCAAGGGGTATCTAGATACATAACAAAAAATGTAATCTTCTTTTATACATTTTGTTGTAGTATTACTACTCGTCGCGCCAGAGACGTGCCTGTATAACTATATCGAACTGCGAATGGGCCAGAAATAAATAACCATCGAATGGTCCCTAGCAAAGTGATAGGGTAACACGGCATCAGACCAAGTAATCGATGGCGTGACGTAATACTAAGGAATGGAACTCGTTGCCATGTTCTGCCTTTCCTGAAACTTAAAAGCTGGGTGTTTTCAAGGCCAAAGTAAACTTCTAGATTTACGTGTTCCATCTTTGGCCACACCTAACCATTGCTTACCATCAGGCGAGTTGAAAGGCAAATGTACCTAAATCTATGACCAAAAAAAGTAAAAAAGACTAAAAAAGATCAGAAATATGCCAAAAAACCGTTTCAAACCTAGCCCACCGTGGCTAGCCGATAGCCCGCTCATTTTGCAGGTTTAAAACGGTTTTTTGGCATATTTTTGATCTACGCTCAACTTATAGCTAGCTCATTTTTCAGCGCCATTTAGTTTTAAGACGGTTTTTGGCATATTTCTAATCTACGCTGTTTTCTTAATTTATTGGCATTCCTTTCTTCCTTGTTCCTTGTTGCAACTAGCTACTGCTACCCAATTTAGTACAAATGGCTGTTAAAATCTAGTGAAATTATTGTTTTTGTTATAAAAAAGTAAACGTTGGTTTATTAACTCATATAGTCTTGGAAAACTGCATACAATGCATGTATGAATGAAACCATGCGCCTGATACGGCGATGATAAAATAATGCTCAACATTTTTATTCACCAAACTAACCCGTGAAATTCGCATTTACCTACATTCAGTATTTTACTATTTCACGTCTTATTCATAAAACTCTGAACGACCTAACTTTATTGGCTTGCTCAATTACCTATACCTATACCTACCGCAATAAAATATAAAAATAATTGCCATAAAATAGATCAATGACCTGACAGACAACTAAATATATCTTAATGTCTTTCGAGAATAGTTTTCTTTTTGTATTCATCTATATTATGTAGTTAAATATAGCATTGCATACAGAAGGCTAGGTTCTCAAGTGGCGCCACCAACGGGAAGACGCAATGTAGGCCTCCCACTAGGTGGACCGAGGGCAGAACCGCAGGTAGCCGATGGATGCAGGAGGCAAGCAGCCGCGCAAAGTGGCATCATCGTCAGTCTGATAACGTCCACTGCTGAACATAGGCCTCCCCCATTAGGAGAAATAGTCTTCTTAATAGTCGTCTAGAAACGAATTAATGTAAATAATTTCAGCTGATCCAGTCGGTGTTTTTTTACAATGGCAATAATGGCGTTAATTAGTTAAATATTTGAAATTACACGAAGGCGGAAACATTAAATTGTTCGTGCTGTTATTCTTTTTAGCAGCTGTGTAAATTAATAACACATTATAATGTTTATGAAACGGCAATATCACTTAACTAACTCTTAACTAATACTTATCAAAGAAGCCCACCTCGCACTGTTCCTCGACCAAATGTCCTTAGCACACTCGCAGCGTTCCCTCGCTGGATGGCCAAGGATATTAGCTGGACCACAAACCAGCCTGACCGGGGGTTTCCGCCCTTTCCCCTAATATTTTAAAATTAAATATTTTAAAATTAAGTTATTTAAATGGTTGTCCGAGAACTGTTTCTACAATTTAAAAATATTTTTCGAAAGTAAATTATATTAATTGGTGCTTTCTATACTAGAATTTCAGACATTGTTTTATTATTCATATGTAATTAATTGACGATACTGTTTACTTTTTAGATAAACAGTATCGTCAATTAATTATATATGAATTTAGATATTTATAATATATATATATATATATATATATATATATATATTTATAATATTTATAATACATTTTAGATGCTTTATTCTGATTATTATTTAAATTGAATTGTCTTTTTTATTATTGTTATGTACACAATTTTATTATTATGTTATTTAATAAAGTTTACGACTGTGCATGATTATTTTACTAATTATGGATTAACATTGAATTATTTTTTACCTAAAATAAATTTTTGTAATAATTTTTGTATGCCAGTTCTGGTGGAATATGCTGAACATTTTTTAATATATACCTACCACCTACATTTACACAATGATTGTTTGGCTTTTCATTTGCTACAATATTGAATATTTAACAAATGTATTGGTGACTGTGCTTGGCTCAATACTGTGTAACAAGGTATACTTAGGTACGTGCTGAGCACAATAAATATAGCGACTAATTGGCTTCCTTGGGATTAAGGTAGGTACAACACCCTGACGCGACCTGATGATAAATGAGACTTTATGACCTGATCTTACAGTTTTCTAATTTTATTGCTAGACTGTGCTGATGTCTCAGGATGATGCGCAGTGCAGTGCAGGCGCGGATATAGACGGGAGCACAGCCCCCTCCCCTTGGCGCAGGCAGTTCAGCACAATGCGCGGTAGTTAGCCAATTTACCAGGAAGATATAGGTGCATGGAATTCATCATTTAAAGAAAAGAGCACAAATTGGTCTTGTATCGTATACTTATGTGTTTTACCACCATATCCCCAAATTCCCCTCTTGGACTCCCGTACTATAATGATTTGTGCCTCCTTAAGAAATTTCTGTATCCACGCTTGGTGCAGTGTCACGCGAAACTTTATATTCCACGTGGCACTGCAACTGTTCAGGGCGGCCGTAACGCTTAAAATCAAGCGAACGACCAGTTTGTCACGACATTCATTATCATTATCATATTATATATACTACATAATATAATTATATTTAAAGAGAGACGTTCTTAACGCAGAGCTGAAACTACTAAAGCTAGGTAAATGTTTGGACACTAGGTTTTTCTTACAAAATCACTAAGTAGGATTTTTTTAAATAGGAGTTGATGTTTGACATACCTATAGAAAATAATCTATGCTTTATTAAAAATTGACTTTTACAAAACGTACCAGCATAGTTATTCACTGTTGCATTGTATCAAATCATCGAAACCGGATAACATTCAGAGGTATAAAAGCGTTGGTGCTTTTTGTATGAACATGATGGAGGGGTTATACTCTATTCTCATAACAACATCCTGAATTACTATGCTTTTGATTTCCAGTCAAATATAAATAAAAATCGGAATTCTGCTACACATATGGACACATATTTATCACCGATTCCGCGCTACACAATGGTCAGCCTTATCGCTATATCATTCCATGGTACGATCTTGATTATTGGATAAACAGGTTAGACTATTTGAATTTAGAAAACTGTATTGTTTCTATTAAAGCGGTTTTAGTATAGAGTTTGTGACACAGTCAATTTATTTAGATGTACCTAGTGTTTGCAATCTTTAAGTTTCAAACTAAGTAATACGTAGTTACATTAGGCTAGTAGTCTGCTATTAACATCGGTAAAAAAAAATAATGGCGGATATATTATTAGGTACCGACGTAACAAATATAAAAAAGAAGAAAAAAGACATGTATGTGATCTTATCGGTTCCCATATAAATTAAGTTAAAATAAATAGAAACCGTTTCTAAATAGCTGAGATATTATAAGGTAACAAACATAAAAAAAAAAAATAGTACCTATACAACCGGATTAAGAATCTGCTCTATGAAGTTGTTAATGTTTTTAAACGGGCGCAGTGCCTTGATTCTTTACTAACTAGTACAATAATAAAAATTATTATACTTATACTAAAAGTCACTAGCTGCACTACCTCATACAAAGAACATTTTGGACTGTATACTAGCCGCGATGGCCTATAGACAGTCCAAATGCTCCAGCCCTCTACCGGTGGGTAGCGTACCCAACATGCTGGCAGCATTGCCTCGTTGAGCTGCAATTTGAGCCAAAATAAATGTTAACATTTTGGTCACGCGTCACATCGACCAGGCGCTCTGAGACACTTTGGAAAACGCGATGAGCTCCCGTTGAAAATTAATAAAACCGGCCAAGTGCGATTTGGTCTCGCGCACGGAGGGTTCCGTACTATTATCTATCCCTGATATCTAGTGTTGAGTAGCAGTACTATTTAAAGCAGCGCCATCTGGTAAACGAGCAAAAAAATCAAGTTTGTTGTATGGGAGTCCCCTTAATTATTAATTTTATTCTGTTTTTTAGTAATCCTTGTTATAGCGGCAACAGAACTACATTCATCTGTAAAATTTCAAGTTTTTTTTTTTTATGTGATTGAATGACGTGACGAGCTCACCTGAGTGTCGTTCGCCTGATGTTAAGTGACACGGCCGCCCATAATAGTTGCAGTGTCACCCGGAACTTTAAAACAATAAAGTTTCGCGTGACACTGATGCACTGCGCACGTCATCTTGAGACATCACCCAGTCTAGTAATCAGATTACTAGACTGAGTGATCAGATCATAAAGTCTCATTTGCCCAGTAATTTCACTAGCTACAATGCCCTTCAAACCGAAACACAGTAGTGCTTGCACACTACTGCTTGGCGGCAGAATAACTGGCAAAGCGGTGGTACCTACCTAGACGAACTTTGCAGAAAAGTCCTACCACCTAGTAATAAGTGTCAAGTGTCTAACTATCACGGTTCATGAGGTGATAGACGAATAGATTAGTAATAGGGTGCGTTTACCCTTTGGGTACGGAACCCTAAAAAAGAAGGCAGGCAAAGACATAGTCTTTGAAATTAAAATGCTTCGTTCACATAATATAGGTAGCACTATCGGTAATAGTGTTATTATGTAGGTAGCACTAACCTAATAACTCTTCGTACTCAAACATAACTCATATTATTTATTATGTAAATAAATTAAGCGACGGTAACTGCTTACCATCAGGCAGGCCGTCAGCTTGTCTGTCCGTGTTATCAAAAAAAAATTAAGTCCACCTTTGTACACGTTTTGTGCATAAATAATTAAATAAATATACAAATATGTGTGGACATTTCACAGCGCCATCTAGCCCCAAACTAAGCATAGCTTGTACTATGGGAACCAGATAACTGATATAATACGTAGATACTTTTTTGTTTGTAAATACATACATAGAATACAATATAACACCCAGACACAGAACAAACATCGATGTTTATCACACAAATGTTTGTCCCGGGTAGGTATCGAACCCACAACCTCTAGTTCAGAAGACAGAGCTACTACCAACTGAGCTATCAGACCAGTCAAATATATAAGTAGGTATATTACTACTAATTATTAGTATGGTAATTGAGAGGAAAGGCAAAAACTAAACGGCGGGCTCTTGATGAATTGATAAATATTATTACAATTTAAAATTAATTATAGATAAATACAGGTGTGGTCGTCAAGTGATTACCGTGGGTTGTTTTCTTGTGCTCATGTTTTTCATTTTGTTTGATTTTGACTGTCCTGATAGCTCAGTTGGTAGTAGCTCTGCCTTCTAAACTATGGATTGTGGGTTCGATTCCCATCCAGGACAAACATTTGTATGATGAACATGGTAATAATCCACCAGGATACACACGTACACACACCCCCCACATCGTCAGCCTTTGTGCGTGTATTGCAGAACATCCTGACCGGCCTGTTAGGTCAGTTAGTCTCTCTCTCTTAGCTCTGCCTTCTGAACTGTAGGTTGTGGATTCGATTCCCACTCAGGACAAACATTTGTGTGATGAACATAGGTGTTTGTTCTGTGTCTGGGTGTTATATTGTATTCTATGTATGTATTTACAAACAAAAAAGGATCTTAGTATTTCTATCAGTTATCTGGTTTTCATTTTAGAAAACAAGTAAATTTTTAGTTCTGACATAAATCACATCTAACTGTAATTAATTAGGAGAAGCCACTGACTCCTGAAACACAGTGAACATTAGTTCAGGAGTCTATGGATTCACTACATAAACTGCTGTAAAATAATTTAAGTCAATAAATGATTTTGAATTTGTCCCATAAAAGGGAGTGTTCTGTGTGTTTTTGTTTTGTTTGATTCGGATTCCAGTACAAGCTATGCTTAGTTTGGGACTAGATGGCGCTGTGTGAAATATCCACACATATTTATATATTGTTAGCTGATTTAAAGAAAAAATGGTTCTGGTGTTTTGACTCTATGTATATTTTTAACGCATAGTCACCATTTTCTCCGACATTTCCAGACCAATTCAAGCATTTTTTGTTTGATAGGAAAACCTAGCGTAAATTTGGTTCTAATGAGGTGTGAGATTGTATAACACGGGTGAAACCAGACTATGGTGTGTGTTTTATACCCATTACTTTTTTACTAAAGTAGGTACCTACCTAATGTGATGTCAAGCTTACATAATAGGTACAGATAATGTATACACCTGTTTCGTTTCGGCCGTTGAAAAACCCTATTCTTTAAAATATAGAGACGCTATCTATCAGATTAAAAATGTCGAATATCGTGAATTTATTCATTTACGTAGAACTTTTTTACTAGGTGGTACGACTACCCTGCAAAGTTCGTCTAGGTACCTACCGTATTGCCAGTTGTTCTGCCGCCAAGCAGTAGTATGCAAGCATTACTGTGTTCCAGTTTGAGGGGCATTGTAGCTAGTGAAATTACTGGGCCAATGAGACTTTATGATCTGATCTCACAATCTAGAAATCTTATTACTATATAGTTATCTTATTATTTGGCTGCGGGATGTCTCAGGATGACGTGCGCAATGCAGTGTCACGCGAAACTTTAATTTCGAGTTCGGAGTGACACTGCATTTGTTGTCAACATCAAGCGAACGACAACCTCGTCGCGTCATTCGTTTACATAAAAAAAATGTTTATAATTAATGTGTTAGAGTTGTTTTTTTCTGGTTTGCAGCACTGACTGGGGCGCAGTGGAACCAGAGAGGGAATCAGGCGGGTAAGCAGAAAAAGCGATCGGTTTCTGGCTTGCTAGTGAAAAGTTATACTGAAGAATATAATGAAGAATGAAGAATAAACAGAAGTTTAAGAGGTGCTCCTGGTTTTTTCATAATAGCGTCAATAGGTAGGTACATTATTAAAGTTGTTACTTATGTTAGTATGTGCTACTTGTAACGCTAGCCTAGTCAAATATAAAAAAAAGTACCAAAAAAAAAAATAAAAAAAAATATTAAGTATCACTATTTTTTTATTATTTTTATTTTCTAATAAATAATAATTGGTTATTATTTATTAGAAATAATAAAGTAAATGGTTAAACATCAGATGTTTGTAAAATAAGATACTGCAGCTGCTCCCGGGGACTCCGCGCACACTCGGGCGGCTAAACAATATTTTAGAAAAATTAGAAACGTTCTACGAGTACCCACGTGCATTTTTAAACATTACACCTCATTTTATCATTTTTGTTGCATTTTCAATAATATTTTTGTTACCTACATCTTTAGGTCACCAAATAAAAAAAAACACCCGCAAATGGGCTCCCTCCAATTCGATCCACAGCTTGGATCCACATGTGGGTCCAAGGATACGTTTATTTCCTATTAAATCCACATGTGGATCCAAAGCGTTTTGACTGGCCTGTTAGCTCAGTTGGTAGTAGCTCTGCCTTCTGAACTATAGGTTGTAGGTTCGATTCCTACCCAGGACAAACAATTTGTGTGATGAACATCGATGTTTGTTCTGTGTCTGGTTGTTATATTGTATTCTATGTATGTATTTACAAACAAAAAAGTATCTAAGTATTGTATCAGTTATCTGGTTCCCATAGTACAAGCTATGCTTAGTTTGGGGCTAGATGGCGCTGCGTGACATGTCCCACACATAAAAACATAAAAACATAAAACATAAACATAAACTTAAAGATACTTTTATTTCCTCTTAAATCCACACGTGGATCCACGGGTACTTCTTTTGTATGAAGTCTCTACCACAACCTCCTACTTATAAACTCTGCGTCTAGCGTTTGCCTATACACCTATGTCTACATCTATCATTAATTACATTATTATTTGGTTTAGCAAACAATAACGGCCAACATGTTTGTTGAGAAACCAAGTTATAACTTCACATTTACATATTTCACACGCTTGTTTACACATGTGTTAAACATTTTACTTTTTTATAATTATGAACAACACACACTGATTGAAAACCTATGATGATGATGATGATGTTGATGATGATATAAGTAAGGAATAATCCTCACCATCATCATCACCTACTTAAACAAAATTAACCTGACAACCGATGGGGAAGAAAGGTTCTCGAGTGGCGACCACGAACCGGAAGCCGCAGCGTAGCCATTTGGTGGACCGAAATCCGTCACACCGAGGGGGAGACGATAAAGCCGATTGATGCAAGAAACAAGCAGCCTGTCAAAGTGGCACTCTATGAGGGAGGCCTGTGGTTATCAGTGAACGTCTTCAGGGTGTTGAAGTTCTTTTTTTTTTTTTTTTATGTGATCGAATGACGTGACGAGCTAGTCGTTCACCTGATGCTAGTGACACGGCCGCCCATAACAGTTGCAGTGTCACCCGGAACTTTAAAACAATAGTTTCGCGCGACACTGCACTGCGCACGTCATCCTGAGACATCACACCCGTCTAATAATCAGATTACTAGACTGAGTGATCAGATCATAAAGTCTCATTTGCCCAGTAATTTCACTAGCTACAATGCCCTTCAAACCGAAACACAGTAGTGCTTGCACACTACTGCTTGGCGGCAGAATAACTGGCAAAGCGGTGGTACCTACCTAGACGAACTTTGCAGAAAAGTCCTACCACCTAGTAAAATCTTTCTCATAGCGTTGGTTTTTTTTAAATTGTGTTGGTCATAGTGATGATTATAGTGATGATGATGGTCTGTGATATAAATAGATGAGCTTCGATTCCCGCAACAAAACAAGTTTGGGCACAAAAAAAAAATGTAAGTAGGTAACTTATTTTGTTCTGATTGTGGGTGTTTTGGGACCATAGTCCCCGTAGTCCCCGGGTCCCACGATAAGGAGAGAATCCTAGTTCTAGTTCAGGTTCTACGTACACCTACGTAATCGTTGAGCGTTACTATTATCACATCACATCACACTAATCACACTAATATTATAAAGGCGAAAGTTTGTGCGTATGAGTGTATGTGTGTATGTTTGTTACTCTTTCACGCTCTAACAGCTGGATGGATTTATATGAAATTTGGTATGGAGGTAGCTTATACCCTGGATTAAAACATAGGCTACTTTTTATCCCGAAAACGGGAACGGTTCCTGTAGGAACGCGGGTGAAACCGCGGGGCGCTGCTAGTTGTTATAATATACTGACGTATTATTAGATAAGAAAATTAACTACATAAACGTAGGTAATTAACTAATAATTTATTACCGTTAAATAAGACCTTAATTAATAAATTAATTTTGTTTATCATTATTAAATAACCGTATAAAATTCAAACTTCTTTATTTATAATTAGCTTTGAGAGTGATGGATAAGCTGACCAACGTCGTCGTATAGAAGGTTCAAAAGGTTAAAGTAACCTTTTTAGTTTTTATCGTATTTCTTAAAATGGATATAATTATAAATAAGAAAACAAAAAGCGCGTAAAACTCGTATCCATACGGTTCCGATACCTCCTAAATACCTCTTATAGGTACCTATTACAGTAATAATCTACATAAACTACATCATTATATGTAAATCAACCCCTATTTCTCCTGGTCACGCTATTACTTGAGAACGGCTTTACCGATTTCATTCATCTTTTTTTAAAGGTTTTCTAATACCTCGAAGAAGGTTCTCCCATTTAATAAGAAATATTTATACTCATACTCATCCTGTCAAAAGGGAAGATGGAAGGGAAAGGGGAAAAGTTAGGGGAAAAGGATGAATGGATGGGCCGGCAAAGGAAGGCAGACTTCACCTGCCTCCCCTCTGTTGCCATCCCATCCATTCATCCTCTTCCCTTATCTTTTTCCCTTTCGCTTCCCTCTTACCCATAAACAGGGTTAACGCATAAAACTAATTAACCCGTGCGAAGCCGAGGCGGGTCAACTAGTTAGAAATAAGAAGACTAAACGCGCGTAAAACGGTTCCGATACCTCCTAAATACTTCTTATTACCTATTATATACATAGCTTTTTTTTTTTATCTACTTTTTTTTTGGGACTTTGAGTCGCCATCGACTATGACAGCCCCGTCATTCCTTGCATTTGATCGCTCTTATTTAACTATATCAAAAACCATTGTGAAAAGCGTCATAGCCGCTTCGCACAATGGCATGGACAAGATAGTTTGCAGTTCACCGGTATCTTTAAGGTTCAATCCATATTGACTGCTCATGCGTTGTCTCATTGTCTGGCTCCGATCACATTCCACTAGAAGATGATAAACATCTTCTATGACTCCGCATGTATCACAATTGGGGGAGTCTGCCTTTTTCATGAGGTGTTTATATACATAGCTGATATATAGGTATCTATAGAACGAGTATTTATTATTTACTTATTACTTATTTATTATTTATTACTTATTTATTTAGTATTTATTACTAGACAAGCGTGCTACACCTTCGACCGCATCATCACTTCCCATCAGGTGAGATTGTGGTCAAACGCATGCCTAGTCAAATATAAAAAAAAAAAAAAACGAACTAAAACTACCTGACTCACTTTTTTTCCTTTTGTTTTGTAATACTTCCAGTTAGGAATAGATTCACTGTTTTTTTTTTATTTGTCTTGTGATAAATGATCTATATGTATGCATGATTTAAAGGCTCTATGGTATAGAAGTACCATATTCAAATTTGATCCCGCGTGAGCTGACCAAAAAAGCTAGATTTTTTTTTGCACTGACTTAAAAAAAATAGTATAGGCTTATAAGGCTCCAAGATACATTTAAGTAGGTAGTAAGTAATCGATATGTATAATAAGTAATCCATTAACTTTTCTTTTACATTTGGTGATGTACCTACTTAACTTTTTAAATACGTTAGTTAATACGTAAAAAAAAGAAACGCAGCAGGGGAAGACCAATCAAAAGATGGAGCTATGATGTAGTCAAGGTAGCTGGAAAGCTATGGTCCAGACTAGTCAGACAAAGAGAATCCTGGAAGCTATTGGAGGAGGCTTTTACCGCCAAGGGCGGTCCTTGCATAGAAGATAATATTACAAATACAAAACAAACAGTATAAGAAATTAAATTTTAAATATTATGTGCGTAATTTTTTTAAACTTTGTAAGCTATGTAGCCGTGTAAGGTAACAAATAAAAGCTTTTTATTATTTATTTAAAATTAGATTTTAAAAATTTTTATTTTAGGCCCCCCACTCGGTGGACCGACGACCTGGTGAAAGCCGCGGGGAGCCGATGGATGCAGGAGGCGAGCAGCCGCTCAAGGTGGCGTGCTCTAGGGGAGGCCTATGTTCAGCAGTGGACGTCTTCAGATTGATGATTATTTATTTATTTGTTACTAGTAATTGTAATTTTTTATCCAAACTTAATTTAATTAGGTACATATTACCTAATTCCTAGTTTATAACTGTAAAGTAAAACATCGTGAGGAAGCCGGCATGTCACAATAAAACCCGCACTTGACCAAGGGTCTACACTCTCCATGTGAAAGCCCGTGTCCCAACAGTGGGAACGTATGGGGTGAAGACGATGACCTAGTAACTAACTAGGTGTCCTAACCATTTTAAAAATAAATTCCAAAAAAAATAGTGTGCTACACGAAACTAAAACCTACTTTATTATTTTTTTTTTAATTTAATTTAATAAAATTTCTGCATACTCAGCTTTTATTATATTTAATATCTCCTAAGTCATGGGAAAGTTGTTGTTGCGTGTTTTCTATTTTTGTTTCAAATTTATAATTAGGTACTATCAATATCAAAACACATTTTTTTTTCAAACATAAATAATTATTCTCAATATAAGATTTTAAACTATCATGGTCACTAAGAATACTAAAATATAGACAATAAAAAACCTATGTATAAAAATATTGATTGATATTGATATTTTTTTTAGTTTTTTATTGTTTGATATTGATATTGTTGAAATATCCCTTTAATAAAAAATATTTTAGTAATATAAATATTCTTCCTTAACCTACATTTTAAATTCATAATACAAATACAACCTTTACGTAACCCTTAGGCACACTACAACTATTGTCAAACAAATCACAACACACTTAAACCACGCTCGATTTTTAACCATCACGTCTGTAACCAACACAAAACTGTACACAAAAACATCGCCAAATACTTACATGGACTTCCTGAAGATCCAAAAATAATTCTGGCGGCTTCCCACTAGCACAGTGAGTGACACAGTAGTACGAGCTGTTTTATTGTTACGATTTGGTCGCGTGAACGCATGCGTCGCGACGACGTGTACTCACTCTGAATACCGCGACTGTACTAAGTTGGTGAATCCGGGTGAAGTATACTATATATATCTTTATTTATCTCTGTAAACAATGATGGGCTTAATTAGCAATGCACCTGATTTTTGCCCAGATGGGTGTGAAGTATCCCGACTTCAATTTAATTCCGTATTTGATGCTCCCTAGCTCTCCTTAATCGTATTAATAAAAATATAAATGAAAAAATTTGCGTGTACTACATATTGTTCCTATCTAAGTAATCTAAGCATTTTAAGCAGATTTTTTAAAGCAAGGCTGTAATTTATTTACGTGCGTGTTACCTGTGTGGTACCAAGCATATAATAATAAGACCACCCCATCTCTTCCCGTGGGTGCCGGAAGAGCCAAGGGAGTATCCAGGGAATGGGATGCATTCTCCTCGGTACGTTAAAATCTGCGATCACCTAGCTACCTGCCAAGCGTGGTGATTATGGCAAACACCCCCTTCTAATGCCTGCCTGGAGCCTGGATGTTCAGCAGTGGCACGCAAAAGGGGTGAAACGGTGAAAAACACACAGTCAACTTTATCCTGATAATTTTATAAGACAAGTCTATTTAATAATACATTTGATTTAGGGCCTGCGATAGCTCAGTTGGTAGTAACCCTGCTTCCTGATATGTAGGTTGTGGGTTCGATTCCCCCTCAGGACAAACATTTGTGTGATGAACTTCGATGTTTGTTCTGTGTCTAGGTGTGTTATAATTGTGTAGTATGTATTTACAAACAAAAAGTACATATATTCAAGTATTCTATCAGTTATCTGCTCCCCATAGTATACGCTTTGCTTAGTTTAACGCTAGATGGCACTGTGTGAAACGTCCACAAGTATTTAAAAAAAATGTTGAAAGTCTAATTACAAGATTCCGTGAACTCGATTGTTCCTGTAATACTGGTGTTTTAAATATAGAGTCTATAATATTTATTAACCTAATACAGACACAGAATAAGTAAATTATAAGCGACAAAGATCAAAATGCGAGTGAGGCACGTCTAGTAGAAAAATAACACGGTCTTGAATAAATGAATTATCTTTCTTTCTCTCTTTATATCAATTATCATCAGTTGGAAGACATCCACTGTTGAACATTGGCTTATTTATTTATTTATTTATTCCACAAAAAACGCCATTTTGGACGCTTATTATAAAGGGATTTGCCATACATAGTCACTACGCTTGGCAGGCGGCTTGGTGATCGCACAAGATTTTAATGTACCGAGGAGAATGCTGCTGCTCATTCCCTTGATATTCCCTTAGCTGGCTTTTATGGCACCCACGGGAAGAGAAGGGGTGGTCCTGTTCGCCAACCGGGACTACACGAATAAAATAAAACTTTAATGAAGTACTCACTATATTTTATACAAGTTACGTATCTTATTAGAATACAAAAATGAAACAAGACAATGAGACAAGTATATCTAGTGTAGCTCTGATAAAAATAACTGTAAAATTATCTATACTGGGGAAGTTTTAAAGGATTGTTATAGGTAAATCCATTACAACAATGATAAGAAAAGTATAAGCTATAATATTTTAATAAACTGGGAAGCTTAAATTGGTCCAACATTCGTTGCGCCAGATTAGGAAAAACCCAGTGAAAACCTAATCAGACCAATGACAGACTGAGTTATACGATTAAAATTATTTCTTCTAATTCAAGCATTGGTTTTTTTCTCATCATTTTTGTCATACATTTATCTATAACAATCCATTACAACTTCCCCAATATAGATAATCTTACAGTTATTTTTAACCTGAATTACACTAGATATACTTGTTACTTGTTTCATTTTGTATTTAAGATGAACTTCCGCAAAGTCACGCCTGAGCCAATCAATTACCTATCATAGTTTAATATGTACAATTTCATTAAATATATAAATATATGTGGACATTTCACACAGCGTCATCTAGCCCTAAACTAAGCCTAGCTTGTACTATGGAAATCAGATAACTGATAGAAAACTTAGATACTTTTTGTTTGTAAATACATACATAGAATACAATATAACACCCAGACGCAGAACAAACACCTATGTTCATCACACAAATGTTTTTCCCGGTGGAAATCGAACCCACAACCTACAGTTCAGAAGGCAGGGCCACTACCAGATGAGCTATCAGGCCAGTCAATTTTATATACTTTGGCCCTATTGTTAGTAGCATAGACGAAACATCAATAATTTCTAATAATGCTAACGATTTATACGGGTTTTATAACCTTTATAAATAACTGTGACATATTGACTTCTAATGATTTATGTGATTTTCTTAATTATCACATAATTTACGTAGTAACAATAACTTACTGATACAAATAGCGCCATGAGAAACTAACTTATTTATTACCTACAGTGTTGATTTAGTTTGCTTTGGTTAATAATAATGGCTCGTAGAACTGACAACTGATGGGGAAGAAAGGTTCTCGAGTGGCAACCACGAACCGGAAGACGCATTAGGTGGACCGACGATCTGGTGAAAACTACGGGGAGCCGATGGATGCAGGATGCGAGCAGCCGCTCAAAGTGGCGCTTTGTGGGGGAGAGATATATGCAGTATAGGATATTAGGATTTTGTGTCTTTAACCCTCTAGATGTGTTTTCTTTCTTTTTTTCTTTTACCAGATAAGATATTAGGATATTATGCGCCTAACACATAGGGAAACGCAAAATAATCCACCAGGATACACACGTACACACTCCCCCCACATCGTCAGCCTTTATGCGTGTATTGCAGAACATCCTGACCGGCCTGTTAGGTCAGTTAGTAGTAGCTCTGCCTTCTGAACTGTAGGTTGTGGGTTCGATTCCCACTCAGGACAAACATTTGTGTGATGAACATAGGTGTTTGTTCTGTGTCTGGGTGTTATATTGTATTCTATGTATGTATTTACAAAAACAAAAAGTATGTAAGTATTGTATCAGTTATCTGGTTCCCATAGTACAAGCTATGCTTAGTTTGGGGCTAGATGGCGCTGTGTGAAATGTCCACACATTTATTTATTATTTATTTATTTATCCTCCAGGTCTCCTCCATTAGAGGGTGTTTGCCATAATCACCACGCTTGGCAGACGTCTTCGTGATCGCAGTAGATGATAATGAAGACCGAGGAGAATGCTGCTGCCCATTCCCTGGATATTCCCTTAGCCGACTCTTACGGCACCCTCGGGAAGAAATAGGGCGGTCCTTTTCTTATGACTACCCAAAGACCACAATACCTTACCTTAAAATTGCAAAATTGTTAGCTTACAGAGCGTTATGTCCGTTTAGTAAAAAATATAAAAAAAAACAATACAAAAAAAGCCGAAAATCTTCATCCTTGAAGCTCAAAACCTTCAATATGAGCAACTTTGTACTAGGTATATATTTTTTTATAACTCTTGTCTAGTAAGTTATGTACAGTTTACGATGCCATCGCTCCGTGCTTCGGAGAGCACGCTAAGCCGTCGGCTCCGGTTGTCATAAGAACATCTATGGCAATCGTTACGAGTAGTCAGACGCCTGATAGAATCTGACGCCTGATTACTGACGCCTGATTCCTGTTACTGGTCCCATTTGGGTTGCGAGGTCAGATGGCAGTCGCTCGTGTAATTCTGGTAGCTCACCGCTACAGGTAAGGTTGGAAGCCGACCCCAATAATAATGGGAAAAGGCAAAGAGAATGATGATGATGATGTATGGTGGACACACACTACATTTAAATTGGGAGTATCTTTTTTTATGAGATGAGTGGCAAACAAGCAGGCGACCCACCTGATGGTAAGTGGTCAGCGCCGCCCATGGACATCTGCAACACCGAAGACATTGTCGGTACGTTGCCTACCCTTAGAGAGGACTCATTTAACACTTTTCTTGAAGCTCCCCATACTGTAGTTATGCGGAAATACCTCAGGAGGAAGATCATTCCACATCTTGCAGGTTTGTGGAAGAAACGAGCGCAAGAATCCTAACCTGAACCTAATTTTCATACAACTTGTATATCGAACTGAAAAGCTGTCAAAAAACAGGTATGAATATCGTTTAAAGCCTTTTTAAAGTCATACACAAGAGATGTTCAGGTGGAACGTTACACTAGCGCGGGAAATTCAAATTTTCTTCCCGTCTTTTGCCAATAATAGCTTAATTACTCAACGTGATTACATGAAAACTAATTTTGCGCAAAAAAATATAATGTATAAATAAATTACTATTAAAACTATCACCTACTTATCATTGGTTTAGCGACAAATGGTAATAGACTGAAAACCTAAAAAGAAAATTGTTAATTGCCATTTATCGCTAAACCAATGATATCTAAGAGATACTTTTAATCGTAATTTGTTGATACATTCTATTTATTTGCGCTAAATCAGTTTTCATGCAATCACGTTTAGTAATTAAGCTATGATTGGCACAAAACGCAAGAAAATTTAAATTTGCCGCGCTGAGTAAAATGTCCCACCATAAGAACGCCTCAGAATGCGAGAAGTCATCCTGTCATCTTTTCTTTAGTTTTATCATTTTTACAGGCTCTACGTAGCGACTCTACGATGACGTTTTTACTAGGTGGTAGGACTTTTCTGCAAAGTTCGTCTAGGTAGGTACCACCGCTTTGCCAGTTATTCTGCCGCCAAGCAGTAGTGTGCAAGCACTACTGTGTTCCGATTTGAAGGGCAATGTAGCTAGTGAAATTACTGGGCAAATGAGACTTTACGAACTGATCTCACAGTCTAGAAAACTTTTTTAGGCTGTGTGATGTCTCAGGATGGCGTGCGCAGTGCGCAGTTTCACGCGAAACTTTAGTTTGGAGTTCCGAGTGACACTGCAATCTGTTATGGGCGGCCGTGTCGCTTAAAACCAGGCGAACGACTAGCTCGTCACGTCATTCGTTTACATAAAAAAAAAAAAAAAAAAAAAACGTAGCGCGTGCTGTCACGATGCGTCACTACAGTGGGAACTGTTTACCTCGTCTGGCATCTACGGCATAACTACATGTTAATTTCTTTAGAAAAAAAGATAATTTACTTGAAGTATGCAATTACAAATTACGTACATGAAATTGATGAACTGATTTGGTGGTTTTAGGGAAGTACCAACGTAAAATTTACTGTTTTGTTTTTGTTATTAATGAAGCTAGTAGTGACGTCAAACTAAATCTATTAACCAATAAAACCACAAAAGTAAGTTTGATTGAGCTGTAACTAACGTGAGCGTATTGCAAAATACATAGCATACTTATAGAGGTCTTGGTAATGAATAGTACGCGGTATATTGGTTAATGACTTGCTAACACTTTATAATTTGGCCATACGGTGAAAAAAATAGGCTAGATGGCCACTTTTTAGGGTTCCGTACCCGAAGGGTAAAACGGACCCTATTACTAAGGCTCCGCTGTCTGTCCGTCTGTCACCAGGCTGTATATCTCATGAACCGAAAATTCCAAACTGAAAATTTCAACTGTGCATCAAGTTACACAGTTGAAATTTTCACAGATGATGTCTTTCTGTTGCCGCTATAAAAAAAATACTAAAAAACACAATAAAATTAATATTTAAGGGGGGGCATAGAACAACGTGATTTTTTTGCCGTTTTTATAGATAATGGTACGGAACCCTTCGTGCGCGAGTCCGACTCGCAGTTATAATAACATTCCTCAAAAATAAACAGTCGTAAAAACAAAAATTTAATATCTCAAAAAATGACAAATTTGCAAGCAATTTAAAATACAGAAATAGAAAGAGACAGCTCAAACACGCAGTGATGTCAGTGTATAGTACCTCATTAGCTGTTGTAGCTTTACACACCAAGCTCTTTAGCATGTGACGTCACAATTACGTGTTTTCATAGTAACTGTGGGGAAGCTCTGTTTTGCGAGAAAGGGACAGGCGATGCCCCCTTCAGAAACTTTAAAAGCTCATTTTTATACTAAGAATAAAATAAATATAATAAAGTATACAACTTGATAAAATAAAACGTTTAAATTTTGGTCAAAATTTAAGTAATTAGCAGCGTTGTAAAAAGGAAGTGTCAATTTCATTAAGTAAAGTTATTATTATCACACAATTTAAGTGGTAACCTCTGACTGCACATTTGGGTATAGTTATGCAAATACGGTAGAGTACATAATTTGTATATTTGGTTTGCTCTAATTTGCTGTTTAAAGTACTACCTAATTCAAACGGGCTACGCACATAAAGTGTATACCTACCTAATACCTACGATTTAGTCTTTAGATCATATTTCTTGATTTCTATAGAAAAAAAAACCTAAAATGATTGATGTACCTAGAGGTAGATGATATTATTCATTACTCTAACTTCCTCTGTATTTCTTGTCTCCTGGTACTTCATTCTTTAGAAAACAATTTTGTCGATGATGGTACTATTAGTAAATTAGATGTGGTAGCCGATGGGACTCTTTAATTGACATTTGGGATTGGATGACAATTTTTAAAAATGCGATTCGTTTTGTGGTATCCATTGGGAGAGCTACCCACTATAAGTCGCGATACGAAAAATCTAGAATAATATTAATAAGTACACAAATTAAAAAAAACTTTCGGTCTCATCATCATCATCATCATCAACAGCCTGAAGACGTCCACTGCTGAACATAGGCCTCCCCCAGAGCACGCCACCTTGAGCGGCTGCTCGCCTCCTGCATCCATCGGCTCCCCGCGGCTTTCACCAGGTCGTCGGTCCACCGAGTGGGGGGCCGGCCTACGCTGCGTCTTCCGGTTCGTGGTCGCCACTCGAGAACCTTTCTTCCCCATCGGTTGTCAGTTCTACGAGCGATGTGGCCTGCCCATTGCCACTTCAACTTACTAACTCTAAGAGCTATATCGGTCACTTTAGTTCTCCTGCGGATCTCCTCGTTCCGGAGCTTATCTCGCAGGGAAACACCGAGCATAGCTCGCTCCATAGCTCGCTGCGCGACTTTGAGCTTACTAATGAGGCCAACAGTAAGAGACCATGTCTCAGTTCCATAAGTCATCACTGGCAACACACACTGATTGAAAACTTTCGTTTTCAGGCTCTGCGGTATTTTGGACGAAAAGATAGGACGAAGCTTCCCGAACGCTGCCCAGCCGAGTTGGATTCTTCGCGCCACCTCTTTGTCGAAGTTGGACCTACCTAATTGGACAATCTGTCCTAGGTAGACATACTTGTCGACAACTTCGAGAGTATCGTTCCCAACAATTACCGGTATAGGTGGAACATGAGCATTAGACATGATCTTTGTCTTGTCCATATTCATCTTAAGACCAACCTGCTGGGAGACTCTACTGAGGTCGTTGAGCATGGTGCTAAGGTCCTCGAGCGATTCCGCCATTATGACTATATCATCGGCAAAACGAAGGTTAGTGATGTACTCGCCATTTATGTTGATGCCAGATCTTTTCCACTCCAAGAGCTTGAAAACATCCTCCAATGCGTTTGTGAACAGTTTCGGAGAAATAACGTCTCCCTGTCTCACGCCTCTTTGCAATGGAATTTGTTCCGTACTCTGGTCCTGTAGTCGGACTGACATAGTGGCCTTACTGTACAAACACTTCAAAACTTCGATATACCTATAGTCAATTTGGCATCGCTGCAAGGACTGCAGCACCGCCCAAGTCTCGATTGAATCGAAGGCTTTCTCATAGTCCACAAACGCTAGGCATAACGGCCGATTATACTCTTCGGTCTTCTGTATAATCTGGCGCAGCGTATGGATGTGGTCTATGGTGCTAAAGCCTTTTCGGAAACCGGCTTGTTCGGGAGGCTGGAATTCATCAAACCTGCGTGCGAGACGATTCGTAATGACTCTCGAAAACAGCTTATACACATGACTCAAGAGCGAGATGGGCCTATAGTTCTTCAATAAGGTGTTATCGCCTTTTTTGAAGAAGAGCACCACCACGCTCTTGTGCCATGCCTCTGGCGTTATACCTTCAAGGATGACAGAATTAAATAACTTCTGGAGGACTAAAAGTACCGGTCTACCACCCGCTCTCAGAAGTTCGGTCGTAATTCCATCTTCACCTGGTGCCTTGTTGTTTTTAAGCTGTTTGAGGGCCATTCTAATCTCGTACAGGCTGACGTCCGGGATATCTTCGGTATAGTGTCGGACTAACTTGGCTCTGATGTCCTGAGCTGTGTTAGTAGCGGGCTTACGTGTCGAGGTGTATAACTGTCCATAGAAGTTCTCGATCTCTCTCAGAATCTCAGGCTTGGATGAAATGACGCTACCATTTTCGGTCTTCAGTTTTGTCATTTGGTGTTGCCCAATAGACGAATCCTTTGCGAACACTTTAGAGCCTTGGTTCCGCTCAATTGCGGCCTCAATACGTGAAGTACTAAGAGCACGCAAGTCGTGTCGCAAGGAACTCCAGATTCGTCTATTGAGTTCACCGTAGGCTGACATATCAACTGAAGACTGCAGCTTCATTTCGCTCCGGTCGGCCATTAGCTCAAGAGTTTTTTCTGAGAGCTTTTGAGTCTTCTTTCAGCGTTGGGTCTTAAAGACTTTCGGTCTAAACATATCTAATTCTGTTACTCCTAGTAAGTACGCAGTACCTACTATTATGTATTCTGTGCTCCTAGTACCTACCTACATCGCTGTGTAAATATTCTTGATGCGACGCGTAACCAAAATGCTGGCAATTATTTGGCTCAACGAACCAGCATTGCAATTCTACGTGGCAATGCTGCCAGCATGTAGGGTACGCTACCTGTCGGTAGTGGGCTGGAGCATTCAGACTGTCTATAGGCCATCGCGGCTAGTATACTGTCCAAATGTTCTTTGTAGTAGATATTGTAGATAGTTTATTAGTATTTATTTTTGTAGTAGTCAGTTTAAAGGATAAAGGCACATTGTCCGTTAAAAAAAACAGTATTCCTGCATATTGTAGCTGCAGACTGTACCTAATAAAAGAGATTACAAAAATCTCGACTAAAAAGCAATTTACTACTCAACAATAAAGTATATTTATAACTGGATCAGTTGGTTTGTAGACAACCGTAATTACCAAAACCCGTTAACCAAAATCTGATATGATTCATGACAAATATTTACAAGTTTGTCATACTTTGTATTCCTTATCTTTGTAGCGTCTGTGGCGTCATAAGCCGTCTCAGTATGTGTTTACCTTGTTATTATTGAAAGTAGCATCAAAACCTCGTGAGTAAACAATGTAAAAAGAATACTATTTATTCTTTTTTTTTGTGGACATGTCACACAGCGGCATCTAGCCCCAAACAACACACAGAACAAACACCTATGTTCATCACACAAATGTTTGTTTTGAGTAGGAATCGAACTCACAGCCTTCAGCCTTCAGCGTTCAGAAGGCAGAGCAGTAGCTCTGCCTTCTGAACGCTGAAGTTGATTGTTAGATTGAGACATACTTAGGGTCACTCTACTATGGTAGAGTGAGCCTAAGTATGTCTCAATCTAACAGCGACGATAAGTTTTCTCTCGGTGCCGCATGCTAGGCCATCTAGAGCGATAAATGCAGAATTAAGAGCTGTCAAAATGATTTAGTGCAGACGAGCACATGTCTTAGACGCTAAGACATAGTGCTATAGGGGCGTCTTTTAGGTAGGTAGGCAATCATATTGTAGTTGACCATGGCGTCACTTTGCCATCAAGTGAGATATCGGTAAAATGCAGGGTAGGCCAAATAACACAAATCACATCTTCAGCTGGAAGTCGTCCATTGCTGAACATAGGCCTCCCCAACAGAGCACCGCTTTGAGCAGCTGCTTGCCTTCGCATCCATCGACTCCCCACGGTTTTGACTAGATTGTCACTCCACCCAGTCTACGCTCTGTCTTCCAGTTCGTGGTCGCCATTTGAGAACCTTTCTTCCCCATCGGTTGTCAGTTTTACGAGCGATGTGGCCTTTCCATTGCCATTTCAACTTGCTAATTCTAAGAGCTGTATCGGTCACCTTAGTTCTTCCACGGATCTCCTCATTTCAGATTAGTATCCACTACTTGGTCTGTGTTACAGGTCTTATCTCGCAGGGAAACACCGAGCATAACGCCCTCTATAGCTCGCTGCGCTACTTTGAATTTAGTACTTAATAAAGCCAAAGAGTAAAAGACCACATCTTAGTGTCATCACTGGCAACACACACGATAAGTATTATTAAATAAAATGATTACTCAAGTCAAGAAGTTTATATCTTTGATGTAATATTTTTGATTCAAACGCTATTAGATGAAATGGAGGAAATGTCACAGAGAGCGGAAAGAGATAATGTCATGTCTGATTCTGAACAGATACCTACAAGTTTGATAAACGAACAATACTCATGAGAGTAAGATACGTGACTCATATAAACTGCGTGCTGTGTGATATTCTAGTATCACTGATTTTTGTGAATCATTGGTGACGTATGTACCTACCATTAGGGACTTATTCTGAGACCTGACCAACATACTTACTTAGGTATATTGTAAGTATTTATTTTAATTGGTTATAGGCAAAGCAGATCGGGAATGCTAAATTAAAAAGCTGTATTTATTTTTTAGATAAAGAACAATTACTTATTACTTAAAAACTTATTGAGATAACTCAACTTTTGTGCAAGGATCACATAAAAATTTGCTCGTTACACCCAGGTACCCAGGTTAACTGGAAGATAATGCTCCCTAGCATTAAGTTCGCTTATATACCTTCATTTGTTGTTTGTGCAATAAAGCATTTTCTATCTAACTATCTATCACATAATAGAGAAAAAAAAATTCACATGTCAGCAAAGTGTTGTAAAACTACGGTTAACCATGTTTTAATAATATACAGGATGCAATTTAATTCATTAGTATAAATTCAGTGTATGATAGTACATCATTTATTAATGATTATCAAAGAGGGGTGCATATAAAAATATTTTTTATTGAAAATTTTGAGGATTGATGTTAAGGTGGAACGTTACACTAGCGCGACAAATTCAAATTTTCTTGCGTTCTTTTGCCAATAATAGCTTAATTACTCAACGTGATTACATGAAAACTAATTTTGCGCCAATAAATATAATGCATCAATAAATTACAATTAAAAGTATCACCTACTTACCCATAGGTAGGTACCCATATCTGTGATAGTATGTATGTATAATATTATTATAATATAATAATTAACATTATAATTATAATATTATATTATTAATGTAATGTGTATGTTTATGTATGTATGTCGTATTATATGTATTTTAGTAGTTTTAGGATTTAGTATTCATATATAATTTTGTATTTACTGTACATCGCCAACCTCCCTAATTCATAATCTGTTTCTGTCCATCCAAAGGTTGTCTGGAAGAGATCGCTTTAAGCGATAAGACCGCCCATTGTACTACCTTTTGTCAAATAATTCATATTGTCATGTATCTTTGTGTATGTTTTGGTGTACAATAAAGCATTCTTCTATTCTATTCTATTCTACTTACCAATTGGTTTAGCGACAAATGGCAATAGACTGAAAAACTAAGAAGAAAATTGTTTATTGCCATTTGTCGCTAAACCAATGATATCTAGGAGATACTTTTAATCGTAATTTGTTGAGACATTCTATTTATTTCCGCAAAAATACTTTTTATGTAATCACGTTGAGTAATTAAGCTATTATTGGCAAAAAAAAACGCAAGGAAATTTGAATTTGTTGCGCTAGTGAAACGTTCCACCTTAATGAGTTAAATTACACCTGTATAAGTATTCAGCTTCATAAAATATGTCGTATCGCATTCGGAGGTAAAACCCTAAGATAATTGGGTTACTATAAATAACCTAACTATCTAATTGGACAGTCTGAGACAATAAACATATTCGTCGGCAACTTAGACAGTATGATGATATAATCTATGATTATATAACTACCAGTTTAGGGGGGATTTTAGTAAGTACCTAATACTAAATCAGTATGTTCGCTTCTTCAGCCCCTGAACTATATACGTTCTGATGAAGAAATGGCTTAGATTTCTGCACACGCACTCGAATTACACCTTCTGCCATTCGTTGACGCTATTAGGTATAAAATCAAAAATAAAATATTCTTTTCACCTCACTAGCTCGGAAAGATTTTCTTTGTCATGCAAAATCTAGGCGCAAAAACGCATTTTAATCGCTAGCGTGGAAAGTGTTTTTAAAATTCGAACGTTTCTATTCAATAATTTTCTCGTCAAAAATTGAGGGAATTTAACCTTCTTGATATTGCCAGTCCACTGAAAAATCATTAATACCACAGACTACCTCCTAAAAGATACCATCGTTTTCTCGTTCACCAACCTCATTTTTAGAATAATCGCACTGTCCAGCACCAAAGAGTATATAACCAATAAGCTATCCAGCACGGCGACTACATGGAAAATAGATGAAAAACACTTTTTCTTTAATTTTCCATGAACCACGTGACGAGCTAGTCGCTTACCTGAAGTGAAGCGTTACCGCCACCTATAGCTACATTAATAAGCTAAAAACTCTCTTTTCTTAGCCTTTTAGCTGTTTTTCTTGCATTTTCTTCGCTGTAGTGAGGTGAAAAGTATTCAATACAAATAAGGCGCATTGGTTTTCTCAAAACATATGACAGAGGCTTTAAGGATCACCTACCCCTTATTAAGATTTCTAAGATCATAACCCAAGTCCTGTACCTACCTACTTAACTATTTATTAAGCCTTCTATGCCCAAGTCATATGACTGATGCTGCAGTATTATCTGACCAGCCTCATTGCGTCAACTGACATGAATCAGAGTCGTGGTGTTCGAAAACTTATTATTTAGACTAATTAGGCAACTAGGCATGTTTGTACGTGATTTTATACTTGAATGTTTGTTGCAGGCCTTTGGGTTGTTTATTTTGGCTGTATTTTATGGGTGACAATTTTATTAGAGTGCTTAAAGATGATACGTGAACCGTTTTATTGTCTGATACAGATTAAAAAAATGACCTTAAAACATTTTTTATTTTTTAGCTGTAAAAGATTTATGTTTGATCACCAACCTAGCCTGATGGTAAGCGATGGCATATTATGGTTATAATTATGGCCTAGATATACATTATATAATTATATAGTACCATTTAGTAAAGCTGTTAAAGCTGCATTCAAGCTTTTCCATGATTAAGAGCTACCAAATAAGAAATAACTACTTACTATAGATAATTACATAATATTTTTAGAATACCTACATACATAGGTACTTAAGTAATCTATTTATAGGCGTCAAGTAGGTATCCGCCCAATAATAATTATGTTCCCTTTGCCGGGAGACAAGCATTTTGTGACATGGAGAAAATGTAAGCCTCGTTGGCCAAGTGCAGGCTCGTGGATGGCATGGAATTGTCCTCGAATTACGTGAACTTTAAACGTGCCGATATTCTCACCATTGTAAGAAGCGAGTGCAAGCCCGCACTTAACATGAAGCCTATAAAAAAATTAAGTCACTGGTACAGGGCTGAGCGGGATCTGAACCTGGGTGCGTCAACTCCAAAGTTACGCGGGCTACCCCTGTGCCGCATTCGTTCTACATGCTTTATGTAGCTACTCATCATCCTCTTTTATTTGTTCCCATTTTTAATTAGGGTCGGCTGCTAATCTAACCTGTAGCGGCGACCTACCAGAATTACACGAGTGACTGCCATCTGACCTCGCAACCCATAAGGAATCAGTAACATGGATACATGGATGGTCCCAACCATCCCTGTTACTGTTAAAATCTGACGTCAAATTTTATCAGGTGTCTGACTACCTGTAACGATTGCCATAGATGTTCTTATGACAACCGGGACCGATGGCTTAACGTACTTTCTAAAGCACGTTAAGCCGTCGGTCCCGGAGCGATGGCATCGAAAACTGCACATAAGTTACTAGATAAGTAAGTCATCATCGGTCCTGCTCCAGGACCAAGGATCGAACCCGGTGCCGTAAGACTGCAAAGCGCACATGCTACCGCTCGGCCACCATCGCTCTTCTACACGCAGCGTTTTAAAGTACGAGCACGATCCAACCACACCTTACCAGCTACCTACACTCACGCATCATGATGAAACCATCTCAGACAGATCACTATCTATGAGACTACAGCCATTGCAACCACGTGCCCAGTCTCATCATGTGAGAAGAGCCTGCAGCAGGCGTCATGTGTCAAGTAACACGCCTCTGACGCGGTTCTTTAAGCTCGTGAGCCTCACGACATCAGCTTCAGTTCCATGTGCGTGAAAATGAGATAGGCCTTTGCATGACTCTTTGGAACAGCTAATAACTACTCTGGGGATTTCTATTAAGGCGCGGTATAAGCCCAAAATCAACAAAAATCACTTTTTGACGTTACTAAAGTGACGTTATGTGTCAACAATACAAATCTATAACATAACAATATTATAAAAACGAAACATTTGATTGTTTGTTTGCATTGAATAGGCTTCGAAACTACTGAACCGATTTGAAAAATTCTTTCACTGTTGGGTAGCTACACTATCCCTGTATGACATAGGCTATATTAAATTTACAAAAAAAATAGTGATCCTTACTAAAATTCCAATAATGTAACCCAAGGTGTAAAAAAATTACCTAAAATATGTTTTACCTACATCGCGTGCGCTGCGAAAACTAATAGGTACCTACCCGTGCGAAGCCGAGGCGAGCCACTAGAAGAAAATAAAACGAAATACAGGAATGACCGATCAGAACATATATAAGTACCTACCAACTTTAGTTTTTCTAAAATAAAATCGTTCTAATTACCCCAAAAAATACTTTATTATATGTAGGTAAACGTAGATATAATAGTTCTCCAAATTTTCAACGATGTCAACACATTGTTTTTACAAATTACCTAAATAGCCAGGGTGATGTTTTAAAGCAATGACCCAATAAAATATTTATATCACACGCACACGTCACCCGGAAGACATCCACTGCTGAATCATAGGTCTCCCCCATAAAACGCCACTTTGGACGCTTATCAGAGAGGGGTTTTACTATAATCTGGGTAAGCGTGTCCCACCTTAAAAATCAAAATCAAAATCAATTTTTTTTATTGCAAATAGGTTATTTTTAGCACTTTTACAAGTCAAAACTAGATAATGTATTTAAAAATAATAAAAAATAAATTATTGTACATTCTAAGCAAGCATAATTAAACAAACTTACACAGTGCTTAATGTCAAAAATGACAAAATATTATAATTATAACAAGCCCATTACAATACGAGTTTGAAAAAAAAAAGTTCTCTTCCCCACATCAGATGCAAGCAATCCGGCACAATGTAGAATAGAAAACTCCGAACCGTAGCTTCGATTACATCTGTAAAGATGAAGCTACAAGAAACTTTACAGTGTCATTTTTTGAGCCATTTTTTTTAAATTGTGCACAACACTTATAATTTGTTACAACATAATTAAACATACCACAAAGTAGGTAACTAGGTACATACATTACACACCAGTGTAAGAGAAATATTAGAAAGATCGTAATACAAAAATACAAGGAGAAAATAAAAATTATAGGTAGGTATAGCCAATGACATGCAATAGACACGATACCTAAGATTTCATAACATTGGGCTTGGGGCAGTCAGGCCAAGCTTTTTTGTCTGACAAAAAAGAATGGCCTAACTTTGGCTTTGTCTTAGGTTTCATCTACACTTATGATCAGGTGAGATGTGGCTAAACGCTGACCCATTATCAATTAAAAAATACCATGCTTGGCAGGCGGCTTGGTGAACGCAGATGATAAAAAAGTACCGAGTGTAATGTTGCGGCCCATTCTTTGGATATTTTCTTATAGGCTGCTCTTACGGCACCCACGGGAAGAGGTGGGGTGGTCCTATTCGCAAACCGGGACCACACGGTCACGGTCTGAAATATTTTATTCGGATGAAAAAATGTAGGCCTAATAATGTAAAATAAATGAAGCTGCACATAAAGATGAGATAAAATTGGTAATACCTAATTGGTGTTCTATATAGGTAATAGTTTAGAGCAACAGACAAAAAAGTAGCCAGAATTTCCTTATCAATTAGGTAATTTTACCTCAAGACTAGATAAAGATGTACAGAAACAATATTTTTAATTATTTACATTATTAGACCTTAATTTGGGATGTAATTTTGTTTCTAGTTCAACTTAGGGTGGGTTTTTGATACGTGTACCTATGTGTAATAGTTAGGTAACCAAAAACTCTAACAACATCGACCATTGTTTAGAGTTAGTTTGTGAACCGATGGTTAAAAACTCACACCTACCTTTACTACGGATCAAGAATCCACCCTTATAGTAAGTACCTAGGTTGATTCAAAATGACAAATATCTTTTTCACCTCACTAGCTCGGAAAGGTTCTCTTTGCCATTCAAAATCTGGGCGCAAAAACGCATTTTAATTGCTAGTGTGGAAATAGTCTTTTGTTTTTTTCTCTAATCTGTGCGTGGAAAGTGTTTTTAAAATTCGAACGTTTCTATTCAATAATTTTCTCGTCAAGAATTGAAGATTTAATCACAGATCTGCCCGAAGCTTCTTGATATTGCCAGTCCACTAAAAACTCATTAATACCACAGACTACCTCCTAAAAGATACCATGTTTTTCTCGTCCACCAACCTCATTTTTAGAATAATCGCACTGTCCAGCACCAAAGAGTATATAACCAATACACTATCCAGCACGGCGACTGCATGGAAAATGGATGAAAATCACTTTTTCTTTAATTTTCTATGAATCACGTGACGAGCTAGTCGTTTACCTGATGTTAAGCGTTACCGCCACCCATAGCTAAATGAATAAGCTAAAAATTAATCTTTTCTTAGTGTTTTAGCTGTTTTTCTTGCATTTTCCTTGCTGTAAACTCGTTGTCGCCAAAAACCAACTTTGCAGCCTTGTATAACGAATAACTATTGTTATACAAGGCTGCAAAGTTGGTTTTTGGCGCGAGTACTTGAATTGAAACCTGAGCAAGCGAAGGATTCTAGGATTGAACCACGAGCGTAGCGAGTGGTTCAAATGAAGAATCCTGAGCGTAGCGAAGGTTTCAAAGGTACGAGACGCAGAAAAACTTTGCTGCCGAGTACAACACACAACTTTTCACCTCACTACAGCGAGGAAAATGCATGAAAAACAGCTTAAAAAGCTAAGAAAAAAATAGTTTTTAGCATATTCATTTAGTTGTGGGTGGCGGTAACGCTTAACATCAGGTAAACGACTAGCTCGTCACGTCATTCATTGAAAATTAAAGACAAAGTGCCTTTCATCAATTTCTCATGCAGTCGCCGTGTTGGATAGCGTATTGGTTACATAGTCTTTGGTGCTGGACAGTGCGGTTTTATAAAAATGAGGTTGGCGAACGAGAAAAAGAAGAAGTATTAAGTGTATTAATGGTATCTTTAAGCAGGTGTAGGTAGTCTGTGGTATTAATGAATTTTCAGTAGACTGGCAATATCAAGAAGGTTAAATCCTCAATTCTTGACGAGAAAATTATTGAATAGAAACGTTCGAATTTTAATAACACTTTCCACCACAAAATTCCCACTAGTAGAAATCTATTTCGCGTGGCCGCCTAGTTGTTTCTTGCTCCCACACGAAGTGCTGCCTGAATAAGAACGTCTCCCAAAATTTCGGGTAGATAATGGGCGATTTCGTTAGCTCTATCTATAGAGTAATTTACCTTGATACCTAGAATTTATGTTTTACCAGTGTTCACTGCTTCTTTATTGTAAAAACTAAAATGTAAGGTCAGGTGGGGTAAGAGAAACGAAGGTGTACCTAAGTGAAACCGGCCCCCTAACTACCTAACTCGCAACAGGTTTGCGACAGGCGAAATCTCGCGGTGATTGCTGTCATACATCATTAGTGGTGTCGAGAATGTATGCTTCGCTACTGCTGTCACATTGCTACTGCTGTCGCATTGCTGTTGCAAATTTTACGTAATTACCCCGCCTATCGTAATCAATAAATCACGCAGTTTAGCTCTATGCTATGTGGCGAAATGGTTTCAATGCTCTAGCACACGCGTCACACAATCTTTCTGCTAGGTCATAAAATAAAAAGAAATCAGCTATCTTTAAGTTTACAATACACAAGTCGACCGATGCCATGAAGCAATTTAATAGTGTTTATGTACATTTTTACACGAAAATAATGCATGAAACGGCGCGTAATATGGGGTTAGTATTTGCAGTCACAGACGACACAGGTAATAAAATCAATCAAATACCATTGCAAACACACACAAACACATTGGACACACAACACACATTGGACATTGGGACATTTACAAATGTCATTGTAAATGTCCCATGGGTGAAAATCACGTATTTCACATCAACAGCTGTTAAACGTCTAGTGCTGAACACAGGCATGCCCATAAAACGCCATTTTAGACGCTGATTATAGGGAGCTTTGCCATAACCACCTCGCTTAGCAAGTAGCTTGTCATCGCAGAAGGTTATAATGTACCAAGGAGAATGCTACTACCCATTCTCTGGATAGTCCCTTAGTCTGCTCTTATACAGCACCCAAAGAAAGAGATGGAGATTTTGCGCTAATAAAGTGATACCTGGCAGCTATTATTACATAAGTAGGTACCTAATATAATGACAGCGGGTAACAGATAATAAAAACAAAACTGTCAATATAGTCAACTGCAAAATAGTCAAACGCCAATGTCAACCTACCGTCAGAATATTGAATTGGAACGTTTCTGTCAAAACCGTGAACCATTTTTGAAGTGATGATTTGCGTTCACGCAAATTGAATTTTCAAAAATTATTTTCTTGAAAAGTATTTATTGCCGTCATTTGCCATTTCAGATTTAGGGTGTCTATGTGTAAAAAAATTAGCATCCTAGCAGAATTCACAAAGTGGATAGATGTGCAAGTATGTTTCACTTACCCCACCTGACCTTAAATATAAAATGATATATTTTACTAAGTTAAATCAAGCAAATAATAGGCTAATATACCTACAAAAAGATTTTTTTCCGACTTATAAGCATTTGCAAATCAACATAGTACCTAGCTGGTTTTATGGGAAATTAAAAATCATAAACTGGCAGTACCTTGGCAATGAAATTTTTTGGTTAGGTATGGTTATTTTATCCATTAATTAATCATTTAGCTGTTTTTCTGTTTAGCTGAGGACTTGTTATTACATGAAATGTAGCGCTGTATTTATATTTTTCACAATAAACGCTTCTAAAAAGGGAAAATAGACAAAATAATGGCTACTTACTTGTGTAATGTTATTCCTTCATATTTACGCTTCAGTGCGATTTCTGTTGCTTAAAATGCTGCAACCACCCACTGCACACACATTATTTCTCAAATATTTATTGCCTAGATCACCATTTAAATAGGATTATTTCACAAAAAACAACAATTTCAAAAAAATTGTTAACCTGTTTGGCTTACATCAAACGAAGCCAAATAAAGAAAACCCGGTAACGCTGACAAGGACCAAAGATATTACGTTCGTCTTTTTTTTGCTTAGTACCGAATGTATAGCGCTCTCCTTGTTGTCCATGAATGACGTCATATACTACGGTTCTACTCGTACATATTCAAAGCTTTCCACGCTGGCGATTAAAATGCGTTTTTGCGCCCAGATTTTGAATGACAAAGAGAATCTTTCCGAGCTAGTGAGGTGAAAATAACTATTTTATTATATTTAAGTACCTAACTAGCTGACCCGCCCCGGCTTCGCACGGATTAATTAGTTTTACGTACCTTGCTTATGCACCTATACTCTAACAAGGTTTTACGCCTTATCCCAGTCCAAAGAAAGAGAGAAAGAGGGAAAATGTTAATCATAAAAAGATGATTTTTTGAATTTTGACAGCCTCTGTGGTGTGGTGGTTGAGCAGGTCAGCTCATTACCTGGAGGCGGTGGGTTCGATTCCCGCGACAGGACAAGTATTTGTGCACAGAAAAAAAGGCGTAAAAGTCTGGATGTTGTGAGAGCATGTACCTACCTCGTAGTTCCTGGGTCCGTAGATACAGGGAATCTATAGTTAGAGTCCAGGATCTATGTATGTGATCGATGGGCGTTATTATTAAAAATGAATAGGTATATAAGTATTCCAAAATTTTAAAATACCCAAGTATAAATATCGCCTCCTCCACAGAGCGCCACTTTGAGTGGCTGCTTGCCTCCTGCATATAAGTACCAATTAATTGAACTTAGCTAAACCGATAATCTGGTCAAAACCAACACCGGGGGAGCCGATTTAAGTGAATCCTGTTTATGATTATACAGCTACGTAGAGTAGGTTAACCATCGAATGTAGGATATGGCGGATGTGATCTTTCTTGGCCAAGTCATCCCGTATTTTTCCTTTGCCGCTTCAAATCCGCTCGGCATTTCATACATTTCTTATCTTATCTTTAGACATTAAATACCAGTTAACCGAATAACGAAAATAGAATCCGCAGTACCACTTAATTGTTTTTTTACCTGAGACCTTCACCCAGTAAGATATGAGAAGGTAAACAATTTAGATTTAATGTGGTAATTCTTAGTTTTAACTATAGTATGGTGTTCATGCCATTAATTTGGCGCCGAAGTCAATTAACAATCTATATTACAACTACCTACCTACTTAATACCTAATTATCTTGAGTGTTTGCTGTTTGCCTCAAAATATTGACTCTCAAATGATAGAGAAAACAAAAGAATACGGAAAATCTTTGTACATGTTTTTTATAGATTACACAAAAGCATTAGACTCTTTACTCCACGACACAATCTGGACAGCGCTCGAACAGCAAGGCGTCAGCCAAAATTATATTAACGTGATCCGCAGTGTCTACTCCAAATGTTGCGCTACAGTGCGACTGGAACGAGAGGGCGCAGAGTTTCCGATACAAAAGAGAGTTCGGCAAGGGGACCCTATATCACCGAAAATATTGATTAACAACATAATAATGAAATTATGATACAAGAAAAACATGTTTTTGTAGCCCTTTAGCACCTTTGAAGGAACTGCAGGGACAAAATTCCGCAGTTTAGTTCCTCAAACTTTCAATGGAACCAAAGAGTATTAATAAGTAAAGAGGTGCAATGCCTTAATGGTCTTTCATCATCATCCTCTTTGCCATTTTCCATTTGTTATTGGAGTCGGCTCCCAACCTAACCTGTAGCGGCGAGCTACCAGAATTACACGAGCGACTGCCATCTGACCTCGCAACCCATAAGGGACCAGTAACAGGGATGGTTAGACCTGGTGTCAGATTCTATCAGGCGTCTGACTACCCGCAACGATTGCCATAGATGTTCTTATGACACCGGGACCGATGGTTTAACGTGTTCTCCGAGGCATGGAGTGATGACATCGAAAACTGCACATAACTTACTAGATAAGTCATATTGGTGCAGGGCCGAGGATCGAACCCGGTGCCGTAAGATTGCGAAGCGCACATGCTACCGCTGTCTTTGATGGAACTAATAATAACAATTGGCTTTCATGTCAAAATGGCAATTGATTTCTACAATTTGACGATTTATCCTGAAAAATTAAAAACCCCCGTGGGAAAACAATAATTCCTAAATAAAACTGCGGGGCGCCTAGTTGCTTTATAAATATTGCGTGTTTCTTAAATATTATTCAACTATTGGATAAATAAAAGCCGTAATGAACAATCTAATGTGTATATTTACTGGTAATATTTTACTGTGACAACATGAGTACACAATAATGTCAAAATATCATCTTACTTATTTATACTAACAATATACAAAAATATATAACAATATTTGGTGCGCTTTTATGGCATCTGGCGGGATACAATTTCATTTATATAAAGACCACAGAGTTGCGTTATGCTTTATGACCTCATATTAGTATTCAATACTTAGATATACTTTAAAATAATCTCAGTTCTAATGTTGTATTAATGAGTAGTTTTAAGGCACAGTTGAACTTCGAAAATGGTAGAAAGTGGTAGGTATAGTATCATCCCGCGATACAAACTCGTATACGAAATATTTAACAAATGATTAAGTTAATCTACCGAATACTATCTTAATTAATATCTAATATTTATGAATACATATTTCGATATTTTCTACAGGTAAGTATTGTATAATACCTAGGTATTAAAGTTCGAGGTGGATTTGGGCCATCCTAAGTTCCTAGTGTGAGATAAATAGTGCAAAAGTGAGAGTATTTGAATATAAATACCTATAAGCAAGAACGTAAGTATTATTTTAGATATTCTGTGATATAAGATTATGCCACAGGTTGACCTGACCTTTACTATTTTCTTTCAAATATCGTATTAATTAAACATTGGATGTTTGAAGAATCTAGCTTTATTTTTAAGCTATTATAGTAGTAGTAATTACATTTTCGTCTTAAAAACAAGTGATTTTGTAGATAGCCGTTTGTTGTTTGCTGTCGTCGATATTATTTAAGCCATCTGCCATAGTCAATTGTTTGTGTCAAATGGCAACAGGGCGCCTCTATCTAGGTGCGAAACGTAATTTTTTTTAATGCTCTGTGCAATAACGATTTCAATTTTAAAGACAGTTAAAGTAAGTGATTAATGCTGTAGGTATATTTTACAATACACAATACACTTACAATTATTAATGAACGTTAATTAATATTAAAATATCTTAGGATTTAAGCGATAATCAAGTTCAGAAAATGAGTTTAGTACGAAAATATTATTAAGAAAAATATCATGTTTTGAACATATTTATAATAATATATACAAATTGCCTTTTGTAATTCTGGCATATCTTGAACTCTTATAATATGTATGCACTAGACGTTGTGCAATAATACACAGTTATATATAAAACTATATAAATTAACACATTAATTATACAATTCTAATATACACAGATATACAAATTTTTAAATTTTTGGTACAAAATATGGCCGACGTTTTCGTGGGTAACATATTCTTATTTATCTTTCTAACATTTTTTTAATTTTCTAAGCAGTATACGTTTTCAATCTAATAATGAAACCATAAAAATTCTCAAGACTCAATACGACACTAAAATTATATACAAAATTATGCTACAAAATTACTCGATAGTACTAAATTTTTATCCATTTCTACAACAAATTTTTCTTTAGTTACGTATTTTGGAAGCATTATTACAATTATTATTATCTTTGCCAAACTTTAAATTATTTTCTAATAATATAGTTTACTATCTGTTCCCAATATAGGTATAGAAGCTGAGAGTAGGTATGGGGGCCATTTGGATATGGGCAGCGGAATCCTCGGGGACAGAGGCTGGCTGAATCCTAGTTAGGGTCCAGGTTCTATGTATGCTGGCATTTATAAAAAAAACATCCACGGTGTATACAGCTGAAGAAAAAAAATGGCATCGAAACTATCACAACAGTTTAACTTTTTAATTATAATTTCTAACCTATGTTCTTTGACATTTTGATCTAAATAATTAAAATAAAATGGTAACACTGACACGTACCTGTGTCACTTTAAATGGTGGGCACATCGTAGTAAGTGGGAAATTTAATTTTTGTATACCTATCAAAAAATTGAATATATGAAATACAAAACGTTTTTTGTTTTCTCACTCACTCTATTATAAATGCGAAATAGATGTTTGAAAAGGTATATCACGCGCCGCTAGAAAAAGCGATTCTGAAACTGTAATATTTATCATACATTTCTGTTTTGTTTTTTTCATTATGGCACATAGGTATGGTATCTGCGCTCATTTGTATAAATATTACGTATGCGTTATATTCTAGACACTAAATTATCCCGTAATGGGAAAGTATCCAACAGAATCGCGTTAGACGCGTTTCACTATATACAATAAAAAAGAATATCCCCAAATGCGATTTCAATCGTGAATGGAATTAAATAGGGATTTACGAAAAATGTCTATTAAGTGGACTGATTAGAAACTTTGCAATTTACGCGATAGATGGCGTTAAACGAAAATAAATTGACGTATAATCTTTGGTAACACTGTCTGTTACAAGTTGCTGAAATGTCAATGTCAAGGTCAAAATAGCATTTTCTGCTTAGCGATTTTCTAGCACACACAATATTTACGGCACGAAAAAAACATTTCAATGGATTACAACAATATTATTGTATCGTATTCCATGTAAAATACTTTAAGGCAACTATAACAAAATAATTTTAGCAATAAATTGCTGTCATTTATCTTTTTTGACAAACGTCAAACAACTAACACAACATTGTAGAACAACGCCATCTGTTTTTCGAAAGCTTAATCACTTGATTGAACCTCATTTTAAAGCCAAGAATAATTTATATACAAGTAACTAATAAGAATTTACTGTGCGTTTCGTTTCTTCGGCGGTGGCGTGGGGGCCTTCTCCCCCTTTTTTGATATTGATGCGTACAAGAAGGACCCTCTAGGGGCCCACACGGTGTCGTAGTTGTGTCTAACTGGTAGCGGGTTCGATTCCCCGTTGTTGTTAGCTTCGTTATCTAGGTCCATGCTACGGTGGGAGAATTTTTTCGGAAGCGGCGGCGGCTCTTCTTCTTCTTGATTGGAGTCGGTTGTTCCTACGTTTGAAACAAGATTTAATTAGAATTCTAAATCGCGGACTTTAAAAACGCCTGTTTTTCAGATGATTATAGACTAAATCTATAGAACAACTTAAAAAAACTGGTCTCACTGTTCAGGTAGTGATTGTGTCTTCTGCCAAACTTTTGGGTTTGATTCCCACCAAAGACAAACATTTGTGTGATGAACATAGATGTTTGTTCTCTGTCTAGTTGTTAGTACACTACTGTAAGTTGCCACCCCTGAAAGGGGTACCAATTTTGCAAACAATACTCAATTATTTAAGTAAGGTAATTCTAAGGGTACGGTTTTCTTACGCCAAAAACATATTCAAAATATAATGTTAGTTAATGTTAGTTTTACACAGTTACATGCTTTTTGATGTGTTAATTGCTGTTAGTTTACTCGAGCAATGTATAAATAACATATTTATGGATCTTGGCGCAATAATATTCGTTAGAACATTGACACAGCGAAAAGCACATAACTTTATAATAACTAACTACTATAAACTAATGAATTTTATTAATAACTAAATTTTTTAGAGAAAACGATTACCAGACTACACGTTTCATCCATAATTAGTGATTGAAATGTATAAAATATTTTGATTGGCCGTAATTATCGTTCCAGCCAATCAAAACTGCTACTATTGAATAAATCATAATTTTGACTAACCTTGACATGTGACCAAGTTACATTGGCCGTAATCACGAGGGAACGTTTGATCGTTAGTTAGTTTTTAGTGGAATTACAGTAGATATTGCTGCAGGGTAGGTGGATCTACGACCTGGTCAAACCGCAATCGATGGATGCAAGAGACAAGTGCAGCCGGTCCAAATTGACGCTCTATGGGGGAGCCTTCTGTTCAGCAGTTGACGTCTTCAAGCTATTGATGCCAATAGCAGATGAAGCTCGTTCAATATCAACAACAAACGCGGCAGCTCCTGTTAGATATGAAGGCCAGCGCAGTCTGCCTCGAGGTGTTCCGGTTGATGATGACGACAGCAGACCACCAGCTGCGGAACGTTCCACTTACCGAGCGAGTCCCGGTTGGAGTGCGGCAGCAGGCTGGCGCGCTGCGACAGGCGGCGCTCGGCCTCCGCCCGCAGCGGCCGCTCCGTCACCAGCTGCGGAACGCGCGCACGCTATTGCCAGATGCCGGCCAGATCAGTTCCCATTCCCACCACCGTTACTGACTATACTATGCTAGGGTTGTCTCTACCGGGCCTGCCGCACTGCGCGCTTTAAAGCCCCCACATGTACGGTACGATCCTTCACTTCACATTGATCGAGACGGCGGATCTGTGGTGTATGTCATCGTTAACGATTTACCTACGATCCTATGCAATCTTGAATATTAAAACGATAAATATCTGTGATGAGATTCATTGTAGTTCCGTTTCAAACAAGTAAATGAGCAATCGTTTCGTTTGCAGCGGTGTGAACCACCATACTGTGAGCATCGTCACGATATTCTTTCAAATTGATCGCAATGACGTATAGTACCGTACATGGGGACTTTTAGGTACGAAGCTACAAATACCAGCTCGATTTACCGGCTCAGTTATACCGAGTCAGAAAAGCAACGCTGTAGCGATAGAAATAAAGCAGTTGTTTAGGGTAGGCTTCTAGCGCGGTGCGAGCTGATCTACACTTTATTGCGTTGTAGCAAGAGTCGCTATTTGTTTAAGTGACTTCACGGAGTGAACCTTTTGTACCTGTACCTGATATGATGTAATACTCTGTACTCCAGTTTACTACGACCATTTAACGCAACACCCGAAAAAGCAAAACAAGCGAGTTAAAATAAATTGTCCGTTTTGATATTTATCCACTGACCCCTATAATGACTAATACGCTGGATTTCATATTGACCAATTATGACTAAAGACATTTGATTTTCGCCATTTTGACGCGGATTTCTAAGAGTGACATCATGAGCGTCCTCGGTACTAATTAAACCAACCAATCAGCACGGTGGATTTTCAAATTATAGTTCTCAGGACGTTCAAAGTGGCGCTTCAAATCGGCACAAGAAAATCTCCATTTTTGTATGATATCGTCTATCCAGCGTACATGTATAATAGAGATCAGTGTTTTATCTCATCACGTAATCCAACCTGCTAAAGCCCTATCCAAACCGGCGCGGTATTCGTACCGCAGTGGGGTATAAAACCTACGGATTTCACATGGGCATAGACGCCACTGAGGCACCAAAATGGCGGCGGGATAAATATTGTGGTGGTCAATTTCCGAATTTGTGTTTTGTATTTACCGGTGCAATGTGATTGAATGCAAATGCCGACTCTTGTGCCAATTACTGGATGAAAGATACCGAGTGTTAGTTGTATACAGTTGCATGCTTATGTGATACAAGATGCACAGCTGAATTGGTTCTGAAAATTGTGAATATGTATTTTTTTCGTCATTGACCATTCGGCGTATATGGGTGTCAACTTAAGTGTTGTGCAAGAAGGCGTACAGTGAAATGCTTCAGATATAACTCATATCTGAAGCACTTCACTGTACACCTTCTTCTGCGCTTCTGCGTGATCCATCCGGGGGTTTTATACGTTCATGCTGTATTACTAAACTAATACTCGTCTGCACTAAAGGTTGACAGCTCGCGCTTATTTCTCTAGCGTATCCAAATGCGTTTCGGTAGGTACGTAAAGGATAAGTGCGAAGTTAGGAGGTTTCAAACTTTAGTGCAGACTGGCATTAGTAACTTACACGGCTAAATAATATCCAAATTACAGTCTATCTGGATAGGTTTTGACCAACTATCATCTTGATTACAAATGTAAGTCGGAAAGATTCAGATTAGACATCTGATTTTTACGTCTCTTTCACCCTGAACGTAGATGAAGAGAGAGAAATTCAAATATTTCGATTACCTTTCCGATAAATTGTCAATCGGGGTGCCGATCGCTGGCAAAAGCTAGTAATAAACATGTAACAAATTGTTAACAAAAAAAATGAGAAATTTATTTTAACACAATCGCGCCTTACTCAAATGCTCTGTCTCATTTCAGCTCGGGTAGCTAGCACGAGCTGTAGAAATCGACACATTTCTTCGTCAACAAAGCGTTTCACCAATGAATACGCAACTAGATTAATGACGTGATACGCGCGATCGTTAATTGGTCAAACGCTTTCTCGATAGAAGAGATAATGCAAGCACCCTTATCGCGTAACAGTTCTGGACATGTGCTTCGTCTGCCGTCCTGCACGCGCCAATTTACAAGTCCTTGAGTGTGAGCGAGAAAGCACACGATCACCATCTTACGCGATAAGGCCCCAGGGGGTCTAGCAAAGATTCCCTTCAGCGTTAGCAACAAACGATAACTCAAAATGTATGGGAATGACATTATCTGCGGACAACTTTTCCGCAGATAATGCCATAGCTAATAATTGATTGACTCAGACTTCGCGGAAGTTCATCTTAAACACAAAATGAAAAAAGTAACATATTAATATGTGTATTTAATATATTTTAGGTATATGTAATTTTGTATTATATTCATTTAAATTACTTTTCGAAATTATTTTTATTCATTTAATTTAATTAATATATTTTTGTTTCCAAGTAAATAGTTAAATACTAGTATTAAAAGTTGTGTATTTTAAATTAATTTTAATTTAGTCTGTCATTGGTCTGATTAGGTTTTTTCTGGGTTTTCCTAATCCTGCGGAGCGAATGTTGGACCAATTTAGGCGTCCCAGTTTGATTTCAATGAAAATATTATACATTATACTTTTCTTATCATTTTTATAATACATTTGCCTACAACAATCCTTTGCAACTATCCCAATATATATAGTCTTAGTTATTTTTAGCGGAATTACACTAGATTGACTTGTTTCATTTTGTATTTGCCATAGCTAATGTCATTCCCATACATTTGGAGTTATCGTTTGGCGTTAACGCTAATCGAAAGGGATCTTTGCTAGACCCCCTGGTCAGCGAGAAGTAGACAGGATATTAGCATTGACTGACATTTATCAAAAAGACTGATTTTGTTAAAATAACTGTATAATGTTTACCTCTTGTGTCAGCTCTCGGAGTGGGGAAGCAGTGGGCGTGTCCTGTGGAGCCCCACTGCTGGGCATAAAGGCGTTGCTGGGCAACGTTTCTCTCATGGATACGTTAGCGTTGCCGTTAGGAGTTGACGCGTGGGAAGTGTACCATTGGCTGCCACTCGAGTGGGTTCCCAGTTCACTCTGAAATAAGTTTTTTTTTTATAAACTAGCTGTAAAACAAGTCTTTATTTTTTATAAACTAGCTAACCCGCCCCGGTTTTGTACGGGTTAGTTAGGTTTATGCCCTATAACCTTCGCATAAGTGCAAGCAATAAGTTTATTAAAGCCAAATTTAATCGCAATCGAATGAACTACGGCAGCGCACAAAAAAAACAAACATTCATGTCTATATTATTAGACTAGTATTTTGCCCCATGCGCGGGCCGCCATCTTGGGTTTTTATAATCCCAATATTGAAAGCCCAATAGGGGCCTTCCGGGTTCTCCTATGACATTCGGTCTCAAACACACACCACCTACCTTTTACCGTTTCCAAGTTATAATTGTTTCAATTTCGTATGGCGGTCATGTTTTTTTGTTCTACGTGATAAATGTATGTACCTTTCGAACCTGCCGTTTGTTTTTTCTCCTCGGTGAGTGTTGCAGAGTTAGGTAGCTCACTACACTGCCTCCTGCGCTGTTTCTGAAAATACATTATTTTCTTTAAAATAAAACATAACTCAAACCTACCAAGGGCAGTTTTTTTTTAACCAAACCAAAATACAATTCAATTTAGGCCCGTTACGCATCAGAAAAGCACCGCTATAACGATGGAAGGGCAGCTGTTTAGGGTAGGCTTGTAACGCTGTGCGAGCTGAACTACACTTTATTGCGTTGGAGCAAGATACATAAATCCACGAAAACATGTTTTCGTATTCTGAGGGAGGGGGTTAAGATGAAAGTAAGTTGTGTAGTTGAGTTGTTTATTTAAGTGACTTCGCGGAGCTGAAGCTGCTGTACCGATACTATTAAATCTTGTGTTACAAATCTAAAGTTTACTTACCTTGGAAAAAAACGGCCTGGGCTTTTTATTGATGATCTGAAAATAATAAAATAAATAGTTGTATAGATTTCACGCAGCGCCATCTAACCCAAAACTAAGCATAGCTACTACTACAATTTACCAAATATTTGAGAGATTTGATAGCCGTTTGTCTGATACCCAATTCATCTTAATTGTTTTTGTCCATAACGGAGTCTTTCCATACTTAGTTCATCCATTAGTCTGATCAAGAGCCATTGCGGTAGTTACGCCAATGTCACATGACTAGTCAATGTTCCTTTTCGACTATGACACGACTGACGTTTGGGGCAATAATATAGGTAATGGCTCATTGCTCATCCCACTGAGGGAAAGAAAGGGTCCGCAAATCGGTGGGTTCATTAAATCATTATGTAAACGGGGGCGTCAAGGAGTCAGGGTGGAACAGGAAGTGAAAATGAAACTAAATGTGAATGAAAAGCTATGAAATTTTAAATGTTTTGTCGGTCGTTGATATATAATGAGGTCAAACGCCGCGACATTATATGGTTGTCGGCATTATTGGTAACTACACAAAGTAGCGTAACGTATTACTTATACAGAAAAACTTGTGGGCATTGCCTACTACTACAAATATATGACTTTTGAAAAATCAATTTTCCTATCCAAGAATCGAACCCATTGAGTCAGAAAAAAAAATACAACCTGTGTTAACTACACCATTCGATAGTGTCGCTAATAAGATTCGAATTCTAGGGAGTACGGCGAGTACTTTTTGCTATTCCTCATAGTTTCGGATCTGGCCTACCACGCACACTTGAAAAATTCCCCCTATATACCGATATAGTAGTGTAGTAGTAGTTGACTCACTCATTCCCAGTGGATGCGTCCGATATCCTGTTGTTGCTAAGGTTCCCAGAATCCATGTGAGCGCTGTCCCGTAACGTCATCCGTAACTGGACTTCAGATGACTCCGCTTCTAAGTCGCACGTCTGAAACGGTTCCCTTCATCAGTCGGGAGACGTCCAGTGGTGAACATAAGCCTCCCCATTTGTGGGGGAGGCCTATTTGGGGGAATTAGGGCCTTGATGGGACGCGGAATTTGTGTTTTCATAAACACAGATTCCACACGATACGAAACCACGTCGTTATCGTGTCTTGTTCAAATCGTGTCACAGCAAGAAATCGACAATTTTTGTATTCTGTATGATCTAAGACAATTTATATAAGACAGATTTTGGACCCCCTGAGTGTATTCCGAATTAGACTAAAAGATTTCTCATCCCAAAACCGGTAAAAAATTAAAACAAAGGAATGGATTATATTTATGTTGTGAAATAACTTAGCTATGGATAACTATAAAAATTGACAGAAAACCTTTAGAAATACCTTCAGTTACATTAAAATTATTTTATTTTGAGTAATTAATATTAACCTGTGGTGGTAACTTTTGACGTTTTGATGTTTCGGAACGCATCTTAAACGAACATACGATTTTTGACAGTTCAAATCGCGTCAATTCCAGTTAATTTCATATTCATTTCGCGCGGTTTCATTTTCAATTCATACAGAATAGATTTTTGCAGATTTCTTATGTAAGACAAGGAGTTCGCGTGGTTTCGAAGTAAGGAATCGTAAAGTGGTCACACAAATTTATGACCCAGGTGAGATTGCGGAACGCTAGCCTGGTTATTGATAAAAAAAAGTAACCGAAATGACAATGACAGCGTGAAATTGAGAGATGTCATTAAACTTTTATGAGATTTGATCAAAAGGTTACCTTCCTCCCGTATCGCTGGTGCACGTGATGCTGCACTCTCCGGAAGCACTGCAAGAGATGCGCGTGCAGTTCCTCTAAAGCAGGCGGAGCTCGACTTCCATGGACGTCCAACCCTGGGGAGACATGACATTCTATCATCAGGAAGACACTCCATCGTTACAGCACCACGTAATTAAGCTTGACCATATCCACTCCATTATATGTAAACTCGAATATACATATCGGTAGAGTTAAGCAACGTTCAAACCAGAGAGCTACTCTTTTTTTTGTGCAATAATTCCTTTTCTGTCGCGGGAATCGAATCCTCAACCACACCTTCCAGGTTATGAGAATTGGCCAGGTCAGTCAGACCCTTCGATGTACCTGTAGCTTCGTAAATTGCGACGTGCGCCACCAGGGGTAGCATGAGCTGTGGAAATCAACATCTTTTCTCTCGAGATAGCGTTTGACCAATGAAAACGAAACAAAAGGATTATGACGTGATCCGCGCGACCATTCAGTCAAAACTCTCTCTATTGAAGAAATATGTCGAGTTCCAAAGCTCATGCTACCCGTGCAGGAATAGTTAAAAAACTACGGATTCGGCATGTCATGCCACACTATCACCAGCTTTGACAGGCCATAAGTGTCATCTTTCATTCATCTTTCATTTGACTGGCCTGATAGCTCAGCTCTGCCTTCAGAACTGTAGGCTGTGGGTTCGATTCCCACCCGGGGCAAAGATTTGTGTTATGAACATAGGTGTTTGTTCTGTGTCTGGGTGTCATATTGTATTCTATGTATGTATTTACAAACAAAAGTATATAAGTATTGTATCAGTTATCTGGTTTCTATAGTACAAGCTATGCTTAGTTTGGGGCTAGATGGCGCTGTGTGAAATGTCCACACATATTTATTTATTTTATTTATTTACTCTATTTTTTTACACTTACCAAACTTGAGTAAAGGCACCTGATCCGCGATGAGATCTTTAAGTTCTGTAAGCAGATGCTTGTGCTCCGGATGTCGAGCTTCGTATGCCGGAGTTAGGAACGAGCGCTCGTAGTTTACTATGCCGCCTTGCACAGCGGGGTCTAGGATGCCTGGTGGGTGACATATATTGGGGTATAATACTTTGATAGATCAAACTAGAACCAGAACTTTGATGCTTCGATAAATCAAATCAGAACGGGACATTGATACTTTCATAAATTCGAATACAGGTATAGCGCTCCACTACCGCAGGAATCTACTCAGGCCTGTAGCACTGGGACTGCGGTAATTTGATAAATCAGACTAGAACCGGAAAATATAATTATATACATTGACAAGTGAAACTAGTATCGGAACATTTCGACACTTATTTGATAAAACAGAAAACAATTAGAATATTTTATACTTTGATAAACTTAACTAGAAGCAGAGTATTGATATTTTATAAACCAAACTAGAACCAGAACATTATTGTTGCACCAAAGTCTATTAAAATACAACTTAGCTAAGCAACGCTTTCTCTCGGGTTCTTGTACATCTGTCAAATTCGTGTAAACTTAACACACCAAATACTGAACGCTCATGGGTTGCCATCGTCGGCTGTCTTCAACCATCAAGGATACAGTATTTGGTGTGCTAAGTTCACATGATTTTGACAAATGTACGAAAAACCGAGATAAGAGATAAGTGCGAACTAGGGCACTGTCAAACTTTAGTAGTGTGATTCAGAATCAATGGCGCCCGTACACCGCATTCAACGCGCGCCTCTGCCCGCGCACATCTTATTTTTGCTACTGCGTTGTTTCGCGTTGATTTCACAGCCACCATTGAATTGAATCGCACTATACAGACGGAATAATATTTTATTAATCGAATAGAACATGAACATTGGATGATAAATCAAACTAGAATCGAAGCTTAGTTTACGCAAAAAAGTGAGGTTGAAGGTGATACGTTACCGTTGAGGCGCATAGTAAGCGGCTGCAGCGGAGCGTCCGGCGCCCTGGCCTCCAGCGCCAGCGAGCGCAGGGTGCGGTTGGTGAGGCGCAGCGCCTCCACCGCCGCCTCCGCCGGGGACACCCAGTACGTGCGCTGCGCCACCACCGGGAACCACCGGAGGATGCCTGGGGGCACACCGGACAACGGAGACCGATTCTTGATGTAAGCGAATGACGTGACGTCCTAGTCGTTCATCTGCTTTTAAGCGTCACGGCCGCCCAAAAACTCTAAACTCACCTAAACTACACCTATCTTACTCTAAATTAAAGTTTCAAGTGACACTGCACTGCGCACATCATCCTGAGACATCACACAGTCTAATAACATATTTCTAGACTGCGAGTCATAAAGTTCTCATTTGCCCAGTAATTTCAGTACAATGCCCTTCAAACCGGAACACAATAGTGCTTGCACATTACTGCTTGGCAGCAGAATAACTGGCAAAGAGAGCACTTAACGTAGCGAGAGTTCAAAAGTACGTTTTGGTACTAGAAAAAAAGTGACCCTTTTAATGTTTACCGTATAGTACCGGTTTGAGAATAGTACCACTTCCCGCGGGTGCCGCAAGAGCCGGCTAATGGAATAGCCAGGGAACGGGCGGCAGCATTCTCCTCGTTATATTAAAATCTACTGCGATAACCAAGACGCCTACCAAGCGTGTTGATTATGGTAAACCCGCCTCTATGATAACCGTCGTGTAAAGTGGCGTTTTATGAGGGAGGTCATGTTCAGCTTTGAACGTCTTCCGGCTGATGATGTGAATGACGTGACGAGCTAGTCGTTCGCCTGATAGTTCATGGTCGCCACTCGAGAACATTCTTCCCCATAGGTTGTCAATTCTGCGGGATGTGCCCTGTCCATTGCCATTACAACTAATTTAGAGTTCTATGCCGGTGGTTCTCCTGCAGATATGCAAGTCAGCAACGCACAATATAACCTATAGTATAAAAGACATGAAAAGTTAGCGAAATATGTTCTATTCACGTTACCTGGTAACTTATCGCTGATCTCCAGCTCGGTCCTCTCCAGCCACCGCGTCGCAAACTCGTTCTGGCTCGACAGATCCCCGGTTGAACCATCTAAAGGTTCCTCTGGAAATAAACATTCATGTTAGTTTATTTTTGAATGCCTATGGCATATGTTCAGAAATGGACCTAAAATGCTGAAGAAGAGAGAAGGAATTAGATCCAATATTTAAAATTTTATCTTAAAAAACGACATCTTGGATTGAGAGCTTCTTTATCTGTAAATATTATTCTGGTCAACAGTACCCTGGAAAAGGTAGCGTGACAATTGAAGTGCTTTCCAATCTAGGTGGATAACGATCACCAAGGATTAAAACAATTTAAGGAAGTCGAGGGGACCATTTGCCCAGGAGTGGGACACAACAGGTTAAAATAACTATCTCACTAGAAAGCCGTTAGATAGAAGAATCTTCAATTTTTTGAGATAAATGTTTTTCTTGCCTGTGTCACCATATTTAATGAAAACTAACGTAACGCCCCCCACTAGATAGACCTGCCGTCAAAACCATGGGGAGCTAAGTAATACAGGAGGCAAGCAGCCGGTCAAAGTGGCGCACTGTGGGGAAGAACTATGTTCAAGAGTAGACATCTTCAGGCTGATGATGATGATTATTTCAAAACCTGTTTAAACATGTCCTGAAAGGATACAGTTTACAAAAATCCTTCTGTATGTACAAGTCTCACCAGGTCGATGGTAAGGCCGCGAGAACATGAACTTGTCGACGTTGTTGTGCTTGTAGTACTGCAGTATCTGCTCGGCGATGGGCTTGCCCGATAGCCGCTTCAGTTTGTCGCTCAACACTGGCTCTACGGCGTTTATTTGGAGGTCTGTTGTGTGGATTTGGTTAAGGATACGGTGGATATAGATAGAAACAACAATTTACACGTAATATTGATGTAAATGGATTAATTATACAAATAAATTAAATTAAATGATTTATTGCGGTTTTGGATTTATAAATCGCGTCTAAACTGCCTATGAGCTTATCCCTAAAACCGTTTCATTGCAGTTATCGCGATTACCAGGCCTTGATCGCGGGTTTCAAATTATACCACGGCCAGATTTCCCCTTACAAAGTTAGTATTTTTTGTTGAAAACCAAGTGAAGGGTGCGGTTCAACCAAAATGCAGGTACACCTTAATATATTCTTCTTACCGTCCTATGCTAAATGTTAGGAAATTGCTTAACACAAAATGTTAACATATCATCAATCAATGGCGTTTTTGTAACACTCGTTCAATTAAAGTTTTGGAAACAGTAATTTTTTGCGATCTCTCTAAACTTCGACATAATGGCTAGAATAAGAACGCGAATCTGCGGGCTGAGGCGAAGCCAAAACCATATATGATCAGTAGCAACCAAGCCTTGTATAGAACTTTTACATCTCTCATATTCGGTAAGTAGGTCCTTATTACCCCCAAATGGGGCTTGTAGGTAACCAATTAGCGCTCTAGGGTAATAATGTAGCTAGAAAAGCTCTAGGGCGGTAAGTAATTAAAAAAAAACTCTTCACTCTTTCAAAAAGTTCGCGTACATCTAACCATCATACTGGCAATAGACATCATGCATTCAGCCCAATGACAAAAGAGGTCGCTTCGCTATTCAGCCTTGTCTTCGTATGAGTATAATAGTCATCAATTTTAAATATCGAACGGTGAAGCTCAATTTCGTTCTTGAAAAAAAAATTAAATAAAAAGATGAAAAAAGGCAGGAATGGAAAACATTTACTTTAAAATGTTTTATTCTTGTAATGCCGGTTTTTTTCTAATTACCTCACAATCGAGATGTAAAGCAGAGTAGTTAGCTCGGGTGTAAGCATCAATTGCACCCTCGAACTATAGGCGCCCTCGCTGCGCTCGTGCGCCTAAATATCTCGGGCTGCAATTGATGCCTTACAGCCCTTGGCTACTAATCTACTATTACTGTACTCAAACAATGCGCGGAACTTTATGAGTCATATCATTAAAACAGTTAGTATGACACAAAGGATACACTGTCCCGGTGAGTCGGTAATGTCCTCCCCGGGCGGGTCCAGCTTGAGGAGGACCTCGGCGTCGGGCCACTCGTCCAGCATGCGCTCCATGAACTCCTGCAGCTGCTCGTACTCCGTGCCGCGGTATATGAACCCCTGCCGCCAACACAACAAGCTGCAGCACTCACGCCCTGTGGCGGCTGTGAAGTGCGCAGCCAGCTCGCCGCGCCCTCTGCCCGCGCGCATCTAATGTTTGCTACTGCGCAGCGGCTCGCGCAGACTTCACAGCCGCCATTAAGTTTGAATCGCACTCTACAGGTACAGAAGATTCACTCCACTTAAGGCAGACTTTTAGACCCGTAGTCAAATTCTAACCAATGGTCAAACTTTGTCAGAATTTTGAACCACTGGTTACCTTAACTAAGGATCAAAAACCCCAACCATAGTCACTTCAATAGATAGCAAATCTTGCTACAACGCAATAAAGTGTAATTCAGGTCGCATAGCGCTATAAACCAACTTTATACAGTTGGCTCTGTATCGCTATAGCTCTTCCGATGTGAAATCGTCATCAACACCCTAAATCAACTGCTGAACATACGCCTCCCCCTTAAGGAAGGCGGATTTGCCAATTACCACGGCAGGCAGGCGCTTTAGTATTCGTAGTAGATCATAATGCAGACCGAGGAGAATGCTGCTGCCCATTCCCTGGATATCCCCTTAGCCGGCTCTACGGAATCCGCGAAAAACATAGTGTTCCTATTCTGACGCCGGGAGCAAGCGGCAAATGCTGTAAACCCTTCAAAGTAATCCTTAAGTTACCTTATCCACCCGCAGTAAGTCCGGGAACCCCCGGCCGTGGTACAGCACGCGGAAGTACCCGGGGTGGCAGCGCGGCGAGCGCAGCATGGCGCAGTACAGCGCCGACAGCTGGCTGTGCAGCTCCGCGAGAGGGGCGTACCTGGGTGTCACACTTGTGTTCATGGGGAGGAAATTGAAGCTTCAGCCACACCGGCGCGTTAAGTGGCGTCAGTTTAGCGTCAAAATCGGTGCCCGAGGTTGTAGACGGCCGCGCCGCGATGGATACCGAATAGTTTCACGTCGTTGACGCGCCGGTGGGGCTGAATCATTATTTTTCTTCTAGTTGTCAGCCCAGCCCACGTATCACAGACGGTAGACAAAATTGTCTGACCCCTGTTTTACTTCACTTGATAAATAAGCGAGTGAAATGAAACGGGGAAAGACCGTTTTCTCTTCCACCCATACTAGGCGGGTTCGTGTCAGAATGCTTAGACCCCTAAAGGCTACTGAGTTGGCTGAACGACTAGTGTCTTACGATAGACAACCGGGACCGACGCCTTAAAGTGGCCTTCAAAGCACGCTAGCGCTTATTTCTAAATACTTACCACTTTTTGCAGCGGTCACCCATCAAAGGTCACATAATCTTATGTGAACTATCCTCATCATCAGCCTGAAGGCGTCTACTGCTGAATATAAACTACCCCCATAGAGCCCTACTTTGAGCGGCTGTTTGCCTCCTGCATCCATCGACTGCTCGCGGTTCTGACCAGATGGCTGACCCACCGAGTCGGGGGCCTACACTGCGTCTTCCAGTTCATGGTCGACACTCGAGAACCTTTCTTCCACGTCGGTTGTCAGTTCTAAGAGCGATGTGGCCCGCCCACTGCTACTTCAACTTGCTAAATCTAAGAGCCTGTCTTGTGTCTAACGTGTAACTTTTTTTACTATGCAATTTTGGAAGCAACACGAAAAATCACGTTTCACCACATTATATCACTTGCCCACACTCATGCTCGTAATTCAGCAATTAATGGGTAAAACGCCACTAATTTTAAACATTCACACTGGAAAACCACTAGTTTTAAAAAATAATACAATGCAATGATGTGAACTTTTCTTCGTTCCCGCCAAAACTCATCATGTAACTTTAATTGCAATAAAACGAGCAAAATTCTATTCTCAATTTGAAATTTGAAATTTCGTTTTTTTTCCAATAGATGCTGGCATAGTGTTAGATGTGAACGGCTGTATAATTCATTTATACGTACCCCAAAGCGCATTCTTCGTAAACGCAAACTAATTCTTTGACTATTTCAACGGCCAGCTCCCATTGGCGTCCTCGCTTTAACAGCTCAGATATTTCCACGTATAGATACTCCTGAAAATGAAAATTCTAGGTGTATTAAATATAATCTCGAAGTCTTCTAATCGAGAGACAACTGCACAGGTAGGATGAGCTGTAGAAATCGACACAATACTTCTCTTCTCTCGTGACAAAAACCAAGAGATTTAGAGAAATGAAACCCAGTACGAAACCAGAGTCGCATTACAAGTTCACGACTGCAAGCAACGGCATGATTGAATGTTCTGTAAGCTTCAATGTAGTCAATATCCATTGCGTTTAGAATTGAACGTTCGGAGAGTCGTTAGCAAGGCGCGAGCATTGTAAACTGCTTACATACAATCACGGCTGCCGTTCGGACACATGGTATTTTTAACCATTAAATTAATGTGTTCCGTTTTTGAGCATATTGTTGCGACACCGGCCCCGCCACCTTATCATACCTCCCTTTAGTTTCTAAGATCTGTGGTTTGACCAATGAAACATCACGTTATAAACATTCTGTTGCGTTTTCATTGATCACAAACGCTATCTCTTAAGAGATAATGTGGATTTGTACAGTATCCATGAGGTATCCTCTAGCAAGCATAGACTGTATCGTCACTTACCGCAAAGTGAGATGGTGGTCAAACGAAAACAAATGCCGCTGACAGTACACACACGCAAAAAAGCTGACAGTACTTCAATATCACAATGCGTGGCAGAATCACTGTAAAGATTCTTGTTGCTCCTTATTTACGGGTAATATAATTGATAACCCGGATCAGAGATTTTTTTCTGCGTTGTGGCGAATTGTTTGCACAAGTAGTGGGAAAGAGAACATTTTTTTTATCATTTGTTACGTCGCTCTGTGAGCTGTGGACCTCACAAGTCTGTCTTTGCATAGCTTAAAACCGACAAACATATTATTTTAAGATTTCAATCGCCATGGCTCCGCCATTTGAAAGATGATCCAAAAACTGAACTGTCAAAACAAATATCGAACCTGCTCACAAAATTTCACGATAATCAGTTGACATAGTACCAGTCACAATGTTGTGACTGGTAGAAGAGACCAGGTGGGCAGCCGGGCATCCACCGGACAGACATTCGAAATCATTTTGGCCGAAGCTAAAACGGAAACCTTGAGAGTAAAGCTCAGCTTCAGCCCATCCTTGCCCACCGCTGGTGTACATACCTTAAGGTCCCGATGCGTGGTATGGTCGTCACTCTGCAGCGTGGGATGCCGGAGGCGCGGCGGCAGCGGCTCGTGTGTCCACTGCAGCAGCTTGGCGTGCAGCCGCAGGGTGAGCCCCGCCTCCGCCCACTGCTGGGACTGCTGGTACATCATGGCCAGCTTGTGGACGTAGCTGGAGGATGGGATACTTGTCACGATAACGATGAGCGAGTAGAAGAATACACATCAAAAACCTGAAGAGGTCCACTACTGAACATAGGCCTCCGCCATGAAACGCCAATTTGATAGATTTTAATGTACCGAGGAGAACTCCCTCGATATTCCCTTAGCCAGTTTTTACGGCGCCCACTGCAAGAGATTAGATGGTCCTATTCTAACTAGTGGGATGAGGGATGATAGTTAAAAGAACGATAAATTGCAGCATTACATCAGCTAGGAGACGTCCACAGTTAGACATTGGCATCTCCTATTAAAAGGGATTCTCATAAGTACCGTAATCGCCACGCTTGGCAACAGCATTAGCGAAGGTGCAGCCCTAGTATATCTAGCCAATGCTACCGAATCAATCAATAACAGCAACAGCTGTTAGCAAAAAACCTAATAAAACGCCAAAAGAAAAGATAGTCAAGCCAAACTCACCGAATATACATATGCGGGCGTTCAATCTGCTCATAAAAATGCAGCACTTTCGTGGTCAAATGCATCCGATGTGGCGTGGCACTCTTCAGCGCTGCAGCACGGTATAGCAGCAGCGTGTCCAACTGCCGCGCTGCAGCAGCAACAAGTGCCGCTGCAGCGGCTCGCAGCGGTCCGGCAGCGGCACCACAAAGCGCTCCGCAAAGCGACACAAATTTAACACGCCACGCAGCGTCACCACAACCACGCTCCACTAATGTGTCTAGTTTGTCTATGAGCTCGCTTTCTAGGTCTTTTAGGTGGCTTTCGCCTGGTGCTGCTGAAAATATATGTGTAAATTTAGGAATTAAAGCAAATTCGTTATCATCATCATCAACAGCCTGAAGACATCCACTGCGGAACATATGCCTCCCCCAGAGAGCGCCACCTTGAGCGGCTGCTCGCCTCCTGCATCCATCGGCTCCCCGCATTTTTCACCAGATCATCGGTCCACCTAGTGGGGGGCCTACGCTGCGTCTTTCGGTTCATGGCTTGTATTATGGGAATCTAATAATGAACAACAATTTTATTTAAATCTTGTTTTATTCAATAACACATCACCAACAAATTGCGTCCCAACACAGTACATTTTTCGGGATGAAAGTTAGAAAATGTCCATAAATCATCTACTTATTTACCGGCATTAGCAAGGGAAATCCAATTTCCTACCTTTATGCCTCTACATCAGTCAGTCATTGGCAAAAATTACTGGAATGGGTGACTCCATTAGCTAAGAGATCACTAGAAAATGCTCTACTATCCTATCCTATCCTACTAATATTAAAAATGCGAAAGTTTGTGTGTGTGTGTGTGTGTGTGTGTGTGTGTATGTGTGTGTGTGTGTGTGTGTGTGTGTGTGTGTGTGTGTGTGTGTGAATGTTTGTTACTTTATATCTCGCCAATTTTGATAGAATTTGGAATGCAGATAGCTTTTACGCTGGATTAACACGTAGGATACTTTTTATCCGCGGGTAACACCGCGGGGCGCAACTAGTACAAGATATTACAGTTTCACAACGACAGTTTCTTTCAGGAAAGCTCGAGCTCCTAATGTTCATAAACTATCTTGGCCCTAAAACATTGTGAGTTTCTTCTAGAATTTTCTGGTCCAACGTTTCAAACCGAAGCTCACATCCAAAGCCCGTCAAATTACCACACACTTTAACCTCATCATCATCATCATTAACAGCCTGAAGACGTCCACTGCTGAACATAGGCCTCCCCCAGAGCACGCCACCTTGAGCGGCTGCTCGCCTCCTGCATCCATCGGCTCCCCGCGGCTTTCACCAGGTCGTCGGTCCACCGAGTGGGGGGCCGGCCCACGCTGCGTCTTCCGGTTCGTGGTCGCCACTCGAGAACCTTTCTTCCCCATCGGTTGTCAGTTCTACGAGCGATGTGGCCTGCCCATTGCCACTTCAACTTACTAACTCTAAGAGCTATATCGGTCACTTTAGTTCTCCTGCGGATCTCCTCGTTCCGGAGCTTATCTCGCAGGGAAACACCGAGCATAGCTCGCTCCATAGCTCGCTGCGCGACTTTGAGCTTACTAATGAGGCCAACAGTAAGAGACCATGTCTCAGTTCCATAAGTCATCACTGGCAACACACACTGATTGAAAACTTTCGTTTTCAGGCTCTGCGGTATTTTGGACGAAAAGATAGGACGAAGCTTCCCGAACGCTGCCCAGCCGAGTTGGATTCTTCGCGCCACCTCTTTGTCGAAGTTGGACCTACCTAATTGTTATTTAATTCTGTCATCCTTGAAGGTACAACGCCAGAGGCATGGCACAAGAGCGTGGTGGTGCTCTTCTTCAAAAAAGGCGATAACACCTTATTGAAGAACTATAGGCCCATCTCGCTCTTGAGTCATGTGTATAAGCTGTTTTCGAGAGTCATTACGAATCGTCTCGCACGCAGGTTTGATGAATTCCAGCCTCCCGAACAAGCCGGTTTCCGAAAAGGCTTTAGCACCATAGACCACATCCATACGCTGCGCCAGATTATACAGAAGACCGAAGAGTATAATCGGCCGTTATGCCTAGCGTTTGTGGACTATGAGAAAGCCTTCGATTCAATCGAGACTTGGGCGGTGCTGCAGTCCTTGCAGCGATGCCAAATTGACTATAGGTATATCGAAGTTTTGAAGTGTTTGTACAGTAAGGCCACTATGTCAGTCCGACTACAGGACCAGAGTACGGAACAAATTCCATTGCAAAGAGGCGTGAGACAGGGAGACGTTATTTCTCCGAAACTGTTCACAAACGCATTGGAGGATGTTTTCAAGCTCTTGGAGTGGAAAAGATCTGGCATCAACATAAATGGCGAGTACATCACTAACCTTCGTTTTGCCGATGATATAGTCATAATGGCGGAATCGCTCGAGGACCTTAGCACCATGCTCAACGACCTCAGTAGAGTCTCCCAGCAGGTTGGTCTTAAGATGAATATGGACAAGACAAAGATCATGTCTAATGCTCATGTTCCACCTATACCGGTAATTGTTGGGAACGATACTCTCGAAGTTGTCGACAAGTATGTCTACCTAGGACAGATTGTCCAATTAGGTAGGTCCAACTTCGACACTTTAACCTGTAAAAATTAGTACAAAGACCTAGAACAAAAATGTCTTACCGCTATCTCCACTGGCGACGCTATGCGTATACTCCGTTTGCATCATATCGAAGAATATCGGTATCGTTGTGTTCCTCACGACTTCATCTCTCAAGAAGCTGACTTCAAGGAACGGACCTACCAGGGAAGGAATGAATGCACGCTTGTGGCCACCTGGAAGATAAACGCGGTGTTTCAGTGGGGATAAAGGTCAAAGACCACGCTACTTCTGTACTCCTAGTACGAGTTTATATCCGAGTGTAGTGTACAATACACGCCATACAATCATGACGTCCTTTTTTAGGGTTTCGTATCCAAAGGGTAAAACGGACTCTATTACTAAGGCTCCGCTGTCTGTCTGTCGGTCTGTCACCAGGCCGTATCTCATGAACCGTGATAGTTAGACAGTTGAAATTTTCACAGATGATGTATTTCTGTTGCCGCTATAAAAACAAATAGTAAAAAAAAGAATAAAATAAATTAAGGTGGCTCCGATACAACAACCGTGATTATTTTGCTCATTCACCAGATGAGTCATAGATGGCGCTGCTTTAAATAGTACTGCTACTCAACATTAGATGGCAGGGATAGATAATGGTACGGAACCCTTCGTGCGCTAGTCTGACTCGCACTTGGCCAGTTATTTATCACAGCGCCCGTAGTCACCGCTACGGGCGCTGTGATAGATTTCTAATATATATTTTTCGATGCTCGATAATTTAGTAAAGTAATGTACATTCGAATTAACTCGTATAAGCCGTAAGGCTCAGAGGCTGAGAACACATTGTTACAAGGATTTAATTGATTAATTGAATGGTAGCTAAGTGATCACTAGAAAATGCACATACAAGAATATTCGTTTCATAACGATGTTATATTTCAGGAAAGCTCGAGCTCATTTCAGTATTCTAGCCCAAAAACAACAAACAAATGATGAACAACAACAAAGAATAGGTACAGATCACAGATAACCCCCAATAGATACCGCATTACGTGATTTTTGTTCGGATCCTAGCTCACCAAAACTGGCGGAAGGCGCGGGTTGCGGGGACTGGAGCCAATGCGCTATTATTGGCTGTTTCGAGTGACGCCCTAATAATGAACTCTAATAATTGGTCGAAACTAAGGCCGTGCTGCGAAGCGGCGATTTATATAGAACCATTTACGCCAATGCGTGGTGCGCGGTCGTCGTCTTCCATGCGGTATCTATTGGGGGTTATCTGTGGTACAGATAGACATAATGAATGAATGACAAATCGGAAGCGGGTGTCACTACTCTTTAGACCTCGTCTCTTCTAATAGTTTTAAAATCATCATTGTACAAACAACGGTGACAACACAGAAAAGTAAGCTGTATTGTGGTACTTTCCTAAATTGAACCACATCTCTTTTACACACTCTGACACATTTCTCTTGATTGGAAATAGAGACAAAGTTGCACAGAAAACTAAGCTATATTAAGTCCTGTGTAAGAGCGATACTTGCCTAAATTGAACCACATCTCGCTCATACACTCCGCCACTTTCCTCCTGATATCTCCGTACAGTTTAACGACTGCCTGCCGCCTGGCCGCGCTCAGTGCCTCGAGCTGCAATGGCGCAGCGGTTGCGACGCACGCACAAGCCTCGAACCAGAGGCAACATTGTGAATGTATTGCGGTGAGAGTCGCAGAGTCCATTTCATCTTGGTGCAGACGATCGAGAAGTGTTGTTGATAGCAGTCTGTAAAAATGGTAAGTAATCATTATATGTAATTCGAAATTGTAAATTAAGAAATAGTCATAAAATTATGATTAAAACTATATAAGTACCTAAAACAGTTATATATAAAGAAAGTATGGCATAATCCACCAGTTCAAATAAAGGGCTCCTTGGATAAGAAATAAAGGAAGCCTTCGCTCCGAAAGTACAATGTTCTCACATTTCGAAGGTCTATGGAAATTAATTTGGCGGACTGATGGAAAACAACAGGATGGCGTGCGCAGTGCGCAGTGTCATGCGAAACTTTAGTTTGGAGTTCCGAGTGACACTGCAATCTGTTGTGGGCGGCCGTGTCGCTTAACACCAGGCGAACGACTAGCTCGACACGTCATTCCTTTACATTTAAAAAAATATCGCAGCGAAAAGACTCAAAACCACAAATATGTATTGCCAAAGAAATTGTAATTTTTTCAAATTTTTATTTTCACTGCTTATACAAAGCACACACAAATGTACAACAATCACACTGCAGCGCCACCTTCAGACACAATTCAAATCCATAAGTAAAAGTCAAAGATATTCAAGTCGAACGCAACTAAAAAAATGTTTATCGAAACAAACCTGAGAGCATGCACCATAATATGCAACTGCGCTGTCAGCATATCAGCCCAGTGCTGCTTGAACACGGGCTTCTTTAGCAGCTCCAGTAGTAACTGCAGGGCATCAGGAACCAGCGTGCCTGACCCGCCGTGGCCTTCAACTTCCAGCGCTTTCACGACCATCTTGTACTGGTCCACTGTCATTTGGCGGACCATGTCTAGGAGCACGGAGACCATTCGCCGCTGTAAAGATGCAACACATTCGAGATTCTAGTTTTTTTTTCGGGAATGATCGTTTGTTGTATTTCTGATCTACGACATCCACAGGTAGAGGTAGAACACAGTCTTATATGATGCCGGAATCTACTGATGGATGACAGGACATGATGGACTGGATGCAGCGCTGAAGACCCAAGTTTATTGGCGTGCTATTGAAGAGGCCTACATCCAGCAGTAGACAAGAATAGGCTAATGATGATGATGGACTTTATTTCTCTGGTAATCAACCTGGAGTTTCCATATGCATTTTTATAGGAAAAAAATGATATGTAAAACTTTACAAAGAGGTCGCATCCAACAGGGTAAACACTTTAGCCAACTAAGCCATGTGACTGCAAAAATCTTCAAAATTGTACCTTAATCTATTCCAATAATATTTGCAGCCACCTGGTTAGACGTTTTAGCCAAATAAACCATGGCTTCGCTCTCAGTGGCTGCGAAAATCTTTACGACAACCTATATTTTGAGGATTTGCAGAATGCGTTATTATGAACTTACCACAAGTGCCTCGTCAGCCTGGCTTTGTTCTGTAAGCATGGACGCAGCAGTTTTGAGCACAGTGGGCAGCAACCTAACGGCCAGATCTCCCATGTCCTCCTCAACCGGACCCACGTCCGTTCTAGAGAGCAGCGACATTACTTCGCCAAGTGTCTCCACGCAGAGCTCCACCTGGATTTGAACTTTATGCCTTGAGGGATACAGTCGGTTGTAGGTTTTTGTGCAGGTGATGGTTTCAAGTAGCGCGGAGACGTTATGAGGACATTTAAAGATGCTCATAAACTCAGGTGACTTTTAGTTTTACGCTATTTTGCTGACAATATTGGGAGTTGGTAAGTACTTATCTAATTTATTTCAGCCCAAATAGTAAATCTGACTGACAATAAATTAAATTATTCCGGTCTATTTGTAACCATTTTTTGTAGTCGTGCATACACATATATACAAAAAAATATAATACACATATTTCAAGGTCTAGAAATTGCGGTAACTTACATAATTTAAATCATACCTTATATGCATCGTATCGGCTGCATGAAATCAAACAGTTGTTATTCTTATGTACAATTTGTAAGCTAAACGCAAAAGCGAAGATTTTTTTGAAAACTTCAGGCGCGTGATGAAGCTTAAGCGAAACACTTAAGCATGGATACAAAAGTGGCATGAATTTACAGCTGTATGTACTTTAATGAAGTCTGTGGATATCTTGTTTTAAGCATTGAAAAACTGTGAACTTCCCCCAAGACTTCATCAAAATTATTTTATAGGTATAAATATAAACAAAATATCCGAGAGTGAACGAACTTTATGCCCTAAATTAAAAGTGATCACAGCGCGATATCTCAAATCAAAACTTATTAATAACACACAGGAAACTGTTTTTTTGTGTTGGTAAAAAAACAACGTTACGGCGTTGGCAATTCAACGTGTAAATGGCACGCCAAACTAATTGCTGTGTATGTGCATACTTCTTTGTTCAGATCATTCATTTCATTCACCAAACCCGTTTAATTCAAGATTGTATGCCCGACGCACACCATGTATGCAGCTTTTATTTATTTTAAATCTATTAGTGTAAAGTGCCGCGTCGTTCCACTGGTGTGTGTTCTGAGTTTTGACTCTATTCGTAACTGAACGATAAAACCGTGCTAAATACCGATCAATAATTGAATCTTTCAAACGTGTTCCTTCGATTAGTTCGTTCACTTCGCTCGGTATACATACGATCTGGCGATGGTGCGTTCGGTCGTGGATCTGCGCGGTGTCCGCCCCGAGCATCCTCGCCGCCTTGCCGGCCGAGCGCGACTTGAGCGCCGCCGAGCGGTCCCACTGTCACACCGCACATTGATAGCGTACTTCACGCTTGCCCGGGACTTATTTAATGCGATATACGAATGCTATATTGCGACTACGGTCTTCAGTTTAGAATAAAATAGAAATCATTTATTCCACACCGGTCAGTTATATTGATGAATGTCAAAAACCCCGACCGTTTTCAGCCACTCACTAAATACTAACGTTCGACTAAAGTTTCTGCGCACGCCATTTGATACTGTTTTCCAAAGAAAACTAAATAATATTGTTTTCCCTCTTTCAGCCTTGTCGAAACGGTAGTGGGAGTGAGACAGCAATAGAAATGGCTGCTCTTCTTAGATCTTTTCTTTAATGACGTGTGCATTATATTATGTAAGCTTTTATTTAAGTACTAACACTTTTATTTGTTTAATTGTTTGCAGTTATTTTTGTATTGCGTCTCGATTACGAGGGTAAGAGTTCTTCCTTATTATAAACTTTTACTAACAAAGTTTTTTTCATGCAACTTATTTGTATATTTCGCGATTAATGCATAGATATCTCATTTTTTATGATCTTAGACAGTATTACGTTTGGGAAACCTTTTTCAATAATTTTTAAATACTCTTATAGACCCTAAAATTTCTAATCTAAATCAAACCAGCACAAAGCATTTCTATACAATATTTTATCATGCAGACTGCAAACGAGTCAACACATTATACCAGCGTGTTCAGTGGCAACTATATGGTGGTGGATTTTAACGCAAGAGTTAACCGGTAGAATATAACAAGTCCGTTTCTGTAACGGACTAGTTTTTAAAAAGAAAATCTTAGTTTAAAAATTGGTTGACCGGTCACAATATCGCATTCGCTTAGAAATAACGGGCAAACGTCAAAAGCGTACACTACATCAATTTAGACTGATCATTGACTAAAACTACACTTTTAAAACCGTATTAATTAAGTTTGTTACGTAATTAATTAATATTAAATAATTACAGCCATTAGAAACTTACAATTACATTCAAACATCGAATTAGTCATTAACTTTGTAATTTTATCTAACATTGTGTAAATTCAGTAACGATCAGTCACTACATTCGCGGACTGTCACTTTGACAGGTGTCACTGTCAACGTGACAGTTCACAAATGCAACATGCAACACATCAAGAGTTTGCACACAATTTAGTGGTCAACAAGCGACATCTATAGCTCGCTTTGTATTATTATTTGAAGACAACATCAAAAATCGTTGCAATGTTATTTTTTTAATAAAAGAACTGGAATTATCTTAGTTGTTTTTTTTTAAATAGAAGGGCATATTGTATAAAAGTATTAATACAAATAAATTCTGTATAAATAGTTTAAATAGATAATATAATAAACAGAATAGAGAACTTCCTGACGAGAATAGACAGATGGTGTTAGTAAAAAGAACACACAAACGGACAAACAAAAAAGTTAGCATAAGCACAATATCACCTAAATACTTACCAATATTAATTTAACACAATTAAACGTTAATTTTAGGACATACTTAACTAAACTAATAGCCAAAGTTTCTCAGTTACATTCTGAAGTTTATAGACCCCAACAACAATAAACTAACCATGATAAAAAATAACTAAAATAAACTGAGAGTAAAACTCTCAGCCTAGTGGTTGGGTATCTCTTTAATACCTGTAACTAACAATGATCACAGAATACACAAGAGATAGCGTAGTTTGAGGGAATATCAAATATAGACCAACCAATTAAAAATATGGCATCCTATGGTTCTGACTCTAACCTATGTGCAGTTGTTATCAATTGGAGGATTTATTAAACAAAACTACAAATAGGGGACACACTACATGCTAAACTTCTAACACACACATATAATTATCACACGTGGTATCATATTTAGACGACTCGTTTTGTTTTTTTGCACATTGCATTTACTAAGCCAGGCCAGGCTCAAATTTGAAAAAGTTCAGTCAGCAGTTATGTCGATAATGGTACCGACTATCAGTAAATTAGATGTGGTATCCGGTGGTAATATGATTAGTTGACATTTGGAATTGGATGACAATTTTTAAAAAATGGGATACATTTTGAGGTATCCATTGGGAGCTACTCCATGGTAGCTGGGGACTGCTATTAGGTGCGTAGATATACTTCAATATGATGAGCATAAATATATTATTATTATTATGTCTTCCACTAAGTATACCCATCTGTCAACTCTATTCAACTTTTCATGACAATAAAAGTGGTCTTTGAAGAAAATCCGACAATGGCGGTTGTAAATTTTGAATTTTTTACCAAAGCCGGTGTATTTTTGAATTTTAATGTGTAATAAGGGTGGATTATTATTCGTTAAGTGTTCGTGAACGTGCACGAGTGTTGGCAAATGGTTCCAAGTTTATATAACCATGCATTTTCGTTTTCTCTTCAACGGCTTTTTAGAGCCTTCAGTAAAATATTCACCATCTTACTGTTGGCATTTTGACTGACAAATAGGACTTTGACGTGACATAACCGTACAAATTTTTACTTACTTGACATTGGCAGAATTATCGCTAAAAAGCGATAGAAAGCCATAAACGAAGAAGAAGAAGAAGAAGAAGACAATAAAAGTGACATACGACTTTAAATCGTGGGTTATACCGACAAGTCAAAAAATTGAGGTTTAAATTATTTCTTAACTGGGTACTTTTGTTTCCAAAACGAGTCTTCTTTATATTTTATAGTGTTAGTGAATACTATACATATATAACACATTAATAATATGCTGAAAGTGAACTTAAATGTGTATTACATAATATTATAATACTGTGTTATGTGATGATATAAGTACTTAAGTATAATTTTCACAGTGAAGTTAGGAAAAAAAAAAACATAATTTGTGTGCACATCTCAAGATGCGGGTGCGACCGGCCATAGCATTTTTTATAGCTTCCTATTTTATTTTTAACTGTAATTTATGGTATTAATATTTTTAATACAAATGCTTTATGTAATCTCTATTATTGTAATATTTAACTACAATAAACCAGAAAAATAAGTTGTGTACATAAATAATCATCCATGAACATTTATATTTATGGAATTATAATTATGAACAAATTATTTAAATAGAGATTACATATTAGTGAATATTATAAATATGCATAATGTTAGTACATATAACCAATCCCAGCATGCCCACCATGTAGCAACTACACACCGTTTACACTACAAGCCAATTTGATTCCATACAATTAGGCCTGAATAGATACAATACATTCTGAAAGTTAAAGCTCACAAGATAATGGTATTACCAGAAAGAGTATATTCTCTACAGCGAAATTATTCTATATTGTCATGATCAAAAAGAGGACATTATTTTAGCTCCATAAAACTTATATAGTTCGTTTAGCAAAATATATATACTTTGGTATAAAATATAGATTTGAATGTCAAATAATGTAGCGAATAGTGAGTGAAAATATTTTTCAATATTACTGTCGCAGTGTCGCACGTGCTCATTATAAAAATCTGGTTAAAATATGCTTATTCAGAAACATACACAGTTGTACCCATACATTTTTCATCTAGAAAATTCACTAATTTGTGAGAAAGAATAAAAGGTTAAATTATGGTTGCTTTAAGTATCGGGATATCAGCCAGATCGGACTATTAGAAAAGACATCGACAAAATGAGGAACATTAAATGGATAAAATAAAACAGAAATAAAAATGGAAATATTGGATATAAAATTACAGGCACATACTTTACTGTAAGTACTGAAAGTAAATTATACATACAAATAAATAAATATTAAACTTATCGAACCACACACTAACCCAAACAGCGATTTACGATAATACTTTTACCACAAATATACATCCAACTTACAGATACTATAATAGGTACTTACTTAGCTTATTTACATAAAATAGTATGCAGTGAATTAAAATAAATTCTTTTCTTTCAATCAGGACATAGTAGTATGAAAATTTCGCCAAGTAATATTAGCGTCAGCAATGACAAACTATATTTATTTGAGATCAACGCCATCTATCGGATTATGAAATAAAATCATTTCATGTCAGATTTCATAATAATTTACCGTTATATCTATGGACATATTTTTGTGGTAAAGACACTTCTAAAGCAACAATGCTCTAGCCCTTTTCCTTTTGCAATAAAACTATCATTCCAAACTGAACTGCATACACTACAACATAGTGGTGCTAATCGGGCGGCATGCATCGGCGTGCTGTGCTTACCTCGGCGAGTTGCGTCGTCACGAACACTGCCGGAGACCTTATGTGATTGAGGGTAGGGCGAGAATTTAACGGCAAACTTTTTTAAAAATATTTTTGGACATTTCACGCAGAGCTATCTAGCCCCCAAACTAAGCAAACTATATATTATATCTGTTAAAGGTTAACTATTATGTAACCATGATTGCTCTTACGGCATTTTTGAGCAAAATAGTCCGATAATAAGAATTTTGCAAGGCCGAATTGAATAATTCTAATATTTGTTGAACTAAATTGTCGCCCTACCATCATCTCCAAAACTGCGGGGACGGTACAGGTGACAAACACGAACACAAAGTGACATCGGTGCGTACATACCATTCTACACGTGGCACACAGGACGGACAAAATACGACTTTATTCCATTCAAAGACCCAAAAAATCGAATACAAACGCAAAACGAAAACATTTTCATTTAAAATAAAACACAAATTCGCTTGCAGCTTGATACTCATTGAAGTGAAAGTGGTTTAAAAACAAAATTGACGATATAAAACGTAGTTCATTTTGTTACGTATTTGTAAACATAGATGGTGTGATACTCAATAGTTAGGTGCAAACGTTTTGAGGTCTTCGTATGTAATAAATCTTATGTTATTTACTTTTATCGCTAGTGACATAAAAATACAACAAAAATAGTCAGTATTACAAAGACAATTATACAATATTTATGTATTACGACTTTACAATAAACTGTAGTTTCGGCAAATAATGTATTTAACAATGAACAGTGGTTGGCCCTTAAATTGTGTACATGAGCACTTGAAGCTATTGCAAGAAAAAGGTAAGTAAATCATTTGTATTTATTAGACAGAACATTATAGTTAATCTGTAGAAAACAACTTTAAATTTTTGCTGCAAATTAAGGGATATGTTTTATTAGATTAAAAGTTTCAAAATGCTAAATTTTTGAAGCTTGAAATGTGATTCAAATCATCCCATTTTAATGAAATGTCAAAGGAGTTTCCTTTATCACTCTTTTAAGAAAGTTTTTTTTTATAATGAACAAATACTGAAAAATACAACTTATCCCACTCTCTTTCTGTGGCAGACACAGGCCTTTTACATACAAAATAAAAATCAAAGTGCTCAACAAATAAAATTATCAAAGCTCAACTGGGCATGGTTACAACCAATTTCAAATCAGCCAGCATTGCTTTAAGAGACGAAGGTGACACCAACACTTTCATGTGGTAGGTTTTCGTTTGACCACATTTCACCTGATGTTAAGCGATAATGAGGTGGACGATGTGTCACACTGGTTTACGATAAAAAGTATTACCTACAAATCATTGGTTTGACAACAAATGGCAATAAACAAATTTCGTCTCGGCTTCTATTGCCATTTGTTGCTAAAGTAATGATATCTAGGTGATACTTTTAATTGTTATTTATTGATATATTCTATTTATTTGCGCAAAATTAGTTTTCATGTAATCACGTTGAGTAATTAAGCTATGATTGGAAAAAAACGCAAGAAAATTTGAATTTGCCGCGCTGAGTGAAACGTACCACCTTAAGAGTTTCCCTCCTTTTGAAAACTTCCAGGTTATACTTTTAATTGGATTCTGTTTAGCGGTTCTACAATCAACAAATTCTATCGCCGTTATTGGTAAATTCGTAGGAGCTTTAAACACCAGTATTCATAATAACCGGCTTCAATTGAACAGGTTCTAAGTTTGGTTGTATTTTACTTTGTTTGTTGTTTCAGAAGTCCATCGTTTTGATTTGGAATATGCTGTTTTTTTATTGTTCGAAACAATATACTTCAATTTTGGTCCCATAGGAATATCGTCAAAATCGTTTCAGTAATTTGCTTTTAAAATCAAAATAACTGGGAAAATGTCTTCAAGTACTCCTCAAAATGAAATCAACGCCATTGAAGTCAGTATTAACGTTTTTTAAAGGATAAAAAAATTATTGCACCATTTATACCTCATTGCAGCTTCAATTACATTTTGCAAAGATGCAACAAGAAACTTCATAGTGACGTCATTGTTTTTCGATCAAGTTCAATAATTGTATAAATTACATAAGTGAGTACTTGTCGAGCAATAACCAGGGTCTCACCTCCGCCTTGTCCCGGAGCAGCGCCCGCAGCGTGGCGGCCAGGTGCGGCAGCAGCACGGCGCGGGCGGCCGCCGCCACGCACAGCGGCCCCTTCACCAGCTCCAGCAGCGCCAGCATGCGCTGCTTGCTCAGCCGGCCCAGCGGGAGGGCTTCCAGTGCCGACACTATGTATGTACTGTGGGGGGAACGGTTCAGTGAGAGCAAGCAGCGCCAGCATGCGCTGCTTGCTCAGCCGGCCCAGCGGGAGGGCTTCCAGTGCCGACACTATGTATGTACTGTGGGGGGAACGGTTCAGTGAGAGCAAGCAGCGCCAGCATGCGCTGCTTGCTCAGCCGGCCCAGCGGGAGGGCTTCCAGTGCCGACACTATGTATGTACTGTGGGGGGAACGGTTCAGTGAGAGCAAGCAGCGCCAGCATGCGCTGCTTGCTCAGCCGGCCCAGCGGGAGGGCTTCCAGTGCCGACACTATGTATGTACTGTGGGGGGAACGGTTCAGTGAGAGCAAGCAGCGCCAGCATGCGCTGCTTGCTCAGCCGGCCCAGCGGGAGGGCTTCCAGTGCCGACACTATGTATGTACTGTGGGGGGAACGGTTCAGTGAGAGCAAGCAGCGCCAGCATGCGCTGCTTGCTCAGCCGGCCCAGCGGGAGGGCTTCCAGTGCCGACACTATATATGTACTGTGGGGGGAACGGTTCAGTGAGAGCAAGCAGCGCCAATATGAGACAAAAAATAGATAGTTAATTGCATGAATCTTTTTTGTCGAAATTTTTTTAGATTATTTTCAAAATGGCGTAAACATAGATGTTTAAAACGTAAAAGATATCCAGACTCGCGAGGTGTACTACTCAAAGCGCTACTAGTAATACTGCCGTCCCGCTCGCACAGCACGGCACGGCACGGCGCGGCGCGGCACGGTACTCACGCGAGGCCAGTATCGGGGTAGACCCGGACGGCGTGGGGCGCGGCACGGTACTCACGCGAGGCCAGTATCGGGGTAGACCCGGACGGCGTAGGGCACGGCACGGTACTCACGCGAGGCCAGTATCGGGGTAGACCCGGACGGCGTGGGGCGCGGCACGGTACTCACGCGAGGCCAGTATCGGGATAGACCCGGACGGCGTGGGGCACGGCGTGCGGCAGGTACTTGAGGGCGGAGCCCTGGCACGTCAGCGCGTGGTCGCCGCACTTCATCAGCCACACCAGCGCTTCCAGCAGGCTCTGTCCACGTCACAGGTACATTATACACTTCATCATCATCAGCCTGATGAGGTCCACTGCTGAACATAAACCTCCCCATAGAACGCTACTTTGAGAGGCCGCTTGCTTCCTGCATCCATCGGCTTCCTGCGGTTTTGATCAGATCCTAGTGAGGGGCCCTACGCTGCGTCTTCCGGTTCGTAGTCGCCACTCGAGAACCTATATCCCATATCAATAGTCAGCTCTAAGAGCGACTAACACGTCGCTCTTAGCGCTGACAACCGATATGGGAATCAACATATCTCTTTTCTCGAGAAAGCGCTTCACCAATGATCGATCCACAGGATGATGAAAAGATCCGCAGGAGAACTAAAGTGACCGATATCGCTCTTAGAATTAGCAAGTTGAAATGGCAATGGGCAGGCCACATCGCTAGTAGAACTGACAACCGATGGGGAAGAAAGGTTCTTGACTGGCGACTACGAACCGGAAGACGCAGCGTAGGCCCCCCATCACTCGGTGGACCGACGATCTGGTGAAAGCCGCGGGGAGCCGATGGATGCAGGAGGCGAGTAGCCGCTCAAGGTAGCGCGCTCTGGGGGAGGCCTATGTTCAGCAGTGGACGTCTTCAGACTGATGATGATGAATGAACGATCACGCGGTTCACGTCATAAACTTGTTGTTACGTTTTCATTGAGAGTCGATGGATGCAAGAGGCAAGCAACTGCTCAAAATGGCGACACATCAACAGCCTGAAGACATGCACTGCTGAACACAGGCCTCCCATAAAACGACACTTTGGACGCATTATCATAGGAGAGGTTTGCCATAATCACTACGCTTGGCAGGCTACTCGGTGATAGCAGTAAATACAAATGCACCCAGGAGAATGCTCTACGGGAGAAACTCAGCAGTGGACGTCTTCAGATTGATGAATAAAACGATACAGGTTGTTCGCTCCCGACCCGTTTTCGTTTGGTTTGATGCTGTCTGCGACGGCCGCGGGACGGGTGGGGGACTGAGGAAAAGTGAAAGGCACGGTTTTGTTGGCGCACCGCCACACAGTAGTATCTTGGCAGCGATTGTGCGGTCGTCTTGTACAATCTAGAGCGTACGGTGGCCTCGGGGCCGCGCTTGGGAGAATTTTGGTTTTTGGTTTTTGTTTTTGTGAACTTTGGGCACGTCTCGGTCCCACATGGTGTGGGCGTGCCAGTGTTGTCGCTGGCGTTTGTTTTGCCGGCCTAGGCCGCGAGTGTGGTGTGTAACTAGACTATAATTGTGTGACTCGACACGGTTCGCCCTTGACGAGAGGTCAAGGACGACGTACCACTGAAGAAGCTACCTGGCGCGCGCCGGGAATTGGAGCAGCAGGAAGGTGGTACTGGAGTCGAGGTATTTGGACCTTCTATTACTTTAGTGAAAATAGTGCCGCGAATCGCGGACAGAGTAGGCGGCCGAACATTTGGGCCCATACGCCTACACAGGTTGACCTAATTAAAAAAGAATACATACCTCAAACAGGTTCTTGAAGTCCCTATCAGCGGCGACGTCACCAAGCGCACTGCGCAGCTGGCGGCTCCTGACGATGACCCGCACCAAGCTCTCTATACACTTCATGCACACCAGCAGCCGCTTCAGGGCGGCCTCGCTTGTATTCGCCGCCTTTATCACCCACACCATCACTGAGATCAGGTTCCTGGAAGACGTGTGACGACTGTGTTGGAGATATGTGACGATTCGATGCCATTTCATGAAGACATAATGAAATCAATCTATACCTATAATAAAACTGTAATAGGTCCAAGTCTGTACATTGAAGATATTATGAAGTTTTTTTGGGAGCTCACTGTTATCGATGCTGAAGCCAAAACTTTGTTTTTTTTATTTTTTTCTGTTTGTCTGTCTGTATCATAGCTGAGCATCACGCTGAAATTACTAAATGGATCGAAATGAAACTTGGCACGATTTTAGTCCATATTACGAGGTAGGATACTTTTTATCCCGAAATTCAGCACGGTTCCCTCGGAAGAGGGGATGAAAGTAAAAGAGTTCTCCATTCCATTCCATTCATCCTTTTCCCTTATGTTTTTCCCTCTTCCTTCCCTCTTCCTTTAGACTGAGATAAAGGCGTAAAAGTAATTAACCCGTGCGAAGCCGGGGCGGGTCAACTAGTAGCTATAAAATTATATCACACTGGTATTAAATATGAAAGTTTATACGGGTTTGTTTCCGTCTTCACGCCACAACAGCTGAATTTGAATGAACTTGGAATGTAGTTTATAACATGCTGGTTTAACACACATTTTTTTCCGCAGGTGCAATTACTATATGGTTTGATTTTTTAGGATCCTTCTTTGATGAAGCAGCGTTAAAATAATAAGTAAACGGTTACTCCAAGCGCGGAAAAAATACGCATCATAATCAAGCGTGTCATTTTCGTCAGTATCAGGCTTTGAATATGTACGAGTAGAAGTGTAGTATATGACGTCATTCATGGACAACAAGGAGAGCGCTATACATTCGGTACTAAGCAAAAAAAAGACGAACGTAATATCTTTGGTCCTTGTCACCGTTACCGGGTTTTTTTATTTGGCTTCGTTTGATCTAAGCCAAACAGGTTAACAATTTTTTGAAATTGTTGTTTTTTTGTGAAATAATCATATTTAAATGGTGATCTAGGCAATAAATATTTGAGAAATAATGTGTGTGCAGTGGGTGGTTGCAGCATTTTAAGCAACAGAAGTCGCACTGAGGCGTAAATATGAAGGAATAACATTTCACAAGTAAGTAGCCATTATTTTCTCTATTTTCCCTTTTTAGAAGTGTTTATTGTGAAAAATATAAATACAGCGTTACATTTCATCTAATAACAAGTCCTCAGCTAAACAGAAAAACAGCTAAATGATTAATTAATGGATAAAATAACCATACCTAACCAAAAATTTCATTGTTAAGGTACTGCCAGTTTATGATTTTTAATTTCCCATAAAACTAGCTAGGTACCATGTTGATTTGCAAATAGTTTATAAGTCGGAAAAAATTCTGTTGTAGGTATAGTAGCTAATTATTTGCTTGATTTCACTTAGTAAAATATATCATTTTATAAAAAGGGTCAGAGGGGGTAAATGAAACATACTTGCACATCTGTCCACTTTGTGAATTCTGCTAGGACGCTAATCTTTTTTACACATAGAAAGCCTAAATCTGAAATGGCAAATGACGGCACTAGATACTGTTCAAGAAAATATTTTTTGAAAATTCAATTTGCATGTATAAAACATCACTTCAAGAATGGTTCACAGATTATTACAGAAACGTTCCGATTCAATATTCTGACGGTAGGTTGACATTGGCGTTTGATTATTTTGTAGTTGACTATATTGACAGTTTTGTTTTTATTATCTGTTATCCGCAATCATTATAGGTACCTACTTATATAATAATAGCTGCCTAGTATCTTTATAGCACTTTATAAGCGCAGAAACTCCATCTCATTCTGTGGGTGCCGTTAAGAGCAGACTAAGGGGCTATCCAGAGAATGGGCAGTAGCATTCTCCTTGGTACATTATAATCTTCTGCGATGACAAGCTACTTGCTAAGCGAGGTGATTATGGCAAACCTCCCTATAATCAGCGTCTAAAATGGCGTTTTATGGGCATGCCTGTGTTTAGCACTAGACGTTTTCCAGCTGTTGATGTGAAATACGTGATTTTCGCCCATCGGACATTTACAATGTCATTTGTAATGTAGTAGGTATTTGATTGATTTTATTACCTGTGTCGTCTGTGACTGCAAATGCTAACCCCACATTACACGCCGTTTCATGCATTACTTTCGTGTAAAAATGTACATAAACACTATTATATTGCTTCATTGTAAATTTAAAGATTTCTTTTTATTTTATGACCTAGCAGAAAGATTGTGTGACGCGTGTGCTAGAGCATTGAAACCATTTCGCCACATAGCATAGAGCTAAACTGGGTGATTTATTGATTACGATAGGGTTTCACTTAGGTACTCCTTCGTTTCACTTACCCCACCTGACCTTACATTTTAGTTTTTACAATAAATTTGAAACAGTGAACACTGGTAAAACATAATTTCTAGGTATCAAGGTAAATTACTCTATAGACAGAGCTAACGAAATCACCCATTATTTACCCAAAATTTTGGGAGACGTTCTTATTCAGGTAGCACCTCGTGTGGGAGCAAGAAACAACTAGGCGGGCACGCGCTGTAGAATTCTACTAGTGGGAATTCTGTGGTATCAGGGCGTGCTGCGAGTAACTCACTCGTAAGCGAGAGCGTCGCAGAAGCTCTCGTCGATGTAGACATGCAGCACCGGCTGGAAGTGCTGGTACTTGTGGTCGGCCACCAGAGAGATCACGCGCAGCAAGCACTCCAGCACCAGCACGCCGCAGCTCGCCTCCGAGTAGCTGCTCTCTTCCTTCACCTGCATAATGGACATATCATATAGCTCATACAATGATCAAATTGAAATGGCAATGAGCAGGCTGTAACTGACAACCGATGGGGAAGAAAGGTTCTCGAGTGGTGACCACGAGCCGTGCGATGCAGGAGGGAAGCAGCCGCTCGAAGTGGTGCTCTATGGGGGAGGCCTATGTTCAGCAGTGGACATCTTCAGACTGGTGATGATGAATGATGGGAAAATCACCAAAGCCACTTACCCCCGGTTTGTCGTACGTTTGTTTGTTAAAGTTTAACTCATGTCAACTTCAAAATACTGAACGCTCATTGGTTGTCTGTTCATCATCGGCTGGCTGCAACCAATAAGCGTTCAATATTTTTAAGTTTACATGGGTTTAACCTTAACAAACGTACGAGAAACCGGCGGTTAGATTCGGCTCGTACAAACACTGGCGTTTTGACCAGCACCGACTACCAGGCCTCTGAGTTACGCTTAACGCGTCAGAAGAGCGGCAGTACTATAACGATAGAAAGAGATGCAGTTTTTTAGGGTAGGCTTATAGCAAGCTGAATTGCACTTCATCGAGTTATAGAAAAGGTCGCTATTTGTATGACTACAAAGTGAACCTTCACATAAGTCTCCAGCTGGGTTAGCAAAGACGGTAGACAAGTTGTCTTTAAGCAAATTGTAAGTAAATTGACAAGTAAGCAACAATGAAGAAAGTGACATAAAACGCGAAAAAATAATTTTGTCTACCGTCCATGCTAACCCAGCTGAGATAACAGCAAATATTCATCACAAAACAGGAATCAAGGCAGGATTTTCCATCATAAAGCGAATCAAGTGATTTGCCAAAATAGGTCAAACATTTTCAAATTGTACTTACCCGTGTTTTGCATTAGACGAATATTTCTTACCTGTGTGAGTATATTAAACAGCGCATCTAGTATATCCTGCAAGAACTTCACCAGTTCCTCACTCGGCACGCGCGCTAAACTTGCTAACGCTCCTCGAAGCGTACCAGCTGCTTGTTGCGGACTCCACTTCAGTACGCCCAGGATCTCCTCTGAAATTGAACTTTATTGTAAATACGAAGATATTATATAGTCCTTAAAATTTTAGCGACCAGCAGGATTCGAACCCGCGCCTTCCAACTCACCGGATTAGACGCCCTAGCAATTAGGCCATGGTCGCATGACCGCTGATCGCGAAAATCTTAAGGACTATGTGTTCACCGACTAAGCAGCCATGGCGACATCTATAGAACCTGTTAAGACAGGTAATCTATTCATTAGTAGTAATTCCGATACTATCAAATGACGAGAGATGGCGCGCTTGCTAATATCTTTACAGATATCCCTGAAGTGTGGTTTACACTTAAAAATCAATCCATGATTGTAAATGCGGTAGGGTGGAAAAATGCTTCAACACCAATACGTGAGATGTGTCGTTATAACAGCATAAAATCAATGGGGCTGCAGCCCCATTGATTTTTTGCTAAGGTTAAGAATACAATAACCTTCAAATTCAATATCTACGGTCTGCTCATAAAGTAGGTAGACCTTATTGTAAACGTGGTAAGGTAGGAAATTACTAAAAAATGGTTGACAGTTTATGTAGAAATTATGTTTTTAACCTAATCTTATAGACCGTAAGTTGCTCATGGGTTCAACATGGTTAGCGTCCCAGCTTAGTTACACTGCCCAAGATATATGAAGGTGGACCTTATTGTGTGAACGATAAGGTGTAAAATGAATTGAACGCAAGTCAAAACATTTAAAAAATTTACTTGCAAACTCAAATTCATATACTGATGTCGCAGGATTGCAGTACTTTCGCTGAATCAACCATAAGTTACATCATGTTTTTAAATACTGCGGGATCCACGTAGTCAGCGTTCTACTCCAGTTCGCCACGATCTCTTCCAAAGTGGACTCTATTATGAAGAAGCGAAAGGCGGAAACGAATTGAAGAGCAGTAAGTTTAAAGATCCACGAACACGGGCAGCGATGGGTACCGAACAGCCGACGGTGACGTCACTTGACGCGCAGGTGAGGCTGAATGCAAAAGTAATTTTGTGTAAATCACGCGTTTTTGTACTTTGAAAAGGAGAGCACTCCTACATGAGTTCACTGACCTCTCCGAGTTAGTTCACTTGATATCCCTACGCAAGTTCACCTGATCTATCTGCATGAGTTCACATGTCCTCTGTGCGTGAGTTCGCCTGGCTACCCTCCGTGAGTTGACTAACCTCTCTGCATGTGAACCAGATATCTCTGCGTTAGTTGATTAACCTACAATACGTATTCACCAGACCTCCCTGCGTGAGTTCACTAACCTTTCTGCATGTTCTCTTCTTCTCAATCGTGTCACTCTTGACAGAGCGGTCGTGATCGTCATGAAGAGTGGTTGGCTGATGTAGCCCGTCTCACGACATCTGGCCATCTCTCCCCACTGGTGGTCATTCTGGTACACTCATGCAAGGGACCGCCCACCGCAGACTTGATCTGGTCAGTCCATCGTATGGGTGACCTTCCACGCGGTCTGGTGCCCTCCACTTTACCCTGTACTACGAGACGTTCAATGGAGTTGACGTGCATGTTCACGTGACTCCTACAAGAGTGGACTCACCCCGCTGCGTGAGCTTGGTGGAGCAGAGCTTGGTGCCGACGGCGAGCGCGTCGCGGTGCACGAGCGCCAGCAGGCCGCGCGCCAGCCCGCGCTCGGCGCCGGCCGGCAGCTCGTCGCGCCGCGACGGCAGCTCGAGGCACGCCGCGCCCGCCTTCATGTCGACCTCTGCCGAGCTGCCGCGCTTGTTGTCGATCTGGAACGGGCTGCATCTGTAGCCGTACTCTACTGGACTTGGTCGTGACTCAAGGGAATAGTAGAGGATTAGAAACATGGCATGTGACTTGCGGCAATTTGGTAGCACGATATGGCGCCGATGCCGCCTGTATGTATACAAACCTCGACTTGATTACACTAAAACAAGAAATCTTATATACCTACTCTTTGGTGCTCGACATACATGCACAGCATGGCGGTTGTGCCACAAGGCCGTCTTTGTATACATACATTTGTGGCGCAACCTCTACTATTCCTTTATCAAAGGTCGCGGCATTGTAAAAAGCTGGATCCACGATCTACCGCACTCCAATCGCAACCGGCAAATATACGATCGGCAATCGAGACGCCTTTCAATAGTCCTCTAGTGACAGATTGTATTTATCTAATCTGTGAGTGACAGAGAGAGCCATCCATACTCACGGATACCCGTCGCTGGTATGACACGTAAACGCACTGTGAAACACTAGCAAGACCTTCGGTAACGGTAACGTTCTACCGCCCAGCTCTTACATACGAACGTTGGTAAGATATAGAAACCCGGCATTAGTACAAGCCTCTGACTGGCTTATCAAAACCAATTTTTTTTTCTTGTTTTGAGTATGTTTGTCGCGTCAATTATCTTGAAGATTTTTTTTTCTAGTACCCGCACCCGTATTATGTAAAATTACAACAGCAAAGACACAGTAGTAGCAAAGCAACAGCAGTAGCAAAGCGACAGCAAACACTTAGCAATCGGTCGCAGTCACCCGCCTGTTGCTCGCCTGTCGCTGAATTCACTTTGGTCTTTGATACTAGCGCACTAGCAACAGAACAACAATAGGCGGAAACAAAATAATGCACTTTTTAGTAGGTACATCGCCGACCGACGGTGGTCTCGCGCTCAATTGCTATCTGCTCTGCCAAAGTGATGTTTGTCAGCAATGATTGCGAAATTTACGCCTGTTGCAAACTTGTTGCGAATTACGTAATTAGCTAGCCGAACGTTTGTACCACAGCATTTTTTTAATATTATTAGTTACATTAGAATTATTGGACCAGGGTAACTCTCCTGGCGAGGTAGTGAATGCTAGCGCGGATGGGGCTTTAGTGGGTTCGAGTCCCACATACCCCCTGCCATCACCCCCGTGGTGGCAAGGACGTGCGAGGGCATTTCCACCCACAAAAAAAGAGTAACTTTCCTGACTCGGGTACCGTTCAGCGCCACATTACATACCTGCTTACACTGCTTAAAAAATGGCATATAAACAAACTGACTTGCACAAGTATAAACAATGCACTTAAAACACAAATAGGAATAATGCGGTTTTTACTTCATATTACATCCATATTATAGCAGGAAAATCTAGACTTCCTTGACCATCATATTCCTTATAGATAATTTATACTTAACAATATATCAATTGTTTTAATAGTAGGTACGTAAGTTGTTTTGTTTAGTACACATAAAATATAGGCATTGAAAATGCTTTATTGATTTATATTATATTATAAGTAACAATGGTTAATTAACTATATTTATAATTGTTTGTTTGGATTTAATGTATTAGAAATTATAATAAATAAATTATTGCATTTTAAACGGAATGGGGAAATCTAAGCTAACGGAAGATACATAGAAACCTGCATCAAGTTTTTTTTAAATAATTGAAATATTTTTTACTAAGGCGTGACTTTATCATGTAATTGATAATGAATCCCTTCTACCGTGAATTGGATACAAAAATTGACTCATATTACTTATAATAACTACATAATTTTATATTAGTGTGTAAAAATCTTCGTTTTCGGTCCGTGATGTGTTAGTTGATGCATATAGCAGAAGATGCCGTCTTATTTTTTTTTACTGGCCGAATGGTTTCAATAAAATAAAACATTAGTCGCCGATGGATGCAGGAGGCAAGCAGGCGCTCAAAGTGCCACTCCGTGAGGGAGGACATGTTCAGCAATGGACGTCTTCAGGCTGTTGATAAAGATAACACTAGTGCCAAAATACACAACTAGATGGCGTCCACTCACCTTATAAACGCATAGATTATGTAGTCCATCAGAAATGGTAGTTCCTTCCCGTTGCATCAGCCTCAGGTATGAGAGGGCGAAGTGTTTCTCCGCGCGGTCCTTAGCCTCGTTGGAGCTCCGGTGCCGACATAGGAATACTAGGTGAGCCTCTTTGAATTCCTCGATGTTTAGGCAAACCTGGCAGAATAGAAGACACGGTAGTACCGGGGCAAAAAGTTCTGAGTTAGAAGACATTTCCACGTGCTCTAATCACGCCAGGGAACCCGCCAAAAAACACCATGTTTGCCCTACCCGTCGCCTTAAGAAGAAATAATTGTATTTCTCATTTCTGCGTGTTTATAATCATGGTGTCAATTAAGAGTTTATGTGTAATAATGTATTTGTATGAACTTCCCTAAGGTTGACGATTGAGACAATCTAACTATTTTAATATTATATTTTATTAAGCGACGTTTTATCACTTTTTTAAAGTCTATCGATCTTACCTTGAACACTTCTTGCCACCTAGGCCGGTCGTCATGATAGTATACTATTGATGTATATTCGTCCACCAGGCTTACGCCGGCGCCTATTGAAATCACACCCTAGAAACAAAACAATCAATTATTTAGCCGCTGAGTACAAAACCTGAATTAAATAACAAATCTTCACTGTAATTTTGCTGAGCTATGGAGAGAGCTATGCTCGGTGTTTCCCTGCGAGCTCAGAAACGAGGAGATCCGCAGGAGAACTAAAGTGACCGATATAGCTCTTAGAATTAGTAAGTTGAAGTGGCAATGGGCAGGCCACATCGCTCGTAGAACTGACAACCGATGGAGAAGAAAGGTTCTCGAGTGGCGACCACGAAACGGAAGACGCAGCGTAGGCCAGCCTCCCACTAGGTGGATCAACGATCTGGGGAGGTCGCGGGGTGCCGATGGATGCAGGAGGCGAGCAGCCACTCAAAGTGGCGCGCTCTAGGGGAGGCCTATGTTCAGCAGTGGACGTCTTCAGGCTGTGGATGATGATGATGATGACTGTAATTTTGGTGAAGCTATGATTGCGTAGGTTAGTAGATATGCAAATTTTAGGTAAAAATGCATATTTTAGTTATTTACATATTGTTGCTTAGCCTAGGTCCAAACGCTAATTCCAATTTTTCATTGGAAATAGCAAATCTTAATTATGCAAAGAGTTTGAGCCACAGAACAAGGAAATAATTGTGTCGCACCCCGATAGACGCATTCTTCGACACTTTTCATACGCTTCAAGCTTGTCACGTTTTAGAATATAATTATTACGTCTCTTTCAGGGCCCGAGCGTAATTTTTTTTGAGCTAAGGGTATCGTCATGAAATCGGTTTGAGACAAAATCCCGGACAGGCATAGTGTGATCCAAATTTAATAGCGGCTGTGAAATGCGTTGCAAGCCCGTACACTGCACTCACCGCGCCCTCGGCCCGCGCACATCTAATGTTTGCTACTGCGCAGCGGCTCGCGCCGACTTCACAGCCGCCATTAAGTATGACTCTCACTCTACATAGGCATCAATTTCGATGGAGGATTACAAATCTGAAACGATTCCATTTCATTATAACTTACCGGCATAGTCCTTCCAGTTTTATCGACAACCCTCGCGAGCAGTTCAATGTTCCTCTCGGAAGACTTCCCCCCTCCCTTGGAGAAGCTTCCACTGGAGACGGTGACGTAGAGCTCGTTCCTTGCGTCTCCCGGCAGTATCACTTCAGGGAAGCCCATCTTACGCGCCACGCATACGTTACCCACTACCAGGTGCGGGTTCTCTTCCCGGATCTGAAATTGCAGATTAAATTAAGGAGAGGGTCAAAAGAGTATTATGACAGGGACTTATTAAGCAAGGCATTAGTGACACGTCTAATGTCACAGATGTCCATAGGCTACGTTGACGTCTTCCCATTAGGATGGCCGTTTATTAAACTTATATTATGCTACCTATAGCATTAAAAAACATGTATTTAGAAAATGGAAATAAGTTAAATATAAGATTGAATTGTAGATTAAGATTTGGTAAAAATACAGTTACACTTGACGGCACTTCACGGTTTATTTAGCAACGACTAGCCGAGTTAAAAATAGTCGATCGTCTATTCTAAATTGTAAAGAGGTAAAGTGAATGAGTTTACATGTACGCGATAATCTCTGAAACTACTTATCCGATTCTGATAATTCTTTAACTGATTGAAAGCTACATTATCCCAGAGTGACATAGGCTATGTTTTATTATAATACAAGCTTCAGTCTGTGGCTACGCTCTCTTTGAATTAATAATTAACCCGAAAGCAGCGGCAAGTCAGCAACTTTTCGATAAACATAAAAGTTAAAAAGTTAGCTTGATTGATCTTGATTGACTGAAACAATATGATAACAGCCAATCAAGACAGCTACATTTATAACCTATCGAAACATTTTTTATTGCAACCAGCCGTATGTCACTATCCACACCATAAACAATTTCTTTACAAAAAAAATACGTAGATCAGCTTTACTACTTGAAAATAGGATGAACCAAAAAATCTTACCTGTTTCAAATCACCTTCGACTATCTGCATAGACACCCACAGACCTTGTGAATGCTTCGCGTCTTTCAACTCTTTGTTCGCTATCACTTTCTTTAACAACGAGTCTAGGTTTTCCTTTTCTAGTCTGTAAATAGGATTTAACAAAGCCATTTCATTATAAGAACGCAACATAAAAAGTGTCTCGATAAATCTCAATCCAAATTAATCACCAGAGAAATCAATCTATGGTTTGATGACTATCGGTAGCATTTAACCAAGGCGCAACGTGCTATCTCTATACTTGAATTAGCAACTAGCTCTCAAATAAAGCCTAACTTGAGGGCCAGGATTTGCATTGAGACACGAATTTCATAAGCCACATTTTGTTGCAAGACACTAAGCTCTTTAATGTTTATTCACCGTGTAGTGGCGGCGTAAAAAAGCCCACCCTATCTCTTTCCGAGGGTGAATGAGCAGCGAATGGCAGGGCAGAGAATGCTTCTCCTCAGTCTGTATTATAATCTATTGCGATCACCAAGACGCCCTCCAAGCGTGGTGATTATGGCAAATGACCCCCTCTCTTCTCACTATGGGGGAGGTCTATGTTCAGCAGTGAACGCAAAAAGACTGATGATGATGATGATGATAATAATGTGAAATGATTGTCCGTATACTTACGGATAAAACGGCAGCTGTATATGTTTGTCCGGGTTATCGGCCGTAAGGTTCGGCTTGACGTCAGCACAGGCGATGCCGAACGGTCGGCGCATGCCGGCCGCCGAAGATGGCGCTGCCAACGATATGGCTACGGAACTGCGTCTAACAAACGAAGCGGAAATATCTTCAAAATTGTGTAATACAATATAAATTTCGACAGCACGTATGTTTTCACTTCTATCAAGGCCCCGGTTTCCCGTACATTTATCAAACTCGTGGCAAGTCAACACGGCAAATACAAGCCGCTAATTGTTTGAAAAAAGCCAATGATCAAGCCAATGAGCGTTCAGTATTTTTGACACGAATTTTATAAACGCATGAGAACCCCGGGGAAAGTGTTGCTTAGCTAAGTTGTATTTTAATAACCTTTAGTGCAAACGGGAATAACATTATCTGAATAATAGTAAGACAAGGTGCATTAATGTTCATGTTTAAAAAAAACAGAATTGGTCAAAAGGCCTAACAGATTTATTTCTTTATTTATTTGAATGATTGCCATACCTTCGAGTGGGCATTACAGTTTTCTAATTCGTGCACTCGAGGTCCTAAAACTAGTATACACAAAAACAATAAAACAATTTTATAAAAAGGATACATAAATGCAACAATAAAATGGAATCAAGAGTATTTACGTTACCACTTAGTATTTATATAAGTCTTGTAGTTCTTAATATTTGATGAGTTTATTTTTCCTTTTAAAAATAACTGACTGTACCTGTGTGATATCTAATAGTAATACTAAACAATATAAAATTAAATAGAATGTGTCTTACCTGTTATCTACTATTTGTGGGTCCATAGATCCTATCCTAACTATTTGGCAGACTAGATATAATTTGTCATTTTTTAGTATATCACTTGCGAAGTCCTGCAAAGAAAAATGTTCTGTTATTTTACTTTTTAAATAACAATTGATTTTAACATATTTATATAAGAAAACTATTTATTATTGTTTTACAATACATGGCAATGATACCGAGTTACAACCCTGCGCTTAGTAAACCTACACCGTGTGTTACAAGAGGCAGTTTCTTCCCATATGGTAGAAATAATAAAAATACATTGTAAAACAACAAAAATCATTGTACCACAGAAAGGTGAATAGGTATCGGAAATGTTTGTATTAAAGTAAACAAATGATTTGATTTGGTTAATCCAGTTTTTATAACCTTACTATCCTGGTCATGGCACCACATGATATGGTTATCATGTTAGTAGACACGAATGTATGAATAAAGAATGAAGTCTTCCTAGACGAATTCGTCTATTGCATAGTTTCGCTGGTGTACGCAAAAATGGCTTGCAAAACCAAATTTGGATATCTTTTGTTAACTGGCCTGTTAGCTCAGTTGGTAGTAGCTCTGCCTTCTGAACTATAGGTTGTGAGTTCGATTCCCATCCAGGACAAACATTTGTGTGATGAACATAGGTGTTTGTTCAGTGTGTGTTATGTTGTATTCTATGTATGTATTTACAAACAAAAAGTATTTAGTACTCTATCTGGTACGTTATCTGGTTCCTATAGTACAAGCTGTGCTTAGTTTGGGGCTAGATGGCGCTGTGTGAAATGTCCACACATATTTATTTATTATTTACTTAGAGATCTTCACTGATGTTAAGATGAACACTGAATGTTACTGTTCCATAGTGTTACGTCTAAATTGTGAATCTAAAAAATTACTAAAAAAAGAAAATCTATCTTTTCCTTTTATCTTATTTTATCTCTTCTTATAGTTTCTAGAAAATATATTTTCTTATTCTTATCCTTTCCTTTTTTTATATTGTACGGCACATAGAATACATACAGTGAAGACGACACAGGCGAGTGTGGACACGATGTGTTGTTGCGGCCAGCGCAGCAGCAGATGTTCAGTGAGTTTGTTCCCGGCAGGATCATGTAAAGCTAGCGCCAGCTCAGCGTTGTCCGGCATGCGGCACACGAAGTTGTGGACGCGGACCACTACACTGTAAGACCTGGCGGCAGCTGGCATCGGCACCGGCGTCGCTGGAGTGTTCTCCTGTCATAACAAATTTGTTATTAACAGGCGCTGGATAGGTTCGCATTTGACCGCAATCTCACCTGATGGAAAGTGACGACGCGGTCTACGATGGTACATGCTTGCCTAGAAGATACCTATTTACTTGCGACTTGAACAGCTCCAGATTGTCCTTATACTTATCCATTGGCTTGGTATGGCATTGCTAAGTGATGTTGGTCTTTAAATACCTAAGTTTAGAAAATGTTAATCTTGGAGTCTGCGAGATAGAACCTAAAATGAGAACATCTGCAAAATTAAACTTAAAATTTCTATGGTCGAAACAGATAATCGACTTGACAAACATTTGTGAAAGAAAATGGTGCGCCTGACACGCGCGGCTTCAAAAAAGATATGGCGTAATGTAACTGCATTAAACTACAATACCAAGGCCAAATAACCTGTACAATAATTACTGTGAGAATACAAAAAATACTTAAGTACCATGTTCTTGTTGATCCTTGTGTTAGCCTCGTCGTGTAACGCGTTTAGTTTGTAGGCAGATATCGTTCGCGGATCCACCGGCTGCCCATCCGGGTTTCGTACCGTTAGTTCCATCCCTAGTGCCCTGGAAACGGTGAACGTACTCAAAAACCTTTCTTTTTTATTGGTTATAACAGCATTTAACCACTGTCTCGCCTGATGTTAAATAATGACGTGGTCTAATTTGACAAATCTAAAACTGTTGCGGTCCTTGTCATTGCACCCGTATATGAAAGGGACAGTAACATTTTAGGTCTGTCAAATTAGATTAATGTATAGGATTTTGCACGGTCGATTCGAAACTAGTAGTTATGTATCCGAGAAAAACCTTATCTTCTATCTATATGAATAAAAGGCTTTATCCTGAGTGACTGACTGATTGACATTTAATACAGCCCAAACCGCTGTACGTAATTTGACATTTAGAGAGTCATCATCAACAGCCTGAAGACTTCCACTGCAGAACATAGGTCTCCCCCAGAGAGCACCACCTTGAGCGGCTGCTCGTCTCCCGCATCCATTTGCTCCCCGCGGTTTCACCAGGTTGTCGGTCCACCCTACGCTGCGTCTTCCGGTTCGTGGTCACCACTCGAGAACCTGTCTTCCCCATCGATTGTTAAGATATTTGATATTTGGAGAGCGTCTTCCTTTTATTATCGGATAGTATTCAACCATTAAGAATAGTACCACTCCATCTATTAAGTAAATTTTATATTGCACAAATTTATTTACACTTGGCATAATAATATTAATGTAACACGTTTTTATTTATAACATGGTGTCAAAAATTTCATTAGTTAAGTTGTGTACGGTTATAATTGGACACTAGGCTTACAAAGCTATGTTAACTTCGATGCCATAATTATCTATGTATACGGCCTATTGTCTGTTACCGGACCTATTTCAATAAAATAAAATAAATAAAATAAAATCTCTTCCCGTGGATACCGTAAGAGCCGGCTATGGGAATATCTAGGGAATGGGCAGCAGCATTCTCCGCAGTCTGCATATAATGCAGACTGCGGACTGGGACCTTATAATCTACTGTAATCACCAAGCCGCCTGCCTAGCGTGGTGATTACAGCAAACTCCCCGATAAGCGTCCAAAGTGACGGTTTACGGGAGAGGCCATGTTCAGCAGTGGAGACGTTTAGCTGCTGATGTGACGTACCTGTTCCCCTTGTCTATAGTGAAGACGACAGTGCGGGCGACCCGGCGCACCTGGTCGAGCGGCAGGGCTCCGCTGGCCAGTTCCCCGCGCAAGTTGAGCAGCGCTCGCATGCTGACCTCCACGAACTTGAGGCGACCATCGTTCTCCTATACACAAAATTATTCAATTCATACTAGGTTACAAACTGAAAATAGTTTAGTCATTAAATTATAATTCCAAGAGTCATATCTGAGCAAAACCATAAATAAAATTCCCTCAATCAAAAATAATGACAAAGTTACCTCTGAACATTCTTTTTTATGTTACGCAATATGATATGCCGCAGATTATTACGACAAAAATAGATAAATAATTACGTTTATAACTGACCGAAGACTGCTACTAGAGATTTAGTATTTTATTTATTTCTCCTAATAATACATTTAGCTTTTCCTACTATTTTGATCCAAGAAAGAAAATTCACCTTCCATTGCTTGTCTTCAAGCATATCTTTGTTTCATACATCAGTTGCTATCGTGTCGCTACATAATGCTGGCATTAGGTGTAACGTAAATCATCATCATCATCATCGTCATCATCATCATCAACAGCCCGAAGACGTCCGCTGCTGAACATAGGCCTCCCCCGCACAGCGCCACTTTGAGCGGCTGCTTGCCTCCTGCATCAATCGGCGCCCCGCGGTTTTCACCAGGTCGTCGGTCCACCTAGCGTGGGACCGACGCTGCGTTTTCCGGTTCGTGGGCGCCACTCGAGAACCTTTCTTCCCCATCGGTTGTCAGTTATACAAGCGATGTGACCTGCCCATTGCCACTTCAACTTGCTAATTCTAAGAGCTATATTGGTCACTTTAGTCCTCCTGCGGATCTCCTCATTGCGGATCTTATCTCGCAGGGAAACACCGAGCATAGCTCTCTCCATAGCTCGTTGCACGACTTTGAGCTTACTAATGAGGCCAACAGTAAGAGATCACGTAATCCATCGGATACTATTCATTTGTATAGTAATAGATGAACAGTAAAATAGTGTACGAATGTTGTACGAATAACATTACTTCAGTTAATTTTTACCTTGAGAAATTATAGTTATAGCAAAGGAGACAAACTTACAACGTATAGCTTCTTCCACAGGACGAGCCACTCTCTCAACGTGACTGCAATGTCATGGACCACTCCCTTCCCGCCGGCTGACGCTATCACTGTATCGTCGCATCTGGAAATAAATATTTCTCTTTTATTTAATTAAAAAAAAAATACATGTCTCGAAATATTAAATGGAGCTCACATGGGGTGTCAGAAAATGTAAAAAAAAAAAAACACGGGTTGTCAAGTAATATCTCTTTTAAGGCAGAGCCTGATCACCAAATCAACAAAAATCATTGTTTCTGAAAGTCCAGCACAACCTGACGAAAAAAAATAATCAGATTAAAAAATAGTGTAAGTATAAAAAATATAAGTAGAAAGGATATAATACAAAACTAATCTAACAAACCACTACCAGTGGGCAAAGTGCCCAAAATGCTGGCAGCATTGTAGTAGAAAGGTGACCGAATACAATTAACCTAAAATTATAAATTTTCCTAAATAAAATCGTATTAGAATGACCCCCAAAAAATTGTTTGTCAACGTAAACTTACCGCGACTATAACATTTTTTTACGAATGAAATAGCCAGACTGGTGTTTCAAAACATATCACCAGTTTTTTTTTATTAGATATGCCTATTTCAATTAATCCACAAAACCCGCAAATTAACACCGTTTCAAGCGCAGACGCAATTTGACAACAAATAATTATGATCTGCGATTTTCAACTCTAAACAGGACATGTGGAGACCCCTTAAAACATAAAAGTTGTGCTGGGACGCCGCCTTAATACCACACCTGTACCTGTGCTCTTACTAATTAGGATTGCGTAAAGTTATTAATTCATATTCATATATTTGCATTCATGTACAATTATGATATACTTGCGGCTCGCCCCGGCTTTGCTCGGGTATAATAGTTTTCGCAGCACCCGCGATGTAAAGAATATTTTAGGTGACTTTTATACACCTTGGGTCACATTATTGGAGTTTTAGTAAGGATCCCTAATTTTTATGAAAATATAATACAGCCTATGTCACCCGGAGATAGTGTAGCTTCCCAACAGTCAAAGAATTTTTCAAATCGGTTCCGTAGTTTCGGAGCCTATTCAATGCAAACAAACAATCAAATCTTTCCTCTTTGTAATATTGGTATAGATTAGGTCTTGATAACTAGCTTAAGTAGCTACATGAACCTGTAAGGGCGCAAACAACCGAGTGCGTTCAGATATAAATTCATTGATTAAATTATAATTATATTTAAATGTGTAGTAAACAATTGTATATATTTTATTAAGTATTGAAATAATATTATTTAAGTATCTATGTAGATGTGTTTAGTGCCCCTAAAGCAAATCAGTCCAGCTTAATGACACGGAATTACCGACGTAAAACGTCACCATATTACTTGACTAATAAGAAACAAATGGCTCCGCTCATCTCTGATACGCGTACATGATAATTATTATTATTATCAAAGCCTATGATTCATTTTACGATCAATTATTCACAGTTACGTAGTTCATAAGTCAAATAACAATTATCCGATAGCGACAAAACTGATACAGGTCATCTTATTATCACAAATACGTCATACAATGATTGTTATTATAATAATCATAGCAAAAAGCTTAGCGTCGCCGAGTCAATGACCGCGATTTGATAATCATCCTACAAAATGTTTGCTTACTTTGTTTTATACAACTATAAACCGTAATCCCACGACTATAAAGTATATTTTACAAAGATTTAACCGTAGGGACGTGCTTTGCCACGCTTTATTGATAGACACAATCGCTGTTAGAAATTTAAATCTTATACGATTAAATCTATACATATAATAAAACTGTAGATATAAAAAAGTCTGTAAATGCAAGTTTTTTTTTTTTTTTTTTTTAATCTATTTTTTTTAAGGGGCTTTTAAACAGCGTTTAATTGCAAGATATCAACAAAAAAAATTACACAGGTTGGCTTAAAATTAGCCGCTGATCACGTTAAGCCACTTTTTAAACACTTTGTCTGTTTGTTTGTTTGTTTGTTTGTTTGTTTGTTTGTTATGACTGAACTCCTAAAATACTGAATGGATTTTCATGCGGTTTTTACTAATATGCTTAGAAATACTTACATATTGAACATTATTGTATTAATAGGCACAAAAATTTAAAAAAAAAACTAAATTGTTGTATTGACAAATATAAATGCTTGCATGTCTTAATGACGGAAATAACCGGCGCTTAACATAGGATATATTAAAATTGAAATATCGTTAAAAAAATTTGATGACAATTATTAATATTTCATTGCGGAACGAATCGGAGTTTTAAACAACATGGCCGCTTGATGGCTTTTTTTTTTGGTTACTTATAGTAAGCATAGAGAAAATAACCGCTTACGCTGAAGAGATGGGACTCCCATAGAGAAAAGAGTTAGTTGTATGAAACGTGCGCTACACGTATAAGTGTAGCGCACGTTTCATACAACTAACTCTTCTCTGTCTATCAATATTTTTAAATGCGTTATTGGATGAATCGGAAGGTTTTAGGTACGTTACTAAGTTAGGTTTTTAGGTAAAGGTTTTAGATTAGTTTTTTTTAAGTTGTCTAATGTTTCCGCCATAACGGTAAGTTGTAAGCTGTGGTTGTAAGTTACCACATATAGTCACAGCTTAGAAAAAAAAACAATCGACTACACTCTGTGCCACATATTTAACTGGAGGCAAAGATTAAAGAAAAAGACTCTGTGAATGGATATGACCAAAGAGTAATATTAGTACCGCTACTCTAAGAGAATCAAAACATTTTATAGGTTTCCTATTTATATTTTTACAGGTTTGTTTATCATGTTAGAAGTTAAATAGATACATATACCAACAAATATTAATAGTGTGAAAGTAGATGTTTTTTTTATTTTGGCATTAGACGACATTTGTACTTAGCCAATGATACGAAATATTTTATGAAAAATGTTTTAAAAGGGTACTTACTTAGAGTATAGACTAAAAGCATAGAGATATCCATCAAAACGATATTATATTTGTACTCCTCACACGTATCGCTACGTCAGTGGCGAAGGAAAGAAACAAACATAAAGTAATTAGCTACGCTTGCGAAAAGTCAAACAGAAAAAACAGTTGACTCGAGTCGAAAAAATGGTACGGTGAAATTTCGCAAGTGTAGCTAATTACTATATGTTTGTTTCTTTCCTTCGCCACTGACGTAGCGATACGTGTGAGCAGTACAAATATACTATCGTTTTGATGATCCCTCTTTGCTTTTAGTCTATACTCTAAGGGTTTTCTATACAAATCTGTCAAGACTCATTCACATCAAAGTGTCCACTTCTTATAAAAAGTGTCCAAAAAAGTGGTACGCTTAACAGATAATGAAGTTCTCTCTATGCTTTTAGTCTATACTGTAAGGGTACTTAGATATAGGTAAGTATAATTATACTTTATGGTAAGATCCTCGAATTAGCAACATGGCCGTGTAACGTTCGATTTTGATTTCTTCTTCTTCTTTCACGTAAGTAAATGAGTTTTAATAGTTAAAGTATTTTAGGTCTGTGGGCTTTTCAATGAACAAACTAAGCAGTTATATTCTATTTGGGACAAACCACAGGTTAGAGTAAAAATTATTGGTTACTCGGTTGCTCCAAGAAGGTTAATTATATCTTTGGGTGTATTTATGCAATCAGAATTTAAACTTCTTTTTTCTTTTTTGGTGGTAGTTGCTTGGCTCTACGGACAAGTTGTAAAGTTTATTAGAATTTGGCAAGAAGAAGAAAGGTCTTTGAAAGTGGACGTCTTCAGAACGTTGTTGTTGATGATGATGCTTATGATGATGATGATGATGATGATGATAGCCGTATTTGAATTAATTGATCATAGATATCAATTTCAGCTTAATTCTTTCCGTTGTTCCTAAAATAAGTAATGGTCTCGACAGATATTTAGAAAGACAAACAGACGGACAACAAAGTGATCTTACCTCAAATTCATATTCAAATTCAAATTCAATTTATTTCACAGTTTGTAACATAACAGTACAAAAAAGCGTCTAAGGCGTTACAAATAAAATATTTTTTAAAAAAGTCATTTAATGTATACGATATAAAAACAAATAATAAAAAAACAGTATTATCAATGTCATATTATTAATATTATTAGGTAAGTACAGTTACCTATAAGGGTTCCTTTATTTTAAAACTGTTACGGAACCCTAAAAATGGAACATTCTTTGCAAAAGTGAATCTGATTAGAGCTTTGTACACATGTTATTTTCTCACTCCCACCACTATGTTGAAAGTGCAGTGGGAATGTGACAACGTGGTAAATACCGGACATAATATAAATGTCAACTCTTTTTACAGTGGCGTACGTAAATACTTGTGATTTCTAATTAGTATTAACAAAACTAATTACGTACGCGTCGTATAGGTTAATTTTTTTTTTATGAGATGAGTGGCAAACAAGCAGGCGGCCCACCTGCTGGTAAGTGGTCACCGCCGCCTATGAGATGCAATACTCCAGCTGTAAAGTAAGTATTATATAATCTTATTATTGACACTGGCTAAATACTCAATTCGTATGGAGTCAAACTTATGAAAGTAAAAAAAAATATGTGGTGAATGCAACAAAGAAAACGAAAAGCGCGAAAAAAAGGCGGGAACCCGGGAAGTGAAAAGGCGCGCTTATTCAACTAATATTTTTTAAAATTCCAAAATTACTGTTTATTTGTATATTTTTCGTGTAAATAGTCCTGTATATAGTTGTAAATAGAGCACAAGTTAAAAGAGCGCCCAAAGATGGGCAAGAAACGTAAAAGGAAGGGAGATGATTCTCCACCCGATGAGCAGCAGCAGCGGCAGGCCTCATCCTTTGAGTCTTGTGACTCTGACTCGGACTCTCTGAAGTCGATCGCTGTCGAAACTCCAAAAAATAAAAAGCAGGATAAGTATGAAATCTTTAAGGTACGTGGATACTCGCGTAAGTACCCTGAAGACTCGAAAAAAACCGAATTCATCGTGTTTCTTTCGCACGTAGAAGAAAGCATTACTTTTAGCGACAAGGATCGTATGGCACTATCCAAGGGTTTGCGGGAGCATGGTGTTTCGGGCGTCATGCACCTCAAGTCCATAAACAAGTATAAAGTAGGTATAACCTTTGATTTACCTAACAACGCCAACATGTTCCTGCAAAATAAAAAGTTACTGGACCAACTGTCCCTGAAGGCAACTATACCGGCTGGAGACACCGAAGTGACGGGTGTACTCACCTCGGTGCCGATCGACATGTCTAATAAGCAGATATTCTCACTAATCGGAAGCTCTAAGAATGTCATACAGGTCAGGCGCTTTATGCGCAGAGTTAGAGTTGATGGTGGCGCTGCTGGCGCGTCCTTCGTACCCACGCAGGCAGTCGCAGTTACATTTGCGTCCACCAACCTTCCCGAGTATGTTTATCTTGACTCATGGCGTCATGAGGTGAAAATGTACATACCTCCCGTAAAACAGTGTTTAAAATGTATGTCTTACGGCCACATAGCCAAATTCTGTAGGAACACTGAGGTATGCTCAGTGTGCTCAGAAAACCACAACTTCAAAACATGCCAAGTTGACTCCAAAAATGCTAAGTGTGTCAATTGCAAAGGTAATCACATAGCCATTTCACCAGCATGCCCTATGAAAAAACAAAAAGTTGAAGAAAACAAGATTAAGTCCCGAAATGCTACCTTCTCAGATTTGTTTGATTCAAAGTCATTTCCAGCACTAGCAGCACGAACACTTGATGTTCAAGTAAACAACCTTATGAAATCAGAAACATTTATTAACATTCTAATTGAAACAATTACCAAAATTATTAGTAACAAAGATGTACCTATAAACTCAGGGTCTATTCGAGAGACTCTTAAAAAAACCCTCAGTAATAAATTACCTCCTACTTCCTCATAATGGATCAGTTAAATATTATACAGTGGAACGCACAAAGTCTAAATAGTAACAAGCATATATTTATTAACTACCTCTACACAAATAATATACATATTGCAATCATTTCAGAAACATGGTTTAAAGCTAACCAAAATTTTAAAATTAAAAATTACAATATTGAACATAATGATTGTGGAAATAGCCATAATGGAGTGGCCATAATCATTCATAAAAATATCACATATTCAAATATTAACACATATTTTGATGATTCATTACAAAATATCTGTGTCAAAATCACAGTAAACAAACAGGATTTATGTATTGTCAGTTTTTATAGTCCTACTAATTGTAACCCAGCTTTTAATAAAGCTAAATTTGATACACTGGTAAAATCGATTCCTAGTCCATTCATATTTGCAGGGGATTTCAATGCCCATCACACTTCTTGGGGTTGCGGTTCTGACTCTCCCCGTGGAAGGGAGGTGTTGGAAGTCATCGATGATAACAATTTAGTCTTGCTTAATGATGGTCAAGCAACAACAGTTGGTTCATTAACGTGGCGTCCAAACGCACTTGATTTGTCGTTGGTTTCCCCATCACTGGCTCTTCATTGTGAATGGTCCGTTCTTGATACTCCTCTTGGTACTAGTTACCACCTTCCTGTAATCATAAAAGTATTGCTTAGTAATAATAATGTAAATTCAGATGGAAACTACTGTAATGGCAAACACTTGCCCATCTACCCAAATTATAAACAAGTAGATTGGAAAGTGTTTAGTAGCTGTGTAGATGCATTATTGAATGATTTTGAATTGAATCTTTGGAGTCCTCAGGACGCATATTTGCTATTTTGTAAAATATTACAATCAGCAGCAAAATCCGCTTCGAATTTAAATAGTAGTTGTTCTAACAACATTAATCAATCCTGTCATAGGAATCTCGGTAAAAAACCTCACCTTCCATGGTGGAACCAAAAGTGCTCAGAAGCTGTTCTAAAATTCAAAGAAGCATATCTGAAGTTTAAGTACAACCCAACAGAAGCCAACTACTTGGAATTTAAAAGACTTCGAGCTCTCAAAAAACTTATTATAAAAATAGAAAGACAGAACAGTTGGAAATCTCTCTGCGAAACTTTTAATCGTTGTACTCCTATGTCCATTATATGGAAATTTATGCGTAAATTTAATAAAACATATGTTTCTAGCAATAATGCAGATGATTCCTGGATTTTAGATTTTCTACAGATGTATACCCCAGATTTTGTATCAAATGGTCTCAACACATCATATAGTAGCATTGGCAATATAAACTCCAGCAATAGTTACTTCCTTAGTCCATTTTCTATCAATGAATTAATATCTGCTGTCACATCTAGAAGAGATACTGCCTTTGGTCTTGATGGTATACCATATTCTTTTTTTAAAAATTTCAGCAGTAAGAGTATGGAAATCTTCCTAAAAATACTGAACTTACTCTGGGAAAACAATAATATACCCCACGATTGGAAAGTAGATTGTCTGGTACCAATTTTAAAACCTAACAAACCAAAATTGTGTCCTGATTCCTATCGCCCTATAGCGCTTACTTCATGTGTTGGAAAAATATTTGAACAATTGTTAAAGCAGCGTTTGGAGTTCTATATAGAACAAAATCAAATTTTACCTTCAAACCAATTTGGTTTCCGTAGAAATCGTTCAGCTAGGGAGAGTATTTGCCAGTTACAACTTGATATCCATAATGCTTCAGATGCAAATAATCATCTCCTTGCTGTTTTCTTCGACATCACAGGGGCCTTTAATAGTGTGAATATTGATATACTTTGTCAGGAATTGTTATTAACAGGAATACCAGGAAAGATTATACACTGGATTAAAAATTTTTTAAGTAGCCGAGAAGTCTTTGTTAAATATAATAGGCATTTATATGGTCCTAGACTTTCAACAAAAGGAGTTTGTCAAGGTGGCATTTTATCGCCATTAATTTTCATACTGTACATACGTCGTTTAAATTTAATATTAGGCTCAAAAGTGAAAAATTTGCAGTTTGCAGATGACCTAGTTGTCTATGCATCGGGAAATAATATAAATCAAGTGGTTGAATTTGTTAATGATGCATTGGCAAATCTTAATAACTATTTTTCTTACCTTGAACTTGATGTTAATCCTTCAAAGTCAAAAGTTGTTCTCTTTGGGAAAAAGTGTCCCAATATGCCTGCTGTTCATTATAAAGGTTCTTCTTTACCTGTTTCACTTGATGTTAAATTCTTGGGAGTATTATTCTCCCACAATTTATCCTGGAACAATTATTTGAAAAATTTAATAAACAAAGCTAACAAAGCTTTTAATGTATTAAAATCTTTGTCTGGTACATACTGGGGTGCAGACCCACAAATTCTACTATTATTGTACAAATCATTAGTTCGTAGTCATTTTGAATATGGTTTTTTATGCTTTGCTGCAGATGTTAAAATTGTAAATAGTCTAGATGTTTTTCAAAACAAATGCATGCGTGTAATAACAGGGGCATTCAGAAGCACACCTATAAATGCAATGCAGATTGAATGCAGTCTTCCCCCAATGACTATTCGTTTTAGGTATCTTAAAGAAAGATTTCTCCTTAAACTCTACAGTGTCTCTAACAATAGTCTTATAACTAATCTGTCTAATACATTAACCCAATCCACTGTTAAACCGTTTTATATGCTACAGGGATATCAATGTCTTTTAGATTTTCTTCAAAATTTAAACATCTATCAATCAAATCATATTTTGCCTTGTTATGAGGGATCTTTTATTAGCAAATTTCCAGCAATGAATATAGTCATAAACAAAAAACTGTCAATAAAAGAAGAAGTATATACAATGTTGGCAGAGTGGACTGGTCACAAATTTGTTTACACAGATGGGTCGAAAAATGATAATGCTGTGTCTTACGCAATATTTGAACCCTCATTGAACATTGCTGTGGGATACAAAATTGATAAACATGCTAGCATTTTTACTGCTGAAGCTGTTGCTATTTTGAGTGCTTTGAAGCACATTAAAAACAAAAATCAGGGACACACAAAATGGGTTGTTGTTAGTGATAGCATGAGTGTTTTGAAAAACTTAGCAAATAACAAATTACATGCTCACACTAATTACATTATTTACTTTATAAAACAGTTATGGGTGGAATTATCTGATTCAAATATACAAGTTAGTTTTGCGTGGGTACCTTCACACATAGGTGTTGATGGCAACGAAAAAGCTGACTATTTAGCCAGCACTATAGTTAAATTTTCAGATGTTATTTCCAGGTATGCCAATGATGCAGATGTTTCATTGCCATACACAGATGTTGTAAGCCTTCTAAAACAAAGGATGATTCAACTATGGGGGAAACATTCGTACCATTGTACACAAGTTGAAAACAAAGGTTCTTGGTATGCCGCTTTAGATGTTCAGATAAATTCAAAGCCATGGTTCTGCAAGGCCAGTACCTTTTTAAACAGAAAGTTTTATTCAACTGTTTGTCGTATGCGTTTTGGTCACTGTCGTTTGAACTTTCATCTTCATCGCCTTCGAATGGTGAATTCCCCATATTGTGACTATTGCCAGTCCTCGAATATCCAATCCTTAGATCACATTTTCTTTGAGTGTTCATCTTTCAGCATTCAGCGCCTTGTGTTGATAGATGAACTTCTACAAATCTATGATAAACCTGAACTGGTCCCGCGGTGCATTCAGGAGTTGCTTGAAAATGCCTCTGCCTTTACCTATTTGTATAAATTTATATTATGTACTGTAAAGGAGATTTAGAATAAGATATAGCTGATAATTTTATTATTACAATACATATCACAATGTTTTTTTATAAAGTTTTTTTTTTGTGTGTAAATATGTAAATGTAAATAAAGGTATTCGACTGACAGTCTGACACTGGCAGTCTGTCTGTCAGTGTCGGAGTGACGACGTATAAACGTCAACGATTGACGCTTGAAAAGGAAAAAAATAAAATGGACTTTCATTATCTCGGACAAATGAACAAGGGACGATGATCCTTTTACTTATGATAAACTTTATCTGGATTTGACTTTGAAAGAAATAAAACGAATGAAATTATTATCCTAACTCTGACGAAAGAAATAAATCCCACGAAAGACTAGGCGGTATGGTCTCACGACTTTAGCCTGCCCAAAAGGGCGAAAAAAAAAAAAAAAAAAAACGAAAAGCGCACGGATGTGAAAACCTGACCAATGTGTGTTTGTTTTGTATTTTTCTAAACTGCCTAAATGATAGGTAAGTACTTAAGTTAAGGTAACGTAACGTAACCTAAGGTAACGGTTTTTATGGTGAAAACACAAGAACAATCTGTTGAAGTGAAAATGACAAGAAAAAGATCGAACGTATCACTGGTATGTAGGTATACCATAGAACTTTTATTCGTTAGATGCCTAGATCTACCGTATATTTAAAAAACTAACGGCTAAGTATAAGGTAGGTCTAAGTAGGTACATACATACTAATAACTGACTATTTTATCAATGTGTAGGTGATCTGATGACACGTGAAAAGCCATACTTACCTACTACCCAAACAACATTTTTACACGTGTGCTACCTAATCTGCTAATACGTGCTGAGCTCCGAAAAGATTTAGTGGATTTTGTTGTTTGGTATATAGGAAATGCATGAACTAAGCTATTATTAGACTACCTAAACGTAGAAATAACACAATACAAGCGTGCGAAGCCGCGGGCAAAAGCTAGTTATTAATAAGGTCAAACGATAACTATAAGTATTTATTATCTGCTAGGAGAGATAATTATGACGTAAGCTTATCTTATCCTATCCTACTAATATTATAAATGCGAAGTTTGTGTGTGTGAATGTTTGTTACCCAGGTGTTGTGTTTGTTTGTGGGTATGTTTGTGTTTGTTTGTTGTTGTTTGTGTGTGTTGTTTGTTTGTGTTGTTTGTTGTTGGTTGTTTGTGTGTGGTTGTTTGTTGTTATGTTTGTTATCTCCGTAACTACTAAATCGATTTTGATGAAATTTGGAATATAGATAGCTTATATACTGGATTAACACTGGATACTTTCATCCGCGGGTGGAACCGCGGGCCGCAACTAGTATGATTATAATAGCACTTTAAAAGATCCGCAACTCAACGATTATCCCAAAACATCCAACCCAAAGGATTTACGCCCGTCTGCAGTAAAGTCTATTAAAATACAACTTAGCTAAGAAAAACTTTCCCCGGGCTCCGTAATACGTTTGTTAAATTAGTATCAACTTGGCACACCAAATACTGAACGCTCATTGGCTGCCTGGTTCCTCTGTTGTCTTCAACCAATGAAAGTCTTGACACGAGATACACAGACTAGAGAGGGGCTCTCCCTTACCTCTATAAGTACGAACTTAAAAGCTGTCAAAGTTTAGTGCAGAAGATGCGGGCACAGTCTTAAGCCGGTGTGAAACGATCAGTTTCCTCGGACCGAGTGGACTCGTAGGAGTAAGCTTCGTACGAGTGTACTAGGATTTCGGTTGACATTATCATAGTTCACTCGGATGGTTTTCTTCATACTTTTCATTGTGCACACACAGTCAACGTCGATTCACAAAGTCAGTTTGTATTGAGCTTTCACTACTCGTATACGAGCTAGCTCGGACAAGTAGAGCGCGGTCCGAGTCCACTCTGCTCAGATACAATCGTCCGCTCGGATTATCGGTGTCAACGATACGAGTTGCGTCCGAGTAGCTATCCGAGTCCACTCAGGAGACTCTGATCGTGTCACTGCGCCTTTATTACCTCTCTACAACGCAGTTGCGTATTGCGACGTAGCTCTTGGGAAAGGCTCCGCAGGCGTCCTTCCTCAGACTCTTCCCCCAGTACCAAAGCCTCGTCTCCCGGATGATGTGCACCAGCTCGCCCACTTCCAGGGAGAGGTGCGGCACCCCGGACCTCCCGGCGAAATTGTATATGGCTGGAAATAATAAAATGAAATCACAAAAAATCCTTTTTTAAAGGAGTAACCCGACTTTCACTGCATATGAGGTATATTAATGCCCGTTTTCATCAAAGATCCCTAAACTACACCCTAACTAGGAATCCCTTTGGCTAAGGGCCCCTTTTATTTGACCCTTACCTAAATTCGTTTTCACGGCGCTGAGTGACACTTAAATTGTAAAGTGACAGTTTATTCTTTTCTACGGTTTCCAAAAACCGTACGTTGCCGATTTTCGTTATTTTATTTATATATTTTAGAGAATAATCATCAAAAATACAAGCAACATGCTTTATTGACATTAGTCAATAAAGCATGTTAAAATATAAACATGTTTTAATATATTATGCATCCGAAAAAATTAAAACAAATACATTTCCTGGCGTTATGCGGGTAGAAACAATTGCCAAATACAATTGAAAAAAAAAACTGGCGTTTTGATAATTTAACCTGCCACTTAACGCTATAAGGGGTTGAGCTTCGGCCCCCTAAACTTAGGGGATCCCTTAAGTTTTGGGTGTCCCTTAATCGCCGGTGAAAACAAAATTACTGTCAGATGTCACTTAAATCTTTTTAAGGGTCCCTTCAAATTTAGGGATCTTTGGTGAAAACGGGCATAAGTATACCTACTCTTGTAATATTATCATGTATAGGTTGTTATTCCGGTTATTTTGATTTAAAACTAAACTTTGAACCGATTTTGATATAATTTATAAAGGAGCAGTCTGAAAGTAAGTCCTATCACATAAAAAAGTAATTTTCCAAATTCGATTTAATAAATGTTTACGCTGATTTGAGGTAACAACCATAAAAAAAATTGAGAGAAACCCTCCTCTTTTTTTGGAGTGGCTTAAAAATACGATTACATCCGTATTATTCTCGATCAGCAATCAGGAGCAACAAAACCCTTACAAATACATAGGTAATACGTCTTAGGCCCGATTTCACCAACGTTTATTCCAAGTATACGGCTATTTGTTACTCTTGGATTCAGCTAATTGACAAATGAAATTACACAATAAAGACGCCATTTTGATTGTATCCAAGGAATAAGTCTTATTCCTTCACAAAATTGGTGGTATAAGGGCTATATTCGCGTAACTCGGTTGTTCTCGGAAAGTTATACCTGAAATAAAATTTATTCTAGTTTGGTGAAATCGGGCCTTACTATAATACTCTTCAATCTTGGGCCAAGAATAGTGCGTGCGGAATTATAGTGATTTTGAAATATCAGTTATGTATTGCTTTTTAGGGTGTCGTACCCAAAGGGTAAAACGGACCCTATTACTAAGGCTCCGCTGTCTGTCTGTCTGTTTGTCAGTCTGTCAACAGGCTGTATCTCATGAACCGTAATAGTTAGACAGTTGAAATTTTCACACATGATATATTTATGTTGCCGCTATAACGACAAATACTAAAAAACAGAACGAAATAAATATTAAAGGGGGCTCCCATAAACAAACGTATTTTTTTTGCTCGTTTACCAGATGAGGCATAGATGGCGCTGCTTTAAATAGTACTGTCATCGCGCAGTTTCGCTTGGTATAGCATAGTAGTATGTAATGTAGGTAATATTTTATGTTATATTGTTCTTGTGTACTATGCGATATTGTGTGTCAGGAATAAAGGTCATTTCATTTCTTTTTTTTTTTTTTTACTGCTACTCTAATAGATGGATACATAGAGAGTCCAACTCGCACTTGGCCGGTTTTTTTGGCTTCATTTTGTGTTTCTGAGCATACTCTGATTGAGTCTACAGAGCTCTACTGTAGGTACCTATACATTGTGCTCGGAGAAATACAAAAGCAAAGAAATTCAATAAAAGGATCTTTCGCTCAGGACAACATGTGGTAATAAAAACAAGATAATATAACAAAACATACTCACTAACTCTGCAGATTACTTCGTGTTATTTATACAAAAGGTGATGGAGAATACACAGTTAATTATTTGTTATTACGCATTCTTATACGATTTGTGACATAATGGGGACAGATAATAAATATTTTATTAACAGTATGGGCAGCACGTACGGCTGATACGGCTCGGACCAAAACACCATTTCCAACCATATTATTCACTGCAAGAATTTGTGCATAGCGCTTTATGCAGCACGACGAAAAATTAACGGTATAAATTGAACAGTAATATTGTAAATTATTTTGTATAACATTTACTGACAAAAAAAAAGCTACAATCTATACTCATAATAAAACTGTAACAGGGTCAATTCTGTACATTAAATATATTTTGAAAATTTTGTTGGAGGGCTCTCTATAATCGATATTAAAGCCAAAACTATAATTTTTTGTCAATTTTGTCTGTCTGTCTGTCTGTCTCTATTTTGGCTGAGCATCACGCCGAAACTACTGAATGGATTCAAATGAAACTTGCCATGTTTTGAGTTCATATTACAAGGTAGGCTATAGGATACTTTTAATCCTGAAATTCAGCACGGTTCCCGCGGGAGCCCTCTCCTATTCTAATTTTTTTACCTTTCACACAACACCATCTAGCCCTAAACTAAGCAAATCTTGCACTATGGGATGGGAACCAGATAACTGATACAATACTTAAATACTTTTTGTTTGTAAACACACACATAGATACCAATATAACACCCAGTGTTCAAGCGTTAATGTGTCAATGTCAATGTCGATGTTCATCACACAAATGTTTGTCCCGGGTGGGAATCGAACCCACAACCTATAGTTCAGAAGGCAGAGCTACTACCAATTGAGCTATCAGGCCAGTTACAATATAGGTACAAACTAATTAATAGTAATCATCCCATACTGCGCGTATTTTGTAACGGGGTGTCGGCTGGTAGGATACGATAAGCATTTCCTGCTAGTGTTCTCTATATGGAGGGTGCCGTACGAGTTTCGTACAACAATACCTTCGCCAAAACTGTAAGGCTCACTGTAGGCGACCAAACGTTTTTGGTACACGTTTCTTAGTGTTTGTTAGGTCACAGAATAGATATATAGTACTACGTACAGAAGGCTCACTCCTCGAAGTCACTTAAATAAATAGCGACTCTTGCTAGAAAGCTATAAAGCGTATTTCGGCTCGCACAGCACTACAAGTCTTACTTAAACAGTTGCCTCTCGTTCTATCGCTATATCGCTGCTCTTCTGACGCGTTACGCGTAAACGGACCGAACCGTCTAGATGTCCGGTCCCATGTACCTATTTGTAGCTTCATACCTAAAGCACGGAGTAAGACTGGCCTGAGCCCTAGCATGCCCACCACGACAAAATAATCTCGACACTTTTTCTCGAGAAAGATTTTTGGCTGCCCAAAAGCTTCTGTCTTAAAATCATGCTCGCTTTTAAATTAAGAGCTAACAACGCACATCCTGTGGCTTTCATTTAACAAACAATAATTAGCAAGTTGCAAAAGTTATTTGCATTTCCCTTGCGTGTGTTGTTACACTCAATGCAAAGTACTCAATACTTTCGCGTACAGCGTGGCCATGTTTGATAGAATTATAGCGGGACAAGAATCTTAAACTCCATTTTTGTATTTTTTGTGCATCATCAATTGAATATTTTTGCATAATAATATTGGAATTCACATTTACCGTTTATGAGGAGAAACTTTGCTGAATATTTTTTAAAGGAAAACAGCATAAACTCTTTGCGCGCCTGAACCCTACTTTAGGTAGGTCTGCTGATCGATAAATTAGAAGTCGGCGGTCAACCTTTCACTTGAACAAAAGGTCTAACTGAGGTCTGCAATCGATTGACGTTGTTTACACGGTAGGCAGAATCAGAACAGTAACAAAGATTGGCTTAGGTGCACTCTAATCAGATATTAATTACCCGCGCGATGTGAACCCGCCTCTTCCAACTCACTCACGAGGTTGGACTCTTTAAGCACTAACCTATAGTCGCCACGCACTTGTATTCCAGTAGCCGTGAAAATCTTTGGGAAAAAGAATGATTGATTAGAATATAGAATATATCGTTAAACCGACTAAAGCTTGCAACTCTTCTCTTTGCGGTACTAAGAAAAAAATGTTGGAGGCGCTCAAACCCCTAACTTGGGGTCTTCCATTAACCACGTGATGTATTTTTAGAAACTTTTGAACGCCCCTCTCTCGTGATACATGGTGAGATTTTAGACTAATCCCTCTCCCCCATCCAAAATCACGTGTATTTTTTGGAACAAAATATTTATTTATAAATATCCGATTATTATCTTTAAATACAGGTATAATCTAATTTAATTAATTAAATCAAGGCGGGGATATCGGTGCATGACTACGCAAGTCAAAACTAGGCGCCACTTTCGGTTTAGATCTCGCGCGTTCAACGAAAAAAGAAAATATATATATACACGTGATATATCTCTATACTCCCGGTGATGTTTCCTGATCCCCCCCCCCCTTTCGAACCTCACGTGAATTATAGACGATCCCTTAGGGGCTTGAGCACCTTCGACCACTTTCATAAACTTTATTTCTGCAAGTATCAGCCGAATTGCTACCATTAGAGTTCGTTGATCCAAAAGCTAGCTATAAAAGACGAGTGATTGTGTAGAGTGCTCGTTTGTTTCGGATCACAATAGATTATATTATCAGCTACCAACTAATCATCGGTTATTAATTTCACTTACATTATGGTATGCGTCAGCCCCGTACGCTGGGATTTAAATCTGTGCACGTACTATTACCGAGCGCGTTGAAATCAAAAGCTTTACATAATGGACTGCGTGGTAGAGCTAACGCGCGGATAGACATGGCTAAAAACTTGATGGTTTACGGTAACTGCCGTAGCATACGGCAATGTTTTGCCGTACTTGCTTCAATTTATAGCGAAGTTTTTCAGTGTACATAATCTGTACCATGATTATGTGGACACCTTTTTAAAGATGCGAGAGCGTGGCACGTTAAAATCATCCATGCATTATAGGTTTTGAATTAAAGCTTGTTAGTGGTAGGTCTCACTTTGAAGAGGACTTCACACAGTGTTGAATTTGTATGATTATTACGATATCATAATAAAAATGATTTCAACTGACATTAAGCTACATTACCGGTAATTTCTCCAAACACACACCAATTCATATGCAATATGGCTGTATTACGGTACTGCTTACATAGGTTAATTTATTACATTTCTATACAATTGAATAGGTACTCAATTATGATTTTAAAATCTGTGTTGGAATTAATTTTGGGAGAAGCTGTTAAAAACCACCGATATATTCTGTCCGTCACTGAATACTAAATTATGTTTAAGCTGCCGTATCTTCGGCATTTGTAAGTCTGCAGACATAACAGAGACACCTGATCCATAAATCACCTGTCACATGATACAGTGTAATTTAATAACTTATCTGATAGGGGTGGTAGCTGGTAGCATAACAATATTATATTTTAGGATTACTATACCTTGTCTAAATACTCTTTAACTTTATGAACCCTAAAATAATTATATTGTGTGAAAGATTGTGGCTCTGCTACCGTTGAGCCACACTCTTTCGTGCGACTTTCAACCCGAGGCACCCTGGTTCAAATCCCGCCCAGCCGTGCAACAAAGACTGTTATGTACGGAATTAGCGGTTTATATACATTATGAGACCTTTAAAAGACTTCAAAAAAGGAGGAGGTTCTATGTTAAACTGTATGTACGCGTGACCTAAATGCTGGCACTTATTTGTCTCAAAAAATCAGCATTGCAATTCAACGAGGCAATGCTGCCAGCATGTTGGGTATGCTACCCACCGGTAGTGGGCTGGAGCATTTGGACTGTCTATAGGCCATCGCGGCTAGTATACACTCCAAAGGTTCGTTGTAGTAGATAGTGTAGCTAGTTTATTATTTTTTATTAATGTAGTTAGTTTAAAGAATAAAGGCACATTGCCACAATAAAAAAAACTGTATATTTTTTAAGCATGTTCGTCAATTTCTGGACTCATTTTTTTGCTCGGTAGAAGAACTTTGCGCGGTGGTCCCATGTAGTAAAAATCTGATGAAGATCTTCGAAGATAGACAACAGAACTCCTGAATCATGAAATTAGGATGATTGCAGTCGGTTTCACTCCTTTTTTTAGTAAGATATTGTTTTTATTGCATTTAAAGAACTCTGACCGATCAATGATAAGTTGTATAACGACGAATCAATTCAATTGATGCACAATTGGTGTGCTGGTAATTTTTGACAGTGAACAAATTGGACTTCCTCGCGGAAGAGGGGATTGGCAGCGAATGCCTGGGACTTTATCATATTGGTGACTGTAGCTGCTGCCCCCGCGGTTTAACTCGGGTGGGCAGGTTTCCGATTGAAATAGTACCCAATATTTAAAGATTATGGACCGGGAAATGAAAAAAAAGTCAATATGCTCTCCGTTGCTGTGTGAAAGAAGCATAAATAATACACTTTCGTACCCCTTCTCTAGTAATATCAGGCCTGTCTCACTCCGCGCTTTAGGTACAAAGATACAAGTAGGTACATGGGACCGGCCGTCTAGACGGGTCGGTCCGTTACGCGTAACGCGTCAGAAGAGCAGCAATATAGCGGTAGAACGAGAGGCAACTAGTTAAGGAAGGCTTGTAGCGCTGTGCGAGTTGAACCACACACTATAGCGTTGCAGCAAGAGTAGCTATTTATTTAAGTGACTTCGCGGAGTAGGCCTTCTGTACGTAGTACTACATTATATCTACTATTCTGTGGTAATATACCAGTGGCTCTGTAAACTGTAGATCTCGCGTGTCTGACTTTGCATAGCTTAGAACTAAGAAACTATTTTTACGTCTCCAACCTCTATGACTGCACCATTTTAATTTTTTTTCCAAAAATTGTATGAACAATAAATCTATTTATAATTAGATTAACCGTACGATACAAGGACGTTATGCAATCGAATCAATTCAGTTAGTTATCGAAAAGTTTTGAATAAGCATGCTGCTCACAAAATTTCGGGAGAATCGGTTGAGATATGCGACCTGTAGATTAACATCAGTGTGGTATTGCTAAAGTACGCTCATACAAATATTCTCTAACGTTCATGAAGCTACAGTCGCATACAGGACCAACTTTTTTTAAAACCTCCATTCTAGTCTGCAGTTCCATTCGTTTTCCGACTAAATAATTTTATTTTCGGCCATAAAATGTAGCCAATTTATAACAAGACGTGACAAAGTATGTTTTTAATTTATTTTATACGTACCTAATGTATGTCTCCGCCAACTGTGTACCAATTCTGTGTACAGATTGTGGTTTTTTTTTGTAGCGCAGTATAGTGTGGTCCCATATATAAGTTTGGTGAAGATCTGATGATAGATAAATAGATAGACAACTCTTTATTGTTGCACCAATGAAATTTTATTTATAAGCTCCTCAGTGGATGACAGAAAATGCATTGGAAATTAGTTCTTACACTGATTAGGGAATATCTATTTAGAGGTTTATACCGGCCCACTTCTACTTGGTCCAGTGGTCAACTGACCTATGCGCTTTTATCTAAAACTGCTGAACTTCTCGGTATGAAATACAGATAGGAATAGGTATGCAATATATTGTGTTTTGTGTTAATTAAATGTAGGTCTGTGGTACTGTACTCTGTTATAAATAGAATATCTAGATTTCTTAAAAAAATCATTTGGGATTTTAGACCCACTTAAAGATGTCCCTTCCTTAATAAACACTGCATAACAATGGAATAGCTACTAAGTATTTCATCTTGTTTCATCTTTGCTCATTTCAAATGAAATAGAAAGAAACAAAACACTAAATAACAATTCCTCCACAACATAATGGCTGGCCTGTTAGCTCAGGTGGTAGCAGCTCTGCCTTCTGAACTATAGGTTGTGGGTTCGATTCCCACTCAGGACAAACATTTATGTGATGAACATAGGTGTTTGTTCTGTGTCTAGGTGTTATATTGCATTCTGTGTATGTATTTACAAACAAAAAGTATCTAAGTATTCTATCAGTTATCTGGTTCCCATAGTACAAGCTATGCTTAGTTTGGGGCTAAATGGTGCTGTGTGAAATGTCCACACATATTTATTTATTTATTAATTAGTAAGGGCATTTATGTCTACGAATTTCTTAAATACCTTATCATTGGGAAAAATAACAGTAATATAAAGAACTTCTGAACTTGAGTGTACTTTCAAAGGTCATACCAATTTCGCACAGAGGCTCACAGAGCCAACAGTAGCCACAACTCCATTCCACTCTCAAGAAAAACAAACCATTAAAGTGTGGGGTAATTAACGCCACTTTACTGAACATAGGTTCCGTTTTAGGTGTAGTATGACCATGGCTTTTTTCTTCTGAGCATTTGTAACGGATTTTTAGGCCTCAGTAATGATGATTTCAATTTTATATTTACAACTTTATCACATTCGTATGTGTAGTACAAACTGTTGGTTTTAAATTATACAACAACAGATTTCAAATTACTCTTAAGCTTCATGACTAAATAACACTTGAAGTGTTGAAATGCAACACAAGACATAAATAATTTTATTAACAAGTAGATTGCATAATTTTTAATATCCAATTGCATGTTTGTTAATAAGTAAGCATATTGTCATTCAATTACAAATAAAAGTAATAAAACTATGTTTGTGAAATGTCTGCGGACAAATTAAATGATGGCTAACACATGATTTATGAGACTTTTTATGAGAAGTACTGTGTCTCATGTCTTGTGTTATTTAAAGATGTAGTGACAGATGTGAGCAGACAATAATGTATCTAATTATTATCTTCTGTGGAATGAAACTGCCTTATTAGCAAAACACCCTTAGTTTGAAACATGGTGGGTGCATTATTACAAGTATTGTTATGATGGACGCCGACATTCCACCTATAGAAAAAAGTGTTTAATTATCCAAATACAACAATTTCCTTTATGATCAGACTGCCTACAAAGCAAAATGCCTAAAAAGCAAACTGCCTAAAAATAGTTACTTTTATTGTTTATAGGCAAAGCATTTGACCACTGTCTCACCTGATGGAAAGTTATGATGTGTCTACGATGGTGCATGCTTGCCTAGAAGATACCTGTACATTGGAGTTTACCCACTTTCACAATATATCAGATTGTTAATCTATTGAATAATCAGGTGTCTAATCTAATTCTAATTCTACATGGGGGTGAAAAAGTCCTGCACTGACATCCCGCTCGGGGTGTATTGTGCATTTCCCCCTACCAGCATCTACCCGAGCCAACCCAGCTCCTTAAAATAGCGGAGTGTGGCTCTAGGTCGCTGGCACAGCTGCTCCAGTGGCACTGATGTTGGGTGTGGGAATGATGATGATGAGGCATTCGAGATTTCTTGGGCAGAATGCTGTGCATCTTCTCGTGTTAACATTCCTGATGAGTGTCTGGCTTCCTCAATACTCAGGTGTATAAAGAAGTTCAGAAAATAGTATACATTTTTATCACTATCCCATTCTTACCACACTTTTAACACACTAGCTGGAAGTGAGAAAACAATACTAACAAAATCATTCATAGAGCACTCATAACAGCAACTCGCTTATATGCAATATAATGTATGATTTTTCCTATCTACTTTTTAGGCTTTACTTTTTAATAACCAATAATATTATATTATTATTGTGTAAATACAGTTTTACTTTATAATAATGCCCATGCTGAACAAAAATATAAATAGAAAGTTTGTAACGTTATCATTTCATTTATGTATAGAGTCCAACAGCTTTCAATATCAATGTTATTACCACTATCACGCAAGTTTATCTATAAATATTAAATAATCATTTTTTTCTGAAAAGTGCAGATATGAATTACAGATAATATTTGTGTGTTATCTACTTATTTAGATATGTTCTATGGTTTCGTTGGACCTGTTAGAAATAAACATTCATTGTGTAGAAATTGATAAGTTATGGCAGTACACAAGTTATCACACACAGTGGTTATTTTACCAATTTTCCTTTTCTTTCAATAACGGTTTTAAGTGGTTGGATTACTAACCATATATTATGCTTATTTTTTATATATTATTATTCTTAATACACTAGCCAGCTGTTTAGCTGATGTATTTAATTATCATATCAGTGCACTTGTAAATTAATAATGTTTCTAAAGTGTTTTTTTAAGAGTTCACTGAGGGAGCACTAATCACTGTCTCAACAGTTTGTAATTTAGTAGGATTGCATTTTAACTTAATAAGTAAATATTTATGCCTATTAATCTAAGCATCTCACTAACTGTGCCCTGCAGTCTTGCATTTATGGTAATCATTAGTCAGTTGCCCGTTCCATCTAAACCTTGCTAATTTATTTTAACATCCAATTTTTGGTTGAGTTCCAGTCATCTTTAAATATGTAATATATATAATAATGTGTGCAAGTAACAAATACTACTTGTTTCCTTATTTACTCACTCAATAGGTAGGTATGTTGAGGAAATAGTAAATATAATATGGATAAGTACTGGTATTGGGTGCAGAAAATAAAAAAACAATTATAAAACAAAAACCACTGTCAGTTCTTTTTCTTAGGTAATGATCGCTGAAGAAATAAAGTTGGCTTGTACAAATGTTTACCCATTTGAATGCATGACTTTGGCATTAAAATAATTGATTATTTGAAGATATACTTATAAGTAGATGTCCATACATCCAACATTCTTTGGATTTATAAAGATAATCACTATAATTAAGTATCGAATAATATGGAATTTTCTTGCTACTTATGTATTATTAATAGGTAAAGATCAGTAGGTACTTAAATACAGCAGCAGCACTTGCTGCAATTAAAATTGATACCATAGCAGGAATGCATAGAGTAATTATTTTTGTAGCAGAACAACTATCACTACTATGTTTATAAAAAGGCAATTTTTTATGACACTATACATCAAATGATGCGATTTCAATGAGTTATCAAAAATGGGAGTGGTCCAATAGTAAGTTGGTTTTAGGCTAAACGGTAGGAAATTTAGGTCAAATTGTAACAGGATAAGTGAGATAACGGCCCAGGAGGTAATGTTTGTCACGATCTGAGACAATGTTTATATTTAACTAGTGTTCGCGGGAGGTAAGTTTTTGTAGGCAGTTGGCTACAAAACTTACCACAACATTGCAGTACAAAAATAATCATATAGAAGCTAAGACAGTAAAAATGACTTACCCACAGCATAGCACTCCTCGTTTACCAACTTCTCCCAAACAGTCATGCTGATAAAACGCAATTATTTAATAATAAAATATAATAATTTCAATCGAAAATCGTGAGGGTCGTCATTTTCATCTCGATGAACACTTTGACAGTTGTGTTTGAGTTGACTTGAGTTTGACTTTGACAGCTACGCTAGACCGTTGCCTTTTTTTTCTTATATTTTGGCTCCACACATCGTGTATTTAGCCAGTGTCTAGACCGTTGTTCTGTCTGACAATATAATATGTATTATGCCAACATAATTCTACCTATTTGCTTTTGGAAGCCTCTCACGAAAAGTGGAGTCACTATTCATCGCATTAAGCTGGCAACTGACATGAGCAATGAGCATTGGCTCGATGTGAATATATGCGTTATGAGCATTTGCTCGCTGTTAGCAAATGCTAACAGCGAGCAAATTGCTCACAGCGGCATTGAAGCCACGCTGAATATTTGTCTCGAATAATTTGCTCAGCCGTGCTCCATCAAAATGACATACATAGAGGTCATGTGTGCTCCTTTATGAGGGTGTGTGCGTGCTGCGTTTCTTTTAATCCATGACTGCTACTTGCAGTACACACTGACCTTTTGTATAATAGAGATCAGTAGCAGTCTTCGATCAGGTACAATATACATACCTGATCGAAGTACCTACATAATAAAAGGGATTATGGAATAGGTACTGCGTGATATTAAAATACTTATCAATATGTAAACAAAAGCATTTTATCCTGATTTCACGGCATTTTACCAAGTTCGAAACGACAACACGTGCGCTCGCGACGAATGCTCGCGCCAGCGACTGACTGTGATTTGAAAGATGGACATTCACTGGCGCACCTGCCTCCTTTCACCTTCATCCATTCATCCTTTTCCCTTATCTTTTTCCCTCTCTTCCTTCTCTCTTCCTATAGACTGAGATAAGGTGTAAAACTAATTAACCCGTGCGAAGCTGGGGCGGGTCAGCTAGTACATAATTTAAGCATAGATGTAGGATTCGCCAAAAAACCGACTGCCGTGCCTGGTAGAGTGTGCTCTCGTCACGAGATCAATGGCAAGCAACGAACAAACGCAAAGGGATCTTTGCTAGACCCCCTGAGAGTTTAGCAAAGATACCTTTCCATTAGCGTTAATACCAAACGATACGACGGAAATGATTTCCACATTGTAATGTCATTCCCATACTTACAATAATAAAATATTAAACGAGTTTCACCACACACTGGCACTGCATTAATTTACTGAGCAATGCATGCAAACTTTCTTGCTAAGAGCATTCAATCAGGCGCAACGAAACGGACCATTCCAAGCTAAAGTGAACTTCTAAACGTACTGAGGTTTTATCTTCGACGTCAGAAGTTCGGCATGCAAGTTTTGCGTGACACTGCACTGCGCACGTCATTCTGAGACATCACACAGTACCTAGTATAATAAGATTTCTAGACTGCGAGATAAGGTCATAGTCTCATTTGCCCACTAATTTCACTAGCCACACTGCCCTTCAAACTAGTACCTATACCTATAATACTATTAGTATAGTATAATATAATCGGTGCCTAGAAGTATGTTTTTCTTCACTAAAAGTAAATGACTGTTTTCACACAAGGTCATAAAAATTCACCAGGTTACGTAGCACCTAAAAATTACTTAAAGTGTACCTACTATGATGTATATTGGCTATTATGATTGTAATCTGACTCAGAATACAATCATAATAGCCTTATGTAGGCCTCAGAATTTCCGAGCTATAGCTTCTGTCTGTCCTTCAGTACCTACTTTTCAATCAATGTCTTGATTAGACAGACAATCAACATTGCTAGGTATAAGTAGGCACTTAATAATGGATTGAAGAGTATCCGAATACGACTTGCTTGGCTTACTACAGTTTACGCAGTTGGGTTTGGATAAAGCAATACTCATCATCTACAGTTAAATGTAGGTAGAGCAAAACCCAGACAAGCGATGAGAAGACACACCTTCGGATCTTCCTCATTTAAGTAGGTACATCATCTAGGTATAACGTTCTCATATTTAGTTACCTATAAGATCATCATTAACAGCCTGAAGACCTCCACTGCTGAACATAGGCCTCCCCCAGAGTACGCCACCTTGAGCGGCTGCTCGCCTCCTGCATCCATCGGCTCCCCGCAGCTTTCACCAGGTCGTCGGTCCACCGAGTCTTCCGGTTCGTGGTCGCCACTCGAGAACCTTTCTTCCCCATTGGTTGTCAGTTCTACGAGCGATGTGGCCTTTTTTTTTTTTTTTTTTTTGGGGGGAGGAAAATGCCTACGCATTCCCCTGCCAACACGGGGGTGGCGGCAGGGGATATGTGGGACTCGAACCCACTAAAAACCTCCCCATGAGCAGTCTACCGCCATGGTGGGGCGAGGTGGGGTCGCGTTCGCAGTCGAGCCATCCCGCCCCGGCGGTAGGCCCTTTCGGGCCTTTTTGCGCCTTGGGATGAGTGACCTTGCTCACCAAGGCCACCCACCAGACTTGTGGGACCGTTCTATACGGCGGAGAGTCCCCCGACTCTCCACCAGTGGCCCCACTACGGAGGAGGAAGAAGGTGCGCAAAACGCCTCCTCCTCCCTCCCGTACGTCTGCGCTGGAGCGGGTCAGCTCCAGCGGCATCCTCTCTGACCCGCTCCGCGGTCTCCTTCTGCACCATCACCTCTTCGCAGAAAGAGACCACTGCCTGCCACGATCTCTCGCTGTCATGCACCACGCTCGGCAGCGAGAGATCGGGGCCTACTGCCATCGAAAGTGTGTGCCTCTGCGGGTCCCATGCGGCACACACTTCCAGCGTGTGGGGCGCCGAATCTTCCAGCGCTCCACACTCATGGCAGACGGGGGTCGCCTCCCGTCTCGCGATTTGGTGCAGGTACTTTCCGAAGCAACCATGCCCGGAAAGCACCTGCACCAATCGGAACGTCAGCGACCCGTGGGGCTGCCTCACCCACCTCTGGAGGACCGGACGAATGGCCTCCACCGTCCTTTGCCCAGGAACCGGTGGAGCCAGGTCCTCCACCCACCGCCGCAACAGTGCGGCCCGCGCCTGCCGCCGCATGCGCCTTACCTCTTCCCAGCCCGGGGGCTCCTCCCGACACCTCCTCGCCGCCACAAAGTGATACACTTCGGCGAGGATCTCGGCTTGGAGCTCCCAGGGCGGGTCTCCGGCCAGGACGCACGCTGCCGTCCAGGACACCGTTCGGTACCCGCGTATCGCCCTCGTCGCAATAACCCGCTGCGGACGTCGCAGCAGGGTCTTGTTGCTGCGATCGAGGGCGTCCACCCAAACTGGTGCCCCGTACAACGCCATACTCCGGATCACTCCAGAGTATAGACGGCGACATACGGCGCTTGGGCCACCCACATTGGGCAGCAGCCTCCCCAAGGCGGCCGCAGCTCCCACCACTTTAGGGGCCAACTGGGCAAAGTGGGCCCCAAATGCCCATCTCCCGTCCAGGGTAAGGCCCAGATATTTCATCTGGGCCTTAACCGGGATAGGAACCCCATCCAGTACCACCCGTGTACCTGGAGGGGGTCCTCCCCGAGGCCCATGAAACAGGAGGGCCTCGGTTTTGGAGAGGGTGACCTCCAGACCCAGGGCGCGTATGTGGTCAACCACGAGGCTAGTGCCTACCGTGGCTAGCCGCACCGCCTCCCTGAGGTCTTTCCCTCTCGCTACGACCAGGGTGTCGTCTGCGTAGCACGCAACCCGCATATTTGCAGGAAGCGTGCCACGCAGCACCCAGTCGTAGCCTATGTTCCACAGGAGCGGTCCCAGCACCGACCCCTGTGGAACCCCGCAGGAGACGCGACGGTGCCTTAATCCGTCGCGTACCTGCACCAGGACCTCGCGGTCCTGTAGGTAGTCAGCCAACAGCCTCCGCAAATACAGGGGCACTCCATGATAACGGAGCGCCTCCTGTATTGTCCCATGCGGGAGGCTGTTGAAGGCATTGGCTATATCTAACGATACAGTCAACGCCTTTTCCCTCTCACCGACCGACGAGCGATGTGGCCTGCCCATTGCCACTTCAACTTACTTACTCTAAGAGCTATATCGGTCACTTTAGTTCTCCTGCGGATCTCCTCGTTCCGGAGCTTATCTCGCAGGGAAACACCGAGCATAGCTCGCTCCATAGCTCGCTGCGCGACTTTGAGCTTACTAATGAGGCCAACAGTAAGAGACTATGTCTCAGTTCCATAAGTCATCACTGGCAACACACACTGATTGAAAACTTTCGTTTTCAGGCTCTGCGGTATCTTGGACGAAAAGATAGGACGAAGCTTCCCGAACGCTGCCCAACCGAGTTGGATCCTTCGTGCCACCTCTTTATCGAAGTTGGACCTACCTAATTGGACAGTCTGTCCTAGGTAGACATACTTGTCGACAACTTCGAGAGTATCGTTCCCAACAATTACCGGTATAGGTGGAACATGAGCATTAGACATGATCTTTGTCTTGTCCATATTCATCTTAAGACCAACCTGCTGGGAGACTCTACTGAGGTCGTTGAGCATGGTGCTAAGGTCCTCGAGCGATTCCGCCATTATGACTATATCATCGGCAAAACGAAGGTTAGTGATGTACTCGCCATTTATGTTGATGCCAGATCTTTTCCACTCCAATAGCTTGAAAACATCCTCCAATGCGTTTGTGAACAGTTTCGGAGAAATAACGTCTCCCTGTCTCACGCCTCTTTGCAATGGAATTCGTTCCGTACTCTGGTCCTGTAGTCGGACTGACATAGTGGCCTTACTGTACAAACACTTCAAAACTTCGATATACCTATAGTCAATTTGGCATCGCTGCAAGGACTGCAGCACCACCCAAGTCTCGATTGAATCGAAGGCTTTCTCATAGTCCACAAACGCTAGACATAACGGCCGATTTCGGAGGCTGGAATTCATCAAACCTGCATGCGAGACGATTCGTAATGACTCTCGAAAAGAGCTTATACACATGACTCAAGAGCGAGATGGGCCTATAGTTCTTCAATAAAGTGTTATCGCCTTTTTTGAAGAAGAGCACTACCACGCTCTTGTGCCATGCCTCTGGCGTTGTACCTTCAAGGATGACAGAACTAAATAACTTCTGGAGGACTAAAAGTACTAGTCTACCACCCATTTGGACAGGATTTGGACCTATAAGGTGCAGCGGGGTAATTCTGACTGCGGCTCGCAATATGAATTATTTGAATAAGTGACAGCTATGACCGTATAGCGCAAAAGTTCTTTCGTAATTTGACCGTAGATGGCACTGCTAGACCCAATACTGTTTGAAATACGAAACCTCTTTGTTTTTTCGCTTTTTTTTGTGTGCACTTGCAAATTCGTGCTTCGCAGTTTTACAAAAAAAGTTGGTTTTAATGTGTTTTTCGTAGTTTTTCAAAGGCAAGATAATTAATTGAAGACTGTTACATGTTTATTGCTTACATTAGCTGGTGTACTTTGCTTTTTAACAGTATTTTGGCGATAGTTTAAATAACTCCACCAAAATTCCAATGGCGGCTAATTTCGACTTTTTTATAGTTGAAATTGCCCCACCATATTTTGTATGTAAATGAAGAAACACTAGTGATGTGCACGCTTCGATATATTTTGTCGATGTAAATGCCTATTTTACAAAACAGAAGTGTGTGTGTGTGTGTGTATAAATCCTTCTATTATCAGGATATACTCGACTCAAACCGAAGCTTTTTGACATCTTGGCTTGGGTCTTTGATTTATTTATTTATTGTAGTTGGTTTGCCACTCTAACATTTTAGAGATTGTAGATTTAGTAAGAGGTGTTTTATTAAATTTTCAGTTCTGATTTTATTTTAAAATACATTTTTTCTTGTATTATAATGTAGTTTTTGTATATTAGTTAGTCGATGCAAGTACCTAAATATATTAGTGTAGGTATCGACTTTTTTTTTGACGAGTCTCATCACTATTTAGGTACTATGGAGAGCAGTTGAAATTACCCCGCCAAAATCGTTCACGTGTTTTTTTTACGGAAATGGACGTAGTTACGTGAATAACAAGATTCATATTAGATTACTGACTCTATAACGAAACTCTGCATGTGACTTACATCAAGCTGAGAACTCTATAAGAGAAACTATGATCAATAGTTGAAATTACCCCTCGAAGGGGGAATCCTAACTATTATTGCCATTTCAGATAACAAACACATTTTGGAATCTATAGAATCAATTATTTTTCAATGCGAGTTTGTAAAAATAAAACATAGATAGTGACTCTACAACCCCAATACATTACATATATGATAAAATAACATTAGCTAATATTTTTGTGAGTTCAGAGTCGTAGTTTGGGGTTTACTAGTCGAAATTGCCCCACTGCTTCTTATATGTTTTTCTTCACTAGAAGTAAATGACGATTCACACTTGGTCGTCAAAATTCACCAGGTTACGTAGCACCTAAAAATGACTAAAAGTATAGCTACTTAAGTTTAGCTCCGGAACGAGGAGATCCGCAGGAGAACTAAAGTGACCGATATAGCTCTTAGAGTTAGTAAGTTGAAGTGGCAATGGGCAGGCCACATCGCTCGTAGAACTGACAACCGATGGGGAAGAAAGGTTCTCGAGTGGCGACCACGAACCGGAAGACGCAGCGTAGGGCGGCCCCCCACTCGGTGGACCGACGACCTGGTGAAAGCCGCGGGGAGCCGATGGATGCAGGAGGCGAGCAGCCGCTCAAGGTGGCGTGCTCTGGGGGAGGCCTATGTTCAGCAGTGGACGTCTTCAGGCTGTTAATGATGATGATGATGATAGCTACTTATCTTATGGCTATATGATTGTATACTGAGCTTCAGCTTCTGTCCTTCAGTAGGTACTTTTCAATCAATGTCTTGATTAGACAGACAACTAACATTTCAATTGCTTACCTAGTGATCGTCAAAAATGATTCGAGACCTCTACACCCGTATTATGTAGAAATTGCAACAGCAAAGCCACAGCAGTAGCAAAGCAACAGCAGTAGCCCAGTAGCAAAGCGACAGAAAACACTTGGCAATCGGTCGCAGTCGCCCGCCTGTTGCTCGGTGTCGCTGAATGCACTTTGGCCTTTGATACTAGCGCACTAGCAACAGAACGGATAGACGGCAACAAAATAATGCACTTTTTAGTTTCATCGATTGTCCGACAGTCAGTGATCTAGTGCTCGATCGCTTTCAGCTCTGCGAAAGTGACGTTTGACAGCTTTAAATTGACAGCAACGATTGCGCAATTTACGCCTGTTGCAAACATTACGTAATAAGCTAGCCGAGCTTTGCCGGCAAAGTTCTTAAAACTTCCGATGTGTTAAAAGCAACGCATTAAAACTTTGTGCTCAGAGTTCATACTATTGTGTTATTCTGTGGCACAGCCAGAACTATGATTATATGATACAAAATAAGTAGCTACGTAGGTAATATTTATTAGATGCTAGATGCGTCACAGATTAATGCTTTCAATAAGTAGTTTTTCACAGTAGCTAGAACCTTTCTTCTCATCGGTGTCTATTCTGCAAGTGCCATTTCTAGTTTTAATTGCAATAGCCAATTTTATAAATTGTTTAGGTACTAGTTATAAATTGTTTATATATACTTACCTACTTAAAAAATGTTTATATCATTTTTTAATGCTAAAATGAGCAAAAGGGTAAATGGGCCTAATAGTAAGTGACAAAGTTGTCTAAAGTGGAGCACGTTTGGCCATGAGATACCCATTTACTCTTGAGTTGAAAAGACCCAGGTTATATATACCCATTGAAGGCGAAAAAAAGAACGATAACGCTGGATAACGCCGGAGTGGCCCGCGCCGCATGCGTGGCGGCTATTTGGCGCAGTGCCAGCGAAACAGGTGCTGAATGCTGATACGTAACCCGGAGGGCACAGAGAATAAACGCAAATGGTAGGTAGTTAACATGGTGGCAGCGATAATTTCCATATTCAGGATTTTCCACATTGTAGCTTCATAGGTACTTATTTTTCGATTTCTTAGTAGGTAATACGCAATCTTATATTAAAGGTAGGCAAATTCATAATTTTACTAACAAGCAGGTACAGTTTTTCATACACAATAGGTACATAATGTTAATGGAACACAATTAAGTAGGTACTTATAGGCATTTATTCCTGTGCTGTGATAATAGTACATTACTGCAGCGGTCAGCAACAGAGGCATTGATGGACGAACGTGTAAATTTGGGCCGAAGCGAAGGGAATAGATGAGAAGAGAAGAGAAGAGAAATTATATTCAAATAAAAAGTTCTGCCTAGGTAGCTACCATTATGTGTATTACACAAATGGTAGCTACCATCATAGTTTTAATTTCCACGCATTATTTAAAAAAAGTACTACACAAGCTTTGGCCACAATAGCTAGGCATTGATGGATTTACGTATGTGTTATTTAACCGTTCGTCCATCAATGCCTCTGTTGCTGGCCGTTGCAGTAATGTACCTACCTACTATTGCTACCTATATTATAGCAAAAAAATATCCTACTCTAGTTTTCCCTTACTGTGGCACGTAGAGATATACCTACCTAGGTAACCCAGTATTGAGATACTCCTTTGTGCCCACTGCTTCCCATGTTTTAATCTGTGCCTCACATGAGCTGTAAGATAACAATATTTCTCGCTTAGCCTCTTTTGCTTCCGTTGTTTTCTGTGTCGCTGTTAATTGAGTTCTAGAGTGTTTTATGGTTTGTATTGTACAAGTTTGTTTTTCGTTTGTTTATAATGCTATAAGAAATACGATTGCATCAAAAATCTATTACCTACCTATTTGCTTTCAAGACCACGCCTTTATAAGTTAAAGGTTTGTTCCTGATTGACTCACTTACGATACCGTAGGTATAGGTCACAGATAATGTGGTATGGGTAGGTACAGCCTCTGCGGTATTTCAGTCATCATCATTATCAACAGCCTGTGAAGACGTCCACTGCTGAACATAGGCCTTTGCAATAAGTGCCAGTTTGAGCGACTACCTGCTGCATCCATCGGGTCGCAGCAGTTTTAAGCCTCATACCTCCACCATATTGAAAATTTTAAAACTAAAACGGCAAAACAATTCCCATATGACTATCGAACCTGCTCACAACATTTCACAGGAATCGGTTGAGAAACGCGATCTGTAGACGAGAAGCTGGATATCCACCGGACAGACATAACGAAATCACTTTTGCCCGAGCTGAAACGGACATGCTTCGCTCGCGCTTTATGCTCGCTCGGTCAACAACAAAGCAGCTTATTACCAATACCAAACGCTAATGCAAAATTGTTTACAAAGGAACCTGGCTCGTCTCTTCCCTAACATAACGGTGCTTTCCGAGACTGTCGATGCCAACTGGCGAAGCTCCAGCTCTCGAAGGTAAGTAATGTGTTTATAAGCAGCAACTTTGGATATTTCCTGCTTGTAATTTCGATGAAAGGATAAATTAACTGTGCCCGTAGCAGACGAGAATTATAATTTTGATATTGGATTAGATACCGTTGGCTATAGCCGTCAAAATGGTGCTCTATGGGGGAGGTCTATGTTCAGCAGTGGACGTTTTCAGGCTGATGATAATGATATATAGTTCACCATTATCTTCATCAACAGCCTGAAGACGTCCACTTCTGAACATAGGCCTCCCCCAGAGCGCGCCACCTTGAGCGGCTGCTCGCCTCCTGCATCCATCGGCTCCCCGCGGCTTTCACCAGATCGTCGGTCCACCGAGTGGGTTGCCGGCCTACGCTGCGTCTTCTGGTTCGTGGTCACCACTCGAGAACCTTTCTTCCCCATCGGTTGTCAGCTCTACGAGCGATGTTGCCTGCCCATTGCCATTGTTTTCTAATAGTAATGTTTGTAAATAAAGAAATTATGCACGTACACCATTGCTCATCGCTCACATAACTCACATTGCATTAAACATAATGACCTGATGATGTAGGCAATAATGTAAGGTGCCTTTAGTTGCTTGGTCCCAGTATAGTTCTATTCGATACGTAGTGCAGTAAAGAGCATTATCGTGCAACTAAAATATCGAGAGATTTTTTTAACGTCCCATTTTCACACGTTGCTTTTCGTTTTCATGTAGATTTTTTGCTGGAATATTGGACGAAACGGCGAGAGTGCAAACACTGCCCGCCTGTGTGATGGCAGTTGGCACCCAACGGCACGATTCTCCACTGGGGTGACCAACCATTTATATCATCAGCTGGAAAATTAAATGTCCACCGCTGAGCATAGGCATCTCCAATTAAGGCCTATTCAAACCAGCGCGGTATTCACTACCACCTGCGGTAAGTTCCGCAAAGCTTCGCTCTAGCTACAATGCGGCACTTCATACTGCGCGGGATATACCGCTAATACCCACAGCGGGTAGCTGCTTTGAATAGGGCTTTAAGGGGGGAGAGTGCACCATTATGACAGGCGTCTTGGTGATCACAGTAGATCTTAGTAGGGGAATGCTGCTGCCCATGCCCTGGATATTCTCTTGTCGGCTCTTTACGGCATCCGCGGGAAAAGATGGGGTGGTCCTATTCTTACACCAGAAACACACGGAACAAACATAACTTGTCGCAAACCCAAACTCTGCTTCTCAACGTCCCGCGCGTCGTCGGAGAATGTTCGTCAAATTTAGTTCTTATATCTAGGAAGATAATGTCAACATGGCCCGGCAAACTCGGCTATGCTCTGACTCACCTCTGACTACTAGGCCAGAGAGAAACGCAAGAACTTCGTTCGGCAGTCTCGGTGAGACGAACACACACGTGGCGTTCGCGGTCGTAAACGCATCTATCTATTGAAAATTCGTGTATCGTGTAACTAATTACTAAAATCTCGGATCACTGTTGTCTTTAATGTTTTTATCCACATATTCAATGTCTTAGGACTACACTCACCTAAGAAAATTAACATTGTAAGCGGTAGGTAAAGCAAGAGTAGAATAAAAGTGTTACTGTGTTGTGAACATTTCGTTTCTCTCGGACTACGCCCTATCTCTTCACAATAAACTAAATTAAAAAGTAGTGCAGAAAAGAAGAATATTACCTGCGATACTACTAGTAGTAGTGTAGCTTAGTGGTGCAAGAGGGTAATGAATCGTCTCATTGCAGAAACCCCCATTTTTTTTTTTCAAAATTACCACTTCCGTTAATGATTACGTCCCACATTCACATTTTGACCATTCTTATAAAGCTGGTTTCTTCTATTGACCACAAGTCATAATGACGTTTTAAATAATTCGTGTATTTTGGAGGAATTATTGTTCCCAATTCTACAGATTTCCATTACATATTCCCATTTCAACAGAAACAGTTCTTAATGGGATTCAATACATACAGAGAAGTACATTCTAAGCTACAGCGCCTTGTAATGACAACTGATAATGAACCAGAAATATAGAGCAGTGTTATTACAGCTAAAATGCTCTCTATACCTAAAGTCCACTTTTTGTAATGGTCACTTTGAACCGTTAATATAGACAAAGTTGTGGTCACCCTATTCTCCCCAATCGAGGCGTTCGGTCGATTTCTCCATTTTAATTCGTTTTCGTCTTCAAACACAGACACGTTTGGCTGAACGAATGGATCTATCTACCTACTTGCGAGATATTCAGCAAAGACAGCTATTAGTAAAAGGTAGGTATGTCTGTACTTGTTGTATCTTCAACCTGCCTCCAGCGAGTTCTTAGGTATTTCGGCCACATAGCTCGGGAGAAAAGTGGCAACCTGGAGAAGCTCATCATCACAGGTAAGGTGGAAGGGAGACGGCCCCGTGGACGAAGTCCATTACGTTGGTCTGACCAAATCCGCACCACACTCGACATCAAAGTCCATGAGGCCATACACGCCGCTGAGGACAGACCGCACTGGCGTACAATAATTGTCAGAGGCAAGTGTGTGCAGTGTGCAGCCCTGACCACCGGTAGCTTAGGTCCTGCCCTGCTACCGGCGGGACACTAGGTTTATGTTTTTTATAATATTTTTGTAACATAATTTTTGTAGAAATACTTATTGCCCGAAACCTAGGCTTATGTAAATAAATGAGTGAATAATTTGGGGAGGAAAATACGGAATTGATAAAATGGGTGTATTAGTTATTATTGGTATTAGTTTACATGGATAGCGGCTCCATTAGATGGTACCTAAATCAAAAACAAATAGGTACCTATAGCCTAAATCTTAAATGATATACAAAGACTTGATAGAGTTACTAAAACTGTAAGGGGATATAATTTTATTAAAGCTTTAAATAATTTATGCGATACTTTAATATAATGCTAAAAATATTACTAAGGTAAGTAGATAAAACTAATATATTTATGCGATACTTCATAACTGTTATAAGCCTTTATTGGATGTTAAAACTTAAATAACATGTATAATACCAAACTAAACTAGACCTAAAAACTAAACTATACCTAAAAACTTTAAAACTAAAATATAAAACTTCAAATAAACTGTTGGTGGAGGGAAAAGTGCCCAGAATGCTGGCTGAATGGCAATGCTTATCTTTTGTGCAAAATGCCAGCATTCTGGTCAGCTGATGCCTCCACCAAACGTTTGGCCAAGTCCCGGTACGTTTCCATGGCGGCGGGCCCCTATGGACCCATAGTCTCCACTCCAAACGGCTCAAATATGTAGGCCCTATCAAGGAGTGCATATTTGTGCTGTTTGAGGTTTTCGGCCCTGATGGCAGCTGCGCCGGCTTGAACTGGTGTTAAAGGAAGATGGGACAGAGCCAAAGTGCCAAACTAGAGGCCGTCCCATCTGCCAGGGGATGAGGGTCATCCCGTCGGGTCTTTTGCCGTCGTCTCGCATCAGTCCATGAGGTTCTAGGACTGATAGGACACCGGCACTAACTAAAGGCCGACGGATGATATCGTTCAAGTCGGCGTGCCGCGGTATTCATCCTGTACTTTTTGTACAGGACAGTCCATGAAATCCGAGCCCGTCCACCATTTCACCGCAAGGACAGCGATGAGAGACTTGGCTAGGACTTCATAACTTATAGTTAACTTAATAACATAATAATATAATACTCTAATTAATTATTAATTATAATAAAGTCACATAGAATTTAGTACAACATACTAATAGGTAGACATCTTTTTATTTTCTCTGAGTCTCTTATCATTGTAAGTCCTACATTGAGATCTTTTTTGGTAGTTACCGAAAAAATACAACATTATTCATTTGATCTAGTGAGGTAAACATTTGTTTTAAATGTAAATGACTTGACGAGCTAGTCGTTCGCCTGATGTTAAGCGATACGGCCGCCCAAAACAATTAAGTTACTTACATACTTGTTTGCCACTCATCTCACAAAAAGAAACGTTACAGTGTCACTCGGAACTCCAAAATATAGTTTCGCGTGACCGTATCAATTGTTTTTTCTCTAATCTGTGCGCGTGACAGTGCAGTGCATGTCACCACCACCAGACACCAGACAGACACCAGCACGGTCTAGTAATAAGATAAGTAGACTGTGATGTGTGTGGATATCTGTATTATTTCTTGTGTTATTATAATAATTAGGTATACAGCCATAATTAATAATCTATGGCATCATTCGGCAAAAAATATAATTAAATTCTTAGAAATCTATGAAATTCTAGATAACGGCCATTTACTAAGTTAACAGTAGAGTTAAAGGGCCTGATAAAATTGCATAGACGGTATCATAATAAGTCCATTTAAAATTGCCATTCTATAACTTGTGAGCTTCGCAGGAGGCGAGCAGCCCTTCAAAATGGCGCTTTGTGGGGAGGTCTATGTTCAGCAGTGGACGTCTTCAGGCTGATGATGATGATAACTTCTAATAACATTAGGCAACTGTAAAACATTGCGACAACTATTTTTAAACTAGTGATTCTCCCGCTTTTCCATTGAAACTCACCCATTTTACCGCGAACCCTCTAAATTTTCCCGGATATAAAGTATGTACTAGGTGGTAGGACTTTACTGCAAAGTTTGTCTAGGTAGGTACCACCACTATGCCAGTTATTCTGCCGTCAAGCAGTAGTGTGCAAGCACCTCTGTGTTCCGGTTTGAAGGGTGTTGTAGCTAGTGAAATTAATGAGCAAATGAGACTATGACCAGCAGGGTCTCTACCGTCTAAGCCAACCGTAATCGATGAATGGGCTTCCTTTCGTCATTTTCGGAAAGTTGGCATTGTGTAACATCTCCATCCATGAGTATTTTCTCACTTTTTCTCATTATTATAGTTAATTAATGTTTTGTCTATTCAGTTCTCCGCCTAAGGGACCATAATACCGATGGATGAGGTTTTTACACAACCGGAAATGGCCAAATGAAGCCCATTCATCGATTACGATTGAGTTACACAATACGGAGGCTGATCTCGCAGTCTAAAAATCTTATTATCTTAATGTGTGATGTCTCAGGATGGCGTGCGCAGTGCGCAGTGTGACGCGAAACTTTAGTTTGGAGCTCTGAGTGACACTGCAATCTGTTATGGGCGGCCGTGTCGCTTAACACCAGGTGAGCGACTAGCTCGTCACATCATTCGTTTAAAAAAAGTTGAACTTAGTAGTATAAAGTAACCCGTGTGAAAATTCATCCAGATTGGTTCAGCTATTTTGTCGTCAAAGTCAGATAAGCAAAGGGACAACGTTTCACAACATCATCATCATCAATAGCCGGAAGACGTCCACTGCTGAGCAAAGGCCTCCTCCACAGAGTGCCACTTTCAGCGGCTTGCCTTCTGCATCCATCGGGTCTCCGTGGTTTAGACCAGCCTCCGTATTGTGTAACTCAATCGTAATCGATGAATGCGCTTCATTTGGTCATTTCCGGTTTTGTAAAATCCTCATCCATCGGTATTATGGTCCTTTAGGCAGAAAACTGAATAGACAAAACATAGATAATGAGAAATAGTGAGAAAATACTATTGGATGGAGATGTTACACAATGCCAACTTGCCAGAAATGACAAAATCAAGCCCGTTCATCGATTAGGATTGGCTTGCACGGTAGTTCCGCTGATCATAGGTCTACCTAGTTGGGGGCTGGCCTACGCTGCGTCTTCCGGTTCCTTTCACGTACTTAACATTAGTAGGTAGAGAAGGGATGCCTGTTTTCCGTGTCTCGTCTTTTAAATGCGTTATGCGATATTGAAGTGATGTCTTGAATTGATGTCCACTTCCTTATTTCTATCTTTGTAATGAAGATAACATTATTTTTTGAATGAAAACGTTCGCACCTTTTGCAGCGGGTTTCGACGCCTAAATCGTTCTGGAAAGGCAAGAAAATATTAGTTGATGCTGCGTAAACCAAATAAGCACTTAAAAGAACACCACATATCTAGGTACTAATGCCGTTTTTTGTCATTGTACGTAATTTTCAGGTGCCTAACATGTATTTATTTAAATTTCTTACCAGGAGCACGTGTCACAGGAACACCGATCCGGAATATTCTAAAATCGTAAGGCGTATCATAATGTAAGTACGGCTTGTTTTCTGAAAAAAAAAAAAACTTTACCTACTTAATAAGTTGTGAAATTATTATCGAATGGAAAATGTCGCATGGAAAATGTCAACAAGAAAATGTCGCATAGAAAATGTCGAAAATAAAATGTAGAATGAAGAACACGTCGCATGAATATTTCGAAAAGAAAATGTCGAAGGATCTTCTTAACTGCTAGCATTGTCAGAGACGAATTCTCTACAAAGCCAAAACTAAGGCATTAGCGCGGTAGGTATTTACCGCCGGTACCTGTAGGTACCTAGGTACCTACTAGTACCTATAGCATTTTATTTTATTATCTGTGACAAGATAACGGGAGTCGAGGAACGCGACAAAGTCAGAGTAGTATAGGCTAAGATCATAGGTAACTGCATAATTATTGGTGGTATTGTGCTTTTCTGCTTACCTTCGCGTTCTTCGATTGGCAGTAGTTGAGGTGGTCTCTGAGAGATGTCACTATCAAGTGTTCCAGTACCTTTGGAAATGATATTATATTAAGGCTATAGTCAAAATTAAATAAGTTATTGTAAATAGTCTATTTTTAGCACATTTATAAATAGTAAGTCGAAATTAATGTTCTAAGCACATAGCGTTCTGGGTTTCTTCAAGTCACGAGTGAACAGGTATCTTCTAGGCAAGCATGTACCATCGTAGACCGCGTCATCGCTTTCCACCATGTGAGACAGTGGTCAAATGTTTTGCCTATAAACAATAAAAAAATACAATGTAAAAATATAGCAAGCCTAATATAAGAAATGAGTTTGAAAAAGAAGTTTCTTCCCCACTACTTGTGCAAGTCCAAGGTTCACACACACGTATACCAACAGCTGGAAGACCTCTACTGCTGAACATAGGTCTCCCCCATAAAACGCCACTATGGACGCTTATCATAAGGGGGGTTTGCCATAATCACCACGCTCGGCAGGTGGCTTGGTGATCGCAGAAAAATTTAATGGTGGTACATAGGAGAATGCTGCTGCCCAATATTCCCTGGATATTCCCTTAGCCGGCTCTCACGGCACCTACAGGAAGAGATGGGGTGGTCCATTCTCACACGGCCATACCATGCCAGGCCAGTTTACACACACAGGACAGTTTTAAAACGGGTATGACTGGGGCTGATGTTCAAAACTTTCTCTTAGTTTTAGGCTCTGTTAAAACTATAAAACATATTATTTTTCCACTTACCACACGCCAAGGTATCAGGGTCTTCGTAGACGTGTTCGCGATTTCCATAAACATAGTTATTGCTGGCGAAGGTCTCACTACGGCTAACATAGTTGAGGTCTTTGCCGTTGCTCTGACTTTTCTTCCGGCAAGCTGCGATATTTCAAGGGCTTATAATTTATGATTCACGATATCACGACGAAGTTCATATACTTTGTGATTAAATGTTTAGTAATATCAATTGAAAGGTGAGCAAAAAAGCTCATAGGTGACGATACAATTATGGTAAGGGCTAGGCTTCAGAGCTTAGAGCACCTTCGTAAAGTTGTCAGCCTATCAGTGTCCTACAGGTTACATTTCGGTGAGTGTGCTGCGGAGATACACAATCTAATTCTACCATCTCCGTTTCACTATCGGACGACAAGACGTACAGCTTCACGCCATCCATTTATAGTTGATATTCCTTCAATTCGTACAAAGCGGTTTGACTCGATATTTGTAATCCGAGCAGCCAAGGAATGGAATACTTTACCAGCGTCTTTGTTTCCCGGTAAGTACAATCTGGAGATCTTCAAGTCGCGAGTGAATAGGTATCTTCTAGGCAGGCATGTACTATCGTAGATCGCATCGTTACTTCCCATCAGGTGAGATTGCAGTCAAATGCGGGTCTAGGTAGCTGTAAAAAATACTTTAGTTATGCCTACCTTAGATATTTATTATTCCCGTCTGTACGGGCTACGTACATACTACATACATTTTAGCTGAATAGGCGGTATCGGGCGCCCGAGCGCACCCCGTAACATTTGTTATTTCTATGGGTTAGTTGACAATAAACAGTCGCTCCGACAACATCGTTTCACTTTTCTCCAACATAACATTAATTACGTAGCTTCATAACATATAAAAATTAACAACAACAATAACATAACAAAACAGGGCGTTCTCTACACATACAAGAGGCGCCCACAACATTCCTTCGAGCTTCGAACTTGTGCCTTAAGGATCAACAAGAAGTAACATTCCTTCGAGCATCGAACTTGTGCCTTAAGGAGTCAACAACTGAATTACAGTCCACAGCAGAACAATTCGAAGAAAACATTTTCTGTGTGTTGTGTTTCGTGGTGCGTGACGGAGGTAGCGAATCGGTTGTCTGGCTTCCCACAAGCGGGTCTCACCAGAACAATTGAGAAGGCGCATATACCAAAGTTGCTAGCTACGATCACAAACGAGCACAGAACTAACAAGGACTAGCAGAACAGCCTGAGTGTTAAGTGACATTTAATACTCACCATGGAAGCAATGCTGAAAAGGCAACAGCTAATCTCCGAGGCCATTCGGAAGATTTTAACCAACTTCAAGAAGGATGCTGCAAGCCGCAAGACTAGTGACTACATCGCTAAGCGGTTGGAAGCGCTTGAAGACCTATGGGCAGAATTTGATCACAACAACATTATTCTGTCAGCATCTGAAAACCAAACAAACGATTATTTTACAACTAAAGCCTACGACCAGGTGAAAAAAGAAGTAGAGACAACGCGAGATCTGCTTCGTAACTGTGCAACTACGAGCACCACAGAGAGAGGATCAACATCCAAGACTGATGAACTCATCAGTGAACAAGGTACCAACTTCAGAGCCTTCATGAGAATTGTCAGAAACATCAAGGTTGCCGAACTCAAAGAGAAATGGGAAATCGAAGACAAGCTTCAAGCCTTGCAGTCGCGCTGGAGGGCCATTGACGATCTACATTGGCAAATTGACAACTTACTCATCGGCACCAACTTAGCCTACGAAGATGAGTACTCAAATCACGAGTCTATTTTCGAAACAATGAAACGAGAGCTCAACTCCAAATTGGGTTCTTCCACGCACCGGCACCAGGCAGTTCCTCAGATAGAAATACCTATATTTTCTGGAAGCTATACACAGTGGCCAACATTTATGGATTTATATTCAGAAGCGATCCACAACAATGCCCTGTTAACAAAAACTCAGAAAATGCAACATCTCAAGGGTAAACTGCGGGGCGAAGCTGAACGCCTCGTCCAGCACTTGACCATTTCCGCTGAAAACTATGACACCTGCTGGGAGATACTGACTCATAGATACAACAACATACAATTACTCTTCACGAAACAAATTCAAGTATTTATGGGCCAACCAGCAATACAACAACAAACAGCTTTTGAAGTGAAGCGGCTGCATGACACCAGTCTGGAAACAATCCACGCCATCCACAACCTTGGAATCGATACATCAAGCTGGGATCCAATCTTAGTCCACATCCTAACAGGAAAATTGGATCCGGAAACATATGCTGCGTACATGGATATGCGGAAGGCTCCACGAGAATTACCATCATTCGACGAACTTATCGGGTTCCTGGATAACAAATTTACTGCATTGGAGCCTGTCAACAAGAAAAACAAGTCGGCGAGTATCCCCAGGCGACCAACTGCGCCAACAGATGAGCATCATCGTAAACCTATCGAACAATGGAGATACAGATCAACATCGAAAACATATTTTGCGCAATCGGAGAGGAATTGCCCCTTATGTAAATTGGGACATATTCTAATTCACTGCATAACATTTCTCAACATGTCACCTGATGCGAAAATGAATACGCTGAAACAATTGCACATATGCCAGAATTGCATGTTTTCACACAATGGAAAAGCATGCATATCAAATAAAACATGCAAAATCTGCAATAACCAACATCATACCACATTACATGAGTTTGTCGGCATCGATGAACAAAGAATATCAAATGAAATTACAACACGAAGAAACACGAAGCCATTTAACAAGAATACCACGGAAATGACTCAGCGAAGAGTCAATCACGCCGCCGGTAATTTGAACGAAGTTTTACTTGCTACAGTGCAAGTAAAAGTTAAAGCAAGAGATGGAACATTCGTCGAGATGAGATGCCTACTTGACCAAGGATCTCAAATCAACTTGATAACAGAGTCAGCTGCTCAACTACTGGGACTACAAAGGCGAAAACAACACGCTACAGTCTCCGGGGTTGGAATTACTGCCAAACAAAGCAACGGAACAGTACATTTAGAATGTGAATCACTCAGCGGTGACTATACGTTCTCAACAGAAGCGTTGGTCATGAAGAAGATGCTAAACAATCTGCCTAACTATTCCTTCGATAAACAACAATGGCCTCATCTGCATAACATTAAATTAGCCGATCCAGACTACAACATCTCTCGACCAGTTGACATTCTTCTGGACGCCAGCATCTACGCTGAGATAGTACTAGATGGCATTCTTCGGGGTCCCGCACAGGCTCCTATTGCTCAGCAGACTACTTTGGGCTGGGTGCTACTTGGCAACGTAACAACATTTAACTGCCACGCCGTCTTGAACAACCTAGATGAAGTGGAACAATTCTGGGAATCGGAAGAGATCACTGAGAGCTCAAACAACATGACCGTGGAAGAAGAGTATTGCGAAACTCTGTTCCAAACAACGACAAGAAGATTAGCAGATGGCAGATATGAAGTTCGCCTTCCTATGAAAAAACATTATGAAAAAGACCTAGGCATATCCAAGCCACAAGCAGTCGCGCAGTTCTGTCAATTGGAGAAACGCCTAGCTAAGAACGCAACAATGAGGCAAGCCTATACTAGTTTCATGAGTGAATATTTGGAACTCGGCCACATGAAGCGAAGTACCCAAACACGTCAACCAAGCTGCTTCTTACCTCACCATGGAGTCATGAAATTGGACTCCACAACAACAAAGCTACGGGTAGTTTTCAACGCGTCGGCAAAAACAAAATCAGGCTGCAGTCTAAATGACCTATTAGAATGCGGACCGAAACTACAACAAGATCTACAACTCGTAATCTTACGATGGAGAATGTATCAATATGTCTACACGGCGGATATTGAAAAATTCTACAGACAAATCCGGGTACACGAAGACCACCAACATTTGCAAAAGATCGTGTGGCGAGACAGCAGCGACAAAGATCTTCAAGAGTACCAACTCTGTACCCTCACGTATGGGACAAAGCCCGCATCTTTCCTGGCTATGCGTACCGTCAAACGACTGGTGGAAGATGACGGTCAGCGCTTTCCTCTTGCCGCCAACATCCTGAGTCACCAGCTGTACGTCGATGATCTTCTCGGAGGCAGCAATAATCTCCTCGAAGCTCAGGCAGCACAACAAGAACTGATTAACATTCTTCAAGGAGGAGGCTTCAACTTACGCAAATGGGCCAGCAACGATGCGAGACTACTTGAGAACCTACCTCAAAACATAATCAGTCAAAACATGTTGGACTTCAAGAACGCGGAAACGAACAAAACACTCGGGATTACTTGGAATCCATGTACCGACATGTTTACATTCAAACAAGTACTTGACAACGCCAATGAACATGACGTCATCACGAAGCGGTCACTATTGTCGGATTTATCTAAGACATATGATCCCTTAGGCTGGATCTCTCCGATCACGATTAAAGCGAAGATCATATTTCAACAAGCGTGGGCGACAGGAAGCGACTGGGATGACCCTTTACCAGAGAACATCGCTAAAGAATGGAAACAATTTCGCCAAGATTTGCAATGCATCCAAAACATAACAATACCGAGAGGGATAGGCTACACACATACGGCCATTGAACTCCACGGTTTTAGCGACGCCTCAGAAAAGGCATATGGATGTGTAATTTATTGCAAGTCTACCGATACAAACAATCAACAAGTTGTCAAGCTTTTGGCGGGAAAAACAAAGCTGGTCCCGTTAAAGAAGCCCATGTCTCTACCTAGACTAGAACTATGCGCAGCGCTTCTATTATCAAGACTTATGAAAAAGGTCATAGAGTCAATAAACGTACAGACAGTCACCGTACACGGCTGGACCGACTCGATGGTGGTACTTGGGTGGCTTAATGGAGAAGCATCCCGCTGGAAGTCATTTGTCGCCAATAGAGTACGGTCGATACAAGAGAACATTCCATCTTCATGCTGGAACCATGTCCAATCAGAGGACAATGCAGCTGATTGTGCAAGCAGAGGATTATCAGCTACACAACTACTAACACACTCATTGTGGTGGGATGGCCCAACATGGCTAAAGAACAAGGTCATTACAACTGAACCAAATAATTTTACGACCCAAGAAGAAGAGAAAAAACAGAAGAAAGTATGTGCCTTACAAAAACAATCTCCACTTATAGAGGACTTTCTACAGAAACATAGCTCTATGGCACGTGTAATCCGAATTTTAACTTGGATTATGCGCTTCATTAACAATGCACGTAATCAGAACAATGCACTACGTATGCATACCTCGCATTTGTCAACCGCTGAATTGGACACCACTCATAACATCATAATAAAAGCCGTACAAAACAACACGTTTTTTGATGACAACAACCGATTACGAAACAACAAGAAGCTACGCTTAACAAGTACCATTTTGGCACTGAACCCCATCTTGGATGAAGACGGCATCCTAAGAGTGGGGGGAAGACTGACTCAATCGAACCTGAATAGTAGCCAGAAACACCCGATTATATTGCCGAACAATAATCGAGTAACAGAACTTCTAATAAGCCAAGCTCATCAACAAACACTGCACGGAGGTGCGCGCCTAACACTAGCGCATCTTCGAAACAAATATTGGATCATTGGAGGGATGAGAACAGTCAAGAAACAACTACTACAGTGTGTCAGATGCCATCGCTACAGATCAACCAAGAACAACCAACTGATGGCAGACCTGCCACGACCTCGAGTTACTGCGTCACGCCCGTTCACTCACACGGGGATCGACTTCACGGGGCAAGTTGAAGTAAAGGCCAACCAAGGCAGAGGAATAAAAACAACTGCTGGATACATTGCCATCTTCGTTTGCCTCTGCACAAAGGCAATCCACTTAGAGCTGGTTTCTGACCTAAGTGCAACCACTTTCCTCGCAGCCTTGAGACGCTTTTGTGCCAGAAGAGGAACACCGACCCGCATGTACAGTGACAATGGCACAAATTTTACAAAATCAGCAAAGGTGCTAATCAAAGAGCGTAGAGAAGCCCTCCAACACTACATTAACAGCGAGGTCATCAACAACATATCTGAAATGGGCATAACCTGGCACTTTAATGCTCCATCGTGGCCTTCTGCGGGCGGCCTTTGGGAAGCTGCAGTGAAAAGTATGAAACATCACTTGAAGAGGGTCCTCGGCGAGCAAAAACTGACATACGAAGAGTTTTTGACATTGCTGACTCAAATCGAAGCTTGTCTTAACTCTAGGCCTCTAGTTGCCTTAACAGAAGACGTAGAAGACATCGACTACCTAACACCGGGTCATTTCTTAGTCGGTGGCCCAGTATTAGCCCCTCCACTAACCGCTGATAACGACAACATTAGCCTGAACAAGAGATGGCAACTAACGAAGAAGATGAGCCAAGATTTCTGGAAAAGATGGTCTTCAGAATATCTTCAAACACTCCAAACACGTGGAAAATGGCATCACTCCACAAAGAACATTGAAGTTAATGACATTGTCTTGGTGAAAGAAGACAATTTACCACCAGCACGCTGGTTAATGGGACGAGTAACAGAAACTCACCCAGGACCAGATGGAAGAGTCCGCGTTGTTACACTAAAAACAAAAAACAACAGGCTGAAACGTCCTGTGACCAAGCTATCGCTTCTACCAATAGAGAACAACAAGGACGCAGTTGAAGAAACTTCCGACCAACAAACACGACAAGCATCTGTTGACCACCCAACACGAAAACGAACCAGGAAAAGGCCGTCATTCCTGACTTACCTGTGCATGTGTTTCGTACTAATTACTACGTGCACAGCGTCGCACATTCCACAATTCTGCAACGTCACGGAATTAGATGCATCAAAACTTGTTTACTTCGACAAGGTCACAGACATGCACATAATCCAAGATCAATGGAAGATGGTGGTGTACTATAACATGTCAACATACTGGCGAAGCCTTGAAAACATAGAACAGTACGTGAACCATTTGACCAGTATGTGTAAAGAAGAACCAGCCTATCTCTCCATCGCTACTCAGTTTCAACACGAAATAACTGAACTCAAACTCAACAACTACATCCTACATTCGGAGCATACCAAACGATCAAAACGAGGACTAATCGATGGGGTTGGATACATAGCCAACTCCTTGTTTGGTGTTCTGGACGAAAGATTCGCAACTGAGTACCACAAAGACATAGAGCTGATTCACGAAAATGAAAAACATGTGCAGAACGTCTACAAACAACACACGTATATTATTGAAGGCGAATACAACATGCTCAAACGGAACGAAGAGGTGATGAACAAGCAGTTTTCCATCATCGGTCAACATCTCAAGGAACAAGAAAACAAGGTGAAACTAGATCGAGAGAATGCGATTTACATCACGTCAACCGCACTAGCCGCCAGCCTGATAATCTCAAACCTGCATCGAGTACAACAAGCGATGATGGATCTAGTGACAGATGTACGCAATGGACATTTGGACACGCACCTATTGAAACCTGACGAATTCCAACAACAATTGAATATTATATCCAGACAGATACCTAACGATCTCTCACTACCGTGTATAAACAATGATGACTGCATACAACAAATGTACAAACGAGCACGTGTTCACGTGAGGCCTATCGAAGATTTTCTTATATTTGAAGTAAAACTTCCGCTGATATCAAATGAACAATACGAATTAAATCGTGTGATACCAATACCTAAACTACAAGGCTATGGAACAATAAAGATCGTCCCATCATCTAAATACTTGGCGGTGAACCTAAGAAAGGATTTATTAATAACACTAACCGATAACGATATAACATCATGCGAACATTTCAAGGAACATCAACTATCACGCAGTCTCAACCTTCCAGTACACAACATAAAGACGACATCGGCGATTTGCGAGGCGCAAATTATAAACAACGGTAACATATCTAGTTGCAAGACGGCAGCCGCCGCCGATTGTACGAGCGAGTGGATCATGTTACACCGTGGCGCGTGGCTATTCTCGTGTTGCGAGGAATGCTCGGTGCGCATATTTTGCCCAGCTGGGATAGCCCCACAAGTACTACGTCACACCGGAATCATCACTTTAGCAGAGGGCTGCGTACTAAAAGGAGAAAACGTAGTACTCCATTCACACAGTACTAACAGGTTCCAGAGTACCCTTAAAATTAACCCGGACGAGCAATACATACCAGAGTCGGGGATTAACAACATCATTAAGGGTGCTGGCAGCGATTTCACCTTCAAACCTGAAGATCACCTGAACCAGTTCAAGGTCATTAAACAACACATAACTCAGATAAAGAACGAACAACAGACCTTGAACAGGCGAGCCGACAGCCATGATGGCCACCACTACACCATGTATGGACTGCTCATACTGGTTGGTGCAGTTATTGGAGCCTTTGGTGTCATTAAAATCAAACGAGGTCTTGGGAACAGGCGCCGGGTGAAGCCGGAGTCCAAGGAGGTGAATACAAGAACAGCTGACACGGACAACACAGCGGCAGTGGACACCGAAAGCGTCGAACTCCGCTCGTACCGCAACACGGTGGACACGGCTAGCTCACCGATAACGGCTCGTAGTGTTTAGTTTTAATTTTTGTTTTCCTTTATTTAAATTCGGGAGCATGTACGGGCTACGTACATACTACATACATTTTAGCTGAATAGGCGGTATCGGGCGCCCGAGCGCACCCCGTAACATTTGTTATTTCTATGGGTTAGTTGACAATAAACAGTCGCTCCGACAACATCGTTTCACTTTTCTCCAACATAACATTAATTACGTAGCTTCATAACATATAAAAATTAACAACAACAATAACATAACAAAACAGGGCGTTCTCTACACAAACCAGAGGTGCCCACAACACCGTCACGTAAAAAGATTGCTGGCTGTTGACCTGCGCACTAAGCAGTTTTTCCTGCATATTCCGAAAGTACTTAGTATTTAGTAGCAGGAATTAAAATAACCACTAAAAACCTAGCTCTTTGAGTTTGATATGCTACTGTAGTTAGATCAATTACACACATGCAGCTAGCCAGCAGTCAGTGTGCATCTGTGCAGTTAGAACTGCACGCCGACTGTGAACTGCGCAGACGGTTGGTATTTACGATGCGGCTATATTGCAACAGCACAAAAACTGCATCCAAACTGCTAACATAAGCATCCGCAAGCGATACTTTTTTCAAGTCTATCTTTATGAGAGACGGACACAGACATGGCTTAGAAAGAAAGATAAAAATTATAAAATGTCTCACCTCTAACAATCAATGTTATCGCCGTCACCAAAACGATGACAATGACGATGGATACAAGAATCCAGATGAAAAGCTGTATATCTGAAAATAATACCCAAGCTTAGTAAGCAGTATGCTGAAGCCACCCCTTTTGCTTCAAACTTGATTGTTCTTTGTTTTAATTAGGTATATTTGTGCGAATGTTAAAAAAGGCAATAAAGTAACTTTACACTTCATTTTTTTTAAGTAAATGAAACTTTTTTTATATTAATAAATGACGTAACAAGCTAGTCGTTCATCTGCTGTTAAGCATCATGACCTGCCCACAACAGTTGCAATGTCACTCGGAACATTAAAGTATAAAGTTTCACATGACATTGCACTGCGCACGTGATCCTGAGACAGCGGCACAGTCTAGCAATAAAATTACTAGATTGTAAGATCAGGTCATAAAGTCTCATTTGCCCAGTAATTTTACTAGCTTCCCTCCCTTCACTCCCTTCAAATCGAAACACAGTATGACAGTAGTGCTTGCACACTACTACTTGGCAGCAGAATAACTTGCAAAGCGGTTATATATTCCACCATCGGACAACCAGATGTACGAAAAAACGCCATCGTTACATGGTTAATATCCCGCATTTCGCAATCGCAACAAAGCGATTTGCTTCCACATTTATTATGCGAACAGCCAAAGAGTGGAACGCTTCAAATCGAGAGTGAACAGCTTATCTTCTAGGCAAGCGCGTTACATCCTAGACCGCATCGTCAGTTAACATCAGGTGAGATAGTGGTCAAGCGCAAGCCTATGAACAATAAAAAAATATACCTAGACGAACTTTGCAGAAAAGTCGTACCACCTAGTTAAGTGTATTTATTAGGTGATGAAATACTAATATATAGTCAGGGTTCAAGGATCAGGGTTTTTGTTTATTATTTTTGTAATTTATGATTTGATCAGACTTTATGATCTGATCACTCAGTAATCTGATTACTAGACTGTGTGATGTCTCAGGATGACGTGCGCAGTGCAGTGTCACGGGAAACTTTATTGTTTTAAAGTTCCGAGTGACACTGCAACTGTTATGGGCGGCCGTGTCACTTAACAACAGGTGAACGACTAGGGAGTCACGTCATTCAATCGCATAAAAAAAATTTACTAACATTGTATCACTGAATTGGTTATCAACAGATTTTTTCTACTTACCAAAATTCATACTGAATGGCTTTGTTATTTTGGAGTCCTTGCTGTCATCTGAGGGTTTGAGGTTTTTAGTGTCTTCTAGAGGCTTGGAGGTGTTTTCCAGGGGTTCGGGGTTCTTTAGGGCTTTGTGGGTGATCAGGTACGAGTCATGAGGTGTAGATGATGTAGACATGATATTATCAGAGATCTCTTTCCCTTCCTTTATTTTCATGTCATAAGTTCTATTTGAACTGGAATCTACAAAAACCACCAAATAATAAAAACATATAACAGTTATTGCCATACCAATATGAAATTAAAAATAAATGTTTTGGATGCACAACTGAAATTTTATAAGTAATTCAATGGTACCGTTGTTTAGGCTGCGTGCCACAACAATCTGTTTAAAGTGGGTATCTTTCAACATTTTTTTATTATTATAATGTTACCTCCAGTTTCTCGTATGTTTGTCAAACTCACCACCAGCAAATACTATACCTACGCTCATTGGTTGAAGACAGCCGATGATCAACAGGTAACCAATGAGCGGTTAGTATTTTAATTAATGGACCACTTTATCACACGTACGAGAATGCGAGGGTAAGTATGAATAGAATAGAAAAACCTTATGCGTTATTGTGTAACGAACCTTCAACGTAACCTGTTCCATTATGACGTGAAGTGTGATGATCTGTCGATGGGGACGTACTTTTTTGAATCTTCTTCTCTTCTTCTTTGGGTCCTTCCGTATAATTATCTAGAATAAAAAAAACACAAAAAGTAAGTTATGTACTTACCAACAATTTTAAGTAGCTTCTGCTAACGCGCTATAACTTAAAATAGATCCTATAATACAACAACAACAATACACACAGCACAACAACAATCACGACACATCAATCAACAACAATAACAATACAAAAATCAACAACAACACAAAAACCAATAACAACAACGGCAATAATATTACACAACAAAAACACAACAACAACATACAATTTCAATCACAATACACTCCTAATCACAAACATAATAACAATCTTTGTATTGCATTTGAGTTACTTATCAGTTAGATTTTTTTTGCTGCTGCATCTGCTTACCTTTATTAATTGCGTTTAGGTTGAAAGACCTTGTTACTTTAGGGCGTTTGGGACCTGTAAGGGGATTTTGGGTCGTCGAGTACGGAGGTGTAGATAATGTGGATGTTATGCGGGTATGAGGGACGGCCTTGCCTTTCTTCTTCTGTTCCACTTTGTTAGTTTTATTAGAGCTGGTATCTGAAAGCACAATAATTATTAAAATAATTTAAATAGTAAAAATAAATGTATCAGGTTGGTGTCTACAATGACCATCATCATCATTATCATCATCAGGCTGAAGACGTCCACTTCACTGCTGAATATAGGCCTCCTCTTTAGAGCGCCACTTTGACCAGATGCTTGCAAGTACTTGAATCGGTCGGGGAAGTAGGGTTGCCAACTTGCCATAATCACCTCTGGTTAAGGAGCGTGGCAGGCAACAGTCTCCTTCTGCGAGGCGGTGATGACGCGGAAGGAGGCCACGGAGCGGGTCAGAGACGACAATCCCAACTCTGACCCGCTCCGGCGCAGACGGACCGGGGGATAGAGGAGGCGTTTCACGTGCCTTCTCTATCCTCCGTAGCGCATGGGGTCAACGGTGGAGAATCGAGGGACTCGATCCCTCAACTCCGTGGGTAACCAATGTGTAAGGCTATCCACCTAGTGCAGAGGCCGGAAAGGGCTTACCCCTGTGTACCGGGGTCGTGCAATATCGTCTGTACCATTTTTTGTACAGGTAGGTACTAACATAATAATTATTAGGTATCTGTGTTATGGTTACATAATAGGTACTGTAACGATCCAGGCTGTCTCGTCACATCACAAATATTATAAATTTTACCTAAATTATAAAAATACTGAAATAATTTCATTGAAGCACTTTATGCTTAAAGACTAGTTCAAAAATAAAGGAAATAGCCGTTGGCATCGCATTAACTGATAGAGAAAATGTAGAGATAGGTGTAAAAGTGGTAATCCGTGGTAAAATAAGGTAACAGTAAAAGAAATCAAACCTTCTTTATATTTAGTTTTACTTTTTTACCTTTCTACCTTTAAAGTGTTTTTGATATATAATAGGATTTTGAGATCTGTCAAGCTGTCAAACGCGGGGAGTGATAAGATCATTCACGGGATTCGCAAGTCGAAACTTGTCAAAAAAATGCACATGAAATTTTCGGTTAAATTCTTAGATAAATTCGCCCTCTCAATTAATTCTGGATCTGGGGGGAAGTATGCCTCGGGTCCAGGAACTCAGTAAGAGATAAGTTGAAACATTGCAACGAAGCTTGTCTTCCCTTATTTTGCTTAGCGCATGCAGTTCGCGTGTTATGTGGAGACCTGCACCAGATTTTGCCTCCGTTATAGGATCTGGATCCACCTTTTTGGTTTGGTTTGCATTCTGGCTGAAAGGAGGGCTGAAAAGATTAACTGTCCCGTCTTCGTGTATACGATACCCGGATCCTAAATGCAAATTAAGCTGAACTGTCCCAAGTGTTAGGATTTTGTCTTGTATGCTGCCCATGGACTCCGGTCCCGCATGCAAGATAAAAATTAGGTGGCAATAGGTTTTAGCTTTGGAGAGCTTTTGTCACAGCTCGTTCTCTCATAGGGTTAGATCAGGTATGTTCTCATTGCACACACCGAGAACAGACATGCACGTTTAAAAGCAAATGTGAGATTTGTAGCAATCTCCAGTGTTTGGGGGTACACACTAATGTATAGGGAAAAGCTATAAGTCGAGGAATACACACAGGAGGGGAAAATTAGGGATAAAATATTGAAAATCGCGGAAAAATAATAGTGTTAGGGAAATATATAAAATTCAATAAATAAATAAATAAATTTAAAGCGGTATAAAATACATTTAAAGATAAATTCAGTATGATAAAATACTAATAAATAAAAGTGCAAATAAATACAATACGTAAGTTATCAAAATTATAAAAATATAATCCAAGGTTTCTCGAAGGTTGAAGCTGTGGGTGTTTATTGTAGGGCTAGTTTGTCGTGCACCTTGCTTTTGACGGAAAGCTGGGTGATCACAGAAGGTTTTAATGTACAGAGAACAATACGTAATTCTATAAATCTATTTTGTGGTAAAAGTACGTTGTACTATTTATCTATTCTGTGGTATAGGAAGGTATTTCTTTAGCTGGTTTTGCGATGTTCTACGGAGGATATGGGAAAGGTTCTATTCCTACGCGGTGATAGTAAACGCTGATACAAATTTCGCATAAACAAGTTATGACACTAGTGAGAAAATATTATTCTGTGCCTAATTTTGATGAACAAATTCAGCATAAATAGATAGGTATTTTCTTAGCGGATTCTAGGCGGAATTTTACTGGAGAGTTGGAAGGATCATATTCCTGCAGCGAAATTCGTTTTGTTTCTAGTTGCAAAATAGGTAATGTTTGAACGAAAGTTAGGAACTACCGGGAATTAGTAACGACTGGGAATTTATTCCTTTTACTTAGATAGCTATTGGGAATTTGTTCTCTGTTTGGAATCATTCGCGAGTAACTTAATAAAATCGTAATTGAGTTTCGCTCTAGGATCGAAATACGTAATGCTTGTGCGATAGTTAAATAACTACCGGGAATTTATTCATAGTTTAGGGATGTTCGTGTTTGTTTCAAATAAATGACCATAGATCAATTTAGTGGAATTCAGGTTTGGGTTCGTTTGATTGAATTTTCAAAAGAATTTTACCTTTTATTCTATAAAAACATTTAATGTACTAGTGATAAGAAATTGTCCTTCGTGTCTTGGATCAAGCACAGCAGTACCTGTTAGTGATCTCCTTACCAAACGGATAGGGGTAGCTAATTTAAAGATTCGAATGAGAATATCTTGTTGTTAGGAAATAGCATCAATAATCTATAATATTATTTGAAGGAAACATGTCCTTATCGTATTTCATAATGGTGAAATATAATGTCTAAATTATATAAACGGGTTTTAGATTACTTTTCAATACAAGTTCTGGAAAATAGAGACAACCTGAATATCACTAAACAGATCATTGAATTCGAATAAATATTTATAGTTAAATGAATACTACTGTTTATTCCACTGCATGCTGTTGATATAGAATCTACGATAATATTGATAATCTTTAGACGGAAGCTAGGAGATTTAAAAGTTTGAGCTATTTTTAGAGTCTGTCATATACCGAATGTAGTACGTATTAGATAGACTCACAATTAACTAAGGTGATGTCTATTTTGTTAGGATTTGGAAAAAAATAATGTCCTCTTGTCCCTTGCACCTTTTGGAGTCCAAACTAGATAAGTAGATAAGAATAGGTAGATGGGGTACCTGACGTACTGACTTGGGATAAATAGAACAAAATTTAGTAAAATCAAATTTCTCTTAGTGTGGGGGAATTTCACACACGGTACCTCCGTGTGGGAAATTTCAAGCACTAAATAGTGGAGGGTTAACCAGCCAGGTAGTCGAGACCCACAGCATTGGAGCGGAGGCGGGGCTCCTATGCCAGAGTTATGATAAACAAATAGAGTTTACTATGACTTTGCTATATAACAAACTCAAACTCAGTTAGCAATATACTTACTTACGTTTTACCTATGTTTCATTTTCTTGTCTTGTTAATTTCAACATACGTTCGTCATGAAGCTTTAATTTACTTTCAGTTTTGTTTATGACTAGGAACTATAATGTTCAATTTTTTGCAGGAAAAGATTATTCATTCCTACAATTGAAACCTTTCGAATATATAGTAGGAAATATATTGATTGGTGCATAATATGATTTTATGTGGAAATTTCAGTTCGGTTACTCAGAGCATAGGAATAGTGTTCATCAGGGGGTTAAATTGCAGTTATTTGTAGGATGATGGATATTTTAAATTAATTTAATATTTATTAAAAAGGTTAGATGTTAGATAAGTATTGTCTCATTACTTTAAAAGGATTTTGGATTACTACATTATCACAACGTACGGTTCTACCATTTATAGGAGATGATTCACAAGGCCATAAACAGTTAAAATAGGTAGTCCAAAATAGTCAACCAACTTTGCTAATCTTTTAGCGTCGTAAGATTAATTTAGAATATGCGGTAATTCAGTGATTTTATTATTAATGTATTATTAATATTATTATAAAAAGGTTAAGTTTAGGGGGCTGTTACAGTACCTCATTGACTATAAATCCAGTTGACCAATGATACAACTTCTCCTCATACGAAAATTAGTGGTGTATTTCAACCACAAATTTCTAATAAATACTACAAATTTCTAATAAATCACGGTAACCCGTCAATGTCTTTTGTTCCATCCTGCTCTGCATCTTTGTTATTTCGTATGACTTTGTCTCGTTTTGTTACCTCAGGCAGGGGGCCCGCGCAGGTGAGTCGTGTTTGTACGAGAAATTATGTTCACGAGCTATCAACGGGCTATATAAAATCTTTGGGGTACGTAAACAACTGCGTAGCTAAAAATTACGACACGAAAAGTGTTTAAAAAAACGATACTTTGTATAAATATGCACATGTGGAAACAGAATAAATGAATATGAATATGAATATGAATATGAGAAATCTTAACGAAAATATTCTAGGTCGGTGAGTAATCTATCTCTATAATATCTAGTTATCTAGTGAATAGTGATTTGAAAAGTTGTCACTTACCGTTGCGCGCTGTTTTGCGAGATCTCTGGGCATTCTCAGTTTTCCCCTTCCGAATGAGGACCAAATTTGTTACACGTTCAATTCCATTTCCTGACGTCGTACAGTAAATATTTGTACTATCAACATTCGGACGAAGCTTAAATCTTGCAAAAATATTATAGAATCTTAGATAGTAGTAAACAGGTACGATTTCTTCTACACCTACGTCCTGAGCTAAATAAAAACATTAAAAAAAGATAACATTCACACATAAACAATATTCATGAGATAAATTTTTGATGTAGATAAGTAACCTACTTATCTAATGGATAATTTGAGTCACCAGCGGGCTTTAAACCCGCATCCATCCGTCCTAAAGCCGGGACATAAGATGTGCTGTCATGTTGGCAGGCACAGGTAGACTTAGGTATCGTATCACACTAATATTATAACGGTGAAAGTCATTAGTAGTAATGACTGCTTAGTCGGTAAACACAGTCCTTAAGATTTTCGCAGTTAGCGGTCACGCGACCATAGCTGAATTGGTAGAGCGTCTAATCCGGTGAGTTGGAAGGCGCGGGTTCAAATCCCACTGGTTGCTTAAATTTTAGGTACTATAAATCTTTATAGTATCGTATTAATAACTCAAATGTTGTCTATCCTACATTTCCATCATCAGCCCGAAGCTGCTGAACATAGACCCTCGCCCATAAAACGCCACATGCTATTGACCATTCCCTGGATATTCCGTAAGCCGGCTCTAACGGCACCCGCAGGAAGAGATGGGGTAGCACTATTCTCCCACAGGGATCACATGGACACCCTACATTTCTTTTACTCCTGCATTTATTTAGTTTTGCTTACAATTAATAGTTATTTTAAATAAATTACTTACAATCGTAGTTAAATTGAAGCTTAGAGAAAGAACTTGAACAAGTCAGCCCCAGGCTTTCTTCCCAATACTCGTGTTTTACTATAGTGTAAGTACTGTTGACTATATATTTCAAAAGAGTGTGCGACCGTGAGAGGCCAAATAGGTATGGGCCTGAAATAAAAATAATAATTCTATTATTTATACAATACATAAGTTATAATTAAAATAGTAAGCGTTTTGGTCTTAACTGTAACCTAACTATTATAAAGTGAATAAATTAAGCACACCGGTAGCTTGGACCCTGCCCCGCTGCTGGCGGCACTCTTTAGCCTTAGGTTTTTTTTATAGTAAGTATTTTCCTAATATATTTCTATAAAAATATTGTAAACAACATAGGCTTAAGAAAATTAAATAAATTAATGATAAGCATTTTGAAATTTTCAATTACAAAATTTTAAAAAAATTATGATTTTTATGGTAGGTTTTTTTTGTTATCGCCTTCTTAGCGTAAAATTGTAATCTATAGGAAAAATTTTGAATTTTAAACATATCCTAAATAATTTATTTGTTGTATCTTTATGCCCTTCGAGGCTCATGTGCCCTGCGGACACGAGCTCTAGAACATACTGTATATTATCCATCTAAGGATGGGCAAGTGACTTGCATAAAATTAGATAAAGTAAATATTTAGGTACTTACTATAACTAAATCTATCGTACTCCAAAACAAGTGTCATAAATTTCATTCTGTGGTCCACCACAAACATGCATTCAATCGTCGAAGCTGTCTGCAGTCTGCCTAATTTTATTGAGAACTTTTCAATTCCAGTTACAAGGCCTGAAATAAATAATTTTATTTATTAATCATCCTTATCAGCCTGAACACGTCCACTGCTAAACATGCCCTTAATACAGAGCACCACTTTGAGCGGCGGCTTGTCTCCTACATGCAACGACTCCCCAAGCTTTGACCAGGTTGGTAGTCCATCTAGTGCCGGCCTACGCTGCTTCTTCCGGTTCGTGGTTGCCACTTTGACTATTCAAGAACATTCCTCCCCATCGGATGTCCGTTCTTTGAGCAATGTGGCCTATACACTGCCACTTCGAGTTGCCAATTCTAAGAGGTAACTATATCGGTGACTTGTTCTCCGGCGGATTTTGTTATTTTGGATCTCGCATGGAACCAACGAGCATATCCCTCTCCTTAGCTAGTCAGAAGACTTACTTATTACATATTTAGTACCTACCTGGGCAGGCCACATCGCTCGTAGAACTGACAACCGATGGGGAAGAAAGGTTCTCGAGTGGCGACCACGAACCGGAAGACGCAACGTAGGCCGGCAACCCACTCGGTGGACCGACGATCTGGTGAAAGCCGCGGAAGCCGATGGATGCAGGAGGCGAGCAGCCGCTCAAGGTGGTGCACTCTGGGCGAGGCTTATGTTCAGCAGTGGACGTCTTCAGGCTATTGATGACCTACCTAATCGGACTATCTGAGTTTGAATTGGTATATTATCCCGAAAGGGGTATATATCTACTCCCCAAGGTAGACAATGTTTCTTCTACGACTTTTCTAAATGAATAGTGTTTTATTGAAGAAATGCTATGTAAAGTTCACGTCTGAAGACAGCCCTAGCGCAGCTGGGTGGTTGAACTTCGTCCTTGACCGTATGTACTTAAATGAGTTTGACGACCTCTGTTTAGAAATGCATTTGCTTATTTATTTTTCTATCTACTTAACTCTCGTAGCGATCGCACGTGCAAATTTGTGAGTGGACTTTTTAGTATGTAGGTTTGGAAACACGCAGTTTTAAGTAAGGCTCTCACAACTTGGGGGCTATCATGGTCCCAGTCCCCCCCCTTTCAGGATAACATACCAATTCAAACTCACCTTGTATAATTACTCAAAACATTAAAATTGTATAATTACCAGTCATATTTGTTATAACAGATTTTATACTTCCGTCAGTGTCTCTTATGATTAAAGTACAATGCGACGTACTGATATTTGATCTAACATATGCTGTTATCTCCAATTGCTCTTTACCATTAAACTCGTAAACATAATTGAATCTGCGCTGCATTGCGCCGCCGCTGGTGTCAACTCCATGCAACCTTAGACCGTTCACTTCAAACCCAAATGGATCTAAAAATAATCTCAATATTACCTCGTTTTTTAAAAACAAATTTGAGTTAATGTAGTATCATAGTATGTAAGTGTAAGTATAATGCAAGTGCTACCTAAAAAAACACAAGCACAAAGTGTTTTCGTCTTAATAAACACAATAACAAAAGTGTTTACTGCAATACAAATATATGTCTAACAAGGTATTCAAAGAATAGGAAAAAGTTTAAGCAATAAGGGTTTTCAATCCCGCTGGTTGCTAAAATTTGATGAACTACAGGTAATTCGTTTTAAGCAATTGTCGATGATCATAGTAGCCTAAAAATTCTGATACCAAACCACTTACCACACGCGGAGGAAAGGTCAAGCAGTGCGTGAAACTCGCATCCTCAGGGTTCCAATACCTAGAACACCTCCTGTGACTTTGGGTATATAAGGTAGCTCCCAACGAATCCCACAAAACTGATCTAACATTTCTCGCAACTGATCCCACAAAATATTACTTCAAATGCCCATCGGAACCCAATCATAATATTTTGTTCAGTGGGTGTCTACTATAGCGTAATGGTTAGAAATCCAACGCGCAGTGTCAGCTTCATATAGAGCGGTATCTCTCTCTCTATATATATATATATATATATATTCTCAACACTCACATTTCTTGACAGCCTCTGTGGTGTGGTGGTTGAGCAGGTCGGCTCATAACCCGGAGGCGGCGGGTTCGATTCCCGCGACAGGACAAGTATTTGTACACGTAAAAAAAAAGCGCAAATGCTTGTTCTGTGTCTGGGTGTTGTGGGAGCATGGTCCTCGTAGTTCCTGGGTCCCTAGATACAGGGAATCCTAGTTAGGGTCCAGGATCTATGTATGTGATCGTTGGGCGTTATTTATTTATTTTATTTATTTATTCTGTGGTCACACGGAGCACTAGAGTGACATAACGTCACATAACGTACTGAGTGGCAGATGCCGCTCTACGAACCCGATATAATCCGATTATTTCCCTTTCCAGCTCGACATGCAACCTTTACCTTCTTCATGTTGGTTCAAATCCTTCAGATTTATTAGTGTCCAATAGGATCTCAAACAAATTAAAATATAATATCATACCTACTTTACTAGGATCCATAGGTTCTAAATGAACTGCTGTTCTTGAATTCAACGTATGCGGGGATCCATCATTACTGTTGTAAACACAAACAAAATAATGATTGCCGTCTTCGTTGTAGGAACCTCCTAATTTCTTGTACATTATTGTTTTGGATGATTTAATATTTGAAGTACCACATGGCGGGGCTAAAATGATTATGAAACCACAGTATTATGAGTTTTTTGTCATCATCATCATCATCAGCCTGAAGACGTCCACTGCTGAACATAGGCCTCCCCCGAAGAGCGCCACCTTGAGCAGCTGCTTGCCTCCAGCATCCATCGGCTCCCCGCGGTTCTGACCAGGTTGTCGGTCCACCTAGTGGGGGGCTATGCACCTAGTGGTAGGATGTGCGCTTCGCAATCTTAAGGCACTGGGCTCGATCCTCGGCCCTGCACCAATGAATAGTAAGTTATGTGCAGTTTTCGATGCCATCGCTCCGTGCCTCGGAGAGCACGTTAAGCCGTCGGTCCCAGTTGTCATAAGAACATCTATGGCAATCGTTACGGGTAATCAGAAGCCTGATAGAATCTGACGCCTGGTCTAACCATCCCTGTTACTGGTTCCTTATGGGTTGCATGGTCAGATAGCAGTCGCTCGTGTAATTCTGGTAGCTTGCCACTACACGTTATAGATTGGGAGCCAACCCCAATAACAAATGGGAAAAGGCAAAATGAGAGTATATGGGTTTTTATGTATTGTACTTATTAATAATATTGGGGAGAAGGTGCTTAGCACTTGATTCTTGTTTCAAGAATAAATAAATAGGTGCTTACAGACATTTTGGAAGACGGGCATTTTAGGAAACGGACATTTTGAGAAAGAGACGTTTAGGGAAATGGACTTTTTGAGAGTGAGTGAGTATGGGAAATTAACAATTACGGATCTGGGTATATTTATGTTTGACCTACTTAATTATCTAGTAACTTTTCCCCTGACCTGTTTACTTAAGTTTTTCTTATTGGTTTTATTGTATACAAGCGGTCCACCCCGGCTTCGCACGGGTATAATAGTTTTCACAGCGCACGCGATGTAAAGAATATTTTAGGTCAACAGGAACAACCCACTACTTGAACTTGTAATTTGTAGCTTATTATATTATAATAGAGGAATTAAACACTGAAGTCAAATCTAATTTGGTTTAATCGGTGTTCATAAATATGTTTGAATATTGTAAAGATTTAAAAAAAAGAAAAAAAAGGTAAATTTTTTTCACCTTGGGTCACATTATTAGAATTTTAGTAAGGATCCCTATTTTTTTTGAAAATATAGTACCTATAGCCTGTGTCACCCGAGGATAATGTAGCTTTCCAACAGTAAAAGAATTTTTCAAATCGGTTCAGTATTTCGGAGCCTATTCAATGCAAACAAACAATCAAACCGCGTTAATACTATTACTTACGGGATCTTTACCGTGATTTGAATAATTTCTGAGTTCCCGATATTTCGGCACAGTTACATGCACCATGTTCACGGGTAGACTGAAGATGCGGGTGGATGATAAAAAATGGGTGTTTTTTATCATCCACCCGCATCTTCAGTCTACCCGTGAACATGGTGCATGTAACTGTGCCGAAATATCGGGAACTCAGAAATGATTCAAATCACGGTAAAGATCCCGTAAGTAATAGTATTAACGTAGTGAACAACCGTGAAAGTTTAAAACAGTGTTTAACAATCAAACCTTTCCTCTTTATAAAATTGGTATATAATATATGGCGGTTTCTTTCAGCTACGGATAAAAAGTATTCCAGTGTAGGTATATAACATATTTGCATTCCAAATTTAATCAAAATCAGTTCAGTAGTTACGGAGATTAATGGTTACAAACATTCACACACACAACTAAACTTTCACATTAATAATATTAAGAAAGAATACTAGTTGGGCCCCGCAGTTTCACCCTCGTATAATAAGTATACCCTATATGTTTATTCCAAAAATATTTTAACTTGACGACTTGACTTACAAAATATCCATGTCCTTTAGTATACTTACAAGCGCATTTGTCGTAGTGTATAACTGAAGTGTGAGACTCACTCAGCGATGTGCATGAAACCTTTACCAGTTCACCAGGTATGTACTCGTAGTAATATTCAATGGGCTTCTTCAATTTTATTCCATTTATTTCTAAGAAACCTAAATAATTGTCTGATGCAGATTCTCGTAGTGCCGGTGTTATTTCTTCTGCAAATGAAAACAATGTCATAATAGTTATTTATGATATAAGGGCGGTAAGTTGGTTTTTACAAACGAGTAGACAAATGTAAGCCCGAGACGAAGTCGAGGGCTTACCATAGTCACGATTTTGTAAAAACCAATTTCCGCGCGTGTATCATACAACGTTTTTCAACACATTTGCGAGAAAACTACAATAGGTAATGAAACAAACTTTTGTTTCATCATCATCATCATCACCAGCCTGAAGACGTCCACTGCTGAACATAGGCCTCCCCCAAAGAGCGCCACTTTGAGCAGCTGCTTGCCTCCTGCATCCATCGGCTCCCCGCGGTTCTGACCAGGTCGTCAGTCCACCTAGTGGGAGGCCGGCCTACGCTGTGTCTTCCAGTTCGTGGTCGCCACTCGAGAACCTTTCTTCCCCATCGGTTGTCAGTTCTACGAGTGATGTGGCCCGCCCACTGCCACTTCAACTTGCTGATTCTCAAAGCTATATCGGTGACTTTAGTTCAAACTTTCAAAACTTTTCAAACTTCTCAAACATTCGTTGTTCAAACTTTTGTTTATTAGTGGGAAAGTCGCAACAAACAATCTTTGATGTTTCTAATCTACTATGAAACTGGGCTAAAATGGCGCGCATTTTCAATGCAAATGGCGCCACGTGCGTGTGGTGAAAATTAGAACTACATATTTAGTTTCATTTTCTCTTTAGTGTTAAAGTGAGACAAACGTATTCAGCAAAAACGCTTCCAAGGAGTTTCGATCGTTCAGCTTATTTATTCTCGTTATGTGAAACTACTTGGTGAAATTCTTATATATTATGTTTTATTGAAATAAAAAATAAACCGTAAAAGTTACGCACGGCGCTATACAAGAAAGGATGCGATAAAATAGGTACTTAGGTGAGAGCACCTATTTTACCGCATGCTCCGTTGTATGGTGCGTAATGGTTAACTTTCGAACAATGTATACAGGCTTTGAAAATGCATTTTTTGAGCAAATATGTTGAAAATTAAGTTTTTTTTATTCTAGTTTTAGTAGGGACTTGAAGTCATCCAACGACTATGTCAGCCCCATCGTGCTCACTCGTTACTTAATACACACACATACACGCTAATAGTACACTTTAAGAAACGTGTATCAGTCTAAACAGACCGGTAGTATGCCGGTAGTAGGCTAGCCGCATCAGATGTTTTCGCGGATAAGATGCTTTGAAATACACCCACATCTGGCCTGTTAATTGTACTGTTTAAGTATTTTAATGTTAATCATTAGTGTGTTGAGGGCCAGGCTCTCAAAACAGCGCTGCAGCTTTGTCTAACTTCTGCAGTATCATTATGAATATCACTAGGTAGTAGGACTTTTCTGCAAAGTTCGTCTAGGTAGGTACCACCGCATTGCCAGTTATTCTGCCGCCAAGCACTTACATAGTATAGTACTTGGCAGAATTTCGGTAGGAATTTGGCACTTCCCCGATTCGGAAGGTAATCAGTGGAAAAGACCCAACTATGGAAGGAATCGGTTTTAGAAGGTAAATTTCGGAAGGTAGACAAGGAAACTTTTCTCAGTGTACTATGTTCCGGTTTGAAGTGTGCCCACAACTAGTGACATAACGACAAAACGAGACTTTATGACCTTATCTCACAGTCTAATAATTTAATGACTATAGACCATGCTAATGTCTTAATGATGACGTGCGCAGTACAGGACACTGCACTGCGCACGTCATCTTTTTCACTCTATAAAATGTAAGTTTCGCGTGACGCGCAAAACTTACATTTTATAGAGTTCCGAGTGACACTGCAACTGTTACGGGCAGCCGTGTTGCTTAACATCAGGCAAACGACTAGCTCGTCACGTCATTCATGAACAGAAAATTCATCATTAACAGCCTGAAGACGTCCACTGCTGAACATAGGCCTCCCCCAGAGCACGCCACCTTGAGCGGCTGCTCGCCTCATTGGGGGGGGGGGGGGGGGGGGGGGGGGGGGGTGGTCTTCTCGCAAAGTTCCTGACTGGAGAATAGATGACGGTTATCTTCGCACCCGGGAACCAGAAAGCATTCCCCTATACTGGGCTCGTATACCCACATATGCAACCCACAGTGGATCTCCCAAAACGGCGGCAAATCACATATTGGGACTCCTAATATAAAAATACTTTTAATTGAGTCTCCTAGGACCCATCATCATCATCATCATTAACATCCTGAAGTCGTCCACTGCTGAACATAGGCCTCCCCCAGAGCGCATCACTTTGAGCGGCTGCTCGCCTCCTGCATCCGTCGGCTCCCCGTGGCTTTCACCAGACCGTCGGTCCACCGAGTGGGGGCCGGCCTACGCTACGTCTTCCGGTTCATGGTCGACACTCGAGAACCTTTTTTCCCATCGGCGCTACATGTTGGTTCCTAGGGCCCGTCTAGCACTAGGGCGCTTATTTATGTAGGGCGTAGGTACTTATACAAATGCGTTGCAGTAGGTACGTTATATAGATCAGTCCGATCTTAAGAGCTGTCAAACTTCCATGCATAAGGGCATATTACACTTTACGCTTATATCATCATAATCATCATCATCTATTACATCTACGTGAGATGATTTAAGCAGCATTTTCTAGAGTGTTACGGCACGAAAGCTCAATTTCGTCCCGTATCGACGGGAGCGGCAGCATGTCCACATAGTTTACATTTATGGATAAAGAGATTATATCCTGAGTAATAATGATAGCAACAAAAATTGAAGACTAATCATACCGGCACTTATTTTACGATTTATTTGCATTACATAGACTTATCACCTGTTTAACTTAAAACTCAAAAAAATTATTGCAAATAGGCTATTTATTATTAACACTTTCACAATTAAATAAGGTATTCAAAAACATTAAAATTAAATTATTGTACATAATAGTACCAAAATTTTATCGTAATAATTATTTATTAAAGTAAAGGAAAAAATGTTGTAGAGTATATTCTCGCTCAAGATGTAGGACACGTGTGTGCCAAACTATTTTCAAAGATCCTGATAGAAATTTAACAATTTATTAATACTTACGTTTAAGATCCGTTTCTAGTTCCGTTGTCGCGCTAATTCGATTAATAGTAAGAATACAAAATGCTATAATTAAATATAAATCACAATTTGCAGAGAACATGTTGTCTTCAATACGTGCACAGTCATAACACCGAACACAATAAGAGGAATGATAAAATATGGAAGAAGGAACAGGATAAATAGTTTAATTTTCCTGCAGACACCATTTCTCAGCGTATATACTTATATATAAATTACTCAAGTAATTGGTAGTTCCTTTATTCTTTTTATTTATTTAAACTGTAACAACCAAAACAAGTACATTATACTACTAAGCCCCGATTTTACCAAAGCAGAATAAATTACATCCCAAGTATAACTTTCCGAGTAAGGCCCGATTTTGCCAAAGTAGAACAAATTTTATTTCAAGTATAACTTTCCGAGAACAACCGAGATAACCTTATATCACCAATTTTGAAGGAATAAGAAGCTTACTCCTTGGTACAATCAAAATGGCGTCCTTTTAATTGTCATTTCATTTGTCAATCAGCTGTATCCAAGAATAACCAGTAGCTTTATTCTTGGAATAAAATTTATTCTACTTTGGTGAAATCGGGCCTAAGTATACTACTGCACTGACCTTTAAACATGTGTAGCGTACCCAACTAAGGCCCGATTTCACCAAACTAGAATAAATTTTATTCCAGGTATAACTTTCTGAGAACAACCGAGTTACGCGAATATAGCCCTTATATCACCAATTTTGTGAAGGAATAAGACTTATTCCTTGGATACAATCATAATGGCGTCTTTTTTGTGTAATTTCATTGGTCAATTAGCTGTATCCAGGAATAAGGAATAGCCGTATACTTGGAATAAACGTTGGTGAAATCGGGCCTTAGAGGAATTAAGCTATTCCTATGGTAGCCAACATACTGGCAGCATTGCCCCGTTGAGCTGCAATGCTAATGCATTGCACTGCAAGTGCCAGTATTTTGGACAGGCGTCGGATACGGTTAAAGAATTTATTTCTCATAAATTTTTTTTACAAATTCAACACAATTTAAAATTAAAAATTAAAAGCCGGTGAGCTGCGTAAAACTAGTAAAACATTCGTAGTAAGCGCAGCGCGGGTATCCCCCCCCGCGCGTCAACGCAGTAAACATGTTTACTAAGGCTTAGGACATAGTGAGAAGATTTTACGTAGGTGAAATTATTATAGTTTTTTGTGAAGACTAGTTTAACTTCCCGCGTATAAATTATCAATTAATGAAAAATCCTTTAAAACATAGCTCTTTAATAGTTTTTTGAAAGTAAATAGAGAGTTAACTTCTTTGATGTCTTTTGGTAATTTGTTATATAATTTTACCCCTTCATACTTTATATTTCTTTTTCCGTAGTTGGTTCGAGGTGATCTTAAGCAGATATTATTAGCTTGCCTAGTCATACGTTTTTGAATGGTCATTGTTTTTGTAAATATTATTTGTGAATGAATATCTTTTGTTAATATTTTCCTAATTAAAATACACGTAGTATATTTATAAGTTTGTAATATATTCATGAGTTTAGTTTCCTTATAAATTTTTATGGAGGGAGTTAAGTAGTCATAGCAAAAAAGAGTTTTAATTAATTTGTTTTGGGCTGTTTGTAATTTTTGTAAATTGGTTTTAGCTGCTGTTCCCCATACCTCTATTAAATAATCTTTACGTGTCTTGGAAGGCATCGCACTACACCTCGAAGCGCCCCAGTGAGAGACGTGAGCTTAGTTCTGATATTTTCAATGTGCGGTTTCCATGTTAGCTGACTGTCAAGAATTAGACCTAAGTATTTTTGTGTGTGTATTTCATGTATTATTTCGCCATTTATTGTTAAGTTATTGTATACCCCAAGTCTTTTGTTTTTAGCAGTAAATATGATATAACTTGTCTTAGATGTGTTTATGCTTAGTAAATTTGATTGTAGCCATGTATGTAAGTGATTTAAATCGTGTTGTGCTTCTTCTAATATAGATTCAATTGAGTTACCTGAATAAAATAAACTCGTGTCGTCAGCATATAATGTAATGTCACCCTTTAGACCAATCTCATGTATGCTATTAATATATACTAAAAATAGTAAAGGACCTAAAATTGACCCTTGGGGTACACCGCAAGTTATTCTTTGAGGTTCACTCTTGTATTTATCAAGTTTTACAATTTGACATCTGTTCTCAAGATAAGATTTGAATATGTTGAATGCAGAATTGGATAAACCTATGTTTCTTAATTTCATTAAAAGTAAATTATGGCTAACGGTATCAAAAGCTTTTTTCAGATCAATAAATATCCCAAGAGTAATCTTTTTCTGGTCAATGTTGATTTTTATTGATGTGACTAAGTCTATATTTGCTGCAAGTGTATTTGATCTTGGTCGAAAACCATACTGTTTTTCAAATAGAAATTTGGTGTCTGTAAGGTATTCACTCAGGCGATTATGTAGGATCTTTTCAAAAATTTTTGATATAATGGGTAGTACCGATATTGGCCGATAGTTGTTAGGGTCCATTTTATTGCCTGATTTGAAGATAGGACTAACTTTCGCTACCTTCAATGAATCAGGAAAGCAACCTTCATTCAAACATCTATTAATGCAGTTGGTCAAATTAGGGAGAATCAAAATTTTAAGGCATTTCACTACTTTCGTGCTTATCCCATCTATCCCAGTGCTCGTGTTTGTGTTTAGATTATTAATTATTTTATCAACCTCATCTATAGTTGCAGCTTTTAGTGTTGCTAACTTCGGGCCATTTAATTCTCGACAGCTAGCTAACTCACTAGTCAATTTATCATAGTGCTCTTTAGGAATTTTATTTGCAAGTTCAGTGCCTATATTCGAAAAGAAAGAGTTAAAGCATTCACAAATATCTTTAAGGTCTGTAATAGTGCCCATCGGACTAATAAGTTTTGCAGGAATGTAATTTTTTTTTATTTTGTTATTTGCCAAGCTATTAATAAGTTGCCACATTTTTAATGGACTTTTCTTACAATCTTTAAAAGCCTTATGATAGTATTGGTTTTTTGCTGTCTGTATATCCCCTTGTACAGAATTCCTTAGTAAAAGGAATTGTTCTTTTAGCTTCTTATCTTCCGGAGTATGTTTCAGGTCATGCCATAGCATGTTTCTTTTATTTATTAATGTTAACAACTTTTTGTTGATCCAGTCTGTTCTCGGTAGATTTAGTCGTTTTGATTTAATAGTTTTATTGTTAGTAATTGCTTCTAGTAATAGTGTTTCTAATTTTCCGTATTCATCAAACAAGTTCGTCAAGTAATCTACCGTATCTTCAACTGTTTTGTATAAACCATTATAGTTAATGGCTTCGTATTCTACTGTCTTAGGCTTTTCTGGTTGAAATTTGTTTACTTCAAAGTAGATTTGCTTGTGGTCTGACATGGCACTATCAATTATAGCCATATGGTAAGTGTTATCTTGTAAGTTTGAAGTAATATGATCAAGTAAAGTTTTAGAATTGTCTGTCTCTCGCGTGCAATGTTTTTTATCAATTTTATTTAGTATTCTCAACCCGTTTTCTTGTAATAAAAACTTGTATTCTTTAACAGCGTTATCTTCATTTAGTAAATTTAAGTTAAAATCTCCAAAAATTATAGCCCTCTTCCTCTTCACTAATTGATTACCATAGTTATCTAGAAATTTGGTCACGTTTGCTGAAGGTTGCTTGTAGATTGCTCCAATGTCCAGGCAAAATTTATCCAGATGTATCCACAAATAATGGTTACCATCCTCGCATAGCTCATTGATATATTCATGCTTTAGATTATTGTGGACGTATATTGAGACTCCACCCTCTCTTGCGCTTGTTCTGTAGTTGTAATAATGTGTGTAATTTGGTAATAATAATCTCTGGGCTTCGTTATCATCTTTTATCCATGTTTCCACCAAAACGATAACATGAATGGTAGTTTGAAATGATTCGATTATACATTTTATCTCATCCAGTTTGCCAGGCTTGACAATACTGCGCACATTCGCATATAGAAAACTTATTGACTTAGTTGTGGTTGTTATATCTTCATACTTATTAAAAATTTCATACGTGACAGTATTGCGTTCTTTTGCCTTGTTTATTGTAGTTATTGCAGTTATCAGTTTTTTGATTGTTCGGTAATTATTTTAGGGATCCCTTTAACGTATTTTATTGTAAGGCCCATCTCTCCTTTTTCTTGCCGCGCTCTTAGCTCATTTTTGAGGTTTATCATGAACTTTTGTTGATATGGCGTTTGATCAGAATAGACTCGAGCTGAATTCTCCTTGAAGCTGGCTTTATTACGCAGTATAGCTTTAACAGTTTCCTGGGAGTCGAGACAAATTTTCATCGGGCGTACCTTCTTATCATCGAATTTGCCAAGCCGTATGATTTTCTCAGCTCTCGGACAGCCCGGATATATGATATTCAGTATTCTCTCTACCTCAAATCTATCCATCTCTCTTCTCTGCTCTGTATTATCAGAGTTTTGTTCAGCTACTCCAGCTATTATAATGTTCTTACTTCTTGCCGTTCTTTCTTGTAGTTCGAGAATTAAGTCGTCATAGTTAGTTGGCAACACCGATTGCGTTTGCTCCACTGTTGGCAAGTGAAGGCAAGGTTCAGATTTTAGTTGCTGCATCTCATTTTGTAGACAGTTTATCACTTCTTTATTGGCCTTTACTGTGTCAGTTAGGTTTGCAACTAGTGATTTGAGATTATTGTTCTCAGTTATTAGTAAGTCTCTTTATATCTTTCAGCTCTTCCTTGATGGATGATGTAATATTTTCGCTAATTTTATTCATATTTTCTAATTGTATGATATTGGATTCTTTCAATATCTCCATTATTTCCTTTTTAAATTCACTGAATTGATGAGAGAAATCGCTGTCTGGCGATTTCCTTTTTCGTAACAAACTATATTTAGGCTCCAGTTCAAATGCACTAAAACTCGGCAAATCAGGCTGTGAGCTGCTGCTTCCTTCCGCAGATATCATTTTACTGAGCGATGAGCTCTTTGTAGGAGAGCGTGTAACACTCATAGGTAATTATTTAATTTTCTGTTTTTCAGAGAAATTACTCAGAATAATTGCTCTGATAATTATCACTGTGCACACACCTTTATTTCTTCTCGGCTCGAACAGCGCTTGCGGTGGCCGCTAGATAGATGCAAGAACGTCGTACTGTTGCACTTGTCGCGCATTTAAAACTGCACTTTCGACTGCTATTAATTAGGTTCAAAATAGATTAACTTATGTTTTAAAACTTAGAGATAATATGCGACACGTCTGTTCACTATGCTCGCCGGCCGTACCGGATAATGATAGGGTCTCGAAAATAGTCCACACGCACACACTTAGCCGTGTGCAGAAAGAGATAGCGATTCACACTTTGAGTGACAAGTAGTATAGACCAAGCATGCAAGGCAGGGCAAGTTTCCGTTTATAAAAAGGTACTCTGTGGTTGCCCGGGTAGTACGAGAGCGTATAGTCTGACCATGATGGTTAAGGCTGCGTCATATCATAGCACGTTTTTTTGACGGGGTCTCTTTCTATTACGCAGTTGAAAATCGCAGATCATAATTTAATGTCAAATACTGCGTCTGCGCATGAAAATGTGTTTTCGGGGTTTTTATGGATTCGTGAAATATTTGACACCAAATATTTTAACTTACATTTGTCGACAACTTCGAGAGTATCGTTCCCCACAATTACCGGTATAGGTTATATGAGCATTTGACATGATCTTCGTCTTGTCATTCATCTTAAGACCAACCTGCTGGGAGACTCTACTGAGGTCGTTGAGCATGGTGCTAGGGTCCTCGAGCGATTCCGCCATTATGACTATATCATCGGCAAAACGAAGGTTAGTGATGTACGTGCCATTAATGCTGATGCCAGATCCTTCCCACCCCAAGAGCTCGAAAACGTCCTCCAATGCGTTTGTGAACAGTTTCGGAGAAATAAACATCTCCCTGTCTCACGCCTCTTTGCAATGGACCCACCCCTACCTACCTAACCTACCTATATACCTAGGACAGACTGTCCAATTAGGTAGGTCCAACTTCGGCAAAGAGGTGGCACCAAGAATCCAACTCGGCTGGGTAGCGTTTAGGAAGCTTCGTCCTATCTTTTCGTCCAAAATACCGCAGAGCCTGAAAACGTAAGTTTTCAATCAGTGTGTGTTGCCAGTGATGACTTATGGAACTACTGTTGGCCTCATTAGTAAGGTCAAAGTCGCGCAGCGAGCTATGGAGAGAGCTATGCTTGGTGTTTCCTTGCGAGATAAGCTCCAAAATGAGGAGATCCGCAGGAGAACTAAAGTGACCGATATAGCTCCTAGAATTAGCAAGTTGAAATGGCGATGGGCAGGCCACATCTCTCGTAGAACTGACTACCGATGGGGAAGAAAGGTTCTCGAGTGGCAACCACGAACTGGAAGACGCAGCGTAGGCCAGCCCCCCACTCGGTGGACCGACGACTTGGTGAAAGCCGCGGGGAGCCGATGGAAGCAGGAGGCGAGCAGCCGCTCAAGGTGGCGCGCTTTGCTGGAGGCCTATGTTCAGCAGTGGACGTCTTCAGGCTGATGATGATGATGATGACGATTTTAACTGTTCATTCCTTTAAATGAACACACATGCTATAATTTGTAAAAAAAATTATCACTGAAAATTTGGAGAACTACGTACTTACATAAATTACTATAATAATATTAGGTTCCCAGTGAAACGGAAAAATTGCGGATAAAAGCGTAGGCGCATAACACATTGTAAAATAGAATCGAATAGAACACAGAAACAATAGAATAGAATTACAGGATTGAAAAAAATGTATGTTGGTCTTTTTTCCCAACTGCAAAAATCAAATTTAAGAAAAAAAATGCTAAGTTATCCGTATCAACTGCAAAAGTGATACTTTATAGAAAGAAAGATAGAAAGAAAATACATTTATTCAGGACATCACACAACATTACATTTTTACAAGTAGGCATTTAAACAAGACCAATCACAACAAAAAGAAAGGCACTAAAAATATAATGTTGCGTGACATCATCATATTTACAATAAGATACCCACCGAAACGAATCGAAACCTTTTGCTATCTAGGATCGAGCATTGCGTGCAATCTCTCTCTCGATGCGGAGATTAACATGAGATTAATCGGCAAGGCAGCCACGATGTTTGGGAAGCTTACTACAAGAGTGTGGAATAATAAACACCTCACAATCAAGACCAAGATGACCGTTTATCATACATGCATTTTGAGCATACTCTTGTATGGAGCCGAAGCTTGGACATCGTACGCCAGGCAAGAGAGAAGATTAAACTCTTTTCACATGCGCTGTCTTAGGAGCATTTTGGGCATCTCATGGAAGGATCGAGTACTGTATCGGAATCTATATACTGCACAGCTGCCTAGTATAGCCGCTCTTCTCAAACAGAGAAGCTGCACTAGTTAAGGTATGTGCATTGTGCACAGAATGGCACCGTCTCATTTGCCAAGACAGACCCTTCTCGGAGAAATTGCAGATGCCAAGCGACCAGTCAGCCGTCCCTTATTGAGATTCAAAGATAGATAGATAGATAGATAAACTCTTTATTGTACACCATTGCATAAATATACAAAAAAACTTAATTGACTTATAATTGCTAGTGTAATGGGCGGTCTTATCGCTTAAAGCGAGAAGCGATCTCTTCTAGACAACCCTGATGGTGAAGATAGAAGATAGTATTAAGCGTGACATGTTGAGTTTCAGTATTGGAGTGGCTGATTGGGAGCGAATCGCAGAGGACCGCCATCAATGAAGAAAGGTTACTGTGGATGGTCTATCCGCTCATGACAACGCGTGGTTTGAACTACTGGCTAAGAAACGCACATTAAGACACCAACGTACAGAAAACGCGTTACCCCCCACCTCACAACATATTTGTCAAAAATGTGACCGCATCTGTGGCTCTCGTATTGGCTTAATAAGCCATGAGCGGAGATGCAATAATACAGACGCTACTTAAATCATCTCTTGTAGATGTAATTAGGCCAATGATGATAATGATGAAAGATACCCCATTTAAATAAAAATTATAGTTTTATGTTATGTTACATGAATCCAATTTAAAAATAGTGTCAAATATTTTGTTGATGTTTTATGCGTTTTCCTGTCAAAGTGTCGCTATTTCTAAGTTTTCCTCCCAAGGCGTACTACCAGTACCATAACAACAGTTAATCCGTTCACAATAAAACCCCATAATGTGCTGCACTGTACTTTCCTTCCTCGTATATTAAAGACTAACTACTGGCTACTAGCTTCTAGCACCATAATAATTATATTTTGTCCTTATGTTGTGTAATTATGTTTGTCTTATGCAATGGAAGTGAGGTAACTACCTACTACAGACGCAGCGTAAACCCCCACTAAGTGGACCGACGACCTGGACGGGGAGCCGATGGATGCAGGAGGCAAGCAGCCGGTCAAGGTGGTGCTCTATGGAGGAGGTTTGTGTTCAGCGGTGGGCGTCTCCAGGCTGTTGACGATTATAGGGGTTCTGGCTGGTATTTGAACATTTTGATTGCATTACACTTCTCTATCGATATAGAAGTAGAAACGCTTTTTTTTTTGTCTATCTGTCTGTCTGTGGCTTTGTACATGCATTACGCTGGAACTAATAAACGGATTTCGCTGTAATTTGGTTTGGTTATAGCTAATTTTTCAAAATAACGTTTAAGATACCATTGTTTTTTAAAACGGCCAAGTGCGGATTGCACGAAGCAATAAATATGTAATTTTTATGCAAAAATTTTTTTGTGTTATTTATTTTTATTTACACTTATCCTGTTGAAGGATGGGCCGGCGAAGGGAGGCAAGCGAAGCCTGCCTTCCTTCGCCGTTCTTCCTGTTGCCGTCCCATCCATTCATCCTTTTCCCCTATCTTTTTACCTTTCCCTTTCTAGAATAGAAGAATAGAATAGAAGATCATTTATTCAACTTCACAATACTTACACAATACACAATAAAAAATAACAAACAAGGAGCTTACTTAATTATTAAAAGAAAAATTATTTTCTTGGTGAAGTTGAAAGGGCGTTCAGCTCAGCATAAATGTCAAGCACCTTCCCTCGGTACCAGACGCTGATTTTCAGCTGAAACCCCGCGGGCGGATAAATTTTGCAAACGGATAAAAAAAAGAAATACTAAATAACATTAAAAATTATTTAAATACAGACATAAATAATATACATATAATATACACAATTACACAATTACACATAATAAATACACATATCATTACTTAATATAGTAATAGATATAAAAGTTTAAATATAAGCTGGATTAGGTAAATATTAATAGCAATAGACAGGTACATAAAAATATAAAGCAATTAAATTAACATACAACTAAAACGACAGGTAATTGTAGTATATTTACGAGGGTACTTAAGGTACCCTCAATATTTATATATGAAATAAAGCAGTGTTCAGCCAACTTGCGTGTGTTTCACTACATGGTGGCAGCTGCGGGATTCTTTTGTCGTTTTTAATGCTAAAAGTGCTCGAACCCTTAAAAAGTTTATGTGCAATAGTTTTGTGTTGCTCGTAATTAACTAATTATGGAACACGCGCGTCCTCCGGCGGAATTATCACTCGATGGCGGTCCGGCCGCGCGATCCGAGTCGTGGCGCAAATGGCGGAAGCTATTCGAGGTGTTTGTGAAGGCGTCCGGAGTGAGCAGAGAGCCTAAAGAGGTACAGGCTAGTCTGTTGGTGAACCTCATTGGATCAGCGGGATACGAGGTTTTTACGACTTTCACTTTTGATACGAATGAAAATGAAGATGACGTCAACTGCCTTTTGAAGAAGTTCGATTCTTATTTCGGTGCGAAACCGAATATCACAGTGCGGCGTTATAAGTTCTTCACACGTAGCCAGGAGCAAGGAGAAAATATCGATCAATATGTGACAGCTCTGCGGGTGTTAAGTCAACAGTGTGAATTCGGCGAATTGAACGAGAGCTTACTACGAGATAAGATTGTTTGCGGAGTTAGCAACAATACTGTGAGAGATCGATTGCTTCGTACGGATGAGTTAACTTTATTGAAAGCTATACAGATCTGTCAGGCGGCGGAGATGTCCAAGGAGGAAAGTCAGTGTATAAGCAGTGCATCAGAAACCGTACAGGTGCACGCGGTGCAAAGCGGGAGCGGCACGCGAGGATCGCGGCGTGCAGGCGGAAGGCGCGGCGGCGCCGGAGCCCAGCGCGGGCCCGGGCGCGGTGCGGACGGCGCGGGCGGCGCCGGCCCCGGCTCGGGCCTGGTGCGCGCGCCCTGTCGCACCTGTGGCAACGGCCGCTGCGCCGGCGGCGAGCGGTGTCCGGCACGTAACGCGTTGTGTTTTCTTTGTGATCAAAGAGGCCATTTTTCGCGAGTGTGTGAACAAAAGAAAGCAATCCGTAAAGTGTTAAATTTGAGCGTTGACTCTGCGGTTAGTGGAAACGAAGAGGATTGCGGAGAAATGTTCTACGTCGATGTTATCAGGGAGGACAAAGAACTGAGTAAGTCATGTAAGGAATGGACTGAAAGAATATCTTGTAACGGAAAGAATGTAGTGCTAAAAATTGATACTGGATCCATGTTAAACGTAATTTCTAAGTTTCAGTATTTAAGTTTGGGCTTATCTATTGAGAACCTTAAGCCGTTTACAAAGCGAGTACTTTCTTTTACAGGGAACCGGTTGCCGGTAATAGGCACTGATAACATTTCATTCATTTTCAATAACAAACATTGTGTGTTACCATTTGTTGTCGCGGATTTAAACTGTCAGAACGTACTCGGTTTGGAAGGTTCCACTTCATTAGGTTTGATTAGTTGTGTAGGTACAATTAACATACGCGAGTACGATGAATTGTTTGAAGGTTTAGGGGCATTACCAGGAGAATATCATATCGTTGTGGATAAAAACGTACAGCCGGTTGTGTGCCCTACCAGAAAAATTTCTTTTGGACTTAAAGGCAAATTGATTAATGAATTACATAGGATGGAAGCTTTAGGTGTAGTAAGGAAGGTCACGCATCCGACTGATTGGGTTAACGCAATAGTGTTAGTCGCGAAGAAGGATGGCAGCATTCGTGTTTGTTTAGACCCTCGTCCTCTGAACCGCGCGGTGCGGCGCGCGCAGTACTCGCTGCCAACCGTGCCGGAGCTGGCGGCGCGGCTGCGCGGGGCCACGGTGTTTAGTGTACTCGATGCGCGCTGTGGTTTTTGGATGTTAAAAATTGATGATGCAAGCGCAGACCTTTGCACGTTCAGTACACCGTTTGGGCGATACCAATTCTTGCGCCTGCCTTATGGTATCAATTGTGCGCCTGAAGTTTTTCATGCGAAACTTAGGCAGCACCTAGAGGACTTAGAAGGCGTCGAGTCTTTTATCGATGACGTCATCGTTTGGGGACGTAATCAGGACGAACACGACGAAAGGCTGCGACGTTTACTGCAACGCGCGCGGGATATAGGTATAAAGTTTAACCGCGAAAAATGTAGGTTCGGTGTGTCGGAAATCACATATCTCGGTCACAAGTTTGATGCGACTGGAATGCGAGCGGATGACACAAAGGTAAAGGCCATTATGGAAATGCCATACCCAAACGATAAAAAATCACTCGAGAGGTTTTTGGGTATGGTAAACTACTTGTCAAAATTCATACAAAGTTATTCAGGGTGTGTGAATATTCTACGGTCGCTATTGAAAAAAGACTCTGAGTGGGTGTGGGACCAGCAGCACTCCGCGGCGGTGGACGAGCTGAAGCGCAAGTTGTCTCGCGCGCCGGTGCTGGCGCTGTACTGCGAGCGCACGCCGATCGTGGTGTCGGTGGACGCGTCGAGCGTGGCTCTGGGCGCCGTGCTGCTGCAGGGCGGCCGCCCGGTCGAGTTCGCCTCGCTCACGCTCACCGACACTCAGACAAGGTATGCACAGATCGAAAAAGAGATGCTGGCTATTGTGTTCGCGGTCGAGCGATTCAGGCAGTACATTTACGGCAGATGTGACGTCACCGTGCAGACGGATCACAAGCCGTTGGAAGCGTTGTTTACTAAACCATTAGTTTCTGTGCCGGCCCGGCTGCAACGGATGATGATGAGAGTGCAGGGATTCGACTTAAAAGTAATTTATACGCCGGGTAAGTACATGTATATAGCAGACACGTTGTCACGGGCACCACTGAAGGATTTTATGCATGAGCGAGTGACCGATGAGGTGAACGTGCAAACGTGTTTCATGTTAGAAAATGTACCTTTTAGTGACCAAAAATTGGAGGTGATCAGAAAGGAAACTGAGATTGATAGCGACTGTAGATCTTTAATTAAGTATATAACGGGTGGTTGGCCTAAAAATAGGCGCGACGTAAACATAAATGTCAACGTATTTTGGCCATATCGCGAACAGCTACATTACGTTGACGGTGTCATTTTCAAAGGTGAGTGTGTATTCATTCCACGGGCTTTAAGGGATAATATGGTAGGGCGAGTTCACGAGGGCCACCTGGGAATAGAGAGATGCAAGCGGCGCGCGCGTGAAGTAATGTTCTGGCCGGGCCTGAGCGAGGAAGTGGAGCGCGCGGTGCGGGGGTGCGCGGCGTGCGCACTACACGCGCCCCGCGCGCGCCGCCTGCCGCTGCTGCAGCACACAGTGCCCGCGCTGCCCTGGCATAAGCTCGCCTCTGATATATTCGAGTACAGGAAGAAAAGGTACGTTATCATAGTTGACTACTTCTCTAATTATGTTGAGGTTGGAGAACTGTCGAGTATGAGCGCTAAACAGGTGATTAACTTCATGCGAGAACAGTTCGCGCGACATGGTATCCCATCGGAACTCGTAACCGATAACGGCCCTGCTTATGGCTCACTCGAGTTTAAAAAGTTTATGCGTGATTGGGAAGTACGGCACGTGACGTCATCTCCACTGTACCCACAATCGAACGGGAAGAGTGAAAGGACTGTCCAGACGGTTAAAAATTTACTAAAAAAGTGCGTAGACTCAGGACAGGATTTCTATATGGGGCTGCTGAATTACAGGGCAACGCCACGATATGGGTTAGATTCACCGGCTCAAATATTAATGGGTAGACGATTGAATACAAAATTGCCAGTTAATTCAAGGTTATTGAGTGAGAAAGTAGACAATGAGCGAAATTATCGGGCATTGATCGCTAATAGGGAAAAGATAAAGTGTCATTATGACAGGTCAGCCAGATCATTAGACCGATTGTCTCCGGGAGATAAGGCGACATTAATATGCCACGGCTCTAGAAAACCGGTTTCTGTAGTTGCTCGTGCGCCGGAACCGCGTTCGTACGTGGTGGAAGATGAGCATGGAGGCCAGTACAGACGCAGTCGCAGCCAGTTGGTTTCGCGCTCAACAACGCCGTCTTTAGAGAACGCGGCGCAGGATGTGCGCCCGACCACGGTGGCTGTGGGACGAAGCGGTAACGGTAGTTCGATCTTGATGGCAGGTGTACGTAGACGCAGATCAAAAACTGTGACGGAACCGCAGCTGGTGATGACTGGGTCACAGTCACAGGTGCTGGACGAATCTGAGCATGCGAGCTCACCACAGCAGTGTGTACACGCAGAGCATCAACCGGAAGCTACAGAGCGCGATGACGGTTACGTATACGAAAGTGTTTCAGATGATTCTATTCCATCTTCACCAACTGTTCCAATAACGAGGTCAAGAGAACGAACAGCACGAATGTTGTCTTTATTTTTTGGGCCTAGTAAAGAAGAGTAGGTAGTTAGTAGTTATACCGAGTCTTTCGTATATAGGTACTACCTCATACCTATAGTACTAAATATGAACAATGTTATTTCTCTCTCTAACTTATAAGCAGGATTCACTGGAAAATATATACCTCAGTTATATTATTAGGATATAATATTATTCGGTGCAGAAAGTTTTGGTTTATTGTGTACATAATATTAAGAAAATATTCTGTAACTAAGTATACACCATAATACTACATCCGGAATAAGTTATAAATATATTATTTGATATAAGTACTTAACTTTAAAAAAATAGCATAGGTAAGTCAATAATTGCCTAGTAATTCTGTTTACATTATACATTTATTTTGTATCTGTTTTGTTTAGATAAGGAAAGAGATGTAGTATATTTACGAGGGTACTTAAGGTACCCTCAATATTTATATATGAAATAAAGCAGTGTTCAGCCAACTTGCGTGTGTTTCACTACAGTAATAATATTCGTTGACTATACTGCAGTCACTTGTGTTATTAAATAAAGGACCGATCATAAATAATGTTGCCATGTTTCACTTGCTCATCAATTAAATATTTTTTAAGCATGACTCTAAAACCATCCACACTTTTCAACGCTCTAATTGGCGGTGGTATATTGTTCCAGCATTTAGAAGCAGCATACCGAAAGCCACCCCTAAATGCCTCAGTACGATGCCTTGGTATGGACAGCTGATTAGAGCCATGCCTATTCGAACGTTGTCTGGTGTCGCAAGTCCACTTCAGTTTGTCATGCAAATATGAAGGAATCCCGTAAATTGCTACACCAAACAGAAGGCAGGCCAGATGCAACTTGTAACGTGATTTCATTTTCAGAATACGATAGTTATTCAAAAATGGCGTAACGTGGCTTCTTGGCGGTATTGCAAAGCAGAACCTCGCGCATGCATTTTGCACTCGTTGCAGTAAGCGTTGTGTTCGTACCAGCAAACGAGGCCCATACACGGTGTCGGCAAAGTTTAACTTCGACAAAACTAACGATTCAACGAGTTGAATTCGCAATTCCTGGGATAAGTAGGGTCTAAGCTTATAAAGAGTTTTAAGCCGATAAAAACAGTTTCGTACTGAGTCAGCAACATGCTTTTCAAATCTTAATTGTACATCAACGTACAACCCTAGGTTACGCGCCTCGTAAACCCGTTCTATTGTCTCACCCAAAAGCGAGATGTTGATCACAGGCGGAAGAGATGATAACTGGCGTTTGCTACCCAGCACCATAAATTTAGTTTTATTTGGGTTGAGTAGGAGACAATTGTCAGATGACCAGGCAGCAATCCTGCACAGATCTTCTGCAACATCTTGTATCGCCGATTCAATATCCTTTGGATGAAACGACAGATATACTTGTATATCATCAGCATAAATATGATATCCACATTTCTTAAAAGAGCTTATGATATCAGCAGTGTAAAGGATAAATAGTATAGGACCTAGTATGGACCCTTGTGGGACACCTCTATTGACCTCCGTAAGAGCTGAGAAAACAGTGGCACCAGAAATTTCACGCAATTCAACGTATTGTTGTCGGTTACTGAGGTAGCTATTAAACCAACTTATCGCAGACGAATCAAATCCATAGTACCTCAGTTTGGAAAGGAGTAAATTGACATTGATAGCATCAAATGCGCGGGAAAAATCAAGTAACACCAGCAATGTGCACTTTCCTTCATCTTGGGAGGCCAGGATATTATCTGTAACGTCTAAAAGTGCCGTCGACGTACTCCGACCTTTCCTAAAGCCAGATTGCACCTGAGGAAGTATCTGATGTTTTTCTAGGAATGCAGTTACTGTTCACATACAACTTTTTCCATAATTTTGGACATGCATGGAAGAATGCTAATTGGCCTAAGGTCCTTGAACGTCACTGGGTTATTAATTTTAGGAAGTGGTCGCACTGCAGCTACTTTCCACACTTCGGGAAAAGTGGAGGTGCAGATAGATCTATTCACTAGGGCAGTAAGAGTTTCAAGAGAATTAGGCAAGGTCATAAGTAACATTTTTAAGGTTATTTGATCACACCCTTCGGCGTTTGATTTAAGACTTTTAACTATTTTAAATACGGTTTTTACATTAACTGTTGTTAACGTAAAATTATTATCACAATTGAAATAATTAAATTCAAAAAAGCTAAGTTGAGATAAGGTAACTGAGTTTCGTCCGGGTACATTCTGAAAGTGTCTGTTTATGGCGTCTGCATCTGTAATGTGCGCCGGGAGCTCAGTATGCTTAGAAGAAGGTAATAGAGTATTTTTTAAATTATTCCACAATGTTTTAGGGTCATTTAATTTATTGTTAATATTATATTTGTAGTACGCCACCTTTTCCAAAAACAAAGATTTATTTACCAGCGTTTTCAAACTTTTGTAGTATTCTAACTTAACGCTTGATTTTGTAAGCCTGTATGTAGACAGAGCTTCATTACGAAGCTGCATCATTAGTTTTACATTATCTGTTTCTCTCCGTCTTCATGAACAGGTTTACCCGTGCGAAGCCAGGGAGGGTCAATTAATAAATAATATTAGTGTACTTAGATAGATGACAGCCTTTGGTTACATGTCAGCTCATAACAACAAACGCACATTTTAATACACAGATGCACAATACACACGCTAACTCATAACACCCATGTGTTTGGTCAGAAGGTTAAAAGTATAATAAAAGCAAAATTTCCCTTCGAAACTCCAACATTTAATTCTCGCCATACGCCACTCTTTTCTGTTCCGTCAGCCAGGACAAACTATAAGCAAAATACTTTCTTCTGGAGAACATCTTCATTTCTTAATGACTATTTAAAGACTAATAAAGATTTTGACGTTTTCTTTGATGGGGTGCGTTCCATAAGGCAAAAACTGGCAGCTGAATTTTTCGGTTCTCAAGCTTAAGCGGTACTGTTATTATTAATTACTCTATCGGTTGCTTCATGTTGACTTCAGTAGCTGCCTACTATAAGTTACTTCTATAGGTGGACACTTGTAATTGGCCTAGTTTCTTTTATTGTTTACCTTTTTACTGTTTAATTGGCTGTAAGTTTGCCTATGATGAATAAATAAATAAATAAAATAAATAAATAAAAGCAATAATGCATTATGTCTATGTAAAAACGTGTGAGTGTTAGCCATCTACCACCTTTCAGGCACAAATGATTCATGGCGCCCATAACACCCCATAATTTTTCAAGGATTGCCCTGACATGTTGGTTTTCAGATTTATTGGGTACGCCTTCGGAGCTGACGTGAAAATCCTTTTCGGGATGCGAAAAGTGATTTCTAATGTACCCACGTAGAGTTTTGAAGGTTTTAAGTAAATATAAAGGTATAGGTACACGGTTATTTTAAATTCAGTTTATAGGCCAGCCATGCCATTTAAACAACAACTTTAGTTCTATGTTTTTTTCTAAGCTTTATATTTCCGCTAAAGTTTGCTGAAAAGTCTGTGCCTTCGTCTTTTTTTGCGTGTTATATATACAGGGTGATTCGTTCGTAGACCGTATCCTTTCAGGGTATGTTTCAACCGGCCTTGGGCTATCTTTTAAGCGTAACATTAGTTCAGCGATCTTTTTTTATTTTCGAGTCATTCAAAATTTTGTGAAAATTTGAAAAATTACCCGTTTTTGACCTTAAATCGCTGATTTCTGAAAGCACAGCTTTTAATTAATAAGTTTCTGATTTTAATTACATAAAAGAAACCTTTATGACTCTACTGACATTTAAATTTAATAATAATTAACCATAGATTTTAAAAGCAGTGCTTAAAAGTGAAACAAATTTTTTCTTGAAAATGATGACCATGGCAAAAAAGTTGATTTATTTCAAAAAGTTGACTGAAGTTTTTTTCTGTAAATTGTTTTAAAAACATGTCCTTTTCAACGGCTTTCTAATAAGATACCATTTATCAAAAAATATTGATGGGTTCCAAAGATATTCACAACCAAAGATGTCTACCCCCTCATCGACACACGAAATCATCCATGTAAATACTTGGTATCACGATTAACGTTAAGCCATAAAGCGAGAGTTAGGGTAACCAAGCAGTAATAAACTTATTTTTATCTATCAATGGCCTCTCATGGATACACAGAGCCTACCGTACGAGTTGAACTTTATGGCTTAACGTTAATCGTGATACCAAGTATTTACATGGATGATTTCGTGTGTCGATGAGGGGGTAGACATCTTTGGTTGTGAATATCTTTGGAACCCATCAATATTTTTTGATAAATGGTATCTTATTAGAAAGCCGTTGAAAAGGACATGTTTTTAAAACAATTTACAGAAAAAAACTTCAGTCAACTTTTTGAGATAAATCAACTTTTTTGCCATGGTCATCATTTTCAAGAAAAAAATTGTTTCACTGTTAAGCACTGCTTTTAAAAACTATGGTTAATTATTATTAAATTTAAATGTCAGTAGAGTCATTAAGGTTTCTTTTATGTAATTAAAATCAGAAACTTATTAATAAAAAGCTGTGCTTTCAGAAATCGACGATTTAAGGTTAAAAACGGGTAATTTTTCAAATTTTCACAAAATTTTGAATGACTCGAAAATAAAAAAAGATCGCTGAACTAATGTTACGATTAAAAGATAGCCCAAAGTCTGCTTAAACAAACCCTGAAAGGATACGGTCTATGAACGAATCACCCTGTATATAGTAGGGTACCGGGCTTTTTACTTTGTTTCATTGAGTATTGGCACGTATTATTATTATTTTTTAGTAGGTAAGTAGTCAAGTAGTCAAACAAACAAACAACAAAAACAAAAGTTGTTTTAGCTCTATAGAAAAAAATCGTAAACCTTCCTCGAAAAATTTGAATCTACCAATTTTACTCAGTATCTATCCAATATATTTTTACAAAAAAAAAGTGAATTTCCAACAATCATTTAGATGTAATGACTTTATGATATTGAAAAATACTATTAAACAAAAATAATTTATTAATTAAAACCCGTCAAAATCAGTAATTGCGTGCGTTGTCTTTGTCATAAGCGCGGCACTATAGTTCAGACTAAATTGATATTTAAGTCTAGGGCGTTAAGGTCGATTTTTCTTTGAACGGATTTTCCCTCCTTATCTGGTCCTACCCAGCGCTTTAAGCTAGTAACATAGCCATTACGTCTGCGTATGGCAACATAAAACAGGTGCAAAACCTCGTAAGAGCTTTTATGGTAACGTTCCACCTAATATTTCGATTAATCTTGGTACTTTATCAAACAGAGATACTTAGCAATTTTTTACTTTTACTCCTTTGGAGAATGTGGTTTGTGTATTATTTGTCCTCGAATATACTCGAAAGTGGAGTCCTCGGCAAACGTAGTGTATGGCGTCCTCGGATTAGGTGGAGCGATGCCTTGCTCCGATCCGATTGGCTGACTGTAGTTGCATGAGAATAGCTAAAAACCAGCCTCAGTAGCGTAGGTATCTCGAGAGAGGCTTATGCCCAGCTGTGGACTAATGCAGGCTAATAATGCTCAAAAGAAGACGAAGCTGTCTAGCTTTTGCAGTAAAAAATAAAACTTGAAACATTCAATTCAATTCAATTCAATTCAATTCAATTTATTTGCCTGAACATGGGTACATACAAAGATGATAAATAACAATAATTAAGCTCTCCACATTCTACCGAAATGGCATGCAAAAAATATTTAAAACATAAAATATGGCAAGTGTCAAGTGAATAACATTTAAACAATCACAACTAAGAACCAAAAAATAAAATAATAAAAACACTATCTTTAAGCACCTATCTACATAAAAATGTCAAGTAAAACAAAATATAAAGTCATTAATAATAATCAAATATCCCCAAAATTATATGTATTGTAATTAAATTTTTTTGTCAGTTAAATATTCGTTAATTGTATAATAGGCTCTCGTCACTAAAAAGTTAAACAATTTATTTTTAAATATTGCCATACTATCTGAATTCATTATTGGCTTTGGCATGGAGCAAAGGTTATACTATTTTATTAAATAGGAAGTTGGCACACCACTGTACTATAATAATGAATATGTGTAAAAGTTATTTCAAATAGAGTTTCAAAAATTTCAAGCTTCAGATATACCTAATCAACCAATGCAACTGCGGTGTGAAAACATCATTCACGTTTTTACCACTTACTGGTGCTAAGTCAACAGCTCACAATACTTTCCATCGATCGCTTCGTCACTTTCCATCAGGTGAGAGCGTCGTCAAATGCGAGAAAAAGCTGATGTTAAAAAAATCCCACTGCTAGGGTAAGGGTCTTTTCTCACAGGGAGGGGGTGTATACTGTAATCAACCACATTGGCTGAGCGTGGGTTGGTGGATGACGCGTCATGCTACCGAACTTTGTGGTTCTTCAAGAGGCCGATTCTTTCACTACCTATGTATTTCCTTTATCGTTGTACTAGCGAGCGCAAATCCCATCCCATAATTTAAAAAGTTATTGATACGTTAAAACCCGGGTAATATTATTGTTATACGCCTTTCTCAACACTTTTCATACAATTTAAGCGTGTCACGTTTTAGAATGAAACCTTCTAGCTTCGAACCTTCTTTCTTTACCTGCGCATATTATGATAGCGGCACCCGTATTATGTAAAAATTGCAACAGCAAAGCAACAGCAGTAGCAAAGTAATAGCAGTAGCAAAGCGACAGCAAACACTTAGCAGTCGGTCGCAGTCGCCCGCCTGTTGCTCGCTTGGCGCTGAATTTACTTTTTCCTTTGATACTAGCGCCACTAGCAACAGAACAGCAATAGACGGAAACAAATAATGCACTTTTTAGTTCATCGATTGTCCGAAAGGCGGTGGTCGCTTTCTGCTCTTTGGAAGTGACGTTTGACAGCTTTGATAGCAATGATTGCGAAATTTACGCCTGTCGCAAACTTTACGTAATAAGCTAGTGGAGTCCAGACTTGTCATTAGTGTTTGCGCCCAGCGCCTATTGCTCGGCACGGATATTGTTAGGTATTACTTACGCCTCTGTCAGAGCGCGAGCGTAATTTGGTTTCTTGCTTTGTGACCAATATAGCCAGGAATAGGCTAAATACACACATTTTACACAGATTTATGAGTCTGCTCCAACTTCATGGGTGGATGATGTTCTAGTCCGCTTCAAGTTGCTCGTAGCCTTGTCGCTAGTGTAGGTGTGACTGCGCGACCTTCTCACGAACGAGGTCAAACAAACAACTTCGGTATAAAATAAGTTAGATACGGCCCAACCGTCTGCCGCTTGAGAATAATATTGTTAGTTATAGTTTCGGCAGTGATACTGCAGTAGCGGGTCACTACGTGTTGCGAAATTTAATATTCTTCTTGTGTAGGCAAGTTAGCCCTGTGGAGTGATCACGCGAAACTTTGATTGCAACTCAGCAGAAGTTATGGCATTCCTAACTTAAAAATTTTCACAGTCACTATTTGACATTGTAAAATCCATACCAACTTGTGTTTCTATCGGTTGCAATCAAGATCCATGATCACATAACTGGTGTCAGAATTTTAACTAGCCCAAAAGGTTATGATTTTGATTTTACGACTGCCTGAAGAAGTCCACTGCTGAACATAGGCCTCCCCTAGTGAGCGCCACTTTGAACGGCTGCTCGCTTCCTGCATCCATCGGTGCCCCGCGACTCTCACCAGATCGTCAGTCCATGCACCGAATGGGGGGCTGGCCTACGCTGCGTCTTTCGGGTTGTGGTCGCCACTCGAGAACCTATCTGCCCCATCAGTTGTGGTTACGACTAATGTCTTTGACATTAGAAACATCAACGCCAAAAAGCGATAAAAAGCCATAAACGAAAAAGAAAAAAAAGTCTTATGAGAACAGACTGGGCCAACGGTGGCTTCACCGTTGGTTCACACTAACGGTCACATATAAAAAATATTTTTCAATCTTTAATACAATATTTAGCGTCGGTCCGTATTCGGTCGGTCTGTCATTAGGTCAAAATTTCAGGTCTCTCAAAAATTTCGGCTCCAGCCAAACCTGCGCGTCAAATTGCGTCTGCGGGAGTGTCTAGATCGGTAACCATCGCTATACCCGTGTTCGCGGACGGCATCGGCAGCACCGTGATCGCCGCGGGATGCGACGTGTAGAATCTGTTCAAAAAGAGATGGTCGTGGTGTTATCGCGAATTAACATTTTTTGTCTTACATGTCCACTCCACCTGGCTAACTGTTATGTGTTATAGTGACTTCCCTAGGTTGACACTCATACCAGTTCATGTCGTGATCATAATAATATAGTCCAAAAAAACATGATAATTCGCCAACGCCACGACCCTTCTCTTTATGAACAGACTACCGCATAGTTTCGCGTTATGGACGCTTCCACTTCGCAGACGAGCAGGTGTGGCTGAAGCTTTATTCCTTTTAGGAGGGTCTCGGACAGACGGACGGCGCGTGGGTAGAGCGACAGTAGGCTACGTTTACCCTCTGGATATACGTTACCTTTGAAACATCAAAGGATAACGCTACAGGGCATAAAACCATAAATATATTTATCGTTTTATGCCTTGTAGCGGTACGTAATATTTCTTTTGACATCTTCCGTCCCCACTCAAAGGGTTGCCCGCAAAGGGTGGTAATGATAACTGAGTATATTTACAAGGGATGATAGGTATTTACTTGATATTATGATCTTCGATCAACTTTACATCATCGTCGAATTCACGCTGTTTTCCCACTTATTTATATAGAAACGTCGATGTATAAGTTGAAGTACGTAGTATAGGTACTATTATGTATTCTGTGCCACAGCCCTGATTCTATTGTACACATTTGAACTTCGTGTCCGACATAACAACGAAATTTATCTATACATATAATAAAACTGTAGAGATAAAAAAATCTGTAATTGCAAGATATCAAGAAAAAAATGACACGGGTTGGCTTAAAATTAGCCGCTGATCACGTTAAGCCACTTTTTAAACACTTTGTCTGTTTGTTTGTTTGTTTGTTTGTTTGTTATGACTGAACTCCTAAAATACTGAATGGATTTTCATGCGGTTTTCACTAACATGCTTAGAAATAACCGGCGCTTAAAATAGGATATATTAAAATTGATATATCGTTAAAAAAAAATGATGACAATTATTGAGATTTCATTACGAAACGAATCGGAGTTTACAACATGGCCGATTGATTTTTTTAATTGTTTTCAAACTGGAAGGCACCTGTGAAGCTTATGTAATGTCATCTGTCACATGTCAAAAAACAATTTTAGTGATGTGTAGGCCAATATTCGGTTCGATAATTAACGATTATTTTAGATACATAATACCGATTAACGATTATTTTTAGACACATATCATATAATCATGATATCTATCTTAGGTAGACCTACCTACCTTAGAGTGCGTGGTAAATAATAAATTATTCCTATTGTTGAAATTAGAGGAAACACAAGTACATGTGGGTGGGGTATAAAACGTAGGTGTTGATTTAGATGATAAGAATTTATTGAGGAAATCAAACCCTTGACGTATTGTCATCGGAATTGTGTATCAAGTATCGTCAAGATTCGCTGAAAACTATGACCTGGACGCCTATTCTCACGAATCGAGATGCAATGTCATCTCATAATAAATCTCGAGACTCGAGTTGTCTCTACTCCCAAGCTTAAAATTCATGATATTCTCGATTGACTAGCGCACGAGATGGCTCGTAGGGAATCGAGACGCAATGTCATCTCACAATAAATCTCGAAATTCGAGATTCAAGCTTCAAATTTGTGATATTTTCGATTGCTAGCGCACGAGATGTCTCGTGTGGTCGGAGGCAGTCGAGACCACCATGAGACGCGCTTTTGCCTTTACTTTTAGGCTCATTTGTTGCCATTTTATTGACATTGAAGCTAATGGCATGGAAACTTTTCTTCTTCTTTTCGTTTTTTCTTTCTTTTCTTTTTCTTCTTGTCTTTTCTTGTCTTCTTACTTTTTTCTTCTTTTCTTTACTTTTTTCTTCGTTGGTTAGTTTGTCTGGGCGACAGAAGTTATAGTTATACTTTTTGCCATGCCAAGCGTTATTAGGGATGTTCCGATACCACCAAAGTATCGATACCTACTCATATGAGTAGTACTCAAATCATGATTCGATAGGTACTACTCATATGAATACCCTAAAAGTATTGATACCCACTGATATCGATACATTTTTTTTTATTTATCAATACGGAAAAAAATAAACAAATTTTACCTTATTGCAGCAAAGTTTTGTTTCTATGACTGATCTACATTTTCAAGTGTTTTAGCTTGAAGAATCGGACATTTGAACACTAAGGATATGTTATTTGACGATATTTGATAAAAGTACTCTTTCCGATACAAATTCTTTCTTTCCGATACCAAATAGGTATCGTGAGAATGGTTTGTTTCAATTTTATTTTATTATTTTAATTAAGTATAACAACTACCTTAACTGTACTATTTGTGTGTATTAACTGTATTCAACTGTACTTAACTGTATTGAATTACAATTAAATTAAGTTAAATCCTGCTCACATTCTACCTTTACATGTATTTTTACCTTTACACTAATTTTCTACTACATTTAATCCTACTTAAATTAAAAATAGGGTTGTTTTAACCCTAAGTATACATTAAAATATCACATTTTTGTTCTACTTGACTTAAAGTTAGGCCATACTATGTTTCTTTAATGAAAAAAATATTATAGCGAAATAAAGCTGCTTGGCATTGAATTTTTATCCTGTGGTTCTATCCTGTTTTGACTTAGCAGCATTGATTCGATTCACTATTAGTACTTTCTTTCCGATACCAAGTAAGTATCGAAAGAATGATTCGATGGTAAAAAGTACTTGGTATTGAAAGAAAAGTATCAAGTACATACTCGTATTCACTAGTATCGGAACATCCCTAAGTGTTATATACTCTTTGCTCCGTGCCTATCAAATCAAACGAAGTTGCTCATTGTTTGCCAATAGTGTTTTCACAAATTAGAAAAAATAATATGGTGTTTTGCATTGTATAGTGCACCAACCACAGATTAGAGAAAAAAATAATCTGTGGCTAGTGGGAATTCTGTGTGTGGCACCAACTTATACTACTCTATGGTATGCACAGCTATAAAAATACTCTGTGGTGCACAGAACACTATTATATTATCCTGTGCTATTATCCTTTTGTTTTTTTCTCTAATCTGTGATTATCCTTATCACAGATGGAATAAACCACAGAACACTACTTCAAGGTAACCAATGGTTAAAACCTCTAACAAATCTTGACTATTAGTTAGAATTTGTTAGCATTTTTGATTGGTTACTTTAACAACGGGTGAAAAAACCCACCCTTATAAAGGTACCATAATAAATAAAAGCCACATAACTCATATATAATCGCATTATATTATACATATTTATATGAGTAGGTAACAACTTTGGGCCTAGTTTAGTTCTAAAGTTATTATTATCAAATACATAAAATGAAGAAACATTCAGTCTCAAAATACAATCCTGCCATCATTAAAAGTGTTGTAAAACAATGCCGTAAAGCAAAGATGGCTATTTTAACTTTATTTTTACTTTTTACATCAAATTTTAAACCAACGAAATCAGCCTGAGGGCCACTGGTGTAATAGTTACAGTGGCACATATGGAAATGATGATGACGAAGATGGTAATATAGACAGTCACTCACTGTCTAATACAGTGGCGATTTAAGATTCTTCTGTGACTTTATATTATCACAGCACACATTCACAGCATTTTCAGAAAATTGTTCCGGAAGCTTTACAGTAAGTAAGATGTAGTTATTGCAGTAGCAATAGTAACACCAGCCTAGAAGCCTTCATTGAGTACCTGAAGCAAAAAAGAAAATATTATTTAGATAGCCTTAAGGCCAGCTCCATCAACTGTGCTGTAGGTTGTTGGTTCGCTTCCCACTCAAGAAACGGGAAAAACCCTCATATTCCCCTATCCTTTGGTATAAAATAAATCCAACAGGCAACTGTGTCAATATCATTGGTATGAACTGGATTTTTACATACTTTTATTTCTCTCTCTCTCTGGTTGGTTCCTCATTACTGAGGATCATGGTCACAGGATCTATCTGATTTAACATAATACTTCCATCAACTTCGGTCCATAGCCTCACGGCCTAGGAAAACTTTTATTCAGGTAATTGAAATTAATTTACTTGAAGGTTTGAGCCTGACACATTCATAGGTGAAGTTACAAGTTGCACATTTTTCTTGGCGGCACTTCAACAATACATCTACTGCTCCAATCGGGGTTGGGATTATAAAATTTGTTTCCATAAATCAGGTGCCTTCTGCATATAGCATACCTATACGCTGTTGGTGTAGTTGTTTCAGTGATTCCTCAGAAGTCTAGCTCCCAGCTGGATACCATTATTCAGCCCATAATCACGCCCTGAAAAAATTAAATAATAAACATTTAATCTATAGAGCGAGATACGGGTGTAAGCAGCGTGATTTTGAGAAAGTATTCTCTTTTATGTATGTACGTAGTACATTATACCTTTTTGGATTTTGCGTAGGTTATTAGGCTTACTTACTTCAAAGATCCATGTTTGCCAGGCAGAGAAAACCTGTGGAATCGCACGTTCACATCTTCGGATGCACCATTATAGCATTTTGCACAGTTTTACCGTTTTTCCATAACGAACACAAGAAAATCACAATAATATAACCTCAACCATAGAATTATAAAAAAAGCAGGATGGAATCTTGATTGACATCGAACTGACGTACAGCAATGGCGGCCGCATAAACATGTGTGACTGATTAAAGGATTGCCATGTGAAGAAAATTACCCGAATCCGACAAAAAAAAAATCTGTTGTTGGTGTGACTTTTCGTATGACCAAAAAGCTACGCGAGCTTATAACAGAGTAGTCAAAATTGAATGGCTTATTTTTTTTTTACTTTCGATAGGTTAGCGTTTGACTACATCTCACCTGATGGTAAGTGATGATGAGGTCGAAGGTGGAGGACGCCTACCTAGAATTAACCTATTTACTTTTGATTTGAAGACACTTAAGTTGTAAGTGAATGGAAATACCGACGCCGGGAGTGAGTTCCATTCCATAGCCGCACGCACAATAAAGGAATCTGCAATCTCCCCTCCCCCACACTTGCCCCACCTCCCCCTCACTTTCCTCGCCACCCCCTGCACTTGCCACCACCTCCCCCCTCACTTAGTCCACCCCCCCCCCTACTTGCCCTGCCTTCCCCCGCACTTGCCCCCCTGCCCCCAAGAACCATGTATAGATTACATTTGGACAGTAATTAAGGGGTTGGCAATCTACGCAGCAATGTACGGCGAATGAAATGGGAGCAATAGCTTCCCAGTCTCCACCGGGTGGCAACTGAGAATTTTGTTCCCAGTTGCCACCCGGGGGCGAAGCATGTGGGGGCAACTGGGAATATACCCTGTACGCTATAGCGAAGAGAGAAGTTCCCAGTTCTTTCTTCCTTTGGACAGGGTCGGGTCAGCCAGTCAGTTAATAAAACTTGGCACAAAGATTTATAGCCAGGGTGTTGCTTAAAATGTTTTATGAACACATAAATCGTATTTTTCTACGTTACTTTACTTTTTCTACATTATAGAAAACCTGCACAAATATGTACGATTAGTAGGTCCATTACCGGTACAATATTTATTTTAACCTGCAAAGTCCAGCACATGCATATGCATAATGGAAATATGCAGTTGCATATAGTCAGATCTCTAATTATGATCAATATAGGTGAATAAGTTGTATTCGAACATAATTTGGTCATTCTCCCACACTTCCGGGTAATTTGCAAGTTTGATTGTTGGTAACACTAGCTGGTTTTGTGTATTGATTGCATCTCAATAGTTTTATCGAAAAACAAGAAATTAGCGAAATATTAACAAGCTTATTTGTGAAAAGTGATCCCCTGACTTTTTTTTATCAAACCACTATGATTCCGACAACTTTTCACAACGCAAGACGGCATTTTATAATATTTTTTTCTATGCGTCTTGGGCGAGGTTCGGAGCAGTAATGGCAGGCGATAGACTTCCTATGATGTGAGTGTGTGCGTGTCCGCTCGTACTTATTAGCGTCCCGACTTCCTATGGGTACCTCGGTTCGGGATCAATTGGGACTCGGTCCTTCTTTTTTTAGTAGGTCCATGACCTCAACGCAACTTACTTTTATATTCTATAGTTTGATTCATGTTCCAGTGTCAATTTTCAAGTTCTTGATTCTGAGCATAGACTTTGTGGTCGCTGTCTTACATATAGCGTTATCTCGTTCTGATCTCTCGACTGCCTCCGATCCACAGACTACTATACGCTAATGCTTCCATCACTCGAGTCATCTCGTGCGCTAGCAATCAAGATATTGCATGAGAATACCGAAAACTCGAGTCTCGAGATTTATTCCCAGACGAGATATCTTCTCGATTCGTGAGAATAGGGGTCCTGTACGCGAGTCGTACATCCAATTCCGGACAGACGAAAGCAAAAGTTGCGAGTTGAAACCAGACTAGCAATGGATGAGTGCTTATTTGTGGAAATTCGATCTCACGGTATTTTTTTTATTTCAAACTATCGATTTTTCTTTTAAAAACCGATTTTTAGGTAATTTTTGCCGAATATTTTTATTACGGTTGGCAACACCGTATTTTGTGCCCACGCTATTTAGCAATAAAAGTAATCCAAACGATTTATCATTTTGTTTTCGATTATTCTTCGATTGTAGTTATCGTTGATGTCCCGTCCCGCCCCTATGGTCAAGTGTCATTATTCAACAGCAGAACGTAATTTTGCAAGCAACGAATTTAATATTTTATTTATATCTTTTTTATTGAAAAGTGAGTTAAAAGCGAATTAATTGCCTTCATTCCATTTCTTGTATATTTTACTGTTCCTTTTAGTAATTTTTCTTAAACATTAGTATTAAATTTTCCCCATTAAATAGAAATGTTTAATGTTTTGTATGACGTCACCTGTTTTGCTTACATAACAATTTACGTTCTATCAACCTGTCACAAGTTAAATAGATACATATACCAACAAATATTAAATAGACGGAAAGCAGATTTTTTTTTATTTTGGCATTAGACGACATTTGTATTTAGCCAATGATACGAAATATTTTATGAAAAATGTTTTAAAAGGGTATACTTAGATGTAGGTAACTATACATTAAGATAGGACAATATATAGGATAGGTAAGATCCTCGAATTAGCAACATGGCCGTGTAACGTTCAGTTTTCATTTCTTCTTCTTCTTTTACGTAGGTAAATGATTTTTAAAGGTTTTAATAGTTAAAATATTTTAGGTCTGTGGGCTTCTCAATGAACAAACTGAGCGGTTATATTCTCTTTAGGACAAACTACAGGTTAGAGCAAAATATTATTGGTTACTCGATTGCTCCAAGAAGGTTAATTATTAAAAGGTCTTTGAAAGTGGGCGTCTTCAGGATGTCGTTGTTGATGATGATGATGATTATAGCCGTATTTGAGTTAATTGATCATAGATATCAATTTCAGCTTAATTCTTTCCGTTATTTCTAAAATAAGTAATGGTCTCGACAGATTCTTAGAAAGACAAACACACGGACAACAAAGTGATCTTACCTATAAGTGTTCCTTTATTTCAAAACTGTTACGGAACCCTAAAAATGAAACTTTCTTTGCAAAAGCGAATCTGATTAGAGCTTTGTACACATGTTATTTTCTCATGAGCTCCGAAAAGATTTAGTGGATTTTGTTGTTTGGTATATGGGAAATGCATGAACTAAGCTATTATTAGACTACCTAAACGTAGAAATAACACAATACAAGCGTGCGAAGCCGCGGGCAAAAGCTAGTCAAGTAATAAAGTTCACTATTTAAATTTCACCGAAAAAGATAACCATTTTTTTTCATCTTTTGGACAGATTTAGACTTTTATAGCCCTCGGAACCTGGGTCCAAAGGATTAAGACCTAATGCAAGAAACTTTTAAGAATCACCGAACAGAAACGCCTTGTTAGGTGATTTATCTATTTTTTTTAGTCACAAAATTTTTTAAAATAAGATTTCGATCTTGTTATAACATCCCAGACATACCTCCCTTACTATTCACGAGATTAACCGCGACATGTTATAGGTAACTTCGTTTATTTCCCAGGAGAGGCAGCCGCTCACTTCGGTGTGCACCATTATATACCTAGAAGCTGCTGAACGAATTTAATCATTTAAAAATGTGTGATCTGAGATTTATTTAAAATGTTTTTGGTGAATTTAGGGTTGCGTAACTGATTTAAAAAAACTGAACCTGTTTAAATAGTTCAAGTCAGATCATCATCAACTGCCTGAAGACGTCAATATCTACTGCTGAACATAGGCCTCCCCCACAGGCCAACAGTAAGAAACCCTGTCTCAGTTCCATAAGCCATCCCTGGCAACACACACTGATTGAAAACCTTTGTTTTCAGGCTCTGCGGTATTTTAGATGAAAAGATAGTATGAAATAAAAAATATGTCAGACAGTTTATTGCAAATGTTATGTTATGTTATTATGGTGTTTATTTTTTGTTTATTGTTTTTTGGGAAGTGCGCATTCCGATACTTTAAGAGAATTGTTATGACTGTACCTGCCTATGATAGCCGCAGTGCAGCTTTTAATTTGTTCGTTCGTTCGACATTAAATCTTGAATTAAATATATCAACCGTGACGACCTACAATTTCACTTGAACACCCTTATCCAAGCCCTTCGTAAGCCCCAGTAAGGTCGGTCATTCGTTACATCTCGCTTTGTGATCCCTAAACTTGAGAAGTACTTACATAGTATTCTGTGACTTGAGTGAGCTCTCTCGATTAAGTAACAACTTGACTCCATTGTTGTCAAGTACAATCCTTGCTTTGCTAAATCTAACTGGTAATAATTTAAGTGGAACGATAATTATTACTCTATATGTTTTCAAATAAAAATAATTTATTTTAAGTTATCTGGGCTTGGGTCATAGACCTAATAATTTATTTCATACTAGATGGCACATCTCGAACTGGCAAAATCGTACATTGCGGATAAGCCGGACAACATACTTTCACTCACACGAAGCTTGGCACTCGTAGCAAATAGGTTAAAAACCAACCAACCGACCCTGGTAACCAAGAGTTCAATTTAATAAATAACCCAATTGAACTTGTGGAAATCTACAGAATTAAGAAAATTTGTTGCTCACTGAATTATCAATAAACTTCAAGAAAAACAGGAAGTAAAATAACCTGTCCTTAAAAAATTACCTACCCAAGTGTGTCTCGCACCGCCCAACCGGCTAATGGAGTTTCAAATCATATCATGAGAATCCGATACGACATAAAAATCGTTCAGAAAATCATAATTAAACATTTCGACCTCTGAAAAGAAAAAAATGGATTTAATTAGTTACTTTTAGTCTTATGACACATTATTTATACACCTCCTGTAATATTTCGGATTCCAAAATACATATATGCAGTTTTACTTGTGGTGAGGTAAGTTAGAGTAGAATTTTAGGTATATTATAATATACTTACGAACATATTCATTATCTTTTATATAAAGTTTTTCTTCGTTGCACGGACCCATGTAAGCTACCATCCACACTGAAATAGACAAACTTTTGTTACAAAATGTCATGAGCGGAAACAAGACGCGGCATCTTAAGCTTATGTTAAATATAACTAACATTTTTTTTAATGAGATGAGTGGCAAACAAGCAGGCGGCCCACCTGCTGGTAAGTGGTCACCGCCGCCTATGGACATCTGCAACACCGAAGGCATTGCCGGTGCGTTACCTACCCTTAGAGAGGACTCTTTTAACACTTTTCTTGAAGCTCCCCATACTGTAGTTATAACATTTAGATAAGGTCCATAGACTTAAAATTCAGAACCAGAAATTGAGGCAAAAAACAAATAATTAAAAAACCTACACCACAAGAATATTAGGGGTTAGTCTGTGTATTCAAAAGAAAGAAAGAAAATACATTTATTATTGAAGTTAATATTGAGGACGCCGGCTATATTAAACCGTTTTTGTTATCTGAGGACGAAATGATACTAACCTATATATCTCTGCATGCAATTTGCATAGTCCATCATACAATAGTTCTCAAATGTCTTACGCGTATAATACGCGGCACGGGCGCATACTTCACCTGTTCTGAAATATAAATACCATTCCAACAGATCATTCCCAACCATCCATGCATACACTCACAAATTTAAAGCTTACTTCAAGTCCACAAAAATAATAATGAAGTTGCCACTGTTCACTTTGGTGATTTAGTTCCAAATAGCACCAATGACGTATTATACAATTTGATTGATTGATTTATAGTAAATGTGCAATCTGTAGCACTAGGCTAACGTGGTGGTTATACAGCCTACAATTTCTCCCTGTGAGAGATGGCCCTTGTCCCAGCCGTGGGTGCGTATTGGCGGATAGAACGTATCAACGTACGATGCGGAATACGAGATGAAATGAAAATATTTATATTTTTCACGTTGTTCACCCAGTTGAACAAGGTGGAATAAATGTCTATTTTCACAGTATTTATTATCTTATACGACCTGGGCCATAATTCTGTATGAAAACACAGATTCCACACGATACAGAAACCACGTCGTTATCGTGTCTTGTTCAAATCGTGTCACAGCAAGGAATCGACAATTTTTGTATTCTGTATTATCTAAGACAAATTATCTATGACAGGTTTTTATCCCTCGAGTGCGTTCCGAATTAGAACTATCGGATTTCTCATCCCAACACCAGTAAAACTTTTAAAATAATGTAATGGCTCATATTTATGTTGTGATATAACAAAGCCATGGGTAATTATTAAAAACTGACAGAAAACCTTTAGAAATATCTTCACTTTACATTAAAATTAGTTTAATTATGAATAATTAATATTGACATAAATGGTGGTACCTTAGACGGGTTGATATTTCGGAACGCGCCTCAATGGAACATATTATTTTTGACAGTTCAAATCGCGCCAATCCCAGTTAATTCCACATTCATTTCGCGCGGTTTCGTAGAGTTCTCATTTCATAGAGAATAGATTTTTGCAGATTTCTTATGTAAGACAAGGAATTCGCGTGGTTTCGAAGCAAGGAATCATAAAGTGGTCTTACAGAATTAGGGTCCTGGAGGACTGGTAGATAGTGCTATTTAGCATTACGTTCATCCATGTACACCTTTGTGCTAAACTATTAAATAAATAAATGAATAAATATTTATATTTGGTAATATTAAAAAAAAAACATTCGCTTACTTGTAAGCTCTCAAACAAAAGTACGCCAAATAGTCGCACTCCTCCTTAAGTAATATCCGGTAGGGTGTTTTTCGCTGAGGATGAGTTTCAGTAGTGATCTCATCCGGTCGCGGCGACCTTAAAACGCAAATAATACGTATATACACATTATCATTAGCCCGAAATACGTCTTAATAAAACGCCACTTTGGACGCTATAGTCATAGGGGGAAATTGCCATAATCACCACGCTACATAGATATTTAGCGTGGTGATTATGGCATCAAGTAGCGTTTAATCATCATCAACAGTCTGCATACGTCCACTGCTGAACATAGGCCTCCCCCACAGAGCGCCAATTTGAGCAGCTGCTTGCCTCCTACATACATCAGCTCCCCGCGGCTTTCACAAGATCGTCGGTCCATCGAGTTGGGGCCGGCCTACACTGCGTCTTCCTGTTCGTGGTCACCACTCGAGAACGTTTTTTCCCCATTGGTTGTCAGTTCTACGACCGATGTGCCCTGCCCATTGCCATTTGAACTTGCTAATTCTAAGAGCTAATATTGGTCGCTACGTATCTACGTACATGCACGTATTTGTGTTATATTTATTATTCTCTCCTAGCCGGTTTCGGCCACAGCGACCAGTATTTCTGCTTTAACTAAGTTAATGCAAGGCTTCGTTCGTGTGCCTTCATATGACTGTAGTACCCTATCTTGGCTTTGAAAGTGCGCAAGCATACGCTACACGTTAGGGTACCATTTATATAATTATAAACCATATTAGAAGGCGGTCTGTTCTTAAGCTGGTCACGTTTGAAATCAAGACCGCGCCTTCTGTCGTCCTCAAAAGAGTATACACTCTGCTGCACCAAGCGCCTCCACTCGGAACGATTCTGAGCAAGTGCTTCCCAACGAGAGGGCTCAATATTGCATCTTCTCATATGCCTCTTCTGAACATCCTTGTATCTCAGGAACTGGCCACCGCTCTTCCGCTTACCATCCAGGAGCTCAGAATAGAAGATGCGCTTTGCTACCCTCTTATCGGGCATCCTCGAGACATGACCACACCAGCGCAACTGACGCCGCATCAGATAAGCCTCTACCCCAACAACATTAGCTCTTCTCAAAACCTCCGTGTTCCTGACACGATCTGACCACGTTATGGACATGATGTCACGGAGATACTTGAGGTGAAACCTATCCAATACGCGTATATGCTTGCGATATAAGCACCACGTCTCAGAGGAATAAAGTAAATTTGGCAAAACAATGGCCATGTAGACTTTAACTTTAGTGTTTAACGAGAGGTCGTGAGAACGAAACACTTTCTCCCGGAGCTTTCCAAAAACAGCAGAAGCAGCACCAACCCTACTGTTTATCTCTGGATCAAGGTCCCCTTTAGACGTCAGTATGCTGCCAAGGTATTTAAATTTGTCTACTTGCTTAAGGACGTGAGTTCCGAGTGGTAAATTCAAGGTGGTGCGGTCCATTGCCATGACTTCGGTTTTCGTGGCGTTGATTTTTAAACCAAGTTTCTGACATGTACCATCAAGACTTTGCATAAGATCTGCCAGGCCATCCGGACTTTCTGCCACAAAGCAGAGGTCATCGGCATACATGATCTCTCTGATGGCGTCAAATGAACATCTAGTGCGAGCTTTAAGTCTAGCCAGGTTGAAAAGTTGACCGTCAGTTCTAAAACGTACACGAATGCCATGTAATGAGTTTCGTAGAGCTTCCTCCACGACAACAGCAAAATATAGAGCGAACAAAGTCGGTGCAACAACGCAACCCTGCTTTACCCCACAACTGACCAGGAAGAAATCGGACTGGCCACCATTAGCTGAGACACAACAATCCATGCCATCATGCAAAAGCCTCAGAATTCTGACAAACTTGTCGGTACACCCCAGCTTACGCAAAACAATCCACAAAGCCTCACGCGGAACACTGTCAAAGGCTTTCTCCAAATCGACAAAACACAGGTAGAGATACTGGGACTGCTCTCTACTTTTCTCTTGTAATTGCCGGATAGAGAATATGGCTTCACAGGTCCCTCTACTAGGACGAAACCCAAATTGAGTCTCAGGTAATATAGTTTCAGACAGCTCGACAAGGCGATTGAGGAGAACTCTGGCAAATATTTTCCCAGGAACGGAAAGAAGTGAGATACCCCTGTATGAATTGCAATCGGCTCGATCACCCTTATTTTTATACAGGGCGCATATATTCGACGTACTAAAAGCCGAAGGTATACGTTCTTCCACCCACATTCGCTTAAAGAACTTCCATAGGACATCGTGCAATTCATCTCCGCCAGATTTTACGAGCTCCCCTGCGATGTTATCAAGGCCTACTGCTTTTTTATTCCGTTGCTGCCGTATAGCAGCTACCACCTCAGGAAGCGTGGGCTCAACATCTAATTCAGCGATTTGAGGGCGTTCTTGTAGCAAGTTAATGCAAGCAAGATCAGCTGATCGATCAATATTTAATAGATTTCTAAAATGTTCTGCCCATCTCTGCAAAGCCTCGCCTTTACCTGAAATCAAGCTCCCATCAGCAGCCCTTAAGGGCACATTAACTTTATACTGGGGCCCAATTAGCCGTCGCACTTCTCCAAAGAAGAGACCAAGTTGATTAGTATCAGAAAGCATTTGCATGTGGTCAGCTTTTTCTTGCCACCATTTATCCTTCATGGCCCGCGTTAGCTTCCGTAGTTGGGATGAACTTTCCTTGACCTCATTTTTACGACTCGTATTATCAAGCGTACAACTCTGTTTATGTAAGAGCTCCCGGTGTCTGGCGATGGCATCAATAAGGACCTTATTATTGTCATCAAACCAGTCTTCATTGACACGCTTTTGCAATCCAAGCGTGTCAGAAGCAGTTTTAATTATGTGACTGGTAAGGTCTTGCCATTTTAGTTGTAAATCTCCACCCTCTATGTCCATTTGCGATACGCTGTCACCAATGCTTTGTTGGTATAACTCCCTTATCTCGCTATCCTGCAGTTTGCCTAAATCCATACGAAAGACTTTGGATCTACCGGATCGACGAGAAGGGTGAAGTCGTATCTGTAATTTACAGACTACTAGTCTGTGGTCCGACCAGCAATGAGCTCCATGCATAACTCGGGTCAAATGAACATGAGAAATATCTCTTTGACGTACGATGGCATAGTCAATGAGATGCCAGTGTTTGGACCTCGGATGCATCCAAGTGGCCTTGTATTTTGCAGGAAGTCTAAACATGGTATTGGTAATTGCTAATTGGAACTGCGAGCAGAGGTCAAGCAACAACTGCCCGTTACTGTTCATGCTCCCAATACCATGCCTGCCCAGAACACGAGGCCACGATTCATAGTCACGCCCGACTCTAGCATTGAAGTCGCCGAGCAGAAGAATTTGCTCCTTAGGTTGAATTTTAGTTAAGGCTTGAGTTACTTCTTCATAAAATTTGTCTTTTATTTCATCCGTGTGATCCGTCGCTGGTGCATATACGCTGATAACATTAAGGTAATTGCAATCATCTAGATGAATGCGCAGAGTTATCAAGCGATCAGAAATAAACACCGGATACTCGGCTAGCTTAGTTGCTATTTGAGTTCTAATAGCAAATCCTACGCCAGAGCGCCTTGGATCACTGGCTGAAGTTCCCTTCCAGTAAAACGTATACCCCCCACCGTGCTCTACAAGCTCACCTTCTTCGGCTAAATGGGTTTCGCTTAGGGCAGCAATGCTGACATTATAGCGCTGCAACTCTCGAGCGACAATGGCAGTTTTACGTTCAGGGCATAGGTTGTTAGGACGGTCAAGTAATGTGCGCACATTCCATGCGCCGAAAATCATTGGTTTGGTTTTTACTCTATTTTTGCTACTTCGACCACGTTGATGGGATGCGCAGGCAGCCGCGGCTACTACCTCCCCAGTGTTTTTGGAACAAGCGCTTTTTCAGGGCACCTTTTCTAGCCCCCTCCCCGGCTGAGCGGGGGAAGCAGTGCTTCTCTAAATAGAGCTGCTTCGTCGCATAGTGTGCTGCTGAGTTACATCGTTGCTCCAAATCGATGCTAAAGCGACCACTCTCACTATGCCGCCTCTGTGCAGACATCAGACAAAGCCTGACAGGCATCATTGTCAGACCTCTCTACCTCTGTCTATCGCCAAAGGCCTTTCATCTTTGAGTCCAGCTAACAGAAAACAGGTCATTTACGCAGGAAATATTTAAGTGCATAAGTGTTCGCGCACACACAAATGCACTCTCTCGTCCGCACTCCCTGAACCCCAATGGAACGGCTACCCGCTACAACTGAGAGAGAGCAAGATGCAGTTTCTAGCCGACGGTAACTACCCTGACTCCTACCGCCGCCTTAGGTCTTCCACGATGCCTTGCTGCCTCGCCGAATCCGCCAACATCGAGTGCTTATCAGCTTTGATGCGCCTTCATCACCGAGACAGACTCTTCATACACTAAAACGGGGAGTAACCGTTCAGGACTTGTTACACAATAAGTCCCCCCTCTACCAGGTTTAGCCCACGAGCCGACGTGGTGTACCGGGGTGTGGCCGCTGCGTGTATGACAGCTACTAGGAGCCACTGGTGAGAAAATGCAAGTTATAAGTGGTTTGAATCTACGTCAAGAGACCAGCTAGTAGATTGAATTACCCTTACTACCTACTACACCCCAATTGCGTTATATTTATAATATACTTAGAGATAGATTAATATTTAAACTCCAGACTGAGGGCGTAAGAATAGGCCAACCCATCACTTCCCGTGGGTGCCGTAAAAGCCGGCTGAGGGAATATCCAGGGAATGGGCAGCAGCATTCCCCTCGGTATTGTAACGATCCAGGCTGTCTCGTGACGTCACAAATATTATAAATTTTACCTAAATTATAAAAATACTGAAATAATTTCATTGAAGCATTTTATGCACAAAGAATAGTCCAAAAATAAAGGAAATAGTCGTTGGCATCGCATTAACTGATAGAGAAAATGTAGAGATAGGTGTAAAAGTGGTTATCCGTGGTAAAATAAGGTAACAGTAAAAGAAATCAAACCTTCTTTATATTTAGTTTTACTTTTTTACCTTTTCTATTTTTAAAGTGTTTTTGATAGATAATAGGATTTTGTTATCTGTCAAGAATAATTCAGGGGGATTCTGGTAACCTTGGAGGATGGAACGTGTGTTTTTCTATATTTTGGCTTTTTTTAATATAATAAATTATATGTTAGTGATCTTTAAGTGTGCTTTAACTGGACCTGCTCATCCTCAACATTGGTGGCAGCTTTCGGCGTTCACGATGCCAACTCTCAGGTCCATCACGCGGAAAACAAAAAGGATTGAGGTAAGCGCTTCTATACTACCAGCAACGTCGTCAGGCGACACGCCTGCTAATCAAAACGACGAGGCTCTCTTGCAGGACACTATGCTGTTACCTTTACCCGTCTCATCGCCAACGCCAACGCCTATATTAAAAACGCACTCGGTTGCTTTATCACAAGCATCCGCTAAGGCTCAAAAGCTTGCAGCTGTGGCTAGGCATGTTCGTCAGGTTGCAGAGCAAGAAAAGAAGACCGCTGACCTAGCTCTTCAAGCGGAGAAGAGGGCCGCTGACCTAGAACTACAAGCGGAGCTGGCCGCTATTGTTACCGCAGCGTCCGAAAGGAGCTCTATGACGCGAAAGTGGTTAGTAGATTGTGGTAACAATCTTGGAGAACAAAATAATAATCGCACTTTCGATTTCAGAATTAATAACGACGGACGAAACCTCGATGGAGCTTGCAGCAGCTGTCGCGGAGCTCCCACTCCAGCATGGTGCCGTTTCACCGGGTCGCGCATGTTCGTCGCCGGGCGGTGACTATTGCATACAACCCTGCCTACAGCCCGTCACACAAGGAAACACTGCACACTCATTCAGATTAGGCACACACAACATTAATCCTACGCCTAATTGTTATTATGATAACACAAATAAAGTAAACAATGTAGAGACACCAGACTCTTTATTAAGCTGGCGAAAGTCATCGCGGACCTGGGGAGCAGATGGCAGGTCGGTGTCCTTCCTTTTCTTTGATGGTCACGTCTCTGGCTAGCTTTCCTTCAAGAAGGCCTTTTTACGGTCGGAGGCGGGCTTTACCCCGGAAGAAAACCTGGCCAGGTTCAGCGCCGCTTTACACGGTGCCGCCCAGGAGCTGCCCAGAATGCTATTTTAGGAAAGCTAACTCCTCTTCTGCGCTGTAGATGGGCAGATTATGCTTCAGCACATTTAGTTTCTGGTAAGTTCAAGTTAGAACTTTTGGCAGATTGTTTGGATGCAGAATCAAATCGCCACTTAAAGTTTTTAAATTATTAAAATTATAAAAATATAATCCAAGTTTTCTCGAAGGTTGAATCTGTGGGTGTTTATTGTAGGGCTAGTTTGTCGTGGACCTTGCTTTTGACGGATAGCTGGGTGATCGCAGAAGGTTTTAATGTACAGAGAACAATACGTAAATTTATAAATCTATTTTGTGGTAAAAGTACGTTGTACTATTTATCTATTCTGTGGTATAGGAAGGTATTTCTTCAGTTGGTTTTGCGATGTTCTACGGAGGATATGGGAAAGGTTCTATTCCTACGCGGTGATAGTAAACGCTGATACAAATTTCGCATTAACAAGTTATGACACTAGTGAGAAAATATTATTCTGGGCCTAATTCTGATGTACAAATTCAGCATAAATAGATAGGTATTTTCTTAGCGGATTCTAGGCGGAATTTTACTTAGGAGAGTTGAAGGGTCATATTCCTGCAAGGAAACGAACGTTTTGTTTTCTAGTTGCAAAATAGGTAATGTTTGACCGATAGTTAGGAAACTACCGGGAATTAGTAACGACTGGGAATTTATTTCTTTTACTTAGATAACTATTGGGAATTTATTCTCTGTTTAAAATCATTTGCGAGTAACTTAAATAAAATCGTAATTGAGTTTCACTCTTAATACGAAATAGGTAATACTTGTACAATATTTAAAAAAACTACCGGGAATTTATTCATAGTTTAGGGTTGTTCGTGATTGTTTCAAATAAATGATCATAGATCAATTTAGTGGAATTCAGGTTTGAGTTTATTTGATTGAATTTTCAAAAGAATTTTACCTTTTATTCTATAAAAACATTTAATGTACTAGTGATAAGAAATTGTCCTTCGTGTCTTGGGTCAAGCACAGCAGTACCTGTTAGTGATCTCCTTACCAAACGGATAGGGGTAGCTAATTTAAAGATTCGAATGAGAATATCTTGTTGTTAGGAAATAGCATCAAAAATCTATAATATTATTTGAAGGAAACATGTCCTTATCGTATTTCATAATAATGAAACATAATACCTAAATTATATAAACGGGTTTTAGATTACTTTTCAATACAAGTTCTGGAAAATAGAGACAACCTGAATATCACTAACAGATCATTGAATTCAAATAAATATTTACAGTTAAAATTAATACTACTGTTTAGTCCACTGCATGCTGTTGATATAGAATCTACGATAATATTGATAATCTTTAGACGAAAACTAGGAGATTTGAAAGTTGAGCTATTTTTAGAGTCTGTCTTATACCGAATGTAGTACGTATTAGATAGACTCACAATTAACTAAGGTGATGTCTATATTGTTAGGATTTGGAAAAAAATAATGTCCTCTTGTCCCTTGCACCTTTTGGAGTCCAAACTAGATAAGTAGATAAGAATAGGTAGATGGGGTACCTGACGTACTGACTTGGGATAAATAGAACAAAATTTAGTAAAATCAAATTTCTCTTAGTGTGGGGGAATTTCACACACGGTACCTCCGTGTGGGAAATTTCAAGCACTAAATAGTGGAGGGTTAACCAGCCAGGTAGTCGAGACCCACAGCATTGGAGCGGTGGCGGGGCTCCTATGCCAGAGTTATGATAAACAAATAGAGTTTACTATGACTTTGCTATATAACAAACTCAAACTCAGTTAGCAATATACTTACTTACGTTTTACCTATGTTTCACTTTCTTGTCTTGTTAATTTCAACATACGTTCGTCATGAAGCTTTAATTTACTTTCAGTTTTGTTTATGACTAGGAACTATAATGTTCAATTTTTTGCAAGAAAAGATTATTCATTCCTACAATTGAAACCTTTCGAATATATAGTAGGAAATATATTGATTGGTGCATAATATGATTTTATGTGGAAATTTCAGTTCGGTTACTCAGAGCATAGGAATAGTTTTCATCAGGGGATTAAATTGCAATTATTTGTAGGACGATGAATATTTTAAATTTATTTAATGTTATTAAATAGGTTAGATGTTAGTTAGGTATTGTCTCATTACTTTAAAAGGATTTGGATTACTACACTATCACAACGTACGGTTCTACCATTTATTAGGTGACGATTCACAAGGCCATAAACATTAAAATAGGTAGTCCAAAATAACCAATCAACTTCGATCACTTTTTTAGCGTCATATAATTAATTTATAATAACTCGGAGATTTGATTCAGTAATGTATTAGTATTATTAAAAAGGCAAATACACGGTTGTTACAATATGTTGTACCGTGACCAGGATCTCAATTGACCAGGATCTCAATTGACCAGGATCTCAAATGACCAGAATTTTACGTGACCAGGATTGACATTTGACTAGGATCTCAAATGACCAGGATCTCAATTGACCAGGATTGACATTTGACTAGGATCTCAAATGACCAGGATCTCAATTGACCAGGATTGACATTTGACTAGGATCTCAAATGACCAGGATCTCAAATGACCAGTATCTTATTTGACCAGGATCTCAAATGGTCAGGATTTTACTTGACTAAGATTTTCGTGCGTTACTTTCGTTATCAGGATGATTTATTTTAGATATTTACATTGGTGATAGTTTTTGGATTAGAATGAGGATGTTGATTGTTTTGGATTAATATTATTTTAAGTAGCGATGGATTTATTTACTATCGCACAATTTGCTGTCCGTGGAAAAGGAAAGGTTTTGAGACAATATGTAGGGGCGGTTTTAGATTTCAATAAATTAAATGAAAATTAGTTTAAACAAAGACTCAATCTTTTGAGAGTTTTAATCGTTACTTAATTAGTTATTTTCAATTTTCGGGGCTATAACGTTCAGGATATCATCGTTAGAATATCATAGAAGATGGATTAATTAGATGATGAATAGATAAACGGGATTCGAACTATTTATGCAAACATTGGGTTATTTCATTTACGAATATTAGGATTGACATTAAATAGATACAAATTTAAAATAGGCCACATTGCAATAACTCAACGGAATTTAAATAAATTCAACATTAGAATGTTTCATTACAATCATGGAAATTTGTTGTAGTAGGTTGGAAAGGAGTAGTAGTTTATTAATCAGATATGTACGTATACATCTGTCTGATTAATTTTATAATTTATTGATGCACATAATAAGGTTGAGCTTTCATTTAGGAAGTACGTGGGAAATTTATCATCATCCAATGTAGGAAAAACGACGGAGTCAATTTTCATAAATAATTCGGAAACATTAGAGTAAATAATTTACATTTCTTTCCTGTGGTTGGAACTAGGAAAGGTTAGAAATTTTTCATAAATAATTCGGAAATATTAGAGTAAGTAAATAATTTACATTTCTTTCCTGTGGTTGGAACTAGGAAAGGTTAGAAATTGGCTAAAATTATAAAACCATAGAGGGCGCTTTACAGTTCAAGATATTTAATAATTTTATTAGTGGTAGTTGATACGATGGATAGATTAAGTTCCGATTCAATGTTTATTGTATGATACACAATAATCTAAAAAACATAAAAATACTTAAAATAAATTATAAAAATCTCAAAATAGTGGTATTTAAAAACATTTCGGTTAGCTTGTTTGGTAGTTTTGCGCGTAATTCGAACTCAAGTTCGGGATTCTTGAGAAGATTATACTTATTGATTAAACTTTCAAATAAAATATTGCGTTTTAAAATTCATACTTTAATAACGATATTATATTTAAAAAGTAACAAAATAAATTATTTTTAGTAGAGTTTAGTTCAGTTCGCGAAAATTAATATTTATTAATTTTTGTTGTTATAACTTACCTATAATGAATAGATGGTTTCAGCATTGACATTAAATAAAATTTCAAACGAAATCTATCAACATATATAATTTTGTTTTAGAAATGAAATTGAAATAAAATTAAAGATTTTATTTTAATATCACGATACGTATTAAGCAATAACTTCAAAGAAGCCTTAAATCTATTGGGAATTGCTAGCCGTTAAGATAGCGAATAAGTTAGTTGACAGGGGTCAAATGTGGATTAATGATTTGTTATGTTGTTGTTTTTGCTTAAGAATGGGATTTGATTTTGGATAATTAATTTAAAAAAAAGAGGTCATTTTTATGTAAACAAGTGTGTTTGTATGGACATGGTCAGAGGTATTAACAGTGCAGGAGGATCTTAGTGGCTTAGCAAGATCTACGGTTTAAGGGATTTGTTGACGGGTGGCTTTGGATTTACACGACTCAACAAATGGGTTGATATAATTTAAGGCTAGGTGCTAGGTTAAAAGAGAAAGCCTAAGTTTAAACAAAACTGTTATAACAACCCCGTACTCTACAAGGTAGGAACATCCGATCTGCTACACTCTACATCCGAAATAATAGCGAATTACGGAGTGGGAAATATATGCGAAATATTGCTGAAGTCATAGACAATTCTATACTTTGAACTATTAAAGTTGACCTGGTTATCGAAGGGTTTTGTGGGGGGCAGCTCGGAACGAAAACATGGTTCTTAGGGGTACCTTCTACTTAAAGTTATTAGGACTGACCAGCCTCACAACCTGGTTTCTTTTGGTGGCTAGGTTAGTCTTGGGATAAGTGATTTTTGGGTATGATTGATGCGATGAAATTTTGGATATTGACTCATAAAGTAATTCACTGTTGTTACGGCTTAAGAGGGCGCTTAAAATAGAATAGTAATTACGGTTTGTTTTCAAGGATGGATTCAATAGTATATTAAAAATAAAAATATTATCATTGACAACATTAAACTTTTGAAAATAAATTACTCAATATTAGTAATATTTAATATTTTTCAAATGAATAACAATTAATAAGCAGTATGCTGCATATTAAACAAATTGAAAATACAAGTGTATTTTAGTTTTGCAAAAAACTTGCTATCGGGTTGATTATTTTTAGGTGCTCTCTTAAATTAAATTTAACGGTTAGGAACACTACAGAACTATAAATACATTTTAAGTTTGGAGCCAAACGTTAACAAATTATAATTGCTTAAGTGAGGTGGTGGAGTTATAAATATTACATAAATTATTTTTATTATAGTTTTGCTAATATTTGTGAATGTATTTTAAGGAATAAAATTTTACTTCGGCTTTAAATTTAAAACGCCTGCGCAAATATTTTAGGGGCGATTGTAACGATCCAGGCTGTCTCGTGACGTCACAAATATTATAAATTTTACCTAAATTATAAAAATACTGAAATAATTTCATTGAAGCATTTTATGCACAAAGAATAGTCCAAAAATAAAGGAAATAGTCGTTGGCATCGCATTAACTGATAGAGAAAATGTAGAGATAGGTGTAAAAGTGGTTATCCGTGGTAAAATAAGGTAACAGTAAAAGAAATCAAACCTTCTTTATATTTAGTTTTACTTTTTTACCTTTTCTATTTTTAAAGTGTTTTTGATAGATAATAGGATTTTGTTATCTGTCAAGAATAATTCAGGGGGATTCTGGTAACCTTGGAGGATGGAACGTGTGTTTTTCTATATTTTGGCTTTTTTTAATATAATAAATTATATGTTAGTGATCTTTAAGTGTGCTTTAACTGGACCTGCTCATCCTCAACATTGGTGGCAGCTTTCGGCGTTCACGATGCCAACTCTCAGGTCCATCACGCGGAAAACAAAAAGGATTGAGGTAAGCGCTTCTATACTACCAGCAACGTCGTCAGGCGACACGCCTGCTAATCAAAACGACGAGGCTCTCTTGCAGGACACTATGCTGTTACCTTTACCCGTCTCATCGCCAACGCCAACGCCTATATTAAAAACGCACTCGGTTGCTTTATCACAAGCATCCGCTAAGGCTCAAAAGCTTGCAGCTGTGGCTAGGCATGTTCGTCAGGTTGCAGAGCAAGAAAAGAAGACCGCTGACCTAGCTCTTCAAGCGGAGAAGAGGGCCGCTGACCTAGAACTACAAGCGGAGCTGGCCGCTATTGTTACCGCAGCGTCCGAAAGGAGCTCTATGACGCGAAAGTGGTTAGTAGATTGTGGTAACAATCTTGGAGAACAAAATAATAATCGCACTTTCGATTTCAGAATTAATAACGACGGACGAAACCTCGATGGAGCTTGCAGCAGCTGTCGCGGAGCTCCCACTCCAGCATGGTGCCGTTTCACCGGGTCGCGCATGTTCGTCGCCGGGCGGTGACTATTGCATACAACCCTGCCTACAGCCCGTCACACAAGGAAACACTGCACACTCATTCAGATTAGGCACACACAACATTAATCCTACGCCTAATTGTTATTATGATAACACAAATAAAGTAAACAATGTAGAGACACCAGACTCTTTATTAAGCTGGCGAAAGTCATCGCGGACCTGGGGAGCAGATGGCAGGTCGGTGTCCTTCCTTTTCTTTGATGGTCACGTCTCTGGCTAGCTTTCCTTCAAGAAGGCCTTTTTACGGTCGGAGGCGGGCTTTACCCCGGAAGAAAACCTGGCCAGGTTCAGCGCCGCTTTACACGGTGCCGCCCAGGAGCTGCCCAGAATGCTATTTTAGGAAAGCTAACTCCTCTTCTGCGCTGTAGATGGGCAGATTATGCTTCAGCACATTTAGTTTCTGGTAAGTTCAAGTTAGAACTTTTGGCAGATTGTTTGGATGCAGAATCAAATCGCCACTTAAAGTTTTTAAATTATTAAAATTATAAAAATATAATCCAAGTTTTCTCGAAGGTTGAATCTGTGGGTGTTTATTGTAGGGCTAGTTTGTCGTGGACCTTGCTTTTGACGGATAGCTGGGTGATCGCAGAAGGTTTTAATGTACAGAGAACAATACGTAAATTTATAAATCTATTTTGTGGTAAAAGTACGTTGTACTATTTATCTATTCTGTGGTATAGGAAGGTATTTCTTCAGTTGGTTTTGCGATGTTCTACGGAGGATATGGGAAAGGTTCTATTCCTACGCGGTGATAGTAAACGCTGATACAAATTTCGCATTAACAAGTTATGACACTAGTGAGAAAATATTATTCTGGGCCTAATTCTGATGTACAAATTCAGCATAAATAGATAGGTATTTTCTTAGCGGATTCTAGGCGGAATTTTACTTAGGAGAGTTGAAGGGTCATATTCCTGCAAGGAAACGAACGTTTTGTTTTCTAGTTGCAAAATAGGTAATGTTTGACCGATAGTTAGGAAACTACCGGGAATTAGTAACGACTGGGAATTTATTTCTTTTACTTAGATAACTATTGGGAATTTATTCTCTGTTTAAAATCATTTGCGAGTAACTTAAATAAAATCGTAATTGAGTTTCACTCTTAATACGAAATAGGTAATACTTGTACAATATTTAAAAAAACTACCGGGAATTTAATCATAGTTTAGGGTTGTTCGTGATTGTTTCAAATAAATGATCATAGATCAATTTAGTGGAATTCAGGTTTGAGTTTATTTGATTGAATTTTCAAAAGAATTTTACCTTTTATTCTATAAAAACATTTAATGTACTAGTGATAAGAAATTGTCCTTCGTGTCTTGGGTCAAGCACAGCAGTACCTGTTAGTGATCTCCTTACCAAACGGATAGGGGTAGCTAATTTAAAGATTCGAATGAGAATATCTTGTTGTTAGGAAATAGCATCAAAAATCTATAATATTATTTGAAGGAAACATGTCCTTATCGTATTTCATAATAATGAAACATAATACCTAAATTATATAAACGGGTTTTAGATTACTTTTCAATACAAGTTCTGGAAAATAGAGACAACCTGAATATCACTAACAGATCATTGAATTCAAATAAATATTTACAGTTAAAATTAATACTACTGTTTAGTCCACTGCATGCTGTTGATATAGAATCTACGATAATATTGATAATCTTTAGACGAAAACTAGGAGATTTGAAAGTTGAGCTATTTTTAGAGTCTGTCTTATACCGAATGTAGTACGTATTAGATAGACTCACAATTAACTAAGGTGATGTCTATATTGTTAGGATTTGGAAAAAAATAATGTCCTCTTGTCCCTTGCACCTTTTGGAGTCCAAACTAGATAAGTAGATAAGAATAGGTAGATGGGGTACCTGACGTACTGACTTGGGATAAATAGAACAAAATTTAGTAAAATCAAATTTCTCTTAGTGTGGGGGAATTTCACACACGGTACCTCCGTGTGGGAAATTTCAAGCACTAAATAGTGGAGGGTTAACCAGCCAGGTAGTCGAGACCCACAGCATTGGAGCGGTGGCGGGGCTCCTATGCCAGAGTTATGATAAACAAATAGAGTTTACTATGACTTTGCTATATAACAAACTCAAACTCAGTTAGCAATATACTTACTTACGTTTTACCTATGTTTCACTTTCTTGTCTTGTTAATTTCAACATACGTTCGTCATGAAGCTTTAATTTACTTTCAGTTTTGTTTATGACTAGGAACTATAATGTTCAATTTTTTGCAAGAAAAGATTATTCATTCCTACAATTGAAACCTTTCGAATATATAGTAGGAAATATATTGATTGGTGCATAATATGATTTTATGTGGAAATTTCAGTTCGGTTACTCAGAGCATAGGAATAGTTTTCATCAGGGGATTAAATTGCAATTATTTGTAGGACGATGAATATTTTAAATTTATTTAATGTTATTAAATAGGTTAGATGTTAGTTAGGTATTGTCTCATTACTTTAAAAGGATTTGGATTACTACACTATCACAACGTACGGTTCTACCATTTATTAGGTGACGATTCACAAGGCCATAAACATTAAAATAGGTAGTCCAAAATGTTCAATAGACTTTGATAACTTTTAACGTAAGTTTAGTTTAGAATATCCGGTGATCCGATGATTTTATTATTAATTTATTTAATTAGATTAAGGTAGGGGTCCGTTACAGTATCTACACCACTATTATAAAGAGGAAAGATTTGTATTTTTGTATGTTTGTAATGAATAAACTCAAAAACTACTGTGCCGATTTCAAAAATTCTTTCACCACTGGAAAGCTACATTCACCCTCAGTAACATAGGCACTACTAACACCACTAAACGTGCAAAGCCGGGGCGAGCCGCTAGTGTATTATAAACTACTGCGATCATCAAGACGCCCGCCAAGTGTGGTGGTTATGGCAAACTCTCCGTAATGGGGGAGGTTTAATGTTCCTTACTTGGCATACAGGTTTTATAATTTCATAGACTTTGTAGGGGGTTTTTGGTTGGAGCAGTATTTCTCCCAAAAGGGGGAAGTTTGGTGCCGCACTATTTACGGGCCGATTTTGATAATATTTGGCAGAAAAAACGAAGAACATAGGTTCTCGAGTAGCAACCACGAACCGGAAAACGCAGTAAAAGCTGACCCCTCACTAGGTGGACCGACGACTGGTCAGAACCGCGGGGAGCTGATGGATGCAAGAGGCAAGCACCCGTTCAAAGTGGCGTTGTATGGGGGATGTCTATATTCAGTAGTGGACGCCTTCATCAGGCTGATGATGATGGTCAAGAGGTTGTTTATGTTAATTTCAATTTCAAATGTATATTGCTTTTCATAATGTTACATTACATGGTGTCTTACACTGGTTCTATAGATGTCGCCACGACTGCTTAGTCGGTGAACGCATAGTCCTTAAGATTTTCGCTGTCAGCGGACATGTGACCATAGCTCAGTTGGCAGAGCGTCTTGCGGGGCAGAGGCCCGAATGGCCTACCGCCGGGGCGAGATAGTGAATGCTAGCGCGACCCTATCTCGCCCCATCCCGGCGGCGGACGGATCATGGGGGGGTTTTAGTGGGTTCAAGTCCCACATACCCCCTGCCATCACCCCCGTGGTGGCAAGAAAGTGCGAGGGCAGTTCCCTCCACTCAAAAAAGAAAGTTGGCAGAGCGTCTTATCCGGTGAGTTGGAAGGTGCGGGTTCAAATCCCGCTGGTTGCTAAAACTTTAAGAACTATAAAACAAAAAAACAAAAACAAAATGTCTTTATAATTATATTATGGACCCTGTTGGGCACAAGAATATTATTATTAGAGGAGAGGAAGACACTACAAATACCTAATTAAAACTATTCCTTAGATTATCTATACATATAATAAAACTGTAGAGATAAAAAAGTCTGTAATTGCAAGATATCAACAAAAAAATTACACAGGTTGGCTTAAAATTAGCCGCTGATCACGTTAAGCCACTTTTTAAATACTTTGTCTGTTTGTTTGTTTGTTTGTTTGTTATGACTGAACTCCTAAAATACTGAATGGATTTTCATGCGGTTTTTACTAAAATGCTTAGAAATAACCGGCGCTTAACATAGGATATATTAAAGTTGAAATATCGTTTAAAAAAATTTGATGACAATTATTAAGATTTCATTACGGAACGAATCGGAGTTTTACACAAGATGGCCGCTTGATGGTCTTGTTTTTTGGTTACTTATAGTAAGCATAGAGAAGATAACCGCTTACGCTGAAGAGATGGGACTCCCATAGAGAAAAAAGTTAGTTGTATAAAACGTGCGCTACACGTATAAGTGTACCGCACGTTTCATACAACTAACTCTTCTCTGTCTATCAATATTTTTAAATGCGTTATTGAATGAATGGGAAGGTTTTAGGTACGTTACTAAGTTAGGTTTTTAGGTAAAGGTTTTAGGTAAGTTTGTTTTTAAGTTGGCTACTGTTTTCGCCATAACGGTAAGTTTTTTTTTTTTTTTTTTCTTATAGTTTGGCTCCACACATAGTGTATTTAGCCAGTGTCAAGTATTGTAGTTTTTCGTCGTATTATGAAACATTTCATGTAAAGTCAAGTCTTAGTCACAGTCAGTCAGGGTAGTCATAGTCCAGTCTAAGTCAGGTAGTCATAATCCAGTCTAAGTCATGCCCTAGTAAAGTAGTGGCAACTTTACTAGAGGCTTCTATGGAATTTTGGAAGCAACACGAAAAACCACGTTTCACTACATTATATCACTTGCCCACACTTATACTCATAATTCAGCACTTAATGCGTAAAATGCCACTAATTTTAAACATTAACACTAGAAAAAGCATAAGTTTTGTGAAATAATACAATGCAACGACGTGAACTTTTTCACGTTCCCGCCAAAACTCCAAACGGTAAGTTGTAAGCTGTGGTTGTAAGTTACCACATATTGTCACAGATTAGAAAAAAAAAAACAATCGACTACACTCTGTGCCACATGTTTATCTGGAGGCAAAGATTAAAGAAAAAGACTCTGTGAATGGATATGACCAATGAGTAATATTAGTACCGCTACTCTAAGAGAATCAAAACATTTTATAGGTTCCCTATTTATATTTTTACAGGTTTGTTTAGCATTTTAGAAGTTAAATAGATACATATACCAACAAATATTAATAGTGTGAAAGTAGATGTTTTTTTTATTTTGGCATTAGACGACATTTGTACTTAGCCAATGATACGAAATATTTTATGAAAAATGTTTTAAAAGGGTACTTACTTAGAGTATAGACTAAAAGCATAGAGATATCCATCAAAACGATATTATATTTGTACTCCTCACACGTATCGCTACGTCAGTGGCGAAGGAAAGAAACAAACATAAAGTAATTAGCTACGCTTGCGAAAAGTCAAACAGAAAAAACAGTTGACTCGAGTCGAAAAAATGGTACGGTGAAATTTCGCAAGTGTAGCTAATTACTATTTATGTTTGTTTCTTTCTTTCGCCACTGACGTAGCGATACGTGTGAGCAGTACAAATATACTATCGTTTTGATGATCCCTCTTTGCTTTTAGTCTATACTCTAAGGTTTTTCTATACAAATCTGTCAGACTCATTCACATCAAAGTGTCCACTTCTTATAAAAAGTGTCCAAAAAAGTGGTACGCTTGACAGATAATGAAGTGCTCTCTATGCTTTTAGTCTATACTCTAAGGGTACTTAGATATAGGTAAGTATAATTATACTTTATGGTAAGATCCTCGAATTAGCAACATGGCCGTGTAACGTTCGATTTTGATTTCTTCTTCTTCTTTCACGTAAGTAAATGAGTTTTAATCACAGAATTCCCACTAGTAGAAATCTATTTCGCGTGGCCACCTAGTTTTTTTTTTTTTTTTTTATTCTTATATTTTTGCTCCACACATAGTGTATTTAGCCAGTGTCAAGTATTGTAATTTTTCATAATGATAGAATATTTCACGTAAAGTCAAGTCTTAGTCACAGTCTGCGTAGTCATAGTCCAGTCTAAGTCAGGTAGTCTTAGTCAGTCTAAGTCATGCCCTAGTAAAGTGGTGGCAACTTTACTAGAAGCTTCTATGGAATTTTGGAAGCAACACGAAAACCACGTTTCACCACATTATATCACTTGCCCACACTCATGCTCGTAATTCAGCACTTAATGCGTAAAACGCCACCGATTTTAAACATTAACACTGGAAAAAGCACGAATTTTGACAAATAATACAATGCAACGACGTGAACTTTTCCGCGTTCCCGCCAAAAAAACCCGCCTAGTTGTTTCTTGCTCCCACACGAGGTGCTGCCTGAATAAGAACGTCTCCCAAAATTTTGGGTAGAAAATGGGCGATTTCGTTAGCTCTATCTATAGAGTAATTTACCTCGATACCTAGAATTTATGTTTTACCAGTGTTTACTGCTTGTTTATTGTAAAAATGTAAGGTCAGGTGGGGTAAGTGAAACAAAGGAGTACCTAAGTGAAACCCTATCGTAATCAATAAATCACGCAGTTTAGCTCTATGCTATGTGGCGAAATGGTTTCAATGCTCTAGCACACGCGTCACACAATCTTTCTGCTAGGTCATAAAATAAAAAGAAATCAGCTATCTTTAAGTTTACAATACACAAGTCGACCGATGCCATGAAGCAATTTAATAGTGTTTATGTACATTTTTACACGAAAATAATGCATGAAACGGCGCGTAATGTGGGGTTAGTATTTGCAGTCACAGACGACACAGGTAATAAAATCAATCAAATACTTACTACATTAAAAATGTCATTGTAAATGTCCCATGGGCCAAAATCACGTATTTCACATCAACAGCTGGAAAACGTCTAGTGCTGAATACAGGCATGCCCATAAAACGCCATTTTAGACGCTAGTTATAGGGAGGTTTGCCATAATCACCTCGCTTAGCAAGTAGCTTGTCATCGCAGAAGATTACAATGTACCAAGGAGAATGCTACTGCCCATTCTCTGGATAGTCCCTTAATCTGCTCTTATACGGCACCCAAAGAAAGAGATGGAGATTCTGCGCTAATAAAGTGATACCTGGCAGCTATTATTATATAAGTAGGTACCTAATATAATGACTGCGGCTAACAGATAATAAAAACAAAACTGTCAATATAGTCAACTGCAAAATAGTCAAACGTCAATGTCAACCTACCGTCAGAATATTGAATCGGAACATTTCTGTCTAAACCGTGAACCATTTTTGAAGCGATGTGTGTGTGTGTGTGTGTGTGTGTGGGGGGGGGGGTGTGTGTGTGTGTGTGTGTGTGTGTGTGTGTGGGGGTGTGTGTGTGTGTGTGTGTGTGTGTGTTTTGTTTCATTAACGCAAATTGAGTTTTCAAAAATTATTTTCTTGAAAAGTATTTATTGCCGTCATTTGCCACGTCAGATTTAGGCTTTCTATGTGTAAAAAAAATTAGCGTCCTAACATAATTCACAAACTGGATAGATGTGCAAGTATGTTTCACTTACCCCACCTGACCTTAAATATAAAATGATATATTTTACTAAGTTAAATCAAGCAAATAATTAGCTAATATACCTACAAAAGGATTTTTTCCGTCTTATAAACATTTACAAAACAACATGATACCTAGCTGGTTTTATGGGAAATTAAAAATCATAAACTGGCAGTACCTTGACAATGAAATTTTTTGGTTAGGTATGGTTATTTTATCCATTAATTAATCATTTAGCTGTTTTTCTGTTTAGCTGAGGACTTGTTATTACATGAAATGTAACGCTGTATTTATATTTTTCACATGAAACACTTCTAAAAAGGGAAAATAGACAAAATAATGGCTACTTACTTATGAAATGTTATTCCTTCATATTTACGCCTCAGTACGACTTCTGTTGCTTAAAATGCTGCAACCACCCACAGCACACACATTATTTCTCAAATATTTATTGCGTAGATCACCATTTAAATAGGATTATTTCACAAAAAACAACAATTTCAAGAAATTGTTAACCTGTTTGGCTTAGATCAAACGAAGCCAAATAAAAAAACCCGGTAACGGTGACAAGGACCAAAGATATTACGTTCGTCTTTTTTTTGCTTAGTACCGAATGTATAGCGCTCTCCTTGTTGTCCACGAATGACGTCATATACTACGGTTCTACTCGTACATATTCAAAGGTTTTAATAGTTAAAATATTTTAGGTCTGTGGGCTTTTCAATGAATAAACTAAGCAGTTATATTCTATTTGGGACAAACCACAGGTTAGAATAAAAATTATTGGTTACTCGGCTGCTCCAAGAAGGTTAATTATATCTTTGGGTGTATTTATGCAATCAGAATTTAAATTTCTTTTTTCTTTTTTGGCTATGCTCTACGGACAAGTTGTAAAGTTTATTAGAATTTGGCAAGAAGAAGAAAGGTCTTTGAAAGTGGACGTCTTCAAGACGTTGTAGTTAATGATGATGATTATGATGATGATGATGATGTTGATAGCCGTATTTGAATTAATTGATCATATATATCAATTTCAGCTTAATTCTTTCCGTTATTCCTAAAATAAGTAATGGTCTCGACAGATATTTAGAAAGACAAACAGACGGACAACAAAGTGATCTTACCTCAAATTCATATTCAAATTCAAATTCAATTTATTTTACAGTTTGTAACATAACAGTACAAAAAAGCGTCTAAGGCGTTACAAATAAAATATTTTTAAAAAAAGTCATTTAATGTATACAATATAAAAACAAATAATAAAAAAACAGTATTATCAATGTCATATTATTAATATTATTAGGTAAGTACAGTTACCTATAAGGGTTCCTTTATTTTAAAACTGTTACGGAACCCTAAAAATGGAACATTCTTTGCAAAAGTGAATCTGATTAGAGCTTTGTACACATGTTATTTTCTCACTCCCACCACTATGTTGAAAGTGCAGTGGGAATGAGACAACGTGGTAAATACCGGACATAATATAAATGTCAACTCTTTTTACAGTGGCGTACGTAAATACTTGTGATTTCTAATTAGTATTAACAAAACTAATTAAGTACGCATCGTATAGGTTAATGCAATACTCCAGCTGTAAAGTAAGTATTATATAATCTTATTATTGACACTGGCTAAATACTCAATTCGTATGGAGTCAAACTTATGAAAGTAAAAAAAAAATGTGGTGAATGCAACAAAGATACTCTTTGGGAAGGGAACGAAAAGCGCGCGGATGTGAAAAACTGACCAATGTGTGTTTGTTTTGTATTTTTCTAAACTGCCTAAATAATAGGTAAGTACTTAAGTAGGTATACCTACTACCTAAACAAAATTTACTGGAACCTCTTATCAAGACTTGAACGGTTTTTATGGTGAAAACACAAGAACAATCTGTTGAAGTGAAAATGACAAGGAAAAGATCGAACGTATCACTGGTATGTAGGTATACCATAGAACTTTTATTCGTTAGATGCCCAGATCTACCGTCTATTTAAAAAAACTAACGGCTAAGTATAAGGTAGGTCTAAGTAGGTACATACATATGATTTGCAGTTTCTAACTGACTATTTTATCAATGTGTAGGTGATCTGATGACACGTGAAAAGCCATACCTACCTACAACCTAAACAACATTTTTACACGTGTGCTACCTAATCTGCTAATACGTGCTGAGCTTCGAAAAAGTTTTGTGGATTTTGTGATTTGGTATAGAGAAAATGCATGAACTAAGCTATTATTAGACTACCTAAACGAAGAAATAACATAATACCTGCGTGCGAAGCCGCGGGCAAAAGCTAGTCCATAATAAATAAATAAATAAATAATAATCGTCATCAAAATATAAGGTACTACTAGGTTTTACTAGGTGGTAGGACTTTTCTGCGAAGTTCGTCTAGGTAGGTACCACCGCTTTGCCAGTTATTCTGCCGCCAAGCAGTAGTGTGCAAGCACTACTGTGTGTTCCGGATGAAGGGCATTGTAGCTAGTGAAATTACTGGGCAAATGAGACTTTACGAACTGATCTCATAGTCTAGAAAACTTTTTTAGACTGTGTGACGTCTCAGGATGGCGTGCGCAGTGCGCAGTGTCACACGAAACTTTAGTTTGGAGTTCCGAGTGACACTGCAATCTGTTATGGGCGGCCATATCGCTAACACTAGACGAACGACTAGCCCGTCACGTCATTCGTTTACATTTAAAAAAAGGTAGTTTGCAAAAAAAATGGTGCTTGTGGTGTCTATACGTTCACAGAAGTACCAGCAAATATGGTCTAACACTTACCCGTCTGGACCCTTCCTCCATTGATCTCGAGGGACTTGAGGTTTCGGCGTAATATACTTGTCTTTATCTGGATCTCTTGTGATTCCTGAAAATGCGGATGAATGTGATGTTCCTATCGCTTGAAGTAGATTAAACACTAAGGACAAACAGTTTCCTAGTCACCCTCTTGTTTAGGTAAAATGCTTATTGGCATCTCGCTTTTAAGGTAACTCTATCAAAAGGGAAACAGCATTTATTCAAAATGTGAGGGCCTACCATTATCACCATATATTACTTCGTAAGAACAGGCCTGATGACAGTTTAAAACGTCGCTTCAAAGTGGAAGCCAAATTCACAGATTGGCAACCACTAGCGCTCAGTTTGTGATGTAAGTTGGACGAGATCGGTCGAGTGCTAATTTTTTTTTTAAGCGACGGCGTGGTCAACGACTGAGCATGCTTGCCTAGAAGATACCGGTCACTCTAGCCTTAAAAACTCCCAGATTATATTTGTCAGGAAACAATGCCGCTGGTATGGGGTTTTCATTCCTTTGCTGTCCGAATTATAAACGACGAATCAAAACGCTTTGTACGTATTTTAGGAATTTCTACCATATACGGATGCCGTGTTTCCGTGCGTCTAGATGTACGATGGTAAAAAGGGGATGAGGGAATTAAGTTGTGCAATTCCGTCGCACACTCTCCGAAGTGCAGCTTATAAAAAACCGATAGGCTGGCAACCTTACGCTGGTGTTCAAGGCTTTGGAGTTTAGCCTTTACTAATTTATTTTCGCCAATGAGCTTTATAGCCCGATTTTGTATTGAGTCAAGGGCTTCAAGCTGTTAACTTATACAATGACAGGACGTCATGGCAGCGTCAGCTTGATGGCGTTCGACATTTTGACCAAAAAATGTTAGCCAAGGCAAATCCTGAGATTTAAATCTATGGGACCTACATAATATTATCTACCTGTTCCAATCTAAGTCTATTTCACAGCGGAAATGATGACTAACTTTTTGATGTAAAGTTAGTGTAGGGCAATATTGGTATTTGGTTGGTGGAGGAGAGGACTAACCTAGACTGCGGAGATTAGACAGCAGAAGCATCGACGTGATCAACGACAGTGGCGGGAAAGTGGCTCCAAGAGTCGCGGTACACACATCAACGGGCTGTCAGTGCTATACTGCGGAGCTAGTATCAAAATCGACATACTCGTAGTAACTCTTCGAGAAATCTTGACCAATGAAAATGAAACAAAATGTTTATGACGTGGTCCACGTGTTGATTCATTCGTCGATCCAATGATAGAATATTTTTATTTCAACTCAGTGGGCCAAACGCCTTCTCCAGAGAAAACGGCAAACCTGCTGTCTTCGAGGCCTGGCAGACGCGGGAGAGCCGGATAACAGTGACGTAGCGTAGATACTGACTGACTCAGGTGCTCACCGCGGGCATGGTCACTTTGGTGAGTACCGTCAAAAAAAACTATGCATCTCCGGCGTGATCTCGCGAAAGTTCGTCTTAAATACAAAATGAAACAAGAATATTCTAGCCCAGCTTAAAACGACCTTTGCCATTTAGGACACCTATACCTACCATTTTGTGAGAACAGCCTAGATCAAAACTTGAATTTGAATCTTTGATCCTTGATTTGTATTCTGTAATACGCGAGGCCGAATTTTATGCCGAGCACAAATTCTAAACGAATAGTCTGATTTCAATAAATAACATGTCATTCGATTCATCTTACACTGTAGTTTTGCAATAAGCTCTAATTTTATTAAAATTTTCATGTTTTGAATTATAAAATACATTTATAATAATATACCAGAACTTTTAGATTAACTAGTTATATTAATTACGAGAATAATTGATCTATTCCGGTATCAGGTGTTCTACTAAATATTGGTATCATACTATGATAATAATAATGTAGGTAGGTACCTGTTCCAGTTCCGTCATCACCTCCCTGGGGCTCTTGCCTTCTACCAGATATCATGTCTTGGTTAGCGTGCTGGTCTCCACACAGGGCGCATCTAAGTCCTGTTGCCAAAGTTGTCACTAAAACTGAACGTAACGGATTAAAGTATGTAAGTAAAGAAAATTCAATTTTTTTACAGTATTTTTGCGTTTGTAGCTAGCATTAGAATTTGATGAGGGAAGTCACGGACAAAGTCGCGCAGCGAGCTATGGATAGAGCTATGCTCGGTGTTTCCCTGCGAGATAAGATCCGGAATGAAGAGATCCACAGGAGAACTAAAGTGACCGATAAAGCTCTTAGAATTACCAAGTTGAAATGACAATGTGCAGGCCACATCGCTCGTAATCTGACAGCCGCTGGGAAAGAAAGGTGCTCAATAACTGCTATTTAGAATTTATCGCTTCAGAGTGGACTATAGTTTTAAGTTTCCGACCTCATGCTGCAATGAAGTATTTCACACATATTACGAATTGGACGTTCCGCGAATTGGACATTCCGCGTATTGGACTTTTTTTTGGTAAGCAATGGTATGACAAGCTAGTCGTTCACCTGATGTCAAGCGAAACAGCTGCCTATAACAGTAACTGTTGCAGAGAATCTCGGAACTCTAAAATATAGCACTGCGCTGCATTGTGTAGTGTGCACGCCATCCTGAGACATCAGAACAGTAAAACTACTAATAGACCGTGAGATTAGTCTCATTTGCCCAGTAATTTCACTAGCTACAGGTCCCTTCAAACCGGAACACAGTAGTGCTTGCATACATACTGTTTGGTGCTAGAATGACTATATAATAACTACCTATCTAGACGAACTTCACAGAAAAGTCCTACGATGTTTTGTAAACGCTTGAGATCACGCGTAGGTACTGGATTTTTAACAGTTATGTACCATTGTAGACCGCGTCGTCACTTTCCATCAGGTGAGATTGCGTTGAAATGCTGGCCTTTTTATTTATTAAAAAAAAATTAGAGCACCGATTGTAAGTGATACGTTTTGCTTACCTAAGATTAAAACATTGAAGAGAAGGGTTAGTGAATCCATAGATATTTAGCTACTGGCAACAAAGACTTGCCAGTGCAACAAGTGTTCAGTGTGGAGACACCAAACTGAAAAAAATACACAAAATAATAAAATATCAAATAGTTTGACTTTAATTTCGTTTACTCCTAACTCTATAATTTAAATATTAATGTTCCTTGAAATACACGATTATTGGATTTTCAAATTAATTGCAATTCTTTACTAACTAAAGTCAGTTACTCTGTAAAGAAAGGTTAGTGAATTCATAGATATTTAGATACTGGCAGCAATAAGTTGTTAGTGCAACAACTGTTTGGTGTGGAGACACCAAAAAAATTAATAAACTTGTGTGGACTTGTGTGGACATTTCACACAGCGCCATCTAGCCCCAAACTAAGCATAGCTTGTACTATGGGAACCAGATAACTGATACAATACTAAGATACTTTTAGTTTGTAAATACATACATAGAATACAATATAACACCCAGACACAGAACAAACATCGATGTTCATAACACAAATGTTTGTCCCGGGTAGGAATCGAACCCACAACTTATAGTTCAGAAGGCAGAGCTACTACCAACTGAGCCATCAGGCCAGGCCCTAAGACCTACTTTGCCAGTAATGGCAAAGTAGGTCTTAGGGAACATGTAGAACTTTTTTTTTGCAACATCTGCATGCATTATGTTTGTAACGAACCACATGTTTCTATGAATAAAGAATCTTTATCTTTATCTTTATCGTGGGTTTTTTTGATCTGTAGTTAAGGTAACAAATGGTTAAAAACTTTAGCAAATTCTAATCAATGGTTAAAATTTGTTAGAGGTTTTAACCATTGTTTACCTTAACTAAGGGTCAAAAAACCCACCCTTAGGGTTTATATGCACTGTGGCGTACCGCACCGCACTGTAGAACCTGATACAGAAAAACATAAAAATCAATTGAAACAACAACATGAGAAAAATATTATACGAGCGCTATGTAAACTTACCGCGTCTTCGAATACAATAGGCTGCCGGTGCAAGCGATCGCACCTACCGACATTACGGACGGGTCCGCCTGTACGCTAGTGAGAAACACGGCATACCCACCACACACACTGATTGTCATTCGTCGTAATTGCTGTATCGTTTTCTTTTCGTGTTAAAAATATTATACATTATTAATTCTTGAGCTGTTACCGTGTAAATAGTGAATATATGTGAATTAAACATTATTGAGAATATTCCTGACCATCCGAAATTTCATCTCTTCATTTAATTGCAAAAATATAAATATGGGATATTCTCACCCATATCTGGTGACCCCACAGCACTTTGCAAGCGGGTATGATGCAATTACTGGGTGAATGATACTTTATGACCTGGGTCTTATTGTGTAAGTCTGGTGGCGATGATGATCGTGTGCTCTCTTGCTCGCACTCATGGACTTGTAAATGGGTGCGTGCAGGATGGCAAGCGATGTCCATTACCAGAATAGTTATGCGATAAGGGTGCTGATCTCATATAAGTCTAGTAATGGTATTACCTGTTTTTAAACTTATTACTAGATCCGCAGGAGAACTAAAGTGACCGATATAGCTCTTAGAATCAGCAAGTTGAAGTGGCAATGGGCAGGCCACATCGCTCGTAGAACTGACAACCGATGGGGAAGAAAGGTTCTCGAGTGGCGACCACGAACCGCAAGATGCAACGTAGGCCGGCCCCCACTAGGTGGATCGACCTCTAGTCTGAACCGTGGGGAGCCGATGGACGCAGGAGGCATCCACTCAAAGTGACGCTCTTTGGGAGAGGCATATGTCGGTGGACCGACGATCCGGTGAAAGCCACGGGGAGCCGATGGATGCAGGAGGCGAACCGCCGCTCAAAGCGGCGCTCTCTGGGAAAGCCTATGTTCAGCAGTGGACGTCTTCAGGCTGTTGATGATGATGAATCTTATTACTAGACTGTGCTGATGTCTCAGGATGACATGCAATGCAGTGTCATGCGAAACTTAGAGTAGGTAAATGTTGATGGTCACGCATCACCAGCTGAAGACATCTACTGCTGAACATAGGCCTCCCCATGAAACGCTATTTTGAAAGTTTAACTTGGTAGGAGGGTTACCATAGTCACCACATTCGGCAGGCGGCTTAGTGATCGCAGAAAAATTTAATGTACCGAGGAGAATCTCATTCCCTGGATATTCCCTCAGCCGGCTCTAACGGCACCCACGGGAAGAGATAGGATGGACCTATTATCAGACTGAGCATGGACTGGTGGTGCTTACTACAAAAAGAAGTACCTACTTATTTCTTTTTTTAATGTTGACTAAAAAAATCTAAGTATCTTTGAAAGAAGTATATGTAATACATAGAAGTCTTTGGTATATTTATGACAAACCCCACCCCTCTTTTTGTTTACAACTAAATAGGCCCGCATTTGACCGCAGTCTCACCTGATGGGAAGTGACGACGCGGTCTACGATGATACATGCTTGCCTAGAAGATACCTATTCACTCACGACTTGAAGAGCTCCAGATTGTACTTATCGGGAAACAAAGACGCTGGTAAAGTGTTCCATTCCTTGGTTGTTCCTCTTATGGGGTTATGGTTCAGCAAGAGTAGACGTCTTCCGACTGATGATGTTAATGTGGCATTATTTATTTTAGTGTCAATTTTGTAAAATATGTAAATAAAACCAATACAAGAACATTATATAATTATTTTAAAGTGATTCCCGTACTAGTTCAGTATACTTTGTTTTTTTTCTCTAATCTGTGGTTCACTAGGTAGGTATTCTGTGTTGTTCACTTTATTTGTTGTTCTGTCTTCATTTTATATTGTTTCTTGGGAATTGGGCAAAAAAGGTTTTATTTTATGCAAAACGTTAAATTATATATAAAATTTTATTAATAATAATTATTATAATGATTTCTACAGATGTTTCATGACGCTTGTTTATTCTTGTAAAACATAGATTTGATCCAGAAAGAGGTCATCCATATATTCATAATCTAAAACGAAAAAGAAAATAAGTAGTGTTAGAACTATTAAAACTTTTCATAGGTAGATACTGAATAAAAAAACTAAATATCTATATTGTGTGCGCCTGGTCAATTGCTACCTACATCTGGTACTAGCTTGTGCCATAGTTTAGGTACTGGGTGGCGCAAAAGTAAAGACCCTATTTGGTTCAGCTATAACATTTTTTCTAAATTAGAAAACTAGATTTAGGTTTTTTTAAATGTATATTTGTGCCATTAAATTTCGTACCAATAGGATTTAAAGATGATGTCTTTTAAATGGTGACCTCCAGAGTTGATACACATTTGAGCCCTATTTATGACATTTTGCATAACTTGCCGTAACACTTCCTGCGATATGTTCGTTATTTCTTGACGAATGTTTTCTTTTAGAGCTGCGAGAGTCTGTGGCTTGTTCACATACACCCGAGATTTCAAAAAACCCCAAAGAAAGAAGTCTGGACTGGTCAGATCGGGTGATCTTGCAGGCCAAGGCAAATCGCCAAAACGAGAGATAACTCGGCTTGGAAAAGCGTCCCTCACTAAGTCCATAGTGTCGCGCGCTGTGTGTGCCGTAGCGCCGTCTTGTTGAAACCAGATGTGCTCCAGCCCCAATTCGTCCAAACTGGGTATCAAAAACTCACGTAACATGGTTCTGTAGCGTTCTCCAGTGACAGTTATCGCATTGCCTCCAGCGTCTTCGAAAAAATAGGGTCCGATCACTCTGTCAACACAGATGCCACACCATACAGTAACTTTTAGTGGGTGTAGAGGTGTTTCTTGAATAATGCGCGGATTATCAGTGCCCCAGAACCGAGTATTCTGCTTATTGACATGCCCTGAGAGATGGAAATGCGCTTCGTCACTCATAACCAATTTTGAAGGAAAATCATCTTGCAAAATGTCATAAATAGGGCTCAAATGTGTATCAACTCTGGAGGTCACCATTTAAAAGACATCATCTTTAAATCCTAATGGTACGAAATTTAATGGCACAAATATACATTTAAAAAAACCTAAATCTAGTTTTCTAATTTAGAAAAAATGTTATAGCTGAACCAAATAGGGTCTTTACTTTTGCGCCACCCAGTACAAAAAAGTTTTCTGCAGGCAATGTCATTTCCATACATTTTTAATTCTTTTGGCATTAATGCTAAAGGAAAGGGATGTTTGATAGACCCCCGTGTCGTTACATTTCATATAGTCACGTGTAAGGTATCAAAAAAATCTAGAGAACGCGAAGAAACCACAAAGAAAATCTTAATTATATAATATGAATGTGCTAAGACTCAAGTGTGGACACAGCACGACCTCACGCACGTGGCAATGACGCGAACCCACAGACCACAGAAGATACTATGTATCGCGCACCAGCGTTTTGCTGTGGCGCGAGTAATCTGTGCTATTGCTTCCACGCGCGGGGCGTTAATTACCACACACCTATTATTTTGTCTATATATACATATTTTTTGCACTGTTTTTTTATATATGAAGTAGGTACTAGCTGAGTGAGCCTAACTATACTTACGTATGTATTCCGTAATGGCTGGTGGATTATAGCAAATACCCATATGCGCTATCTGCCACACTAAAACAAAGATAATTGTTCTGGGATGAATGCGGTAATGAGATAATGATAATTATACTAAACTGTAAAACGATAATGGACAGAAAGGTTTTTTATCACAGATCTCAGAAACTAAAGGGAGATATCAAAAGGTGCCAGTGTCAGTGTCGTAGCAATATGCGCAAAAACAGTTCACATTCAATGGTTAAAAGTATCATGTGGCCGAACGGCAGTCGCAATATTATATGTAAGCAGTTTACAGTGCTCGCTCTTTACTAACGACTATTCGAACGTTGAATTCTAATAACGCAATGGACAATGAACAGCATTGAGGCTAACAGAACATTCAATCGCGCCGCTGCGCGCGCTGCTTGCAGTCGAGAGTTTCTATAAATGATAAATGTGACACCGGTTTCGTACTCAGCGCATGGCAGTGGCATCTCTCTATGGTTTTTTTTCTATGGTTGTTATGTATAAAAACTTGTTTGTATGAATATATTTTTGTTGAACATTAAGCCTAGTCTTCAAAAGTATCACAATACGTAAACTAAATAGAGAATCCAGGTATATAACTTATAGGACCCGTAAGTAGGTACCTTCGTATCCTTCGCTGCAGTTCACGAAATCCATTTGACACCAGTTCTTGAAAGTTTGATACGTGTGGTATATTGAGCGACCACATAACTTACCGGTCCTAGAAATACCAACCAGTAATCAATCATCAAAAATAAAAGTTTCATCTGGAGTTACTGACTGGCTATCTGAAAACTTACAACTTAAACTACTGGAAGTCAGTCCAGTGACATAGAAACTTTTGCATATACGTTTAGTTTGGATGACAATAATGCATGGTTCTCGAATTAACGTCACTCAAAATCCAATATGGCGGACAACCCAAGATGGCGGACTAGTTATATTTTGTCATGGAATAAGGAGGAGAGGAATGCCAATATTGCCAATACACTAAGAAAACAACGTAGATCAGAAATATGCCAAAAACCGTTATAAACCTAGATGGCGCTACAAAATGAGCGGGCTATAAGTTGAGCGTAGATCAGAAATATGCCAAAAACCATTTTAAACCTAGCCCGCCGTAGCTAGCCGTATAACCCGCTCATTTTGGAGTGCCATCTAGGTTTAAAATGGTTTTTTGGCATATTTCTGATCTACGCTCAACTTATAGCCCGCTCATTTTGCAGCGCCATGTAGGTTTATAACGGTTTTCAGCATATTTCTGATCTACGCTGTTTTCTTGGTGTATTGGCATTCCTCTCCTACTTGTGTCATGATTTTGTGCATGGCTAATGCGCTGGGTATCAAATTAAAGGATTTGCTGAGAAGAATCTTTTTCAAAATTCTTTGGTTTTATTTAAATTCTCAAATTAAAAAAAAAACCTATTTTATAAATTCACACATCAAAAAAGTCTATGCAACATGTACTAATTTAAATTTTAGGATGGTTCTTCACATTATAACGTTGTATTTTATTTTTAAAATTATTACAAAATGAAATTTCTAAAGAAAATGAATTTATTGTGAAAGAATAGGACAATTTAATACAAAGTATGGCCTCCTCTGCTATTCAGAACTTGTCGGCAATGATTATTCATTGAATTAATGAGACTGTTTATGTCATCTTGCGTTATTCGCTCCCAATGGATTTGTAGCAAATCCTTCAGCTGTTGGGTTGTTGTCACTCCGTCCAAGTCCTTCATAACACGTCTCTGGAGCATGTCCCATGCGTGCTCGATGGGGTTGAGGTCTGGCGATTGTGCAGGCCAGGGCAATACCCGGATGTTCTCCGTTGCCAAGTATTCACTGGTTCGCCGAGCTGTATGTGAACGCGCATTGTCATGCATTAACGTAAAATCGGAGCCAAAGGTTTGTGCAAATGGATGGACATAAGGTCTGAGAATATCCTCAACGTAATTTTCAGCGTTCATGTTTCCATTTACAAAAACGAGCTCAGATCACCTGTTCTTCATAATACCCACCCATACCATAACTGTTGAGCCGCTGTATGGATGAACTTCCTGAACGCACCTGAGCCTTTCAGTATTTCCGGGCCGACGGTACACTCGCACCCTTCTTGTATCAGTCCTAAACCCGAATCGCGACTCATCGGAAAACATGATTTTATCCCATTGTTCCTGGGTCCATGTTATGCGTTCTCTACACCATTCATTTCGACGAGCGCGATTTCCGTGACGTAGCGGTGGGCACCTGATTGGGCGTCGAGCTCGTAGGCCGTACTCATGCAGTCGATTTCGCACAGTTTGAGGACTTACATCAACACCACTTGAACTTTGTAGCCTCAAACTTAGCTCTCGAGCGGTTAACATCGGCTGTCGGTTGTATGTACCGGTCTTGCCGAGTGGTTGTACTCCTTCTACGGCCTGGGTGCTGTTCAGCGGGTTCCCCTGTTTATTGTAGCGCTGCCAAAGACGACAAATAACACTTCTATGAATGCCAAAATGTCGAGATACCTGAGATTGATTACTTCCCGCTTGCAACACCCCTACAGCTCTTGGCATTTTATCTGCCGTCAAAATTAAATGACGTCGCTCCATGACGTGAAGAATATCTAACGATTTAATTTTGTCACTGACTTTGTTTAAATGGTTGGTAAAATTATAAAATCAAGAATAAACGTCTCAATTAAAACGCACTTAAATTCAAACAAATTCGCAGTCATTTGAATTTTATGAAAAAACAAAACATAATCGAATATTTTTACAAACAGCCAGTATATCATCAATAACAAAAAAGTTTACTTACCTACGCACTTTGAGTGAGTAAATACTTAGAAATTAATTAATATAAATGGTAAATTTGTAATATAATGCATGTTGCTTAGACTTTTTTGATGTGTGTATGTTATAAAAATTTGAGTTTTATTCTTACGTACGAATAGGCCAACGTTTCACCGCAGCTCACCGGATGTTAAGCGACGATACAGTCGAAGCTATAGTAGAGGAAGAATGTGAGTATTCTACAATCTCATCATGTATACATGTATTTACAAACAAAAAGCATTTAAGTATTGTATCAGTTATCTGGTTCCCATAGTACAAGCTTTGCTAAGTTTGAGGCTATAGATGGCACTGCGTGGAATGTCTACCAATATATTTTATTCATCATGGTATATCAAGTTTCTTGTTTATTACCTAGAAATCTAAATACTTAATAGTTTATCATTACTTACATTTCTGTTAATTACATACTAGCTGAGCCGCCCTGGCTTCTCACGAGTTAATTAGTTTTACGCCTTATCTCAGTCTAAAGGAAGAGAGAAAGAAGAGGGAAACAGGTAAGAGAATTCAAAAGGATGAACGACCTTGCAATATTTACGGGATATTATTCAAAGTACCACCTTTCTAACACAAAAATTAATGAAATCTGACTACGCGTAATGAATTACAACTAAGTACATATTTTTACTTTCATCCCCTCTTCCGAGGGAACCGTGCTGACTCTCGGGATTAAAAATATCCTATAGCCTACTCGTAATATGAACTCAAAACATGCCAAGTTTCATTTAAATCAATTCAGTAGTTTTGGCGTGATGTTCGGCCAAGATACAAATAGAGAAACAGAAAGTCACAAAAATGAAAAAAATATAGTTTTAGCTTCAGCATAGATAATATCAAGCCCTCCAAAAAAAAAAATCAAAATATCTTCAATGTACAGAATAGGTTGCGGTTGCAGTTTTATTATAAGTATAGATTTTGTGGTCGATGCTCCGGATCCGAGTTTTAATTTCTCTGATTGCTTAATATAAAAGAAACCCTTGAATATACGTACATGTATGGAACCATGCAGTAGCTTGCGCCAACCTCACACGCTGTCATCTTTGTCTCATCGGGTACCCTTGTTTTCATCCGCAGCTTTTTTTCAGTTCTAACGGAATAAATAAAATTAGTGCTATTGAATAAAGAAACCCTTAATTTTTTTAATAAAGAAGACAAGTACAATCTTGAGCTGTTCAAGTCGCGAGTCAACATGTATCTTCTAGGTAAGCATGAGCCATCGTAGACCGCGTCGTCACTTCCCATCAGCTGAGATTGCGGTCAACGGTACTTAGTGCCCAAAATCGACAGAATATCAACTCGGCTCGGCTAAGTGGCCAGGCTCGTGCAGTAAGTAACTATTTTATGTTTGGAAATAAAATGTGTATATACCCACTACGAAAACTAAAATGTTGGGATATTTACTAGCCACTCGTGTGGTCTCGTCGAGTGAGAATAGGACCCACCATCTCTTCCCGTGGACAGGTGCGGATGCAAAAATTTTAAAGGGGGGGGGGGAGGGGTGCAATAAAATATCTTGAGTTAAGCGTGTAATAACAAATCATTATAGTAGGGGAGCCCTAGAGGGGAATTCGGGTTTACTCCAGCGCGTCTTATTAAGATGTGGTGGAATTGTTTAGACAGATTATTTTTTAATGTAGGTAGAGCAAAATAATTACAAACAAACAAATAAAAGAGATAAATAAGTATTCGATACAAGACCAATTTGCGATATCTTCCTGGTAAATTGGTTATCACGCTGGACTGCCTGCGTCAAGGGGGGTGGTAGGACTTCTCTGCAAAGTTCATCTAGGTAGGTACCCCCGCTTTGCCAGTTATTCTGCGCCAAGCGGTAGTGTGCAAGCACTACTGTTTTCCGATTTGAAGGGCATTGTAGCTAGTGAAATTACTGGGCAAATGAGACTTTATGATCTGATCACAGAGCCTAGTAAACTTATTACTATAGGTACTGTGTGAAGTCTCAGGATAACGTGCGCAGTGCAGTGCCACGCAAAACTCTATTAATTTAGAGTTCCGAATGACACTGCTATCTGTTATGGCCAGCCCTTAACATCAGACGAACGACTAGCTTGTCACGTCAATCATTTACATAAAAGAACCTACGTTCTATCTGCAGTATCTTGGTGATGCTGGAGCGACTGTGTGGAAATAGATGTTGGATTTGCCGTTGTATCGTGGGTATCCTTCCGCCTTGCTGGTTTCGGCTCCTTAGGAGAGCTTGTTACTTCATATGTCTTCATATCCTTGTCCGTAATCCCACAGAGTGAACAAGCCTCGCATTGGTTGAGGAACAACACTGGAGGAACATAATATAATACGAAGTATGGAATAAGTATGAGAGATAGTGTATGGAAAAACGACGTTGTGGAAATGAACGGATCAGGAAAAAACTGAATAAGAAACAGACAAATTGGGAATGGACACTTTAGGAAGTGGACAAATTAGGATTTAGATTACTAGATTATAATATAAAGGATGCCATTTAATTCCCCTATTTGGCATATTTTTTTTTAATTATTATTAAGGGGTAAAAAGTGCAAATGAAAATATGCTTTATCGAAAACTATGATGATTGCGGCGGCGCCTATATAACGTAGTTGGCACGATTGGTTTTGATACTTTTTTTAACCCGTATGTAATAATTAAAAACAGTACTTAATTATTTTAATTTAATTTTGTACTGTAGCAGTTAATTAAGGCGTCCTATTTTTTTGAATTATTATCAATACCAAATCAAAAAGTTTAATTTTGACTTAGTGGATGTCGGCTTCCAGCATCTTGCACAGATCACCATTCATCACCGTTCGTTTTCTTCCTTTCACTTTCTCTTAGTCTTTCCTTCTTTTTCAGTTTTCTTCTTTTTCTTTCTTTCAGCTAGTGAAATTACTGGACAAATGAGACTTAAGGACTGATCTCACAGTCTAGAAATCTATTTTTAGACTGTGTGATGTCCCAGGACGACGTGCGCAGTGCGCAGTGTCACGCGAAACTTTAATTTAGAGTTCCGTCCGAGAGACACTGCACTCTAATATGTGCGGCCGTGTACCAGGCAAACGACTAGCTCATCACGTCATTCGTTTACATAAAAAAAATTTTTCTTCCTTTTGTCGTAGGTGTAGGCAAGTGGTCAGCATATTTAGACCACCCAAATGCCTCATGACAACAGCTGGGACCGATGGCCTCCAAAGCACGGTAGTGCTCAGTTGTAAATATCACTTTTTGTAGTGGTCACTCATCAAGTAGTCACCGCAGCGAACGTTGCTTAACTTTACCGATCAGATAAATACGGAGTCGTGCTTTGCTATAAGCGCTACTTCATGCTTCCAGCTGATGACGATAGTGATTCTAAACTTACCACAAACTGACCACGTTAAATAACCCCATTTCATTGTTTAGGTAGATTTTATACGTAAACATCAATGGCGATGACTGATTTCCAAATTGATTTTTAATTTTTATGGTCACTGAAATAAATTGGCATGAGTGGTTTTATTACACCGGTGCAATACAAAATGTTTTTGATGGCGTCTGCCTGTGGAATATTAGCTTTCTAACGAGTAAATAGTACATTACTGCAGCGGCCAACAACAGAGGCATTGATGGACGAACGTGTAAATGTGGGCCGAGGCGAAGCCGAGGCACGCATACGTAAGTCCATCAATACTTAGTTGTGGCCAAGGCTTGTATAGTACTTTTTTCAAATAATGCGCGCAAATTAAAACTAAATAGTACTTAGCCTGAACTTTCATTGGTAAATATTTTTTTCCACGATAATGTGTTCATTGGTTTTTCAATGAATAACGTTTTATTTGCATAAATCCTTTGCTAAGTTACTCCTTGGTGGCCATGTTTCGGAGTAAATATACACTGCAGATATGGATCTGCCGTGTAATTTAAAAATGGAACGATCTTTTTCTCCGAAATAAATTATGTAGTAAACCCATGTTTACTTTATAATTTATTTGGCGCTAAATCACGACAGATATATTCATACTTTCATACAACTTTTGCCGGCCGCTGCTCACCAGTACAGTAATCTCGATTTATCTCGAAGAAGGTTGTCAAAGTAATACTCACATTTCCAAGCATCTTTGAGAAAATAATTTGAATTGCTTTCTTCCCCCACTGAGTTTACGACCATACGTCGTACACAGCATGAGGCATATAATGGCTTCTAGAAAAGCTTACCTGTGACGTTTGACCCGAATGTGATGATCACTCTTATATCATCTCCTAGGCATATTGCCGGCCAAAAATTAATCTGCAAATTAATAAATTGGTGGAAAAAACATCATACGCTTATTAGGCTTATTTATTTATTTAATTTTAAGGCTAACTATGTATTTTCTACAACGTAGTCCCTGTCCATAAAAGTGTCCTCTGCCATCTCCTCATCTGAAAACATATTGAAAAACTAAAGCTTAACATAGAAAAAAATAAAGGCGTCCAGTGGTTCCATCCACAAACTAAAATACCTGTCTTTCTCCAACTCGTAGTTTTTAGGTATAAAAAGTAACAGATGTTGATTTAACCAGACTAGGCAAAACCGTGGCGAGCCGATGGATGCAGGAGGCAAGCAGCCGCTTAAAGTGGCGCTCTATTGGGGAGGCCTACGTTCAGCAGAAGATGTCTTCAGGCTGTTACTCTGAAGACGCTCTAACAAGTTGATCTATAGTTGTAATTGCGATTTTCTTACAGGTTATTTGAAAACATGGCCCTACGCTGTATCTTCCCGTTCGTGGTCGCCACTCGAGAACTTGTCAGTTGCTATTTGATCCTATTTTTTTCTTTATAATAGAAGATCTAGAAACTACGTAGACGTTATTGTGTGTTAAAGGTTGAAAATAAAGTAAGAGATACTCACGACTATAGTTTGGCAGCTTAACGTATTCATAGCATTCACCCATGTGGAGAACTTGCCAAACTGAAGAAGAAATATGGTGCTCATTTTATAGTCAACGCACTGAGGAAAGAAGCAGAGTAATTAGAGATGGGCAATAGGCGCTCAAAGTGGCGCTCTTTGGGGGAAGCCTATGTTCAGTAGTGGATATCTTCAGGCTGATGATGATGATGAAATAGTATAGCAAATCATCGGATATTATTCATTTGTTTTTTTCTTCCTCGCGTGTCTTTTTTTCTTCCTCTCATCCAACGCCAATAACCGGGAGCGATGTGCCTTTTGGTGGACGGTGGCACTCAGTACGTAGTAAAAACCACTTTTTTCGTGGTTACCCATTCCAGTGATGACCGCAGCAAACGGATATCTATATCTATACATATAATAAAACTGTAGAGATAAAAAAGTCTGTAATTGCAAGATATCAAGAAAAAAATGACACAGGTTGGCTTAAAATTAGCCGCTGATCACGTTAAGCCACTTTTTAAATACTTTGTCTGTTTGTTTGTTTGTTTGTTTGTTTGTTTGTTTGTTATGACTGAACTCCTAAAATACTGAATGGATTTTCATGCGGTTTTCACTGATATGCTTAGAAATAACCGGCGCTTAACATAGGATATATTAAAATTGATATATCGTTAAAAGAATTTGATGACAATTATTGAGATTTCATTACGAAACGAATCGGAGTTTTAAACAACATGGCCGATTGGTGTGGTTTAAACTATGTACTTGCAGCGCCATCTAGAAAAGAAGCGGAACCAACTTTTTTTATTTAAATAAAAAGCCTCATTATTGCTTAAAAGCGATAGAAAGCCATTAACGAAGAAGTGGTAGGTCTGTGACACATGGTTAGTGGCAAAATTGTGCCGTATTTGGCAGAAACAGTAGTCAATATAAAAAAAAACCGTTCGGTTTTGATTTCTTCTTCTTCTTTCACGTAGGTAAATGAGTTTTAATAGTTAAAATATTTTAGGTCTGTGGGCTTTTCAATGAACTAAACAAACTGAGCGGTTATATTCTCTTTAGGACAAACCACAGGTTAGAGCAATAAATTATGAAAGACAAACAGACGGACAAGAAAGTTATTTTACATATAAGGGTTCCTTTATTTTAAAACTGTTACGGAACCCTAAAAATGAAACATTCTTTGCAAAAACGAATCTGATTAGAGCTTTGTACACATGTTATTTTCCCACTCCCACCACTATGTTGAAAGTGCAGTGGGAATGAAACAACCTGAAAAATAGCGGGCTTAATATAAATGTCGACTCTTTTTACAGTGGCGTACGTAAGTACTTGTGATTTCTAATTAGTATTAACAAAATTAATTATGTACGCATCGTATAGGTAAATGCAATAAATACTCCAGCTGTAAAGTATGTATTTTATAAACTTATTATTGACACTGGCTAAATACTCAATTCGTATCGACCCAAACTTCAGAAAGTAAAAAAAAATTATGTGGTGAATGCACAGAGTAAATTGGTATTTTCTCTAATCTGTGGGTGAATGCAACAAAGATACTCTTTGGTTTTGAAACGAAAAGCGCGCGGATATGAAAAGCTGACGAAAACAGTGATTGTTTTGTATTTTTCTAAACTGCCTAAATAATAGATTACCTACCTATTATTTAGGTAGGTATACTTAGTACCTAAACAAAATTTACTGGAACCTCTTATGAAGACTTGAACGGTTTTTATGGTGAAAACACAAGAACATCTGTTTAAGTGAAAATGACAAGGAAAAGATCGACCGTATCACTGGTATGTAGGTATACCATATTATAGAACTTTTATTAGTTAGATGCCTAGACCTATCGTATATTTAAAAAAACTAACGTCTAAGTATAAGGTAGGTCTAAGTAGGTACATATTTAATTAAATATTGTACCTATAATTTGCAGTTTCTAATCCACTATTTTATCAATGTGTAGGTGATCTGATGACACGTGAAAAGCCATACTTACCTACTACCCAAACAACATTTTTACACGTGTGCTACCTAATCTGCTAATACTTGCTGAGCTCCGAAAAGATTTAGTGGATTTTGTTGTTTGGTATATAGAAAATGCATGAACTAAGTTATTATTAGACTACCTAAACGTAGAAATAACACAATACAAGCGTGCGAAGCCGCGGGCAAAAGCTAGTTATAAATAATCAAAGCTGTGCTATGAATGCTACATTTATTCTAGCAGGAAATTCTTCTTTAGTTTTCAGTCTTCTCGTAGCGAAGACCTCCTGTTGTGTGCATTAGAGTAGAGGTGTTCTTGGTGATGTGACTCGGCAAAAACCACAAAATAAGTAATAGTACGTAGGTCATCCTTCGGCTAAACGGAGCGATGACTTGCCCCATCTTGGAACAGGCCGGCAGGATTTGGAACAGACGACAGTGGCGTACATTAAGAGAGGCCTATTAAAAATAGTTAATTTATATTAACAGTAGGCAGGGGCGTTGAAATGGCAATAGGCAGGCCACAACGCTCGTAGAACTGGCAACCGATGGGGACGAAAGGTTCTCGAGTGGCGTACATGAACCGGAAGACGCAGTGTACACTGGCCTTCTACTAGCTGGACCAATGATCTGGTGAAAACCACGGGAAGCTGGTGGATGCAGGAGGCAAGCAGCCACTCAAAGTGGCGCTCTCTGGGGGAGGCCTTGTTCAGCAGTGGACGTCTTCAGACTGTTGATGACGATGATGATGAGAGGTGTGTTATCATAACGCGTACTACTCTTTCATCATCTGCTTGAAGACGTCCACTGCTGAACATAGGCCTTCATAGAGCGACTATTTGCCTCTTGCTTAAACCGGCTGCCCGGGGCTTGCCATAAGTGTAAACGATCACAACTTTATCGCAACAACATAGGTATATTTCCAATTAGGTACAATTTCACAACAGCATCAGTTTGTATACAATAGCCTTCTGCGACAAGCGACATTGGTCCACACAAACTACTTACACACAATAGCAAAGATTACTACGTTAATTAATCTCTCTCGCAAAACCCTATGAGACTCTTCCTTCATGAATTACGCTACATCCTTGATCCGGACGCCTTTTTCCTTTTTCCATCGGTTTAGTTTTAGTAACGCTAACATAAGTAATTACTGGCAACACATACTGATTGAAAACCTTTGTTTTCAGTCTCTGCATTTTGGACGAAGAGATAGGTGCAATGTACCTGAACACCGCCCTACCGAGCTGGATTCTTCGTGCGACCTCTTAAGTTGTACCTCAGTAATACAAAGGCGTAGGTGATGTTCAGCAGTGAACGTCAATCATCATCAATCATCTTGTTTTATTGACACAAGTTATCATCATCATCATCATCAAAAGCCTGAAGACGTCTACTGCTGAATATAAGCCTCCCCCAGAGAGCACCACTTTGAGTGGCTGCTGGCTTTCACCAGATCTTCGGTCCACTGAGGGGGGCCTACACTGCGTCTTCTGGTTCGTGGTCGCCACTCGAGAACCTTTCTTCCCCATCGGTTCTCACAAGTTATACTAACGTTCAAATTCAAGCATGCAGTTCGCGTAATCCATTCTACAGTAATTAGGGAAGGTGAGATACTCGTAGAACACCGTGCGAGCGCACAAGGGACCCGTGCTGAAACCAAAATACAATGTTACGAACATCAATAACGTTACGACGGAATGTTTTCATCCATGTGCTTACTCGAAGTCACGAAGGACTTGCGAGAGCTCCAGGTGGAGAGCTGGCAGGAGGCGGCGAGGACAAACCGAAGTGGCGTCTTTCTTATTGGAGACCTAGACTCAATTTGGCTCGTTAGTTTTTTAGTTAGTTGATTTATCGTCCATGTGGTCCCGGTGTCAGAATAGGACTATCCCATCTCTCTCCACGGATGCCATAAGAGCCGGCTAACGGAACCTATCTAAATATCCAAAAAATGGCAGCAGCATTCTCCTCGGTCTATTTATAATCTGTGATCACCCAAATGTGTGACAAACGTGGTCATTATGGCAAACCCTTATTCTAAAGGCGGGTACAGACTCAATGAAAGAATTTGCCATCCACGTTGTCGCAATTTATCATGCGATGTAACAGAATTCCCATAGTGTGGACGACTTGCGCGCACGAGCCGTGCCCACTACTCGCATAAACAGGGCATTTCAACTCGTGCGTGCCGCGATCCGCAGTACACACCATACCTATTTTCCGTTTTCCTGCGGAAATTTTATTTTAGTTCTAGGATAAAATGGCTACGTGGTCCTTGGTACCACATACTACATTTTAGGCATTTTGGCGTGAAAGCCTTACAAATACAATACGTTCCCACTGCTGCGACACGGGCCTTCTCTCACACGGACAGTGTAAGCATCACGCTGGCCAAGTACGGGTCGGTGGATGAAACGATATTTTCCTTCATCGTAACGTTGTAAGAGTGAGTGCAAACTACGTCACACGTTCAGATAGGGTCTTTTTTATGACTATATAGGAATCTCACCTGATAAGAAGTGACGACGTGGTCTACGATGGTACATGCTTGCCTAGAAGATACCTATTCACTCGCAGACTTGAAGAGCCCCATGTTGTGCTTATCGGGAAACAAAGAGTTCCATTCCTTCGCTGCTCGGATTATAAATGTCGAGTCAAACCCCTTTGCGCAAATCGAAGGAATATCAACCATAAATGGATGGCGTGTAGCTGTACTGTACGTCTTGTTGTCCGATGGTGAAACGGAGATGGTGGAATTAGATTGTGTAGCTCCGCAGCACACCGAAATGTAACCCGTAGAACACTGATAGGCTGGCAACTGTTCTACTTGTTTTACAAGTTAAAATGTCCAAATGATTAATATCGTAGCATAATTAAACTCGTAATACTACTGGTGATATATCGTAAAAAAAGTTTTAGGGCCCATTGCCAAGAGACCGTTTCTATGGTTTCTATACTGCACTGCGTGCTGCGTTAGTACCGGCTTGTGTGAAAGACTAATAATGTTTATAAGACTGGCAGTCAAAACGAAACGCAGCTGGGCTGTTATTAACCGTCTCATGTAAATGAGCCCTTATTGAAAACACCTTACACGTAAGCTCTCAAGCAGTTCACAATATGATGGTCGCATGCATACTTCACGGTTGGACGTGGTCTGGCGGTTTTCTTAACTTTTTTTCCAGCACCATAATATCTGTGAAAAATATTGACTATAATGGAGACATTATTAGACATAGAGATTTGTTTTGACTTTACAGCTTCATCAAAATCGGGGCGCACGCGAAGCGACGTAAAGTGAATACGAAATTTTAAAAAGTGTAACTTTTTCGAATTATACAGTAGCTTTCAGGACATTGATTGGGATAATTTGTTCGGTATTGTAGATCCGAAGCAGGCAGTAAGTTATTTGTATGGGAAAATTAATGATTGCATAAACAAATGCGTCCCTACTAAGCAGGTTGTTAGGACGCAGCGAAGATATGTTTACCCGGAGTGGTATACGAAATGCGCGATTTGTAACATTCGTGCTAAAGCTTATTACCACCGAATGTTCAAATCATAAACGTATTTCGTATTGCATAAACTTTCCCGACTAAATAGTTGGGAAAGTTTATGCAATATAGAGCTGTAGTAAAGTTAAACCTGAAGGAAGATTTTAAGGAGTGTAAGCAAAGAATGGAGAAGGACCTTAGGCGAGATCCTTCAACATTTGGGGATATGTAGCATCTAAGAAGTCGAAAGGGCGAAGTGTGAAAAAAACTTGGTAGATGACGAGGAAGCTGCTTAATGCTTTGCGAAGTACTTTCATTCCGTTTACTCTAGCTGCCCTCCTCAGCTGGATGCAGAGGAAGTATCCAAAACCACTGACTGCGGCAGTGCGCGCATTCATATCACCACCATAGAAGAAAGTGACGTAAAGCTAGCCATCGGATCGCTCAAACCTAAGCGATCAGTTGGTCCTGATGGTATTCCACCATACTTGGCGAAGGACTGTGGAGAAGTATTGAAAAAACCACTGTGCCATTTGAACCGGCTGTGTCTGGAGCAAGCGTTTTATCCAGACATGTGGAAGTTGTCACGGGTAGTACCCGTTCCAAAAGGATCTGGATCAGGCGTAAGTGACTACAGACCGGTGGCGGTATTATCGGTTTTCGGCAAATTATTCGAATCTGTTCTGCAGTGTCGAATCAGCCAACAATTCGAAAGTCAAATGACTGATGCTCAACAGGGTTTTAGAGGGGGACGGTCAACTTCTTCCAACCTTTTATCTTTTTGGTCGTATGTTGTCGACGATTAGTGGTAACAAACATTTACCTTCACCAAACAAACATGATTAACATGGTCAATGAACAGGATTATGTATCAACGTTTGCGCGTCAGTCCGCTAGACTAAAAGAACCAGTAGACGAGGAGCGTCCGAGCGGAGCCTGACGCTCGCATCGTACACAACTTCAGGCTTATTTTTAGGTTTTGCTATGACTGACCGCACCTACCCTCTGTAAAATGAAATACGGAGTATGACTCAATCCAAAATTAGGTATGTAAATTATGTATAACTTAGTTATGTACCTAACCTATAATTATACACCTATACTTAGAGCGGGCGTAATAAATGTGAGCATCATGTCAAACCTACCGTGGTTTTTTGGTGCAACATTTTTATACTGTAATATGTAATTAATGAAAAAAGAAAGTTAGAAACATACCCCGTCTCTGCGTTTTCATTAATTGGACGGTCTCCAGGCTTGAAACCATGTGCATTATCTTCTGCGAACCCCTGATGTCTATTCCCATCATTTTGCATACCGTTAAATTTTCTTGCTGGAAAGCTTGATTTTGTTTGCTCATAGACAGTGCTACATGTTTTTTTAATGATTATCAACACTGGAACAAAATAAATACTTAGAGGTTGGGTGGGAATGAAAGCGGACAATTATCTGGCACTCTATGGTTTTAATTGCATTTTACCTACCTTCTCGTAGAAAATCTTTACTATTGCAATGTAAAAATGATCTTCGTTCAATTTTATGTAGGTTCTAAAAATGATAGATACTCTCTGAGATATAGAGCTTTGCCTGCCTTCCTTCTAATGCCGTCCCATCCATTCATCCTTTTCCCCTATCATTTTCCCTTTCCCTTCTTTTTTCCCTTCGACTGAGTGAGTATATGTAAATAAAAGAAACAAAAAACACATCAAAAATTCTTGAATAAAAATTACATCCTTATTGCTTCGTGCAACCTGGGCTTGGCCGTTTTATAAAACAAAATGGATCCGAAATGTTCTGAAAAATTAACTCTGTCCATACCAAAATTCAGCGATATCCGTTTAGTAGTTCCAGCGTGATGCGTGTTCAAAAAGACAGACCAACAAAAAATGAAAAAAAAAAATGTTTCAACTTTTTTTTTTTTAACGGGCAAATTGCCTTTATTACTCAAGCTAACTACTACAATAATAAAAACTAAACTAAACTAAACTAAACTAAGCTAAACTAAACTAAACTAGCTACACTACCTACTACAAAGAACACTGTTTCAACTTCAATATCGATAAAGAAGTGTAATGCAATCAAAATTAAAAAAAGTATTCAATGTAGATACATATTTAGCTCAGTTACAGGATCAAACGCATGGAACGGATGGATGAAACGGCGAATGGAGGCAGCTTCCGCTTTCTTTCACCTTCAATTCATCCGTTTTCCTTATCTTTCCCCCCTCCCTTCTCTCTTTCCCATAGTACAGAATTAAGAGTGGCTTTGGACCTAATACTGAAGATTGGATGTCTGTAATTTCTGTGCCACAAAATCGACGACTTTGCAATATTTACGGGACAATATTTAAAGTACCCCCTTTCTAACAAAAATAGAATGAATGAAATTGTACCACGCGATAATGAACTACGACTAGGTACATATTTTTACTTTCATCCCCACCGGAACCACCTCCCACCCACCACACACCGGATCAGGAACCGTGACGAATTTCGAGATTAAAAATACATACCTAGCCTACCTCATAATATGAACTCAAATCATGCCAAGTTTCATTTGAATCCATTCAGTAGTTTCGGCGCGATGCTCGAGCGAGACAGACAGATAGACAGACAAAAATGAAAAAAAATATAGTTTTGGCTTTAGTATCGATTATAGAGAGCCCTCCAACAAACATTTTTAAAATATCTTTAATGTACCAAATTGACCCTGTTACAGTTTTATTATAAGTATAGATAGTTTACAAATTCATCATCATCACCATCATCATTAACAGCCTGAAGACGTCCACTGCTGAACATAGGCCTCCCCCAGAGCACGCCACCTTGAGCGGCTGCTCGCCTCCTGCATCCATCGGCTCCCCGCGGCTTTCACCAGGTCGTCGGTCCACCGAGTGGGGGGCCGGCCCACGCTGCGTCTTCCGGTTCGTGGTCGCCACTCGAGAACCTTTCTTCCCCATCGGTTGTCAGTTCTACGAGCGATGTGGCCTGCCCATTGCCACTTCAACTTACTAACTCTAAGAGCTATATCGGTCACTTTAGTTCTCCTGCGGATCTCCTCGTTCCGGAGCTTATCTCGCAGGGAAACACCGAGCATAGCTCGCTCCATAGCTCGCTGCGCGACTTTGAGCTTACTAATGAGGCCAACAGTAAGAGACCATGTCTCAGTTCCATAAGTCATCACTGGCAACACACACTGATTGAAAACTTTCGTTTTCAGGCTCTGCGGTATTTTGGACGAAAAGATAGGACGAAGCTTCCCGAACGCTGCCCAGCCGAGTTGGATTCTTCGCGCCACCTCTTTGTCGAAGTTGGACCTACCTAATTGGACAATCTGTCCTAGGTAGACATACTTGTCGACAACTTCGAGAGTATCGTTCCCAACAATTACCGGTATAGGTGGAACATGAGCATTAGACATGATCTTTGTCTTGTCCATATTCATCTTAAGACCAACCTGCTGGGAGACTCTACTGAGGTCGTTGAGCATGGTGCTAAGGTCCTCGAGCGATTCCGCCATTATGACTATATCATCGGCAAAACGAAGGTTAGTGATGTACTCGCCATTTATGTTGATGCCAGATCTTTTCCACTCCAAGAGCTTGAAAACATCCTCCAATGCGTTTGTGAACAGTTTCGGAGAAATAACGTCTCCCTGTCTCACGCCACGTGTTTACAAATTAGATTTCAGTATTGTCTGATAACGTCATTTGACGGCATTTATAGTCAATTTTTTTTGCTCTAATGTGTGACGGCCACGTGACGGCGATCAATAATAGCCCATTGTTAGCCGTTGCCTTTATAAAAAAAGCAATGTCACTAATGTGACATTCGTATCATAATATATTTTTTTCCTTACTTGTTTGTTCATAGGCTCAGGCATTTCTTCTATTTAGCTATCAGTGACGTCAGTATAAAGTCAGATGAAAGTTGTATAATTAAAGTTTGAAGTGCTCATCACCATCATCCTGAAGACGTCCACTGCTGAACATAGGCTTCCCACAGAGAGCGCCACTTTGAGCGGCTGCTTGCATCCTGCATCCATCGGCACCCCGCGGTTTGAAGTGCTATTAGCACTTCAAACCGCGGGGTGCCGATCAAATCGTAACTATTTTTATTTTTAAGATAATTAGTGATCAGTAAGCCTATTCATCGAAAAGGTTTTGTAATTACAACAAATAAAATAAAATGAGCTATCCCCATTCGCCGGAAATGGTAAGTACATATCAACATAATAACTTACTAATGAAAAACTGGAACAACACAGTCATGATTGCACATTCTATAAAACATAAATTTAAAAGAAAATAAAAATCGTAGTTGATTTAATTTAAAGTTAATGGTGCCTGAAATGCATTTTGTTTCAGAATATTGTTGATAGTCCACTGCTGTGGACAGGGGACGTCTTCCAAGATAATAGCGCCCAACCACCACACAAACCTGGGTCTTAGCTGGGATTCCCAGTATTTAGGGACCAAGGACTATGGTCCCACAAAACCCATGGACAGAACAAGTATTTGTGTGTTGTTTTTTTTTTGTTCCATACCCAAAGGGTAAAACCGACTCCATTGCTAAGGCTCCGCTTTCTGTCTGTCTATCTGTCCGTCTGTCACCAGGCTGTATCTCATGAACCGTGATAGTTAGATAGTTGAAATTTTCACATATGATATATTCTCTTGCCGCTATAAAAACAAATACTAAAAACAGGATAAAATAAATATTTAAGGGGGCTCCCATACAACAAACTTGATTTTTTGCTTGTTCACCAGATGAATCATAAATGGCGCTGCTTTAAATAGTACTGCTACTTAACACTAGATGACAGGGAAAGATAATGGTAAGGAACCCTTCGTGCGCGAGTCCAACTCGCACTTGGCCGGTTATTTTCCTGTGCATAGAACTTGTCTGTCGCGGGAATCGAACCCGCTGACTTCGGGTTATGTACTGGCCTACTCAACCACCACACTACAGTGGATCTCCAACTACCTGTCAGCCACTCTGCATACTTCTATCTTCCAAGTGGCACTTCACGAAATGGGGACATTTCGGTAGGTACGTACACCTATTTGGCTGAAGGGCTTTGGGTAAATCTGGCTGTCATGTTGAAGATCACTTACCTACTCCAATTTGCATCGCAGGGCAAATTATTTAGGACGCCTGAGGCGGACGCCCCGTTGTATACCACCTACCTACCTACACAGCTATAAGTAGTGACTTTTTTGTCGTCGCTGTTAGTGTGAGATACAGTTAGGCGCTACCATAGTCTTGTCACGGTCTCTCACGAGACAATGTGGAGAAAAATTTGTCTATGTGTGTGATGCGAATGCTAGCCGGGCTGGGCAGAACCACGGGGAGCTGATAGATGCAGGAGGCGAGCAGCCACTCAAAGCGGCGCTCTATGGGGAAGCCTTTGTTCAACAGTAGACGTCTGCAAGCTGATTATGATGATCTACGAAATATACCCCCTTAAGGGAATATTTTCTAAAAACTAAGAAATATCATTTCATTTATTTTTATACCTGTTTGTATGTGCCAAGATTCCAAACAATATGTTTCGAAATGAAGGTTTTTCATACAACCGTTTTTTACCCTTTTCATCCCTTCAGGGGTAGAATTTTCAAAAATCTTTCATGGAACACGCTTACGTCATAAAAGGAAGCCACCCTACAAACAAGTTTCTACGTCTAACCGTTTGGGCTGTACGTTATCTGTCAGTTAGTCAGGACAAAGCCTTTTATTTATCTAATAGAAGATCAAAATCATAATATGCTAAGCCAAATAAAATTACTAACCAAGTTCCATTTTCTAGCACAAGCTCAGACAACTAATCATTTTAGTATTAGTAGTACTCAGATCTATGTATATGTATAGATATTCCAGCCCTAATGTGTTACATATGATGAGATACAAATCCCATTAGTATAGATGCCCGGCCAGCATCCGTACCCAACCCGAGTGCCTTAATAATCCCACAGCTTACGGGAAAACATTTTACACGAAAAGTTTTGGAACTTTCTGACTTCTACTTTAATTACCTTCGATGGCTCCAGCGATTTAATAAAGGTAGGTAGAGACCAACAGCAACGGTTCGTAAAACACTCCACCACGATATTATGCTGCAAGTTGTATTTGCACGTTTTAATAGCAAGCTGTATTTTAATGGTACGTTTAGCGTGAGTGAGTAGCTGGCTCCAGTGAAAATGCTCGGTATTTATCACGGTAGAGGTTTTAGTTTTAACGGCCTTTGCAGAGTAAATTGGCTGTGCTTAGTTTTTACTCGTGAAAATGCTTTTAAAATGTGGAAATTACCTTCCCTCACGGTCTTCCACTAGAACTAGAACATTGAAGCATTCATGAAGAAATAGAGTCCTAATACGGAGGCAATAAGGGATGGTTTTGCCGCTCTTAATGAAAAACTGTTAGTTTAACGTGTGGTTTTTGCAGTCGCGGGATTGGTATTAATATTATCATGAACAAATATTATAAATTCAAAATTCCAGTGACTGTCCTAATAGTAAACTTGTCCATATTTATTTTGCCTAGCCATCATTTTGCTCGCTCTCTCATTTCGCATGTCGTTCGCTCGTATATTTCGCCGTCGCTCGCTCGTTACGCTTGACGGTGGCGGAATTAACGTTCAATTTGCGGGCAAGTCGCGCGTTTAGTACTCGAACGATTAAACGCTCTTTTAATGCTTCCGTGAACATGATGGATGGAAATAAAATTTGACGTTATTTTTAGACTTTGTTTTTTTAGACCAGCGGTTTTTGACCTGGTATAACTTACATCTGACTATATTAAAGTCAGCACGCTCATAAATAGGAAGCGAAGCTAATAGTAGGTATAGTCAATAATAGAATTTAGATCTTTCCGCCCTGAATATTGGATTAGAAATGGCACGAGATACGACGATAAAGGATTTATTACGTAATAGTACAACTTGAGTAAAAGTTTAAATTTTGAAACCTCAGATCCCGCACTAGGAGGTTTTTTTTCCTTTAATAGGCCTGCAGTTGACCACTGTGTCACCTGATGATAAGTGACGACGCGGTTGACTATAAACCATACTTGTTTAGAAAATACCGGTTCACTCTTGCCTTGTAAACTCCCAGATCATATTTTTCAGGAAACTAAGACCCTTGGTAGGTATGAGTTAGCAATTAGGTAAGTTCCATATTTTTTAGAATCAAATATAATAAAAATGGCAGGTGTTTGTTGACAATCTTCTTTCTTCTTGACTTGACTCTAATCGCCACAACAACTAAAGAATCAGATCGTTTTGTGAACTCACTCGGATGTGACGACAAAGCGTACTGATTCTAATGTCGGTGCTGCGCGTCTCTTCTTCACTTCTTCTTTCTTCTTCTCCAAGTTGTTTGATCATTTTAACAGGCTTCTTTTATATCATACTAGCGGCTCGCCCCGGCTTCGCACGGGTATAATTGTTTTCGCAGCGCACGCGATGTAAAGAATATTTTAGGTAATTTTTTTACACCTTGAGTCACATTATTGGAGTTTTAGTAAGGATCCCTAATTTTTTTGAAAATATAATATAGCCTATGTCACCCAGGGATAGTGTAGCTTCCCAACAGTGTAAGAGTTTTTCAAATCGGTTCAGTAGTTTTAGAGCCTACTCAATGCAAAGAAACAAACAACCAAACAATCAAATCTTTCCTCTTTATAATATTGTTATAGATGTTAGATATATATTATAGATAATATAGGCTTACGTTTGACCATTGTCTGACCTGATGGTAAGTGACGACGCGGTCTACGATGGAGCATGCTTCATTTGAATCACCATTCTATAAGTTCACATCATAAACTTATTAATCAGAATATTTTAGAAAAAAAAATCACATAAATAAATAATTGTTGCGTTTTTAAATAAAATTAAACTTTAAATACAGCGTGAAAGTACAATTAGATAACACTTTAATAATATTCTAGCTACTGGAAGGTACAAACGCCACTTCAAGACACATAGGTAATACATAAGAAAAACTTTTATGCGGGATAAAAGCGATATTCACGCAGCTTTGTGATAATTTATATCCGTATTCTTGATATAAATAAGATATTTCCTAATATATCTTTATCTTTTGTCAGGAATATGATGTAGTCTTTCTTACCTTATGGTTACCATTCCAGTAGAGCTGTTTTCGAGAAGCATCTGAGAACAACCCCATAATATTCGCTATCATTGGTTAAAAATCCTTAAATTTTAGCCAATGTTCAAATGTTGTTAGAGTTTTTGACCTTTGGTTACCTTAACTATGGATCAAAAAACCCACCCTAAGGCTTAAGGTAACCATGTAAGAAAATTGTTATTGATAAAAATAATTCGCTGTAAAAATTTAAGGAATAGAAATCCCCAATCGTTGATTGAGAAAAATGCAGTTATTTTTACTTACCAGGGGCCTTACCATCACCTCTTAACACGATTGATGATGAAGATTTAAAGTAAATCACTACAATAAAATTTATACTGAACCGGTTTTCATTCACTTTTTTATTTTAGGTTTAGCTACAGTACCTAACTTCAAAGAATATTTGGACGGTATACTAGCCGCGATGACCTATAGACAGTTTAACGCTGCAGCCCACTACCTGGGTAGCGTACCCAACATGCTGGCAGAATTGGCTCGTTGAATTGCAATGCTGATTCCGTAACGAATCAGCATTGCAATTCAACGAGCCAAATACCTAAGTCCCAGCATTTTGGCCAAGCATTGAATCGATATTGATACTTGTCTATATCTAATCTTATGTGATCGGGTACGCCAATATTTTATTCTAATTTATCGTCGAAACCGTTATGGAATAGGAGATGTGTATGGAATCAATTGAGGATATTCAATAAAGGAACAAGGCGATAAAATCGGCGCGAGTTATGGTAGATACGAGATCTATATTATCTTTAGTTGTCAGTAAAGTAGTCAAGGTCAACACAGTAAAATAGGAGACTGTATCCTACAGCGAGAAATATCAACTGAGACTCGACAAACAGAAATGAACTAGCCACTCATCTGCAAGGAACGGGCAGTCTGCAAGAATTCTTCATAGACTAAAGAAACATAGCATACAAAATCTAGCACACAGATTCGCAGACAGAGAAGGAGAGACTACTCACTGGGCGCATCTCTCTCCACACAATGCAAAAACCAGTTTGAAATATGCAGCGAACACGATTATTGTTCTCTGAAACAGATTTCCAAGTAACAGGATACAAAAAAATTTAAAGTAGTATATATAATGCTGACTTGGCCGAAGGAGTAAAACATAGTCAATGGTTAATTCTACTGAATTTCTTTGGGCATTATGGAACGACCACGTCATGAGACCAATACTTTTCCACTGCTGGGAATCACGCTGAACATAGGCCTCCCCCACAGAGCGCCATATTGAGTGGCTGCTTGCCTCCTGCATCCGTCCATCTAGTAGAGGCTGGGCCGCGTCTTCCGATTCAAAATGCACATGGAGTAAGTATAGGAAATAATTCTTTACGCTGACCAAGTTTAAGGGTTTTCCTCACAAAGTTTTCCCTTACTGTTGATGTGAAAGAAAGTGCAAATTCCGCACATATCATCAGCTGGAAGACGTCCACTGCTGAACATAGGCCTCTGCCATAAAACGCCACTTTGGACGCCCATCACAGGGAGGGGGATTTGCCATAATCACCACGCTTGCCTGGTGGCTTAGTGATTGCAGAACTCCGCACATAACTTGAAATTTGTGCAGGACCGAGGGCGATTTGAACCTGAGTGTGTCGGTTTGAAACTCATACAGGTTACCACTAAGCCTCAAAAGTGGACGGAGACCAAAAATCCAAACGAATCCTCCAGGAGATCTATATGAACAAAATATCCAAGTAAATAGTAAAGTACTAGGTGGTAGGACTTTTCTGCAAAGTTCGTCTAGGTAGGTAACGCCGCTTTACCAGTTATTCTTCCGCCAAGCAGTAGTGTGCAAGCACTACTGTGTATCGGTTTGAAGGGCATTGTAGCTAGTAAAATTACTTGGCAAATGAGACTTATGAACTGATCTCACAGTCTATAAATCTAATTTTTTTTAGGATGACGTGCGCATTGCGCAGTGTCACGCGAAACTTTAATTGAGAGTTCCGAGTGGCACTATAATCTGTTATGACCGTGTCGCTTAACACCAGGCGAACGACTAGCTCGTCACGTCATTCGATTGCATAAAGAAATTCCTAAGAGACCTGTGTAGAGAAAAAATCCTACTGAATTCTCCAGGAGATCTAAATTAAAGAGCCAAGTGAATTAACGCTAATTTGTATAATACCCAGAGGTAGATGTAAAATTCCACCGTGTACAGTGATTCCAGTAAAAACAGCGCGATCCTAATAACGTGAGAGCTGGATACCGCATTTCTGTAGCCAAAGTTAGCCAGGCAGGTACATTTCAGGAATTAATTTTAAACCACTGGAGTGGTTGAAATACTTTGATGAGAGTGTAGGCACTCGAATGAGCTCGATTATCCACTGAAAAACAAGCGCGAATACTTTAAAAATTAAAATTTATAAACTTGGTTATGTTTTCCACAAGCTCCCGATTACCATTGATGGGGAATGTGTAGATGGAATTGAAGCAATAGGATTTAGGAAAACTTCATAGCCTTTATATAAATAACTATCGCCCCGGCTTCGCACGGGTATAATAGTTTTCGCAGCGCACGCGATGTAAAGAATATTTTAGGTAATTTTTTACACCTTGGGTTACATTATTGGAATTTTAGTAAGGATCCCTAATTATTTTGAAAATATAATATAGCCTATGTCATCCGGAGATAGTGTTGCTTCCCAAGAGTGAAAGAATTTTTCAGATCGGTTCTGTACTTTCAGAGCCTATCCAATGCAAACAAACAAACAATCAAATCTTTCCTCTTTATAATATTGTTATAGATATAGATATTACAGATAAATAAATAAATAGAACACACTTTGTCAAGTCAACAAGTCAGGCTATTGGTTGCAGGCGATACCTTCTCCCAACATAGGCACTCTAATGGATAATAACAGTTTTTCTGTTGCTATAGGTCTGCGTCTGGGCATCTCTAGAACGGAACCTCACCTTTGACGCTGCGGAGCCGAAGTAGACCGATTAGGCTACCATGGCCTATCATGCCGCCACAGTGCTGGTCGTCTCTCACGTCATGCCTCCTTGAACGACGTCTTACGTCGGACTCTTGCCACCGTTAACGTGCCGGCTTGCTTAGAACCGAACGGTATCATCATCATCATCAGCCTGTATCAGTCCACTGCTGGACATAGGCCTCTCCTAATGCACGCCACTGAGCCCGATCCTCGGCTAATCTCATCCAGCTGCCGCCAGCCACTCTGCGTATATCGTCGCTCCACCTAGTCGGAGGACGCCCTACACTACGTTTGCCAAGCCGCGGTCTCCACTCAAGAACACGTCTACCCCAACGGTCGTCGGTTCTGCGGCAAATGTGACCAGCCCACTGCCACTTCAGTTTGCTAATTCTATGGGCTATGTCGGTTACCTTAGTTCTCTGTCGGATCACCTCATTTCTGATTCGGTCCCTGAGAGAAACTCCAAGCATAGCCCTTTCCATAGCTCTCTGAGCAACTTTAAATTGGTGGACTAGTCGTACCGTAAGTGTCCACGACTCGGCTCCGTATGTCATGACTGGTAGGACGCACTGATTATAGACTTTGGTCTTCAAGCATTGCGGTATACGCGACGAGAAAACTCGATGAAGTTTCCGAAACGCTGCCCAGCCCAGCTGTATTCTTCTATTGGCTTCTTTTTCGAAGTTGTTCTTACCTAGTTGGAGCAGCTGCCCTAGGTAAATGTATTGCGGAACAACTTCAAGAGCAACTCCCTGAACTGCGATCGGTTCCGGAGTGACATGTTCATTGAACATAATCTTGGTTTTATCCAAGTTCATCCGGAGACCGATGCGTTGAGAAGAATCAGCTAGGCTGTCCAGCATTTGTTGGAGGTCCTGCAAGGTTTCAGCCATTATGACGATGTCATCTGCAAATCTCAAGTGTGAGATGTATTCGCCGTTAATGTTAATACCTCGCCCACGCCAGTCCAGAGTCTTAAACATATCTTCCAGCGCATTTGAGAACAATTTCGGGGATATAACGTCCCCTTGTCTCACACCACGACGCAAGTGAATATGTTCAGACTGCTGGTTCTGTATGTGGACGGTCATTATGGCATCGTCATATAGACATCTCAACACTTGGATATATCGCCAATCAACTTGGCACCGTTGCAAGGACTCCAGAACAGACCAGATTTCAATAGAGTCAAAAGCCTTCTCATAGTCCACAAACGCTAAACACAGGGGCTGATTATACTCTTCGGACTTCTGTATAATCTGCCGTACAGTATGGATGTGGTCTATGGTGCTATATCCTCCTCGAAACCCGGCCTGTTCCGGGGGTTGAAATTCATCGAGTCTTCGCGCGAGACGATTTGTGATAACTCTTGAAAACAGCTTGTAGACATGGCTTAAGAGGGAAATGGGTCGATAGTTCTTCAATAGGCTCTTATCTCCTTTTTTGAAGAACAGTACGACTACACTCTTATTCCACATCTTTGGAGTTCTTCCGGAAAAGAGGACAAAACTAAATATGCGCTGGAGCTCTCTAAGCACTGGCGTACCACCTGTTTTTAGGAGCTCCGTCGTAATTCCATCCTCTCCCGGGGCTTTACCATTCTTCAGCTGTCGAAGAGCCATCACAATTTCATCTAGGCCGAACGGTATATCACGTGACAATGGCAAGAGGCCCGATGGGTTGACGTTAGTTCCCTGGAGCCGTGGACGGCCTTTGATCTGGGATGCCACATGCGTCGATACTCTGGCAACGTCCCACCTCCAGGGCACTGCGAGAGCGGCTGGTGCAGCGGCGGAAGTGGCGGAAAACCTCAAGCAGACTATGAATTTCTCGGTGAGGGATACATATTTCTTCCGTTTGGGGTAGAAACCATGGGACCGTGGTGCCGTGGGGTCCATCCGCCCGCGGATTCGTGAAAGAGCTGTCCAGACGCCTAATAGAAATTACAGGTGACCAAAGAGCTGGCTCTTACCTCGGCCAAAGACTAAGTATGGCCATTCAACGAGGTAATGTCGCCAGCTTTTTGGGCACCTTACCCGCAGACAGCGACTTAAACGCGGTTTTTTATTTATAAGTTTAGTTTTAGTTTTAGATAAGTACTTAGTTTAGATTTAACTTAGTTTTAGTAATTGTATTTTGTATTTTATTGTTTAGTTTTTAGGCCTAGTGTAGTAATTTTATATGTTTTAAGTTGTTGTGATAATAAAATTTACATACACACTTTCACCATAAAAAATGAAATATAGTAATACCACGTAAATTATATGTAGGTAGGTACATGTAGTAGGTATTATAGTAGTAGGTTAAGGTTATAGGTATTATTATATGCCTAGTTTCTTTTTGCTCGCACATGACATTCAATTTTGCAATCACAAATTGTAAACCATTTTAATTTTGATGTATGTACCTAAATACCTAAATAGGAACCTATCCGGCTCGCCCGAACACGACGACCGATGCTTCAGTCCGGCCCGACCTTACTGGCGTGCGGATGTACTGCTTATTTAAAACGCTCAATAGACTAATCAGCTGTTCAGATTCAGATTCAGATTCAGATATTTTATTGCTTCCATAGTGTACATAGGTGGAATAAGTATAAAATTATTTAAGTAGGCTCATTATGGACCCCGTCGGGCGCAGCAAATTTGGAGAGAGAAGGACGACTTCACAAAAGAGTCAATATGTACTTACAAAGAGAATAATAACATATTAGTTTGACTATGATAAAATTTTACTCGCAATGTTTTAATTGTATTTATTAATTAATTTAATGTCAATGGAGTACATAAATATATATATATATATATAAAACTGATTAATTATCATTCAATGTCATTCTTATCGATTCTAAATACCTAATATGATATAAATTTTTAATGTCAAATGTTGGTACCTACATACTATTCATTATTACTATTTATTGACTGGCCTGTTAGCTCAGTTGGTAGTAGCTCTGCCTTCTGAACTATAGGTTGTAGGTTCGATTCCTACCCAGGACAAACATTTGTGTGATGAACATCGATGTTTGTTCTGTGTCTGGTTGTTATATTGTATTCTATGTATGTATTTACAAACAAAAAAGTATCTAAGTATTGTATCAGTTATCTGGTTCCCATAGTACAAGCTATGCTTAGTTTGGGGCTAGATGGCGCTGCGTGACATGTCCCACACATATTTATATATTTATTTATTTATTATCTTAAATTTTCATTTGTACATAATATTTTATTCGTTTTTTTTTTTTTTTTTTAATTTTTTTATTCTGTTTTCGAAGCGTAGATTCACTCTAATAAACCTAGTGAAATAATTCGTGAATTGTGTTCCCAATCTTATGGGTAAGTTGTGCACTGACCAAGTATTATCTTTATTGTTTCTCAACGCCTTTCTTTGTTGTGAGCTCATATTAATATTTTGACGGTCTCATTTTGAAATTACAAACGGTTCCACTTGTACTTAGTAAACCGTTTTTAAATTACGCATTTCGCAGCCATGCAATTAGGCACTGATTTAGCTATATTTATATTTGTTTGCTGATAATTATTTCTTGTTTATAACTAATAAGCCTAGCAACTGTAACCGTCTCTGCTTATTTTTCTCTTGACCACCATGATTTCGTAGCCTATCAAACGCTAACTTGTTTCTAGTTTGCCTCGCGAACCTAGCGCCTCCCTTTTTCCCGGGCTTACGTCCCTGATGCAGCGTCCTAATGCCCGCTTGGTTTACAGGACCACCTGCTAGATTTTAACAACACTGCTACTCATCAGCCAAACTCGGCCGGCCGTAGCGGTAGACGGCATATACCCAAACGACAACCCTGGACGCTGCTCTGTCCAACGGGATCTGGAAGGACGCCCAGGAGAGTGTGGTGAACCCCATTACCGAGTGAAATCAAATTGCCTAGACCGATTTTCACGACCCGTCTCGATTTTAAATTTTAATTAAATTTTGAATTTTGATATTTGTTTTTTTTTTATCCTATAGGTATTCATTATTTAACTTTTATTTTTGTTACCGCTCCTAAAGTGGTACAGCCTCATGCTGAACAAAAGCCTCCCATAACTACTTTGAGCGGCTGCTTGCTTTCTCCATCGAACAGTTCCCCGCGGTTTTGAACAGTTCGTCAGTCCACCTAGTGGGGGGACATCACTGCGTCTTCCGGTTCATGATCAGCATCACGCGAGAACCTTTCTTTCCCATCGATTATCGGTTCTGCGAGCGACGTGGCCTATGTTCAGCGGTGGACGACTTCAGGCTGTTGATGATGATGTAGGTCTTTATATCGAGCGAGAGTCAGCTATACTATAGGGTACCTAAGTAGCGGAGGTAAAACTATGAAATCAAAAAGCTTTTAATGAATGATAAATTGGTCTTTATTTAGCTAGAAACAAAACAGCTTAAAATGATACTGACGTTAATATTGTTTTGCTAAATTCTAATAAAACTAAACGAGTTAATTCTTTAATTATTATTGTATGGATAACGTCATAATTGTTATTACTATAATAACAAGTAAAGTTCGAAACGATAAAAAAAAATATTATTCTAAAATAATGCAATCATTTTACGCTTTTATCAACGTGATTTTATAAGTTTATAAGAAAACAATAATTTTATTCAATAATTTACTTATAAAAACAAGATGAATGTAATTCAAATTCTACGTAATTAAGAATCAATATGAAAAAAGTCATAGATCATCAGTGGAACTCAAAGTTACTTATTATAATTGGAAGCTACTGACAGTTTAAAACCCAACACGGGTAGTACTAAAATTATATGCGCATATTTTTAATACATACTTTATTTTTTGGTATACAAGTATATGCCATACTCGATCATACTAGGTGGTAGGCTTTTCTGTAATGTTCGTCTAGGTAGGTACCACCGCTTTACCAGTTATTCTGCCGCCAAGCAGTTATGTGCAAGCACTACTGTGTTCCGGTTTGAAGGGCATTGTAGCGAAATTACTGAGCAAATGAGATTTATCAACTGATCTCAGCACAGTCTAAAAAAGATTTTTAGACTGTGTGATGTCTCATAATGACGTGCGCAGTGCGGTGTCACGCTAAACTATAATTTACAGTTCCGAGTGACACTGCAATCTGTTATGGGCGGTCGTGACGGTTAACACCAGGCAAACGACTAGATCGTCACGTATTAAATGTATTTTTGTTATTATCGCAGCGACAAAGTGTCAACTTTCATTTAAAACCGTGCTGGATTACGGCTACGTTTTTTTTTTAAATAGAGCATTAATTGTTTCTAACAAAAATTTATATCCAATACACTGTGTAAAAAATATCTACATAAAATATAATAGAAATTTAGCATAATGTAGGTATTGAGTGTTCCGGCAAATCCCTTCGTTCATTTATCTTCTCGAAGCTCTCTTTGGGCCTGTTTTATGAATAAACAATAACTTAGATTATCTAACTCGCTGTTTCACAAAGACAAAGTTCAAAATATAAACCTGTCATGTTCAGAGATTTCTTCCCCGCAGCTGTGTCAGAATAAAATTAAGTTAAAGAAAAATTTTAAAAATGGATCAGTAAAAAGTGGCCTGCGTGTAACAACCGTGCTTTTAACAATCTACATTTCTAACCATAATTTACATATAATTTATCTACCCTCCTTTATTTTTTATTTCTTTCTATGAGTTGTAGTTAGCCCTTTTTATTCCCATTATTCTCGTTTATATTGGGGTAAGTGAATAGATAATCAAAAATATTTCATTAAAAATATGGTTTTGATATTATTATTCACACCAATTTTTTTTTAATTTATCAGTTTTTATATTGATAAATATTAGATAATAAATAAAAATAATTTAAGCATATTTAAATATTGTTTAATACTAGCTCGTAATACGTCATTCGTATACATAAAAAAAATTGTGGTTAGCTATGTTGTAAAAAAGCAGTGTTTAATTATTCTAGACATTTCCAGTAATCATCTTCACACTTTCCATTTAAAGGAGCTTTATTGAGAATGCGGAGTTTTCAAAGGCTACTTTCTCATTAAAAAATCACGGTGACGTCACCCGCACTCATAACGTTATGCTTGAAATCGTTGTACGCTTAAGAATTAATTTTGCGGGACTCGAGTAAAGAGGTCTCAAATAAATTTTAGTCAAAATGGACACATGGACATGGAATTCATAATAATCATTATTATTCGTACTTTTACGCGCATTATTAGTGTCATTTTATTATTGTTAACTGTCAGCAGCGAAGCAAAAAAATATTAAATTACATCTACATTTACGACTTTACAAAATCTACGAATTTTTTACAAAAAGCTCAATTAGGATTCCGATGAACTTTTTTTTCTTTTTTTTTTTAATGTAAATGAATGACGTGACGAGCTAGTCGTTCGCCTGGTGTTAAGAAACACGGCCGCCCATAACAGATTGCAGGGTCACTCGGAACTCTAAATTAAAATTTCGCGTGACACTGCGCACTGCGCACGTCATCCTGAGACATCTCACAGTCTCAAAAAGTTTTCTGCACTGTGAGATCAGTTCGTAAAGTCTCATTTGCCCAGTAATTTCACTAGCTACAATGCCTTTCAAACCGGAACACAGTAGTGCTTGCACACTACTGCTTGGCGGCAGAATAACTGGCAAAGCGGTGGTACCTACCTAGACGAACTTTGCAGAAAAGTCCTACCACCTAGTAGACACTTAAATCACTCCATTTAAAATAATACTTGTGATAATTGTTTTTGTCTATTCTTTTGTAATATTATAGGTAGTTAAATTATGATGATAAAACTCAAAATAGAAAAAATAATAACTGTACAAAAACAAAGATTGACATATCAATTTGATTACAATATTATTATTGACAATAAGTTTCTAGTGAGTGTATAATACGTACGTTTAACAAACATAACAATGTGACCTTAATAGGTGTAAATTAATGCAATAAATTTGTGATTTTAATCATACCTACATTACATTGTTTTCTTAAAGTCTAATTATAGTTTTTAATTAATCATAATTTAGAATATTTCAGCATTTGAATGTGATAAGTACTATAAAGCGTTATTTTTATTCTACTTAGAACTATAATTAATAATTATTATTTTAATTACTAGTTTTTCATTATAGTTACAATCATGAATTATCTGGAATCATTCATTAACACATTGGATAACTTTATGCTTCAATATATTAAAATCATTTCAAAATTGGAATTTCAGTTATTTTCTTCATCTCGTTCTCGAATTCATAAGAAATTCGTGATTTTTCTAAATGAGGACATTTAAACTCGAATATTAAATTGTAACGACAATTGCTCCATCATCAATCTAAAATTATTTTTCACAACTTATCAAACGTACTTTTGCCTTGTCAAGGATTCTTACCTTTCTCACAAAACCCCAGCTGTCACCTTGAGGCACTGATTTTCAATTGTATTATGATTGTTTTATAAACTTATATATTGTTATATAAGTCGATTATATATATTCCAGATTTGTCTGCTTATTATTGCTCGATTTGTATAAAGTATATAACTATTCACATAATTTAGGTAATAACTTAGGTGACAGGTGGTACAATAGCAACTTTTACTATTTTTATGTTTAATATTTTTATTCAATGAAGTATAGTTATGAAATGAAACATTAGATAGTGTTGCACTTCAGGTAATCTTGCAATTACCAGGTACATATTTTGAATAAATTTAATAAATATTCAATATAATAACGTCATACCTACATAAACTGCAGTCTGCTTGCAGACTCCACACTTCTTACTTAGGTACTATTACAGGATATACTGCATTCTAGCAAATAAACTTTTGATTGATTGATTGATAAATGCGATGGGAGAAAAAGCTTAATTGAATCATAATAATTATTATAGTTAAATTATAATTATCGTAAAACATAAAAGGATAAATAAAAAATGAGCACAGACAAATACGTTCTCAAAATTAATAAAAGGACTTAATTGCCGATTTCTGTAATGTACACTACTAATACTGCTATAGAGTTGAAATTAGTAAGCAAGATGCAGAAAATGCAGTTTCGTATATTGATTAAAGTTGACTGTATTAAAAATACTTGCTCTCACCATTATCTATACATATAATAAAACTGTAACTGGGCTAAATCTGTACATTGATTGGCTTTTGAAAATTTTAATTTGAATTACACTTCTGAATCTTAATAGAAAGGAGGCAGGCAAAACCTGCCTTCCATCCATTCATCCTTTTCCCCTATCTTTTTCCCTTTTTCTTCCCTTTCCCCATGAATAGAGTTAAAACGTAAAAATAAATAACCCGTGCGAAGCCAGGGCGGGTAACTAGCAAAGCATAAAACCAACATTTACTTCCGAAATCGCTCCTAGGATTTTCCCTAAATTCATTTTCTAAAGTCTAACTGAATAATGCATCGGTGCATTTCCTTGCATGATCGACTGAGCCGTTGGAATGAAGCCACTCGCCCGACAAATCCTGTCTTATTCGATAGTTAAATGGGTCGACCGGTCCCGAGCAATTTGATTTTTCATCACAATATTTTTTTTTATTAACCTGTTAAGAAAGGATTGTAGCGGTTATTATAAAATTATTGTTATTATGTTAAATAATTGTTAACGTAATAAATTTAATATATTTGAAGTTTGAAACAGTGTATTTTTGTGCGGGATAGATGTTAATATTTTTGAATAGGAGTATTACACTCAGTGTAAATAAAAAAGTGATGAACTCTTACTTAACAGATTTAAGACATTCATGCCCGTCTGCGCTAAAGTTTGATAGCTCAGTTCTCTCTAGGACCACTGAATAGATATGTAGTACTACGTACAGAAGGCTCACTCCGCAAAATCATTTAAATAAATACCAACTCTTGCTACAACACAATAAAGTGCAGTTCAGCTCGCACAGCGCTACAAGCTTTCCTTGAACAGTTGCCTCTCGTTCTATCGCTATATCGCAGCTCTTCTAACGCGTTACGCGTAACGGACCAACCCTTACGGCTGAACCTTTTTTTTTAGTGACAGTCAAACAGCCTATTCTGAAAATGTGTACTTGCCAACCTAATCTATAGTAAACCAAACCAATAAATTCATTACATTACAATATAATACCAGCTATCGATATTTTGCAGTTTCGTCATGCATGCATGGAACATCACTATAAAAGCGATATACCATAGCTAAGTTGGCTAAGTAGCTCCACGGACCGAGAGCGGTACTAGCGCTCTATAGCAAGGGTGGCCAAAGCGTCGACCCCGGTCGACCGCGGAGGCATTTGCGCTAGCCCGCTAGACAAAAATTTTGCGTAATATTACTTCCTCAATGCTTCATGCAATACGCACTTGGTTGTTTCTAAAAAAATAAAATATTTACATGTTATTCTGAAAAAAAATATCTATATATGATATGCTCGAAGGGACAGACCAACAAAAATTAAGAAAAAAATATTTTTACCTCTTTAACATTAAAGAAGTGTACTTAGAATAATTGTACGCAGAAATGTAGAACGTAAAAAGCGGTAGAAATGTACGTAGAACCACAGATAATATAATACTATACTAGGTAGAACTAAACCCTTCAAAAAAATTCAATAGCTGGCGGTATCGGTAGACCACTGGGTTATTTTGAATCATAATGAACAGTAGATCGCATGCTTCATAAGTTTGACCACTTCTGCTCTATTAGCTTGCTAATGTATAATCTAAGGACCGACCCGTCTAGACGGCCGGTTCTATGTACCTGTAGTTTCATACCTAAAGCGAGGAGTGAGACAGGCCTGCTAGGAAGGACCCACATGCGTTACAGTAGTAGATAGTTACGTAAGTGCGAACTTAAGGGCTGTCAAACTTTAGAGCAGGGCGTCAAATATATAAAAAGTTGTGATAGTTTACAAATATTATATCGAATTAAAACCATTATCAAAAACCGTGATTAAAATGAACAACAACCGCGGATACGATACTATTATTGTGAGCTGTTCTACCGTGAAAAATATTGATAAACGAAATATATTCCTAACATAAAATATGAAATATTTGCCTCAGAGATAGAAGTCAGTGGAGTGCATAACAGCGTGCATGCATTTTATTATCTGTACGAAGGCAAATGGATGAAAGAGGACGAGATTTATTTGAATGTTTCTAGATAGCAGGTTGTTATCATCTTTTTGGTGTCAATGGCGTGACCTCTAGGTTTTATAGTTAGATTAATAGATGACTGTTATACTTGTCTTGATTATTATCGTACAAAATCATCAATATTATATAATTTTTTTAATTGTAAGTGATCCTATTATCAACATTAAATGATTAAATAATTTGATTGTTAGATGATTTATACTATTTTAAAATCAGTATAATAAATTGAAAAATTAATAATCATTAACAATATTCAAAATATTTATGATTTTTATAGCAGTATCGCCTGCTCAGCGTAATCAAGAGATTAATTTGTAAAGGAAAAATTTGAATCACGAGCGGGACTTGAACCCGCATCCATCCGTCCCTAAAGCCGGGACATGCTTTACTTAAGCTACCGTGACAAGTGGTCTCGTGTCCGAATTTATCCTTCACCTTTTTACAACCAACTTACGGGGTTGGCAGCGCCATCTATTGAGAAATTCTTAAGAATTATCTCACAAGCAAGTCCCGGCTTTAGGGACGGATGGATGCGGGTTCAAGTCCCGCTCATGATTCAAATTTTTCCTTTACAAATTTTATCTCTTAATATTCAAAATAATAATAAATTGTACAATTTACATTATTTTAATATTATATATTTAATAATATTACTTTGATTTTATATATTAAAATAATATTGATCAAAATAGACCTAATCAAAAATTGAAATTGACTAACCCGTATTTCAAAACGACTGTACGGTGCTATTGTACTACTATTATTTATACTGGGTCGGTGCTAAAGTCACGATTTCATTCAAGGAACCATCATTAGCTTTGTCAAAGCAAAGTCGAATAATTGGTTGCAAAAAGTCAATTTTTAGAACGTTTACAAGTCAAAATAAAAACATTTTTATGGATGCTAAATTTTTTTAAATTTAAAAATTTAGCATCCAAAAGAAATTTTTTTAAGGAAATTACGCTCCTACTATTAGTGCAAGAAATCCCGCACAGCACACACAAACAACCTCAAAACTTCGACTTTACGAAATAACGATTTTAGCACCGTTTTCGTCGCTACCTAATACGGGCCTGTAAAATTATCTGTAGTAAAATCATACGATACAAGAATAGAAACAAAAAGAATACCTATTACTGTTCATTTTCATAATTATCTAAGAACCAAGTCTCTAAAGGCAGCGTCACACTGGTGTACGATTGTTGACTGCACGACGGCTTACCGCTCGGCCGCTGACTGCATGACAAGATGGTCGCTGCAATGGTTGCTCCGGTTACTTTATGGCAACAATCGCAGCCTCCGGACTCTATGGAATCACAACTTATTTTTTTCAATTTTATTTATACTTAGGCACTTAAATTATTATAGGTAGTTAAAAAAACGATTAATGATAAACGTGACAACTATGATGATGGTTGATGGTTTTGCATTACTCATTTAAATTAAGCTAAAGTAAAGCGAAGTATTTCAATTTAATAAACTAATTAATCTTGTATGCGGTGAAATAACTTTTGTTTAGTTTCCATGGGTATTCCATTTCACGAAGACCGATAATTATCGTAATATTGAATTTTGAAGCTTGTTATAAAAGTCATCACAGAAGAAGAAACTGTAATATAGAAATACAAAGAAAAGAACCATGACGTATTTGGTATATAAATAATTTCAACCATCTTATAATGGAAGTTGACATAATGGAACTAACTCTGGGCTACTGGACTTACCTTTCCAACCTCCAAGAAACCAAACTAAAGGCAAGCACACACGTGCGGTCAGCGCGCGACTGCGACTGCAGAGATCGCGACTGCAACGATCGTGGCGGCTGTCGCATACGACCGCGGCGCGCTGTTGCATTCGTCGGTGTCGCAGCAGAAAGTGCGGGCGCCCCACCATTCTATAACAAATGTTTGAGTTAGTTTCATGTTTTGAAGTTATAATAACTGTTGTATGTTCACAATTTTATACATAATCAATAAACGAATACAGTATTACAGTACTACAGAACACAGTACAGTATACAGTATTACAGTTCCTAAAATCTATTGCAACCAGCAGGTTTTGAACCCGTGCCTTCCAACTCATCTGATTGGACGCTCTCTCATGCTCTGTAGCTTCAACGCAGCTATTACCTTCACAAGGTTCAATAGTTTTTGGTAGTAGGTAGCATTTAGTAGTAGCTGGTATAAAAGATAAACGCACATTGTCCGGAAAAAACTGCTTTTTCTGCATAGCTTTTATCCCGGAAAATCAATAACTCCTGGTGACTGCCACTTGACCAACGTAGTGTGAGAAGAGTATTTACATTATGAGAATAGACAAGGACTGGGCTTAGTTGAGTAGGTACTTTGAAAGAAAGGGAGAGGCTGGTAGAGTGCGATTCAAATTCAATGGCGGCTGATGCCGGAGGTAGGTAAGCGGTGAGCGCGGTGTGCGTGGGGCTTGCAGCGCACTTCACAGCCGCCATTGAGTTTGAATTACACTATAATGATGCTGATAATGATGAAAAATTATTTTAAAATAGCAAAAGTAAAAAAAATACTGTTTCCGCCCGGGGTCGAACCGGGGACCTTGTGCGTGTGAAGCACACGTGACAACCGCTACACTACGAAACTTGATCATAGTGCATGAATTTATTGGTGTACACTGGAGAAACACACATGATTAGAGTTGGCACTGTCTATTCATAGTCTAATAACAGAATTCCTTAGATACTAGGCTAGTTCAGGGGCATTGACTATAAATCCAGTCGACCAATGATACAACTTTATACGAAAATTAGTAGTGTATTTCAACACATTATCTAGTAAATACATTATCTAGTTTTGACTTGTAAAAGTGCTAAAAATAGCCTATTTGCAATAAAATTTTTGATTTGATTTGATTTGATCAACTACTATTTTCATACAAATCACGGGAACCCGTTGATGTTTTTTGTGCCATCCTGCTCTGTCCTTTGTAATTTCGTATGACTTTGTCTCGTTTTGTTACCTCGTCCCCTGCCCGCGCAGGTGAGTAATGTTTGTACGAGAAATAATGTTCACGAGCAATCAACGGGCTTTATAATCTTTGTTCAGGGGCCTTACCATCACGCAATGCAAACGAATACCTACCTAAAAGTAAATAGCTACAGTACAAATTGTACTGTAGCGATTCACAATCCGTAAATCCGTAAGGCCGCAGTTCTAATTTAAAAAAAATTAATAAAAACCTGCTGTGTGCTCCCGGTTTGCAAATAGGACCACCCTATCTCTTCCCGTGGGTACCGTAAGGGCCGGCTAAGGGAATATCCAGGGAATGGGCAAGCAGCATTCTCCTCGGTACATTAAAATCTTCTGCGATCACCAAGCCGCCTGCCAAGCGTGTTGATTATGGCAAATATGATAGCGTCCTAAGTGCCGTTTTATGGGGGAGGCATATGTTCCGCAGTGAACGTTTTCCAGCTGTATGTGTAATAAAAACCAAAAAATCTTAAAAAAAACATTACTCGCGAGTCAAACCACGTGGCGCAGCTAGTATGTAGGTCATATAAACTTAACCATAGTCACCAACGTAAGAAGAATAATATGACACTGACAATAAAATGATAAAAGGATTACCTTAATCCGTCCAGGGATATATTCTGTCCCTATATCAAATGTAGGGTGTACTAAGGAAATATTAGGGCGTATACACATAGCAATCCGTTTAACAGGGGGTCTAGCAAAGATCCCTTTCCTTTAGCGTTAACGCCAAACGATAACTCAAAATGTATGGGAATGACATTTTCTGCGGAAAACTTTTGGTTTTTTGTTTTTTTATTTTTTATGCTAAAATGAGCATAAATATATTTGACAACTCATCTGATGGTAAGTGACGAAGTTGTCTAAGGTGTAGCACGTTTGCCCATGAGATGCCCATTCACTCCTGACTTGAAAAGACTCAGGTTATACCCAGGAGGAAACACTGTTGCTGGAAGAGCATTCCATTCCTTGGCCGTTCGGACTATGAATGACTCAGCAAAACGCTTAGTGCGGACTTGTGGTACACTAACGACGTAAGGATGTGGAGAATCACCAAGCCTTGTAGTTCTATGATGGAAAGGGGATGACGGAATGAGCTGATGAAGGTACTGTCATAGCTAATGTCATTCCTATATATTTTGGAGTTAGCGTGAGGCGTTAACGCGTCACGCTGGCATTTTTGCTAGAGCCCCAGGTCCGTTATTTGATGGCGTATGTAGTTTTATAAGTGAGTTCACTTACAATGCAGTATCCGAATCCAGTAAAAACCGTACCTCTAGTATCGACGGAATCTGCTAAAAAGAATCCTGTAAAAACGTAAAAACGGACGTTTTATCTGCGTACACGTGCCCTTAGGAACGTCTATTTCTGTAAGAAGAGGATCAAAAATGTGACAGTTGTGGCTATCCGACCGCTAAAGGATGGAGCCAAAGTACGGTAAAAATGTTTTATTCCCGGCTGCTCCCTAAAGGTCACAGTGGTGGGGCAAATGGGAATTCCTTTTAAGCGTACTACGAGATGATATTTGAAAGCCATGGTGGCACCCTCACCTATGTAAAAGAATATTCATGACTTGATTTATTTTGATAAAACATCCCTTTAGGTGGACATTACACTTTCCCAATTCGCCCACTCCAGGTCTTAAAATATAGTTACTTATCTAATACATATTTTTTTGCAACAAAACTTTTTTTTTAATGTAAACAATTGACGTGACGAGCTAGTCGTTCGCCTGGTGTTAAGTGACACGGCCGCCCATAACAGATTGCAGTGTCACTCGGCACTCAAAATTAAAGTTTCGCGTGACACTGCGCACTGCGCACGTCATCCTGAGACATCACACACTCTAAAAAAGTGTTCTATACTGTGAGATCAGTTTTTAAGTCTCATTTGCCCATTCACTAGCTAATTTCACTAGCTACAATGCCCTTCAAACCGGAACACAGTAGTGCTTGCACACTACTGCTTGGCGGCAGAATAACTGGCAAAGCGGTGGTACCTACCTAGACGAACTTTGCAGAAAAGTCCTACCACCTAGGATCCAGTAAAAAAAAAATAGTTTTTTAGGGTTGCGTACCCAAAGGGAAAACGGACCCCATTACTAAGGCTCCGCTGTTTGTCTGTCTGTCCATCTGTCACCAGGCTGTATCTCATGAACCGTGATGGTACACAGTTGAAATTTTCACAGATGATGTATTTCTGTTGCCGCTATAACAACAAATACTACAAAACAGAATAAAATAATTATTTAAGGAGGCTCCCATACAACAAACGAGATTTTTCTTGCTTGTTTCTATAGATAATGGTACGAAACCCTTCGTGCGCGAGTCCGACTCGCACCCAGCCAGTTTTTTTTTTAAACTAAAGTTGATTATGTACAAGGCCAAAACAAAAAAAAGACTGACGGTAGTATAAATTAAACTATCGTCATCTGCCCAATATGTTACCACCGCTGGGACACGGGCCTTCTCTCACAGGAAGAGTGTAGACCATAATCCGCCACGTTGGACAAGTGCGGGTTGGTGGATGACACATGCTCTCGAGTGTTGTGATTATTGAACATACCGGTTTCCTTACGATATTTTCCTTCATCATTGTAAGAGCAAGTACCGCACATATATTGAAGGCAGCTTGCAGGGCCGAGTGGGATTCGAACCTGGATGAGGCATGAGCTCTCGCCTCGCCATACTATAACGCGAACTATTGACGTAGGTGTAAAAAAGAGCAAACGGATTCTAACAACGTATTCATTCAAAACGGATAAGATTTCACGAAACACAACTTAAACCACCACCACGATAAACTCGGTCCTACTCCTTCAAAATATGGTTGAATTTGGTTAAACAATGAGTTTCACGTACAAAATATAGTCGTTTACTATGAAAGCTAGCAATAACTTAGCCGGCGACTGCGATTTGTCGAAAGGACGGAGATAACGTAGAATGCTTTGTTTTGATAGAAACTTTGTTCATATTTGACTGCTTTTCATAATCAAATGTGAAACAGTGGTTATACCTGACTGGCCTGATAGCTCAGTTGGTAGTAGCTCTGCCTTCTGATCTGTAGGTTGTGGATTCGATTCCTACCCAGGACAAACATTTGTGTGATGAACATAGGTGTTTGTACTGTCTGTTTTTCATAATTTATAGGCATAGCATTTGACCACTGTCTCACCTGATGGTAAGTGATGACGCGGCCTTCGGTGATGCATGCTTGCCTAGAAGATACCTGTTCACTCTTGACTTGAAGATTCCCAGGTTATAGTTAGCTGGAAACAAGGACGCCGGCTAGGTATTCTACTCATTTGTCTACGCACTATAAAGTTTGATGCGAAACGCTTAGTGCGGGTAGTCATTTTGTGCATCGTGTTGATCATCATCCTCTTTGCCTTTTCCAATTTGTTATTGGGGTCGGCTCCCAATCTAACCTGTAGCGGCGAGCTACCAGAGTTACACGAGCGACTGCCATCTGACCTCGCAACCCATATAAGGGACCAGTAACAGGGATGGTTAGACCTGGTGTCAGATTATATCAGGCGTTTGACTATACCCGTAACGATTGCCATATATGTTCTTATGACAACCGGGACCGACGGCTTAACGTGCTCTCCGAGGCACGGAGCGATGGTATCGAGAACTGCACATAACATAAGTCATAAGATAAGTCATTGGTGCAGGGCCGAGGATCGAACCCGGTGCCGTAAGATTGCGAAGCGTACATGCTACCGCTCGGCCACCATCGCTCTCATTTTTTGCATCATGTTATTTTTTATTTTTTGTAATCTAATTAAGTAAAATATTGTTTATGAAAAATAAAACAAGTGAAAAGAGGAATCGGAGATTGAAATCCTGAAATGGTAGAAGTGAAATTAAGAGTCAGAAGTAGCTTGCTTCGCTATTCGGTTCACCGCTCCGAAATTCAAATGTTACGCCTAGAGCAACAGTATACCTAATATACGTAATATAATGTATCGAAGGCTGCTAATGGATATTGATGGAATGTGTTTAATTGAATACAAACACATCGAGTATTAATATTAATTTGCTGAGTAAATAGTGCTTTTTGAGTGCCGGGTGATGGAAATCTACGCCGGCGAAGCATTGAAGTGTAGTACTGCATGCTTTATTTGCCAACAGTTCCTAGCGCTTCGCGGTTAATTTATACAGTTCGCCGATAACTTGACATTGAGTTCCTCTCAGTGACAGTCAGCGGAGAGTTAGCCGCTTATTGTTGCTGTGAGGACAGCCTTAGCGTAGTTTGGACAAACGTGCTCCACCTTAGACAACTTCGTCACATATCATCAGGTGATGTTGTCAAACGTATGCACATTTGCACATTGCGTAAGCATAAAAAAGTTAGTAGGTAGGCTGATCACCTGTGCTGATCACAAATCAACAAAAAGCACTATTTTTGAAAGCCCAGCTAGAAAATCAAATGAAAATCATAGTATAAATAGAAAATAAAACGAAGAAGAACAGTGACCAAATACAATATAACTGAGTAATTTGGTTTTACCAAAATAAAACCAACCGTAGAATGATCGCCAAAAAGATTCTTTGCCAACGTACTGCTCCAAATGATTAACGATAACAACATTTTTTACGAAATAAATAGTTTTCGATCCACAAAAAACCCTAAAATTAACGCAAATTCAAGCACAGAGCCAGTTTCACATCATATTATAGTCTGCGATTTTCAACTTCATCATCATCATCATCATCATCAGCCTGAAGACGTCCTCTGCTGAAAATAAGCCTCCCCCAAAGAGCGCCACTTTAAGCGGCTGCATGCTTCCTGCGTCGATCGGCTCCCCACGGTTCGTCGTTCCCCCTAGTGGGGGCCGACCTACGCTGCGTCTTCCGGTTCGTGGTCGCCACTCGAGAACTTTTCTTCCCTACCGGTTGCCAGCTCTACGAGCGATGAGGCCTGCCCATCTACTGCCACTTCAACGTTCTAATTCTCAAAGCTATATCGGTGACTTTAGTTGTCTTGCGGATCTCCTCATTTCGGATCTTATGTCGCAAGAAAACTCCGATTTTCAACTTCTAGCTATCTAGAGAGCCCATCAAAAAATTCGTTGTATGATGCCGCCTTAAAGTAATCCGGGATGGTGGAGGGTTACGGCTGTCTGGAGCACGTCTAGTATATCAAGCCAAGTGCGCAGTTCTGTTCCCAGATTTACATGAAAATGCCATATAAGCACGCAATACCTGAAATTATAGGTCAGAGGAAAAATCTTCGTATTTGTACGTGTGAATTTAAAATCGAATTTCTTTAGTATTGTTTGTACCTGACTGGTTTGTTATAAGACGGCAATTCAAAGCAATACAATTTATAAAAAGTAGCATCTATACTTATAATAAAACTGTAACAGGTCCAATTCAATTCATTGAAGATATTTTAAAAAAAATTTTGGAGGGCTCTCTGAAGTCAAAACTGTATTTTTTTGTCCGTCTGTATCTTGGCTGAGCATCACGCCGAAACTACTGAATGGATTCAAATGAAACTTGGCATGATTTGAGATCACATTACGAGGTAGGTCATAAGATACTTTTAATCCCGAAATTCAGCACGGTTCTTTCGGGAGAGGGAATGAAAGTAAAAATACGTACTTAGTTGTAATTCATTATCTTGTGGTCCGATTTCATACGTTAGAAAGGAGGTACTTTAAATATTCGTCGTCAGTTTTGTGGTTCAGAAATTACAGACATCTGACGTTCAGTATTAGGTCCAAAGCCACTCCTATCCTGCACTATGGGAAAGAGAGAAGAGAGGGGGGGAAAAGATAATATGAAACGCCAAATCCTTCATCCATTCATGCGTAAAAATAATTAATCGGTGCGAAGCCGAGGCGGGTCAGCTATTAGATAATATTTATCGCCCTATTTCCATTTTTTCCATCTTTGAATATTAGTGAGAACAACTAAAACCATCGGTTCTATTGTTTTGTTTTTTCCAATTAAGTGACACAGTGTCACACAAATAATATGTGTTCCGGTTACGGACCATCTGTAGTGTAAGCACAGAATAGATATATAGTACTACGTATAAATCAGGACAACACAACGTAGGTTCAGGGTAAGATTTTAGTGGGTTCGAGTCCCACATACCCCCTGCCATCACCGCTGTGGTGGCAGAAAAGTACGAGGACATTGTCCCCCCCTAAAAAAAGGTTCCAAAATTCTCAGTCCACATTTTTTTAACGTCAGCTTTCATACTTTTATAGCTCTAGAACAAATACGAAGATTTTTTTTTCTAACACGATCAATCTCTGGTCCCTTCCTGACATAACGGGACAAACCTTCCATCTGACAAAATACCACATCAAATGCTTTTCAAACCGATTCTCTATAATCATTTATCACGACCTTTCCCTTATCTGTGAAGGGAAGAGTGCCCGCTTCTACCCATTCAACCCTATAAGAAACGATTGCATTGTTTTTACTCACTATCTTTTTCGGCATATTTTTTTTATCTAAGCGAATGACGTGACGATCGTTCAGTTTACCTATAAGCGTCACGACTGCTCATAAGAATGCTGAACTCTAGATTATAAACATGTAGATAATGAATATTATTATAACACTAGTCTAGTAAAATGATTATTAGACTGTGGCCTAGCATGCGCACCGCGAGAAAACATGCCGTCCTTGTTAGAATGAGACACACTTAGGCGCTACCATAGTCTTGTCACGGTCTCTCACGAGATATAAGTGTCGAGAAAATTTTGTCGCAGTGCGCATGCTAGCCGGGCAGGTCACACCTTACATGCCTCATTGGCTAGATGTAGCATAAAAATAACTCAATGAATTTTATATTTAATTTGAATTTGAAAAATAAAATAAATGACTTAAGAATACGCCTTTTTATATGCTGTTCTGAATAAAGTAATTTTTACCCTTTTCCCATAAAAATAAATCAAATAGCTCGCAAAACGTGGAAAGCATTAAATTGCAATTACACGACGAACTGCCATTCGAGTTCGCATAAAACTCATTCTAATAAAAAAAAGTGTATGTCAGTAACAAAAATCCGAAGTGATAAAATATACTGGCCAAGAACGAATCTCTTTTTAAGGTTTCAGGGTTCAGTAGTATAAAGTTGGATCAATAGCTACGGTACAAACAAACGATTTTCCTACACGCTGGTACGACACACTGAGGAACGACGCATTAAAATGCGAAAACACTGCGTCGCGACACTCGCGGGCCACTTATACCACAGAATATTTAATATGCTTATCCTGCCCGGCTAGCATGCGCACCGCGACAACATTTTCTCGACACTTTTATGTCCTGAAAGAACGTGACAAGACTATCGTAGCGCCTAAGTGTGTCTCACTCTAACAGTGGCGACAAATAATCTCGCGATGCGCATGCTAGGCCATCTGGGGTGCGTTCATAAACGTCGGCCAACGTCATTCAACGACGCTCGATAATATGAATAACGTTGTAAAACCCTGAGTGAGATCACTCGCAGCCGTTCCTAACGCTCGACGACGCACTTGTCACCCCACGAAATAGGTGGGTGACAGTCGCCCTGACGTTTCATGTGACAGATGACTTCAGTTAACATTTGATTTTAGCACTTTTGAGGTTATTTATTATTGACTAGCTTTTGCCCGCGGCTTCGCACGCTTGTATTGTGTTATTTCTACGTTTAGGTAGTCTAATAATAAATCACGCATTTTCTATATACCAAACAACAAACCCAGTAAATCTTTTCGGAGCTGAGCACGTATTAGCACACGTGTAAAATGCATTTATCTATACGATGCGTACATAATTAATTTTGTTAATACTAATTAGAATAGAAATTACAAATACTTAAGTACGCCACTGTAAAAGGAGTCACCTTTATAATATGTCCACTATTTTCCACGTTGTCTCATTTCACTGCACTTTCAACATAGTGGAGGGAGTGAGGAAATAACATGTGTACAAAGCTGAAATCAGAATCGCTTTTGCAAAGAATGTTTCATTTTTAGGGTTCCGTAACAGTTTTGAAATAAAGGAACCCTTTGTGGCGAAGTTGGGCATGACATGACAAGTACGTCTCTACACTATCATGCCTGCCTAAGGTTCCATTATAGGTTAGGTGTAATGTACGCCACAAATGAAATGTTACAGAGCATCATTGAAAAGAATAGAGGAAACAGTTCTTATTTTTACTTATTAGTTGAGAGTCGCCTTTGATACCATGAAAACACCGAGAGCCACAGCTAAATGGTAGGATCCTCTCACCAACGAGTAAAGTCATTATCAGATGCGAACTTACTTCTCCTCACCTTAAACTACCAGCCTTCCCCATTTGACCCGCCCTAACCACCGTGCAAAACTCATTCTAATTCCTTTTTATTTCCCTTTCAATAAGACTCACAACACAAGTTAAACTCTCATTGTGATGAGTTAAGTCTTTGATCACAAGTTATCTTTGAATCACTTACCCAGCCTAGCCAGTATTATTAACAATTACCTCTCGTAATTATTTCGTTGAGGTTATTCATTGCTACACAAAATTTTTCTTGCACTAAATATCGTTTTACTTCATATCCACTTCGCTATCTTTTTCTAAATAAAACCAAGGCACCACTCCCGCCTTTTTTCTCTCATACAATGTTACCAGCACAGATAAACTAAAACTCCATAGAGTATCATACCTACTAATATTACTCTTTGGTCATATATATTCTTCACAGAGACTTTTTTCTTTAATCTGTGCCTTAAGATAAACTTGTGGCACCACAGACCTGTGTGTGCGGCACAGAGTGTAGTCGATGGTTTTTTTCTCTAATCTGTGACATGTTATAACTTACCGTAAGTAGCCAAAAAAACACACCAATCGGCCATGTTGTTTAAAACTCCGATTCGTTTCATAATGAAATCTTAATAATTGTCATAAAAAAAATTAACGATATTTCAATTTTAGTATATCCTATTTTAAGCGCCGGTTATTTCTAAGCATATTAGTGAAAACCGCATGAAAATCCATTCAGTATTTTAGGAGTTCAGTTGGAACAAACAAACAAACAGATAAAGTGTATAAAAAGTGGCTTAACGTGATCAGCGGCTAATTTTAAGCTAACCTGTGTGATTATTTTTTTGATATCTTGCAATTACAGACTTTTTTATCTCTACAGTTTTATTATATGTATAGACGATGTAATTTTTCAAGAAAGTCGCAATGGAAACTACGTTAGGTAATGCAGATTATGATGCAAATGGACACTTAATACTCAAAAAGGAAGGGCTCCGAATGCTTTGATTACAAAAAATTTCACTGTTGTTTACAGTAGCGTTCTTAAACGTCGGACAACGGACGTTGCTCGCCTTGGGGAGGTCACTCGTTATCAAGCGACGTTTTAGAACGTATAGCCCTGATGTGCGTCGTCGTCTATGTACCGATAGCCCACAGATTGTAACCTGAAATGTAGCCCCTTCAGGGTCAACTAGGCCCACAGCTCTTAGCCCGCGGACTCATTGGACCACTAACATTTTTCTTTCTAGTGAACTAGCTAGAAAAATTACAGATAACGTTTTACCGTTTTTTACTTTCACGGAACTCCAAAAAGAATACGGTGATAAAATAAAATGGGAGTTAACAGTCGTTTGTAGGTTTATGATAATTGAGTGGGGGTTGGATGGGCCTTTTATTCAGCCCTTTTGCGGCGGCTCTGTGTAGTCAGCTTTATAGATTTACACACTTATTAATGGCGGGTACTGGTTTCATAAAAAATAAGGGTCACCATCAGAGCAGTGCTTTAATAAGCCATATTTTGGCAAAAATATATTATATAAAAACACCGCACCCGCACGTCATATTGAAATGTCGCCAGAGTCTATGTAGGTATGTGTATGTACATAATTTACTATTCTAAGTTTTGTATACAGGTATATTCAAAACTTAGAATAGCAAACTATGTAGCCATAATTATTATTCCAAACTGCTAGTCAGTAGTAGCGTAGCTTTACCTACACAAAAAGAAAAAACATTAAAGCACCAATTATCATCATCATCAACAGCCTGAAGACGTCCGTCCACTGCTGATCATAAGCCTCCCCCCGGAGCGCGCCACCTTGAGCGGCTGCTCGCCTCCTGCATCCATCGGCTCCCCACGGCTTTCACCAAAACGTCGGCCCACCTAGTGGGGGCCGGCCTACGTTGCGTCGTCCGGTTCGTGGTCGCCACTCGAAAACCTTTTTTCCCCATCGGTTGTCAGTTTTACGAACGATGTGGCTGCCCATTGCTATTTCAACTTGCTAATTCTAAGAGCTACCAATTAATATACCTGATAAATAATTAAAAATTTAAGATTGCATGATCTGGTTCCATTTCATACTGGCCTCATTATATATGGACACCGCATCAATGATTCACAAAAGCTAATAGGTACGGTTCATTTAATAGAATGACACTTTTAGCATTGACACGCATTAATTGCTCTACCAATATTATCTCCATGTGCAATGAGCATTATTTACGCTAACTGTAGGTACTGTGGGGTCACCAGATTTGGGTGAGAATATCGCACATTTATATTTTTGCAATTAAATGCATTAAAAGACGGTCTCTTTAAATTCAGGATAAGGTTTTTGTTTTTGTTGTTTTTGTTACAAACAGGCCGCGGTGTACCGAAAATCAGCTTTTACTTTTTTTAACTCAACAACAACAATATGATATGACCCTATTATTAATAACAATATGACAAGTAATTTTTTTATGATGAACTAATTTTTTTTCCTTTCACTTGACTATTTTATATCTGATATATCTTTTATTTATCTCGTTTTCATTTTATTGTAAGTTATTTTAATCCGATTGTATTTAAATAATAATTAGTGTAAATGGAGTAACCGTACTAATTAATTTAATAAATAAATAATGAATACTTAATTGATTTTGAAAATTTAGATTGCCACCAGACCTTTTTGATTGTCATCGGCCATCACAGGTAGTCCGCAATGGTCTAAATTAAACCTCAAACCATATCATTCTAAAAAAACTTCGTGGAACTGAGTTTGCATAATAATTGTATTTGACAATTAATTTTAAAAAAGTACAGGTCCCGGCTTCCGACGCGCGACTGTTTTAGATTATGCAAACTCGAAAGACGACGGAAACGTACGTAAATACAAACTTTTAGTTTCTTATTATTCGCTATGATATTAGTTTTGTTTTATCTTTTATTTTTTCGACCCACACTTGCTCCGTTCTTTTTTTCATATTATTTCCAGTGTCGATGTCGCACTGGCACGGCTACCACGTCATCGCTATTTTGATCGATACCTAACGGTTAAAAAACTAAAGATTTTGATCATTTGTTAGAATTTGTTATTTTAACCATTGGTTACCTTAACTACGGATCAAAAAACCCACTCTTAGTGCGCATAATTTTTTTTTATGTAAACGGATGACGTGACGAGCAAGTCGTTCGCCTGGTGTTAAGTGACACGGCCACCCATAACAGATTGCAGTGTCACTTGGAACCCAAACTAAAGTTTCGCGTGACACTGCGCACTGCGCACGCCGTCCTGAGCCATCATATCATCATCATCATCATTTACAATTTAAAGTATAGATCAGATACCTTTTTCGCTGCATGTCGGCACGCAATCCCGGACAACGGTCAGCTCGCTCACGTATTTCTGAAACAAACAATTTTATTGATTAAATATTTTATAAAATATCACTTTTTATGATCGAATTATAAATAGACTAGCACGAAGCAATAAAACTGCTATTAGCAATATCATCAGCATGAATACGTCCACTGCTGAACATAGGCCTCCCCCACAGACTGCCACTTTGAGTGTCTGCTTGCCTCTAGGTAACATCCATCCCCGTGATTCTGACGAGGTCGTTGGTCCACCTAGTGGGGAGGGGCTACGCTGCGACTTCCAGTTTGTGGCCACTGGTAAATCTTTCTTCCATTTTGGTTTTTTTGATGCTAAAATGGGCAAACGTTTGACAACAACTCACCTGATCGCAAGTGACGAAGTTGTCTAAGGTGGAGCACATTTGCCCATGAGATGCCCATTCACTCTTAACTTGAAAAGACCCAGGTTATACCCAGGAGGAAACACTATTGCTGGAAGAGCATTCCATTCCTTGGCCGTTCGGACTATGAATGACTTAGTGCGGACTTGTGGTACACTAGCGACGTCGGTTGTTGGTTCTGGGAGCGACATGGTCTGCCCATTGCCATCAGCTGCTCAGTAAGATCAGTGGCTATACTCGCATGGATCTATAGTAAAGATTATCCCGTAAAAATTAACTTGTGTCATCCCCAACTGTCTTCATTAAAAAAATAAAAATAATCTTATCATGCCTTCTAGGTAAAAACATTCAAAACAATCTGAAGCAGGATAAACGTACGAAAGAAATAATATTTTATCATAAAATTATATTTTCATTCTTCCAACATCCCATTTCATTATCCAGGAACATTCGCATATCAAGCCTCGGCTTATAATAATAGGTATACCTCTTTTTCTACCATACTTTATTTGGGAGTTATTTTTATAAACGTTAATTTGAAATAATACATGCTTGTACAGTAAAACCTTCACCTTTGCTCTCTGTTTCCTTTTTTACAGAATTCTTCGGGACTAGTAACATAATTATTTATTATTATCAAATGATCACTGTAGTAGTTAGTGTAAGGAATAAAGGTATATTACCCATTAAAAAAATATTTATCATCATGCAATTGATTTTTAAGTATCAGTTTCTAATTCAGGATATTTTAAAACTCCCGCAGCTTCGCCCGCGTGGACTATCCCGCGGTTCCCCTAATTACTACGACATCTATTAACTCCTTTTTTCACTCCCTTAGGGGTTGAATTTCAAAAAACTAAAGACTACCATTTCATTTACCTTTATACTTATTTGTATGTATGTGCTTAGTTTCAAAACGATACGTCGTAAGTTTCAAACAAACGTTGTTTACCTGTTTCGCCCCCTTAGGGGTTAAATTTTCAAAAATCCTCTCGTAGCACGCGCTTAGGTCATAAAAGAAAGCCACCCTCCGAATTTCAAGTCTCTACGTCCAGCCACGTTTTCTGTCGGTCAGTCAGGACAAAACCTTTTATATAATAGATTAAGTACATAGAATATATTTCATAAATTAATTATTTTACCATATTTAATTTTAATTTTAATTGGTCAATTAAAAAACTTAAGTATGCCTGTAGTAGCACGTATAGGTAGAATAGTAAGTTTGATTATAGGCACTTTGCTAGTAAAATCATCGGCGTCTATACCTAAATCTACCATTTTTGTGTATTTTAAGAGGACCGTCCTGGTATTTGAAAATGTTATTGCCGTCGTTCTGCTCTCCACACGTATGATAGAGACAATAGAGCCCATGAGTGAATTTACCTACATTTTAGCGTTTCGGGCGCCAACGGTTTTCATTCTCTAAAACATAACAAAAACCTTTGATTTTGGTGTCAATCGCTTGGATAGATTATAATTTATGCGTGTATATCTTCACTTTTTTAAAAATATGTTTCGTGTTCTAGTTACAACTACTTTTCTTTGTCATAATTTTGACGCCAAAATTCGTAACTTCAGGCGGCTATAAATACGAAGATATTGTAAAAACTAAAAAAAGATGTACGAGCATAGTTTTTTACTGGGTAGACAACATACAAAAAAAATCATCAAAATCGGATAACATATAAAGCGTTTGACACTTTTTGTATGGACAAGAGGGTTAGTATACGCCTCCCTTAATAAATTTCTCTATAATGAAATACCTACATTGCTCATTACTACGTATATATAAAAAAAACATAGAAAACACTACACTTACTTTAATTAAATCCGTTTACAAAAGAGGGTTAGAGAAAAGGCACATGTGTAGCAAAAAAAATGTAGTTCCAGAAAATCCCAGGACACGTTAAGGGTTGCTGGGGGCACCTAATTTACTTTACCTGGTTTCTTTGGACCTTACCAATACTTTGTATAAAAGGTTGGAAGGCTTTGTGTTAATTTCATTTACATAATGTAATATTTAATAGTAATTTAAACGTGTAGATATAAAGCAAAACTGTTTCTTCGACTAAGGTGCGGTTTTTCAATAACCAGATAATAGTTATTCATTGGATACAACACAATACGGAGAAAATAAAAAGCTAATTTTGTTAAAGGAACATTAAAAAAATAATGTTATTTTGTTTTAGTCAGTTTCTAATTTATAAGTCGAATAACCTATATCCAGCCATTGAAAAATCACCCCTTAGTTTTACACACGTAATTCAGCCATTATTTAAAAATAGTTTAATTATATAGGTAGATGTAAATTTCGTTGAAGTCCTTTTCCTTCGTGTGCGCAAGTGTTCAGCTCTGGCGTTAAATTTTTTGGCTGGGAATGAGTGGGATTTAAACCTGGATACATCAGTTTGTAAGTCAACCGTGGTCATCACTAAACCACATTCGCTCTAAATATTAGTGTGATGACTGGCTTGATAGCTTAGCTGGTAGTAGCTCTGCCTTTTGAACTGTAAGCTGTGGGTTCGATTCCCTTCCAGAACAAACATTTGTGTGATGAGCATAGGTGTGTTGTTATATGTTTGTATTTACAAAACAAAAAGCTAAGTATTGTATCAGTTATCTAGTTCCCATAGTACAAGCTTTGCTTAGTTTGGGACTAGATGGCGCTGTGTGAAATGTCCACAAGTATTTATTTTTATTTTATTTAGTGTAGGTACCTACTTAAGGCTCCTATTTGCAGATCCGCTATCGCGCTCGCGGATTGCGACATTTGTAAAGATATTAAACAACTGAATTTACTAACGAAAAATATGGCTAAACTATGTTCTCATGAATAATACTACAAATTTTCAACAAAAATATCATTGTCATCTAAACATGTTTTCAAACTTAAAACAGGATAGCAAAAAAAAACTCTGATACTGTTATGTTTATGAAATCTTGTTTGAATTAATAATGATATTTTTGTTGAACATTAATTATTTTAATGTTATTTATGAGAAGAAAGTATAGCCAGATTTTTCGTAAGTAAATCCAGTTATTTGATATCTTCAACAACGTCACAATGCGCGAGCGAGAGAGAATTTGCGACACAGGACCCTCCCTAATGTACTTTACCTTCAGAGGCGCTGATATATAAAAAAGAGCCTCTCAGCCGATAGAGCCCATTATAATGTTAAATGACCTGACTCACTAATTAGAGATTTTTCATTAACTCCTAGATAGAAGATAAAGGGATTGAAATGTGAAGCTTATCGAAATTTGTTTAATTAAAATCTCTGTTAAAAAACATCGCAAATCTTGAGCCTGTTGTAAAATAAGCAATGTTAAATCTTGCATCTCAATACGGCCAGCTTCAAAATTTAAAAAAATCAATATCGAAATTTATTTTAAGGATTTCTGGCGTGTAAGGGTTCATGAATCCTGAAACTAATTAACGCTTAAAATATAGCCTAAAACCAATGTTTAAACAAACATGCCTTGAAACGATACGGTCTACATAACCAACCAATTACCCTCAATTACTGTGTATTAGTAGGGAGTAGTGATTAGGGACAACCGATGGGGAAGAAAGGTTCTCGGTGATCACGAACCGGAAGACGCAATGTAGGCTCTCTACTAGGTAGAACGACAATCTATCCGATTACGATAAACCTAGCAGCGCTGCTGCAGCGCGTCTGCCTCTCTACTAGCACTTCAGCAGTAGACGCGCTGCTAGATTTATCGTAAGGGGGGCTGGTCAAAACCGCGGGAAGCTGATGGATACGCGAGGCAAGCAGCCACTCAATGTGGTGCTCTATGGGGCAGGCCTATGTTCATTATTCAGCAGTGGACGTCTTCAGGATGATGATGGATTAGAGACGATTGTTAATAATATCTTCTAAACTGATTGACACTTTAGTAGTTTATATTAATACCCAGCATTAGACCAGTTAACACAACTTGGCATATATCCAAACTCATTCCGGCCTCTTCAATAGACAGTGGTCCAGTAATGGCCGCAGGCTGTAAAACGCCCACAAACGCCGTTGCTCCCCGGAAGTAACGGCCCGCAATAACGCGGTGTTAATAACGATCGTACGATAGATCTTTTAATGTGTTTGTTTCGTAGTTTTATGTAGAGTTCTGTTGTCTACTGTTTTTTTTATACAATGAAAGGGTTTTTGTTAAGGGGGAACGTTACACCAGCGCGGGATATTAAAATTTTCTTGCATTCTTTTGCCAATCATAGCTTAATTACTCAACGTGATTACATGAAAACTAATTTTGGGGAAAAATAATTTTTAATAAATAGAATGTATCAACAAATTACGATGAAAAGTATCTCCTAGATATCATTGGTTTAGCAACAAATGGCAATAAACAATTTTCTTTTTAGTTTTTCAGTCTATTGCCATTTGTCGCTAAATGGTAAGTAAGTGATACTTTTAATTGTAATTTATTGATGCATTATATTTATTGACGCAAAATTAGTTTTCATGTAATCACGTTGAGTAATTAAGCTATTATTGGCAAAAGAACGCAAGAAAATTCGAACTTCCCACGCTAGCGTAACGTTCTACCTTAATGAGATTGAATTGAATTATTTCTAACTGCCCCCACCAAAACCACAGCCACTGGTGGCGTATTGCACCAGTTTATAAACTTTCCATCAGCGCCCTTTCCTACTAATAATGACATCCAATTTTGTATTGAGCTACTGGCTTGTAAACTATTTAAAAAGTGGAAACGGTAGAGTATTGCACTTTTAATATAGATTATATATAATTGAATATGCTCTTTATATATATTTCGTTTAAATAGATTATTAAATATACTATGCCAAAACATTTTTTTAAATAATAATATCTTTTGTGTTCTAATTTTATTAAATAAACCCACTTTCATCCATTATTATTTAGACTTCAAAAATTCACCTCTTTAGGTGGCGATAACTACAAAGATATTACGAAAATAATAAAAAGATAACGTACAAGCAATCTACTTCGTTGTCCGGTTATTTTATAAATGTTGTCTACATTAATAAAATAACCGGCCAAGTGGGAGTCGGATTCGCGCATAAAGGGTTCCGTAACATTATCTGTAAAAAATCACGTTGGTTGTATGGGAGTCCCCTTAAATATTTATTTTATTCTGTTTTTTGGTATAGCTGTTATAGCGGCAACAGAAAAACATCATCTGTGAAAATTTCAACAGTCTAACTATCACGGTTCATGAGATACAGCCTGGTGACAGACGGACAGACAGACAGACATCGGAGCCTTAGTAATAGGGTCCGTTTTACCCTTTGGGTACAGAACCCAAAAAACGTTGACGCTTTGTGTATTGATAATATGGTGGTACACTCTCGTCTTGACATCTTATAAAATTACATAATTAACATAATTATAAATAAATAAACGATCTCCATTCATAGTCCAACCTAATAAACATCACCAAAGCTTAGCAAAGCGCAACTGTAACTAAAATTTAAGCGAAAACTTAAAACTGTATAAAACTAGTTTCAACAGCCCTTTCATTAAAGCAGTGACCAAATCCACAGCCGTCGCCATAACTACCACCCCTGCTGCCATTAGCTAACGGCTAATGGATTCAAATTGTCCTTGTGTACAAACTAGCATTGTTACCACACGGGGTTTGTGGCTGTTACGAAATGAACAGTGCCTTTGCTTTATGTAAATAAAACTTAAAACTTAAATTAAGTCATTTAATATCTTCAAAAATGTTGCAATACGTGAGTACCCGAAGCAATGATCTAGGAGCAGAAAAAATTGGTCTGGGGAAGGTACTGCAACTATAATTACGGATGGCCATGACGCTTAGCATCAGGTGAAAGACTGAAGCGTATGCTCACCTTCATCACCATTCCAGTCTCTGACATAGAGATGACAGGAGCTGGAATGGTGGTGAAAGCACTGACCTAAAATATTTGCCTAGGTCTATGAATGAAGGTCTGACAACCGATGGGGAAGAAAGACTCTCGAGCGGCGACCACGAATTGGAAGACGCAGGCGTAGGCCGGCCCCCCACTCGGTGGACCAACGACCTGATGAAAACTGCGGGGAGCCGATGGATGAAGGAGGCAAGCAGCCGCTCAAAGTGGCGCTCTGTGGGGGAGGCCTATGTTCAGCAGTGAACGTCTTCAGGCTGTTGGTGATGATGGATGAAGGTGAGCATACACTACAAGACTACCTCGTCACGTGATTCATTGACCAAAAAAAGGATATATATATATTTTCGGATCACCAATACAGTCATAACAGAAACCAAAATACTCCCAGAAGAGTAATGAATAAAAAAAGGGATCGGTCTTTTGGGAATCAATGATCTTCATTCCGCCGTGCGATCCACCACACCATATCTTCCCGTGGGTGCCGTAAGAGCCGGCTAAAGGAATATCCAGGGAGTGGGTAGCAGCTTACTCCTCCGTACATTAAAATATTCTGCGATCACCAAGCCGCCTGCCAAGCGTGGTGATTACGACAAACCCCCCTATGATCAGCGTCCATAGTGGTGTTTTATGTATTGAACACAGAATTGGAATGTGTTTTGGGAATAACAAAAACCTAAGTATTTTCCAAAAGAACACGTTGAATTTGATTGACTAACACTTTATTATTGATATTAAGCCACAACATGAAGTATAGATATTTCCAAAAGCTTTTTTAAAAGCCTATTTAAATTTTAATGAGAGCCGAACTACTGTCGCTGGATTCCCAAATAGAGGCACAGTCTGTTGTCGCCCCAAATGTATTTATTACTAGTTCTGCAATTAATTCAAATGGTCTGATTAAATCTTGGCCCAAAGTTAGCCTTCTCTGTTCCCGGTCCCTGTGGACTACCCTCAATTAGTGGGATTCAAACTTGTTAATGATCGCGGTAAACAGCTTTTAGTCTGATAGCTTCACATGTGGCGTTTTTGAAAGTGAAATATCTATTTTATTTTATTTTTTATTTTATTTATTAGGAATAGTAAACAGCTACATCACAAATGATAACAAAAAATATTAATTTATAAAAAAGTATTGAGCGCATGTTAATTCATCATTATAAGCCGGAAGACGCCCACTGCTGCCCATAGGCCTCCCCATAAAAGGCCACTTTGGTCGCTTATCATAGGGGGATTTGCCATAATCACCACGCTTGGCAGGCGGCTTGGTGATCGTAGAAGTTTTTTATGTACCGAGGAGAATGCTGCTGTCTATTCCCTGGATATTCCTTTAGCCGGCTCGACATCCACGGGAAGAGATAGGGTGGTCCTAATTGCAAAATGGGACCAAACGGCCAATGCAAACGATATGTTAATGCGCGTATACATTTTGTGTTTGCATCTTGTTAGTGTAAGCAATCTCAGTTCGAAATTTCATTGTCAGTTAAGGCCCAGTCTAATCACAACTTTTAGGTATGTATTTGAAGAAAACCCTCAAAAAGCGGGTTTTGTTGAAAGTTAAAAATAGCTTCCCAACAATTACCGGTATAGGTGGAACATGGAGACTCTACTGAGTTATTGAGCATGGACCTAGGTCCTCGAGCGACTCCGCCATTATGACTATATCATCGGCAAAACGGAGGTTAGTGATGTACTCGCCATTTATGTTGATGCCAGATCCAAGACCCCACTCCAAGAGCTTGAAAACGTCCTCCAATGCGTTTGTGAACAGTTTCGGAGAAATAACGTTAAGTTATTAAGTTTCAAAAATTAAGTTAATTTAACTTTAAAATAGTTAACTAACTAACTAGTTATGTTTTTAGTCAAACATTTAACTTAAGCTTCAGTAAACTTTTCAGAGTTTCTCTTTTTGTACGAGTTTGTACGATACCTCTGGACATCGCTGCCAGCTATTCACACTTGTAGTATTTCAGACCTCTGTGTGATACGAGAATGCTACCCAACTGAATCAATTCGGTTTGTTATCGAAAAGTTCTGAATCGGCATGCTGATTGAAGTTGGAGCCAGATTTCAGTAGTCCACATGAGGCGAATACACGATGGCCACCGACTAAGTTTTTTTAAAATCATAACAAAAGGGCTTCGTCGCTGATGCTGATGCGCTGATACACACATAAAAGAGTTACCACTAGTCTCTAACCGTTAGTCTATACTGTCTGTCACCACACTGTAGTGTGGTAGTTGAGCAGGTCGGCTCATAACCCGGAGGCGGCGGGCTCAATTCCCGTGACAGGACAAGTATTTATGTGGACGGAATAAAAAGAAAAAGCGCAAATACTTGTTTTGTGTCTGGGTGTTGTGGAACCATGGTCCTCGTAGTACCTGGGTCTCTAGATACAGGGAATCCCAGTTAGGTTCCAGTATCTATGTATGTGATTGTTTGGCGTCATTATATAATTTTGTGGCATCATCCGAAAGTGGATCAGCCAATACGCGGCAACTGCTCACTTCACTCAAATCGACAGCATAATTGTTTCAATCGTTTGCGTTCCGGGCACATTCCATTTCTTCAATATATTATTATGATGTTTATAGACTTATAATTTATTCATAGTGTAACATCATCAAAAACACTACAAGTCTGTAAAGTTTGTTGTGATGCATTTTTAAGAAGAAGCAATAAAATATCTAATGGAAGAGAGAAATTTGAGTGCACCTAATCCTGAAGTCGTTTAGTTTTGGAACTTGTCGAACCTTAATCATTGAATTGAGAAGTGTGTTATTGTAGAATGTGCATCTAGTGATTTACTACCATGAGTATCATTGAGCATAAATTGTTTACTCTAAGCACAAGATTTATGCAGACTTATTTGTTGGAAAATGGTATCCGGGCCCGACATCCGACAAATGTGTACGACACGAGCGAGATCCGACCCGATTCTTAACATTAGAGATCTAGAGAGGATGCCTTTTTACGAGAAGCGCATCACTGCAATGGTGCGATTGAATACTGGGTCAAGCAGTTGTCCACTTTTTATTATTTTACACGTTGAATTTTGTTTTTCTATTTGTCTATTCTACGATAGGTTATTTTTTATTCCAAATTTTACTGTTATACCTACTGCTTTTTGTGACATAATAATAAGTGTTAAACTATTGGGAGAAGCCACTGATTCCTGAAATACAGTTTAAAACTAGTTCGGGATTCTATGGATTCATTAAAATATTGTAAAAATATTTTTCAATCAACTATTTTGTATTTTTTTAAACAAAAAATCCCACTAGTGGGACAGACCCGAGTGAGAGCATTAGTAGGGGCTTACGTTGCTTGTACTTTTTCTCCCGGATAAATATACCATTTTATGACGTCGCGTCATATATTTCGTATGGTTAATGTTTATTAAAGAAGGGATGTCGTAAAAATGTAATAAAGACATCTAATAAAATATGAAACGTTGTTTAGCTCGTACATTGTAGCACAAGTTTTATGCATTCCTACTCGTATTTTTATAAATTAGGCGGGTAAATAAAATGCTTAACTGGAAAGTTTGTGTGGTTCCATGATTATGTTAAAGATAGTTGTTAAGCTGTTTTTTCCAAAAATGTAAAACAATAAAATATTAATTTTGTTTAAATAATTGTTTGGATTACTCCTTGATAGTAAATAATACTGTACGTACTAACCAATAATTAGCTAAACTTTCTAAGAAATTAATCAATCACTCTGAAACCCGTATGCCGCACCCACATTGTCGGCGATTTATGTACCATTCGCCGTAGCCCGCATAGTGGGCGTCCGGCGAATGTTACAAACATCGCCGACAATGTGGGCGCAGCAATAGAGAAATATAACGATGCTGGGAATTATGTGGCGTACAATACAAACTAAAACTAAAATGAATTTAAGAAGTGGGAGTAAAGACGAATGGGAGGATATAAATGTACGGAAAAGAGATGGAGAAAGAGGGTTAAGTATAGAGAAAGAATGAATGGAGTGTTAGATAAGCTAACATCCCTTACTGTTTATACAGTGTAGAATATATCTCTCCACCTCCGGAAAGCAGTATTATAATAGCGACGGTTAGCTATCTCTGTCAAAGGCGATAATTGTTCACTTTACCCCAGTTTATTGGCGGCATTGTTTTACCTAGATAAAAGGTATTTGTATAATAGCAACCCAGGGAGTTTTTGTTGCGATTTCGAATAATAGTGGGGGGTTATCTATGTATAGGATCGTTGCGCGTTATTTGTTTGTTTATATGTGAATGAGCACTCAAAGTGGTGCTCTCTGGGGGTCTATGTTTAGCAGTGGACGTCTTCAGGCAGTTGATGATGATGTGAATTTAATTAGTGTAACTTAGAAAGACTTATGACTTATGGAACTGAGACATGGTCTCTTACTGTTGGCCTCATTAGTAAGCTCAAAGTCGCGCAGCGAGCTATGGAGCGAGCTATGCTCGGTGTTTCCCTGCGAGATAAGCTCCGGAACGAGGAGATCCGCAGGAGAACTAAAGTGACTGATATAGCTCTTAGAGTTAGTAAGTTGAAGTGGCAATGGGCAGGCCACATCGCTCGTAGAACTGACAACCGATGGGGAAGAAAGGTTCTCGAGTGGCGACCACGAACCGGAAGACGCAGCGTAGGCGGGCTCCCCACTCGGTGGACCGACGACCTGGTGAAAGCCGCGGGGAGCCGATGGATGCAGGAGGCGAGCAGCCGCTCAAGGTGGCGTGCTCTGGGGGAGGCCTATGTTCAGCAGTGGACGTCTTCAGGCTGTTAATGATGATGATGATGATGAACTTAGAAAGGCGGTAATTAAACTTTAGCAAACATTATGTAAGTCCAGATTTTTAATTTGCGGATTTAAATTTATGAACTGAATGTAGCTTGTTAGGACCATGATAGATTGATTGAAAAGCGAACAAACATACATTACACTTACGATAATCGTTTTTGTGTATTATTGGTAATGGCGTGACATCATTAAAAAGACCATGAAAGGAGGAGGTCACTTTCAAACATGAGGAGCACGACTCAATGAAGAAAAGGGGGATATTCCTAAAAAAAACATTAAATTAAAACTTCTATTAACATTAACCTTCATCTAATTAACAAAAATGAGGATCGTCAGCACTTCCGAGAAGTAAAATTCTTTTCTAAAAAAAGGTTAAACAAAATTCAAGTGTTACGCGGGAAACGTTTCGTGGTTCAAATTACACACTTTATTTTCTTATTTTTCTGTTACACAAAAGAAACGATTAGAGATGTAAAAAGAATTTCATGCCGGTTAAGTAAAAGGTAGTTATTATCTTTTACGCCGACAAAAAAGAGTTTTTATGTTTCTGTGTTTTTTGTTTGCGTCTTATTTATTCGTTGTTAACACAAATGTAAAATTAAACACACATTGACAGTAGTAAGCTGAAAGTCGCGCAACGAGCTATGGAGAGAGCTATGCTTGGTGTTTCCTTGCGAGACAAGATCCGAAATGAGGAGATCCGCAAGAGAACTAAAGACACTGATATAGCTTTTAGAATTAGCAAGTTGAAGTGGCAGTGAGCACTGGGCAGGCCACATCGCTCGTAGAACTGACAACCAATGGGGAAGAAAGGTTCTCGAGTAGCGACCATGAACCGGAAGACGCAGCGTAAGCCGGCCCCCCACTAGGCGCACTGACGACCTGGTCAGAACCGCGGGGAGCCGATGGATGCAGGAGGCAACCAGCTGCTCAAACAGACGCTCTTTGGGGGAAGCCTATGTTCAGCAGTGGACGTCTTCAGGCTGATGATGATGATGATGGTGACAGGTGAGTTGTGTACAAATGATGGTCAACGCGTACATAAAAGTGTAGATAGTGTTTAGTAAAGAAGGCTAATAGCAATTAGCGTCTTCCAGCTAGACAGATCATAAATTAATAATAATAATAATAATATTTATTTCTCTCATACACAAGCAGTCAACAATAATGCTATTTGATAATATTTTAGGTACAATAAATTAACATTGTTACCTGCTTTGTGAGAGACTGGTGCCTGATGTAGGTTTTAAAACCTGTATTACAAGTCACCAGGACCCCACTCCGCGGAGACACACTTGTTAACATAAGTCTTAAAAACAGAGGGTAGAACATAGTTGGACTGAGATTTAAGTGCAAATTGAAATGACTGACGGTAGGAGCTTAAACAATGGTTTGAAGCTAAGAATATATTATACTATGTCGTGGGGGTTATTTATCTTGAGTTACTTGTAAATCTCAGTCACAGGAGAACAGTACAGGTTAAGGGAACCATTCCAGTTGAGGCGAAGTTGTATATGAGTAGAAAACAAAGAAATAAACAAAAGAAATTTAAACTTAGGTACTAAATGATAAGCATAATTCATGTAACACATTAGGTATAGGAGTGCAGGTATTCACCGTTCGCCGGCGTACTTCAGAGGTAGATTCCCATTGTCTAGATGAGAGTGTGCTAACTGTATATGGTGTGATGATTTGTGTGTGAATGAGCTGAGTGCTACAGTGTGTGTGTGTGTGTGTGTGTGTTTTGTAGGTCCTAAACATGTTCAAGTTTACGATGCTGCACCGTGCACGATCATAAAGAAAGGATCCCATAATCTTACCCACTCGAATTTAAAATCATTACTTATTTTTAGCAGGTAATAGCTTGCTATGAACTTAAAAGGCATAAATCTTTTTTCTGGGCATAGAGATTTTTATCTCTACACTAAGTAGGTTTGGTTGTACATACAAAATAACGATAGCTGATAGCGAAGCACGACTAGCCGTTTCTAACCGAACGGTAAAGATAAGCAACGTTCTCTACTCGGTCACTACTTTGATGGGTGACCGCTACAGCAAAAAGTGGTATTTACAACTGAGCGCTACTGCCACCTTCCTACTAAGGGCACGTTAAGCCGTCGGTCCCGGCCGTGGTCGTAAGACGATAGTCGTTAAGCCAAGTCAAAAGGCTTTGGTCGGTCCAAAAATTCTGACACCAGGGCTGACCACTTGTCTACACTAGAAGAAGAAGAACGACTACTTACCCACTGCAACTAGCTATACTACCTACTAAAAAATTTACTACTTAAAAAATACATTTGTAATCACTTAGAACTGTGATGGAAAATTCAAAAATACCCAGAAAAATCACAAAAACATATCATTTCCGGCCACTTTGACTTTTTTAGCTATTCTAAGTTTGACCTAACATTGAGAATCTTTCTTTTGGCTAGACTGCTCACATACAAATCAGACATATTTTACGATCCCAACAGTAAATAGGTATAGCTCGTAAGTCGGCAAATTAAAAGTGTCCGGAAGAGCTACGTCTCTAGTTAGTGTTAAGTTACACCAGAGATTGGAAATCGTGAGTTATATAAACAAAATGAAGTTCCTCAAATCGAGGTGACTGTATTTCCAATTTCAAAATAATGAGTTTCTAATATCAGAAATTTTAAAAATGTTAATGTTAATGTTAATGTGAAAGTTTAAAAAATAGGAACACAAACAAATGAACAAATGGCATTTTTATTACATGCATACGATTGACATGCAAGTTTGTCGTTCGTGTTGTTTAGGCATTTCGATTTGAAGACTATCTGCAATTTCAAAGTTTAGGCATTGACGGTTAGGCAATCTGCTTCTTAGGATGGGTTTTCTGTTCCGTGGTTAAGGTAGCCAATGGTTAAAATTACCATTGGTTAGAATTTGTTAGCATTTTTAACCATTGGTTACCTTAACTACGGCCCTTAGTCAATTCGCGTTATAGGTAAATATGCAGCAGTGGCATCTTACATTTCAGGCAATGAGCTCATCATCATCATCGACAGCCTGAAGACGTCCACTGCTGAACATAGGCCTCCTCCATAGAGCGCCACTTTGAGCGGCTGCTCGACTCCTGCATCCATCGGCACTCCGCCCACCGAGTGGGGGGCCGGCCTACGCTGCGTCTTCCGATTCGTATTCATCACCACCACTCGTGAACCTTTCTTCCCCATCGGTTGTCAGGTCTGCGAGCAACATGGCCCGCCAATGACAATGTGTGGCAATGAGCTAAAACCAGACATTTTCAAGCTCATTCTTTGAGCCGGCGGAGGGTTAAAAGCGATATAAAACATAAACATTTCCTAATATATTACAATGTAAATAACGATGCATTAAAACAGAATGATTATGCGTAAAACGTTATCTAATTATTTATAATTTTGAAACATAAATTGTACCTATGTTAGCAAACATAATAAATCTCGTAGGCGTGTTTACGAAGGCGTATCGTCCTCACGAACCACCAGGTAAAACAACACATTCCTACCGGCTGGTAAATGTTGATAAAAAATGAAAACAGGGTAAATTATATTATTACCTTTTTATTAAAATTACATCATACCTAGGGTTATGAGACCTGGCAAAATATTAGATTAACAAAAACAAGGCTGAAAAAACATATTTGTTCCATGTCTTTTTTATGAGAATGGATGACGTGATGTTCTAGTCGTTCACCTGATATTAAGCGACACGGCCGCCCATAACAGTAGCAGTATCACTCGAACTTTAAAATAGTATTAAGTTTCGCGTGACACTGCACTGCTCTGCTGCACTAGTAATCAGATTACTAGATTGTGAAATCAGGTCATAAAGTCTCATTTGCCCAGTAATTTTACTAGCTACAATGCCCTTCAAACCGGGACACAGTAGTGCTTACACACTACTGCTTGGCGGCAGAATAACTGGCAAAGCGGTGGTACCTACCTAGACGAACTTTGCAGAAAACTCCTACCATCTAGTAAAATATATCTCAATATGAAGCCTTAGTAGTACGGGAATAAGTGTCAATATCGCCTTCTAGTTCACTCTTTCTGGTTACAGCAGCTCTATCAATCATTTCCTCAGATTTTCTTGTTAATACTGAGTCACAGATTACATAAAAGTACTCCTGGGGTTTAGGAATAACGGCTGGAATAAGAAAATTATCCAGCGAGGCTTGCTTAGTATACTGCAAGTCATAGCCGGGAAATTTGATAGCTCGATGAACAGAACATTTGTTAATGTTCAAACAAGAATAGTTAAAATATTTATATTCTATTTTTATATTTTTTTTATATTTTAGATTTAGAGGCTAAAGTCGTCCACTGCTGAACATATGCCTTTCCAGAGAGCGCCACCTTGAGCGGCTGCTCGCCTCCTGCATCCATCGGCTCCTCGCGGTTTTCACCAGATCGTTGGTCTACCTAGTGGGAGGCCGGCCTATTACGCTGCGCCTTCCGGTTCGTGGTCGCCACTTGAGAACCTTTCTTCCCCATCGGTTGTCAGTTTAGCGAGCGATGTGGCCTATCCATTGCTATTTCAGCTTGCTAATTCTAAGAGCTATATCGGTTACTTTAGTTCTCCTGCGGATCTCCTCATTCCGGATCTATCTCGCAGGGAAACGCCAAGCATAGCTCTCCATAGCTCGTAATAATTAGATCATTAGCTATAATTACTAACACCTAGTTATAAGTTTCTAACCAACCCTCAGGCCTTGATTCCAGAATAAACAAAATTATTTATTAATTCATTTTAATTTAAAATAAGTAGGTACTTTTATTTTGGCCCTTGTACAACCTTAAGCCTCGATTGAGCCACTTTTCCAGGCAGAACCAGAATATTGCCGGGCTGTACTAATTACGATGCGTGCTATATCTAAAGTACGAACTATGGTCAGTGGCGACCACGAACCGTAAGACGCAACGCAGGCCGGCCCCTCTAGGTGCAGGACCGACGATCTGGTCAGAACCACGGGGAGCCGATGGATGCAGGAGAAAAGCAGCTGCTCAATTTGGCACTCTGTCGGTTGATGATGATGATGATGAAGTAACATGAATGTCAGTAAAAAATAATGAATTATCGAATAAAGTACCTGCAGTGTAAAATCAGTGATCTAATTATTACTATTCGTAAAAACTTACTTTACGTCGTTAGTGTACCACAAGTCCGCACTAAGCGTTTTGCTGAGTCAGTCATATTCCGAACGGGCGTGGAATGAAATGCTCTTCCAGCAACAGTGTTTCCTCCTGGGTATAACTTGAGTCTTTTCAAGTCAAGAATGAATAGGCATCTCATGGGCAAATGTGCTCCACCTTAGACAACTTCGTCACTTACAATCACTGAGTTGTTGTCAAACGTATGCACAATTTAACATTAAAAAAAACTTCCGTTAGTTAAACTTGTCAGACTGTGGTTTACGTCATACCACCTCTGCAAAAAGAAAACAAAGCTCCCATCTCAATGCCTGTCACATCTTATCAGTAAAACTGACAAAATACAGAATCGAAGCACGCTCCGGAAATTAGGTATTCGCGAAAATTGAAAACTCGACCGTAAAACGTTTCACATCTCGAATGTAGGCGCAGAGCTGGTGGTAAAAACGAGAAAGGTTTAGTTTGATTTTTTTACTAGTGTTTTATCATAACCTTATCATCATCATCATCATCAGCCTGAAGACGTCCACTGCTGACCATAGGCCTCCCCCAAAAAGCGCCACTTTGAGCCATAACCGTAATCTATAATGAAATAAATAAATATAAATGACAATCTAATACTTGCGGTCAAGAAACACATCATGATGATACATTTGCTGTTTATGCGGCTTTTTTAAAATTTATTTCTATCTGCCTCGATGGATTCTATTATCGATGGATGCAGGATGCAAGAGGCAAGCCGCTGATCAAAGTGGCGCTCTATGGAGGGGGCCTATGTTCAGCAGTGGACATCTTCATGATGTTGATGGTGATGTGTTGAAATAATTGAATTACACATTTTCGTATTTGAATTGCTAGAAAAATAAATATTTACACGGAAACCGCATTTATCAAATAGGTATTTTTTTTATATGTTAATGTGTGAAGGGATAAATCTTAACCGTAACAGACCCATAACTGTTGCAATGTCAGTCCGAACTCCAAAACATAAAGCTTTTGCGCACTGCGCACGTTACTCTGAGACATCAGTACAGTTTAGTAATCCTATTACGTGAAACCAGGTCAAAATGTCTCATTTGCTTAGTAATTTCAAATAACTACTATAATAATAGCCGGGTGCTGTTTTTTTTTCCTTATCTCAGACTACTCCTCCTTGACTATTGGTCTTACACCCGAAACATTGTTATCTTAATAACCATCTACAGGCCTCCGAGATAAGCTACCCGCATAGTGACGTCACTGATGACGTCATTGAAGAATATTATATGCTTCAGTTTGAGCTCCATAGTTTTCTTGGAGTAGGCAAGATCATGAAGTTACTAGAGCGAAAGTTTGGTGGGTTGGTTTAAAAATAAGCTAAAATGGGCATACGTTTGACAACATCTCACCTGATCGTAAGTGCCGAAGTTGTCTAAGGTGGAGCACGTTTGTCCGTGAGATGCCCATTCACTCTTGACTTGAAAAGATCCAGGAGGAAATACTGTTGCTGGAAGAGAATTCCATTCCGTGGCTATTCAGACTATGAATGACTCAGCAAAACGCTTAGTGCAAACTGGTGGTACACTTACGACGTAAGGGTGTAAAGAATCACCAATCCTTGGTTGAATCAAATTGGATACAAATGGGTATATTCAATTTTGATAATCATGTATTTTTAATTTATTTTATTAATATCAAATGATTACTGTATAATTGGTAATAATTGGATTTGCAGTTTCTTTATATTTTATTTCATCTACAGTCAATCCAGAGAAGCGATTGCTCGTTTCTCTTAAGTCTGTTTAGTAATATTTTGCGTTATTTTTAAGAATTCTGTCATATCACGTGACCGCCAACACCCACGAGGCCCTCCGCCCTTGGCGGGGCGTGAGTCAGTCTGCCTCGGCACGTGTCAATGGGTGGACGCGCTGCTGTTTTTTATAAAATATTTTACATGTTTTTCTTATTTGTATGAAAATTATCAATTAAACAGCCAATAAATAGGTATTGACCATACGAAAAAGTCGGTTTTAGAGGCATTTGATTATTTCTTAGTGACTTTAATGTTATTATTGTTTAAAAATATTTGAAACAATAATAGATCGTGTAGTACAGAAGGGTATTATAGGTATTTTTAACTCTTTTGGCAGGGTAGAGTTCCAGTCGAACTAGATTAGCGTTATTTTCGAAATTTTCGTTCACAAACGTCTCAAAAATGTTTCCACGTTCCAGTTGAAGTAAAAGTGTGTCGTAGTATAATAGATATCTGTGCATCATCATCAACATCATCATCATTAAAAAACTGCGAATAATCAAATAACAAATAATCAAAGTGATCTATAGTAGAGTATCAAATATAAGTAGGTACCTACTTGATACTTTTTATCCAAAGGTTGTCTGGAAGAGATCGCTGCCAGCGATAGGACCGCCCATTGTTACACTCATCATCAGGCAGAAGACGTCCACTGCTAAACATAGGCCTCCTCAAGTGCCACTTTAAGCAGCTGCTTTCCTCCTGCATCCATCGGCTACGCTGTGTCTTTCAATTTGTGGTCGCCACTCGAGAACCTTTCTACTACTGAACCGGGAGCCATAATATTGTTATAATAGGTAGATATATTTTTCACGGAGTTTCATCTGGATTTGTTTTAATCTTTGACGAACTCTAGCTCAATGCCAAAATTTACGAGTGTGGCTCCCCAGACGGCGCTTAATATTAACTTTGTGTCCAATGCTCAAGGTCATTGGCGCATGTTAAACTCTTTAGGTGCTACGGACACACTTTGCCCTATAAAATAAAGAGATAGCAAGCAGAAGAGCGAGACGCGAAGGGCCAGTGTTTGACTGAGCAATGTGTATGTAGTGTGTACCTCAACTGCCTCGTTTAGTACTCTTTTTCGATTTTAAAGGTAAAACGGAAAATAACTATAAAATAATAAATAAAAAAAATGTCGATAGTATCCATACTATTGATAGTACAAATGAAACACAAAACTACCGATAGACTTAAGTTATCGATAGTATCGATAGCTTAAAACAACGCAATACTATTCAACGAGGCAATACTATCGATAGTATTGCCTCGTTCAATAGTATTGCGTCATTCTGAGTTATCGATACTATCGATAGAACTACCGATAGTGTTTCGATTGTTCGACTATCGATAGACTATCGATTAATCATCGATAGTCGACTATCGATCGGCAACACTAATTGAAAACAACAATGAACAACTAAAATACAATAAAGCCTGAAAAAACATTAATTACTATTGTTTAAAGATAAACTTAATATACTGTCTCGCAATTCACCTTTGGTGCGGCTCTTATCAGCATTGCGAGCCTTGAGCCGTTGATTTGAACTCTTGCCTTGAGTCATTGCCTTGAATCTTTGACTTGAATGTAGCTATCCGAGCGGGTGACGTTTTCAATTGAGAATTGTTCTGTTGCCGCTGTTTCCAAACCTTTGGCAAGATAAAAGGGTAAAATATGGGTGGTTGGATTTGAAATAGCTTAATTGCTATCAATTTAGCATTTAATTTTCGATTAAGCTATTTTTAATACAGGAATTTAAATCAGTGTCAGACCATTTGTGTATCACTTCTAAAAGTAAGATTAGCGAGTGTCATCGTGAGCCCAATACCGTCCCACTGCCGCAATACGAGCCTTTTTTACAGGTGCCGTAGTACGGGACTATATCAGTTCTCAGTAAGTTTGAAATTTGCACGCTAAGCCTCAGTTGCTCTCAACAAGTATAAGTAAATAAATAATGTTTCTAGAGCGAATACGTCCTGTGTTAAACAAAAACGTAGGTAGTGTTAAATGTTTTCGAAGCCGATGTTAAAGGTCCATGAATCTGAAAGAATATACCTACTATACAGGACTTCCGTAAACGTTATTACGTTATGTTATGGACGTTATTTCCATAAACTCTAAATTATAATAAGTCTTCGAACGTAAAAACTTGGAAGCATTCATAACGGCGAAGCAGAAAAATCCATTGAACAAATGCCCACACGAGCTAAACGATCTTTTTATGTGATCTTTCGGCAACAGAAAAGACAAATCACCAATTCTTCATCAAAATCGTAAGCCATCTATTTAAGAGGGATCATCAAAAGAGGCTCACAGGATAAGGTGCCACCTGCTCTAATTCAACGATGAAAAAAGGCATTTCGAGATAAAGGCGTTTTATCAGAGATCGGAAATGTCTCGGATTAACGAGTCAAAGGGAGCCGCGCGACGGTGGGAACTCACAGGTGACGTCTGTATTTTAAATATATTTTGAGGGAGAAAATTGTTATTGTTTTTGTTATAGATTAGCTATTTCGAGTTTTGAGCATTTGGATTTGGCGTTTATTGATAGCCAGTTGTTGACATAGCGCTCATAGCTAATCCAATCGATTAGGAATCGATAGTCAAGCAATCAGCAATCGATAAAATAGTATGCAATTATAAAAGTTCTGAGCGAGAATTTTGTGAATAAATTTTGTGTTACATTTTAGTGTTTATCCGTTTGTTTGTAACACAATATATTGGTAAAAATAAATCCATCTTGAATTATACAACATAAATTTTGTCATGTAATTTTTTTTTGCGCCACATGTAAGATATTAGTTCTAAATGTACATAAAAACATTCATATTGTTATACACAAAAATGAAACTGCCTATAAATATCACCTGCAAGTGGCTAACCGTTCTGACAATGTTACTACGCCGTTACGAGGGGGCTACGAAAGCTCTACAAATGATAGGCTACGGGTGCTCTACAACATGCTACGTAGACTAATTCGTAGCGCGTCGTAGACCTCTACGAACAGGACTATGATCAATTGATCATGGATTTGAGAATCTTTATTGTCTGATAAGGTAGCGTGTGACCAAAATTTAGTTGACCATCATCATCGTCACCATTATCATCAACTAGAAGACGTCCATAGCTGAATATAGGCATCCATAGAGCACCACTTTGAACGTCTACTTGCCACTTGCATCCAATGAGACCCCACAACTTTGGCCGGGTCGTCAGTCCACTTAGTATAGGCCTACGTCACATCTTCCGGCTCATGGTTCCACTCGAGAATCTTTCTACCCATCGGTTGTAGATTCTGCGATGTGGCTTATTACCATTTAAACTGCTTATTTTGAGGGCTGTATCAGTGCGGATCGTCTCATTTCCCAACATTTGAATCATCGTTTCAATACTTTAATAATACTTATAATACAGTATTTAGCACCACCAGGACCCTAACTCGGTATGACCGCTTTACGATTCCTTGCTTCGAAACCACGCGAATTCCTCTTACATAAGAAATCTGCAAAAATCTATTCTCTATTTATTTTTTATTTTTTTATGTGATTGAATGACGTGACGAGCTAGACGTTCACCTGGTGTTAAGCGACACGGCTGCCCATAACAGTTGCAGTGTCACTCGGAATTTTAAAACAATAAAGTTTCGCGTGACACTGCACTGCGCACGTCATCCGGAGACATCACGCAGTCAAGTAATCAGATTACTAGACTGAGTGATCAGATCATAAAGTCTCATTTGCCCAGTAATTTCACTAGCTACAATGCCCTTCAAACCGGAACACAGTAGTGCTTGCATACTACTGATTGGCGGCAGAATAACTGGCAAAGCGGTGGTACCTACCTAGACGAACTTAGCAGAAAATTCCTACCACCTAGTGAATCTCTATGATATGAAAACGAAACCGCGCGAAATGAATTTCGGATTGGCGCGATCCGAACTGTCAAAAATCATAATGTTCCACTGAGACGCGTTCCGAAACATCAACACGTCAAAAGTTACCACCACTTATGTCAATATTTATTCAAAATAAAAATAAGTTTAATGTAATGTGAAGGTATTTCTAATGCTGTGACACGATATGAACAAGACAGGATAACGACGTGGTATCGTGTGGAATCTGTGTTTTCATACAGAATTAGGGCCCAGGGCAGGTTTCAAGTCACGCAGCACTGTGATTGAAGGCGGTGTCGGTCATTTTAGTTCTCTCATTGTGGATTAATACTGAATAATTTCTTCCACACTTCAGTAATACTTACAATGCAGTACTTTGCACTACCGGGGCAGGTTTCAAGTCGCGCAGCGCTGCGGTTGTTACACGGCGTGATGGAACCAACTCCGTCGCTGTACTGGCCGCACTTCCAGCAGTTGAGAGCGGTGGACGCAGCGCAGATAGCCAGCAGTACTCCGACCACAGCCAGGCGAGTAGTAAAAGACATAGTCTGGAACAAGAACACTGGTAAGTATAATGGAACTTTGAACGAATTCAAAGGTGGTAGGACTTTCCTGCAAAGTTCGTAGTTTCGAATAGTTGAGAGTTGTCTCATCATCATCATCATCAACAGCCTAAAGTCGTCCATTGCTGAATATAGGCCTCCCCCAGAGAGCGCTACTTTGAGCGACTTCTCGCCTCCTGCGTCCATCGGCTCCCCGCGTTTTTCACCAGATCGTCGGTCCACCTAGTGGGGAGGTGGCCTACGCTACGTCTTCAGATTCGTGGTTGCTACTCGAGAATCATTCATCCCCATCTCTTGTCAGTTCTGCGAGCGATGTAGCCTGCACGTTGCTACTTCAACTTGCTAATTCTAAGAGCTATGTCGGTCGGAGTTCTCTACTGTGTAACTTCCGGTAATTTAATAGCTGTGAATAGCATATTAATAGCTCTCCATAAGGTAGCAATCTTCAATAACCCTTTTTATTCCTATTTAATACGATTTATCGACTATTTGAGCAGAGAAAAATATCTGCCTCCAATCGGAGGCAAATAGCCAGCTTAATGAGCAAATATGCTTTTATTAGCTGCTTCAGCCTGATTGTGTTTGATTTACAAAACAAACACAATACAATACTAGTAACTATATCTGCCATGACATCATGGCATTCATACTTCTTTTCAACCAACTTAAAAAAAGAGGAGTTTGTTAGTTTGATTTTTAAATCAAAATAATGGGAAATACAATAAAACCTATCTGTCTATCTCACCCTCTTTTTGGCGGGTAATTAAAGCTCATTTCAAACATCTTTTACAAACTTTTGCTTAATATATCAAAAGGGATTTAAGACAGGCTAATGTTAAAACCAGTTTAGAAACCGTAAATTGTACGTAACTTTGTTCAGGCCAATGTTTGAACAAACGTGTTCGTTAAATGAACAAACATTGGTGACGTGCCGGTAACTAGGATGGGGGTACACGTGTTTGTTATTCTATAACATCAGGTAGTAGACAGTCCACACCATACTCTAGATATGGTTTTCTTTTTCTTCTTGTGTAAACAAGTGGTAAGTCCAGCACGGGTAACATGAATTGGCTAGTGTCCTGCTATTAAAAATTAGCAACTTAATATTATTTTCGTAAAGTAGGTTAAAAATGAATGCAATAATTGAAAAGTTAGTAAAATCAGTAAATAAATCACGGAGTACCTTTTAAAGATTCTGGAGGGAGCATCGCCTGTCCCTTTCTCGAAAAACAGAGCAAAAATATGTTACTCAGGAGCAAATATAAAACAAATGGTAAATGCCAAAAAAAATTATATACCACGCTGTGTCCCAACAGATTTTACCTACGTGACGACAGCCCCTACGAAATACAAATTGCCCCCACGCAATAAACTAAACGGTATCATTTTCAGGGTCATAAAACGTCCAAACTATCGTCAGATGGTAAAACGACGCCGTCACCGTCGTTAGGCGACAGGTGACAACCCTACCTATGACACCTCGAGATGGTAGTAAAGGAGGTCGTAGTTTTATGGGACATTTATGACACCTTGGCCTTTATAAGAAGATGAACGACTTGAGAATTGATCCGCTTCTTGGCGATGATTAACAATATTACAAAGAGGAAATATTTGATTATTTGTTTTTTTGTTTGCGTTGAACAGGCTCCGAAACTGATTTTATTCTATTGGATTAAAATCTGGCACAGGTTTTGTGGTATTTTTATTTAATATTTATTTAGATAAGCCATAGAGGTAGGTAACATTTGTATTTAGTTAGAAAACCTGGATCTCACACTAGGCTCAGGGCCCGTATTATGAGGTTTAGGCCTCTTTCGCCGGAAACAATATAGACAATGCCTAAGCTAGTGAAATTACTGGGCAAATGAAATTTAAGAACTGATCTCACAGTCTAGAAATCTTTTTTACACTGTGCGATGTCTCAAGATGACGTGCGCAGTGCGCGGTGTCGCGCCAAATTTTAATTTGGAGTTCCAAGTGATAGATAGATAGATAGATAGATAGAAAATGCTTTATTGCACAAGATAATCAAGTACATAGGCGAACTTAATGCTAAGTAGCATTTTCTTCCAGTTAACCTTTGTGTAGTGTGGAACGAGTGGTAGTGCTGGTTGAAAAAAGAAAAAGAAAAGATTACCCAAAATAAAAAAATAATAATAAGTGATACTGCAATCTGTTATTAGTGGCCGTGGTGCTTAACACCAAGCGAATGAAAAGCTCGTCACGTCATTCGTTTACATAAAAAAAGCTAGTTTACAAAAGTTAGAAAAGACTACTGAACCGATTTGAAAAATTCTTCCACTGTTAGGAAGCTACACTATTCCCGAGTGACATAGGCCATACAATATTTTCAAAAAAATTAGGGATCCTTACTAAAACTCCAATAGTGTAACCCAAAGTGTAAAAAAAATTACCTAAAATATTCTTTACATCGCGTGCGCTGCGAAAACTATTATACCCGTGCGAAGCCGGAGCGAGCCGCACTTTCATATCATGTAGCTTTGTAGGTACCTAAAAAGTGACATGTGCCAGGCCTGGCTAATCTAAAAAGTTGACTTGTATGTGTGCTAGCTGATCGAAGCCAGGGTCTTTGCACGGGTTAATTATCCCCTGCCTCTTATCACCATCTTACTACTTCCCATTCCTTTTTACAAACATAATACTTGTTATTCAACCTTCCAGTCGTGAATCCGGTGGTAGCATAGTACGGGAAATCTTATCTAAAAATACACAATAACTTAGATAAAATGATTTAGATGAAATAAACCCAAGGTTCAGCTCAAAGTTAAAATACCGCAAAGACTGAAAACGAAAATTTTCAACCAGTGTGTGTTGCCAGTTATGAATTATGGTAATGGGACGTGGTCTCTTACTGTTGGCCTTACGAAAAACCTCAAATTTGCGCAGGAACCTATGGAGAGAGCTATGCTCGGAGTTTCTTTGCGAGATAAGATCCGGAATGAAGAGATCCGCAAGAGAACTAAAATCACCGTTAAAGCTTTTAGAATTAGCAAGTTGAAGTGGCAATGTGCAGGCCACATCGCTCGAAGAACTGACAACCGATAGGGAAGAAAGGTTCTCGAGACGTGACCACGAACCGGAAGACGCAGCGTAGGCTGGCCCCTCACTAGGTGGACCGACGACCTGGTCAGAACCACGGGGAGCCGATGGATGCAGGAAGCAAGCAGCCACTCAAGATGGCGCTCTATGGGGGAGGCCTATGTTCAGCAATGGACGTCTTCAGGCTGTTGATGATGATGATGATGATGGCCGATATCGACCGTGCGCTGCTGACCCAGTACATAACTTAAACCAGATCTTTCTCACATGTTCACAAACATTATCAGACATATGATATGAAGGGAGGCGCTCCTTTATACAAAATACATTTATCAAAGCAAATAGGTTGTTCTCGACAAAACATGCTATTACAATATTGAATTATTTATTGTTATCGCACATTTATTCATTGAGTCAGCAAATGCGATAAGATAGAATGGCAAAAACACGCATAAGGCAAGTTTAGAAGTAGAAATAAGGTAAGCAAAAAGTTTACTTGGCGTTTGGTAGTCAAACCTCAGCGTAAGCGCTTATATTCTCTTTGGTCAAACCATGCCCCAATTTAAGGGGAAACGTTTCACTAGCGCGGCAAATTCAAATTTTCTTGCGTTGTTTTGCCAATAATAGCTTAATTACTTAACTTGATTACATGAAAACTAATTTCGCGCAAATAAATAGAATGTATCAACAAATTACAATTAAAAGTATCACCTACTTATCATTGGTTTAGTGACAAATGGCAATAGACTGAAAAACTAACACGAAATTTGTTTATTGCCAATTGTCGCTAAACCAATCATAACTAGGAGATACATTTAATCGTAAATTGATGAATCATTCTATTTCATTACGTAAAATTAAAAATTTGAATTTGCCGCGCGAGTGTAACGTTCCACTTTAAGGGCTTTTTCTTCTTATATTCTGGCTTCACACAGTGTATTTATGTTTCCTCGTGTTATAGAATATTTCACGTAAAGTCAAATCTTAGTCACAGGCTGGGTAGTCTTAATCTAGTCTAAGTCAGATAGTCGTAGATCAGTCTAAGGGTATAGGTATTTGATTCGTAGTTAATTAATTCTAACCAATAGTCAAAATTTGTAAGTTTTTTATCATTGGTCACCTTCACTATGGATCAAAAACCCCACCCTAAGTCCTACGGCTCCCCGCGGCTTTCGCCAGATCGTCAGTCTACCGAGTGAAGGCCGGCCTACGCTGCGTCTTCCGGTTCGCGGTTGCCACTCGAGAACCATTCTTCCCCATCGTTATCAGTTCTATGAGCGAAGTGGCCTGCCCATTGCCATTTCTTGCTAATTCTAAGAGCTATATCGGTCACTAGTTCTCCTGCGGATCTGCTCATTCCGGAGCTTATATTGGCCATATCAATAGGTACCTATAAAGTTATGGAAAGTTCAATGCAGAGTTCTCATGTAGTTCCCAAACATCATTAGTGGCTTCCCACAAGTCCTCGTGGGTATTACGCGACATTCAAAACAAACAAACCCACTTACTTAATAAACTCATGTCAAGTAAGGTTCATATTTTACTTCTGTGGTTCATACTGAGACTACTCAGGTACATAACTAGGTGGTAGGACTTTTCTGCAAAGTTCGTCTAGGTAGGAACCACCGCTTTGTCAGTTATTCTGCCGCAAAGCAGTAGTGTGCAAGCACTACTGTGTTCTGGTTTGAAGGGCATTGTAGCTGGTGAAATTACTGGGCAAATGAGACTTTATGATCTGATCATACAGTCTAGCAATCTTATTGTACTGCGTGAAGTCTCAGGATGACGTGCGCAATGCAGTGTCGCGCAAAACTATATTAATTAGAGTTCTGAATGATACTGCAACCTGTTGTGTGGCCGTGACGCTTAACACCAGGCAAACGACTAGCTCATCACGTCTATCGTTTACATTAAAAAAAAATTTTCTTCCTTTTCTCTTAGGTATAGGCAAGTGGTCATCCCTTCAGTGGTCAGTGGTCAGCCAATTTTATTACTTTATTAAATTTATTTATTTGTTTTACTTTATTTGTCGATACAGTTTTTGGAAATATTTCTAAGTGGCAAAGCCATGACAGGTGAAAACGTTTACGTAACGAAAAAAAAAATTGTATGTTGTTTACCTATGCAAAGACAGACTCGCGAGATCTATAGCTCTAGCCACTAGCTAGTTATAAACCGTGAAACGTCGTCTTTGTTTCGCTTTCACATGAAAAGGCTCTACCGATTGGACGAAATTTTGCACAAATCATCTTACTACCGATATTTATAAGGCACTGTACTTTTTGATCCCAAAAATCAGTAAATCGCGAGCCATACCCTTCATAAAATATCAAACAAAAATCAAAGTAGCAAATCCTAACTCTACATTCTTGTCTCTACAGAAACATTCGTATTGTAGAGTTGGCATTGTTAGCAGACACTCGAGTGTAGAGCCCCTACCGCGACTCTACCTGCGACGGGGATAATTAAAAAATGCCAGGAAGATTTTAAAAATTGTCCGGGTTTACTGTTTTTTTTTAATTTTCATGATTATTGAGTTATATAAAACCATGTAGAGTTTATTAGACTAGCTGCGCGCATGGCGTCGCACGCTTGCACTGCAGTTATCGAGTTATCGAGAGTTTCTCCAGGTCTTAAACTGTCTGTCTCCATGATGATGATCACGACATTTATATAGATGACAACTTTAATTTGTAAAAGTCAAAAAGTTTATTGCAAATAGGCTATTTTTAGTACTTAAAAAAAAAAAAAAATATTTTAATGAGTAAATGTAGGCACATGTACATATTTTCACACGTCATTAACATCATCATTAACAGCCTGAAGACGTCCACTGCTGAACATAGGCGTCATTAACATAGGTATTCATTATAAGCATAATGTCATAACAATTATTCAATCGTTACCTACTGTTACATGTTATAAGCTGATGGGGTAGATCCCACGCTTTTTTGTCACTTTTTTTTTTAACGGGCAAATTGCCTTTATTACTCAAGCTAACTACTACAATAATAAAAACTAAACTAAACTAAACTAAACTAAGCATAACTAAGCTAAACTAAACTAAACTAGCTACACTACCTACTACAAAGAACACTTATGGACTGTATAATAGCCGCGATGGCCTATAGACAGTCCAAGTGCTCCAGCCCACTACCGGTAGGTAGCGTACCCAACATGCTGGCCGCATTGCCACGTTGAATTGCAATGCTGATGCGTTGGGCCAAATAAGTGCCAGCATTTTGGTCACGTGTCGCATCGACCAGGCGCTCTGATAGACTTTGGAAAACGCGATGAGCTCCCGGTCCCCACGGACCCAGGGTCTCAACACCAAACGGCTCAAATATGTAACCGCTACCGAGATTACTATATTTGCGCCGTTTTAGCTGCTCAGCAGAATTAGCCGCGGCGCCGGCCCTAACGTGTGTCTCGGGAAGGTGTGACGGCGCCATAGTATCGACGCAAGTAGCGTCCCACACTAAAGGCCGCCCCATCTTCCAGGGAACCAGAGTCATTCCGTCGGGTCTTTTACCATCGTCACGCATGAGACCATTCGGTTCGAGAATGGCTGCAACATTGGCGGTGGTAAAAGCCCGGCGAATGATGTCATTAAGACTAGCGTGGCGCGAAATTCGACCAGCGCTTTTTGAACACGAGAGACCGTGATGACCGAGCTGGTCAACTGCGGTACCGCACTGGCAGCGATGGGCCACACAGCATCTTGCGCCCAAACGTAAGCTGATAGCTAAACGAAAAGTAGTCGGATCTAAAAGGTTACCAGTGTTGAAAGAAGGCATGGCCTGTAACCAAAGTCCTGACTCCCACACAGAGACTGCGAGAAGCCGAGCACGATCAGCGACGCTAGGACACGTATCTAAAAGATTTTTCCGTGCTAGTTCGCAGAGCGGTCGGTCCCACAGCCTCTGTGAGGAAAGAACCACCGGGAAATCAGAATTTGGACAAGCCAACCCCCAGGCATTCTTGGCCTCAGACAAATGGGCTACTTCGAAAGTACCTAAAGATGGAGCAAGAATTTTTTCTATTAATTTATGTGTACCATGTACAGAGGACAAAAATGCCGGTAATGCAACACTCGAAATTTTGCGTATCCCTAAACCTCCTAAGCGCACAGGTAGAGAGGCTTGCGACCACGTCCTGTCATCCATATCAACATTCAAGACCGAAACCAGAGTGTTTTTTACAATGCTGTCTAAGCCCATAAGGAGCTCACTGTGTTTCCACAGTTGACAACATCGTAAAATATAAGTAAATTTAGGGACAAATAGACAAAAACGAATAATTGTAAAAGCCATGTGGGCGTTAATTTTGAGTAACCTGTCTGATGCGTTATTGAACTTTTGAATTTTTTCTTCTACAAAAGGTGAGATAGACTCATCCAGAATCGGCGAAACCAAAAGGCGAAGAGAACGCTTGTCTACTAATTTGATATTCGGAGCAAGACTATTAAACTTTTCAAAAACCAAATCTTTATCAGGACAAGTATCGCAAACAAAAAGTTCGCATTTAGAAAAATTTAAATCCAAACCAATGTCGCGAAATTCGTTAATAATGATACCTAGATCATTAAAAACAGTGTTCACGTCGCCTCCTAGGGTTCCGTCATCCAAGTACCAAACATTAAGTTTGGACTGAAGACGTTGAATAATTGGATGGATGGCAAGGCTAAAAATGGCCGGACCTAGAGGGTCGCCCTGTTGACATCCGACTGAGGATAGGATCGCGTTATTTTGGTAATTTAATTTTGTTGGATTGCCATAACATTGATAAAGGAATTTATATAGTTCGGGAATTTTATCCTTGACTTGTGTCAAAAGAGCGCCTCTGTCGACAGAATTAAAAGCGTTTTTAACATCCACCTTTAGCAACACTTCACCACAATTTAGTTTGAGAAAGGTTCTAAGTGAATGAACAGCGGCCTCACAGCCACCCCGCGAACCAAAGCCCAGCTGTATTGGCTGAAAAAGGTTGCTTAAAAAAGCAACCTTTTTCCTACAGCCGACCTTGGCAGCGAGACGGCGGTATGTGGTGCCTACCGCAATAGGTCTGATACCACCGTCTTTTTTGATAAGGGCACACAAGTTTGCGCCATACAAAATTTCGATGACGTCACTGTTGACTTGCCCTGACAGCATCAGGTTTACTAAAGCCGTTAAGTCTCTCAAGAGGGCCTCGCCAATTTCGCCGGAAATGCCCGATAAAAGATCTTTTAGAATTTGAGGGGTAAGGCCATCAAGACCTCCGGCTGAACCACTCTGGAAAGAAGTAACGGCTGCAGCTACTTCCTGTGGGGTCACTTCAACAGTGACGTCATTTGGTAGGGGTGGTTCAGGAAGGTGGAGATTTGCTGCTGCAGGTGGATGTTTGTCCTGCAGTGATTGAATTGTCTCAGAACAATATGGGGCTATTGTGTCGCTAGAGAACAGGACGCGGGCGGCGCCCTTAATGTCGCCGTCACTAATTTTGCTCTCTACGATTTTAAAGGTGGCCGAATCGTTATTTTGTTTTGAATTTATAATATTGTTTCGCCTGTTAAGCGGAACAATAATTTCATGATCCAAACATTGCTCTTCCAGTACTTTGTACCTTACGCAGTTTTCCTTTACTCTTTTAGTAAGGGAAGATTTGTTTGTAGGGTCTAATTTTACGTAAAGTACATGGTACGGAAAAGTTAGGAGATGCTCCCAGGCATGTTTCGTGTTTTTAGATATAACGTTCCTAATGGATGATGATAATGATTGAGCAACCGAAATGCGAGCACCACGCGGGATGCGTTTTAGAACCGGAATAAATCTTTTGTACGAGCTCAAAACCTCCCAAAACGGTTTGGAAGGAGTAGCAGCGCTCGTAGGGCTGCTACTGGCTACTAACGAACCTGAAACGGAGGCTGATAGAGGAATTTGGATCACTCTGTGGCATTTCGATTGATGAATTTTAAGGCCCTTTTGGCCCTTGAATAAACGTACCTGGGGACAGTCGGGACACTGTATCCTGTTTTCCAGCGACACCACGTTGTTTTGGGTACTCATTTTTTCCAAAAGATGCTGTGTTTACAAAGTAAGTAAATAAATCAACTTAGGTCGGATTTCACCGTTACAAATAAACGCGATCAATTCAAACTAAACTCAGTTCAAGCTTGTGACTGAGTTTAGATCAACAATTTTCATTTCACCAACATAAACAGAACTCAGTTAGAGCCTAAGCGAGTTCAAACTCTGAACGCCCAATTTTCGGCGTTTAGCTCGTTGAACGAGTTTAGATGGTTTTGACTGATTGCCCCTGTCAAACATCACAATAAACATGACATTTGCCTTTAATTATAGACAATATTCTCTGGTTTATAAAATGTTACTCTGTGATATTCTTGTTTTGCGGCCTTAAACTTGGTTTCCACAAACGCGATCAAAATGTTTCTGGTGAAATTTGTATGATGTAAATCTAGATCAAAACCAACATTTAAACCCGTTTATCCAGAACTTAGTTCTATTAAACTCGTTTTGTGATACGAACGGTGAAATTGGCCCTTAGGGTCTGTATAGATTTGACGTCCGTCAGGAGCGACGTCGAGGCCCGTCGTGCCGACGCCAGGCGGCGTTGACATGGAAACAAAAATAACAAATTAGCAGTAGACCGTGATAAAATAAGAATATGGAAAATAAGTAGAGACTGTCGCCAGCTCTACAAATAGTACCTCGAGAATCCCGTGTTGTAGACGGCTAGTTGGTGGACAGAAATTGTCCAAAAAGCAGCAAAAAAACCTGAAAAACCCTATCGAAAAATAGGCCGAAAAAAATACGACTTGACAGGGCTTTCAAATTTTTTTTTTGTCACTTAAATAATCATCTACCTTATAGTAAGCCTTATTTGTAAGCATTGATTTTACTGTTTTCTTAAATTTAGTTTCCGTCAAATTCAGAATGCTAGGTGGGATTTGATTATAGCACTTAATGCTATAGACCAAAAAAGACTTGCTCACCTTAGTTAACCTTGTTTTTGGCTGGACAAGCTTAGATCTATTTCTGGTACAGTATGTGTGCCCGTCACCAAGTTTTCCAAACGATTCAATGTTTTTCCTAACATACATAATGTTAACATAAATAAAAAGTGAAGGCATTGTTAAGATACTAATTTTCTTGAAAAACCCTCTCAAAGAAGCTCGAGCCCCAAGTCCCTAAGCTGCTCTAATAGCCCGTTTTTGTAATATGAATATAGCTTCAGCGTCAGCAGCTCTACCCCACAGCAGGATGCCATATGACATGATGCTATGGAAGTAGCTGAAGTAAACCAGGCGAGCTGTGCTTAACTTAAGTAAACAATCCAAAAATCTATTAAATAGACTAAGGGGATGCAACCGGAATAGGAAATTAATAAAGTACTTATTTCAATAATTTTGTAACGATCTTACGGAATAGACCATTACGAAAATATTGCGAACACCCAAAAAAGAAATACATACGAGCATTTTTTTTCACTGTGTATTAGACATCACAAATAAAAAACCAACGAAATTTAACAACGTTTAGGGTTCTAAAAACGTTGGCACTTTTTGTGTCAAGACAAGATGTCTTAAAAATTGGACTTCCAATAAAATAACGGTCCAACTTTGTTCAACTTCATTTCACGCGCGCGCAATTTTTACAGAAAAAACTTTTTAGAAAGCCTCAAGTCATCTCCTTTCTATTGTCAGTACATACTTTTTTAAGGGCGCCTCTGATTCAGCTAGTCACTGTGTCGAGGGTCGAGGGTGTACAAGATTCCATTATGCAATGGTGGGTAGATTGCTATTTTAAAAGGTTGAATGACTGGGCGGGCGGGACGTGTTCCGTGTTTCTGATTGTATACGCGCTTAACATAGCACTTATTACACATCAAAGCTACGTAAAGGATCCCCGAGACGGTCAATCGCGATTGACAATCTTTACGTGATTGATCGTTTCGATAGAGCTTCAATTGAAGGCATTTGAAAGCGTATCATTCACGCAAGCTTAGTCGTTTGTTGGACTGTCTTTCGGAAAGTCGTATTCACAGGTTATGTTGCTCTTTGAGAGTGCGATCAAGAATAAAGAAAATGATTGTCATGATTGACCGTCAATCAACCGTCAATGCACGGCGCTTCATTCGCTGTCAATCAAATTTTTCATCATTAGCCGTCAATCAATACCGTATACCGACGGTCATCAGGGGGTATCACGGTCTGCCGTAATAGTATAGAAACAATCGCTTCAATCACTAAAGTCAACGATCAGTTTTAATGGGTATCAATCACGTAAAGACCGCACCGTACCGCAGCTAAACGTATTGACCGTCTCGGGGACCCTTAAGTATGTACCATGTAAAGGTCGCCGCCCGGTGACGCTATAAAGTCGGTAGACGCCAACAGCATTAGCCTGTCCAAAAAACAACCTGTGATGCGATCTATGGCGGCCGTTGGCGCCATTATATATCTTGTGTGCAACCATCAATTGCGTCTAATGTCGTGCTATCACGGAATATAAATGTTCGCTTTTAACCCGGTATGGCAGGGTTCATGGAAATTCACGGCTATTCCACTTATCCCACCCAGGTATCCCATGTAGGAGGGAAAAGTGGTTTTCTTTTTCACTATTCCATTCCAGGGTGGATAAACGGTATCAGCTATTCCACTTAGCACAGCTAACCCAACTGGGAGTGGAAAGCAACTTTTTTCTCTCTGGTTCGTCCCAAGGTGGCTGAGTGGAGTTAAAATATTTCGAATTATATACCTCCTAGGACAAAAGTTTTTTTTTTTTATAATGAAACACAAGGTGGATGAATGAAATACCCATTTGGAGTATTCCCTTCTAGAATAGAAACGTTATTTAAAAAATGAATGGCAAGAGATCGGTTTGGGGTATCAAACCGGAATAGACCCAGATATATAAACTTCCCCCCTTCAGTACACTTTCGATGGATTTAATATATGAAGGACTATAGACTGTATCACATTAGAACATATTTCATCAAAAATACAAAACCGTTTCAGAATCTCAATTCAAAAGAAAATCGTCCAAAACAGCAGCACAATTTTGAACACATTAAAATTTCCTCCAACCGATCGCTTTGTTTCGAATTTGGCAATGCGCCAGACTGAAAACACTTGAATGCCGACCTTATTTTATTCATTTAAAGCTCATTGTTCTCTGTAGAATCTTGAAGCTTTTACTGAAAGCTATACGGTGCATGTAACAGTGACTAAGCTTATCTACGTTTAGATTGAAGAGGCACTTTCGATTTTGAACGAAAGCTCGTGCATTTAGTAAGTTACTGGTTGAAATTATTTTGTAGGTTTGTTTTCATTGTTCGCTTCAAGGTTCTTGGACCAAAATTCCAGATACAACTTGTTATTGCAGCTCACGTTGGGATGAAATATGTTAAATCAGATGATTAATACACAAACTAGGGGATTTTAATAAAGTTATGACGGGTTATGAGCCGACCTGCTCAACCACTACACCACAAATGCTGTCGTAAATACGGGCCAAGATTTAAAAATCTACCAATGAAACTCAAGTACTGATTATAAAAATAGGTACTTCATCTAAAGCGATTGCAATACAAAGCAGCTGTCCACGGATTCACTGTTGAACATTTATAAATTGCTTATCGATGTGGAGGAATAAATTTAATGTTGGATGAATGACTAAATGCCCTTTTTTGAAGATCCGCTCTGTCGCTTTTGTGATTGAATACCCATTAGGTCATTAGTCTGGAGACGTCCACTGATGAACATAGGCCTCCCCTATAGGCCTCCTCTATAGAGTGCCACCAGCTCTCCCATACTCATACCCATTTCCCATGCGGATACCATAAGATAAATATATTGGGAAAAAGGAGCTAATACATTTTGAGGATGTATTGAGCCAGCGATTTTGAGTTCAACACTACCGAGCAAAAAAAATTACTGACGATATAAATGTAGTATCCATAATAATTATAAAATATATGGTATGGTTCTGTAGCTTTAATAGCATCACTAGGGCTGACCACTTGCTTACACGAAAAGAAAAAGCACCACCATCCATGCTTATTGATCGCTCTGGCCATCCAAAGGTAGTCTGGAAGATATCGCCAAGTCAGGAGTGAATGGGCATCTCATGGACAAACGTGCTCCACCTTAGACAACTTCGTCACTTACCATCAGGTGAGTTGTTGTCAAACTTATGCCCATTTTAGCATTAAAAAAAACAAAGACCGCTATTGAAACTTACTTGTAAGTTGCTTTTCTATTGTTGTATTTTCTTACTATTGCGTCAATAAATAGTTTCTTCTTTCTTTATTTTATATTTTAGCTCCATTTCTACAGCTTTAATTCAAAATACACTATATCTAAGCACAGTAATTTTAAGACCATAAACAATTGTTATAGCAGTAATTATTTCACGCCATAAAAGAGGATTATAAAAGCTAATGAGCGCGCCATAAGGGTAGGAACATCGCGTGGAGAAACATGTTAAAATGTAGGAAGATGGAAGAACATTATGGACTGCTATTTAGCACTGTTAGTATAACAGTACACCATTCAGAAGTGTGATGTAAAAAAAGTCAGGTCAGTAATAATAATAATAAGTATTATTCCTCACTCTGCAGCCCTAACCACCGGTAGCTTGGGTCCTGCCCCGCTGCCGGCGGCACTCTAGGTTTAGGTTTTTTTTATAGTATTTTTGTAATGTATTTTTATAGGAATATTGTAAAAAAACTTAAATTTAAGAAAATGAAATAAATGAGGTGAATAATAAGTATTCTTTATTAAACACCATTTAAATAACAAAGATAGGTACGCATCACTTGAAAATTGTAAGCTATACGTATGTGGAGGGACAATATCAAAGAATATTAAAATACTTCAGGCTATTCGTCTGTGCTCAATTCAAAAAAGGTTGATTCATAATTTAATGATAACATTTGTTTAAAAAAAAAGATTCAGCTGAGTTTGTTTTTTTTCCTCATCTTACATTTTCGGTAAATATGTGGATAGCCAAATTGTGTGCGTTGAATCTGATTTAAACGGACCACTTTTGAGAGTTGAACTGGCAATGGGCAGGCCACATTGCTCGTAGAACTGACAACCGGTGGGGAAGAAAGGTTCTGGAGTGGCGACCATGAACCGGAAGACGCAGCGTAGGCCTCCCACTAGGCGGACTGACGATATGGTGAAAGCCGTGGAGAGCCGATGGATGCAGGAGGCGAGCAGCCGCTCAAAGTGGCGCTCTCTAGTGGAGACCTATATTCAGCAGTGGACGTCTTCAGGCTGATGATGATGATGATGACTTTTGAGATGCTATTTTCTTTTATTATCAATATCTGAACCTACATCAAATATCTATCCACAACTCCGTGTCTAGCATTCACTCTGAATTTTCCCAATTTGAATGTTTGTAAATTTTTGCTCGATCTCCCGAGAGTACCTACGACTTCACAGTCCGTTTGCGAAGACCATCATTGCCGCGGCAAATGGCTGGGAATAGCTGTGAATGGCTGCCAAGTGGGGAGAAGATCCTATTTTATTATCTTAGCAAATGTAGATGCGCGTTTTCTTGTATTCGTTTTACTTGGATAGCAATAGGACTACTTAGGGGGTTGGAATGGTGTTGATGGTTGGTGGTTTATTTGAGAAATTCTGTAACTTTTTAGAACGTTTTGAGAAGAAAGGGTAGTTTTTGGTTCTAACTAAAACCGATCAAAAATATCGATCATGTTTCGAAAAGTCGGTTACGTCATCGTAATTAATTTTGCGGTTAATAAAACCGACAATATTTAAGAAGTTTTCGTGACTAAGTTTTCATTTTAAGTTTTCAGTTTTTTCGTCAATAAATGATTATTATTATTATTATTATTATTTTCAAAACCAAATACCTAGTTAATCTTACCCCCGGTTTCTCGTACGTTTGTTAAACTCATGTCAACTTAAAAATACTGAACGCTCATTTTATTTTACTTTGATGAAAAAATTAGTTAACATCTACAAAATTATTATCTAAGTACCAATATTCATATAAGAAGATTTTAAACTTCCATAGTCACAAATATTACTCAAATATTGTTTATTAACGGGATATATACCATGTAATTCATTTGTTTCGAGTTGCCGATATATCGGTACTGTTGCAAGCACCATAATCGCGGACGGACTGAAGATCTTGCGGGTAGATGATAATAAGTTATCGGCAAACGTAGCTGTCTACCCTTCTTCGCACACGTTTACTACGCGTCGCACCATTACTATTGTCCCTATTCTCACTATACACTCGATCTCGACACACAACCAATAGCAATATAAATTTTTGTCACAGGTACACTTATTGAACAAGTTCCAACTTAATTTCATTCAGTAAAGAACCAATTATTATGACAGTCTGTGGGTTAGATTTAGTTTGATCCACGTCTTGGCTATTTGCCACCGACTCATTACCATCATGTATCACGTGACAGACCGGATACAACACGTCACGTGATTTATTCCGGAACATGTACTACGGATGGGAAAGGCCTTCTGCTGGGAAGCCGATGACCTTTACTTTCCTTATGTTGATTATTTCCTGTATCTAATAAAATAAGGTGAATTTAACGGATAATTTATTTATTTATTTATTTATTTACAATTAGAACGGATGACACACCCAATTACTCTAATCATACAATTACTTACATAAGAAAAAAACAACAATAAAATACAAATCATCAAAACAAATTACAATAATAATACAATAATAATTAATAATGATTGTCAATAATTAAAATTAAAATAAACACATGTCAACTTCAAAATTAAGACACCGCTATCATGCATTCACCTCGCAGTACCTCAAACTGTCCGATAATATTACCTTCCATTCATCAGCAAACACATCGCTATCAGGGTTGGCATCCAGAAGAGCATTAAATGCACTGAGGGTTCGCGGTATGGGACAGTTTGCTCGAGCGACAGTTCGACACGTTGGAACAGCAAACAGTCTATGTTTCCTGCTCCGACGGTAGTTGTCCGGCACGAAAATCCGACACAACTGGTCACTGAGATCAGGAGCATCTACTACCCCACGAAGTATTTTAAACATAGTGACAAGTTGGTCCTTAGATCTCCTGACCTCTAGCGAGTTATACCCTAATGAACCCAGAAGAAAACGCGTAGGGTACATAAATGGGTAATATCCATATATGCGTTTATATACGAGCAAATGCGTAAGAGCGAATGTGGCGCGCGCGACTTTTTTTAATCAACGATAGGCTAACATTTGACCACGGTCTCACCTGATGGTAAGTGACGACGCGGTCGACAATGGAGCATGCTTGCCTAGAAGATACCGGTTCACTCTAGCCTTAAGAACTCCCAGATTACATTTGTCAGGAAACAATGACGCTGGTAAGGTGTTCCATTCCTTTGCTGTCCGAATTATAAACGAGAATTCAAAACGCTTTGTACTTATGCGAGGAATTTCAACCATATACGGATGCCGTGTTTCCGTGCGTCTCTGTGACTTTCAAAACGAATCCGGTTTGGATCCTGCTTGGCTCTGCGCCAATGATTTTTCAAGTTATGTGCCGGATTTGCACGCGCTCTTACAACCGTCAAGGAAAACATCTTGAAGCAGCAATATTCAAGGATCACAATACTCAAGAACATGACTGTTTCCCACCAAACGAAAAATAATGATAATATTCTTTTTTTACGTAGGTCCCGACTGAAAATTTATTGAGGTCCTACGACCTTACTTGCATGCTGAGTCGGGACTTATATCATGACGTCACGCAACTTTATATTTTTAGTGTCTTTTTGTTGTGATTTTGTCTTATTTAAGGCTGCTGTATACGGAGATCCACTATCTCGCTCGCGCATTGCGACATATTTGAAGATATTAAATAACTGAATTTACTTACGCAAAATCTGGCTAAACTATATTATTATGAATAACATTACAACTGTTCAACAAAAATATCACATTAATCCAAACAAAAGTTCATAAATACAACGGTAATAAAGTTTTTTTTTTCATTCGTAACCGTTTTTATGTACGAAAACTTATTTGGATTAATATGAAATTTTTGTTGAACATTTTTAATGCTATTCATTATTATAAATTCAGTTATTTAATATCTTCAAAAATTTCGCAATGCGCGAGCGAGATAGTGGATCTGCGTATACAGCCGCCTTAAATGCCTACTTGTAAAAATGTAATGTTGTGTGATGTCTTGAATAAATGTATTTTCTTTTTCTTTTTTCTTTCTTTCTTTAAAATCTGGACGTGTGTTTGAATAATATATTTCAAACAAACAAATAATGAGTGGGCCCATCATGAATGGGCACTTTCCCTTCTCTCTTACCATGAACGGGGTTAGAACGTAAAACTAACAAACCCGTGCGAAGCCGAAGCGAATCAACTAGTGAATATATAATAGTTTGTGTAGGAGCCGCTGTATGTGCCAAAGAATAATTAATAACTGGTATGGAACGTGACAGAGTCGCAAAGAGACCTTATTTTAAACTCACAACTGCGTATTGCGGTTCAATTTTTTTTTTAATATTCTGCACAATTCCCAAATAGCTCATAACTTTACTTACAGTATAATATACATGAATTCGTTAAGAACCGGAGTTTACATCGTTTAATTAAAAGTTGGACCGTTACGGCCTAATGTTTATGCATAAAATAGTTGGAATGGGGGGCTGGGAATACTCGCTGCGGAATCCATGGAACCAAGGATGTAGATAAAAGCTATGTAGAGTCTAAGGATAAAGGTTTCGAACGAGAGTGACGCAGCGAGAGTTCCTAAACTGGGTCTTCGCATGAAAATTTGTTATTTTCTGGGTGAAATGTGGATATCAAATAAATATTTTACTGGCCATTAGAACATCAGTAAGATTAGTTTGTAAAAGAATAAGTTGTTATTGCTGAAATCTTGGAGAACTACGTTTATAAAGAATTTTTTTAGAAAAACCATAGTAATTATTTAAGTTTTATTATTCCGGTTTTTCATTATATTTTATAAATAAAATATCTAAATAAATAATTATTAGATTTTCTATTTAAACAATTTAATTCATGTAGTTTTTTCACATTCTGACGTCAAAATAGTGCTTTTTGATTTTTCGCTTACACCCGCGCCTTAAATATGAACCTTTTATACTACATAATATTTCATCAGCTGTTTAAATCCAATGAAGCTATGCAGTTATTAAAATCTAAAGTGAATTACCGCGTAATACATTTCTAATTCATATTCTAATCCAAGTTATTACGCAACTTCATCTGCCCGTACCTTAAGCCTGTCCACGCCACTTCCATGGACAAACTTCGGTAGAGTGCCGTCGGGGCGGTTGGATAGAGAGTTTCCGCTAAATTACTTGTAGGTACATACCGACTGGAGTATGATGGTACTCATAGTCAATCCTATTATCTATGGATACGTATAATATTTTTTTTATGTTAATGACGAAAGCCATAGCAGAACCCTAAAAATGAGAAATATTCCAAAAAAGTTTGTTGATTTAAAACATTGACATTTTTCATTCATTTTTCTGATTGATTCACGCCTCGATCAGTTTCCGGAGTAACATGTATATTGTCATCATCATCAACAGCCTGAAGACGTCCACTATTGAACAATTGAACATAGGCCTCCCCCACAAAGCGTAACTTTGAGCGGCTGCTCGCCTCCTGCATCCACCGGCTCCTCGCGGCTTTCACCAGTTCGTCGGTCCACCGAGTCGGGGACTGGCTCACGCTGCATCTTCCAGTTCGTGGTCGCTACTCGAGAACCTTTCCTCCCCATCGATTGTCAGTTCTACGTGCAATGTGGCCTGCCCGTTGCCATTTCAACTTGCTCGTAAGAGCTATATCCGGTCACCTTTGTTCTCCTGCGGGTCTCCGCATTCTTCATTCTCTCATGTATATTGTATCAGAGAAAAAGTGCTGAAATGTATTTCCCTTTAATAAAATATCCAATGGCGAGTACTACATGACTACACCAATCTCTCTGAGTAATGGATCGAACACTCCATTTTCCCGCTTCGTTTGGTACAGTTTGTTTGTCTAACGGGTATTATTTTACTTTTGCATTGGTGATACTGAACGTTTTAGTTCGTTGTTTATTTTTCACGGAAAATAGAAGCTTTTATGACCGGCTTTATGACGTACCTATTGCAGCGCATTTGGGCATGTCCTATATAGATAAGTACAATCAACTTTAAAGCAGACGGGCATTAGACTTTCACAAAGTTATATTTCAATTTTACATTTCAGTTTTTGACAGTCTCTGTGGAAGTATTATATTATCTGTGCTCTGTGGTGTGGTCGGCTCGTAACTTGGAAGCGGTGGATTTGGTTCTCGCGATTAGACAAGTATTAAGTGCAAATGAAAAAAAAACGCAAATACATGTCTGGGTATCGTGGGACTATGGTCCTCGTAGTTCCTGGGTCCCTAGGTACAGGGAATCCTAGTTAGGGTCCAGTATCTATATTAAAAAAAAATCTGCTTTGCGGTAAGCATCTCATTGAATTATTATGTGAAAATGTTTGTTTATATCTCGTGTAGAAACGGTTAAATCGATTCAAATAAGAATTCCAGATTCAGATTCTGATATGTTATTGCTTCATAGTGTTACTAAACTCAGGTGGTATAATTATGCTCTTGACTGTCATTCGCACCACATTGGTTTGCATAAAAATTATCGTCATCATCAACAGCCTAAAGACGCCCACCGCTAAATAGCCTTCCCCCACAGACCGCCACTTCGAGTGGCTGCTTGCATCTTGAATCCATCGGCTCTCCGCAGATCCTCAGTCCACCTAGTGGGAGACTACGCTGTGTCTTCCCGCGGTTCGCGGGCCCTTTTAGTTATTAACCTATTTATTATTATGCAAATTAATTGCATCTGATTGGTTAATAACAGTTAGGTACCTAGGCTCATTATGGGCCCCGTTGAGCACAGCACGTTTGGAGAAATACAGATTGCTTCTATTACCGATTCAATATAGGATATTTTTATCACGAACATAGAGCATTCCTACTCGTAAATGGAAAGTTACTGGTGAAACCGCAGGGAATATCTAGTGTAAAATAAAAGAACTGTAGGCTGTGGGTTCGATTCCCACCCAGGAGAGACATTTGTGTGATGAACATAGGTGTTTGTTCTGTGTCTGGGTGTTATATCCCAATTCCAGCCAGACAGGCTCAGTCACTGGCAATATTTAAAAACAAAGTTAAAAGTTTTTACTTATCGCAGTTGTAGGTATATAAATAATATATTTGTTTATATATGTATATCTATTGTAGGTAATTAATATTGTCAATTATATATTTATTAAATGTAAATTAGTATTAACTTACTTAGTCTAGCAATAATAATAATAATACAATTGTTTACACCACTGACCTCTTATCTCTCCAGTAATTCTTTCCATCCAAAGGTTGACTGGAAGAGATCGCTATTAGCGATAAGTCCACCGATTGTACTATAGATTAAGCTGTTTATTTCTGTATCTTTTTTTTTCATGCTTGGTGTACAATAAAGAATTTTTGTATTGTATTGTATTGTATTGTATATTGTATTCTATGTATGTATTTACAAAACAAAAAAGTATCTTAGTATTCTATCAGTTATTTGGTTCCCATAGTACAAGCTATGCTTAGTTTAGGGCTAGATGGCGCTGTGTGAAATGTCCACACATAAAAAAGAACTTTGGCAAAAACCTCAAAACTAAAGAGTCAATAAAGCTGCGGGATGCAGCTAGTAATAATATCACCATCAGATGACTAAAGTCCAAATTGGTTGATCAAGACATAAAATTAGTAGGCAAGTACTAGTCAGAAAGAAATCCTACCTATTTAATAATGAAGAAAAATTTGTTTTCTTCCTGGGGTGACCTTTCATACGGAATTACTTATTTGACACAAAAAAAAAATCAGCAGCTTTAGTCTTTGAATTAGGTAGCGCTCACTGCAGTCACTACTTGGATGGATGACCACTACAAAAAGTGGTATTTACAGCTGAGGACGGTGCAGTGCTTCAGAGGGCACGCTAAGCCGTCGGTCTGTAGCCGTTGGCTATTGTCATAAGAAATCAAGCCTTTGGGTGGCCTAAAAATCAGACACCAGTGAAAATGTTCTTGTTTGTATGTTGGGTCTCATTACGCATTATTTATTACTAGCTACACACCGCGGTTTCACCCGTGGATAAAAAGTGTTAACTCAGCGCGTATAAGCTATCTCCATTCCAAACATACAAACCTATTCAGCTGTTGCAGCGGGAAGACGGGAACAAATACACACACAACTTTCGCACTTATAATATTAGTGTGATAGTGTGATTTGCACTAGCAGTTTACAGCAAAAAAGCATACGGCTTCCATAAAAGTAAGTGCAAATTATAATAAATACTTAATGCTAAAATGAGCGATGGTGGCGAGCGGTAGCATGTGCGTTTCGCAATCCTACGCCACGGGGTTTGATCCTCGGCCCTGCACCAATGACTTATCTAATAAGTTATGTGCAGTTTTCGATGCCATCGCTCCGTGCCTCGGAGAGCACGTTAAGCCGTCGGTCCCGGTTGTCATAAGAACATCTATGGCAATAGTCACGGGTAGTCAGACGCCTGATAGAATCTAACGTCTGATCTAACCATCCCTTATGGGTTGCGAGGTCAGATGGCAGTCGCTCGTGTAATTCTGGTAGCTCGCTGCTACAGGTTAGATTGGGAGCCGACCCCAATAATAAATGGGAAAAGGCAAAGAGGATAACTTAATGCTAAAAGCCCTGTGGCTAAAAGAATTATTGATGGGCATAAACAGCTACATTAGATCCAAAAATGCCTACAAATAAAACACTCGGGAATCCTCGTAGCAGTTTATTTAAAGTGATGGGTAGAACCAGATAAGCAGGTCCAAATCCGTTTAAAGAAACATCAACCTTAACGTCATAGTCTTAAATATCAATTCAGTCTGCACTTCAGCGCGGCGCTTACGACAAAGACAACGCACGAAATGACTGATTTTAATTCATATCTATTTTTACATAGCATTTTCACGACATCTGAATGTTTGTTGGGAATACACTAATTAATTTTTTGTAAAAATATATTCGGTAGAAGCTCAGTAAAATGGGAACATTCAAGTTTTTTGAGGGAGGTTTGCGATTTTTTTCTATAGAGCTATATAATCTTGTATTTGCGGTCTTAATTTCAAAGCTCCACATGTTCTAATTACGCCAGGAAACGTGCCAATTATTAACTTGTTTGCTGTACCTGGAACCTTTCACTAGCGCGTAAATTCAAATTTTCTTGCGTTCTTTTGCCAATAATAGCTTAACTACTCAACGTGATTACATGAATAATTTTGCGCAAATAAATAGAATGTATCAATAAATTACAATTAAAAGTAATTACCTACAAATGACAATAGACAGAAAAACTAAGACGAAATTTGTTTATTGCCATTTGTCGCTAAACCAATGATATCTAGGATAATTTGTTGATACATTCTATTTCTTTACGTTAAATTAGTTTTAATGTAATCACGTTTAGTAATTAAGCTATTAATGGCAAAAGAACGCGAGAAAATTCGAATTTGCCGTGCTAGTGAAACGTTCCACCTTAAAGCTTGACCGCGTGAAGTCCAAAACAAGCAAGCTTGTATCCAACCAATGCTAGTTACGCCGGAAACCGTTCCATTTTTCACGTTTTCACCGATACACCCTCCCACCCCGCAGATGTAAAACTTTCCGACCATTCCGGAAAATACTAATGAACTGGCCGTTTTTCCGATCGATTCATTTTCTTTTTTCGTTTGCAATGGCCAGTAAATTGGCCGGGCGGCTGAATGCGGGATTTTAATGTAGAACGTTTATTACGATTAGTGAATTGGATATGTATTTACTCTTTTTAATTTTAATTGGATTATGGGAAACTTTATTGTTTTAAAATTCCGAGTGATACTGCAACTGTTATGGGCAGCCATGTCGCTTAACATCAGGTGCACGAATAGCTCGTCACGTCATTCAATCGCATTAAAAAAAACTTACTGTGTGGGCAGAGGTAGGTACATGCATTCCGTAAGTATTATTATGTAGGTAGGTGTATATAGTAATAGTTATTTATGATATTAGGACGGTCAGTTGGTTTTTACAAACGAGTAGACAAATGTAAGCCCGAGACGAAGTCGAGGGCTTACCATAGTCACGAGTTTGTAGAAACCAATTTCCGGACGTGTATCATACAACGTTTTTCAACACATTCGCGAGAAAACAGAACAATAGGTAATGAAACAAACTTTTGTTTATTAGTGGGAAAGTCACAACAAACAATTTTTGATGTTTCTAATCTAATATGAAAATGGACTAAAATGGCGCGCATTTACAATTCAAATGGCGCCACGTGCGTGTGGTGTGAAAATTAGAACTACATCTCTAGTTTCATTTTCTCTTTAGTATTAAAGTGAGACAAACATATTGAGTAAAAACGCCTCCAAGGAGTTTCGATCATTCAGCTTATTTATTCTCGTTATGTGAAACTCTTTGGTGGAATTCTTATGTATTTTTTATGGAAATTAAAAAATAACCGTAAAGGTTACGCACGGCGCCATACAAGGAACGATGTGGTAAAATAGGTACTTAGGTGAGAGTACCTATTTTACCGCACGCGCGTTGTATGGTGCGTAATGTTTATCTTTCGAACAATGTACACAGGCTTTGTAAATGCATTTTTGAGCAAATGTGTTGAAAACTTACATTTATCTAACTTCCTGGTAGGAAGAGGTTTTCATCCGACGATACCCGATGCGCTTGCAAAAATTTTTAATAAGAATGTTCTATAATACTAACTATTTTGTAACGGAGTTTAATTAGCGAAAATCTTTACTTTACGCTTCTTGTGAAACATTATTTAAGTTTGCCAGCGGATTTTCTCCCAATATCTTATTACAGAAAAATTGAAAAAGGCGTTTGGCACGAAATTGCTACGTATCTATATTGGCACGAAAATTCATTTCACAGGCTATATACTTGGCTACTTACTGTGAGGTGCGCACTGCACTGTATAAATTATAACTGACGTTATTATGCTGAAAGTTGCTGATTTTCATTATAATTTTGAGAATTGGTTTTGAAAATCAGCATTGCAATACTGTCAGTATGTTGGATGTTACCAATAGTTACTGGTAGATGAGCTGACATTTGAACTAATGTAGATCAGTCAGTGGATTTTTTCCCCTCACTTTTCTGGTGGTAAACAAACCTGGAGCATGACATTGGAATAGCCAATTTTTTTTTTTATTAATTGATAGGCTTGCGTTTGACCACTATCTCATTACCTCACTATGTCCTTCTAATCTAATCACACTAATATTATAAAGGCGAAAGTCTGTATGTGCGTATGTGTGTATGTTTGTTACTTCTTCACGCTCAAACGGCTGGACGGATATGGAAGAAATTTGGAATATAGATAGCTTATGTACTGGATTAACACATAGGCTACTGTTTATCCACGGTTGAAACCGCTAGCGCAGCTAGTATTATATATGTGAAAGTATGTGGGGGTGTGTTTGTAAGTGTTACCTAATATCTCCGTAACTACTAAATGGATTTTGATGAAATTTGGAATAGTTTTTACGCTGGGGTTAACAAATAGAATAATTTTTATGCGCGGGTAATACCGCCGGGCGCAACTAGTAAAGTAATATTTGTGTTAATTATAAGTTCATTTTAATATTTGTGTGTTTAGTTAATCAGCTCTGGAGCCAAAACATTAGATTAGCAAAACACCGATCATGCCTTGTTGCATCTATTACTGAACACAGGCCTCTCCCATTAGGGGGGAGGGGGGTTGCAATTATCACCACTACCTTAGGTTTTTTTATCCGGAGTTAAGATAATGGTTCATGGAGCAAGTCTTTTTTGGTCTATAGCATTAAGTTCTATGATCATATCGCACCTAGCATTCTGAATTTGATGGAAACTAAATTTAAGAAAACAGTAAAATCAATGTTTAAAATAAGGCTTAGGTACTATAAGGTAGATGATTATTTAAGTGACAAAAAAGCGTGGGATCTACCCCAGCTTATAACATGTAACAGTAGGTAACGATTGAATAATTGTTATTACATTACGCTTATAATGAATACCTATGTTAATGACGTGTGAAAATATGTACATGTGCCTACATTTACTCATTAAAATATTTTGATTTGATTTGGTTACCTTAACTGCGGATCAAAATACCTATCTACTAGTTTTTTTAACTTTATTAAGCTTCTTAAACCCAGCGCTCGCTAGATTCAATAAACTGAAACACCAATCTGTAGCGAAAAGATAAGCTCAGCTTCAGGATGGAGTTAAGATGATAATACCTTTTGTAACATTAAACGTTAGTGAAGTAACTCCTTTGTAGGCGAAGTTTTGGTTATTTCTACACTGTAGAAAAGATAAATGGAAATGATAATGGCAGCTGCAGTAGACGTGAAAAATTTCAAATCAAATAAAATCAAAGTACTTTATTGCAAATAGCGAGCGATGGTGGCCGAGCGGTAGCATGTGCGCTTCGCAAACTTACGGCACCGGGTTCGATCCTCCGCCCTGCACCAATGGCTTATCTAGTAAGTTATCTGCAGTTTGTGATGCCATCGCTCCGTGCCTCAGAGAGCAAGTTAAGCCGTCGGTCCCGGTTGTCATAAGAACATCTATGGCAATCGTTACGGGTAGTCAGGCGCCTGATAGAATCTGACGCCTGATCTAACCATCCCTGTTTCCGGTTCCTTATGGATTGAGAGGTCAGACGGCAGTCGCTCATGTAATTCTGGTAACTCGCCGCTACAGGTTAGATTGGGAGCCGACCCCAATAACAAATGGGAAAAGGCAAAGAGGATGAATGAAATGAGGCTATTCATAGCACTTGCACAAGTCAAATGAGACAGGTACTTAAAATACTTAAATCAAATTATTCTAAATAAGCATATAAAATAACAAAGTGCGTAATGTCAAAAATTGTATATAGCAAGCCTATTACAATAATGTGAGTTTGAAAAAAGAAGTTCTCTGTTCCACTACAGGTGCAAGCAATCCAGCACTATGCAGAATAGACAACTCCGATCGGTAGCTTCGATTACAATGTAAAGAGAAATCTAAATCAAAATAGTCGGTGCATATTTGAAGTCAAACTAATAAAATGATCCTCCTATATCACTGTCAAGTTGGAAATGGGTACAGTCATTTTGAATTAAAATAATAATCCCGATTAGGCTCATCTACAGATTATAATCACAGACTGAAATCTTTTCATCCAAAATAGCGCAGATCCTGAAAACAGGGTTCCAATCAGTGTGCTATTGCCAGTGATGACTTCTCTTCTCTAACATATTATTGTTGTGCCCAACCGGGTCCACAATGATCTTAACCCTTATACCGTCATCTTTTGTAACATTGTGGAATGCAATAAACATTTGAATTTGGCTTATAGAACTGACACGTGGTCTCTTACTGTTGGCCGCATTAGTAAGCTCAAAGTCGCGCAGCGAGCTAGGGAGAGAGCTATGCTCAGTGTTTCTCTGCATACATTGTATATATTCCCATTATTCACCATGAATTATTTTGTAGGTATAGGTCCACCATCAATAACGTAACTTGCCGTTTTTGTAAAAAAAGATCTAAATAAATTTAGAGGACACATAGTATAACTTCATCTCTTAATAATATTTATATATAGAAGGATGTTATTTCAGAATTTATTTTTAGCATAGAGATAGACTGCAGCGAATATCTGATACAGAACCTTTTCCCCGGAAACAGCAAATACCTACAGAATAACTGGAAATTTCCCAAACCACCGCGAGGCAAAGATAGAAAAATATCCATTGTTTTGACCTAAAAGAAACCGCCTACAGCACAAAAATTTATTCCTCGCTTCCACCTTCCTCATACATATTCGTACTAATGAAAAAATCACAAAAGGACAAAAATTTACGATGACAATAATTTGAAATTCTTTTAGAGAAAAAAGGGAAAAATGAATGCTTTCGGCAAGATTCGCGGGCATTCCTCGTTCGTTGTTAGGGTTTTAATAAAAAAGTTTTAGGCATTCGGGTGTACCAACATACTATAGTATACATAGGTCTTGCAGTACAGTGTACAGTACCTGAAGGTACAGTTCTTCTCTTGTTCTCGTGTAGGCAAGTGGTCAGCCCTGATGTCAGAATTTTTAGGCCACCCAAAGGCTTCTGACTTAGCTTAACGACTATTTTTTTACGACAGCAGCCGGGACCGACGGCTTAACGTGCCCTCCAAAGCACGGTAGCGCTCAGTCTTAAATACCACTTCTTTGCTGTAGCGGTCACTCAAAGTAGTGACCGCAGCGAACGTTGCTTAACTTTGCCGATCGGTTAGAAACGGCTAGTCGTGCTTCGCTATGAGCTCTACGGTATAAGGTACAAGTTCGTAGGTATTTTATGCTTGAGAACAAAATCGTGACGAAACTCGGGTGCCCAAGAAAAAGGAGCCGATTTGAAGACAATTTTATTTTGCACACTATTAATACTTGCATCAGATAGAATAAAGGTGTGGGTACAACCAGCGCAAGGAAGCCAGCTTATCGGTCACTTACAAGCTGTACTTGACAAATGAGTGTGCGGTGGAATTGCACAAGGCACAGCTTAACTCCCCCGTGTCCTTTTTACCACCACACAACTGACACAACAAGACGCAAGGAAACAACACGACACCCGTGGTGCGCATTCCTCCAATCCACACAAAGCGTTTCGCTTCAACATTTATTGCATCATCATCATCATCATCAACAGCCTGAAGACGTCCATTGCTGAACATAGGCCTCCCCCAGAGCGCGCCACCTTGAGTGGCTGCTCACCTCCTGCATCCATCGGCTCCCCGCAGCTTTCACCAGATCGTCGGTCTACCGAGTGGGGGGCCTACGCTGCATCTTCGATTCGTGGTCGCCAATCGAGAACCTTTCTTCCCCATCGGTGTCAGTTCTACGAGTGATGTGGCCTGCCCATTGCCATTTCAGCTTGCTAATTAGGTACATTTATTGCGCGGATGGCAAATGAATGGAATACATTATCAGCGTCTTTATTTACTGAAAAATATAAGTAATCTAGGAGTTTTCAAGGCATGAGTGAACTGGTATCTTCTATAGGCAAGCATGATCTATCGTCGACCGCATCGTCACTTACCATCAGGTGAGACAGATATCACAGATAAAAAAAGAAATCGAGTAAGTCGCGGGAAAAACCGCGAGGCGCGTTTAGTTATAGAATAAAAAAGTCACAGACAAGCTAAACTTATCCGGTACACCAAAGATTAATAAAAAATGCCCGCAGAAGTTCAACTTCGCAAGCGCTTAGCCGTTACTTATCGAACTTTATGGAGGCATTGTCTAAGTTGGATTGTGGTGGGTCCTGCCTGGACTGTTTCCTTTCAACTGAGCTCCCAACTTGATTTAAGGGATAATAATGACTATATTTTATCTGATAATGATGTTACGGAAGGGTAAGACTGAGATAGACTGTCTCCTATCTCTGTCTCAAATACACAGAATAAAATAAAGCCATATTAAAACCGGCGTGTTAGGGCCGATTTCACCGTTACAAATAAACGCGATCAGATCAAGCTAAACTCCGTTTAAGCGTGTAACTGAGTTCAGATCTACAATTTGAATTTCACCAACATAAACAGAACGCAGTTAGAGCTTAAGCCAGTTCAAATTCTGAACGGCTGATTTTCGGCGTTTAGCTCGCTTGAACGCGTTTTGATGACTTTAACTGTCAATACTTCGCTGTCATATTGATTATAACAAAAACCACGAATTATTGAATATTTTAAGATGGAATGGGCTTTGGATCTAGTTTTTGACGAAAACAACGAGGATGAGTTGCTTTTTCATCGCTCAAGGCGCCTGAGATGGATACGCGAAAGAGAAGAACTCTTCGACACACTAGACGACATAGATTTCATTAGAAGGTTTCGGCTCACGAAACCAACGGTTTTGACTGTATTGGAGGCTATAGAAGATAAATTAGATTTTCACTCATATATGTGAATACCTTCTCATTTCGCCCGTATTTTTGTGGGATTTATCGCTTTCAATTCGAAATTACCACGGAAATATAAACCTGTCACTTTGAAAGTTGCATTATGTTACAGTTTTGATAGTGACAACACTGCCAAGCATGATGTTTACGTTAGTTACTGACACAGATAAGATAGAAAATAATTGACTTCTGAAGATATTTTACGTTCTATGGCTTCTTAAATTGGTTTTCATGAACGCGATCAAAATGTTGCTGGTGAAATCTGTATGATGTAAATCTAGATCAAAGTCAACATTTGAACCCGTTTATTCAGAACTTAGTTCTAGTAAACTCGTTTTGTGATACGAACGGTGAATTTGGCCCTTAGTCGTACAGCTATGGGTAGCGGTATAGGTACAGCGCGGTATTCCGCCCGGGTATTTGTATGAAGTTTCGCTAAACTTTTAAAGTTCGCGTAAGCGGAGCATTAGTAATAGGGTCCATTATACCCTTTGGGTACGGAACCCTAAAAAGACTGTGGTGTGTTTCACTTCAATATTTTTGTTGGTTCAAGTTTACGTTTATAAATATTGAACCTATTTAAAACAATGGCTGGTTTAGAAAATAATCATTCATAACTCGTGGTTATTTATAGAGTGCTACTTATGAAATATTAAGTCTGCATACCACCCGAAACTCTAGAGTCTAGATTATAATCTCTTGTCTAGACTCTAGAGAATAAATAGAGCTTCGAATGGAACTGCAGATTATAATAATAGGTATCCGTGACGCTTAACATCAGGTGAACTACTAGCTCGCAAGTCTTTCAATAATTATAGGTACATTTAATAATTATTGTGCTTATTTATTCAATTTCTGAATTATTTATCTTTAAATTGTCAATTTATTTTGATAAAGGAATATTTCTATTATACAAAAGTGACACAGTTGCACACCCGCATTCAAATATATCGAAAACTTCGTTAATCGCCAACATCGAAATGCAATTAAACCAATCACAATCGCGCGTTCGACCGCAGTTAAAAAACGAAAGCCTCTTATTCGCTGTCAATGGATTCCAATTTCGAATTCGGCGACGGCGGCGTCACTGGCGGGAGTTAACAGCAACGAGGCAATCTCGTGGATCGCTCCCTTAGGCAAGTTATAAATAATTTGGTCTAACCAGTCGGTATAGTATTTTCATTATCGAGAAATATAGTTATAGTTATATGGATCAACCCAATATTGGATGTTCGTCCTCTAGATACTGAAAGTAGATCCAGGATGAATAGTAAAGTGGATTTCATTTTAATTTTATTATCAAAGAGGTACGCTTTGAGTGGAGGAAATCAAAAGGGACTTTAACTTACCTACATGGTAGTGGGTAGGAGCATAATAGCATTCTACATTTTAGACTACAAGGTGAGTTTGAATCGGTATATTATCCCGAAAGGGGGGGGGGGGGGACGGACTGGGACTATGATAGTCCATAACTTGTGAGAGCCTTACTTGAAACTGCGTGTTTCCAAACCTCCATACTAAAAAAAACCACTCACAAAATTGCACGTGCGATCGCTACGATAATTAACAAGATACTAAAATAAATAAACAAATTCATTTCTAAACACAGGTCGTCAAACTCATTTAATTGCATTCCGTCAAGGACGACGTTCAACCACCCCACTCCGCTAGGGCTATCTTCGAACGTAAACTTTACATGGCATGTCTTTAATGTAAAGCTATTAATTTAAAAAAAGTCGTAGAAGAAACATTGTCTTGAAACCTTGGGGAGTAGATTTATTTATTTTTTTCGGGATAATATACCAATTCAAAATCAGATAGAGGTCATGGTATAATAAGATTTCTATATTGGGAGATTAGGTCATAAAGTCTCATTTGCCCAGTAATTTCACTAGCTACAATGCCTTTCAAACCGCAACAGATTATTGCTTGCACACTACTGCTTGGCGGCAGAATAACGGCAAAGGGGTGATACCTACCTAGACACACTTTGCAGTAAAGCCCCAAGTAAAATTTATAGAAGTTAGTTCCTTCAATTAATGGCGGCGGTAAGTCGGTTCAATTGATTTTTTGTTACAGTCTATCTTACTATGCGAGTATGCGCTGAATAAATTGTTAAGAAAGTGCGCAATATTTATTTCGACTCCGATATACTATTATTTGTATGTAGCGATCAGCAGGGTATAAGGTGTACGAATATGTTAAAATTTCAATTTATTAAAAAAAGTTGAATCATAGAGTGATCTACTTAATGTAATCAATCTGTGTGTAAAATTTTATCGAAATCGGTTAAGCCGTTTTGACGTGAGGGGCACACAAACAAATATACAAACAAGGAATTACCTTTTTACAATTTAACAACAGAATAACATTTAGAAGGAGTTAAACTACAGACAGAAAAAAACTGCTGAACTTTTGATGAAGTTTCTATGAGACCATTATCTTTAAGTATATCCTATCAAATTAAAAAAAAACTTGAAATCGATATATAAATGACAGAGTTATTATGATGTACCCAACAAATGGTTTTAAACTTTGTAGACATTTATAACTGTTGTGGAATTTGTAATATTTTCAACTGAATAATGAAATAATGATCTATCCTCCTCTCTTCTAACGTTGCGTGGCCGACAGGGTCCGTGATGAACTAGTATTTAAGAAACTATAACATCTGTAAACAACATTGAGGAAGGCAAATAAACAATTCAAATTGAAACATTTAAAAAAACATGCAACCAAACTGTGTAGAATGGAATTTATGGCTTCCATGTTTCCTGACAAATATAATTCAAGTCTCTTTTTTTATTTTTATGTAAACGAATGACGTGACGAGCTAGTCGTTCGCCTGGTGTTAAGCAACACGGCCGCCCACGCGTCTCTTTAAGACTAGAGTGAATAGGCGAACGTGCTACACCTTCGACTGCATCGCCACAGATTACTGAATATGTTACTTCGTAAGCATCGCGCTTAACATCAGGTGAGTAGCAGTCAAATTTTAGCAAAAAGAAAAAAATTGAGAACCTCTTTTTTTTATGAACTTGGTTGAAAAATAGAAATTTCAATCTACCAGTTCTAGTTACTAGTACTTAGTTCATTGATTTATGTGATCTGTGGTGGCTCATCACTTGACTCCGTAAACCGTTATATCCGCTTAATTTTGCAATAATTCAGCGCTTGAGAGTAACAGATGGCAACAATCCGCCTGATGTATTGGCGGTGACAGTCACACAGAAGAATATCGGTTGAATTATCTCAACGGATACTAGAACGGTAACGTTTAGAGATTGATACATTTATTCGGGTTGAACGACATTGGTCAAGTCTGATATTCGTCAAATCGGCAATTCGTCAAATTCGATATTGGTCAAATCGGTATTTCGTCAAATCGTCTTTTTGTCCAATTATTAAATTTGCCAAATACGCTATTGGTCAAATCCATGTACAGTCAATGACAACATGCGTTTTGATTCTGTCCACAATCCGTCTGTTCTCAGTACCTAGTTAAATTAACAATTCAATTGATTGAACTACTAAGAATTCTTAACCTCACCAGTTCAATAAAAAAAATTGCTAAAAACTACCAATACTCGTCTATTCTCAGTAGTTCAGTTAACAGTTTAATTTACTGAACTGCTGAGCCTTGTTTCTTCTTCTTCTTCGTTTATGGCTTTCTATCGCTTTTAAGCGATAATTGTGCCAATGTCAAGTGAGTAAAAAATTGTACGGTTATGTCATGTCAAAGTCCTATTTTGTCAGTCAAAATGCCATCAGTAAAATGGTGGATATTTTACTGAAGGCTCTATAATGACATAACACACAACATTAGACAATAATTGATATACAATACGTAATTACTTATAGTACTACGTACCCCGGTGGCAATTTGTTACGCAGGATTACGGTAATGTTACTTTGGGGAAGAAGGTTCTCGAGTGGCGATCACGAACCGGAAGACGCAGCGTAGTCCCTACTGCCCCCCACTCGGTGGACCGACGATCCTGTGAAAACCGCGAGGACCCGAGGATGCAGGAGGCGCGCAGCCGGTCCAAGTCCCCACTTAGACCGGCTTCGTGCCTCCTGCACCCTACTAGATATCTACTAATAATTATATACCTAATTACATTAAAATGACATGAAAATATGCAATGCTTGCAAGATTTGTAATCATTGATCCTAATATAGCACTTTATTTCTACCACAACGCTTTTTACATCTTTAATCAGCGCTAAATCGCTTTAATATGTAACAGCCTAATCCCTGCAAATGACAGCAAACGTGATATATCGAGTGCGGCAGTCATCTCGGATAAGAAACTCCGGTTCTATATTAAATTCGCTTCATTTGCGTGTCGGAAGCTTCATTTAGATGGGGTGTGGTTTCTTTACAATTTCAAAGACTTGGAAAGGGCACACACAGTAGCGGATTGGAGTGAACAAAAGTTATACTTAATGCCAACAGAAACTAAATTTAAAAAATGTTGCTACAGATACAAATAAATAAATAAATATCCGTTAAAACTATTACTTACCCCCTCTTACCCTCTTTCTCAGTCTTTTTTATCATCCACCCGCATCTTCAGTCTACCCGTGAACATGGTGCATGTAACTGTGCCGAAATATCGGGAACTCAGAAATGATTCAAATCACGGTAAAGATCCCGTAAGTAATAGTTTTAACGTAGTGAACAACCGTGAAAGTTTAAAACAGTGTTTTAAATAAATATCCTTTTACATATGGGCTACTTTAGATGGAATGTTTCACTAGCGCGGCTAAATCAAATTTTCTTGCGTTCTTTTGCCAATAATAGCTTAACTAACTACTCAACGTGGTTACATGAAAACTAATTTTGCGCAAATAAATAGAATGTATCAATAAATTACAATTAAAATTATCACCTACATATCATTGGTTTAGCAACAAATGGCAATAGACTGAAAAACTAAGATGAAATTTGTTTATTGCCGTTTGTCGCTAAACCAATGATATCTAGGAGATACTTTTAATCGTAATTTGTTAATACATTCTATTTCTTTACGTTAAATCAGTTTTAATGTAACCACGTTTAGTAATTAAGCTATTATTCGCAAAAGAACGCAAGTAAATTTGAATTTGCCGCGCTAGTGACACGTTCCACCTTAACCTATACGTAAAAGGATGTTTAGTTTAATATTTAGATAACAAAAATGGATAATGTTGTCTTAAATAAATATATATTGAATTGAATTTACAGAAAATGGTTTAAGGTTCTATAGGAAGTCACTTAAGGTGGCTCGTTTCTCCTACTAATATATTATACCGAGTAGTTTTGTAAGGTACTAGTTTTTTTTTAAATTTATATATATCCTTAAATATATATTATGTATAATGGACCATACTAGTTGTCTAAATAAATAAATATTTGATTGATTGATTGATAGATTGATATCGATAAACAAGTGTAACGCAATCAAAATATTCAAAAAATGTTCAATGTACCTACTGATTTAGCCGAGTGACAGTTTTATTTATATGTATAGATGAGTAAGTCATCAAAGCACATAGTCATGGTGGTTGTTGAGCCAAGAGCAATAACTACGTCATCAGTACTACAGTACTACGTTCCCACTGTTGGGACACGGGCCTTCTCTCGCATAGAGAGAGTGTAGACCATAACCCACCACGCTGGATAAGTGCGGGTTGGTGGATGACACGTGCTCTCAAATTTTTGATGCTTGCACGTGCCAGTTTTTTTACCAGTACCGTTAGGTATAGGGGCGAGTGCAAACATAACTACACTTAGATATTTATATTTATTTATCATTAACTCCACCTTCCAAATATTCCGCCAACTTTCGGACAGCCTCTGTGGTGTGGTGGTTGAGCGGGTCGGCTCATAACCCAGAGGCGGCGGGTTTGTTTCTCGCGACAGGACAAGTATTTGTGCACAGGAAAAAAAGTGCAAATACTTGTTCTGTGTGTGTGTGTTGTGGGACCATGGTCCTCGTAGTTCCTGGGCCCCAGATACAGGGAATCCTAGTTAGGGTCCAGCATCTATGTGTTTTATTTATTCTAGATTATAGACTTTTCTCGAAATAAATAAATTATAGGCATTTTAGGTCGTAAATTACAGTAAGCGGTCTTTAATTAAAGCCGCCGTAAAGGAAGGGCCACTTAGGCCACTACACGTTTTCCTCAAAAAACGGGAATAGGAAAGACTTTACTCTTAAAGAACTGGGCAGGGATGAGCAACATTTTGCAAACTTAGGTTCCGTATATTTATTACAATATTTTAATTTAGGTAATTGATAGTTTTAAAGAGGTGTGGTACTCAGGAATTAAATTTAGCCCTAGAGTTTACTAATTCACAAAAATCCGGCCACTGAGAGAAAAGCTATAATAACACAAAAAAGCACAATGAAAATCGTAATTTCAGATCGGGTTTGCTAGTTTGTTTGCTTTAAGATTATAGTTAGATAATTTGGCTTTATTAGCCGATTCCTTATTACTATACGACCTAAGTAATTATAAAAAAAATTGAATCAATTCAATTTTTTTCTGAACTGTAAACTGTATAGACTAAGTCAGAAGTTTTATAAAATGCCATTTAAATGAACGTGGACCTAAAATTATTGGTATAGCATTTTAAAACTCAAATACATGGCTATAATTAAATGTGTGAGTAATTAAATGTGCAAGGCAGCTAAGCGATGCGAGGATGCGTAGCGAGGCTGTGAAACGGTGTGAGTGTTTCCACCAGAGACGTGCTAGGCCACTGAGCCACAAAATAGAATTCTATTTTGTGACTGAGCGGTGCGAAGATTCGTAGTGACGCAGTGAAACGGGGCGCGGATGAGAGGTGCAAGGGTGTGTAATAGGCTCCTTTTTGATGCGCCTTTTTGGGTGTGATTTAAGCGGAGCACGCGCGCCTCTGCCCGCACACATCCCATGCAACACATTCGTAGCACACATTTTTCCCATATTTTGCATCTACAAAGCCTCGCTCCGCTGAACTGTTTCCACTAAACTTGCTGTGAGCGATGCTAGGTAAATTAAGTGATTTTATTGGTTCTTGACAAACACATCCTCCTTACCCATCCTAGCACATCTCTGGTGAAAACGCAGCCTAAGACCGTCAAGTTAATAAGGCAATGTTCTGGCACAGTCTTGAGAGCTAATTCCCAATTATCCAAGTGTAGCACCACTTTGGCTGTTTTGTCAATCAAGAAATTCGAGAATCAGGTGGTGAATGGTTCACACGCACAGAACACTATTGCCCTACTTCACAAGTGTCTGCAATTTTAGTATCGTGCCATAAGTTACTAAATATGTTCCCGCAATAAATGACCGACAAACTACTGGAACTAGAAACGCCAAAGTTTTCATTGCGACAAAGTACCAAAGTATTATTTCCCCAGGTGCAATATTTCCCTGTTTATCCCCACAGAACCGATAAACGAGGGGGAAGAAAGTTAAAATTCTGAAGTGGCAACCATGAATTAGAAGTCGCTGGGTAGGCCAACGTGTACCGACGACTTAGCCAAAAGACTTAGCGAGAAGAAGAAAAAGCCAGAACCGGGGGGAGCCGCGTTGGGTTGGATTGGATACAAGAGGCGGGGAGCCGCTCAAAGTGATGCTCTATGTGGAGGCCTATGTTCAGCAATGGACGTCTTCAGGTTAATCATGATTATGATGAAGCGAAATGTGGTAAAAGCAAAACTTTGAAACGCAGACTCGCCCGTCAATCAGTCAATTTAGGTTTGCCACACCCGCAACGAAGTTCTATTTGACTCCACCAGGCACGAAACCCCAAAAGGGCATAATTATTTCTAAGGTCGTGTAATACCCAGCGTCTGAAATGGTTTCGCTCTCCGGGGTAAATCTCGACGTAATCGGGGAGGAGCGTCTAAATAAATCAGTCACGGAGTCGAGACGGGCACGGAACGAGTGCGTTACGCGGTTTGTTGTGACAGATGTAGATAAAAACGTTCGTTTGTGATTTCTCTGGAAATGTTTTTGCCGAGTTCAAAGGGGTTACAAATTTACACCTTTTGCCTTATTTGTTGATTTTAGATTTGTGCTGCTGGGTCTTTTTTTGGACGGGCTCGATGACGTGTCCCACTGGCAAAAAGGCTATGGTTTTTCCGGTCACAAACCTTTTTTGCTATCTAAACTTTGTATATTTTCGGTGCTGTATAAAATGTCCACAAGTATTCTATTTATTTTTTAACTTACATTTTTATTGGAGGGTTTTATCGTTTAGAGACCACATTGCACTAATATAAAACCGGCCAAGTGCGAGTCGGACTCGCGCATGAAGGGTTCCGTATTTATAAAAACGAGCAAAAAGAATCAGGTTTGTTGTGTAGAAACCCCCTTGAATGTTTATTTTATTCTGTTTTTTAGTTATTGTTGTTAAAGCGGCAACAGAAATACATCAACTGTCTCACTATCACGGTTCACAAGATACAGCCTGGTGGTAGACGGACAGGCAGACATACAGACAGACGGACGGACGGACATCAAAGCTTTAGTAATAGGGTCCGTTTTACTGGTTTACCCTTTGGGTACGGAACCCTAAAAATTATAAACACTAATACCTTATTACCTACTTAAACAATAGCATATTAACGGCATCAAAACCAAACAATACAACTACAAAAAATGATGCTGCAATTTTTAAGCTCTCGGACATTTTTCTTTTTGGACATTATTCGTGTAAATCTAACTTCGCACGTTTAATATACGTAAGTCGTAATTGGCCGACGATATCATTTAACTACACGTCTAGTATTAAATTCGTTGTGTACTAAAATAAATTAGAAACTTACATTGATCTAAATAATTAATATTATGTGGGTCATTATTAAAGCGGTCCCTTGGACAAATATAATTTAGCAGGCAATAAGCCCTTTGTTGACTCGGGTGGGCTAAATAGGATTTTATCGTTTGTCTTTTGAATACAGAATGTGGATTAGAAAGATTCATTTTCGTATGTTAGTCTAATAATATCTTTGTTTTATACTATTGCAATGTTTATAAGCATTTTAAATATTTTAGGGATAGATGACTTATTTAATCATCTGAATTTTTAATCCCTGACGCAAGATAAACTGATCCTTCTTTTTAATTTTATATGGGATCTATACTCAATCATTTATTGCAAACATTACGTATAGTTGCACATGCAGGCATAATTAATTAGCATACCTATTTATATATGTTTCTGCTTATGCTTGCATGCTGGTAATTGTTGGGAACGATACTCTCGAAGTAGTTGACAAATATGTCTACCTAGGACACACGAAGAATCCAACTCGGCTGGGCCACGGGGTCTCATCAGGAACAAATAAAAAATAGCCCGTATGTAAAAAAAATCTAGGCATCATGTCGTGAGCGTGTTGAGTAGTTGAGTAGTGAGCGGATAGTAGGAGTCAGCTGGAATGGACTCTTTTTAGCGGTAGATACGCCTGAGTCTTGGACGTATTAAATTTGACCAGATTGGCATCACCCCAGTTAGAGACTGCCTGCAAGGCCAGATCAATGCACTGAACCATGGCCTCTCTTAGAGATTCAATTTGTTCCCTACTAGGTCGTGCATCAGATGTAATATGAAATAGATGGGTCCGCTCCGCGCAATATTGCTATACTCAAGCAGGGTCATCATCATCATAAACAGCTTAAAGACGTCCACTGCTGAACATAGACCTCCCACAGGTCACTTTGAGCGGCTGCTTGCCTCCTGCATCAATAGTACCACAAAATATTATAAAGTAAAATTCACGTACATATAGTAATAAAAAATTGATGTCCATTTAAATTTTATAGCTGATCAAATTTTATGGAAACACTGAATACTTTTTGTGTTACAAAATTTCTCCCATAAAAAGATTGTAAAATAAAAAGAGTCACATTTTACTTCCCCTGAGATTCGAAATGCTATCATGAATAAATTACAAAAATATGAGTTGACTCAAGGCGAGGCGAATATTAAAAATGTAATGGATTTCAAAGCATATCTACAAAGATATTGCCACGGTTTCTTGTCAATACAAAAATAATTTATGCAATGACTGGGGAATATGACCATAGCTCAGTTAGATATGTGTTTAGCCCGATGAGTTGGAAGACGCGGATTTGAATCCCGCTGGTTGGAAAAAGTGATAATAATATCTTTGTGTTAGAAATGTATTTTAAAATGCGGGTTAAAGTGCTTAGGGTATTTGATCTTTTTCAAAGTACTGATGGAATTGTTACTTCATTATTTAAATAATAGAGGTGCTCCACAATGTCCGCAATTCCACAAATAATCCCGCGGAAACTCTGAACTTTTCAGGATCAAAAGTATCCTAGGTTTATCTTGTTGTTCCTGTGTTGGGATGCAGGAAGCACGCAGCCACTCAAAGTGGCTCTCTGTGGTGGAGGCCTAGTTCAGCAGTGGACGTCTTCAGGCTGTTGATGATGATGTCTATCTTGGAACCTACTTAACTTAAGTTATCTGCGTACAAAAAAAAATCAAAATCGGTTCTGCGGTTTTAGCGAGAAAATTATTTAATAAATAATACAAATAAATAAATATGTGTGGACATTTCACACAGCGCCATCTAGCCCCAAACTAAGCAAAGCTTGTATTATGGGAGCCAGATAACTGATACAATACTTAGATACCTACTTTTTGCTTGTAAATACATAATTACAATACAACACCCAGACACAGAATAAACACCTATGTTCATCACTCAAATGTTTGTCCTGGGTGGCAATCGAAGCCACAACCTACAGTTCAGAAGGCAGAGCTACTACCAACTGAGCTATCATGCCAGTCAATTTATTAAGGTAATTAGTACCTATATATAAAACTGTTTTTCACTACACAGCCTGCTGATACAAATGACGGCTCGTCAAACAACCACCTACATGTCCCGTAACATAAAACCTTTGCGTTCAATTCTATGTAACTAACGGGACACCTACTCAAAGAAAATATCTTCCGCCTGAGGACGCGTCATTTGTCACCAAAAAGGGCGCCAAAGTTATTTATCAATATCGCAACTCGATAGGCCCAAATATACGAGATTAATGGCTGTTCGAATCCGTCAGTGTTGCCAACTTTTTCAATAAAAAATCCACTGAAACTTTACCCGTTTGGATCTCCTCATATTTGGTAACTTTTGAACTAAAGCTTGTTAAGTATTTTGGTTTGTTTGTGTTTTGTATCGCAAAAATATTTGAATTGATTTAGAAGAGATTTTGTTAATGTGTACTTTTATTTTATTTGATAGACTACTCTAAACATGTAGGTAGTAAATTTTTCGTTCCGTAAAATAAATCCGTTGCGGGTGAGCGGGGCAGCAACGAGCGGCCCGAGTTCCGGCAAAAAAAATGGGATTGCGATGATCGGGCAAAAACAAAAATGGCCAGGGGGACTCAATGGGCACTTAAGATAGTAATAATTAACTAAATATTGAAAGGGCGAATTTAGTTATAAAAACTAAACCTATTTTCAGAAAACCCAGTAAAGTTGCAAGTTGTTGTGTTGGTTGTTGTTGTTGTTGTTGTTGTGAAGTTGGTTTTTGATTATGCAACCACCCGCCATTTCTTCTGCATTTTTCCATTATTTTTGAAGCCACCCTTTATAAAACATAATTCCGTGCCACTACCTGATATTGCGGCAAATAGTTTAAAATAGCAACACTGCGTACAAACACGTATGAGTTCTTTGACGAATTTTCTCGGAAACTTACGAAAAATAGCTTTTCTTTAGCCTTAATTTATAGACTTGTTTTTTGCAGGTGAACATAAAAATGAAACTGTTTTGTTTTTGTTCAGAACATCAGAATAATAACTTAGTTCCGCGGTATTCTTTCTCATCATTAAATTATAACTTCGTGAAAGAGCTACCTATCGGTGACTTTAATTCTCCTGCGGATCTCCTAATTACGGTCAACCAACAACTCACCAGCGAGATAAGCTCCGGAATGAGGAGATCTGCAGGAGAACTAGAGTGACCGATAGCTGTTAGAATTAGCAAGTTGAAATGACAATGGGCAGGCCACATCGCTTGTAGAACTGACAACCGATGGGGCAGAAAGGTTCTCGAGTGGCGACCATGAACCAGAATATATAATATTTCAATAAAACACTTTGATTTTGTTTTTTTTCTACTTTGGATGGGCGGCAGCAGTATTTACCTACAGGTACACTGTTCATCAACAGCCCGAAGACGTCCATTGCTGCACTTAGGCCTCCCCCACATAGCGCCACTTTGAGCGCCTGCTTACCTCTAGCATCTATTGGCTCCCCGCGGTTTTCACCAGGTCGTCGGTCCACCGAGTGGGGGGCCTACGCTGCGTCTTCCGGTTTGTGGTCGCCACTCGAGAGAAGGTTCTGGTTCCCCATCGGTTTTTAGTTCTACGAGCGATGTGGCCTGCCCATTGCCATTTCAGCTTGCTAATAAGAGCTATATCGGTCACGTTAGTTTAGTCTTAGTTTTATTTTTACTTAAATCATTACAATTAAAACATCATAGAATATTTTTAGATTTCAATATACAAATAGAAAACATAAACGATGTAGCAAAGTAACAGGCAAGGTACCTAAGATTTCATAGCATTGACACATGACATTAGATAGGTAAGTCGATCTTCACAAGCGCTAAATCCATTTCGATAAAACCCACATCAAACCCTGTTATTATCCAATAAGTACCATTACATTGTAATTCTAATATCTCTCCTCGAAAAAGTTACCTTTGTAGCCATCAATCGAATACGTTCAAAGCAATTTAGAAGTTTTCTACCTTCGTAACAAAGATAAAACTCTGCTGACGCGTGAACTTCTATCAGTAGGTAAGTCAGGAAAATTGATGGAGTTGCCTCGAAGTATATAAGATAAGATCACTTCCTGACTCAGCGGCAAGCCGTGTGACGTTTAATCTGACACCACACCATAGTTTGAATCCTTTTCCATATTGTATTGGATTCACCGGAGAAACTCGCAGATTCTATCTGTCGGAGCATTTGTCTCCAGAAATAAAGGAGTTGCATACCGCCACCGCCGACATAGCCCATAGAGTTAGCAAACTGAAATGGCTGTGGGCTGGTCACATTTGCCGCAGGACCGACGACCGCTGGGGTAGACGTGTTTTTGAGCGGAGACCGCGGCTTGGCAAACGTAGTGTAGGACGCCTTCCGATTAGGTGGAGCGACGATATACGCAGAGTGGCTGGCGGCAGCTGGTTGAGATTAGTCGAGGATCGGCTCAGCAGTGTGCATTAGGAGTAGCCTATGTCCAGCAGTGGACTGATACAGGCTGATGATGGTGATATCGCCACCAGAGAGTTTTGAAAAACTACAATTTTAAATTCGTATGGGTATGTTTCGGTCAAATTTATATATACATATAAGTAGGTACGTAAAAATGAGCAAAGCCCGGCTGTTCACGTAAAATTAAGACTCAGTGTACGCCCAAAATCAACGAAAAGCATTTTTGACGTCACTAATGTGTCGCAATGTACCAAAATAATCATGTCAAAAAAATAGTGCGAATAGTTTCTGAAGAATAGTTAACTACGTACTTTAATTTTTCTAAAATAAAATCGTTCTAATGGCCCCAAAAAATACTTGTGAACGTACTTCTCCTCAGTGATACTTGACAACACATTGTAACTAAATAGCCAGACTGGTCTACAGGAATTGATGGATAAAATATTTATTTGACATCCATACTTCACGTAATCCACAAAAACCCGCAAAATGCATTTCATGTACAGACTCAGTTTGACATGAAATTATAATCTGCTATTTTTATCTTTAAATAGAGCGCTATAGAGACCACGTCAGAGAAAACGTGCTATTCAGGGCATTAAAAATGGATATATGATGGAACTCTTACTAAAAAGGGTAAGTAGTCGGTGTACCTCATCATCAACAGCCTGAAGACGTCCACTGCTGCACATAGGCCTCCTCCATAGAGCGCCACCTTGAGCGGCTACTTGTCTCCTGCATCCATCGGCTCCCCACGGTTTTCACCAGGTCGTCGGCCCACCTAGTGGGTGGCCGGCCTACGCTGCGTCTTCCGGTTCGTGGTCACCACTCGAGAGCCTTTCTTCCCCATCGGTTGTCACTTCTACGAGCGATGTGGCCTGCCCATTGCCATAGTCCCAGAGCTAAATCGGTCGCTTCAGTTCTCCTGCAGTGTACATATGTGTAAAAAACTGAAGTCAATCATTGGTCGCTCCTGATGCCTTGAAGTCGTCACCACCACTGCTGGGATACGGGCCTTCTCTCACATGAGAGAGCGAAGTCATAATCCCCACGCTAGACAAGTGCGGAATGGTGGATGACACACGTCATGTTCTCGAATTTTGTGATTCTTGAACATTCCGGTTTCCTCAAGATATTTTCCTTTATCATTGTAAGATCGAGTGCAAATTTTGCACATAACTTTAAGTCATGGTGCACGGCTGAGCGGGACTAGAACCTGGGAGTCTTTTTTATGTATAAAAAATAAATGACATGACCAGCTATTCATTCGCCTGATGTTAAGAGTCACAGTTGCCCATAACAGGTTGCAGTATCACTCGGAACTCTAATTAATATAGTATTGGGTGACACTGCACTGCGCACGTCATCCTGAGACTTCACACAGCACAGTAATAAGACTACTCGACTGTGTGATCAGATCATAAAGTCTCATTTGCCCAGTAATTTCACTTGCTACATGTGTAATTTTTGTCTCCTCATTTCAGTTTTTATCACGCAAGGAAACCCCAAGTATAGCTCGTTGCGATATTTTGTGATTATATTAGGCGCTTGGACGAATCATAGCGTTATTACTCCAATCCCTCAAAGAGGACTAACTATAGGTAGGTATATATAGGTCAGCGCACATAAAACTAATTTAGTCGGAGAACTATAGTCAGAGAACAAATTATTCCAATTTTAGTGTCCAAGCCTAATTCATATTCAATCTGTAGTCATTCCCTACGACCTTAATATCTAGCCTCAAACTAAAACTAGTCTAAGGTCTGTAACTCTGGGTTGAATATTTCAGCACTGGTTCAAAAGGCCGCCTTTCATGTGTTGTTTGAGGCGATTTTTGTGCCCGCGAGGCTTATTTTCGTATTTCAAAAAGGTTTTTGTGGATCAAAAAACGTTGGAAATGTTTCGAAATAGCGTGGAGGTGTGGAAGTGATGGGTTGTTTTGTTTATTTTACCTATTTGCATCTCGGTAATGGATTAGGACCGGGTGGAAAATACTTCAATGAAGAAGTTATTTTTTCTTATATTTTTTTAATTGTGATGTTTGATTCATATACATATTAGTGTTCTTTCATTAATTTTCATTTTTTTATAGCCTATAATAAATTTTATTCGTGAAGCGTTTGAAGAAATTCAATTTTAAAATTGCCTATTCTGCTGGGTTAGCACGGACGGTAGAGTCTTTCCCCGTTTTACTCCATTTGGCAAGTAAACAGTATGAAGAAAGTGACATAAATCGGCGAAAGACAATTTTGTCTACTGTCCATGCCAACCCAGCTGGGGTCCAGAATACTTATGTGGAACATTTCAGTCAGCGCGGCAAATTTAAATTTTCTTGCGTTCTTTTGCCAATAATAGCTTAATTACTCAACGTGATTACATGAAACTAACTTTGCGCAAATAAATAGAATGTATACTTACAATTAAATATATCACGTAGATATCATTGGTTTAGCGACAAATGGCAATAGACAGTATCAATAGGTATTTCTGAAAGTAGATGCCTATTTGGATAAAGATAACCGGTAAAATAAGAACCCAAAAAAAAGAGCCGATTTTTCTTCATAATTTTGTCACATTATAAATGCATTTTCTAAAACACCAAATAGGTTTATATTATTTTTCATAAACTGACTAAACACAAACTTTTATTCAACTTTAAATAAAGAATTAACAACTTACCGTATCCTTCAAAAATGCTAACACAACACAAATTCGCACACAAATTTAAAAAGTACGCACTGAAAGTTATTTCACGTAACAACGGAAACGCAAGACGTATTAGGCTAGCGTTCGGTCGTCGCGGCGTCAGTACACTGACTGGGATGGGAACCTGACCATGGAACCAGCTAATGTAGACCTCCGCGATCTAAAACGCAGGCACAGAAGTCATTAGGAGACCAGCTAATTGTAATATAATGTATCTATAGACTAGGTGGTAGGACTTTTCTGCAAAGTTCGTCTAGGTAGGTACCACCGCTTTGCCAGTTATTCTGCCGCCAAGCAGTAGTGTGCAAGCACTACTGTGTTCCGCTTTGAAGGGCATTTTAGCTAGTGAAATTACTGGGCAAATGAGACTTTACGAATCTCACAGTCTAGAAAACTTTTTTAGACTGTGTAATGTCTCAGGATGACGTGCGCAGTGCGCGGTGTAACGCGAAACTTTAGTTTGGATTTCCGAGTGAGATTGCAATCTGTAATGGGCGGCCGTGTCGCTTAACACCAGGCGAATGACTAGCTCGTCACGTCATCCGTTTACATTTAAAAAAAAATGTAAATCGATGTGCAATGATGCCAGCGTGTTAGGTAGGTACGCTACCTACAGGTAGTGAGCTGGATCATTACACTGTCTAATGTCTATAGGTCAATTCGGCTGGTATATACGTCTAATTTTTATTAGTTTAATTAGATTTACTAGTCATCATCATCATCATTGACAGCCTGAAGACGTCCACTGCTGAACATAGGCCTCCCCCAGAGCACGCCACCTTGAGCGGCTGCTCGCCTCCTGCATCCATCGGCTCCCCGCGACTTTCACCAGGTCGTCGGTCCACCGAGTGGGGGGCCGGCCTACGCTGCGTCTTTCGGTTCGTGGTCGCCACTCGAAAACCTTTCCTCCCCATCGGTTGTCAGTTCTACGAGCGATGTGGCCTGCCCATTGCCACTTCAACTTACTAACTCTAAGAGCTATATCGGTCACTTTAGTTCTCCTGCGGATCTCCTCGCTCCGGAGCTTATCTCCGTACTACTATCCGGATTTACTAGTAGTTTAGTATTACTGTAGTAGGTCTAGAAAAATACTAGCTAATGGTAGAACTATAAAATGCAGTCATACATTGTGTGAGTGAGAACGCATTTATATAAAATTAAGGATAATTTTACGGCATCATTATTAAAATTCGTCTGCGTCAGTGCCTATCTTTCCTCTTATATCTTTTATAATTTCTATATTTAATTATTAACATTGTACATAAGCTACATTAGTATTAATAGATTTATTGGTCCGATAATTATAAAAATATATGTCAGATGTCCATACGCTACGGTGACCTCTTCCCATTAGGGCAGTATGATTGTTTGCTACCTATAGCATTAAAAAATGTAATAGAAATGTAATGTATACTTCTTTTTTTTATAAACGGGCAATGTGCCTTTATTCTTTAAACTAACTACACTACTAAAACTAGTAAACTAGCTACACTATCTACTACAATGTATACTTCTCGACATTAGCATCGAAGCGGCTCTACTTATGCTGGCTGATTTTGCCATATTAATTTGCCATAAAATTCTTTGACGTTTACCTTAGAATAAATAATAATAACCAAGAACCAAGGCTCTAAAGTGTTCGCAAAGGATTCGTCTATTGGGCAACACCAAATGACAAAACTGAAGACCGAAAATGGTAGCGTCATTTCATCCAAGCCTGAGATTCTGAGAGAGATCGAGAACTTCTATGGACAGTTATACACCTCGACACGTAAGCCCGCTACTAACACAGCTCAGGACATCAGAGCCAAGTTAGTCCGACACTATACCGAAGATATCCCGGACGTCAGCCTGTACGAGATTAGAATGGCCCTCAAACAGCTTAAAAACAACAAGGCACCAGGTGAAGATGGAATTACGACCGAACTTCTGAGAGCGGGTGGTAGACCGGTACTTTTAGTCCTCCAGAAGTTATTTAATTCTGTCATCCTTGAAGGTATAACGCCAGAGGCATGGCACAAGAGCGTGGTGGTGCTCTTCTTCAAAAAAGGCGATAACACCTTATTGAAGAACTATAGGCCCATCTCGCTCTTGAGTCATGTGTATAAGCTGTTTTCGAGAGTCATTACGAATCGTCTCGCACGCAGGTTTGATGAATTCCAGCCTCCCGAACAAGCCGGTTTCCGAAAAGGCTTTAGCACCATAGACCACATCCATACGCTGCGCCAGATTATACAGAAGACCGAAGAGTATAATCGGCCGTTATGCCTAGCGTTTGTGGACTATGAGAAAGCCTTCGATTCAATCGAGACTTGGGCGGTGCTGCAGTCCTTGCAGCGATGCCAAATTGACTATAGGTATATCGAAGTTTTGAAGTGTTTGTACAGTAAGGCCACTATGTCAGTCCGACTACAGGACCAGAGTACGGAACAAATTCCATTGCAAAGAGGTGTGAGACAGGGAGACGTTATTTCTCCGAAACTGTTCACAAACGCATTGGAGGATGTTTTCAAGCTCTTGGAGTGGAAAAGATCTGGCATCAACATAAATGGCGAGTACATCACTAACCTTCGTTTTGCCGATGATATAGTCATAATGGCGGAATCGCTCGAGGACCTTAGCACCATGCTCAACGACCTCAGTAGAGTCTCCCAGCAGGTTGGTCTTAAGATGAATATGGACAAGACAAAGATCATGTCTAATGCTCATGTTCCACCTATACCGGTAATTGTTGGGAACGATACTCTCGAAGTTGTCGACAAGTATGTCTACCTAGGACAGATTGTCCAATTAGGTAGGTCCAACTTCGACAAAGAGGTGGCGCGAAGAATCCAACTCGGCTGGGCAGCGTTCGGGAAGCTTCGTCCTATCTTTTCGTCCAAAATACCGCAGAGCCTGAAAACGAAAGTTTTCAATCAGTGTGTGTTGCCAGTGATGACTTATGGAACTGAGACATGGTCTCTTACTGTTGGCCTCATTAGTAAGCTCAAAGTCGCGCAGCGAGCTATGGAGCGAGCTATGCTCGGTGTTTCCCTGCGAGATAAGCTCCGGAACGAGGAGATCCGCAGGAGAACTAAAGTGACCGATATAGCTCTTAGAGTTAGTAAGTTGAAGTGGCAATGGGTAGGCCACATCGCTCGTAGAACTGACAACCGATGGGGAAGAAAGGTTCTCGAGTGGCGACCACGAACCGGAAGATGCAGCGTAGGCCGGCCCCCCACTCGGTGGACCGACGACCTGGTGAAAGCCGCGGGGAGCCGATGGATGCAGGAGGCGAGCAGCCGCTCAAGGTGGCGTGCTCTGGGGGAGGCCTATGTTCAGCAGTGGACGTCTTCAGGCTGTTGATGATGATGATGAAATAATAATAGCCCTAGATACTACGCAATGTACTCTAAAATTACCGTAAGTAACTGCGTAAGATCCGTGACAGACATCACTGCATCCGCCTTTATATTACTTACGCATCACGCACCCTGATTCACATGATCCTACCCCTAAATTCAATCTAGAAAAAGCCTCCTCCATTTACCTGATGTTTATCACCATCCCCCAGGTATTGGCAGGTGGTATATTTCGAACAGTTTATGCTTCCTTTGAGTATACGACGGGTATGTTATGTAACGTAAATATTACCATCGAAAGACTCAAAGTATAGGTAATCGTACTCGATACGATAGTTTAAAATGCTACGGCCACATTACCTTTACCGTCTACCGCCAATAACCACTTTAATTACATTAAATTGCCGCTTGAAGTGGTTGGGGGTTATCTGTGGATGCAGTATAACAGTATTGCGGTAAAAAATAAATAAATAAAGCCTTTATTTCTACTACTTACAATAATTTATCTTAAATTTCATTTACTAATTAAAAACAATTCTTATATAAGTTATGTGCATGCAAAATATTCTGTTATTGTATCTAGTAAGTAATCTAGTAAGTCTATAAGAGTATAATTGTATTTGATTAAAATAATTAGGTTAATATAATAAAAATGAAATAAAATGAACTTTATTCCTGACATAAAACACACAATATTGCATAAGTAACATTAATAATTAATACAAGGACAAAAGAAACTTTCATACACACTCAAATAACACACATACACACTTTCTAATATTTATCTTTGTATTTAATCAAAAATGTTTTAAATTTAATAAATCTTCTCAGTCTTTATTCTCATTTTCTTTAGTAGTAGTCGCCTTATTGTGGTAATACTATAGTAATAATATATCGGAATAGATCGGTGATGTGAGGGCTTTTGGGCTTATTTTATGGTATCTTTGTAATTTATGCGGACCATACTAAACTTAAGAAGCTTTCTTCATCAAATCGTCAACGGTATCTACTTTGGTACAGTCAGCACCAAAGGTTTCTCAACTAAATCAAACGCGCAACCTCTAAACTAATTAATATCAAGCAATATAATTTAAATTATGCATATATGTGCGGATTAATTAAAAGTTTCGAAATACTCAGGAAGCATTTTCGCTGACTGTACACGTACCTACCACCCTGCTCACCCTTATACCCCAAAGGGCTTATATCCGAACTTTGCAAAATATCGGTTACGGAGGATAATTTTGCCTTTCTAACCCGCAAGCACATTTCTTTCAAGTTCTATTTTGTGAAACACAGCTTATTGGAAAATAAAGGCAACGTCCATCCATCCACGTATTTTTCCCTTTGGCAGGATTTTTCTTGACTGTAATGAGACTAGACATGGACTATCCATCGTTTAAGCTCAGTTGGCCTGACTTTGGCCTTTGGCTGGGCTAGCTAGATGGAATAAGAGACAGAAACTGGGAACTTCAATGGATGAAGAAAATTAAAAGCACCGTGATTTGATTATGTTTATATTGGCGATCGCTTTAGAGACACGGATCATCATCATCATCGTCATCATCAGCCCATTCTGGTCTACTGTAGGACATAGGCCTCTCCCAAAGCACGCCACTGAGCATGATCTTCAGCTCTTTTCTTCAAGTCATTACCAGCCACCTTACGTATATCGTCACTCCATCGTGTCGCAGGGCGACCACGACCTGCGACCCGCAGGGCGACGATATACGACGAATCGGTAACCAAGAATCGGTAAACGTAGCGTAGGAACGCTACGTTTACAGATTCGTGGTCTCCACTCTAATACTCGCCTGCTCCATCGGTTGTCGGTTCTGGAGACATAGGTATCAGGGACCAACTGACATAACGGAATGAAAAAAATATTATCAGCCTGAAAACTAAGCGCAAGGCCGCACTAAGCGTTTTGCTGAGTCATTCATAGTCCGAACGGCCAAGGAATGGGATGCTCTTCCAGCAACAGTGTTACCTCCTGGGTATAACTTGGGGTCTTTTCATGTCAAGAGTAAATTTGCATCTCATGGGCAAACGTGCTGTAGCTGAGACAACTTTGTCACTTACCATCAGGTGAGTTGTTGTCAAACGTATGCCCATTTTAGCATTAAAAAAGCTTATTGGGTTTTGGGAAACTGAATGAAAACTGTGCCTCTGACAGGGCAGGGTTATGCGTGCGTGCCATTTTCCCCGCTCGTATACCACGCAAGCTCAAGTCACTACATCTCTGGCAAACATGTAATTTCCGTAGTCGAGTCTAGCGGACTTCAATGTAATCACGGCTGACCCCAGGGTGCTATAGCTAAGGGTTATACATTCTCATATCAAGTGGATCAATCGAAGCTATTAGTTATAGCGCCGCCATTTTGGCTTGGCACATGAATGAAAGAGTGAATAAAATGTTTGATGTGCAATGACCGAATGATAGTCATCACTTAAGTGATACTGATAATGATCCTGAAAAATATCCAGTGATGGTAAGTAAGTATTTATTTATTTATCTATTGACAGCGGTTCTATTGATTGACCAAACGAGCGCGAAGTACGAGCGAAGCGTTTCCGTTTCAGCTTGTGCAAAAATGGTTTCGTATGGCTGTCCGGTAGATGACCGGATTTTCACTTCTACAGCTCGCATTTCTCACCCCATTCTCATGAAATTTTGTGAGCAGATTCGATAATACGGATATTTTTTGTTGATTCAAATTTTGGAAATTTTGTCAGACTGTCGTGCAATTGTTTTATTTTCTTTTTTTGGCTAGGTATGCAAAGTTTCTCGTGGGAAAGGTCCCCGTCACCAAACTGCGACCATTGTGGTGTACCTGGTGCATGTCTTGATGGAGTGTGTCTATAACGCGGCCTTCCGAATTGCTAAGTTAACACATTTTAAAAAGCTCCGCTGATTGCGATGTCATTTACCCGTATGATTTTTATTCTTATTCTTATTCTTATTCCGAGTGGGGGCGATAAAGGCCTGCACTGACGTCCCGCTTGGGGTGTATTGTGCATTTCCCCCTGCCAGCTCAGTTACCCTAGCCAGCCTAACTCCTTGAAATATCGGAGCACAGCCTTGGGTCGCTGACATAACTGTTCCAGTGATGATGATGGTGGTGATAATGACAAAGCAGTCAATACGGATGAGCCCAAGCATGCCGATGATGATGAGCGATTCTTGTGATTGGCGGGTTCTGACATCTCAGCTCGTAGACCCGTTTTAATTCTTGCATCTTCCGTGGCTTCGCAGTGCAGCAGCACGTGCTCCACGGTTTCTTGCTCCTGCATGCAACCACGACACAGAGGACTGTCCGTGTCTCCGATTTTGTGCAGATGGTAGTTCAGGTCGCAGTGCCCCGTCAAGATACTTACCATAAGGTGGAGGTCCTGCCTAGCTAACTTTAGTAGGTTATTTGTTACATTCTTGTTTAGGGACGGAAACGTCATTTTTGCATGTCTGCAATCCGTTCTTTTGTCCCAAAGCTTCTGTTGTTCTTTTTCCGAATACCGACCAAGTAGATTCCTAACTTCCATCGCAGTCGGTTTACACGGTGTCTATAACGCGGCCTTCCGAATTGCTAAGTTAACACATTTTAAAAAGCTCCGCTGATTGCGATGTAATTTACCCGGATGATGTGAAATTATTAATTAAATTGTACAACATAGTTTTCTCCTCAGATCAATCTACTTAGATATCTATTTAGATACGTAATCAAATATTGTAATTGTTATGTTTATCTAGATGTCTATTTATAAGTTCCAGTGCGACATAACCAAATTGATTCAAGCCCTTTAATAAAGATAAAAATAGCTATGCAAAGCCAGAATCGCGAGGTCTAGGCTCCCCGCGGCATTCACCAGGTCGTCGCTCCACCGAGTGGGGGGCCGGCCTACGCTGCGTCTTCCGGTTCGTGGTCGCCACTCGAGAACCTTTCTTCCCCATCGGTTGTCAGTTCTACGAGCGATGTGGCCTGCCCATTGCCATCGGTCACTTTAGTTCTCCTGCGGATCTCCTCGTTCCGGAGCTTATCTCGCAGGGAAACACCGAGCACACCGCGGCTCACAGAGCCACTAGTTTAATATTCGGGATAATCAGCAGGCATCCATTGCAGACCATATTTCCTGGCTGATAAAAGGTTACTATTTACCTATACCGTGAGTACTACAGTGGAATTTGTATCAATTAACTTTGTTCCTTTTCACCAACTGTACCACACATTCAAGATCTCATCACATAATACTCACCCACGCTACTACAAACACCTACCTATTAGATAAAGTTACGTTTCCGTATGTACAGTTACTGGTGATAAATAAAGCACACGGAGCTAAAAATGTAGAAAATGGGCTAGTTTGAGCTTTGTATAGCGTTGTCTCTGTCACACGGAGCACTAGAGCGACAAAACGTTACATTATGTCGAGTGACAGAAACGATGCTCTACGAAGCCGACACTAGCTGATTATCTCTTTCTGAATGACAGAGATGACGCTCTACGAATCTGCCACTAGCTGATTTTTTCTCTCTGAGTGACAGCGATGACGATCTAAGAATCTGCTGCTAGCTGATTATGTCTCTGTGAGTGACACAGACGACGATCTACGAATCTGCCAATAACTGATTATATCTCTCTCAGTGACAGAGATGACGATCTACGAATCTGCCACTAGCTGATTTTCTCTCTCTGAGTGACAGAGATGACGATCTACGAATCTGCCACTAGCTGATTATCTCTCTCTGAGTGACAAAGATGACGATCCACGAATCTGCCACTAGCTGATTATCTCTCTCTGAGTGACAGAGATAACGATCTACGAATCTGCCACTAGCTGGTTATCTCCCTCTGGCTCGATGTACATTATTTACTGCTGGTACTTGTAAGTAGGTATTTGTTGAACTAAATCTATCTAACTGACTGCCAAACTTTCAGGTGTAACAAATTAGCTAATTAGTTTTACGTCGTTTGTTTGCAACCTATAGATAGTGTAAGAGCTAGCGGTAGTTTATAATAAAGTGTTTTTTACCTACGGTATCGTTTGATAATGGTAAAGTTTTTGTTTTATATAGATGTACAACGAATTAATTTGTAAAGGAAAAATTTGAATCACGAGCGGGACTTGAACCCGCATCCATCCGTCCCTAAAACCGGGACATGCTTTACTTAAGCTACCGTGACAAGTGGTCTCATGTCCGAATTTATCCTTCACCTTTTACATCAACACAAATGATGTAAAGATAACGCCTCCCAAATCAATTTTATGAATCATTGATTGAAATTTTTATTTTTTTTGACTTGACCGTGCTGGTTGGGATAATTCTTAAGAATTTCTCAATAGATGGCGCTGCCAACCCCGTAAGTTAGTTGTAAAAGGTGAAGGATAAATTCGGACATGAGACCACTTGTCACGGTAGCTTAAGTAAAGCATGTCCCGGCTATAGGGAAGGATGGATGCGGGTGCAAGTCCCGCTCGTGATTCAGATTTTTCCTTTACAAATTAATCTGTAGATTACGCTGAGCAGGCGATACTGCTATAAAAATCATAAATATTAAATGTACAACGGTGACTGCGCACATAATATATTTGATGATTTTATTCTTAGGTGATCATTAGCGGCATTAATTTCTATTACAGACTATTTAAGCAGTGTGTTGAGGATTTTAAAGACACCTTTTTGGTGGCTGTATAAATATAATCATATCGGGTAGGTACCTATAAATACCATTCTTATTGGTAGCTATAGGTAGTTATTTGTCAAAAAGTTTCTACCTACTACAAACTTACCGTAAGTATTGTAAGTACTTTGCATTGTAAGTAGTTTGGTCAACAAGGACTATACAATTATGAACCACATTTTATTTCTTAAAAACCAATAGTTAAGCTCTCACTATCCCCACTATCTGATAATAAGAACGATAGCAAAAGTCATGGAAGGTTATTGAACGACTGAAGTCTAACGACTGACAACTCTTAGCCTATAATTTGCCCCTCACCTAACATTTTACCCTATCGGTAAATCTCTAAGCTAAACTATCGACATAGGAGCACCGAAAACACCTACCGTTCTTTACAAATATGTTTTGCAGGGGGTAATTTACGCATTTAAAATTTTCTGTGTCTGGTTATAAGTAGGTATTAACAAATATAATTAATGCTGTTTTATATCAATGTAACAATGCCTCGATTCACATGACAGCAAACAACTAATAGATAGCATTACAGTACAGCGATAATATCAGTTAATCGGCGCTTATTAATGGTCAGCGCAATGCAGTCAAGCGATCGGCAGCAAGCCATTATTTTAATGAATATCGACCGAAAGCATATGGTTCTTGATACTTGGAAAGTGCCAAACATACGGTTCTTGATACTTACAAACTGCCGTCAAACACTTATTGTCTTTTTTTTATGTAAGCGAATGACGTGATGAGCTAGTCGTTTGGTTGGTGTTAAGCGTCACGGCCGCCCATTACAGATTGCAGTGTCACTCGGAAATCTAAATTAAAGTTTCGCGTGACACTGCGCACTGCGCACGTCATCCTAAGACATCTACAGTCTAAAAAAGATTTCTAGACTGTGAGATCAGTTTTTATGTCTCATTTGCTCAGTAATTTCACTAACTACAATGCCTTTCAAACCGGAACACAGTAGTGCTTGCACACTACTGGTTGCCGGCAGAATAACTGGCAAAGCGGTGGTACCTACCTATACGAACTTTGCAGAAAAGTCCTACCACCTAGTAAAAAACCTAGTCTTGAGAGAGTTGGCTCTTAGCTTAGCATAGACGATTGGGGAGCACAGTTTAGGAAGTGGATGAGTTAGGATTTGGAAGATGACAACGTAGAAAAAGGACAACTTTGGAAATGGATAAGTTATGGAGTGGTCCAAGTCGACCGGAGAGCTTTATGAAAACAACATTTCATTCTTCCTAACTAATTTCATTTACTTAATTTCATCATACTAACTATTCGTGTATAAATCTGTAGAATGTACAACTAAGGTGCCTTAACAGTTAAAATAATTGTCAAGTCGTCATTTCCGTGGCGAGTTGGGAATTTGTGATGAATTGGGAATTAGACGGAAAGATTGACGAGTATTTCTTTCTTACGTAGGTACTTTGATACATAAAAATCCTAGATAATAATTATGTCAATATTACTTAGTACAGTTTTGCTTTAACCAAACCAGAGTTCGACCACAACCTACCAAAACAATAAATCAAATTCTACTTTTGAAACTTCCAGAAGCGTTAACAAGGCATCGAATAACGAGGCACAAAGGTGGTACAGCACTTCAACGAACAAACTTTGTAACAAGTGTAACTGGTAGAATTTGGACGTGCCGCAACTTTAGCGCGATTGATTTTGGATTGAATTCGTGTAGTATCTACCACAGAATAATACATAACAGCATGGACGTAGCTATAGCGTTCACATGGGCCCCCCCAGTCCGAGGGTAAAAGCTCAATATGTAAACACACATGAAATAGGCAGGACCAGCCCTAGCCCTGGGTTTGAGTGGAGCGAGATTGTCTTTCGGCGTCCTTTGGTTGGCGACTGACGCTTTCACATCTCATCCCGGTCCGGACCCCCTAAACCCCCCTCCCCCCTTAAATACGCCCATGTATAGCAGTACTGTCCGTAGTAGTACTCTATTGTCAATTTTGCTGCTCTGAAGTTAGACGCTAAAACAAGTCACTTGCTATGTATCGTGTGTAGGTATGTAGAATGTGATTCAAACATAATGGCGGCTGTGAAGTGCACTCTGCACTCGCCGCTTACCTCTGCCCGCGTACATCTCAGCTTTGCTACTGCGCAGCATTTCGCGCTGACCACAAACCAGGGATACTACGTATGCGCTAACTTCACAGCCTCCATTAAGTTTAAATCAGACTCTAGCATGTGTTTCAACTGGCTACAAATTAAAAAAAATATGCTAAAATGGGCATACATTTGACAACTGTTATCAGATGTTACAACTCACCTGATGGTAAGTGACGCAATTGTCTAAGGTGGAGCACGTTTACCCATGAGATGCTCATTCACTCTGGACTTGAAAAGACCGCGCAAGCGGCTGCTCAAAGTGACGCTCTATGGGAGAGGCCTATATTCAGCAGTGGCGTATTAAGAAGAAAAGAAAGAAAGAACACAGTCTATATACCAAATCTAGGTATCTAAATTCTCTTATGACAGCTCTTTAAAGGCTGAGAAATCAGAGCTGTCTCATTTGACACTAGAGACATTTCGTTCACATTTGCATTTTTTTTTCTTATATTTTGGCTCCACACATAGTGTATTTAGCCAGTGTCAAGTATTGTAGTTTTTCATCGTATTATGAAATATTTCATGTAAAGTCAAGTCTTAGTCACAGTCAGTCAGGGTAGTCATAGTCCAGTCTAAGTCAGGTAGTCATAATCCAGTCTAAGTCATGTCCTAGTAAAGTAGTGGCAACTTTACTAGAGGCTTCTGTGGAATTTTGGAAGCAACACGAAAAACCACGTTTCACTACATTATATCACTTGCCCACACTTATACTCATAATTCAGCACTTAATGCGTAAAATGCCACTAATTTTAAACATTAACACTAGAAAAAGCATAAGTTTTGTGAAATAATACAATGCAACGACGTGAATTTTTTCACGTTCCCGCCAAAACTCCCACATTTGCATTTCATAATACCTAACAGGGAATAGAATGGAAGGGGGAAGTTTTGTATCATAATTACAAAACTTGTATAAACTTAGCCCATTATTTCTGATTGTCATGTAGAGCAAAAACACAAAAAACAACAAAAACAGAGATTCCCCTTTCCCCTTTCAATAACAGTAGGTACATACCTCCTGCCGGGAACTGGTAAAGTTGTTACATATTTAACCATCGATAATTAAAGAATAGAAGAACTGCTAGCATTGTTTTGTAATATCCACACGTGGAACTTTACACTATACTTACACGATGACAGGCTTTGTTATTTTTGACTGGCCTGATAGCTCAGTTGGTATGTAGCTCTGCCTTCTGAACTGAAGGTTGTGAGGTCGATTCCCACTCAGGACAAACATTTGTCTGATGAACATAAATGTTTGTTCTGTGTCTGGGTGTTATATTGTATTCTACGTATGTATTTACAAACAAACGCAGCGTTCGGGAAGCTTCGACCTATCTTTTCATCCGAAATACCGCAGAGCCTGAAAACAAAGGTTTTCAATCAGTGATGACTTGTAGAACTGAAACGTGGTCTCTTACTGTTGGCAGTCCAGCTAAGGAAAATCCAGGGATTGGGCAGCAGCTTTTTCCTCGGTCTGCGTAATAATTTAATGCGATCGCCAAGACGCATGCTAAAAAAATCATATATCAAAAATCATATGTCATAGTTCAAAAAAAATTAATTCGTATACTAGCTAATATAGAACAAATTGACAGTTGTAAACCTTATTTTAAAAAGTACAAAATTTTAACTCTGCCATCTGTATACATTTTGGTACATTTGGTACATTCTAGTACATTACCTATGGCTATAAGAATTTATAATGGGCTATCAGATGATTTAAAGAACTTAGAAAATTATAATAGGTTTATACGTACTTTGAAACAGTTCCTCACTGAAAAGGCCTATTATAATGTAAATGAGTATTTAAACGAAAATAAAATATTATGTACAAATGAAAATTTAAGATAATGAATAGTATGTAGGTACCAACATTTGACATTAAAAATTTATATCATATTAGGTATTTAGAATCGATAAGAATGACATTGAATGATAATTAATCAGTTTTATATATATATATATATATATATATTTATGTACTCCATTGACATTAGATTAATTAATAAATACAATGAAAACATTGCGAGTAAAATTTTATTATAGTCAAACTAATATGTTATTATTTTCCTCGTAAGTACATATTGACTCTTTTGTGAAGTCGTCCTTCTCTCTCCAAATTTGCTGCGCCCGACGGGGTCCACAATGAGCTTACTTAAATAATTTTATACTTATTCCACCTATGTACACTATGGAAGCAATAAAATATCTGAATCTGAATCTGAATCTAAACGTGGTGATTATGGCAAACTTCCAACCTGATGGGGGAGGTCTACGTTCAGCAGTAGACGCATAAAGACGCCTTAAAACGATTCTAGGCCACGACAGTACCATTTATATTTCCAACGAACTTCTTCCAATTTAAATTCCAAACATTCCCCACTGCCCCAAACCGAGCTTGCCATATTATTTAGTTTTGTTGAGGTGTTTTGTTACTTCAATTTTCACAACAACAGTTTCAACAAAACTTTATATTTACATTGAACACCAAGTCTATCAATATTATATCAGTGGATGATTCTACCCGCAAGTCCCGCAACGCAAATGTTTTGCGAAAAACAAACGAGTGAAGTTATCTGATAGCCCATTAGAGATTGGGATACCATCCAATGTTATTTTTAGGAAGTGTGTAAAAGATATGTTTTCAAACTTTTGCTTAGCTTTAATATATTTTTGTTTGCATTATATTGGTAGCTGAACATCATCCATCTGCGAATGAGTCCGCTACTTGGTAGCGTATCGAATAATACTTATATGCCGAAAAATTAAAGCAACGAAAAATTATAGATCTGCCATAGGCACAATGCACCAATCATAGTGAAATTTAGGTTTTGAAAAACATACAAGAGGCACCCTGCGGTTTCACCCACAACAAAACTTATCCGTTCTCTGGCGGGAACTCTAAAATTCCGGGATAAAAAAGTATCCTAATATCGACTCTGGTAATTGAAACAGGCCATGTTTATGTAATTCATTCAAATCCGATCAGCGGTTTCGGCGTGAAAGCTCTTACTTAAATATATCCATTTTTATCAATATTATTATCGCCTACACGACATACCTACATACGATTATGGCAAATCAAAGTGAACGTATAGTGTGATTCAAACTAAATGGCGGCTGAGAAGTGCGCTGCCAGCCCTCCAAGTGCTCTGCTCACGCCGCTTACGTCTACCCACGCACATCTAAATTTTGCCACTGCACAGCGTTTTGCGCAACTTCACAGGCGTCATTGAGTTTGAATCGCACTCTAATGTAATGTTGCCGATGACAAAAAAGTATAAGTCAAACCATCACATAGCAATCTACTGATATGTCTACTCGAACGGGTGGCCATTCACAATAATTTCTTGCTCAAACTATCTATCAAGTCCTAAGAGAAGATGAATAGTATACCAGTGGCTATTTAGTTCTAGGTAAGTATTTCTGTCAGTTTTGATAAGTGTACAATTGTACATACACACTGATTACCCACATCAAAAAGGCAGCATGTTGTCCACCGATCGTGATCGTGGTGACCACTTACCGTTCAAAGCCCATTGGCTGAAGAGCCGAGTCATTAGGGGCCATCTTTCAAAACGTACTCAGCTCTCGATGCTATCTTTTGGCTAAGAGTATGTTTGCGATTTGGTTGGGGGGTTCTGTCGATGATTTTACGTCGTTACTTTTTGGATTTTATTTTTTTACTATACTTGGGTAGGTACTACCAAATACCATTAATAGCTTTAATTAATAAGTTGTTAATTTTTAATAGCAGGACACTAGCCTTTGATACTTTTATTATACCTATGTATTGTCCAAGACGTGGATGCAAAGATAACACACATCTGGTCTGCTAGGTACCTTACGTTAGAAAGATATTATCAATACATATTTAATCGCTTATACCATTACTTAAATCAGTTATATATTGAGACCGCATCGTACCTAAGGGCACCTATAGGCAGCGTAGCTCACCTAAAAATGGATACTTAGCTGCGATAGGTATTCAGATATTTCTTTAACTAGTGCTATGTGACTTTTCTTCATGCCAAAGTTCAAAAGCCTTATTCAACAATATGTACCTAAGTATCTTTTTATTTTATTTATTTATTTATTTACATTTACATTGCAGCTTACAGCCTAAACCATAACGCTGGACATGTTATGCTGGTTGATTTGTTGATGTGTTATAGGTAGGTTTGTATACTTGTATAAGTACTAAACAGGTGAGACCGTGGTCGAATGATGGCCTATCGTTGATTAAAAGTTCTAGTGGATTTCAAAAGATTCCTGCGAAACCCTAAACTCTGAGGAGTTTAGGGTTTCGCAGGAATCTCAAGTCCTACGCAACGTTTGATAAATGACGACGGACTGCTCAAAAGATTCCCAGTTTCCATCCGAGGTATACAATATTATTATATTTGTGAAATGATTTCATTTATTTTGGTTCTAGTGTTGTGACAGATGTTGTTTTGAATTATAACGCTTTTTACCAGATATCAGTTAGGTAACATAGATAGACAACACTATTTAAAAAACAAGTAAAATCTTTTAAGTTTTCTAATATGTCGGTAACATGTCAACTTTTTCTAGTTTAAGAAAACTGGCAAGTCTTAGAACAATATCATAAAATAATCCAAAATTTAATGTTTTGATGATCAAATATCAAAACATTAAATTTAGTCGGCAGTGCATAGTAATTAATAGGTACTGAAAAATTCAAACATATAGAGCGATCTAAGCTGAAAATTCAAAAGTATTATTCATTTCAATTTCAAAAGATCAATTAGGTATTTACCTACACACATCTTTTCGATGATAATAATAATATAATTCACTGGCTTTGTATTTCAATAGACTCGGTTAAATATTCCCCTTGCAGCTTTAGCGATCCATTATCGGCTGAAATAACTCCGGATACGGGTAATTTACGGATCCGGATATTATTCGGAAGTCACGTACGGGTATCTCGATATTAGCGGTACAACACTAGAAGCCAGTTTAACAAACTATTTTTTTAATTTTGATAGCACTATTCGACGGTTAAGTAGATACCTACTTACGGGATTAAAACTTTTGGTTTCTAAGATATATGTTGTCTGAAGGTTGTCTAATAATAGAAAAAAAAATGTGTACACAAATTAGAACTAATAAATACATTGCAGCTAAAAACTATGAACCATTTATTAATTATTTAAGTAATATTATTTATCGTTAGTTATATTCATATTATTTATAACCTGTATCAAAATTATTCAATCAATCAATTAAATAATCATTTATTGATATAAAGGATTGACATAATTTGTCTTTCATTTATTATTTGTTATTTATAATATCGGCCTATGTTTATTTTATAACCTTGTTGCCTGAAATAAACGGTAATAAATGGTTTATTATTTTTACTGCAGCCGTACAGAAAACGTACAAATTATTGATTCCTTAATTTGTAAGATAAATGTAATCAACAGATAAAATTAATCTGTAATTTGTGACACAGACTCTCAAACTTTGACCTTTACCTACTTGTGAAGATGCTCGTCATTAATTATGATTAATAGCCCAATTAAGTAAGTAAAGGGCTATCAGTTATTTTTGGGTTAATTGATTCACGAAAATGTCAAGTAGCTTTCTTTATTGATAAACTCAGCATAAACAAACTGAGTGAATACAAGTACCTACTCATAAAAAATGGCATGATTTTTGTTTTATCGACAGTTTATTTTTTGAAGAATACTATTAGTTTATGCAATAAAATCAAGCAGGACACTAGCCTATTATTAAGTTGTAAGTCTGTATCGAACCGAGTAGGGATCTTCCAAAGTAGTCATGTAGCATTTAAAGTGGCATTATAAGAGTAAAAAAAAGAGAAGAAGAGAGTAAGAGTATGCAAAATGCGTTGTCTGTGCTGCTGTGTAGGTATAATTTTTGTTTATCTATTTTTTGTAGTCTTTGTCTTTTTAAATATGTATTTATTTTACTGTAGGGTTTACTATAGGATTTTCACTTCTTAATGCATGATGTGGCCATTCTGTAATTAGGCCTACATGTAATTCAAAACCTGTCATGTATATCATGTAAGCTAAAATTTTTATTACATTTGTAAATCATGTAGTACTGTTGAAGGTCCATAAATAAATAAATAAATAACCATTTTAGAGTACCTCAAGAGCACTTTTTGTTAAAGTTGTTTTTTTTTTGTTGGAGCTCTAAAAGTCATTGCTCTTGTCAAGAATCCATCCAGCATGCGTTAGGGTCAGGTTAGTAATAATTCTTAACACATATTTAAACACAGTCATAATAATTTAAGAATTCAATCTCAATTTATTACCAAGCCAAGTGAAAATCTTCAATTATCCTCAGACTACATTCTGCGCACCTCTCCATTCATATTTCTGTTGAATAAATAACGAATTGTATTCCTACCTACTTAAAATGTTTCGCCTGTAGCTAAATAACGCACAGTCATTTTCATTCTGTCACAGTATACACAGTAAGGATTGTCACTGCAATTATTAGCTTCTTCAGTGTTAGCCAAAGCTCGGATGAAAATAAGCTATATGCGTCGTAGCACTCGTAGCATTCGTAGCATTTGAGTCGTAGCAAGGAATGAACGTCATCACAGTCATCATTATTATTTCGTAGTAGATGGCAATGGGCAAGACACATCGCTCGTAGAACTGACAACCGATGCGGAAGATAGACTCTCGAGTGGCGACCACGAACCGGGAGACGCAGCGTAGGTCTCCCACTAGGTGCACCGACGATCTAGTTAAAACCGCGAGGAGCCAGTGGATGCAGGATGCAAGCAGCTGCCCAAAGTGGAGCTCTGTGAGGGAGGCCTATGTTCAGTAGTGGACGTCTTCAAGGTGTTAATGATGACGACAAATTAATATGGACCTTTAAATTCTCTGTGTACCGGTGTACCCAATGACATTTAATTTACTGTTATCTGTTATATGTCTAAGAATTCAACCATGTGATACGATTAGTATTATGATTATAAACTATAGATAAGGCATAGACTTAATAAGTCTACCCATTTAGAAAGCAAGTTTTCCAATAAAGTCAACTACAGACTTACTAAGTCTATGCCTTATCTTAGTATTCTGTAAGATAAGTTTGGCTTTATTGGAAAACTTGCTTTTTAAATGGGTAGCATGCAGTGTTATTTGCATTCGACACCCCACCACTAATACACATGCACAAGTACCCTTACTGTCTGTATGTACCTACGTTTGTATAAAAAGTGATTACACCCAACATTGTCTGTTGCTTACGGCGAAGTGAGAAGATGCTTTTGTTTGTTTCTTACGCTATACTTATTAATATATTTTAGAGTTTCTCACGTTATTCTCTATCCTACAGTATTTAGGAACACGTGATTGAAAGAATTTGGCTATTTCTAACCTACCTCTACCATTCGCAGCCTCAACAACATGAAACTATACGGTACCCATTGCTGCCCGCGGTGCCGCCGTCCACGAACACTGACAGCGATGGGTACCGAACAGCTGACGCTGACTTTTCACAAGAGTAGCATTAAATTGTAGTGTTTTTGATGCAGGTGTCGTGCAGGTTGGCGCCCTTACATGAAATAAATAATAATGCATTTTCAGCGGTCATGGTGGTAGGTACCTATAGAAAATTATTGAATAGAAAGTGAAACTCTTTCCACGCTAGCGGATAAAATGCACTTTTGCCATTGACTTATGATGGGTTCTTTGATCCATAGTTATTTATTTATTTATTTATTTGGCCTTTGGGTGGGCATTACAGTTTCCCAATTCGCCCACTCAAGGCCTTAAACTATAGGTTCTTATCTAATACATATTTGCAACAAAACTACAATATAAATACCAATAAAAAATAATTACAATACCTTAAGGAAGAACATAAATATTCTATATGAAGAGCTTTTTGAAATTACAGTTTGCCCAAGTTTGGGCTAGCTGACAAAAAACCTATCAACGTTCTGCGAACTCCCTGCGGCGTACCATAAAAGATATCTAGCTCTTAAGGCATGTTAACAAATGGTCAAAAACTCTAATAAATTTTGACCATTGGATAGAGTTTGTTAGCATTTTTACCATAGGTTACCTTAACTAGGGATCATAAAACCCACCCTTATAATTATATTACTTCGTAGGGACAGGCCTGATGACAGGTTAAAACGTCGCTTCAAAGTGGGAGCCAAATTCACAGATTGGCCTACACTAGCGCTCAGTCTGTGATGTAAGTTAGACGAGATTGGTCGAGTGCTGCTAAGAAAACATGCCCAGTTTTGCTACGAAAGGTTGTACGACCTATAACAAAAAATGCAGCATATTTTACCAATGTCAGTGTTTTGAATACTATAGTTTGTTTTGTAACAAAATAATCTATTTTCCATTTGGAAAATAATTGTAAACTGAATACAATGACAGATCATGGTGGCGTTACCTTGATGGCGTTGAATTTTTTTTCAACCATTTTGACCAAAAAACGTTATGGCACATCCTGTGATTTAATTAATTAAATCTATGACTTTTGCACTCAGATTTCGAATGATAAATAGAATCTTTCCGAGTTTGCAAGGTGAAAAATAGGTACATTAAACGTTTATATGGGCACGCGTGTTTGTCCCTTGAGGTTTAAACTGTGTCCTACATTGCACATAGATTCAATTTCCTGTATCACTCGAATGGAGTGACGTCCTTGTGAATGCATTGAATTGTCTCGTCTCGCCTACTCTACATACCTATCTGATTTGTCTCACTTGGAGGCAGAATACTAGAGCACGTGGACAACAATGATATAGGCTGTGGAGTACGAAGTATGAATTAGAATTATAGCTCTTTTCGTGTAACTCAGTAATTAGGTATAACTTATTGCGGTAAGTTCAGTCAATATAAAACAGAAACATTGTCTGTATTTTAAATGAGAATGAATGACGTGAAGAGCTGGTCACCTGATGTTGAGCGACACGGCCGCCCATAACAGTTGCAGTCTCATCCGGAACTTTAAAATAATAAAGTTGCGCGTGACACAGCACTGCGCACGTCATCCTGAGACATCAAACAGTCTAGTAATCAGGTTACTAGACTGTGAAATCAGATTATAAAGTGTCATGCCCAGTAATTTCACTTGCTACAATGCCCTTCAAACCGGAACACAGTAGTGCTTGCACACTAAACTTGTGTGCTGCTTGGCGGCAGAATAACTGGCATAGCAGTGGTACCTACCTAGACGAACTTTGCAGAAAAATCCTACCACCTAGTAAAAGTAGTAGTTTGTGTGGCTTTTATGCCAAAATGGCTATACCGATATGAATGAGATTTTGCATACAGATTGTAAATATTGAACTGAGACTTTGAGGAATATGATTTTGAAACTTTCATCGCTTGGTGTTTCAAACCGAAAACATGGATTGATTTTGTCTGTTTAGAATAAAATTTCAAATTTATCTCGTAAAATAAATTTCCTACTCTGAACATGTAACGCGTAGGTTCTTTTTCTGAAAGTTTGTCACCTTGTAACTACATAATAAAATATCTTCATCATCAGCCTGAAGACGTTCACTGCTGAACATACGACTCCCCTACAGAGCGCCACTTTGAGCGGCTGCTCACGTTCTGCATCCATCGGCTCCCCGCGGATTTCACCAGATCGTCGGTCCACCTAATGGCATAATACAGTATTATACATTCATACTATTGTAAATAAAGAACTATTTTGCACAAATAAATATTATGTTTAAAAAAAGGTGAGGGTACAGCAGATACCTATACCTAGAGTGTGATTCAAACTCATTGGCGGCTGTGAAGAGCGCTACAAGCCCCACGCTTGCTGCGCTCACCGCTTAACTCTGCCCGCACAAATCTAATTTTTGCTAGTACTGCGCAGCGTTTCGCGCCGACTTGACAGCCGCCATTGAGTTTAAATCGCACTATACATATAAATACCTACTCTACACATTTCCATGAAATCTGAAAAATTATTTACTTATTTGAATAATGAATATCTACGTCTCTGTCTATAGCATTCGAGTCAGATACTTGTCCCTCAATGCAAAGAAGACGCAAAGGGGATTTCTGGACAAAAAAAGTGCAATAATCCCCTTCGCAGAGGATTGTCGAAGAAGATTTATGGAATAAGCCGATTCAGCCCTAGTTTTGCAAGACGTACAAATTAAAGATCTTTCCAACTTTTACTTTAAACAACTCTTCAAACTTTACCGTATTCTTTAGAATATTCCAGCTTAAATTTCCAGGTCTGAATTACCAGCGCTTAAAGTGCCTGAAGAGGGTAAGCAGAAAGGCTTATGAAAACATGTTTCCTTTGATCACTCAAAGACGTAGATAGGTTAAGGTGACGGGTAGGGCCAGAAAACAGGACAAAATCTGTTCAAAGAAACATCGACCTTAATATCGTAGTCTTAAATATACTCAATACTCAATAATTTATTACAAACATTTCTATACATTACATACAGGTGTTAAATAGCATATAATAGAGGTAACATAATGACCCTGCTTGGGTATTGCAATAACGTGCGGAGCGAATCGACCTAGTCTACAGTGAATCAATTCAGTCTGCACTTCAGAGCGGCGCTTACGACAAAGATAAAGACAACGCACGAAATGACTGGTTTTGATGGTTTTTAATTAATATCTGTGTTTACTTATATAGTATTTTTCAAAATTATTAAGTCATCAAAACATCTGAATTTATGTTGGGAACACACTAAGTAATTTTTTTTGTAAAAATACATTCCATAGAAACTCAGTAAAATGGGAACATTCAAATTTTTTGAGGGAAGCTTCCTATTTTTTCCGTAGAGCTATATTTATTAGTCTTGTATTTGCGGACATCGCAAAAGATTTAATGAAATGAATTACATGATATATTAAATTCAAAGCTCCACATGCTCTAATCACGCCAGGAAACGTGCCAAAAACACCTTGTTTGCCCTACCCTTCGCCTTAATCTCTTTTGCTGTGAAGGCATACCATAACAGAAGGTGAGTATCACATGTTCAAGAATCATAAAATTGTAAATTTATGTCATCCACCAACCTGCAGTTACCCAGCGTGATAGATTATCCTAAACTCTAGGGAGTGAGGAGCAGATAAGACCAGTGTTCCAGCACTAGGCTAGGAAGGATGAGCTGATGATTGCGATAAAATGATACAAAATTATAAACCGTAAACTTATTAACTTTTACTTTTAAGAGATTTTTCTCAATCACAAAATAAATAATAATAACTTTAGGCAGAGGTAAAGCTAAGGAGGTACCTAACCAAAAATTGCCAATCTCTGAGGTGCACCGTACCTACCTACCTACCTATAATTTACTTTCATATCATCATCATCATCATCAGCCTGAACACGTCCACTGCTGAGCATAGGCTTCTCTCAAAGA